>JBBCAQ010000034.1:2500000-3750000 GCA_038050395.1 Parthenolecanium corni | reverse complement strand
TGTAAGTATTAATTGAATTTGTAACATAAATTTCATTTGAGTACATGAAAAATTGGTGCAATTTTGGAGCCGTCAGAAAGACCAACAATTTTTTGTTCAAAAGGAAGAAATATAAAAAAAAATCACAGCTAAACCTGACCAAAATTTATGTCAATGGGGAAGAGTATGTGTTTGATAATTTATTTATTTTAATTTTTTTTTTTTTTCTAACTTATTTCTTTTCTTAATTTAGGAAATTCTAAATATTTTGTATCTTTTATATTTATGTACAATGTACATCATTTTAATTCTCATTTGTTTTCTAGCTATTTTATATTTATTATTTTATTTTTTCACTAGCGAGGCCCGAGGGGGCTAAGCCCCCTTACCTTCGCTCGATTTTGCTTAAATTCCCCTCCAATCTCGTTTTTACTCAAAGTTTGACTAAATTACACACGTTTTGGGTCAATTTGATGACTAGTACCTGATGCTGATTTTTATCCAGAGATTATTTTGAAATTCGAGTATGCAGGGTCCGGATGGATTTTTTTCATCTTTCAGTAGCTTAGAGACGGATAATTTGATAATTTTCCAATATATTTCAATTGAACCAAAATATCTTTTAATATAATATGCTCAAAAACTCTGCATTTCCTGATTTCTGCTCAGAGAATAAATTTCGAATATTTATTTATTTATTCATTATTTGGTACTGAATGGTTTTTAATAATTCATATTCTTGGCCCTTGTCCAAAAACTACCGAATTCCAAGAATATTATCACTCATTTTTTTATTTATTTTGCAGATTCGGTATTACTAGTTATTAAACTAAATATTACACAAAAATAAATAAATAAATAAAACTAAAGTGCCATCCATATTATCCCCCTTTGAGCAGGATGTCTTGCTTACTTTGTATTTTTAATAATGCTAAAGAAATTTAAACAATGAACTTTAATTTATCTAAATTTTCAGTAAATTATAATGACGAATTAACACACTCAAGTTAGTTTATTCTTGATAAAATGTAGGTACTAAAGAACTTTAAAATTTCAGATAAATTCACCTTGCCAGCAGGAACTGATGTAATTATTCACATTCATGCGATACACCGATCATCAGAGTATTATTCAAACCCCAATAAGTTTGATCCCACCAATTTCTTCCCCGAAAATGCAAAAAAGCTCCATCCATTTGCGTTTATACCATTCAGTGCTGGACCAAGAAACTGCATAGGTCGGTCTTCATTAATATGACTTCCTAAATTCATTTATATTATATTATATTTTAATAACGCATATTATCTCTTCGAGCTGAGATATAGTGTATCTATGTTTTAATTTTGCTAATTCCTGTAATTTCTTTATGTCAGGTCAGAAATTTGGTAAATTGGAGGCAAAAGTTGCATTATCCTTGTTCTTCAAAAAGTACACGGTTGAATCAGTGACAAAGATAGAGGACTTGCAGATATATTCAGAAATCGTCCTTCAACCTAAGAATGGCATCATTGTGAAAATAAGCAAAAGAAGTTGAAGTTAGGCCGGGAACCTTTTTTTCTAATTCACTGTGGTTTTTTTCAAATCATACATTGTACCTATACTGCGCATCGTATCGTGATAATTTCTATTTAAGTTATGGATAAAGAATTTTTATAAAAAGAAAAAATTTTCAATACATTTATTTATATTTCTATCGGTAGTAAATTTATTTTATAATCACCTTGATAACATACACTCTGGACAATTTTCAGAGCGGGAAGACATACTTCTCATCACCGTAAGCCTCTGAAGTGGAAACATTATGTTTGTGTTATTAATAGGGGGTTCACCCCTTTTTTGAATTAAATTCATGTACTCGCCTACATCTTCCATTTTCAAATATTTTTGAATTTAATTCATGTAGCCCCCCCCCCCCCCCGATTTCTTCAATTTTCAAATATTTTTGAATTTCTTAAAATTCAAAAATTCGACACTAGAGAAAAATTTGGTCATCTACGAAATAAAATATACAGGAAATCTAGCCAACAGCCTAAACAGCCAATGCTTAAAATCGAGCGGGCAATCAAGCCAGCGAAATAAACGAAAATTGAGACATCCAGCCGAAAATTGAGACATCCAGCCGAAAAATGAGACATCCAGCCGAAAATTGATACATCCAGCCGAATATTGAGACATCCAGCCGAAAAATGAGACATCCAGCCGAAAATTGAGACATCCAGCCGAAAATTGAGACATCCAGCCGAAAAATGAGACATCCAGCCGAAAAATGAGACATCCAGCCGAAAAATGAGACATCCAGCCGAAAAATGAGACATCCAGCCGAAAATTGAGACATCCAGCCGAAAAATGAGACATCCAGCCGAAAAATGAGACATCCAGCCGAAAAATGAGACATCCAGCCGAAAAATGAGACATCCAGCCGAAAATTGAGACATCCAGCCGAAAAATGAGACATCCAGCCGAAAAATGAGACATCCAGCCGAAAAATGAGACATCCAGCCGAAAATTGAGACATCCAGCCATGAGACATCCAGCCGAAAATTGAGACATCCAGCCGAAAAATGAGACATCCAGCCGAAAATTGAGACATCCAGCCGAAAATTGAGACATCCAGCCGAAAAATGAGACATCCAGCCGAAAATTGAGACATCCAGCCGAAAATTGAGATGTCTGGAAGAAAGTTGGGACTTCTAGATGAAAATTGAGGCAACTGGCCGAAAAATGAAATTGCCATCTGATGGGGCCCCTAAAGCGTCAGGATCGGTGCGACCGCACCACTTAACCCCCTAGGTGGTCACCACTGTTTTAGCTCTTCTTTCAAATTCTCAGATTTTTTGGGTCTTTCTCTCGAATTGTCCGGTATTTTGGCTTTTTTTCTCGAATTTTCAGGTATTTTAGCTCTTTTTCTTGATTTTTTGGGTATTTTTGCTATTTTTCTCGGATTTTTCTGTATTTTGGCTCATTTTCTCGAATATTTTGGTATTTAGGCTCTTTTTTTTTTATTTTTTGGGTATTTTTGCACTTTTTCTCGAATATTTCGGTATTTTGACTCTCTTTCTCGAATTTCTCGGGTATTTTTGCTCTTTTTCTCCAATATTTAGGTACTTTTCCTCTTTTTTCGGATTTGGTGGTTATTTAGCTCTTTTCTTCAAATTTTTCGGAATTTGGGTCTTCTTATCGGTTTTTTAGGGGTTTTGGTTTTTTTTTTCGGATTTCTAGAAATATGGGTGATTTATTTTTGAATTTCTAGGAATGGAGGGGTTATTTTGTAGTTTTTTGTTTTCGGGGCATGCGTTTGATAGACGAAACCATATGCTAGACAACAGTTGAAATTTCAGACTGCTCGGAGCAGGCTGAATTTCAGATGGTGATAGAAGGGGCCAAAAATGTTTCTGTCTGATTACCTCTTACAAGAGAAGTCCTGTTTCCCTTTCTCTTTTTTGTATGATGAAAATCAACCTGCTAGGTCACGAAAATTTCAATTATACTTGGAATAGACATAAAAGATTTTATAATAGACCTCATTTAGGAGTTTATATCAAGTTGAATCTTTTCAGAAACAAAAATACAACCCAAAATCGCAAACAGAAATCCATTATATTTTACCAAATGTACTTATTTCTTAAATTTATATCAAAACGCCTGTATTCTATTATTTGGTAAATTTATGAAATCTTAAAATCCGATATAAATCTAATATTTTCAATAAACCTATGTACAAGAAATGAGAGAAAAAAGTCTACAGAAACAAAACATAAAAAAACAAAGTGTATCTTTAACAAAAACATAATCAAACAAAAAAGAAAAAGAAAACAATGAATTGCACACTACTAACTTTTTATACTAGTTAATCTAGTGGGCGAACAACAACTTTACAATTTACTATTTTTCAAGTTTAGAAAAATTTAAATATAAAGGGACTTTGGAATAATTTAAGTCAACAAATTTAAATTAATATAAAAACGTTTTTGACGAACATTTTTACCATCGGTAACGTAGAATTAAAATCGAGCGCAATATTTGCAAATGAAAAACATCGAAAAAAATAGCTTTTGAGTAAAAGCGACATAAATGCAACGAAGACTGTTATTTAAAAATTGAAAAAAGAAAGTTTACACAGAGATTCGCCCTCGATTGTGGAAAAATTTAATGTCTGCAGCAGAGTGATTATGGAGAGTATAAAATATTGCATATGCACTGGACTTTTTCCATACTCAAGGAAGACTTCTAAAATGCAAAAAGTATTTAATTTAAAAAACTCTGTGCATTATAACTGTGACAGGAACCATTTTTGTCCCTCGTAGTCGATGAAAATAGATTTTTTATAACTTAAGTCATAGTTATTGTCTGGGCACATATTTAAAAAAAAAAGAAGAAAAAGACAAGTAGAGATCGAATTACATAATCCAAACGATTTAGAACAAAAAAAAAAAGAATATATTATAAAGAATGCTTATTTGGCACACAGTACACAAAAGCTTGCAACTTTTTTAAAATTTCAACATAAAATGTTTTAAATAATATCTTATTAAAATATTAAAACGATATTTTCAATTTTTTTTTTTTTTAAAAGTCTTATTTACACATTTTTGTTTCTCATCGAGCGAAAAAAAAAATGAAAATTTTAATACAATATAAAAATTAGTCTTTGGAAACGAACGACAGTTACATTCGCAACATGAAAGTATTACAGAATATTAATACCGGTATTAATCGAAATTTAAACGCTTTGAAATGAAACTATTTTTTTTTCCAATTTGGTAAGTATTGCAACTAGCCCAACCATTACACATACTGAAGATGTAGATAAAATAAAAATAGATGAAAATACAACAAAGAAAAAACAAAATTTAATTAACATGGGTAACAAAAGTTTTGATTTAAAATTATGAGAAAGCACAAAAGCATCTTTAAATATTGTGTTCTATTATTTAATGGCACAGTAATACTGTTTAGAATAATATTTTAATTAAAAAACAAAAAAATCAGAATGCAAAAATTTACCTCGAGATGAAAAATTACCTCGGGTTGATTTTTTTTAAATTTAGGAAACCGAACAAAAATCACCTAAGAATGAATTTTTTCCTCAGGAAAATTGTTGCATTTGTGCCTTAAGATCTTTTTTTTTCCCTCCTCCTTAAAAACGTAATATTTTTTCAACTCTTCTACCTCATAATAGAGAAAGTAGAAGTAGATGCGATGAAGTTGTCATTATTGAATAGAAAATAATTCACAATTTCAATATAAGAACTAAAAGAACAAGAAATATTTGATTTAGTTTTTATTTAGAAAATATTTAAGAATCAAAATGGTGCTTTTTCAGAGTCACTTGGCATTAAAAACTCAAAAATAAGTATCAAGTGGTAACTACCTTCTCAAGGAGTTTCATTTACTCACTTAAATTCTGCTGTTCATTTTTCATTTGTCTTTAGTTTTTTGAAAATATGTTTATTTTTGGATCAACTTCACTCTGCAGAGTTGCGACTTCGAAAACGAGAGTAGAGAGTACAAAAGAGTGACAAAATTCTAAACAATATGTGCTGCTGTTGCCAAGTTAGCAGGCACAACAATACTTTCAGCCCCATTCAGAGAGGTGGCTGACGGAGGAGGCGGTGAAGATGACGATGACGAGGGATTACTGGAGTGACTGGAACAATAGTATTTCTTATGGGCTATAAATGTTGACAGATAGTTGAACGAAATATCACACGATTTGCAGTACTTGGAGCCATACTTCTTATTGTTGTTACTGACACTGTTGTTGTTATTGTTGTTACTTGTCGATGAATCGTCGACAACTATCACATCAGACTGTGATTGCTGCGAGGGGTGAGACGTTGGAGGTGGAGGCGACGATTTTGAGTCGCCTTTCGAAACATCCGGGGGTTCGGATTTCACCTCTTGCTTTATAATATTTGGCAGCTCATCCACTTCGATGTACTCGTCTTCGTCCTCGATATGCTCTACCAGAACTGGGGTGCCACGATTTCCATCAACTGGTATTTTATCATCTCGAGATGATGGAGACGATGAGGGGACACGCTCGGGGGTAGATTTCTTAGGCAGTACCTTATCCGAGGAGTTCTCATCCGTAGCGGAGCTGGCGTTACTGGCTGTGTCGTCCATGATGTAAGTGATGAAATTCTCCTCCTGGTGAATAAAAAATGTCATTAGTGGAAGAAAAATTAATTTAAAAAAATAAAATAAAATAAAGGAAAAACAATAATTTGAGGGTATTGCTTTAAGTTTAAGATTGTAAACTATCAAATTGTCACCTCAAAAAGGAAAAATGGAAAGGTGGAAAGGCCAAAGTGTTGAAAAGGGAGATCAGAATTCTAGACTTCGAGGAAATTATTTTCACAAAATTGAAAAAACAATATTTACTAATATAAATAGGTAATGGTGTATATTTCCACTAAGTACGCTCACTTTATTAAGAACCATATTATTAATTAAAGAAAAAAAATTACTGCTCTAATTTTCAACTCAAAATCTGCATTTAAGTAATTCAAAAAAAAAAGATACAAAATTTTATTGATTAATTACAATTTTGTTTTTACTAATTTGGTACCAAGACAGTTTTTATACGTATTCAATATCTTACAGTCCAATCATTGCTCGTCGATTTGAAGATTTTAAAATTTTCGAAATTACCGAATAAATTGCCATATTGTTCTCTTTATCAAAGTAACACCTCGAAAGTACTCGGAAAATATCACTGAGTTTAACTACTCTCATGATACTAATAAATACGTACCATAATATCACCATTTCGTTTGTCAAAATGCACTCGAATATGCGTTCGCATTCCTCTGATTGTACCACCTTTATAGTTACATATGGTACACAGAAATCCTTTTACACCTGTATGACTTTCCACGTGCTTTTGGATGGCATTTGTGGATGTACAGACTACAAAACAAGATGGACACTTCCAGTTTGGGAGGGAGGCGTTGGTACACTGGTGATTAGGTAACTGATCTGCTGGTAACAACATCTGCAAAGAGAAAATTGAATTTTACATTGATATTTTTTAACAAAAAGAAGAACAGTGGGAAAAAATGCGAAACAATTTTTAAATAGAGCAGGAAATTTTTTTTCATTACAAATTAGCCCCTAATAGAGAAGCAAAACAAGTTTTACTTGAGGTCATGATAATTACTAGGAAATCACTTTGCTAGAATAGCTTTCCAAAAAAATTTAATTTCTCCCCAAACATGTCACAGTATTCTTCTATATTTAAAAATTTCAACTATTACTCATTTTACTTTTTTTTTTTTTTTATTCCAATTTTTCAATTTAAAATTTTTTTAGAACAACTTTTAATTGTATTCAGTTAACTTAAATTTTTTTTGTGCAATATTTTTATACACTATTTTTCTCATTTTTTGCAGGTTTTTCATTAATTTATTTTTAAATATGTCTTTAAAAAATACTTTGGAATTTAAATTTCGTTTCTTTTTTTTCATTTCTTCATTTTCAAATAAGTAAATGAAATTTTCCAATTTACTGTGATTTGATATTTTTAAAATTAGAAACTGTTTTTTTTTCAACTTTGCAATTTTTTTCTTTCGATTTCGAAGTTTTTACTTTTTTAATTTAAATTTGACGTTTCGGATATTTTTTTTATATTTTAAAAATTAGAGTAGGTAAGTAATTCTTATTATAATTTTTTCCAAATAATAACATTTTTCAATCAATAACGAGTCAGTGACTTACTTTGCATTTAGGACATTTGAGACTAGATTTTTCACCCTCGGAAATCGCTATGCGATTGGGACAGTAAAACGTTTGATGGGTTGTGAGATTGTCCAGCGAGGTGAACTTGATGCCACACATACTACAGACAAACTGCTGCGAATACTGCCTGGCATTTTGAATCACATTTACAGGCTGCGGAATGGGACTCGTATTCTCCTTGGCCAGCGACGACTGTGGAGAAGGTGTCGTCTTGGAGGACGGAGATCCGATCGGACTAGTTTTCGAATTATTATCATCAGACTGCTGCGTCGATTCTTGTATCTTTCTCGTAGAACAATAATGTTTCTTATGAGCCACATAATTCTCATACTTGCAAAAACTGATACTGCAATCTTCGCATTTCCATGATCCTGAAAATATAAAACATTGGTATTATAACAATATAATAAGTAATTATAATTTCTTTTTATTGGGTATAATTGACCAATTCTCAAAATGTCCCAAAAAAGCATTCCACTACTTACTTTTCTTTTTTCAAATCAAGGTATAACAAAAAAATGGTGACACAAAATTGTTCGTACGAAACAATATATTCATGAAATCTGCCCAAGGCATTACTTCTACAATGATTGAAAATTTTTGAATTTCTTTTTTTTTCATTCTTAAAATACAAAACCTGAAAATATTTTGCGCATATACGCTGGATTAATCTCCGAGTCTATTTAAAAATTTCGATTTCTCATGTGAAATATTTTCACAAGCCTTAAAAATCTTTCCTCCCCAATTAAATGTTCCCAAAATAATTTCAAAATATTTTAAGATATATTAATTTGAACGTATTGTGGCAGAGATATTTTACATTTTCACCATCTCTGAAAAATATTTACAATACAGCGAGTATATTTTTCATGTATTAGTTGGTAATGTTACAAAATTTAATAATATTGCTATTTGCTGGCGTCAGTCCTAAACTTGTCAAGTCCCAAAAACATTATTACCCATTTTTTGACTAATTTAATGTATCACCAGGCACCTAAACACCATTAGAGTAAAGAAAGTTAGGTGATAATTTTTTTTTTTAAACTTAGCAGCGTTTGGACTTGGGCTGGCAATACGCTCACACTATTTCTATTCCACTATACACATTTTCCAGCTGAAACTTGAGCTTACCTTGTCGAATATACTGCGGCACGCCCGGCTGCACATTTGCTGTTCCCAGTCTCATCGCCAGCTCTGACGTCAGCAAGGGTAATATCGACGAATTCATGAGCTCAGGTAGCACTCTAGAGCCCGGAGAAACGGGTGGCAACAGCAACGGTATGTTGGCGATTGGATTCAACGCCGGACGCTTGCCACAAGCATTTGGAGACGCAGCTGCAGCAGCCACTGCAGCTGCGTTGATTTGCTGCAGAGCTGACAGATGTGGCAGCATATCCGCCGACGAAAACTGCAGCTCCTTCAGCGACTCCGGATTCTGGGCAGCAGCAGCCAATATCATTTCAGTCAGACTATAATTTGGATTGCGGTCCAAAGAAGCAGCTGCACTGCCAGCATTTTGGGTAGCACCAACTCCAGTTTGGCTGTTGAACAGCTCTGCTTTTTTGTCATCCATGAGGAGTGTATCGTTAACCAGCACTTTAGAGGGAACAGTGCACTTATGTATCACACCGTTGGTCACCTTTTTGGTGGTTGATGAAGTCTTCGAGATGACAGACGACGATTTTGGACTAGGGCTACAGAGTCTGCGGTCAGATCGTAGACTGGCTGAAGACAATGACTGCGATTCGGGAGACAGCGGTATTGGTGATGGGGTGGAACTGGTTGAGGAGGTTGACAAGATCAGAGGAATTGAAGGAGCACAGACTATGTCCTCGTGGTCGATGTGCTCGTCGATGAGGCGATTTTCTTTTTCCTCTTCTGAAGCGTCGATGGTGGTGGTACTCTCACTGCCATGGGATTCACGACGGGTTCGCAGATCCAGAGCTCCGTTCGCCAGCGTTATGGTGGGGACTGGTTTCGAAGCTTTGGGGCTGACGTTTTCTTTACGAACCTGCGAACCAAAAATTGACACGATTGTAATGTACTTATTTGAATACTGAAGTCTTGAGCCGGAGAATTCGATATTGAGTACGTGAAAACTAGCTCTATGACATTTATAATAATTTTCAAACAACCCAGTCGTGAGTTGAGTACATGAGTATAAGCACGTAGGCGACTTTACCAACGGAGGGGACTGGAAATGAAATTAGCCCCTTCAGAGGAAACTGAAGCTTTCGAAAGCGGAGGAGGGGTGAGAAGAGGGTTGTTGAATAGACCATAATTCTTTCTTTCAATATATTTGCTGCCCCAGAGAGGGCAGTAAAAAAAACGCCAATTTACGTAACTGAGAAAATAAATATTTCGGATTCAAAAAAACATTTTCCATGAAAAATGCAGTAATATTCAAATAAAATTGGCAGTTGCATTTCAACTTGAGAAAAATTGTACCAAAGTAGTAATTCACCCAAAAAGACGAAGAGACTAATGCAGTCGCGACATTATACAGAACAATAAATCCTTCATGCAAGTGTAAAAAATGAACAGATATATATCGAAGGAATGGAAATCGAAGATGGCAGAGAAAATGGGAACGCATTCGTCGCCGCCATTGTTAATGTTTATCACAATTTTTTATTGCACTTTACGCTATTATCAAGATGCAAATTTGAAATTTATGCTTGGACGAATGTCGAAATGAGGCCATAACACTACCATAAGGTTTCGCTAAATTGTTCGACATTAAACGATAATTACGCAGTAGATAATTTTTTATGTCCTAGCTTAGCCCATGTGTCTCGAAAAATGTAGTTTATTTGACCATTTTACTGATTTCCAGATGTTTTCAGCCATAAAGCTTTTCCGTATTCACTTTCATTTCTGTGAAATTATATATACAGCGTTCATTTTTCATTGTGAAAATTTGAAGGAACGACTAGACAGCATAATTATCTGGATTTGAAAGCCAGATGGAGCCAAAGCCATACTTTCAACTTTATATCTGTATATAAGTTTAGCCATAAAGATACCTCAAAGATCAACTTATAAGTTCATAAATGTGATGTGATCTATGAAAAAATACCTCAAATCGGCCAACAACTTTTTGAGAAATAGGTCAAAAATGATTGTCAAGTCAAAAATAAAGTTTTATATATCCTATTCTTTTGGCAACACTTTGATGAAGTATCACATCACTAAATGATATTATAGTCCTTATTTCAAATTAATTTTGTATAAAAATTAATCTATTTTCTTTACTTTTCTTCTTTTTATTTTATTTTAATAAGGAACCTTTGAAACTGTTGTAGTACGAGAATTAAGTAACTACTTATCTGATTAATTTGGTCAAAATTGTGCAGGATAAATTTTGGGTAATTTGTACAATAATAATGTACGAAAATTTCAATAAAAACGATTAAACAATTTTTTTGAAAAAACATTTTATTTTTAAAAATTAGGTATGATAAAAATTTTGAATTTGATTTTCTTGAAAGTAGAATTTTTAAATTTTAAAATTCAAACTGTTATATCGCTGTCAACTTTCAACCGATTGAGAAAATCGTTTTTACAAAATGCTCACAAAACCTTTCTCTATCAAAAGCGATAGTCAGCTCAAAAATAAAATTTCCGACTTATGGTACGTTTTCATAGATCACATCGCAAATATTAAATTCATTCCACTGTCTTTTTTTTTTTTTTTTTTTTTTTTTTTTTTTTAATCGAACCTCACTTTCTTATCTCACACCAGAAAAATTCTGTGTATACAATGACCTACTTATGAAAAACTATCAGGCAGTCAACACCCGAAGCTAAAGCAACTTATCCTAATATTCAACTCAAGAAATCCTATATTATCGATTGTACTAAACTTAATCGAGATTTTAAGAAATCCGTATTTTCTGATGTGCTTGTACCTAAATAAAACATTTCATCATACCCTAGATTCAAAGAATTAGAATAAATTAATCAAAAAAAAAAAGTATACGTAAGATGGTTTAGAAAATTCGCAAATTAATTTTCCAATTAATCTTTCGGCGATATGCTCTTTCATTCTTGTCTGTTGGCATTGATACGATTAATTTGAACCGATCGTCAAGATATTGGTTATCGTGAAATAAAATCATATAATTTTTTTACACATTATCTTTCCACCGAATCGATGCAAGTGTGATAAAGAAATTCAGTTTCGCGCTATTCACCTTCAAAAATCTCGAAAATATTGGGAATACTTAATTCTTATTTCAGAGATATCAATTTTCTTTGAATAGAAAAAAAAATCTCAAACTCGATGTAAAATACTGTAGAGACTTATTACGATATTATTTTTAGGTCAGATCCAACTACGTGAAATGTACCTCGTATTATTCCCAAAGGTTAAATAAAATCCTAAAACAAGACTGCGAAACCTTTTTTTTCCAAATTATCTGTAGTAGTGTCTTCAAAAAAAAAATTAATCAAACTATAATTTTGGCTCAAAGTGGAAAAAATGAATATTATGGATCAAGACTAAAAGCGACTACAAACCACGAACAGAACTATTCAAAAAAATTGATTCTCAAGCATGTAGATTCATTTTCTAGTGAATAAATTGATGATGTCTTTGGTTATGTACTTACGTGAAAATGTTTTTTTGAATTTTTAAAATCACACTACTAGAAAGAGCAGGTATTTTTTTATAAATAAAAAAATCAAAATCTATTTTTCGAAGGCCAACGTATCCGCAGGGGGTGACAATCAGTAAAAAATTCAGATCATATCTATTCTTAAAATAAAGGGGAGGGAGAACTGGAAAAGTCATGAGTTCACTACACTCTTATAGTAATGAAATAATTTTTAACTAATACCAGGTGCTAAAATTTTTTAAAATTTATCATCGTGATTATTTAATATGAAATGTTTAACTCTTCCATGCAGATGAGACGACACAAATCAGAATAGTGTACGCAAATATTATAAAAGTTTTTCACTATAGGTCACTTTATGTTTCATTGTTGCTTCTACAAACCAACGAATACTCTACTACTAGATACCATTTTGAATTTAAATGTACCCCTCAACTGATATCACGTATGAAGTTTATCAACTAGTTAAATTTTTCCTTTAATTTAAATGTATCGCAAGTCCAATTTTCGTTTGTCTGTACGTATTCAAGTCTTAGAAAAAAAATTGAAAAAAAAAAAAGAGAGAATACCAACACTGTGTAAATGAGCAAACACGAGTCCTTAAAATACCAATAATTCCCCACAGGTACATTAGATAATGCATATTTCAAGCAATTCTCATAAAAACTGCACCTGTTTCGAGTAATTCCCATTTTGTTATCTACTTATTTCGAGATAGCGACCCTACATTATAGTTCTTTTTAAAGAAAGTTTTCCCCTTTTCTTCTGCGAAAATGGAAGAAATCAGTAAATTCTTATCAATTATTTTAGACCAAAACCTGACTTAACTGATAAAAAGGTACTATTTTATGACCAACGGATAATGATTTAACACGTTCAATGGATACACGAACGAGCGACAAGTAAATGTATTTTGGAGCACCGAAGGACACCTGTACTATCTCCATCCCTAAAAGAATTTAGAAATAGCGGACTCATCGAAGATTTCCTGTCACAAAACTCCAACTTTGCAGCTTATTATAGCAACGTCTCAGGCTTACCTGATTATTATTAGCGGTCAATAGAGGCTGTAAAACTGGACTGCTGGCCTCTGGCAATCTGGGCGGTTGACTAGGAATTCCTTGGGCGACCATCTGAATCGAGCCATCTTGCAGCAGAATGTAGACACCATCCTGTGTCGACAAATTCGAAGTGACGGATCCGGATAACATACTGCCACCTTGGATTATTGCATAGGGTACGATGAGGACTGGATTGGTGGGTAGGGCGACAAATGGTTGGGCTGAACTTTGGTTTGGAAGACCGAATGGCAGAGGTGGACTTATGCGAGAGTCCACTGACACATTCGACGAAGGTGAGGAGTTATTGGCGTTTGGTGGCCGCTTTATCACGTTCCGTGTGCTGCAATAATGCATTTTATGGGCTCTGAATGTTTTCAAATTCGAGAATCTTATGTCGCACTCTTGGCAGTATCGGTCGACTGGTGGAACTGACGAATCGGAATCGTTTTGTACCTGGAATATAGAAAATGTAATTTAGTTCATTAGAACGAATGAAATAAATCACAATATTATATTTTCGTACTTTTAGCTACGTACATATTTTTTTCCGTACATCTGGCGACACTCGTTATTTTATGATACGAGATTCGACAGCAGTCTTTTCAAAAATTTTACTAGTGAGTGTTGACATACTGTCGATATCTAACATCTTAAACCATTATCTCCACGAAAAAATTTACGATTTTGTCTGGGTGCAAACTTGAATGTTGGAATACATGTTGGATTTTTTTTGAAAATTAAAATAACTTATGTACTTACAAAGAACTCAAAAATTCAGAACTTACCCAACAAAATATATGTAAGTAGATAAAAAATGTCAACTATGCTTTGGAAAACATGATAAAATGAGCAAAAATATTTTAGTCAACTTTTTTTTTCCTGTACATGTACCTATGTGTATGTATAATGAAGGAATTTCGTTTTAGACGTTAATATTTTCACATTTTTCAATACTGTCTACTTTTTCATTGAGTTGGGTTTTAAATTTGAAATTCTATCCCAATTTTCAAATTACCTATACGAAAATTTACGTATTTTCCAAAAACGCATATACGCTTGAAAAAAATTCCATGCACCTCCATTCTCACGGGTAAATCTTAAATACATGCAGAATATATAAACAAGGATCAAAAGTAATCTGCAAACCAGAGAGGGCAAGAATATTTTTTATAAATTAGAAATTTCGCCAAAAAAGACTTTTCATTGAAAATTTAAAGAAAAATTAAAAAACGTCATTGAATGGGTTTTTTTCCTGCTTTTGAAATTTAGAAGGGGGGAATTGAAATTTTTTCCAGCAGAAGGCGTTGCCACCCTACCCTCTGGCCAAGGGCCTGTCCAAAATAAAAAGAAAAACAGATAACAGAAATTTTATATGAATTTGTAATGTGATCTATAATATGGTAGGTACTTTAAGTAGGTCAAAAATTTTTAAAGAAAAACGTAAAAATGTCTGTCAGACCAAAAAAAAATGAAAAAAATGGTGTTAGCATGTTTTCTTTTTATATATTTCTTTAGCAACATTTGGGTGAAGTTCACACCACCAAATGATACTATAGTCTTTATTTTGGACGAATTTCGCAGCAAAATGGGTTCATTTTCTTAACCTTTCTTATTTTCTTTAAATAACCTCTCAATTACTGTTATAATTCAAAAACTATACCTGATTCATTTTATGAAAATTTTGTAGGATACATTCAAGGTCGTGTGTATAAATGAAAATTTCAATCAAATCGATTCAATAGTTCTTGAGCAGAAACATTTCATTTTTTAAAATTGAAATTCAAACTTCAAACTTGATTTACTCACAAGTAAGATCTTCTATTTAAAAAATTCAAATGACCATGTTTCAGTCAATTTCCAATCGATTGAGAAGATCTACTTTGCAAAATGCCTGAAAAAGCTTCCTCAATCAAAAGCAATTATCAGCTCTAAAAATTTTTGAATTGGGGTACCATTTCCTCACACCACATTTACTGAAGAACTGAATTACCGATGTGGCTGGAGAAACGCTGTGCATTCTCATATGCCTGTTTAAGCTGACTTTTTTGTCTGCACTGTATGAACAATGGGTACATCGATACTGTTTGCCTGTTTTTGCAGCCTTTGAAGAAGGTTCGCCGGTACTCATATTTTCACCACTGCTGCCATCATCCTGATCGTAGCCACCGGTGACCGATAGCGCACGTCCTTCTTCACCTTCACTTTCGGTTCCACCTAAAAAATAGACAATTCATTAATCAGCGAGTCATACATAAAGGCAGTAGGGCACATATTTTCAATTATTTGATGCTCAGATCGAAACATACGCCACTATATGGCAGTTGTTTTACTATTTACACATCAACATATTGTTTTTATCAGAATGTCAGCTCATGTGTCTCCAGCCCCGCCACAAAAACCGCCACTCCATTTAGGCCACAATGTCATCATATGAATACAACAGCGTCAAAAGATTCTAATCCTCAAGTATACCTCAATTACCTCACTGAAATATATAAGCATTTTAAAAGTCAACTCTTTACAATCCTCATTCCCCTTTCGCCGAGAAGATCTGAAAAATTTTCCACAGCGACTCTTTCAGCCACAACAGCACTTGAGCACATTTTTCAATTCTTTAATCCAGTTCAGGCACATGCTGTCATATTCCCATACACAAACGTTTTGCTTAAAAGATTAAAAAAAAAAAAAATGAAATACAATCAGAGCGAACGTATGTTCAAAACGCTAACTTTATCAGATCATGTACAAAATCTTAAAATATCACAAGGTATCTGTAATCAAGGAAGGCCAATCGAGAGCCAGACATTGTTCTCATCACGCTCACATATCGTGCACTCTTCTAGGTTTCAAATCCTTCACCATAAAAAAAATTATAATCAAAGCTTATCGCAAAAAAAATAAAAACTCAAAGAGATAAAAATTTCTCCTTGTCCAATAAAATCATTATATCATAGGCTCTCCATGCACTTATTTTCAAACGTGCCACAAAAATTGGTTCTCGAAGCATTCGCAGAAAACAATTTTCGAGTATATGAGGAAAGAATTTTTTTCGTTTCACCATACCGCAAATTATCAGAGTCTAGACAGGGGGACCAGTGGGGTGCTTCTAGGAGGCGGAACGATTTGGGGATGAAATTTAATTGACCTTTAATTTTTCAATATAGTTGAGAAATTGCTGAAAAACTAAAAATAATAATAATTCTAGCACCGTAAGCTCCGCTAGAAAAACAGGTTTTCGATTGATAGTACAGGGCTGTCGTGTTGCCTCATTTTTTGCAAGCAACCCAGCGACCATTTTGTAAATGGCTGTCAGGAAATACGAGTACAACCAAAGAATTTTTCAAATTCAAAAAATTATTGGAGACAGTCTTCCCAATTTTTTAATGGAATAAAAAAATCCGTTAGAATTCAAAGGAATTATTCGTTCCTTCAAAAACTCGTCAAAATTACATTTTTGCGAATTTGAATAAAATAACAAAATCTGGGGATTTAATTGTCAAGTCTCGAATCGTTGGCCCAAATCCAAAACCTGCTAAGTCCTAAAAATATTATTACTCATATTTTTGCACTCGATAATGGTTTATAGGACCTATACTAATTCAACAAATAAATGGGTGACGGTATAAAAGTATGGAGTAAAGTCGAAAATATCTTTGATGAAAATTAAGAGAAGTCACTTTGGGACAAAAACCGATTGCAAAGGTGGGGATAGTTACATGAATAGTCTACTTTGAGTCTAACTGAATAATTATACGTGCGACGAGCAAAATGAGTAGTAATTTTTAAAGAAAAACGGGAACAATTCAAGATTCATTCTGCTTATTTTCACTCTAGGTAGGGTTCGATGTACATACTGAACTGTAAAAGAACTCAAATTCCAAAAAAAATAAAAAAAAAGAAGGACATCCCTTACTAGCAAGTCTCTAGTTTATATACTCGAAACCTTCAACAGACGCTGGAATAGCAAAAGTATAATTTTTTGAATCAAAATGCCCCCAAACTTTAAAAATTTGTAAATGATTAAACCTACGTCTAGCAGTTTAAATGAAAATAAAAGGGAGGTAGTGTACGCATTCACTCATGAAAATTTTCCACGATATTTCCTTGGAAAAACGTATTGAAATTTTTTCACAAGAAATACTACGTTATAAAATTTGTAAGTATTTTCTAGAAATTTTACATTTCAAATTATGACGTCAATAATGTCGATTTTAATTTGAATACAAGGCACTGATATGTACATATAGGACACCCTTTTTGGTAACTTCATAAGTATCTCAAACTATCACTTATTCGAACAGATCGAATTAAATCGATTATAGCTATTGTTTTCACGTTTTAAACTTGAATTTTTCAGAATTTAATTCTCACCCCCTCCCCCTCCCGCCGCCATAAAACATTGACTGATTCTACCGCTGCAAAATTAAATTCACAAAAAAGTCTCAAAAAATCGAAAATATTCTGAAAATCAATGGCTCTAATACCTGACGGTACGAGTATCATTTCACTAAATTTCTGTAAGTTACATTTAATTGTGACAGAAAAGTTTTGTGTAGTGTTTTTTTTTTTTTACGAACAAATGGGTACCAAACAAACGTTATCTTCCCATTTATTTCAGTCCAAATACAAATCATGGAACTACCAAAACGAATATGATAATAAAATGGGACTGATAAAAGTAATAATAAAGAAAGTCGTGAATTTTCTGAATAAATTATAACATAGATACACAGGTGTCACATTTCACACAAAATAATAAGAAATGGAGAATTCCAATCGATCTGAAATAAAACATCCAGCAGTGATGTTACAAAGCATTTTTGTTTTAGCCAAAAAAATTCGTTACATTAGCTCACAGGTACGGAGGAGGGGCCAACTTCTTGTACCCAAATTTGAATTTTTGTGCGAATCATTATATTCGGTCGCTTGCTACATATTAGCAATAAAATTTAAAATGAATAAGAAATTATTTTTCAAGTTTTTTATAGGAATAGTTTTCAGTCAATCCAAAAAATAAGTATATCTGGCCGTGCGATGGCTCATTTTATTTTTTCCAAGTAGTGTAATAGAGTGGCTGAAAAAAAAATTTGAAATAAATCCATCGTACGATTCACCAGACAAAAAGTACCTTGAAAGAAGTGTACTTACGTGCAATTTTACTAAAAATAAAAAACTTGTGAGGGGTCAAAAATTTGTGAATTTCTTACAGTCAAGAAACCTACAAAATTTTAAGAAAATCGCATTATCAATATTCACGGCTACTTTGTGTATTTCGTAGTAACTAGTTTCAGCGAGAAAATCAAAATATAAAAAAATTTAAGTAAGTAACTCACAATGATAAAAGTTTTGGCAAACTTAGCTGATCTTAGGGTATAGTTCGATAAATTCAAAATTCAATTTATATTTTCTGTGTATGGAAAATGAAAATTTGGAAATTTAAAATAATATAAAAGTTGAGGGAATATACGAAAGTGCTTTGTTTCCTAAAAGAAGTTATTAAAATGTTCGAAACTGATTATTTTAAGTATAACTTTTTAAGAGAAGAATGAACTGACAGAAAATGCACTTTGGTTTTTCATTTATGCCCCAATCAATCTGAAATTTTCACCAAACCGTTCTTAAAAGATATCGCCAGGATGTTTATTTAGCTGAATTTCAATTTGTGATTTGGCTTATAAGTTATATCGTATCATGCTAAAATATGTAAATTTTTATAGCCCCCTTAAAGTTGATTTGAAACAAAATTTTAAAATTCCGCCAAACAAGCGCCTTGCAGACAACCCTTGAGAATATATAGCCAACAATTTCAGATCAGTTAGTGTACAAATGATTTCTTTCAACACACAGAAACTATATACCTGTACCATATTCTCTACTTTATTGCAGTAGCGTACCCGGAGATTTGCTAAGGGAGGGGATGAGTTTTAAATTTATCGCAAAAAAACAAAAAATTCGGTGAAAAATTCACGCAATACGTGGAAAAAAATTTTTCAGTCTTTTTTCAAAATGAAATTTGATGATTAAGGGGGGCTTAGTTCTCCTGGTTTCATTGTTATTAGGTTTGTTCATAATTTGTGAAAAAGTTACACACTTTATAGACATTTTCAAAAAGGTTCTCGAAATGGCTGTTCTATTTGATAAAGCGCGGAAATAGTTTTCTTAGCTGTGCTTTTGGCCACTAAAACTCTGACCCGAGAACTTGAGTTCTGATCGAGTTTTGCACTTTTAGGTCTCACTCTCAAGGAGTAAGTTCTAGGAGTTCACAGTTTTCATTCGTTTCATTCCATCTTTCGTTCATCTTATATTTATCTTGAAATAAGTACACGATTTGTATTTTCTTATTGCGGGAAGAGATTTATAGAATTTAGCAGAATTTAGTTTTTAGTTATGCTATTGGTTTAGATTTTTCTTAAGAACTCAACAAAAGCTTGAAAGTTCAGGTTCCACACTTTTTTTTTAATAACTAAAGCAAACCTACTCATTCAATTTCGTGATAGTTTCAGCAGGAAGATTAAAGTAAATTGGAATAATCTTGACATATTTCGCTGATGCACAGTGATTTTCAATGTCTTCAGATTTTTTGAAATGGTCTAAATCTATTAATTTTCATTTATTATATTTTTACCCAAAAACACCCCAAGCCAAAATTTTCAGTTATAAGAAACCCATTAGGTAAAGGTTCTAGTAGGTAATTTCGTTATAGCGAGATTTGATGCACAGGAATCTTTTTTACATTTTTATTCGGGCTATTTTTTTTTTCCTAGATAAGGGATCGAAGTTGAAATTTTCAGTTTTGAGACAGGATTCGGAGTTCGAGTTTTTAAGATAGGTAGGTAAATTCATCTACCTAAAATTAGGTAATCATGGTTTTCATTTCGGTGATAAAAATAAGTTAGAGTTCACAGGATAAAACTACATAATGAACAGAACTATACCAAAAATGATCAATATCTCCTTACCACTAAATTCGAAATTAGGTACCTCTAACCTCTGCATTTAAAGTCCAAATTCAAAGTTCCATAATTTCAGCTCTACAAGACGTAGGAAATAATTCGATGAAAAAGGAACGCACATTTTTCTTAACAACCAGATATTTGCCACCGAAACTCTCTCTTTCTCTGTTTTAACCGCGAAAGTTCGTAAATATTTACACTACGTATTTGTCAATAGAAAATCGTTAATTAGGCTACGTGAAAAGTAGAATAAAAACAAAATTAAACTCACCTTTGCTAATTTTTTTCAGTCGATGCGAACAGTAAAACGTTTGATGAGCTTCTAGTGTGCTGTATGAACTGAATCGTATTCCACAAGGAGGACATAAATATCCTACAAGAAAAATAAAAAAATTGAAAACCATCACATAGGTAACTAAAAAACGAAAAAAATGAACCATAAAGTATGAAACAAATCCCAATAAATTGATACAATTACTCTGAGAAAAAAAAAAAAAAAAGCAAAATAAGTTTTGAAAAAAAATATGACGTCAATTTTTTTTGAATTTCTAAGTAGATGATACAAAATAATTTAAGAAATTGAAAATCGTACCAATAGTGATCGTTGATATAAACGACGAATCTATATCTAATTGCTCCATTAGTAAACCGAATTAGCATTTACACAGTGCAAATTATTTCACCAAAATAATAAAAAATATTTTTTTTTAAAAAGAAGGAAAACGTGGAAAAAAATTATTAAATAAAAAAAAAGAACTAATAAGTAGGTTAGTATTTACACAAATGACACTACTACTTTTTTTGTGGCAATAATTTTCAAACACTTTACACATTGTAGCCAGTCGATGAGAAGTGCAGGAGGGTTTTTAGGGGGGGAAAAGTCGAGAATTTGTGACGCGAACACGTTTTCTACGCGTTATCAGAGCACAATATAATTTTAAATTTTTTCCTGTATTTCTTTATCTAAGTATCTTTTTTTTCTTATTTTTTTTTTTTTAAATTTAAGTTATATATTTTTCTAGTATTTTACCTTGCCTAGTGTCCGACGATTCCGGTCTATAACGAGAGTCTGAAGCAGCGTTTATCACTGTCGGGTAATACCTAGTCCCGGTTAACGCTGTAAAAAAAAAGAATGGAAATAAAAAAATATTTCGACGATTAGATTAAGTCAACTGTAAAATGTGTATTACGTTAGTATTTAGCTATAGCAGCGAGTGAATTTCAGCGTATGTGTGGGTATATGAGGTGGAAAACGTAATACCGATGTACATGTGTTTATTGGGAAATAAAAGATAAAAATTTGTATTTTTGTTTATCAGCGTGAGTCACGCATTTACAAATACATGTATCACGTTCCTACCTATAATGTCTACCTTCGCATTGGTTGTCAAAATTCGAGTGTCCGACGAAAATAGTCACGAAAGAAGAGAATGAAAATAAAATATAATCCATCCTGGTAGACGGATATAGAAATTTGTCAACTATGAGGAGGCAGTTGGGTGATGTAAAGCAGTAGGGAAGGTCGGGTAATAGGAACAATTTTCAACTTCGAAAAAGTCTTATACAGGGTGTTCCGTCTCGAGTTCACCACCAAGCAATAGCAGATAGAGCAACACGAGATACATTCGTGTATAATAGTTTGCATACTCTTCGGTCGATAGGGGCTGTATACTGCTTGAATCATTTGTCCCCTCGACTGATTCAGGTGAACATTTATAAAAATTCATAAATTCATTGCTATGATAGTTAGGAGTCTCCAGTTTGCGCTGTTAATTAACAAATGTGATATAATTTTATAGTTTCAACGATTAGAGTAACCGAAGCAAGCAGAGAAAAGTTACAAATGGAAGTGTGAAAAGTTCGAGGTAAAAAATGTGTTCAATTTTTCATTATTTTGAAACTAAATGAAAAAGTATTAGGTTACTTCAAAGAGTAGATATATGTACTTTAACAATTTGTTTTCGAAAGAAGACCGCTAGTGCTGTACCAGTATAATATAGAAAGAATTCGAAAATAATTTTCACTTACAAAGACTTAATGAAACCTTCTTACATATATAACCCACGCGGATACGTTTAAACGATAAAATAACTCCTACAAAATGTTGAACTAAAATAAAGTTTTAAGGATATGTTATCTAACCAGTTCTACGAAAACGAGCGATTTTCAAAAATATTCCACCTGAAGTTGTTGTTTAGTGATTAACGATCAGGATTATGGTGAACTATACGTAGGTATAGATCATTTATCATTTTACGTAAGGCAACTACGACTAATTGCTGTCCGTCTTGGTTGAAAAAAGAAACGAACAGTTTGGGGAATTTGGAGGAGAGGCTTTTTATTTTAATTTTTGTTGGCTAGTGTACTCTATTCTCTTTGGCAGGAAATGAAAGATATCAAGTCGAGTATTCTTCAGCAAAAATATAGCATAAAAAAACACCACAAAATATAAAGATGCAAAAACTGAAAAAACTTTTGATAGTACAAATAATATTCACTATTTTATGAGAAAACAAGGATAGTTGAAGATTTAAAGTAGAAATTACCAGAAAAATGGTACCTATACCATTCGGGATGATGAAAAGTACTGCAATACCAGGTAATATCTATAATAAAATTTGAATTGTTCGTTTACTAATAAAAAATAGCAAAAATTACTACTAATTTCTTTCAGCGAATTTATACCCAAGATCAAACCTCAAGGTATGTTTTAAAAGCCTGCAAACTTTTTATTTTTTAAAATTTCATTAATTAAGTAGGTAATTCATAATTTTCAAAGTAATTTCAAGAGCTTACGACAAAAAAAAAAAAAACTGACCTGATAAACCGACACGAAATACTGATCAACAAATTCAACTCAACTGTCGGGTAAGATAAGAACACTTGAAACACATTTTGTTTACTTCGAACCGGTTGCTCACGCCGTTCACAGACGAGAAACAAAAACAAACCGTTCACAAATATCCAATTTCGAACACTGTCGGTATAATAGTGAATTTCTCATCGAATAACTGCAATGTTTTCGAAACAAGCAGAGTTGAAGAAAATAGAGAGAGAAGATCGGGTTGGTTTTAAATACTTTGTCTATAGTGGCAACAAAGATTAGGAACTAGGACGATAAAATACGAGATACTACACAATCTGAGATAGAAAAAAAAAGAAAACACGACTACGAATTTTGCCAACACACTCGTATTTGTACATGTCAGTAGGGCAGATAACGTCATGATATTAGAAAAAAAGTATTTCTGCAGCAAATTATAATTAGGTTTTATTACGTGAGAAAATATGATTCCGAGTGTTTTAAATTACTTCCTGATTGAATGAGAAATTTTTTCTGTTTCAGTGATAGTGACTTTAATATTGGCTATCACTCGACATAGCTAGATTCGAAGAGGAAGTGAATCTGGTTTTCCTGATTTTCGGGACAGCACGTGTCTTCGAATTTTGATTTGCTATCGAATCAAGAATTTCTCGTTTATGAAAAAATCTGACTAGTCTGGGCGGAAATATTTTGAAGAAAAATGCCAAGGTTTTTCAAAAAATTATTATCTGAGAGATAATTCATGATTCTCTGTGAAAAACTTGTAAACAGTACGAAGCCTCCGCAAAAAGTTCATTTTTCAAAAAGTAAAATTCAAGTCATTTTTAGTACGCATATTCACAAAGAAAGTACCTAATGACTTTTTGATTCATAAAAACTGGACAGCACTTAGCCAGGGCCTGCTGAAACGCACCCTTACTTACCAGGCCCTTTCTTTCTCAATATTTGACGAAAATGTATGATTTTTTAATAATGCTGCAGGCAAAGGGTAGCCTGTCTCAGCAATTATAGAATTACAATTCCGAATTTCAGCTTCATTTGACTGTAGTTTGGGCTCGACATTTTTTGATTTTAAATCTAAGAATACGTAATCGAATAGCCCAACGCAACAACCAGCTAACAGAAATATTTTTAAAAATTTACTTTTTTGTAAATTATTGTTCTAAATACGAAAACACATAATATCCTTGTGCTAAGAAAAAAGTAATTCCTAAGCTTCGAATTTTTTTTCATCAGCAAATTATAGCAACAACCAGCCAAGAAAATTTTTTTAGGTAAGCATCTAAGTATTGTATACATCTACTGAATCAATTATTGATTTTTATGCAAAAATAAATCATTCCAAATATTTTGAACTACTCTTTCGAACATTTGAAAATAAAAATGTCAACTCGAGGCAACAGCCAAGTTTTCAATTTTCAAACGCTTTTATTGTACTCGTATTTCTTTTCAAATGTGAATAAAATCATCTTGATTTTTTAGAAGCGGGTTTCGTACCAAATGAATATCCTCTCATCCAATTTTCAGCTTTCTATGTACTACTGTTTCCTAAAAGTTGGGCAGTTTTTTGTATTTTTCCGTGAAAATTGCAGTTGGCTGGTTGTTGCATTAAGCTATTCAATTTCCCACCAGTTCTAATGTAAAAAAAACCTCATTCTCAACGGATAGGATTGCTCTTTTTTTCTTCCTCGTTTTTATATGGAACTCACTTCCTGCCAAAACACAGCTTTAAGAATAATGGATCTCATTGCAATGTTCTATGCCCTCGAAAAAAAATAGCTGAGTAATTTGAAAATAAATCATATCCAAAAAAAAAAAAAAAAAAAAAGATCCTACTTGAAGAAATTTGAGAAAAAGTGCGATTGCAAAAGCTATTATCAAAAGTTCCACTTCATTCGCCTTTTAGTCGGTTAATTTTTCAATTCTGTTCAATTATATGATTTTATTTTGAAAATCTAAACAATAGACAGTCTTTTTTCGACAAATCAGAGGTTGAAACACCCTTCACCCTCTTTTAGAAACGATTTCCGAAGGCACCTTAAACATCAGTAATCCCTTAAGCCGAATAAATTGCCAATTCATTCGCTAATCCCTCACCCCCATAAAAAGAAAACAACTTCGACTCGTCAAAGTTCAACGATCGACACAGAAAAAATTATTGAAGTGCTCGCAACAATGTAGTTGAATAAAAATTTCGCATTTTTGAGAACCCATGAAATGAGCCATTCCACTTACTAATCACGAGTCGAATCATTCTAATCGACAGTCATCTTCAAATTTTTATTTGTTTTAAAGTCATCAACCAAACACCTCACCCTTATTCGATACACGTCTTGAATGAATTTTGTTTTAGAGGATGCGATAAAATATTTCAACCAATGTGAAAATATGAGATTTAAATGCTTTTAAGGGCAGAGGGAATGGCGAATGAAAGAAAATTTTTATCGATTTTTTTATTTATCTGTTTGCTTTAGTTATAGACCTAAAAATTTATAACGAAAATCGATAAAATTATTATTTTTTTCTGGTTTTAGGCAACCCGGACGATATTTTTCTTTCACGCCAAATTATATGTACCACTTCGATCACCTCTTATCTACAATTCTCATGTTTCTCCTTCTATTCCACACTTATCTCCCTCGCTCTTGCTCAATTTTTTTTTTTTCAGGTAAGGTACCTTACAAAAAATAAATACTTGACTAATTTTTCGTAGAATTTCATTTCCACATTTTTGCAAACTTTCATGGGAATTTCGGACATACGTCATAGTTAATTTTTGATCGCACTTGATATGGCAATTTTAAGAAAATATTTTGAACACCAAGTAAACTTTAATTGATTAGCTAGATGAAGGTACTTGAAAGTCACGAGGGCCAAGTTGAAAAAGATTTTCAGGGCGTCGCAAAATATTAACAGTCTCGATTAGACAACAACGAGTATGCTTTCAAAATGAAGTTAGACATATAGGACAATATAATAAGAATAAAAACTCACCCCCTTCTTAATTCGATTTTCATATTAATTTTTTTTTTCACGTTCACAAAATAAAAATTCTGAGAATTATGCCAGATGACTTGAATTGAGATTTTCAATAAAACATGATTCCTTGGAACTTTATCAAATTTTATCAATTGCAGAACTTGATATCGATACGCATTATAAGATGATCAGAAAAGAAAACTTTTCAGAAAAGAAAAATTTTTAGGTGTAACACTGATTTTACCCCTTCATATCTCCCCTCCCCCGCCCAAAAAAAAGTAATTAGAATATTTAAGTGAAACGTAGCGGATATATTGCGTTTTAATGCAGAAAGGGTCGGCATTATTGCGTTTAGACACAAAAAACAATTTTTGGAGAATGATGAGACGGCCAAAAATAGAGTTGAATAAAACATAATTATTCAAGAAATGGCTTCTGTTAAATTTTATGATTTATAAGGTGTCGTGACGAACTTATTTTTTATATTTTAAATAAATTGCGTTTTGATATTAAGCCCTGCAACTGTCTCTTGAAACATTTATAAAATTGTGATCAGGCATGCTGGCAAAAAATTAGGACAAGAGAATACTAGAGTTAAGGGTATGCTTCACCAGAGGCCTGAACTCCGCAACTATCGGCAATATTAATATCTTAATGGTGGTACTTCCGATGATAATATGGAAAAATATTAATCCATAACTTCTTACTTAGCCAAAACCATCCAAAATTAACGATGTTTTGTTATCAAGTTGCCTGATAAAATGATATTAAAGACCAATATGTTCATAAAATGAAGAAATTTTCCTGACTGTCTTGTGGCTGAGTTTTCGATTTGGAGTGATATGATCTCTAAATATCTGCTTTTACTGATGCGTAAAGCAGATGTAACTTTGTTGGCTAATTTTAGTTTTAAAAAAAGATACAAATCAAATATTCAACTTTATACATCATTGAGTTCAACACTGAAGTATATCGTGGCCAAAAATCACAAATTTCTGTTCATATTTCGCTCCGTAAACAGTCGGGAAAATTTCACCATTTTAAACGTCTTTTGCTTCAAATACATACTCGTACATACAAACGAGGAAGAAGTTAAACCCTATGGGCAAAATATTTTTGAGTCGGTGTCCGATGGTAGGAGAAAAGGTCCGATTGTGGCATACTTCATCCGTGTGTGGCAATACCACATCCGATCATCGCAAAATTTGCACTACTACTGTGGCAGAATTAAGTCCGACAGTCGGATCTGCCACAATCGGACATTATTTTTTAACTATGTCGGAGTCCGATTGTGGCATAATTTAGTCCGACAGTCGGATCTGCCACAATCGGACATTATTTTTGTACATGTCGGAGTCCGATTGTGGCATAATTTAGTCCGACAGTCGGATCTGCCACAATCAAACATTATTTTTTTACTATGTCGGAGTCCGATTGTGGCATAATTTAGTCCGACAGTCGGATCTGCCACAATCGGAAATTATTTTTGTACATGTCGGAGTCCGATTGTGGCATAATTTAGTCCGACAGTCAGATCTGCCACAATCGGACATTATTTTTGTGCTTTGTCGGAGTCCGATTGTGGCATAATTTAGTCCGACAGTCGGATCTGCCACAATCGGACATTATTTTTTAACTATGTCGGAGTCCGATTGTGGCATAATTCAGTCCGACAGTCGGATCTGCCACAATCGGACATTATTTTTTAACTATGTCGGAGTCCGATTGTGGCATAATTTAGTCCGACAGTCGGATCTGCCACAATCGGACATTATTTTTGTGCTATGTCGGAGTCCGATTGTGGCATAATTCAGTCCGACAGTCGGATCTGCCACAATCGGACATTATTTTTGTACCAAGTCGGAGTCCGATTGTGGCATAATTTAGTCCGACTGTCGGATCTGCCACAATCGGACATTATTTTTGTACCAAGTCGGAGTCCGATTGTGGCATAATTTAGTCCGACTGTCGGATCTGCCACAATCAAACATTATTTTTTTACTATGTCGGAGTCCGATTGTGGCATAATTTAGTCCGACAGTCGGATCTGCCACAATCGGAAATTATTTTTGTACATGTCGGAGTCCGATTGTGGCATAATTTAGTCCGACAGTCAGATCTGCCACAATCGGACATTATTTTTGTGCTTTGTCGGAGTCCGATTGTGGCATAATTTAGTCCGACAGTCGGATCTGCCACAATCGGACATTATTTTTTAACTATGTCGGAGTCCGATTGTGGCATAATTCAGTCCGACAGTCGGATCTGCCACAATCGGACATTATTTTTTAACTATGTCGGAGTCCGATTGTGGCATAATTTAGTCCGACAGTCGGATCTGCCACAATCGGACATTATTTTTGTGCTATGTCGGAGTCCGATTGTGGCATAATTCAGTCCGACAGTCGGATCTGCCACAATCGGACATTATTTTTGTACCAAGTCGGAGTCCGATTGTGGCATAATTTAGTCCGACTGTCGGATCTGCCACAATCGGACATTATTTTTGTACCAAGTCGGAGTCCGATTGTGGCATAATTTAGTCCGACTGTCGGATCTGCCACAATCGGACATTATTTTTGTGCTTTGTCGGAGTCCGATTGTGGCATAATTTAGTCCGACAGTCGGATCTGCCACAATCGGAAATTATTTTTTAACTATGTCGGAGTCCGATTGTGGCATAATTTAGTCCGACAGTCGGATCTGCCACAATCGGATATTTTTTTTAACTATGTCGGAGTCCGATTGTGGCATAATTTAGTCCGACAGTCGGATGTGCCACAATCGGAAATTATTTTTTAAGTATGTCGGAGTCCGATTGTGGCATAATTTAGTCTGACAGTCGGATCTGCCACAATCGGACATTATTTTTGTGCTATGTTGGGGTCCGATTGTGGCATAATTTAGTCCGACAGTCGGATCTGCCACAATCGGACATTATTTTTTAACTATGTCGGAGTCCGATTGTGGCATAATTTAGTCCGACTGTCGGATCTGCCACAATTGGACACAATTTTTGTGCTATGTCGGAGTCCGATTGTGGCATAATTTAGTCCGACTGTTGGATCTGCCACAATCGGACACAATTTTTGTGCTATGTCGGAGTCCGATTGTGGCATAATTTAGTCCGACAGTCGGATCTGCCACAATTTGATCCTGGTATTCACAGCTTGTATCTCAGGTTCTATTCAAGTTAGAGAGTTGCAAAAAAAACTAAAATTCTCAGAAAAATCAGGTCAACTCCAATATGTAATTCAGAAAATTGTATCTGTGAAACTGAAAAGGCATGACCGAAAGGGTTAAAATACATTGGCGGAATTTCGGAATCAATTATTTTATGAGACAAATAGGAGAAAAAAAAAATTTACAGTGAGGACCCCTTATTTTTTCACACTGAATTTGCATTTTAAATCATTTTCTCATTTTGAGTGAAGAGGGAGGCGTGAGAGGCGGATTTGAATTTTGACTTCCTCATGAAATCCAAATTCATTTCAATTTAATAATTTTTCAGGTTACAAATTGATTTTTACTTTTATTTTTATTTTTATTTCTTTTTGTCAGTGAACTGTGATTTGCAAGTAAGCAATAAATCAACTTTTTTCCCAAACACAATAAATTTTTTCCTCAAATTTACAAACATAATTATGTATATGATCATAGGAAATATAAATTCTGGAGTATATTTGAAATTCTTCTGAACTAGCTGAAATTCATATAGTCCAAATAGATATTAATTAGATATACAAAAAAGGCCTGTGTAGAATTTTAGCTTAATCCGTGAAAATTTATTTGTAGTTATTCAGCTAAAATTCCATACAGGCACTTTTTGCATATTTAATATACTTATAAAATGTATTTTGATTTTCTTGAGAAATATTTGAGATATATTGTGACTGTGTAAGCAACAGGATCATTGGAGTGAGAAATAATATTTTTCAGTACAGTAAAATAAATCATAAATTTATTTTGCCAATGATTATTATATATTTCATATGATTCAGAGGATAATTTCATTATTTTCTTTACAATATTATAACTTGTAATTATTATTAGTATTGTGTGATTTAATTAATAATCAGAAAATAATTCTCCTGTCATATTTAGACAAACAAAAATATGAAAAAATGCAAATTGCAAATTGCAAATTGTTTACAATTTTATAGTTTTTACTTGTTGGTAATGAATGGAATGAAACCAGTATAATTTCTAATAAATATATATGGAATCAAAATTAATCCGAATGTCGGACTGAATTCTGCCACAGTAGTACACTGATCAGTCGAGTGCTACTGTCGGACTTGTGTATGCCACAATCGGACTCCGACATGGTACAGAAATAATGTCCGATTGTGGCAAATCCGACTGTCGGACTAAATTTTGCCACAGTAGTACACTGATCAGTCGAGTGCTACTGACGGACTTGTGTATGCCACAATCGGACTCCGACATAGTACAGAAATAATGTCCGATTGTGGCAAATCCGACTGTCGGACTAAATTCTGCCACAGTTGTACACCGATCAGTCGAGTGCGACTGACGGACTTGTGTATGCCACAATCGGACTCCGACATAGTACAGAAATAATGTCCGATTGTGGCAAATCCGACTGTCGGACTTAATTCTGCCACAGTAGTACACCAATCCGACAGTCGCATAGATTCATGCCACAATCGCACCGACAATAGGTACAATATCTGCCACAGTCGGACTCAGATAGGTAGGTCCGACTGTTGTACTCCGACAGTCAGATAGAATTATGCCACAAACGGAGTACAAACTGCCACAATGGCACTATATAATTTGATGGTCGCATCTGACAGTTCTATCCGATTTCATCAGGTTTTATTTTGTTTTGTCACAGTCCAGTGTCCGACTGCCACAATCGGACAAAACAGACCTACAATGGCATTTTCTGTCATAGGTAAATGCTACAATCGGATTAAAATATACTACTGTCGGATTCTAAATTCAATAAATGAGTATAACATTTTAGTTTATTCTAAATGTGAGTGATTGTGGCGCATACGGATGAACAGTGGCTTTGCAACCAAGAAGTCCCGTGTTCGAGTACCACCAATAACTATCCTTAGCCTACTATTCAAAAAATTTCAAATTAGGCCAATACTACTAACTGATGAAGATTGCCTACAGACGGAAATGCCACTGTTGGATGGAAAACTGCTTCAATGGTATGAAGAGTGCGAATAGTAATGCCACAGTCGGACTAGTCAATAAGATAATCGGATTGCCTCAGACGGAAGTAAAACTGCAGCTGTGACATCTACATTTTTGACAATTTAAATATATTTGACTGAAACTGATGAAAAACTGAACCGAAGCATATCTGTTTACTACAATTGAGTACAACAGTCGCAGAATTTTATGCCACAGTGGCATGTGGACTGCGACTGTGGCATGTTTGGGTGCCGCAATAGGATCCCACAGTAGTAGAATTTTATGCCACAGTGGCATGTAGACTGCGACTGTCGCATGTTTGGGTGCCACAACAGGATCCTACAGTCGCAGAATTTTACGCCACAGTGGCATGTATACCACCACATTGGATGTGCGATCATCGGATTGGGAAATCCGACAATCGGACATACGACATGTATACCTACAAATCCTACAATCGGTCATCCGACATGTTATACTACGAATGCGACACTCGGACATCCGACAGTAATTGCGATGTCGGGCACCGATTCGGGAATGCGATTTGTGAGACCAAAAAATCGGTGTGGCATCGCCAATGATCGCACTTGGCAATCCTACAATCGGATGTGCGATCATCGGATTTGACAATCCTACAATCGGATGTGCGATTGTAGGATTGCCAAGTGCGATCATCGGCGATGCCACACCGATTTTTTGGTCTCACAAATCGCATTCCCGAATCGGTGCCCGACAATCGTACTGTTTTTGCCCATAGGGAAGGTATTAGAATAAAATCACATTTACCTGACTGCAACGCTGGCGGCTGTATACCCACATACTGATCTTGTTCATTTGGAGTGGACGCACTGGGCACAGGACTAGCTATGGGTTCAGTTTTGATAATCGGCGGAGACAACGTTTTGGTAAGGGTGGCTGATGTAGCCACTGGAGATATTGCACCAGATACAGTATCCAAGTCATTGACCGAACCAGCTTTCTTGATGACCGAGTCGCATACTTCCACACGATCAGCACTCGGACACTCAGTATCAGGTTCTGTTTTGATGACGGTTTGTAGAGTTTCGACTTTGGAGGCGGCGCTGGAAGGTGAAGAGGGTCCTTCTTCGGGTTCAGAGGTGGCAGATTTGGGAGCTTCGTCTAAATTCGTCTTGGCTGACGACTTCTCGTCTTCTTCGTTCCAGTTATCTTCTTCGCCAGCTGAAAATGAAAGAAAATTAGCATTCAGAAGAGTTGCAACTGCTGGCATGGGGTATGAATGAAATCTGGGGCCCAAATCGGGACTTGAACTCGAATTCGACTGAATTTTCTTTCTCATTGTTACAAAATAAATAAAACTAAAAATAATCTAAACTGATTTACAACTTCAAAGGCATAGTGGGTAGAAATTATATAAAAAGTGGGGGCACTCTACAAAAATCGACTGATTTTCACAGTGTCTGTTGAATAAACTGAACTCTTTCAACGGACACAAAAAATGTCGGGTGAAAATACACCTAAGTGATGCGTACGAAAGCGTGTAACGATTCGTTATCCACGAAATTCTGATAAGGTGATAACCAAAGACACTTTAACGGCAGGGTATAAACGATGGTGCGAACATGTTTACCTCTGATAGCAATGTGCAAGACTCAATAGAGGATCGTCTATTTCTCTAACAATACACCAAAGTGTATTGCGTTCCTTTTTTTTATTTTTTTTTTTACAACAAGCTGATTCTCACAATCAGTTTAAAACCGTTGTCACTTCAGTAAATCAACTTTTCAGTGCCCCTTCAAAAAGTAGAAATTATCATGAAAGACGTACGAATAGAAAAGATAATCCTTTAAACAGGAGCGCTATTGATAAAAAGTTATTTAAAAATTTCCATTTCATGAACTTGGTTAAAAATTTTTCCAATTTTTGTTTTTTCTTAAAAATACTTCTCAACAGGCACTGCACTAAAGTAGAGCCGGATATCTCTGGATATGTCCAAAATCTGTCAAGTTCCATATCCGTTTTTTCACTGATTTGGCAATAGTGGACTCTGCTACATCAACTTTATGGAGAAAATTCAAAAATATGAATTAACCCCTTCGATATATCATTTTACAGGAAACTGCCAAAGCCAATAAAACCTAACATGCATCTATAGTTTTGATCTATTTGGTAAAATTTCTGAATTTGGAGTAAGCAGGTTTTGCTCTAAGCCGACGAGATGTAACAATATATTTCACTTCCAGCTTCCAACCATTTAGGTCAATTTAAAAAAAATCCCAATATTTTTGTCGAAGCTTGATAAGTCGACGATTTTCAAGTTTTGAACTTCCATTACTCCTCACTCGTATAAAACTTGCAGATTTAGATCAAACGAGCATATTATCAGTTCGAAAAGATTTGATCTTACAACAACCCAAAAAATTGGCCCGAACTCGTTCCAGAAAGTTTTTCTCAATATTTTCTTTGAAATCATAGACTTACAGCATTTTGGAAAAACGCATCTCAATTCACGAGCTTTTTTTAATACTACCATGGGGTGGTAACTCTCACTGATAAGATGTTTGTAGTTCGTAATTTAAGCCAAGATCTTTTATAAGGCGAGGAGGGGTTTTTTGGGGGCTCAATATGGGTGCGAGAGTTGCTAAGTCGAAACAAAAAGTATTAAAAATATTGAAAAGTTTCTCAAAGTACAGACACCAAAGGACAAAACTAGACAAAATTTAATGGGAAATACAATGAGTGTACGAAAATTGTTTCAAAACGGCCTTGAAAATTTATCCAAAATATAATTGTTTATAGTTGGAGAAAGAGTTCCCCCCCCCCCCCAACACGCCTATCTTTTCTCAAAACATGAATCCAACTTTTATATTTTATTGACACGAATTTTTTTTTTCAACATTAGTAAAAATATCAGAAAGGGTGGCTGAAATTAGTCAAAATGGGGCCCCCCAAAGTCCCTCCAGGCAAGGAGCCCAATCGTCATTAAACCGCAGACAGCATTTATGGTATTGACGTTTTGGAAGTTGAATTTTTTTTTAGCGCTCAGTACTCGCACCGTTTCTTTTCTTTAAAGAAACTATTCACAGACTTTAAACTATTTTTCAGAACTTTGTGAAAGTGGCCCTTCATATACGCAGTATTATTATTATTCTATGAATACATCACTTCTTTGATCAAACCCCAATATTGTCTACCAGCAGCGTATACCAACTTCTTGATGTCGTGACTCGTACCAGACACAATACAGAACCACGAGGATGCTCGTACTTAAAAAAACTGTCTGCGCCCCTCCCCTTCACAACAACCTAATAATCGATTTCCACGCTATGAAATTCCACACCAACCTTCTGATCTCACCACCAATTTTACACGTCGAATAATCGCACAACCACCCGCACTGGTAAACACATCCTATATCCACAAAACTACCTTTTCCAGCCATCAAATCCCCCACCCCACCAACCGCCTCCAAAATGAGGCAAAAAATTGCCTTTAATCTAAAATATCCGTCGAAGGAATATTAACGAGGCGACGGGATATTACTTAATAAACCGCATCCCGTGATAAGTTATCAAAGCGTGCAGTTTGTACCGGTACACCGACGAGGGGGTGAGGGGGAGAGGTCTTGCCTACCGAAAATTAATAGGGCATTTTGAAACTATAGGAAAACAGCGGGTGTTATTCGATGCTGGTTGTCGATAAGTACGTGATCGAAACATAGTACCCTCCTTCCCCCCCCCCGTTTCCCCTCCAGAATTATCGACAAAGAGGATAAAAAATGTACGTAAAACAGCCTTTTATATGCGGTTATTAAAAAAAAAAAAAAGAACGTGTGCGAGAGAGACGAGCAAAAAGGCCTACCTTTCGTGCTTCATATAATGTATATATATATGAAGTAATAATTAGTTGAAGGGTTCGTTAATAAGTCGCTGCTGATAAGAAGCTGCGATAAGGCATCTCGTAGGAGAAACTGTAAAGGAGTCGATGCTCACCCTCTTCTCGACGGCATTTTTCTTTCCACTCTCTCATATCGCTTCGATCGAAACCTTGACAACCCTTTTGGCATTGATTTGGCTGCGAGTATATGGAAAATTGTCAGCACTTTTGTTATCTGCAGTGGGGTAAATGATTGGGAGAATGCAGTCAGAAGCAGAGATGGCCAGTAGAATATTCTTTTTAGAATATGTAAAGTAGAGTGTGTGTAGAATATTTTGAATACGTAGAATATTGAATAAAATTTGTGCTCATAGTTAGAGCTCTTACAGATAATTTTATTCATTATTCTACATATTCTATATACTCTACATATTCTACATCAAATGTAGAATATTATATTCTATGTGTGAAATGCCATCCCTGATGGGGAGATAGTATAGAGGCAGGTGTGTTTGATTAGGCACGGTTTCTCAAACCTGTTTCAAAACTGATTCATCTTGCCACTCATTTCGCCAAAACAGAACCGGTTTCTGGTTCGCAAAAAAAGTGAAACTATACTTCAGAGTGGATTCTCGTGGTTTTTCGTTTGTTTACATCGAATTAGTTTCCAAACGGTTTTGGCAAAACAAACAGAAATCATTTTTTTGTTTTGTTTATATTTTTCAATAAATTATCTGATACGAAACTGAAACTCAGATTTGAAACAGTTTCGAGAAACGGTTCCATGGTGCGCCACCATATACTATGGGACCGCGCCATGGAATTTTTTTCACACGCCAAAATATGAGACGAGAAGAAAGTTTCCATGGAACAAGCGACCGCGAATTAGTTATAATTTACTCAATATGAATAAAAAAATAAAAAAAGTGAAAAAATGCCTTAAAAAGTCATCGACGCCATTATTCAAATCCGTTTATATCTCTTCTCATAAAAAAAAAAGAACATTTTCCTGATTAAAACTACTGAAAAATAAAAATAATGGAAAAAATATTCTTGAACACCCAGTGAATCATTTGATTCGCCGAATTAAATGCATTGTAATTGGATCTCACATTTGCAACTTCTACTGTAGATATTTTAAAAAGTATAAATAGGTATTATAGAGGAAATTAATTTTCTTCAAGTATATAATTTTTTTAAAACTTCAACTGAATCATTCGCCAGAAAGACTTGAACTTTCTAAGCACCTCGTGAATCATTAATTTACCACCAAAAAACCACGAGACCACCTTCAAACTCTCTACATGTAACTTTTCGTACAGCAACGCAGCAGTACTGAAGTGACTAGATTTGACAGAATCATGTTATTCTAATCTGAAATAAGTGAGAACCAGCAAAAATAAAATATGAGGATTAAATCAGAAGAGTAGATAAATTTTAACGGGTACATGTACATCTTACTCTACATCTAAAAAGTTAATGCAAATAAATAATCGTGTAAAACGTGGAGTTCCAATTTCAAGTGTTTTTCCAGTCTATACGTCACGTAGCATAAAACTGGGTTCGAATGAAATTTCATTAAAATACAAAACTAGCTTCCATTTCTCCAGCCCCTCCAGATAACTTTTCTCAATAAGGAGAATGGAGGAGAAGTACAAGAAATTTAAAAACTGATTCCAAAGAGTTTTCAAAAAAAAAGTACGAACGTTTTCAGCCAAAAATTTGATTTTTGCTCAATGAAGCGGGAGGGTGGGGGGGTGAAATAGACCCTGTATGATGGACGGGAAAAAAAAACAAATTCAATTTTTAAAAATATACATAAACTCTTAAATTTCGTCAGTAATTTTCGAGTCGAATATTGAAAGACTATCTTATAAATGAATCAACAATTTTACACGCATTATTATTTAATATCTTCACGATGGTGATGGCATATGTGTTCTATACGTGGTATAAGCGTGTACATCGAAAGTGCATTAACCATGTGGTTGTTAAAAACCAATTAATTTACCAACGTCTTAACAATAATAATATTTTCGGATACCTTGCTCCCCTCTACAGACTGTTCCTCCGCATTGTCAGCTACATTTTGTACACCAACCTGCATTTAACGATAAACGTGTTTTATTTGTCACTAAATTTTTAATTCATTCCACGTCAATTTTCATGTGCTTTACAAGGTTTACTTTTTCATTTACTTATTTAATTCACCTTATCCCCTCCTATAGCTAAAACTGACGAAATCAGGAGGGGACAGTATCATATTGAATTACATTATTTTACATACGCTTGAAAAATTGATAATTTCAGGATTGAAAACTTGTAAATTAGAAATTAAGAGATAGGACACATATGAATTATTCGAATTATCAGTAATATTGGTCGGCAGGTATGAAAGTCGCAGTTTTGTTCCATTAATGAATGTTGAGCAGCAATTTCTTTGTCTCTGTTTGGATAGGTGACCGTTTCTGTTTCACTCTCAACCCCTTTCGCTTCCTCCTTCCTAACTCGAGTCTAAAATTATACACATTTTGGGTAGAGAAATGATGCACGCGAACAAAATGCAGCAAACCACATCTCTTTATCTTTAGCAGAAAAAATTGCATCTTTTCGTATTACTTACAGGGGGGGTAAAGGGAGGGGCAAGGCGACGACCGACATTCTGAGATGAGAAAAAGTTTCGTTTGTAATGAATCTGCTGCTCTATCTACTCAATTTATCGGGCAAAGAGAGGAAAATATTAAAGATAAGTAAAAAATGTTATACTTACATCTGTTTTTCTCAATGTTGTTTTTTTTTTGATCTGTCTCTTTTTTCCTTGTAAAACTTTTTTACAGACTTGACGCTTATCATCGTCATCGAAAGCGTTATTTATCACAATAGATACAGATTTCACTTTTTCCTTTTTTTTTTTTTTTTTTTTTTTGGCTCGTCTTACTTTCTGTTCACAATTTCAACTCGCTGGCCCTCGTATTTCTCCTAACTCTTCAAAGATTAAAGTTTTTTCAGTATTTTTTTAAAATCATTTATCATTTGCGGTTGCATTTTGCTGGTGCATGTTGAGCCATGTGAATTTACAACGCCAAATTAATTGGTACTTAAGATTATTGGTGCACTAAATTCGCATTTTATGATAAAAATCTTTCGTGCGATTGTGAAAGTAATTAAAGATGGAGGGTAATAAAAGCGTTGCAAATTGATAGGAACTGAGTTCAAGGATAATTGTTATGCTCACGAGCCTTCAGTTGTTTACGATCTCCTCTTCTGAGTTGTCAGAATGGACTTACTTGGTCGTGTATGAACATAAGCCACATGTTATACTTTTGCTGTTTTCAAATAAAATCTTTTTCAATTTTCATTAAGAACAGCGATTTTAGATTGGGGTAGCTAATTCACACGAAGAGAAATAATCATCGTAATGGGTGTAGATGGGGCAAATTATAATAACTAAATAAAGAAATGAATAAATAAATTTTACCTATACTAAGAGAAAGAATATTAAAAATTAGCAAGCTTCATGCTAATTTTAGGACCATTCAAGTTTTATGTGAAAAATTTATAAAAAATTTATACTAAATTTTAAAGTTTTTTATGCAACAAACTTATTTTCAACATTTTATAATAATTTTTAGTACATATTTTGTATTGATTTTCAATATCTTTTACCAATTCTTAATAAATTTCTATTAATTTTCCATTATAAAACCTGAATTGTCCGATAGTATGCAGATTATGAATTAATCTTTCAGCGAGGGAATTGACATTAGCATCTCACTTATAAACCATCGTATATCTGAGTCTTTGACGAATATTTAAAAAAAAAAAAAGTATCTCGATATCAATAATATATTTTGATCAATATTGCGACAGATTGAAAAAATAGCGTTGATGGATTTTTATGTTTACCCTTCATACCGACTTATACTCGTTCAAGTTCAACTTGGTTTCTTTTCTTCTTCTTCTTCTTCTTTTTTTTTTTTGTTATAGTGATGCTCATGTTTTCAAAATATTTATTACTTAAATGAGAAATGAAAGATACAGTCGTTTGGTTTGATTTTTCATGTCCCTCGCTATATTTTAAAATGATTTTCAACTAATGTAGGAGAAGAGGACTACATCACAGACAATTCGAATGAACCAGACATGAAAGGTCCTCTTTATCCTAAACTCAGGGTAGAAGGGAGCAACATTCAAAACATTTAAAAAATATTCAAAACGACTGAAAAATTGTGAAATTTGGAATTAAAGTAAATGCAAAAAATGAATAAAAATAAATAAATAAAAAATATTTCTTCAAAATTAGAAATTTTATTGTTTTCAATTAATAATCAAGAATTCTGTTGGATTATTTCACTCAAAGTAACCTGGTTTGAGCTTTGAAAGAAAATAAAAAGTTGATCCTCAAAAACTGACTGAAAATTATCATTAGGTACAGTTATCACCAAGTCAAAGAACTCATCCTTTTCGAGCAAATCATATCAACTTTTAAAGCTTATTTTCTCAACGATGGGACAGTTGCATTTTTGAAAATGATATTTTTACGGTTTACAGAACTCCTTGTGTACAAATAGAATGTAGAAGATCTGAGTTTTCAAAAAAGACAGGGCTTATTCCCTTCTTGGAACGTAATGCTCAGATTAAAAAAATTAAAAAAAAATTTATAAAATAATATTGCTTTATCTAAAGGATACATTCTTTTCATTAGCTTTTCATTTCAATTCGATTCTAATCCTCTTGTAGACAATAATCCTCTGTAATCCTTCAAAAGCCACCTCACAATCTCAACGTTGACAATGAAAAGTTCATAATAAAGAAAAAATTAATCGTGCACATCGATCTCAATAATATTCGTTTCCAGTTTTTATCACTCCACTAATTCGCTTCATCTGTTGTCCACTTTTTTATGGCCTATACTTCTTTTGAAAATCGAAACCCATTAGTTGAAATATCCTTAAAATCAAAGTGGAATGTGTTTAATACGAATAACGCTTCGCTTAAAATAGTGTCCCAGACAGATCGAATCCAGCCTATCTATTCATCAAGACGGTTTGAATAAGAAAATAATATAGACTACTAATGATGATGTCACTAATAAACGACGATTCTGATGCAGATAAAAGAATAAATCTGGCCGTGCATTTGCATATGAGTGTCTAGAGATTCGAAAAAATCGAAATAATCACGCAGAGCTGGCAAGGGGGACACAATAATCAAGGGGAAAACATGATTTCGGTAGCCAGTGCATTTACAAATAACCTCATCCTCGTTGGTGTAGGCAATGAGAATTAGTCGAAGAAAAATAGTGGTAACGGTAATTCTTTATACGTATACAGATTAGGTGTAGATTAGATTTGTGACAGACATTCGGGTGCCACATCATTATGGAATTACTTTTCAAGGGCTATACTTCTCGAGCAGATAATCTTGATTTCCCCTTTTTTCAATTTTTTTTTTTTTTTTGTAACATTTCATTAACATTATAAAATAAGATTCGCTCTGGATATTTTTATTCTCATCTCTATCATATTGATCTTTGCTTTTTGTTGTTTCTTTAGGAATATGTTGACCACGGGTCTATCGTGTAGTGTGCGAGAATAAATGAACAAACTTCTTCACTTTGATACAAATATACAACACTTCGCCTGAATTTTAGTAGAGCTAAAAACAACATATAAACAAAAATTCTAAGACCGAAGGGTATGAATATGGCTATCGAAGCTGGAAAATCTTTTAGAACTCGAAGGAAGATCAATCCTTCAAAAACTCATAACAAATCATCGTTTTTATAGCTGTATTTTTACACCAAATTTTACACTGCGCTTCCTCAAATCAAATCTGACCTCTGATACGAATCTGAGTCCTCACATCGAATCTGACCTCTGGTGCAAATTTTAGTCCTATTGGTTCAGATTTTAGTTTGAAAATGTATACAAAAAATATTAAAACTCGACAGTTTTACATCAGTCTTTCAAAACCTTCGCCTGCTCTATTAAATACTTTTTCCAAATAGTAATTTTACTGTCCAGCTATCAAAATGTAATCAGACTGAAGAACGTTTTAATTGAAAATATACACAATTAATAAAATATAATTACTTAATAAAATACGGTAGGTAACAAAAATTTAAAGAAAAGTTCACAAAGAAGCTTAATCTAATAAATTGAAAATAGGATGAATTTCAAATTGGACTGCAGAAATTTCAAATTACATATAGCTTTGGCTGCATTAGGTCATGCTCATAAATTATAGGTATGTATTTTTGGTAACATATTAGAATAAAATACAAAAATTAATTTTATCACAAGATATGGGTGCCACATTCTACCTGAAAAATAATTTTATCATTTTTGGCTGCGTAGAAATTAGAGGAATATTTGACTTTGAACATTTCGTTATAGGGTATAGTGCGATTTTTAATTGTCTTTTTGAAGTACAACACTCCCAAAGCTATGGAGAAGAAAACGATTACAATACACGAATATACTGCAATAAGTATGTGATTCCTTTTTTCAGTCAGGTGTTTTGTTGGAGTGTAGCACAACTCGTCCTTTGAGAGAGCAGCAATCGAAACACCTCTGCGCTCTATCGGATTATCACATCTACAAATTGTGCATCCACGCTTATTCAAATGAGTCTTAAATAAAATATATCGATCATTATGTAAAAAGAAAATTATATTCTCTCGTCGGGTATCAGTTTCAGTTGCGAATATCTTAAAAAACTGGCCTTCGAAAAGAGTTTATTGTAACGAAGCCTTGCTCGTTGTTGTCGCTTGTAATAAATGGCAACAGCCATAAGCACTGGTGCTAAAATAATGGCAACCATAGATACCACCATTAAGAGCTTAACGTCCTTCTCTGGTGTGTGGTTGTACAAATCTAAACATCTCATTTGATAATTGCGGTGGGACAGTTCGAGAATTTGAAGATTTTTCATTTCAACTGGCTTCGCACATCTGTTAAGGTTTTCAGGTTAAATTGTAGGTATCGTTTTATTCGAATTAATCTGTGGTTAGTAGAAGCAGTGCAGAAGAGCTAGCTGTTGTCTTTGGTAGTGCAGATATTTTTAGTTGCAGTAAAATTTTTTTTTAATATATAAAATTATACTTGGAAAATTCTATACAGCATCATCAGCGATTTCTTTCTCTTTCAAATTATATGTATTTCTAGAATATGAGGTTGTGTGATTTTAGAAAATCAACTTTTGCAGAGTAAAAATACAGAAGCATGTAGAACATTACACTCCCCTTAGAGATGATTCAAAGAATAAATGCATAGAAAAATTTCTGTCTGTTTTATATTAATGTTAATTTTTTTATTCACCTCTGTACGAGTATTTCAACTCTATAAAAGCTAATATGTTCGAAATTACACATTCTCGTATTCTAAGGTAGAAAATACACATTCTCGTATTCTAAGGTGAAAAAAAAAAAGGATATGAAGCGTAATATGTTCAAAGTGCTGAAAGTTATCTTTTTTACAGTTGCACTTTCCCAATTGATTTTGTTTATTCTTATGAAAAAATTCTTCTCAAGTTTTATCCTGTCACTGGAAGAGGACTCTTTGATTGAAAATTAAGGCAAAATTAAAATTCTGAAACTGATGGGTTAGCGCAGGAAAACTCATTTTTTAATTTTTGACACTCGTAACAAGAAATATATCTAATTTTTTTATGCAATAAAAAAATCATAGTGATTTTTAGTTACTTTAAGGGTGGGCCAAATCTCTTTCAAACATCACCTATCTATTTTATAATCGTCTCACTCAGTTGTTGTAGTGAGAAAATATACGTTTCTAGATAATGCTGATAAAAAAGTAAAATAATGCACATATTTGCATAGCTGTACGAATTTTCAACCCTCTTGAAGGACCAATTTTTTTTTCTTGAAGGAGCAGAAAAGGTTATGAATTTTTTCTCTCGCGAAAAGAAACCATTTTATGGGATGGAACGTAAAAATTCAAAATTTCAAAAATAAAAACCCCTTTATGAAGCACATTTAGAATACGATGGTAGATGTAACCCAAAAACTAGAGCTCTTATTTTAATTAATTTGATTTTTCAAATGTACAGATCGGACAATCCAACTTTTTTCATATTCCACACTATTTCTTCAGGGACTTGAAATATTCCATGAATTAAAATGGACTTTTACAGAAACTCAATTTCCAAGTTTTGTGCGTCAAAGAGATATCTAAAGAACATTTTTTTATTGGGGGCCCACTTTTTCCAGTGAGCCGATATTAAAAATTCTAGCTCAGTTCTACACCGCTTAAGAAGTAAACAGGAAAATTTTCCATCCATGGATCGTGGGATACCCCTACATACTAATTATATTGGTGCAACTACAATAAAATAAAGCTGAGCCACTTCAGAGATTTCAACTTCCAGCCAAGTTTTACACTTTTATCAGAAACTAACAAAATAATTTACAGAAACTGAAATAAATATTCGGGGGCTTTGTTGGTAACTCCAAGTGGTCTCAAGCGATAAAAAAAATGCAGGAATGCAACAAATTTTACTAGTTGAAGATGTTAAGTGCCAAAAATGCACTCCAAGTAACCTGCTAAATGGTTTTTGATTATACGTAATTTTGGTTTTTCACGTTTTCCAGTTAAGGAAGCAGTGAAAAATATGCAACACACTTGAAACACCTTTCAGAAAAAGCTCTAAAATGATTTCCTTGTCACTGGTACCATTTTGCATTTAACATCCACAATATTGAAGTTTTAGCTTTGTTAAAATATTGCAAGCTGATAGGCATGATGTTCTTAATTAGGATTATTAATCAATTTATGAAGAAGCGATAACAAACTCACTTAAAAGATGTGAACATTTCTGGTTGTGTTTTTTCAATAATTGGTGTCAGCGTAGACACCAGCCACTGATTCTCGCAGTCACACATCCACGGATTATTTTGTAAATTTATTACCTTCAAATGATCCCAACGAGCCACTAAATGGCGGTCTATTGACTGTAGAGAATTATTATTCAACTCCAGCTACAAGAATCAAACGATTTACTCTTTTGTACAGAAAATTAAGTAAACCTTCAGTGACCTCACAGCTACAAAGTACTCGTAATTACCACATTCAACAGAGGCCACGTCTCTCCTTCTTCCTCCGAATGCACAGCACTGAGTGCAGTTTTAGCAATTTTCACCAACTTTTGGTTATTAGAGCAATAAAGTTCTTCGAGGAACGGCATTCCACTCAGAGACCTTTCTTCGATGCTCACTAACTCAGGCATATTACTCAGATGAAGTATTTTGAGGTATGGTAAATTGATGAACGTTCTAATAGAGGAAAAAAATTCAAATTGAATAATTGATAAGTTGTCTATCCAAGTAATTTTATTGGCATAATCTGTAAATAAAAAGAATCCTTTTTCTCTGCATTCTTACTCGTAGGATATTATTAAAAAATAATGAGGGATATTTATCTACCTATGTAGGTACTTCTAAAGAAATAAGAATCACGACAGATTTTGTCAATCACTGTAAGAGTAACAACTTGGATAACTGCAGGTGAATAAGGATTCCTCCCATTTACTCGTAGTCTTGATAATATTCAAATAATAAATCACCTTATTCTTTTGATTGGGTTTCCATTAAGCGAAAGTTGTCCAAGTCGATGAGTTGTCTCCAATTCAACGGGTGGTTTTGTAAATGAATTGAATGATAAATCGAGTACTTCAAGGTATTTGGGAGAGTGGAACAGATTTTCAGGAATGGCTTTAATCGATGTTCTTGATAAATCCAATTCCTGCGCATATTTCAACGATTTACTCCAGGCTTAGAATATAACCATCTTGTTAAGGGATGAGCGAACCAAGAAATGAAAAATTCTTTCACAAAATTATCAAAGAAACATTTCCTGAATCGCTAACAAATTATTCGAGCTGCGTAAATTGTCATTGTCATTCAACAGGCTTTATTCCACCAATAAAGCTTCAGTACAGCCAATTTACACTTATGAGTTAATTTCGGTGACCTGAAATTTTTTGCGCTCATTCACTGGTGAAGGAGAGCCTCAATGTTTCATTTTCAGTTTTTGTGCATGGGTTATCCCAAAAGTTCGTATCACACTTTAATTCTTCAGACCTGGGCAATACTGTTCAAAAATACCTGTATATATGACAATGTAGGTTAAATTTTTATTGAGATTGAATCATTCGAAGAGCTGTAAATCAAATTTCTGTGAAGAAAGTTTTGTATGTATCGTCAAATTTTCTTGTCATGGAAATAGAAGCAACGAATTGTGAAATCCCTCGTAGAGCAAAGAAAATCTAATAAAAATATATAAAATCATAGATAAATGCGTATCGATTCAATAGTGAGAAACTGGGTGTAAAAATTCAGGGAAGGACGGGAAAATGTGTTCAGGATGATTCGTTGCTTCAGTTTTTTGGGAGTTTCCATGACAATGAAAATTCGACGATCCATACAAAAATCTCTTCACTAAAACTTCATTTACAAGCCTTCAATTGACTGGATCTTATTGTTAATGAAATTTTCACCGGTTATAGTCAGTATATAATGCCGATTATACCAGTTTTTTTTTAAACTCACGTCAGTGTTGCGTGGGTTTAAGAAATTGAGACTACGTAATGACTGGATTTATGAACTTCGTGGTATTTAGACAAATATTCAGTCAAAGAGCTGAAGAGGGCAAATTCCATCAACCCAATTACTGACATCTCCTATGTACGTTTGTTTACAAAACTTACTTTCAAAAAAGGAAGGGATGAAATGGCTGTTATAACACCGAAAGTAATTATTTTTATAGGATTGCCATTCAATTTTAGCACTTCCAAATTGACAAGGTGTACAAAAGCATCAGGATGCAGCGTGTGCAATTGATTGTGAGCCAAGTTTAATTCCTTTAGTGACCGCAAAGGTTCGTATTGATCTGGCGCGAATCTTCCCTGTCAAAGTGAAGCAAGAAATAAAACTCAGTAAAAACTGGTACATTTAAATGTTTAAGTGAAAAATAGTGAATAATTTGTGATTGTTTCAATCATTAATAAAATCACACCATAGAAAAACACTCAACGAAACCACATGCATCTTCAAATTTGAGAATCAATACAGACTTCCTATTAGGCTTAGGATTCAGCCATTAGATTGGACGAACATTCATCATACATTTCATCAAACATCTGTCAGTTTCATAAACAACAGGTTGTTTGATGCTCAAATGAAAAATGATATCAGACAAAAAAGTACCTCCTCACATTCGCAGCAATGTGTTTAAATTTTCTTGATGGATAATTGTTGTATCTTATATAAGTTAGTCACTTCAACGAGAAAAAATGGTGGGTCTAAAATTTTGAAAAATGAGATTTTCGCGCTTAGACTTTTTATAATGGACCATACATGTACCTACGTCATGATGCGAAATTCAAAATCAATACAATATCGATATTTTCCAAAACGAAACAAACAGATTTTTTACATGCAATTTTCTTCAACTTGAGAAAAATATATATACCTTCAAAAATTAACTGATATTTCAGAATAAACTAGATTGGGGCCAAAACTTTGAATTAGCAAATTGATGGTTGAAATGACGTCTAACAAATCTGAAATTGATTTAACAGCTATAACAGTAGCCAAAAGAAGAAAAAGTTGTGCAGACCACACCTTATGGAATACCAAATTTCTGAATTAATTTTTCTTACGTACTACTTTCTTGGATATACCACCTTGCCTCATTCGAACGACGACATAATATCCTATACTTTTCTATTTAACAACCAAACACTTGAACCCTCAAACGGAAATACTCACTCGAAACACATTCGGCAGCAAACTATCGGCCGTTAGAAGATTAAAGCTCAGGTCCAAAGACTGCAAACTGGCAAGATTCATGAAAGCTGCATCGTCCAATTTCACAATATCGTTGAAGGCAAAAGATAAATTTCGCACTGCCAGTTTTGGAAGTTGTCGAACGTTATTGAAGCTACAATGGGCGAATGTAACAGCGATAGCATCCGTTTCATTCCCAAATGATGGCAACTTCGAGATTGTCTTCTTACTGCAGTCCAACAGGTTAGCTTTGCATTCACATAACGAACAAATATCTTCCGATGGAGCCTGCAGCGTCGCCACTGCAGCACCAATCAGCAACGCTGACCGGAAGAGCAGCATTATCGCATCACTTTTCCAACACTTTTTCAACCTGACACACGACTTGCGAAACAATTTTATTTTTGTTTCTGCGGCGATAAACCGTTTAGCAGTAAAGTTACTATAGAGAGTATTCTTGAAAAAAAAAAAAAAAAAAACCATAACGTTGGTTCAGTTATTTAAACTGCTTATCTCGAGATAAGCGTTTTTCTTCACTCTTTTTTGGGGCGAACGTCGAGTAATAACACTCGAATTGTTTCTCATGTCAAACAAATACGGTAAATCTTGCGTCATTATTTTCAGAGTGTATGAATCAATTTGTATTCTTCAGTCTCATCGAGTCATTGTGAGTAAAAAAAAAATCAGTAAATACGACGAATATAGGCAAAATCGTGTAGTCTATAAGCTGTCGCAGTTTTGCCACTACACCGGACGTTAACAATAACATTTTCACCAAAAACTCAATACAAGTCCGTACGATAAAAAAAAGTCGAGTGACCCGGAAGTGTAACATGTGTAAAAAATTACACATAGTCGATATAATGTACATGTACCTACTTCCTAAAAATAACGCGTTAAAATTGAAGCACAGATAAAATTGTCAATAATTATGATCATATGAAATAAATTACACAATTTATAGGTACCTAAAATGAATATTTTTTGTTAAGTAAATGCTCTGTTTGCGAACCCTGACAAGTTTTTGTTCCTGCTGAGCTGAATAGACAGACTTTGTGATGACGTCACAATCAGAATTCAGTGTTGCCGCAGCAGATTTCGTTCAAGTACATTTTTACAAAAAAAAAAAAAAAAAAACTTTATCCTGAAATAACTTCCTCATTTTCAGACATTGAGTAATGATTTTGGAAATGAAATTTTGCTAAAATCTTGTAGATTACTTTGATACCAAATATTATGCTAGAAAAAGCTTGAAAATAAAAGCCTGCGGATGTAAAAAAAAAAAGATTTTCCGGAGTGCATAAGATACTATTCAAACTTTAACTCTCCCAAGGCAATTTAAATGTTTTTAACATTTTAAGCCACTTTTTCATGAAACTAAAGGCTCTCGCAAATCTATTCAACCATCAACCTTGTAAACTGGTCCATTCTGAGGTAAGTAATGAGCTTATCAGCTAAAATTTCTTTTACAATTTTAGCCATGTTACAGATCATTACAAAAATATGTCGAGTTTCCATGTAAGAATTTGGCATTATTAGTTTTCACCAGCACCATTTTCTAAAGAAGGTACTTAATGATGTTCTTCAGTGATTATCTGATTTTTTGGAAAAATTGATTGAATACAGTAAATTTTTATGTTTCATCAATATCTCAAAAAATATTTTCTCTAATAAAAAAAAAAATTATTCTCAACCAAAACATTTCCCTCAGTATAGTAACACAAAATTGTTAAATATTGATTGAAAATATTAAGGGAGAGAAAATATAACAGGGTTAATATTAGGGTGGTCCTTATTTATATGAATGTACTATGTACCTATTTATGATAAAAGTTTTTTCTGAAATTACGTCCCCCTCCCCCTAAAGCGGTTCCTTTTCATGAGAAAAATAACAGTTCACAATCTACTTACTCATACTCAACTTTCAAGATTGGCTGGGAGGTAAAAAAAATTCAAAATTTCAAAATAAACACCACCCTTGTTGATATACCCACTCAAAATAATATGATTAGGATATTTGGACCATCTTTTAAAAATGTTTCAAGCATTATAAAAATATTTTGATGATAATTATCATCATTTATTATGTTTATATGGTTTATTTAATATCGTGATATGACCACTTAGAACTATTTTTTCACACTCAATTTCGCATCAGTTGATCTGAAATTTTCACAATCTGTTGTCAGAGGATATTTCCATTGGGGGCTTTTTGTGGAATTTTGATTTTTCATTTCGTTCGTGAGATATGCCAAAAAATGTCAATAAATTTGAAACAAAATTTCAAAATTCTACGAACAGCTGCCCCAATGGAGACATTCTTTAACAACACAATATTGTGAAAATTTCAGATCAGTCGGCGAAAAATATGAGTGAGAAAAAAGAGTTCTTGCGAACGTCTCATTTCAACGTCCAGGAGCTACACCCTCAATCATATACATATTTTTAAAATACTATTTGATAATATCACAACACTGAGCATGCCTGAGAGGTTGTATCGAAGGAAAACAAGGTAAACTTACTGCATTTTTGGTCCAGATTCCAAACTTATCAGTCACAAATTCTCATCTCCAGCATCATTCACACAGTAAACTGATCCATTGAAGCAAGTGCCCATCTATTTAACCCTCTCGCCCAAGAAGAGCAAGAAATATCGTGTCAGCGGTGACACATACACGTAATAGCGCGAGAAGACAACTGAATACTAATGATTTTAGTCGAACAAATCCTCTGGTCGAATGTGTTGTACGTTATCACTATCGGTGGCTGTGTTTGCAGGAAGATGTAAAATGCCGAAGCTTCAACATTCTGTAACGTGTCTCCCCCGATGACAGTGACACACAGGTAAACAAGCGGAGCACACAGAACAACAAAAAGACTCGCAGATAAAGAAAAAGCCAATTATGGTGTGTGACTTGTTTTCATCGACGAATAATTAGTCCCTCGTTTAGATGAAACTTCTCGGAGCTCATTACGACGCTTTTCAACGTGCGATAATAAAGCTTTATCTGGCGGCGTAATCGTCAAGAGATGCGATGATAAGGCGAGCAGCAAACGTATATCCACCTCTAAGTGGAGGCGAATACTTCTGCTGAGATTTAAATCACAAAATGGATGCCAGCTTGTTTTGATGTAACTTCCAAGTATTATGGCCGAACAGATAACGTTCGCCACATAAGAGGCGCGATGGAGGAAAAGAAGTATGAATGTTATAAAAATCTTCGATGATTTTCCAGATGACGAATGAAAAATCACAAGAATTGGAACGATAGGTGATAGATTTTTCAATACTTTTATCAGAGCGGAAACGTGCCCGTCTTCTCTATAAGAGACTATCTCCAAAATTAGGATTGAAACAGGCCTGTACCGCCCGTGCGGGCTAACAGGGCATTGTCCTACCTTGATAATTTTGCCTTGAAAAAGAAAAAACCCTCTCAATACAAAAAAATTCAAAAAAAAAGAGCCAAAATTGTCAAAATTTTGAAAAATCCGAAAAAATCTGCAAAATTTCCTGAAAATTTGAAAAAAAAAGTCGAAATTCCTAGAAATTCGAAAAAAATAGATAAAATTCTAGAAAATCCACTTTTTTTTGCTCTTAGTCAGATATTTAGAAATTTTGGCAATTTTTTTCGGATTTCTAATAATTTTTTTAAAAAATATTTTTAGAAATTCAGGTGACTTTCATCGACTTTTTATGAATTTTAGCGTCTTTTTTTTTCAGATTTCTAAGAACTTTAGCGTACTGATCCGTATTAGGTGACTTCACCATACTAGATAAGATATATCATTCCAATTTCCAACCTGAAGAAAACTATGCTTCATTATCTCCTTTTGTAGTACTACAATTTTGAAACTATTTTTCAAGAGAGGAACATTTTTTTTCTAATGAATAAAAAGCTTTCAACTGCAGCCAGATTTTTAATTTTATCCTAAAGGTTTGGAAATTCGGAGCTATTTTTATACATACGTTTATGAGCGGGTAGGATATAAATTATTTGGTTCAAAGCAGTTCTATAGGTGCACGATTCATAAATATTTACTACGCTGCATCAGGACTGCATACAAATTAAATCTCATTTAGTAATTAATTTCCTCTGATTCACAAAATTGGCTAAATTACATCGTAAGCCAATTAAACGACTTTCCTTCACCTCTAACTTTACCAAAATTCCAAAATTCCATCCAATTATCCGCATTTTCGACGGCGAAAGCTTGCAGCCAGCACTCCACACAAATGACACCACCTCAAAATGAGATTCGATCTCGTCGTCGGCACCACTTTAATCGTCGGTCATCAAGTCACCGAATACATCAACCCTAGGAACAGAAATTTCGACAAACGTCTTCAACTTCCATTTCGGACAACAGCAGCTACCGAATTTTATCTTGAGAATCTAATCGAGCAATTAGGAATCAATACTGTCTCCATTCGAACCAAATGAATAGTTCGTCCACAGCCACATATAGATGCCTTTAAATGCCTAAAATCGATCACAAGACTGCCCACTCATTTGCTGCTTTTTTACAGCTTTTTATTTTTCGTTTATAAACGATTTCGTCCTCTCATGTAAATTCCTCTTTTTGAGCGAAGATCCTCGTCTATATTCTCAGAATGCTATTAAGGACTTAGGAAAATTTGATTCTATCAACGGAATTGTTTTCAAATGCGGTATTTTTTTCACCTCGACTCTTCACCCTAAACATCCTTCTCCGTGGCCTTATCAATGGAGAATCTTGCACACAGGTCGACGAAAATAACAAAAAAAAAAAAAAAAAAATCAGACGGGTTAATAAGACGTATATTTCATGTAGCCAGTAGCTGGAGAGATCGAGTTGGAAGTGCAAAGTTGAGGAGGGGGCAAGACCAGAGGCAGATAATAAGCGAGCAGAGATAACGAAATTCGACGTGGCTGGTGGAATTCGTGGCAGAAAACTGTCGACAGATTTATGAAAAGATTAGAGAGAAGTCATCCACGTATACCTGAGTACCAGCACTGTATCCATGTAGAGGCTTCCTAAATATACGCGTAGACTATAGTACGAGTAATACCACATTATGTGATGGACTGGACACCGTATTAAATTTATTCACTGTCTTATTCGACTTTGTGTCGTATTATTAGAAAGAATGGCTTTTAGAGAAAAGGAAAACAGAAGCTTCTTACCGAGATACGTAAGTGCCTGATACAAAGTGGATAAGAAGTGGAAAGAATAAAAAAAATGGCTCGACGTGAAAGATCGTCAATGAGAGATTAAAAATTAGTCGTGAAAATGGAAATTTTTTGAGGTCTTTGGCTGCTGAATGTGGAACGAATCAGTTTATTGCGTGTGACTTTAAATAAAATGGGTCTATTTTCTCCTTGGAATTTCGTATCCTGTTTCTAGTACACATTTTCGCAGCCTTGTGGGATGAGATTTGAGGCTTTGCCTCTGAATATGACGTTTTGGTGAATTATTTCGACTTCACTTTACCAAGACTCAGAGGAAAAAATATTACTTAACAATAAAAAATTCTAGCGCAGTAATCCCCGCTAGAAAAGCAGGTTTTCGACTGACAGCACAGGAATGTCATGAACCACATAGATTTTACGTCTTAGGATTCAGTAAAAAGGTCAGGGACAGTTTCCTCGACTTTTTGGAAGCAAAAAATTCCAAAAAAATATTTTCCAACGACCATTTTGTAAACGGCTACTGGGAAACAAGACCAACAAATTTTTCGAATTCGGGAAATTGTTGGGGACAGTTTTTCTGGAACGCTAGATTTTATAACATTTCAAAATATAGAGGAAAAAAATTTATGCTGGCTAAAAATCACAGGAAATGATAGAAAAATTATCTAATGCTCGTAACTATAGCCGCGTTTCGTTGAAAAAGGATTGCTATACGTATATTCAATTATAAAGGTCCAAGAAATTTTGGCTCAATTACATTATTGAAATATCTGATACAGCAGCAGAATCTGGTTATTACGTACAGTGCTGCTATTCATTCTCCAAAGCTCTGAACAGGAAAAAAAAATTTTCCATCTAAATATTGGCTCTTCTGTTATTTATCACTTGTAAAATTATATCAAAATTTTTTTTTTTTATTTCAGAAGTAATGGTCTTTAGTCATATCTTCAAAGAAAAATTCTAGCAATTAATATTCACAATATCTGGTAGATCTATTCGACGATTTATCAACTCATGTTGAATTATAAAGACAAAAACCCATATCTTTCATCTACTAAGTTTTCAACTTGGGTTTTCCATGTATCGTAATTAAAAACCATTGGCAATAAAGTTCGATCTGAAGCTTTAATAAATAATCGAAATTTCGTCGTCGTTTCATGTAATAATATCAGCCGAATAAATATTTATCTAGTATAAAATTAGATTGCAGTCTATTTTATGTTTATCGAAACGATAACCTTATCTGCGTTTTGACAAACGGTACATTGATAATTTCTACAGTTCATGGCTTGTTAACCTTTCCTGCTTCAAATCGTCTCTATCTTCCTACAGACGCTGAATTCATTCATGATCCATACATTATATTCGCTCCTAGGCAGAGAAAATTAGTTATTTTAAAGCTTGTAAGTTTTCTCTCCTCAAACTATATTTCCTCATTAATTTATGCAATGTTGCATTAAAACACCTACTTCGTCGATATTTCATTCTAAACTGTGATCTTGAAAATTTTTTTTTTACATCGGCTTCGGAAGAAAATTCAGGTTTTGTTAGAAAAATAGACATCGGTAGATCGTATTTGAAACGAAAACGTCGGTGACGTTGATCGATATTCGTAAATACGGCGAAACGAACTGCAACTTGACATACACGTTCGTAAAAAAGATGCATAAATTATGGCAACGTTCAAATCGTTCATAAAAAATGCAAAAAATCTATCATTCAAGAATGGCTTTGCAAACTGTTCAGAATGGGTAGTTTGCTAAATGTTTCACTATAGGGTTTATTCTACTCTTTTTTTCCACATCCATTTTTTCTCACTAGTGCCAGAAATAAATTATCGAAACTATTGGAAAATTGTAAATAAACAAAATATAACACCATTTACTCGTAGTAACCATAATTATTCAACATTAACAAAAAACAGCTTCTTTATCGATTTTAAATGCGTCAAAATAGACATAATTTTGCGAGGGTTTGAGGAAGAAAAAAAAATCACTGTAAATCCTTGTCTTTGTCTAATCAGGTTTTGAATATACTAATAATAATTATTGATACGTAACCTTTCAAGAGTTACGATAAAATGAACCTCCCGATGGGCAAAAAATGAGAAAATGATCCGGAAAATGAGAATTTTATCCGTTGTCAGTCCGTTTTTATTTTCGACCATCGGATCTGAAAATTTGCAGATATTTTTGTCATCTTGATTATTTTTCCAAATCCGTTTGTAAAACGGAAAACGGATTTCCTGATTATAATCGGTGATAATTTTTGGGCAATTTTTCTAAATCCGTTTGTAAAACGGTTTCACGGATTATAACCCGGGCCAAAACAGCCTTCACGGAAAATAATCCGGACTCATTTCCGGCAAGACTGATTGCAATCCGTTCGAAATCCGTTTTAGAAGTCGGAAAACAAGAAAATTCCGGGTTATAATCCAGAAACGGATTATAACTCGGAATAAAACGGATACGTTTTCAAAATATTTTGCCCATAGGGCTTCTATTAGTTGGTTACGGCCGTTGACATTAGCTTCAAAGGTACCTATTTGAAATGCAAAAATTTCAAAGGTAACCTGTAGCTCAAACTTGTTAGAAACAATTTAGCCTCTCAAAATAAGTTAATTTAAATTAAAAAAAACTCAAACCAAATATAAGCCTTATTCATTAATAACCTTACACCTTATACAATAGTACTATTCCATAGATCTACGAGTAGGTACAACAAAATCTTATTCGTTTTTTTTTTTCGCATCCCAATATCAAGAAATTCGATCTCGATATTAATGCGAAGTAATAAAAAAAGCCTAAACTGTCATTTTTTTACGCACTTCCATCACCTGTATCAGCGCCATCGTAACGCCAATTGAAATGTATCATATTTAGCCATTTACATTTGACCAGCATCTCTCATGACTTGGAAATTACCATTGACCTATGATTTATTTCCGTTCAGATTTTATACTCTTTGTATGAGTACCTTCCTTATGTAGGCTTTTATGAGGGGGGAGAAAAAATTTCACTTCCACGCCATCTCATATTTTGTGTGGAGCTCAGTGACCTTATCATGTACAAAGCTGCGAGCAGGGAGCACTTGGACAGACACACAAGATCGATGCGTTTGTTGAAAGTCACCCGTACATATTTTCAAAATGGATCAAGATGAATGATAAAATAATACACATTTTTCAAAAACGTAAACAAGATATGTATTGAAATTATGACGTTGGACCACAGCCACTCGATAATCGTCTGACAAATAACTCGCGCACGTACCAGCACGCTGTCTACACCATATTATACAGGTACACCGATAACACACACTCACAAATTAAAACTACACCACAGGTACCACGTGCTTACAGCATTCCATCGACTGGAAACACCATATTCCAGCAGAATTGCTGCAGCCTTCACAAAGACTCGCGAAGGCAAAGATGAACTCTTGTTTACACCTTTTCTTTTTCCTTTGCTTGATCATTTTTCGTCATTCTTGATCGACATTCGTTATGGATTTCATTTAGGTTACATAATATATCTAATCTGTTCAAGTCAAGAGTTTCATGACGTCACAAGGATCTGAAGAATGTGATAGGTTGAAACAGGGTTGAAATCAAAAATACTTTCTCCTCATTCGTTGAAGCAAATTGTGACGTCATGGAACTCTTAACTCGAACAGACTATAATTTTGTCTTATAAAAATCTCTCGATTGAATTTTTATTTTCTTATCTTTGATTTGAAATTTTAGTCTGTTGCTGATTCCAACTATGAAGTACCAAGCTATTCATATTCCAGTTTAGTGATTCTAAAAACTGATTAGCGCAAATACACTTATTATTTCCCATATTAAGGATGAATTCTTTTTACTAGACGTTTAGTCGTTATTTCGTGTGTCCGTGTGTGTCCAGTGTTATTGTCTGTTGACGTCATCATATGTATATAAGCTTCATGACGTCCACATACATAAGCTTAATGAGACTTTTAGTCGATTTTGTGCGTGGCCTTGTGAGCTACAAAATGAGCTACAGATTGAGCTACAAAATGGACTACAAATTGAGTTTACAAAATTGAGCTTACAGATTGCATTTAGTATACGTATTTTATAAAAAACATGAAAAATTGTATGCTTCTAGTTTGATTTGAAAATGTTTAACGAACCTTTCTTATATACTCGCCCAATTGATGTAAAAGAGAATTCTGAAACTTTTGCTAGCTATTTTCTCATGTTTTTGAACTGAATTTTGAACCGAGTACCTAATCACTGATTTATACATTTGTTTAAAAAATATTTTTCGCACACCACGACTGAAAATATAGCTACTTGAGAATACTTCTTTGAATTCTCGCTTCGACTGAAAATAGCTGAAAATTTAGAGCCCAGAAAGTTCATGGCTTTTTTCAGTCATATACCCACCCAGTGATGAAACAAAACACCAAAACCACATTTGGTGAGCAGGAGGTGGCATTAGACGAAGATAGAGAGAGGATAGTGAACAAAAAAAAGTTTTGAAACCACACGAATTCGATGGCTGGGTCTGATAACGAATTATGGTAACTACGTAGATTCACGATATGGATAAACAAAAAAAGTGAATAAAAAAAAATACAAAACAAGGCGCAATGACTTAAGCGACCTGTGTAATGGGTGGGCACCACCCTTCACCAAAGCTTCGTAACCACGTACTTTTATCGCGAAGAAAAAATCAGTTTCTTTTTTTTTTTTCATTTCATTTTTGTTTGCCCCTGACACCTCACTATCCGTCCCCCTAGGGATAGGGCTTTCGTCTCGATGGTACACTACTTTTGTTGTTGTTGTTGCTCCGATACAAATCATTACACACTCAACGGCCGTAACGAAAGCAAGGTAAAAAAATTTATATCGACGAAATATCGCCCAGACTTTGGCTGTATCTGCAGTCGAAAATCTACAGGAAATTTTATTAACAACGATCGTGTTCATTGCCTCGTGGTTCTCATTGCCTCTGACCATTTTTGCTTGTACTCTCGGTACCTATGTTACTTTTATTCTTTCGCGACTACACAGCTCGGTCGTGTTTTTTACTACTGGAAAAGGCTGCTATATTGGTGTAAGCACAGGTCATTAGTAATTTGCACATATTATCTTGGCTACGGTGGCAATAAAATTAATTTCGTCGATCGAGTAATTAGCAGCCATTTCGTTTCAAATTGCTCGATTACACGATCCTCTTCTGCGTGACAAAGTGTACAGAAAGCTGATACGCAGAGATAAGCAGACCTTGGTGACCTAGCTTTGTAGTTCGGGCATAGTCTATTCGGTGTTAGTCAGGTTACAAAAATGAGTCGTTCTCATTTAGTATAACTTCGAAAATTACTCGCTACTAACTTTTTAGATATTATAAAAATTCTATACGTTCATCATACAAGTAAAACGTATTTAAAAATTATCAATATTTAAGTTGAAAACTATGCCAGAAAACAGTCGGGAAAATTTCCTCGTTTTAAGAAAATATGGTGAAACTTCTTTACAACGCTATTTATGTCGAAGCAGAAGAAAAGTATGTTATAAGCAGGAAAGTGTTAGTAGGTAATTGTAACGATTTCTAGGGGTAAGGAGTAAGGACCAACGATATTCAGCGTTACAAGCGAGATAGCCTTATAATCGAGAGTATTATAAGGAAGTTTCACTATGTATTCGTTTTTAATATCATTTTATCAGACAACTTGACAGCAAAAATCTTTAATTTTGAATGGTTTTGGCTAATAGAGTAGTTATTCATAATTTTTCATTTCATCATCAGAAGTACCACTATTAAGATATTAGTATAGCCAAGTTACTGAGTTCGAGCTTCTAGTGAAGCATACCCTCAATCACTCTTTATTATGTACCCAATCATATAGAACAGTTTTCCATAATTATCGTAAAACCGATGTCAAAGGCTGCATTGATTCGCATTGCTTACTTCGAGATCGACACCCGTATTCTCCTAGGTCATCTTCACACCAAATAAAAATCATTTCAAATATTTTAGCGAAGCAGACAGCAGATCAACAGAATCGAGAAAAAAAATTTGCCACACTTCAACGCGAATCTCTCTCGCTCTATACATCACTACTAGCCGTTAGCTCGCAATTTAGATAACGTCTTTCAGGATTTTTTCCTGCCTCTCATCCTTCCTCCAACCCTTCCACCCCCCCTCTCTCACGTCATATCCTTGCATGATCCCATTCTGCAACGAGCAACAAAACGCACCTCAACTCGAAACGGGTAGGCGTGGGAATTAGCGCAGAGAGCCGAGAGGCGAAGAGACACGCAGACGGAGAATGAAAGCAAAAAAAAAAAAGGCACCAAGCAATTTGAATACTTATCAAGAAAATACAGATACTAAATTTAATTTACCTTCTTCTTTTTAAACAAGGTTAAATTTAAAACGTTCCAAAGGGCGGTGTGATATGCGAGGGAGTTCTCGTAGCTCTCTCATTTCTCGTCGCCGTCATATCGTCTCATCTTCGTTTTACACAGTCGACCCGCACATCATATTTCTGGAAGGGGGGAGGGGGTGTGGATGAGTCTCGAACAGTGCTACTGAGCGGAGGGGGGGGGGGGCGGACAAAATTTCTAATTCGTCCGGAATCGCTTATCGCTTTCGCCGTTGTAATATGAATGCAGCGGGACGAGAGGGTATAAACTCGGGAGGTATATGCACTAAGGGGATGGCTCTCTGTAACCACCGACGAGGGGATGGGGGTGGAAAAAATGAACACGGCGAAAAGGTGAAAAAAAAAAAAAAAAAACAGGGAAAAAACGGAGGAGGAGGAGGACTATATATAAGGGATGCGCGGAGCGAGTGTTGAAAAAAAAGGATGAGGACGCGTCGCAGACGAGGGGACTGTGGGTGGGGGTGTGGGGGTAGGTAACACGCTATCAGTACGTCGCACACGGCGTCTCTAGAGAAACAGGGCGTCTTTATCGCTGAATTCCAAGCGACGCCTTATCGGCTGCTTCGGTCAAACAGTTTTCCTTTTTCCACCCCCTCACCCACGCTGTAGCCGTCTACCGCGCTGCAAACGACGAGAGGCGATATTATTACCACTTTCGGATACCCTTATGCCCTTTCTCATCCCCCCCCCCAGCCGCGATATCGGACCCTTGTATTATCGTATACATAGTAGACCATACCTATAGAAGTATATATATAACACTATACGATGGCATAGCATATCGTGGTTACGTTTCTCTTTCGCGTTTGTCACTTTCACACACCCCAACCCGCCACCCCCTCATGCCACCTGTCCATATCCTGTCCATATCGCCATTCACACCGACGCGTTTCCATCTTGGCTGTTATATTTTGAATACGCCATCATAATACGCTGACACGTTCAGATAACCTTAATAGGTCATTTGTAAGACGAGCCGGTCCAGTTGAAGAAAAATTTGTACTTATATATAGCTGACTGCTTAAATGAAGAAATTGGATATAATAATGGAAAGAGGAGGGACAACGTATACCTACTCAGAAAAGTTTCTTCGGTGAAATTCTATTTTGGATTATACGAAGCGGAGGAGGTTGAGAGTATCAAGAGCTGAATGAAAAGGGAGAGACTGAAAATTTCGAAGGTTTGCTACACGCGGCAGCTGAATAAATTTCATCAATTTCGTCGAAAATAAAACGAACTAAAAATGTTTTCAACTAGAAAGCTTTATTTAGAAGCTTTACTTAAAAGAACTTGGGAAACTTTGTGTAAAAACGTTTTTCAATTAGGTTAGGGTAGTTAAAAATTAGGTACCTAATTTGTAGTAGAAAAATACCTACGAGAATACCTGCAGTTATTTTCATTTTGATGCTAGAATAATAAAGTAGATAGTTCGTATAGTTATTGAGAAAAAGAAATGAGAAAAAAAGAAGAAAAAAAAAACAGGAAACAATAACAAATAATTTTTGACTTTGAGTTAGAATTTCATATATTTTATTAGTATTTTGTTGTTCGTTAATTTTGTTACTTTTTTGTTGCTTTCAACCTTTTTTAGTTTTATCGAGAAGAGGGGATAATTTTGGCTTTTCGAGAGTTCTTTTTTCCACAACACTTTTTTACTTACTGTTTTGCTTGTTTTGCCTTTCATCTTTGCTCCTCAAGTTCAATTATTCCACCATTAGTGATGAAACTTTTGAATCTTTTTTTCATCTAATTTCTGATTTTTCTTTTTGCTTTTTTCTTTATTTTTTGGTTCAGTTACCTATTTTAGTTTATTTGTGATCCAAAATTCTTCTGTTTTTTTAATCAACAGTGAAAAAAACGAATTGTTATAAATTCATTATTTTTAATGAGAAAAATGAGATAATTTTTATAATATTGTAGAAATTACTACGGAAACCGTATAATTTTCACAATTTTCGTACCTAATGATTTCTGTAACAATCTTTGAACCGTGTTTTTCTCATTTAAAAAATAGTAAAAATTATAATTCGCAAAGATAAGTTAGGTAGGAATGTTAATTTTATTTTTCAACTAAGAGCATTCTGACCATTTTTTTTTTTAAGTTGAATTTTTGTTTTTACATTTTATTTCATTTTAATTTTTATCTACCGGCAAACAGAGTCAAGTAGACCAATTTCTGAGGGTTTTCTGGAATACCTCCTTTACTGATTAGACTTGACGCTTTTACTCTGGCCTCAAATGAAAGATCTCAGTATCTATAATACACCATATAAGTAAATTTCAAAATGTATCGAACATTTTTCATATTTTTTAATAATATTTTGAATAATTAACACCAAATCGATTTTTTCAATATGGCGTTATACCTGACTCGCTCAGTAAGTCTTTAACTATGCTTGTATATCTATTATACAGAACTATAGTCGTAGAATTGAGAACACAAAAAGTTCATCAAACAAATACTTTATCCAGTTTATATTAGGAATTTCTGGAGGTACTTACATCGATCTCCAGACTTTTTCTACAACCTCACAGCTTGAAAACAAGGATATCAACTTTGAAAAACTCACCTGTAACAAAAGTATAACATGTAAAAAATTAGTAACAATAAAAAATAATAGACTTCGGTAATGTACTCGTAAGCAAGGCACAACACCAACACATTCAACGTTTATCTCATTTTTTCATTCAATTTCAATTTATTCCACTCTTGTTGGGAACAAAAAGAATTAATTATTATTTCAAATTCCTGACAGAATTTAATAAAAACTTTTATTTTTTGATTTATTTTCATAGAATTAGAAAATGAAAATCAACTAGAAGTACCATGTAGATAAGATATGTGAAATTTCGACATTACCTATTTCAAAATAATGTCACTATTATTATACCAGGAAAAAAATTTATCTTCAATCAAACATATTTTATCAACGCGGTAATGTTGCCATAATTATATTCCTTTAAATCGAATACTAGATAATAAAGCTCGAATATCGAATCAAACTTTCCTGATTAGATAAGTATCAAGAACTGTTTCACATATGTATGGACACAAAATTATATAGGTAGACTATTCAATAAGCATGATAAATATTTTTCTGTTTTTTACTTGTAATTGATATACTAAATCTAGATTGAGGATTTAAAGACCATTTGATCGAATAAGAAATTTTTAGGAAGCTAGTGAGTTGAATAAAAGTTTTTATTCAACTCACTAAAAGTATTTTCTTTCATAAAAAATTGACACAAATAGACGCTCCTTAAATGGTCAGGCTGTTTCTCAAAACCTGCAAGAACTTTGGCGGGTTTCATTGAAGAATATTGAAAACTTCAAACCCTCCGACAAAATTAGCACACTATACGATTTTTAATCGTCAAAAAAGCAGCGAAAAGAAGTGGTAAAATGAAGAAGATGAAATAATGGACACGAATCATTAGTCAGCATAATCAAGTAAACGAAATAGAACTCTCTGTGTGCAGTAATATCAAAAGAAAAGGAGAGAAGAATGAATAAATTAAAACGAGAAAAAGTGAGACAGAACTTACAAAAGAAACAAAAAAAAAAAAAAAAAAACAGAAAAACGCGAAAAGAGCTCCTTTATTTGGAGTTTTTTCCTCATTTTTTCCGGCTGGTTTAACAATTTTTCACGAAGCTGCTGTTGTAGCTAAACGCTATGAAAGTACTTATCATCTACCGACAAGAATAAATGAATGGAGAAAAATCTTTAAAAAAACTTCGGGTTAAGCGTTTATCTGCGAAAAGAATCTCATTAATGATATCACAAAGAGAATGAGAGTCAAAAAAAAAAAGAACAATCCTGTACCGAAAGTGCAAGAAAAAAAAAAAGATAAAAGCAAAGGGAATAATAGTCCTTCACAGTCCTTAACAGAGGTACTAAACGAAAAAAAAAAAAAAAAAAAGTAGAAAAAAATAAATTGATATTGTTTTTTGCTGTTCATTTTGCCTCCATTTTCGACAATAATTTTTGAATATCGATGTCATAAATGCGATTTGACGTCTATTTGTTCCAATCGAAAGGATTCTATTTTGCAGGCACAAATTTAACGAGGCCTTTCATTTTTTTTTTCGCCGCTCCTTTTTATGCCTTTTCAGAGACATTGTGCTAATTCGACGAAATCGCGAAAGTGTAAATGCTGGCAAAATTTTCTTTTGACTTGATGTCGAATTGTTTTGAAGAAGGCATCGAAGAGAGAAAAGTCAATAATTAGAGATATAGCCAATTTCTTTTTAGTATGAAATAGGTTGCAAAAACATACCCACGTTGTTTTCACAATCTCAACTGAGGCGAAAATTTTGATAATAATATTTTTATCTTCATGAACTTTGATATGAAAAAATGTTTTATAAGCGTCGAACTTTATATAAGTATTTGTTTTCAATAGGTACGTGCATTTTTTTTTTTCTTTTGATACAAAAGATATTTCGTAGATATGAAGAAGAAACCGGCAACAGGTAGATTTCTTATCGTGAGACTAAATTGTGAAATAGATCTTCTATAGAAAATATTATATTTCAAAATGTTTAGCAAATAGTAAACACAATGGGTAAGAATTATTATAGAAATTCAACTTTATTAAAAGTCTGAAAGCAAGTTTCACAAAGCTAATTTCCGAGATGAATATATTATTAAATGGTGAAAATTACAGTGGCTTAAGCTTGGGTAAAGTTTTGAACCAGCTTTATAAATACAATAATAGTTTTATTTTTTAACAAGTTTGAGAACAAATGAGTCAAAAGAAAATATTTCAACGTGTTTATTTTTAAATTGAGTCTTAATATGTTGTGAACATTAAAAGTGGTATGTCCAAAATTAAAAAAAAAAAGTATATTATTGCGGATTTGACTCGAATCATAAGATTAAATTTTTGTCATCACTGGCTTTAAAATGTTTATCGATATATTTAGCTGATAGCAGCCATTAGAAGACGAGGTTTTACACAGCAATACTTTATGAGATACCAAACATTTGAATTCGTTTTTCTCATAAAACTAGACATCTTGGCTCACTTCCCCAGAGGCAGTGGTGTTTTTTAAAAATTCATTTTCAAGGCTTTCCTCACTTTTCTATTTGGTCGAGCTGAGTCAAATTGAGTCAGCGCATAAGTTCTTTAATCTCGTGGATTTTAATAAATGCGAGCTACCCAACTCTCTTTACTTTATTGAAGCTTCGAGTAGCTAGCTTGATTCTCAACAGATTGAAGCTAACTCAAAGTTAACATAGAACTTTAAAAGCTAAGCTAAACTTCCATTTTTTATTAGCTCGAGAAAATGGCTCTCAACTTTGAAAGAACTGTAGTAGGTATATATATATAAATCTGTTCATCGTGGATTTATGAGATTACTGAGAGTACAACTTTCTTTATGGGTAATTGAAAATAGTTTGTTCACTCGAATTTTCAAGAATGTTGCTAGTTCTTTATAAATTGCTTCTCATAAATTTTACCAACACTATAAACAAAGAGATTCATTTAAAATTATGATGAAACAAACTAGGAGAACGAATTTCAAATTTTTAACGAATGAATATTAATTATTGACTTCTTTCATCTTTTTTGAAGAAGGTAAACTGATACATTTTCTGCCAGTCATACACAATCGTACATTACAATTATTAAAATTAGTCTTTTACCAACGAAATTACCGTGACTGCTCCATCCCCTCTTTCTCATAAGACAGTACCTGTAAATCACCCCTCAAGTTACCCAGCAACCAGCAAACAGTTCATATTCGTTATTGTCGTTAAAACATTTCACTACTCTGAAGTCACCAGCACCACCAAAAACGAAAGAACGTACCCAACAATGGTAAGAAAAAATAAGAGTCGGTACCCTCCAGGGGAGCAGTATGAAAAAAAAAAAGGCGAACGACTCTAATGATACGTCATTATATTTTTCCTATAAGTAATCTTAAGCTTTTCTTTAAAACGACTGATAAAAAATATATAATAAATCATTGATAGCGAAAGTATACTCGAGGCGGGGTGGGGGAACGTGGAAAAAAAGAGCGGAGGAAAAAAATGCTTAAAAAGCTGTAGGTAATGTTTTTACAGTTGTGAGCGGATATAAAAACTCGACGAGAGGTAAAGAGAACACTATTAACGAATAAAGGGAAAAAAATTTTCTTAGGGGGGAAACACACCAATACTGTTCTTTTTTTTTCTTTTTTTCGAAACCCTTATCTTCGAAGGAAACCGTGTTTTATATTAGTTTACTACTGGTGAAGCTCGTTTTTAAATGTACTTTATCGTTCGACGGGTGTTCTGAAACGCTTTCAGTCAAAAATTTGGCAACTACGTGGAAATTTACAACGATAATGATAATAAATGAGACGCATTCGCGATAATTCTAACGCTAAACTACGCGAAAGAAAGGCAGAAAAAGTCCTACGTCGAACGTATTTTTGATGCCAGCCATCTGATGTATGTACCTTAGCTTTTATGCTGGCTGATGGGTACGGATAAGGTGATGGGTGACGTACGAAAAATGTGAAAATTACCGACAACAAAACCTGCCACGATACTAGGAAAGTAGCCTTTTGTGGAGACGTGTTGAGAATGAAAAACACAAAAATTAAAAATTAATATTCTGACTTACACTGTACCAGCCTTTGTTCGCTTCAAAAGAGGCTTAAAAATTGTTGAAATGTGGTTTAAGGATTCCTTGCCTATGAAAGTAACACAAACGGTTACCAATCAAATTAGGTGTCTCAAGATGCAACTCGACATTAATATCGCCGACCTTGAACTAAAACCTGCTAATTATAAAGTCTTATAGAATTCCCTTGTAAGTCTCAAATAAAATTATCACTTATTTTTTGCCGACGCAGCATTAACAGCTCCAAATCATAATTTGAGCTAGAAAAATAAGAATTTTTTTTTGGAATTTGTTGGCATGAGTCCATAGACTTAGCAGGTTTTTAAAACTGCCCTAACAAACTAAATGTTGCTTATCCTCAAATAGCCATAATTATAATACAAGGGCAAGCAATACTGGATGGGCAACATTACACTCACACTACAAACCAGAGCTACTATCTATAAACAACTCGCAGATTTGAAAGTAGAGATACATGTATATCGTACGAGTAGGTACATAAAAAAAAAAAGCTCATGCAAAAATGCAAGCATTTTGTACGAATTATTCTATTTATAAAGTACTCGAACTAATGTGTTTGTATAAAAGCCTTTCATATTATGTTGGCTTCATTAAAATTTGAAACATTTTTATTTGTTGCTACTTTTCACGCACACAAAACTCGTTGTAGTTAAAATAATTTTGAAGCAATTAGAGTAAAAAATCATTAAATAACCCCTCCCTTAGAAAATTTCTGGCTGCGCCACTGTCAGCAGGAGTTAATTTTTTCAACAGAAAAAAATCTCAGCGATTATCTCATTCGGCAATAATTTTTCCTAAATAAGAGGGCTGAGTCTGTACGTTTCTCCCTAAAAAGCAGTATCTAAACCTAATTCTATAGGAAAGCCCAAAATTTTTGTATAGTTTTTTTTTTTTTTTTATAAAATTTTCAGTCCTCGGGTTGCCTTGGGTACGCTACTGCTCGTAGACGGACTCGCGAGAGTGACAGGAGGAATAAACCCCCCAAAACTGGAATTATAGCTCTCGCCTCAAATAAAATAAAATTATTCCGCTCTTCTTTTCAAAGACAATAACTAAAATTTTGATTTAATTTCTTCATTAACTTCCCTCTTCAATCATGTTATCAAATATTTATTTTTTTAGTGACAGACAAAAAAATTTCCTAGCCCTCTCCCCCAAAAAATATCAAGCAAAGCTATGACAAGGTCTCGAAGATACATTCGAGATCAACACGGCAAAATAACTCATCAAATGAAAAGTTGTACTTTCGAACCTCTCAAGCAGCATAAATATAATACACCCTCTAGTTGAACAACCTCTAACCTCATTAGTACACTCGCTATTACCATACTGCCCCCATGTAAACCACACCTTCCCAGCTAATTTCACATATTTAGTGCAAATTTACAGCGGACGATCGTCTGCCACTATAGCTCCACGCTGACCTCCCTTTTCAGCAAACACTCGATAATCCCCTACGAATAAAAGCGCATCTTTCAATCGTCCTCAAACACGTCCTTTTTTTTTCTCTCGTTGTTGACGGCTACGTGGAATGAGGACGAATTATACGATAACGTACTTTATTATAAACCCGACTGGAAGATGGGGCACGGTGAAAGTAAAAAGAAAGCACAGGGGGCGAAAAGAGAAAACGTATCAATTTTTTAGCAGCGATATCCGAATTAGATGGCGAGGGGTTGGAGGTAACCGAAAAAAAAAAATGATTGATTCGGGTTAAAACGCAAAAAAATATTTTTATATACTGTATATGTATACAGAGTGCAGAAAGAGAGAGAGAGAGAGAGAGAGAAAGAGCTATAAAAAAAGAAAGTACGATGATGAGATCGAATGAGAGACAGAGAGAGAGAGAGAGAGAGAGGGAGTGAAAATCTTCCTAAGGGCACGAACGATCTTCGGAATTAGTATAGGTGGGGGATGCAGGGGCCGGGGGGTTCTCGTTTTATTTTGGGCGTCGGATAATTTAAAGATTACGGTGTAAATAAGGGTCGGAGTTTTTCGGCTGTTTCGTAGCGATAAAAAATTTCGCTTATCTATACAGATCCGACGAAATATTGGTTTCGGGACATTTTCACGTTGAAATACCTTGTGCTGTCTCCCCTTTCACTCACCCATCTGGCTCGCTCGACACTTATATACTCTCCTCTACTGCCGCGCCCAGTACTTCTGGTCACCCTTTTGCTATCGTTTTCTCGTCTTTTCCGTTTTTTCCTATATACCTGCTCATGTCTTTTTTCTCTTTCCTTTTCTATTTCAGTCTGCTTCATTTTGGTAAAAGAAAAGGAACAAGTTTATCGGAAAATTATTAGCGTCGGCGATGATCTTGAAGACGTTGCGTGAAACGTTGAGTTTTTTTTTTTTTTTTTTACTCAACAAGGTGATACTTTTTATTAATCCTATCTCTCGACAATTGACGTTAGATTTTTCAAACTGTATATATATTTGGTAACTTACATAAGTGATCAGCCTATAGTGTGCGTCGACTTTAGTAACATGCCCAGAAATTTTTCAAAATATAGGACTTAAAGAGATGTTGAGTTCGATGGAAGAACAACGAGAGTTTACCTAAACTCAGGGCCGTCGCTGTTGTTCACAAATCTCGTAAGTCCAACTTTGGACGACTTTAAGGTTTTGATTGATTCCACAGCAAAAACAAAAAAAATCGAGAAATCAGCCCGGACAATAAATTTATCGTACGAAATTTGAAAAAAAAGGACCTAAAAGGCCAAAAATAAAATTGTAAAATCTGTTTTATCAAAAATTGGTCAGTCTTACGCGGTAGCAAAAATGAAGCTCAATTTAATTGATACTTTGACACGCAAGATCGAAGCCCACGTAGGTCTAAAAATTCCTTAAAGGAATGCAGTGAAGGGCGTAAAACAATTTTTAATCAATCGGACTCGATCTCTATTCGCCTGATGATGATAATAAAACAAAAAGTTTGATCAAACACGGAACTTTAATTTTTTTTTTATCAGTTTCTTTCAGTTTCTTGATAATTTATTTGTATAATACTTTTTCAGACTTGACGGGGTTTTCTATAAGAACAGGAGATAAATGCGTTGCGTTGTTGAGAAATTTTACTCTCAACCCAACGTCGCACAACTGCACCTTCGAAATTTCAGCATTTATTGGCTGCTAAGGAATGGTAAATGAATATTCTTCATTAACGATCGCTTAGCAGCCACATAATTACTGAATTTTTGGTAGTGCGTACGAGTAACATTGATTGCAAGGGGTGCACACTTCTCATGGAGAAAAAATTCAATTTTTAATTAGTTCGGCTTCCAGATACGAGTAGCGCAGCAGTGCATTCTTCAAATAACATAAAAAACTACCAAACAAAATCTCAATAAAAAATATTGATCGAAGAAATTCAAAATTTAAATGGAAATGACTTTTTCTTCAACAATTTTCAACGAGCAAATGTGACGATCGTCACTAATCCGCGAATAAAATTTCATAGAAGACGGTGTGAATGTAAAAACTAATGGCTGGTGATACAAATTTTTTCAAATTTATAGCAGCACTAGCGCTGCAGGTATCCGGAACCTCAACTATCTCTTTTAATTTTTTGATGGCCAAAAATTTGCATTGAGTGACGTATCTATTCTACCCCATTATTGATTGATTGTAAGTTGTAGAGCTGAGAATCAAAATTCTCATTTGCTAAAAATTTTCAACAAGCTGTAAATCAGTAATTTTGTAGAGTCCTTCTATGGTGTACTACCATTTTACCACTGTCCCACTAGGTACTCATTTGGTCAAATACAGCTGAGCCAAATTATACAAAAATATTCTGTATTAAAAAACAAATTTAGAAATAATTATTCCAACAGAGAAAAATATTCAGCAAATTCTCGAATAAGCAAACGGTATAGTAGCAAAACCTACTGATCAAGATTGACAATGAGTTATTAGTCACGTGTTTTATGTTTCTCTATTGAAACCGAGTAGATCTGGTTGACTTTTTTCTGCGGTATAAAATGTGGGGGAAAAGTTGCTAAACACAAACTCACCAAAGGGGTATAATCTATGCAGCAAGGTGTGGGACACGTTATACCAATTGAAGACACAAAGTCAAAGAGAAGTGATGTTCGAATATGACAAGGCACAATTCCGGATGTGAAGCGGATATATTGTAAAGGCTGTCGTACGATATGCGAGCACGATGAAGGATTAATTTTCTGACGGCGAAATGGCCTGCTCAACAGCTTCGACGACTTTTAACTTATCGAATTTCTGCATTAAAATCGTCTCATTTTTTTCCTCATAAAGGGTACTATTGTCTGACAACCACCACATACACCGATGATTCGTTTTTTTTTTTTTTTTTTTTTTTTTTTTTTTTTTTTCAGAGGGTGCTATATACAAAGTGATCCGCACGAGTCGATGTCTCCTTTTTTTTCCTCCTCTCTTTCGCTACGATTAAATAGAGAGATAAAACTGGATTCATTATTTTGACTTTCGAGTAGTCTCTGCTTCCCTTTATGTCTGGTCCTTTGCCCTAATCATGAAAATGACTGGGTAATTATTGGCTAATAAATACATTCATGGCCGACATGCACGAACACTGAAAGAAACATGAGTAGTAATTTTCACGATTTTATAAAAGGAAACGAGGACAATTTAAGATTTATTTGTGGATACTCTTAGTATTTGTAGAACTTTTTACATCTTAGATGATGTAAAAACTATTCGGGTAAAAAATAGGTTGAGGAAAACTGATTTGGAGTTCTGACTGGAATCCACTGGAGTTTCTGTTTTTTAGTAGGTAAATTACTTTAAATTTAAGAGTCCTGAATGGTATTTAATACTTCTGTGCCTTTTGATACTAACCTTGTGCATATTCTCACCAAATTTTCACGAATTATACGCAATTCGGGACTTTTAAAATTAATTATTTTACATTCAAAATTTTGAAAATAATTTCCCATCAGTTCGAATCACTAAACAAACCTCATTTTGAACTGATAAGTTCGCTCCACAACTAAACAAGTTCTGTTTTGAAAAATCTATCCCTCAATTTATGTGTATTATATGAGCAAATAATCAAAACAACTTCAACAATAATATCTTACTCTCTGTAATTTCTATAAAACCCTATCCCATTGATTACTCTTTACTTAGCTGCTTATTTTATTCACCTTCATTATTGAGCTATTAAAAATGCAAGTCCGAATATTTCCAAATTAAAGATCTACAAATGAAAACAAATGCCTACCAGCTTTATTTCTGAAAATTGGCACTACGGAGGGGAGGGGGGCCACCAAGCAGAAAAATTTCTCTATACTCGAATATTTCCAAATGAAAAATCTGCAAATCTAAATAAAGACTCAGCCTGTGAGTTTGCTTTCATTTTACAATATTTTCGATTAGGTACGATTCGATTCTCACTTTAATACTCTTTTTTTTTAAACCTTCGCTATCTTACTTTTTCCTTCACTCAATATAATAACTGCTTTTATATGAGTCAATGATTGTACACGCCCACGTGGCTTTTTTTTCCCACTTCCATCCTCACTTTTTCCACTCTGTGTTTACCTTGATGATGTCTTATCTACACGAATTATTGCTTTAGTTATTTACCTACTTGCCTATAACGCATATCTGCTCCTTACCGTCTCACATTTAACTATGTATCCCGCATTAGTTTTATGATAGTTATCTCAGTTTAGCAAACAACTTGTCAGTTTGTTATATATTACCCTCTCGCACTATCTTCGGATCAGTTTATCAATGCCTCGTTCTTTATATATCATTTTTCCTGTACGCGTATTTATTTTATGAACTCTTTCAGAAGAATATTACGCTATATTTTTGTAATCTTTACGATATTCACATTAATCTTCTTCTACCGAGAGAATGGTTAGTCATGACGAATATTCGGGAGGCTTGAAGAAAATTTTGTTCAGATTCGTCGAGATAGCTGCTAAACAATTTTTGAGACTTGAAAATTCGAATGCAGTGATGAATATTGTCGACTGGTGTTTAATATTGTTGAAAAATTGCCAAATAAATAGAAATATATCATGTGAATAGCTACCTCACCTAACTCCAATGAACTTTACACGTCATTCTACTAGATAAATTTTCTTGCTGAAAATTTAGACGTCGTCAGTAAATCCATTTTCAATCATATTTCTACCATATAGAACCAACTAATAAAAAATTTTCTTGAATATCAATTCGCCATACCACAATGACTTACCTGAAACAAAAAATGAAAACACAAAATTAGAATTTCATAAGTAGCTATCTACCTAAAAGACAGAAACGTAAAATTGGTCAAATAAAAAAATATATGTACTCGTATATGAAATCAAACATACGAGTAACTCGTCATTTTTTGAGTAAAATAAAGTTAAACGAACGTATTTTCAAAAATAGCATCGAAAATATTAGCTCATCTTTTATGGACGTACAAATACATAAACTTCTATGTAAACTGATGGATTCTTTTCACGTGACGAGCCAGAAACACAATATTTCCATCAATGATCAACGATATCTGAATACCTTTACAATTTTTTTTTACTTATTTCAAGAATTTTATTTATCTATTAACAAGTATACTTCCTGGAAAACGAATGAACTGGACGAGAGAAAAAAATACACGTCGATTTATGCACACATAGACGACCTTGCTAATACATTAATAAAAAGTTTACAAATTATGTTCCAAACACTTTTACGATAATTTTCAAAATGCTTATATCTTGTAAGTCACATTAATATCGTAACAATATTAAAATTTAATGTCCTCTTGGAGGGATTAATACATAACTATGCTATTGGCTAGTAATTCGTGCAGCTGTAGCTTTGGACTTATAAGCAAGAACACTATGTAGCTCTTTTTGCATAATATATCAAATTGAAAAAATGCTGTAGTTTTATGAACTTTTGAAAAAACGAGCTGTGCACTTATTTCTCTTTTGAATATTCAACTTTTTAAACTCGTCTAACATTTTCTCATTGTGGAGTTCCGTCGAGAAGTAAAGCATACCTTTAAGCAATTCATTTCAGCTTATGAGGGTGAAAATAGAAATTTTCATTAAGATTGGCCGGCTAAAATGGCGGGTTCTTTGGCTTATCGACTATAAAACTAATGGATTTAAAAAAAAGAGTCCCTTAGTCCTTAGTACATGGACATTATTATTCAAAGAAAAATATTTATCAATTAAGGATGCGAGTAACTTATTAAAAGAATTCTGACAATCTCTTGAACCATTTTTTAAACATACATTTCCATTAAATTCTTTGATATCCACCTGCAATACCTAAATAATATCCTCCCATCTATATAGTCGACTTTTCAAAAATTGTAATAGGCCTTCCACTGATTCTATGATACTCCATTTTCCTTCATATACTCATCAGAAAACTGATATCGTGTTTCATCTACCGGAATCCTCCCCCACCTCACTTCTGTCAGCTACCAACGACGATGCAGATGCAGCACCTTCTACCTATGACTACCATGTTTCATACACATGGCTCGTATATACCGTTTCCACACGTACATAACCCATAGAGTTGGTGGAAATATTTTGGTTAAATACGAGAGTGAGGAAGTTGGCGAAATCGTGCCGATTAAAAGCGTCGATAACCGAAAAGTCGAATAAGTTTTGTGGAATTGCACGCTTTTGTATAACTCCACTTTTACTACCCTCTCAGTTTTTCAGCCCTCCCCCCCCCCATCAGCCACATATACTCAACTCTCATCATGTACACTTTTTGAGAACACCAGCCCACAATACAGGAATCGGTTATACAAGGGTGGGTTAGGGGAAATGATGCGGAGCTGTGCAAAGTAAAGGGGTGAAAACTTTATTATATTAACGAAAAGTGTACAACTCTCTCTTTCTCATCTGGTTTTAACGCGACGAAATGAACCGTAAGAGATCTGAACTGAATACGCAATGAGAAATAAGTTTTCACAAATTTTGTTTTTTTTCCTCTCTTTTGCCATTTTCTGTGCGCTCGCCGTCGTTCGCACCAATATCCTCGCATTTTTCCGCTAAAAAAGGAGAAAAAAACACATTTTCACAACATCGAACACCACTTGATTCAACCCTCTCTTATAAACACAGGTCTACAAATTTTCTCTTCGCCACCTTCTTCACCTAAAATCACGAGTCTGTTTTTAACCACCTTTTTAATAAAAATACGTTTTTCGTTGCACCTTCTGCCACCACCTCTCTAAGGCTGGCTGAAAAGTGGTTAACCACGACGAGGAAGCTGCAGAAAACGAAAAACACGATGACTGGAAATGGAAAAAGCCTTTTTGGATAATCGTGCGTCCAAAAGTGTGGAGAGGAAGATTTTCAAACAGGTAACACCAGCACCATTTATATCTGTTCCAAAATTCCGAAAGGTTTATGCTAATTCTTTCAAACTTTCAATGTAATGAAAGATAATTTCCTTGAAATTGTCATTTTTTACATTTTGGCTGTCAGATTTTCTTATATTTTTCCCAAGTAAAAAATGATAGATTTTTCAACAGGACTAAAGGTCAGAGTGTTTTTTGAACATATTCGAAATAATTTGTCATAAATGGTTTATATTTAACCTCAATAATTTACTGAGAAACACTTGCTTCTATTAAAATAATGGTGAAAAGATTTTTTTAAACAGTTTTCAAAACTATACTCGTATAATTTGTAGAATACAAACAGATTATTTTCAGTAAAAATTATATTTCAACAAGTTATAAATAAGATATACGTGTAGTTTTTCACTCTAAGAGCTTCGGATACAGGAGCAAGACCCAGGCAGAGGGAGTGATTGTTTTATGCTTTACAGAGGTCATATACAACAAATTTTAGTTTTGTTGAACTAACTGGAATGTTATTATTTTCACAAAAATGTATTCCGCGAGAGATGATATTTAACATGACATTGGCTGAAAGAATAATCTCTGATGAAATAATCATTTTTGCAACTCGTAGATGCGAATCCGTGATACAATGTATGGGTCACTCAGCATATTTTGAGATGCTGTTATCGTAAACCAAGCAGCCCTCAAACTCATGGGCAACTCCGTGCGTTTACCCAAGTGCTCAAATTTTCTCAACAGAGGTGTGAAGTTGCTGTCTCATGCACTCGAAGATAACCAACCATATATTTAAGGAGGATATATTTAGTGCATCTGATGGTCATGTATCTCATGGTCAGTTTATTCTGGCTTATTAGGATACTAAGGATAAAGCGTTCTGTGTTAGAATTAGGTTTGAGAATTCTTGCATCGCGTATGTACTCGCACACAAGTAAAACATAATTTCCATCTGTTTAAAGTCTATTTTTTGACAAAAACATTTTTTCTGATTTTTTGAAAATTTTTATTTTTAAAAATTGGCAACATTGTAATATACAATTATTTTCAACTTCATGACAATCATGTGTTAACCTTCCTCTCTCTGCTCTCAAATGTGATCGTAGAAAAAATTCAGTTGGATTTTGAGCTTCTTATTCTTATTTTTTGACAATTTATAGACATCAGCTGAATATTGAATAATCTGATTTTTAATGACAACTGAGAAGTTCAGCGACCAGAAACCGGTTCTCTCATGCAATCCAATTTGAAGAACCCTCTCGAGAAAAATAAAACCCTTTTCAAGAATGTTGAAGCTGGTATAATAAGCTTTTATGACGTCAGATACAGAAACTCTTTTTTTTTTCCATTTCATTTTTTACATTCCTATAACCTTACCTCCTCTTTTGACCTGTTAGTCAACATCACAGTATCAGTCGTTTATCATCACTTAATTAATTTTTAGTAAACTAATTAAAAATTCGCCAACATTTTCATATCTAACTGTATCTTCGAGACGATAGTGAATATTTTTCATTTTTATTTTTGCAGCGGATACCTACGAGCGTTGCTCTGGTAAAAAATAATACTTACACTAGTTTGCACCAATGCGAGGATGGATGATAACATATTTTTGAAATGTTAGCATGTGCATAAACCGTGAATATTTTTATCTGCTCGGAAAATTTTGAAAGAATAAAATTATAAACACCTGTTACGTTAAAATATTCCAGGAAATTGCTGAACTGAACTTTGATTTTCTGTGGCATGGTGGGGAGGGGTGAATTTCATCAGTTGATGTTCTCTGTTTCCTGTTCCAATTGAATAATTAAATAATAAGACTATGTCCATAAAATTAAAACTTGTAGTTCAGAGGGTCGTGGAAGAAATAAACTGATGGACTCTTAATCATGCCAGACACGATTCGACTTGACGACGATATGATGAATTCATTTTCCATAAATATCCAGACACATATTCTTTCAGTATGAAGATATTTTCATCATTTTTAATGAATTAGCCAAAGCGCATTCGATTTCATACACGTGAAAATCAGCAACAAGTTATAGACGACTGAAAAATGCGTCAAATGCACGTTCCCTCTTTTCTGTTAATTTGTGCATCAAGAATTTCATACATATATACGTGTATTTCATCGCCATTTTCCTCATTTTCTCGTCCACCACATCAGCCTCGAACAGAAAAATGAGAATTTCATACAATTGAAATACAATCTAGCTTTTTCACTTCGCCACCTTCTCACACATTCTTTCCCTGTCTCTGTGCACTTTTTTTCATTTTTCGCTATCAGATCGGCCATCTTCTCGCAGATTCATCGTCTTCCGAGAAAAAAAAATACCGCTGATTTCTTATTAATATTAGACTGTGTGCTTATTAATCGTATTTAATCGAAATTTTTATCTAGAATGAAGAGTCGATGCTTTTTCACGCTAATCATATATTTAACAATTTTTTCTCAACAACTTTTTCACAAGTGTATACTTTTAGATTTATGTACCACAGAATACAGATAAAAATATTTTAATTCTAGGAACACGAAACAATCGAGTAAAAGTATACTATAACCTTTTCGAACGATGACAAGAATCTGATGAAGATCTATGCAAAGTTCTCAGATAAGATCAAGGGCAAAATTTTAATTTTAAAATAAATTTTTCGGTCACTGTATAAGGCAGTGGCTGCATTTAATCAGCGTGGACAAAAACTGAAAAGTTTCCATTTATTCAATCTCATAGTAATTTTAGTATTCAAAGTCGAACATTATTTTCGATTGAAAAAAATTGTAACTCACAAAAAAAAAAAACTTCTTACTAACTAAAAAGAAATTATAGAAGGCAGAAGTATAAGGCTGAACCGTTCGACCAATAAAAAAATAACATCTGTCAGATGGGTTGATGGGTTTAGTCAGACTAACATTCAAAAAGTCACTTTTTTCATCATAGACTTTTCCATAAAAAGTTGTCAACTTTGGGCTTTTCCATAGGGTGAATTATATCTTGAATATTTGACCTATACACTAAAACTCATAATGTAGAAGGTAGTTCATTAACAAAATATCCTCCACCCCTGAGATTAAGTTTCAACTGTCAACATTGTCAACACACTCAATAATTTTGACTGAGATAATTGGTCGTCAATAGTGTCCACAATTCTGATCATCATAAGAGTTATCTAAAAATAGCTCTCTAACCAGATTTTTCTATACATGTCAGAGAGGTAAAAAGAGAATGAACTGAGATAGGTACATCCAAGCAAAAATATAGAAAGCAATGAAAAAAATAAATAATCGGCAACCAAGCATGTAACAGTATAAGTAAGATAAGGGTGAGAGTGAGAGAGAAAGACAGAAGAAGAAGAATACATTGCCTCAAGTTTATGCGTATTTTATCTTTTTTTTTTTGCTTTTCGTTTTTGCCAGAAAAAGTTAATTCCGTACCCAAAAAAAAAAAAAAAAAAGGAAATAATCTGCTTAAGGCAACAGTTTCATATAATTTTTTAACATTAGAGTACTCCTGCTTTCCTACTTTTTTTCGTCTTCTCCTTCAATCTTCTTCCCTCAGATTTTTTCATCCCTCTTCTTTCTTTTTCTTTTTTTTTTTTTGCGAATTTTTTTTCACACAGATTAAAAGTTACCATTTGAAGGAGGAGAGAGAAAGTAAGAAAAAAGTTTAATATTAATATATTTTGTTTTCCCGTCTTCGAAAGATAAGCTTCGGTGAATTTTTTCTACTTCTTCGCTCAAGATAAGCAAGAAATTATGACATTTAAGGGTGGACTGATAGTTCATTCGTGAGAATGCCACGAGGAAAAGAGAGAGACGACCAAATGAGGGGTTCAGAACGATTTCACCAGTTATGGGGAATTTTTTTTCTGCTTGCTACTTTCTTTTCTCGATATATTTTGGAAAGGTAGAATGAACTGGAAAATTTAACTTCATTTTTCTTTCTAAAAATAATTTATTTTGGTTATCAGGTTTTTGATATGAATAAATACAAAAGTGAAATTATAGTAATTAATACTAATAAGTCTATCACTATATTGCATTTCCTCTGCTGAAGAGTCGGAACTTCAAAAATCTAATTTTTCAGACGAACTGTGCAGAGTTTTTAAAAGTTGCATATTATTATAAATAAACTAAAGTTTCAACCAAATTCCATTAATCAAAGGCCCTATTATTCATTGAATATTATATTTCCAATACGTCTTTCAATATCCCAGTCAGAAATCAATAGAGAACACCCCACGAAAAGGTTGGGCTTCTCTTAAATAGACGGAAACTTTCAAGTTGCGACTCTTTTTTAGAGAGCTGGCAGAGAGCGAACAGCCATTCATCGACATTGGCAATACATTAAGGGTATGCTTCACTTGAAGCCCAAACTCGGCAATACTAATATCATAATGGTGGTCCTTCTGATGATGAAATGTTGAAAAATATGAAACTAACAACCTGAATGGACACAAACTGAACTGACTGAAAGTCACCCAAAATTCAATTGACACCAACTGAACTACCTGTGTGCCACCCACAATTGAATTGGCACCAACTAAACTAATTAAAGGCCACCCAAAATTAAACTGGCAACGAGTGAACTCATGAGGTGCCATACAAAGTTGAATCAATACACACTAAACCAATTGGGTACTACCCAAAATAAAATTGAAATCAACTGAAGTAATTGGGTGCCACCCAAAATTAAACTGGCACAATCTGAACCCACTGGGTGCCACAAAAATTTTAATCAGCACCAACTGAACCAATTGGGTGCCTCCCAAAATTAAACTGGCAACAACTGAACTATTTGAATACCATCCAAAATCAAATTGGCACCAACTGAACCAATTGGGTACCCAAAGTGCATTCTGCCAACTGCATTTTTCCTTAAAAAAAAACTGACACAAAGTCTGTTTCCTAAAGTCGAATTATTTATTTTTCAGAAATTGAAGCACTTGAATTAACCCTTTCGGTCATGACTATTTAGTTTGACAGATAGAATTTTTTGAGTTACAGATTTAAGTTCGGGTGATTTTTCTGAGAATTTTAGTTTTTTGCGCAACTCTCTAACCTAATTAGAGCCTGAGATATAGCTTGTCCACTGTAGTGGACAATGTGACTAGCAGGACCAAAATTCTTCAATTTTTTTTCTTACTTCTTTTAACATAAAAAAAAAAGGACCGCCGGAAAATATTTAAAACCTGAGGTATATCTTGGTCACTACAGTGGACATGGTGACTATGAAAACAAGCTTTTGAATTTCTCATTATCTCACATTTTTATTTAAAAATAGAGATAGATATATAAAAATTACCAATGTATTTGAACAAACAAATCACTGGATGAATATTTCCATAAAAAATCTTGGTTCACCAGCCATTAACTAATTCTTATCATAGTTTTAATGATGTGTAGTGAGGTAGATAAAAAACAGATGGCTTCTATCGCCACACAAGTGTGAAAAAATCAGAGTTAAATAATCGATAATAATGTATTTTCCAAGTTTTATCTGACTGAAGAAAATTCAAGTAGGGGAAGGGGGGCATGGTAAAAAAACACATTTAAAAAAAATATATCTCGACAAAAAATAATTTTTCAAAGTCAAGAACCCCTCTTCATATATTTCTCAACAGTCACCACGTCCACTACAGTAGCCATGACTTCAATGCTTATCGCAAAATTCCCTAATGCAGTAAGCATAAAAATCGTAATATTCCTGAAATCTGACAGATGAAACGTATACAAAAAAATTATTTCCAGCTTGCCGATAGTTTCCAACTCGCGTCGATGTTTGAATTTAGAGTTTTACTTTTTTTTTTCTTCTTCTCTTTCGTTTCTCCTACCATGTGCTCATAATGTGATTTCATTTATAATACAGAGAGTTTGGGAGTTAATTCATGAAAAACTAGATGAATATTACTTTCGAATGAGCCCAAGCGCGGTTCTCTTCATTAATTTGTCATCAGGCTACATTCGATTGAAAATATGTCCACTACAGTGGACACAGTGACCGAAAGGGTTAACTTAAATTGCCTCTACTGAAACATCGTATTAGGTATTTTGAATTTCCTAATTTGTACGTCATTTTCCACAAAGGTTTATTTTAGAATTTTTGAAAGTAAACTCTAGAGCTTAAGAGTCAAGTTATATAAGGAAAAAAAAATTATATTCATTTTCCAATACACCCCCCGCGCTCAGTGGTGAGCTAAGATGTTATTAACTCTCCAGCGGCACAAGCTAATTTATACACAAGTGGCACAAATGGGTCATTTTGGCCCAAACTTAATTATGTTACCCTGGTAGTCCTCGATGATTGATTGATGATACATAATTACCCCCTCCCTATTTGGTGAGAATAGGCAACCGCATCAATATCTGGGCCATTTTGACCCACTTGTGCCACAAGAGGGTTAAATTCCAAAATATACCAACTAGATTTCTCACCTTCATATAGTCTAGACTACAGCTTAGCTATGTAATAGTAGCCAATAAGTAAATACCCTATCAGGCTTGAATTTCACTTGTTCTTTTTCGCATTCACAAAAAATACTATATGGGTAGTAGGTGAGATACAATTTCGAAAGACTCGATCGATTTATACCACACATTCATACAATGGAGGAGCAACAACACAATCTATATACTTTATAAAAGTACTTCATTTCATTCGTCTTCGTTTTCATCGTGAAAAATCAAGATTTGATATCGACCACGTTTACATTATAGGAGCTGCGAGTGAGAAGGAGTGTGAAGATAGGGTGAGTGAGCGAGAAAGACGAAAAGAGAAAAGAATTATAAAATTATATACGAAAAATTATGACAAAGCGTTAGAACCGTGGACTGGCATTTCGAACACGCTGATAGATGTTGCTGATAAAAAACGATTAGAATTATAGATAAGTTTTTAGGTTGGTAACTTAGCAACCTTATCTGATATATCTGTCGGTCGTGCAGCAAATAATCTTGATATGGGCGTCAGCCAGAATATATTTTGGATACTCCACACCCTGCGTCCTTTTCGAATTCTATTCATCACGCAGTCTTATCTGCTTTTTCGGTTCTTTCTCTATTCTCCACCAACATTCTCCCTCCTCCGGTCTCTCTCTCACTCTTTCTCACGTCGAAGACTTACACAACTAGTTACTGTAAGGACAGATAAAGCAAACTCTTTTTTATCTTTTCGTCGTTCAGCCCTCTCTCGTCGACGTCTCGTATACCCTTCAAAATAAAAAAGGTGAAAAAAACAAACTTACATAAGTGCAAAAGAGAGAGAAATGAAAAAAAAAATAACAGAGGTACTCGTTCATCCGTCAACTAATTTTTTGCTATCGACTTTTTTTTTTTTTTTTAACAAAAAAAACACCCATTTTGACCAATTTTTCGACTAATTTAATGGTCAAATAAAAAACACGAGGAAAGAATTATTGAAACTTTTGTCAAAAAATAATTGGTCAGTTCGACTTTTTGACTCTGACTACGCGAATATGTAGGTTGCGGTGGAATAACCGGCTAAGTACATTTATTTTTTCAATTACACGCAGAACATAGGTATGTAGGTATAGTTGAAGAAATAGAAAAATAATGAGACCATTGCTTAGCAAAGTCTTTAAATTTTGGGTTTTTCACTTTTGAGAACACATGCGAGGCAAAATGGTCAGCACTTAATTGAAAATAGATAGCCTTCACGAAGAGTCGTGAAGGCGAGGATGAATTTTCTTTCACATCAATTGTTTATAAAAAAGGTTCATTAACTTTTCTTGAGAAAAAATATTTTAAAAATCAAACTTGAAGCATACAACTTTTCATGTTTGACATAAAATACTGAATTCAATCTGTAAGCTCAATTTGTAGCTCAATTTGTCGCTCAATTTGCAGATTCAATTTGTGAGTTAAATTTGTAGCTTAATTTGTAACTCAACTGGTAGGTAAGCTCATTTTGTATCTCAAATTGTAAGTTCAAATTTTAAGTTCAATTTGAGAGCAAAGAAAAGCATCATCCGGACAGACGTCAGGAGACACACAAGGACACAAACAAAATCGACTAAAAGTCTCATTGACGACGTCATCATACAATAACATTGAACACACGTGGACACACAAAATTTAGACCAAATGTCTAGTAAAAATAATTTATCTTTAAAACAAATATAGCCCGTCATTTTTCCAACCCTGTAGTTGGAGAAAGCGGCATGGTGTATATGAAATTATTCAATCTTTCATCCATTTATTTCTTTTTCCAGCGGCTGAATCATCCCCTAAATTAGTCTGACTTTATAAAGTAAGCTGCAAAGCAATCCAATTTATTGACAACACTTGGAAATTAGATATTTGACTAATAACCTGAACTGATTCATCTCATTCATTATCGAATATAATTCACTTTCATGTACAGCTGCAAAAGCAGAACAAGTGACACCTGCAAAAACAATGTTTACCTTCTACAGTGAACGAAACATACATTAGGTCTCAGCAAGTTTTGCCACACCGGAAGGAAATGTATTAGCGGTACATATTCTGTCTATAATGTTGCATGGTATTGGTTCTTATTTCCTGGAATATGATAAAATTTAATGCACATCTAGGTGCGACAATGTCTCTACTTTTAATTGTTTTATTTTGTAAACGCATTCAATGCGTGAAATGTTCACCTCCATCTTCATCTGTACTCCAGAACATATGGACGACATAAATCAACATCCTGCATCAAAGAAGGTTACATAACCCCACAAGAACTTGAAATTTGTTCTCATAACCGTTTAATAAAAAGCTTTTGGACATAAATGTTCGAGTCTTTCAAGAAATTTTTCACTCGAGGCGAAGAAATTACAAAGTTAAGTTGTAAGGATCTGATCGATTTTGAAATTTAGGATATTATTGTTTAAATCATAACTGATCGCAATTTTTCGAGCTTTGTAAAATGTAACTCGATGCCAAACCATTTATAAATTACAAACAAACTCTTGGAATTTCATTTTTTAAATGCCACATTGTTGAAACGAATTCATTAAAACAATGAATGCAAATAATTTGGAGGAATGTCTTAAGTAAAATAAATAATGGATTACTCTGATTCTAAGCTACAGATATGATCTATTAGATTTTAAAACGATTTTGATTCCCCCCCCCCCCCCCCGTTATTCCACTACTCTAACCCATTGGTTTTAAAACCAATCCCATCTAAAATCCAACACCTAAATATACCTGTCTGCCAAATTAGGATGAAAAATCGGAATACAATTTGTAATTTTTTGATTAAGGAGTCCATTTTGTTCATCCACTTCCCATTACAGAGGCAGAGAGATTTGTAATTTAGCCCGAATAATCTTTCTCTCGTATGAAATTTTTTTTTCCTGTTCTAGATTTTCAGATAATTACCCATTTTATTTACTTGGATGATTGAATTTGCTCACAATACCCCCAAATTGAAAAAGAAATTCTACTTTAACCCTCAAGCTCCATCTAATTTCTTCTTTTTTTTTTCTTTTCCGCTCATTTGCTTTTATTTTTCATTTTTAATAAATTATTCGGTTTTAATTTACTGTATTCATTTATTTTATTATTAATCCATTTTATTATAGGTAGGTACTTCATTTTAATCTGTTTCATTTTCGACTAAGCTAAGCCCAATATAACTGTTTACGTTCGATTAGTACCTAAGTATAAAACATTAGAATATTCATCTTCGATACAAACGGACTCGCGGTTTGACTAGAGTTCAGTGAGTTTGACGAGTAGAAATTAATGAGTCCACATGTTAGGGAGAACTTATCAGAATGATTTCTTTTTACTTCATTCGCTCAGTTGTTCATTAGCTTTTCATCGTCTGTAATTGATGCTGATAAAACCCGCATGGATAGAATCGAGTTTTCAGAACGATGGAGAGGTGAAATTAACCAAAGACAATCGATTAGCCAAGAGTTTTCAAATTTAAGTTCCACGTAGATAAAATATAAGCAGTAGACTATTTTTCGAATCTTTCCAACAATAACGAAACATCTTTGTAATCAAAAAACTCAAACTTTTTGCATAAAAACTGTGGGGGGGGAGTAGAAATTATAACTGTGCCATGCGAATATTCCTGTTGAAATAGCTAACTCACAGGTTGCATAGAGTGCATGAATTTTTGCAATTTACACGAAGCCATTCGTATCATTAGACAAATAAGTATAATAAAAATATGTTGACTGGCAAAAAAGGAAGAAGAAAAATGAAACAGAAATAAAAGAACGCAAAAAATGGAGAAAAACGAGAAGAAGCCGACGATTAAGATGGTAATTAAAATAATGAAACTCAACATTAAGTTATCAGTGTATAATTTAACGGAATATAATGACCCTTGAAAGAGGTCATTTTAACTTATATAGCCTTGTAATTGTGTAAAAATACGCAAACATCATAGCCAAATTAGCGGATTTCAGGTAATTTTTTGGCACTGTTTTTGTTATTTTGTGCTATTTTCATTCTTTACGAGCATCAAAATATAATTTTCTATCAAAATTTGAGACAGAATAAGCGAAATGAGATGGAAAATAAGAATTATTGAGAAGAAAAATTTCACAGAGATACATTGAGGTAATTCTATAATCAGAGTTATTCCTTTGCATCTAAGCTCAAGTTTTTTTCATGATTTTTGACATAAAACACTGAAAAAAAAATGTTGGGGCCAATTTTCACTATTTCTTAAGGAGAACAGAGACAATTGAACATTTATTGATGATATTTCAAGATATGTAGTTATTTTTAATATCTTAGATGATATTCTTTACAATTTTTGCAATCATTTTCACTATTTTACAATTCAAAATAGTGAAAATTACCATAAAATGTTTTACCGAGCATATTTTATCCTAATACAGCTTTAGCAACAATCTGCATGTTTCATTTACGATATAGGAAGATAATATAATCTAGAACGTAGTTATTAGACAATAAAGGCAAACAAAAATGGAATTATTAAAATCGATAAAAAAACATTTGTACGCCAGACACAAAACCACTCATTATCGATGAAATTAGACCTAATTAATGGCCAATCAAGCCATTAATGATGCTAATCAATGCTGCTTCTAACGTCATTCAGGCAGTACAGGCAATATTGTTCGATTTATAATTGTCTGTTTTGTTATCGGTTTTATATCTTATCGTTGAAGTGGAAAAATTATACATATTTGTTACTAGATAAAACAAATCGTAGTTCTAGTTAACCAAGATAATTGATGTTTATTCGTTAAAATTCGATCAAAGATTGAAGCACTATGGTCGATATGTCGAAAGAGTATTATGAAATTGGCAATCCAAAAGAAATTCGATTCTGAGAGGCGCGAAACACTCAAATTAGTCAAATTATGACATCATTAGCTTCGCAGGGATTTTTTTCATTTTTCATCTTGCTAGTTTTCAGTTCACTCAACATTAAACGAGGATCACGTCATTTGAGAAGTACAATTTTCCATTGGAAATGCTTTTAATTCTTTCAGAATGTTCAGTGCAAGTCAAAACGATGAAAAAGGACCTCTAATCGTGAGGGAGTAATAAGAAAATTGAAAAAAAAAAAAAAAGAAAAGAAACAACAACAACTTGAAAACGTCGAAGATGAAAAGTAAAATTGTTCTATACTTTACCAAATTCGCGAAAAAATTTCATAATTTCACCACCGTTTTTGAATTTTAAATTTCAACCAAAAAAAAAAATGCAGAGTTCAAAATGATGTTCGAAAACTTTGGAACGAAAGCCACGCTTATTGCCTCGCGTTCATATTTACGACGTAATTGTATACAAGCATAAAAAACAAAGATTGTAGTGCTAATTGCAGCTCGATATGTATTTACGGCGCATCCTCGCAGGGTGACGTAGATTTTTAGTTTTTTTTTTTTTTTTTTTTTTTTTTGTTTAATGTTTTGTGAATTTTACGAAATATTTGACCGCGGCAAAAAGTTTCTAGGATGAATTTCGAAATATTTTCAATAAAATTATTTTTTCTACGTGCTTTTCTGCGATTTTTCACGTAATTCTTCGAATTTCAGATTCTCATTTTATTCATTTCATCTTAATTTTACAATCAATTTATGATTTTTATATCAATGAGAATACGAGTAGAATATCCTGTTTTCCATACCCATAATGATATAATATGTTTTGAAGAAAATCTTGCAGAAATTTGCTATAGTTAATAAAAAAATACGACTATTTTTGTTACGAGTGCCAGTATCAAAGCAGATAAAAATTTTTTGAAATTTCCATTATTTTGGGTAGAAAAACAAGGACAATCTAAGATTTATTGCAGAAATTACTACAAAAATAGTAAAATACAGTCGAACCTTGATAAGCCAAACTTCTATAACTCAAAAATCTTTGTAAGTCAAAGAAATTACCATTTATCTGCACCTTCCCATTAGCTATCAATAGAAAATTCCTTCTACCGCTCGAAATTTGAGCTTTTACAAGTCGAAGTCTTTCAAAGAGAATAAGCTTCAATTATTCGAATTTTACAACCTATTCAGCCGCTGAAAATCGAATTCTTCAGTCTCCACCCATTTAGCCCACGTAACTCGAATTCTATTTATCATCTAAAATTCATAGATACGTCTGAATGACCTCAGTTAATGTTTATTTTTTGAAATTTTAATTCAAAATATTTATAGTAAGTCGGAATTCTATAAATCGACAGCCTCTATAACTCGACAAAATTTTCATCCTTTCAACTTCGAATTACCGAAATTCGACTGACATACATTATCTAAAACAGTGAAAAGTAGTACAAATGTTGAGACTTTCTACAATAAAACCTTAAATTGTAACAGTTTTCCTCCTTGCAATCAGTCTAATGAAAATTATTTCATTTTTCTCAGGGCACATTTTAACCAATTCTCAACTCCAGCCATTTGTACTTATTCTAATAAAATCCATCTCTCCTGCAAATATTATCCTCTAAAGCCTTTTTATCGCCAAAATCTAAACGATTATATTCAATTTTTGCTGCGAACTAGAAAAAAAAGTCCTACAATCCCTGTCTAAAGCAATTTCATTTCGCTATGATATTTTCTCGTTCGCAGGTTTTTAACGTACTACAAATTCTTTAGAAGGTCAACGCATAATATCAGCACTGTAGAACCAAGATAGTCGTATAAATTTTCATAATTAAACCATTTGGATGCGCGTAATTGAAACAAATATACGAAAGGTTTTTCACAACGCAGGCATGGAGGAAACGATGAAATCAAAAATCTACAATACCTTTACATTTTGCAAGATAAAAGCTACAACTAGCAGCAAATTTTGCCGAAATATTCTTATCAGGGCATATTTTTCACGAAGAAAGACATTTTCTAAAAATAATCGCACACACTACGAGGTTATCAGCTTCTTGCTAATTTTTGTTATTTATCTCTTCATTTTACAAGATTCTTAAAATTTACACGAAATTTGTAGCTTTTATAAAAAACGAAACTATTTTTAAATTCTCGAAAAAACTCAAGTCTAGTAAACTTTTAGTACTTCGTAATCGGTTTCGGCAATTTTCTCGAAACAGGTGTGTTTCCACCTTTAGTTACACACAAACTACATTTTGTTTTACACGACAAAAATAGAGTAGGACTATTTTTAAAACATTCGTAGAGTGTAAATTCAGAAAAAGTTTGTTCCTAAATCTATTTTCGGAATTCGTATGCCAATAAGGCTTTGAAAATTTTCAATTCTTGAAAAACACAAAAGATCAGCTCTTTTCTTACAAAAAAAAAAAAAAAAAAAAAAATAGGTAAGTCTAATTTTTAAAAATTCTACAGAAGTGCAAAAAAACTGAATCGTAATTTTAGACAGGTTCCAAAATGTATCAAAAAATTTGACTTCATTCGCAAAGACTATGAGAGGCCTATAAAAACAATAATATAGGTGAGTCCATTTTTCACCAATTTTCTGATTTACATTGTTTCTATTTCAGAAAAAAATGATGAATAGGTAGAATAATAGGCAAAAATTAATTTGGTAAACAAAGCACTGTTCAATTTTAAAGGGTTACTGTTGTCTTAATTTTAAAATTTTGTTCCTACGTTTTACATTATTTGACAGCTATTGATTTTTTTGATTCTCAGATTTACAAATACATTCATCAAAGTATCTAATTGATTTTCATTATTCTCATTCAGGCAACACCTAATGAAGGGTAAATAATTCAAATAACGATGATCCGACTCAAAAGTCTCACTTCGCACCGGCATAAAAACTAGAATATCCACGACTTATTTACATTTCAAGCCTGTACCTGCAACTATATTTACAAATTGAATACGAAAAAATAAATTGTACTTCTCCCACTTTCACTGTAGAAAAAGAAACATTGATAAGGACAAATTTTTTCCACCTCATTTTATTTCTAAGCAAAAGATTTTTTTTTATTTTTATTCTTCATGATGAATGAAACGCGACCCTGTTGGTATCCTTCTACGTATTATTAATATTTTCTTTTTTCTTTCCACCAGAAATCCCTTTTGCTGTGTATTCGGAGAGACATATATCGAAAGGGGAAGGCTGAGAGGCGAGGAGTACTAAAAAAGGAAACTGATAACGAAATGAAATTTTAAAAGAGAGAAGATGGAAGAGAAGGAAAGCTTAAAATAAATGTACCGGTAGAAATGGTAACATGTAATGTGCAGATAACTGCTTCCACAGATAATACCAAAATGATGCATTATACCTTTCTGTATTATATATACCTGTTATCTCAAAGTTATACTGCTGTTGTTACACTATAGTGTTTATGGAAAAGGGCATTACAGATAGTTTTGCGACCTAGGATTCGTCGTAAGATTCATCTTTACACCCTTCGTCTCTTCGTGGCTTTTTTCTTTCCCACTTTTTAGCATACTAATTGAAAAAATACTTTTTCCCCCACGCCAACAAAAAGCTCGGTCGAGCATTAATTTTAATTGAAAATAAATTTAAAATAATCAAAAAATTCGATTATAAAAGATGGTCGTCGCCACGTTTTTTCAGTACAAACTCCTATAAATGGAAATTGGTTGATTGCAAAAAGTTTAATAAATTCGTTGTGAATGCTTGCGTGAGTTTGGATCTTTCAATATTCTAAGGGCAAACGACGATTTGCTTTTTTACACTTTGTCAATTTTATTTTCTATCGCCGCATTGAAAAAAAAATTGTCTTGCAATTTCTTCAAATTTGAAATTTATCTATGGATTCCTTAAAATTGTAAGAACTAGAACACTGGAAAAACGCTCGAAATTTCATTTTTGATCTACAGACCAATAGAGGGTGAACATATGCGCATGTCACATAGTACATTATACATTGGTATGCAGTAGTCTAGTCAACATAGACGGAACGAAAAAAAATTGGCAAGGGACTCTAGCGCACTCTTTATAGGATTATTGAGTCCCCGAAGTAAGAAAAATAAATAAAGTAATTTTTGACCACTTTTTATTCGAATAAAGGATACTTCAAAATTCATTGGAGATATTCTTAGCATTTGTAGTGCTTCTACCATCTTCGATGGAACATTTTAATCTTTAGATGTTAATATATACTCGTATTACCATTTTTGGGGTAATTTCTACTAGAAACCTCGAATTGTCCCAGTTTTCTCATAAAAATAGTAAAAACTACTACTGAAATTTTTTTCAGTGCATGAAAGTCTCCAGGGACTTTAGTTAAGGGAGTCTCGTTAATTTACTTAAAATTTGGTTTTTGCATTGATCTTTGAAGATATGATAAACTCTCAAGTTTAGATCAGCACCAGCTGTAGGTAGAAAAATTTTTAATTTGAATAATAAGTTGTTGAAAAATTACTAGACATGGCGCTGTATATAATGATTCGATAGCCAAGACGAGTAAGGACAAGTTTATTCATTTCAAAATTGCAAAAATGAGGGTTAGACAATGGCAACAGCATCTTTTCCAGGGTCAGATGAAAACGTGGAACAAGCACTACACAAAATTAAAGTGCTGAAAATGGAAAGAATGAATACCTGAACCTACATATTCAACTATCGAGACAAGAATCGGAACGTACCAAAAATATTCAAAAATGTTTTACCTGCATCGAAGATACGAACACAGGGATTTAAAATCGATAAAAAGGGGTAGAAATCCCATCAACATACCTGTAACAGAAAAAAAAAAGACAAAAATTAAATAACCGAAATCGAAAAATAAGAGATAAATTAATTTTACATCGTAACGTTAATGCTGGAAAGCAATATATTTAAAGGGGTGGTTTTTTAATTTAAAGATCGTATCAAATTTTCAATCTCTTTTCAATCTCCACATGTACTTTAATCAGTGAAGGTCGGTTCAATCAAAATAGTTATAGTGAAATTGTATTATAAGATTACTCTTCCTCACCAAATCTCTATCAGCAGACTTTATGATATTTATGGAAGAACAGACTTGACTTACCCTGTTTCGTATTTCATCAACCAGTCAGCACAAAACAACCTTATTTTTGATTGGTTACTCTCCATTACTCTGATTGATTAGTTAAGAAAAGCAACACACGAGAGCAAATTTCCATTATAAACAAAATTTTACAAATACAAAATTATCAAAAAAAAATTAGTATTGGTAGTAGAATATGAATGAGGTGAATATAAGAAACCACATAAATGTTTGTATATGCTGCAAAGAGAGAAAATAGTTGGTTCTAAATATTGACGAAGATAAGAATTATGAACGAAATAATATTCCATTAGAATAGACACGGAAATAGCCGTTAACCTTTATAAATTATGAAGATTCACAAAATTAAGGAAAATTGGATGGATCCCCGATTGTATCAATTTCTTAGCATTTATATACAAGTCTCAGGTCAAGCATCCACCGTGTCGAAAATCATAGTTAAAATGATTTCTATAAAAATTTACTCTTATCTGGCATCGCTTTTTTGTGGATCGTTTCATAAGATAGCAACGTTTTTGTCCAATTAATCAAGATTAGAAAAAAAATTTTCCTCCAAGTAAGCATTCAAGCGCTTCGGACTCATTTTTCTCGGGTTCGTAGGCATCAATCTGTACATCGAAATCGAAAGACATAAGTGGAAAGAAAAATAAGCAGGAGAGGTGGGTAAACTTCGCGCACCTACGAAAGAATTGCCTATAAGAATGCCCACCTTCTTTCCCCCTTTTTGTTGAAACAAAATTTAATTTCCTTCCGCTTAATATGACTATGAAAATTACAGATTTTTATCGGTAAATAATTTTTGTTAAATTTAATTCGCATCGAATATTACATATTTCTCATTATATCTATATTTACCAGGTGAAATGGCGAGAAAATACATTTTTCGAGTTGTTGAAATTTCTTATTTCCTCCAAAAACCAAAGTTCTGCCAACTTTTGGAATTAGTAATAAATATTGAAAATTAATACGAATATCTTAATATTGAAAATAAATATTATAAATAACTATAATATACTCGTTCAAGCAGTATATTAATTTTTCACGTAAAACTGGAATTGTCCAGAGGTTACTAAGCAGCATATTAATTTTTAAAACTTTTTCTCATATTGTTATAGTGTACTTTTAATTATAAACAAAATGATAACTTTTTCCATCACAGTTATAAAGCTTAATATTTATTGTAGACATTCTGAATTGCTATTGTACTTTTTACCATTTTAAATAATACTATTTTTTTTAATGATTTCGACTAACAATCTTCAACTATCCCTGTTTCCCTATTCAAATTATAAAAATTACAACTGAAATTGTTCTCAACGCAGAGTATGGAACCATTTTTAATCAGTAGTTGTTATAATGTCCTCCCAACAAGCAATAACATTATCCAAAATTTAAAATAAAGTAACCGAATGCTAAATGAAGCGTGAAAATCGTTAATTTGGCTCAATGAAATAGGAAGGCGAGCTTTACTGGCGAATAGAAAAGTCAACAATGAAATTGGACCGCATTCGAGTGTGAATTGTGCGACGAAATACGAATGTAAAGCTCACACCACCACAGTCTACACGCACTTTTACATATAGTAAAGGGGGTAGGGGGGCTGTTTAATACACTGTTTATAATACAAGCCTCGACAAAACCGAATAGCACATCCATATATCGTGTGTACGTACAACACGAGTGTGTAAAACTGGAACAATTGTATTAGTGTGCCTGTATTTATATTTTGCACACTCACACAGCAGAAATGATAGATAAGAGTAGCACACACGGATACATGCAACCAGCTATCTGCACAAGCAGTAAAATACTTTCTCTGATAACGAATTGTACTGGTGTCTAGATTCTCGTATATGCAGACCTACACGAGTGTGTGGGTGCAGGTTGGTGTACGAATGTGTTCTGTCTCTGTAAACTGTGTATGCTGTGGTACAACTCGTAAACGTTGCCAACTTTGATACACTTGGCGATAAGAGGGCGCACAGTACCAGCCACAAAGAGTAACGTTATGAAATCCTCTTTTCTCTTTCTATTTCCAAGCCACCAACCCCCTACAGCCCCCTCGCTTGTACGTCATTGTTTCTACGAAAAATCCCCCTCTCATCTGGGTTTATACAAATTTATATTACACACGATCGATAAGTTCGAGAAAAGCCAACAACAGTAATGGGTACGATGAGGGCAATATATGAGCCCATACAGATTGCCAGTACCTATTTGTGAATGAGAGCATTGGGTCTTGTGATTTTTACCTGCAAACTAACGTTTAATTTAACTTCGTGCATCGTCGCTATATTGTCTCTGATTCGTATTTTCAATCACTGCCAGTCAGTTAGCTTTCAAGATTACGAATTTTTGAGTTTTAGTTATAAGCTTTTTGAAGTCAAAACAAAAAAAATTTGGCTAATAGCTTTCGGCTCACAGATTTTGGTTTCATATTGTCAGGAAAAACTGAAAGCTAAAAAGGAAAAAATTCGATACAGGAAAAACTTGGAAAAGCTGGAGAAAAGCCACAAAAATCGAATTTCAACTTCAGCTTTTAGCTTCAAAATTTTTGCTTTTCAGCTTTTAGCTTCCGGTTTTCGAAGCCAACATGGTAAAGATCCACGTTGAGCTTTCGGCTTTCTGCTATCCGAAAATAGCTTTCGGAATAAAATTAGGGGCGAAAAACCCCTAGCAAAGAGGAACATGTTTTGGTACATCTTTCTTATTGATTTGATATTTCTCTTTTCTCGTTTTTGTCTACTAAAACTGTTGAGTTTGAGCCCCACTAAAGCTTAGCCTTAATCTAATACCAGAGCTTAGAATGTCGGTCAATTGATAGGGCAGTGGGGGCTGTAGAGAGTAAATGTTGAAAATGAGCTACAAAATGAGCTCACAAATTTCGCTGTACAAATTGAGATTACAAAGCGAGCTATAAATTGAACTACAAACTGAGCGACAAATTGAGTTTACAAATTGAGCTTAAAAAAATGAGCTGGCGCGGCAATAGATTTTGCCTATCACTCGATATCGCCGCCAACGTAAGCTTCAAATTTGATTTGAAAATTTTTTTTCTAAATTCAAGTTGATGAATTTTTTTTATATACATGTAAGAATATGTGAACACATTCTTAAATAGCCACAGTTTCTGTCTGTGTTGAAGCACTCGCTGATATAGTGAGTTGTAGAGTTCTCTCATATATATACCAGATTTAGATTATATTCATCTGTTGATTGATTTTAAGACTAGAAAGATGATAGATGTGTTTGCATGATTCTTCATTATTTTCTAAGAATCTTACATACATACAATTTATGTAAAAGAGAAATCATCTTCGCCTTCACTACTCTTCGTGAAGGCTACAGCTATTATTATAGATTGAGTTTGTGGAACCACACCATTACAATTTTTCTTTAATTCAGTTTTTTACCATTTCAGCAAATCCTTTTCAGCCTGAAGTATAAAAGATAACACTAGAAATGAATAAATGAGACAATAATCAATGCAGTACTGAAAAATTATTTGTCTTCAACCCATTTTTTCTTGGTTTATTTCTTTTCGTTTCATTTTTCTTTGTTCCTCAGTTCCTTCTCTTCGGTCCCTCCATATCAGCATACATCTCAATTTAATACTATCCATATCACTCTTTGATCACCGCCTTTTATTAAATTTATTATTAGAGTAATCACCATCGCATCTTTCTTCCATCCTGCATCTCTTTCCTTTTACCATGTTTTCCTTCTCCCTTCTCTCTCGATTTACGAGAAATTACACGTTTTCATGTATACTTTTTAAATAATTAGTCTGCGGTAGGAAGTTTTTTTCAATGTAATTTTTACCATTTTTCTTTATCTTAGCACGATATTTAGTAGCGATTGTAGCAAGTTTTAAGGTAATAGCAATTAATTAACTGCGTTTGAACTTTGTTTCAGTACACTCTTCTATCCATAGGTACCTGTTCTCATTTAGGTTCTAATTTTCTTTTGTCTTCATCCCACGACATTATCATACACTCGGATCAAACGCTTAATCCGGCTTATTTTTAAAAAATTTGTATAAAGTCAGATGAAAAGATAATGTTCTGGAAGGTTTAGGATTTCTCAGACATTCGACTACTCGCTAACCCCCCCCCCCCTTCCGTTCATATTTTCAAATTTAAACGCTTTTAATTTCTGTTTTTCGACTTCAGTAGAAAACGACGAACAAAGAGAAACAAAATATTAAATTTTTCAAACTGGGAGTGTTTCAATGCCAATGCAAAAAAATTTATGTACACGCCACTCCCGGGAATCGCGTACACGAAAATTCGTGAGTATGAAGAAAAATTCAATCTGAAAAAGCCTTCGGGCTGCGGAAGCCTTTCGATGAGGATTCTAATGCATCATAATCGCATGTACGCCCTCCAAGGTGACAATAATTGCTGAAAGAGAAATCTAGTAAATCTGTCCTTGGCTGATTTATACAATAGATTTTTAGCGTACGAAACCGAGAATAAAAATTCCTATCTCTTCATTTCAAGATTTTGCTTCAATTTTCAATAAATCCAAAAAGAAGATGACAAACTTCAGATTCTCTGTATTTTCTATACGACATTGTAGTAAACCCTTTCGCTGTATTTATTTTCTGTAAGTTGGAAGATCATCTTGAGCAGATAAATAATGCCAAAAATCAACCCTTTTACTACTAAAGCCCTTCAAAGAAAATTCTCGATGATATATTATCATATTATCCTATGGTCATAAAGTCACTCATATTATTATAGAATTTAAATTTCAGTATTCATGGCGGTTGCTAAGCAATTAGAAATGAAGAAAACTTTTGTCTTTAATTACAATTCCTTGGCAGCCAATAAATTCAAAAATTTTCTCGCATACGAGCTTTTAGATGTTTTAAATTCTTTCTAAATCTTTGAAAATCGAATAATATATGTATTTTTGAATAAAGTAGATGATAGATACTTTTCCTCATACAGGACAACAGTTATGGCCACCAAAAAAGGAGAATATTTTTTTAAATGGTGTAAACGAATATCTGAAAGACTAGATCAAACAAGCTTACATTACAAAACGGCGAGAACAAATTCAGATAAAAAGCAACGAATCATAAAAATAAAAGTCACGCCGATTAATAAAAGATAAACATAACATTTTCGTTTGGTTATCAAAAATTCGAATATTTTTCACGGAAAAATGAGAATATCAAAGAAAACTTTCGAATTATCTTAATTAGTGATAACGGCGCTCCATCAATAGGAGTCAGACACCTTTCAGACTCTTCTATCTTTTTCTGGCTCTTATTCTTTGGGACTTTTTTACTCTTTCCATTTCAACTCGGAGTTATTTTCTTTCTTCTTTCTCTCTGTTATCGCTATATCACGTGCGTATATGGCGAACAAATAAATCAATGAAAAGATAGCAGAGTTTATCGACAAACGAATCAAATTTTAATTTCTAATTAAGTGCAAATACTTTTAAGCTAATCTTAAACGTTCATCATATTTCGCCAAAAAATTTACAAGATAACCGTACACACGCGCCAAATTGGCTAATATCGTACCATGAATTCGACTCATGAAAAGTAATTCGACCAGCTTGTGTCAGAAAATTGATCGAGTTTGCCAAAAAAAACACTACAAAGGTCATCGATTTCCTGCCTCATGCTTTGAGGAAAGGGTTAAAATTCTCAATTGAAAAACAAACGTTGGACCAGTAATGGGCATGAATCGTAAAAACTGATTCGAATTGGAATTATGAATCACTGAAATTAAAATCTGATTCGAATCACGAATCATTTTGGAGAAGTGATTCGAATCACGAGTCACGAATCATTGCACAAAATACAATTGATTCGAATCTCAAATTACAGATAATAACCGCGAATCATTTCAAATCAAAATCTTTGCACTGGAATTTTGAATTTTCAAACTCCGTATTCTCATTATTGTTCTCATAGCGGAATGTGATCCGTAATTTGAGAGATTTTCGAACAATAAAACAAACGCAGTCCTCTGACAGTTCTTATCACGTATTTTGTAAATCAGCTGATCATTACTCTGTAAGGCATTACACTTACATCTCGGTTATTTTTGTGTTTTTTTTGTGATACCCTGTGAATGACCCCACTCTTACTTAGTTATTCTGACTTGGAAAATATTTTAGAAGTGCATTAGAGCTTTCTGAGAAAACTTTATCCCTCTTTCTCCAATTACCTCTTTACAGAAAAAAACTTCCTAAGTTTAATTTGCAGGGAAACTTTACTTTAGTTATTTGATTTTTCTTTTATTGACCAACGAAGCAGAGTTTAGGAAAACTAATCAGAAATAAAATTACTTTGTACTGACTGGTTGATCAATAGAACAAAACGATCAATTCCCATTGTAAACTAAGCTTTAGTATTCAGTGCTGGAAAAAACTCTCGAGTTCTTTATCACATTTCAAAAGGAAAAAATTATCTAAGACAACTATAATTATACCTCGAGTAGAGGTTTATATATAAAAGATTATTGTTGGAACTTTTAAGCTCAGGATAGAATATACCTGGTGCAAACATTTTGTTAGCGCATCAATTGCCAGGTGATTAGTTGATCATTCAAGTTTGTTCCATCCAAAATATCCCCCATAATTCACTAATAAAATCGAAAATTTTTTTTAGAAAATACCGTCATCAGTTGGCTTCATTCCAACAACAATATGGTCTAATACATTGTCAAAGCGTAAAAAAATCTGCTTCGACTAACACCTCGCCATATCCGACCACAATTCTTCGAACCAGATTCTCTAATTGCTCTCTGACCCGAAACCGATTTACCGACACAACCAGCAGCTTTTCCCACTTGATTTACGATTTACAGCAACAAGTGGGAGTTCACAGATCATCTCGATAATTATACCACTCCTAAGAACAAATTGGAAATTAATTTTTTCGTCCGGATCACAAAAAAAAAAAAAAGAAAAACGTCGAGTAGACGACTGAGTAAATCATAAAACTAGAATTTCTACGAGTTTCTAGTCTAGTCTTCGAAAAAGTTTAAGTATAATTAATTTTTTTTTGCCAAAATTACAAAGAAGCAGTTAATCGATTTTCTTGTCGATACTTATCAGTGAAATTTTTTAAAAGACATATCTTAGGGGTCAAATGTCGAGATGCTGTTTAATACTACGACTCCGATAGAAATACATGGAAAAATTGACATGAGTATTTAAAGATAGAATAGTCTGCTTGAGATTGTATTACTGACCAGTTAGAGGGTGTACTTTAATAAACACTTGAATGTGATGTGATCTATGAAAATGTACTTCAAGTTGGCCAAGAAATTATGAGAAAAAAAAAAATATTGTCATCAAATATACATTCTTGGACTTAGTAGTTTTTCAACTTGGATAAATAAGTTCTTAAACTGAAACAGTCAAAATGGATATTTACGAGTATAGGTCCTGGAAAAGTAGACTTCTTATTCTATCTCATTATTTTAGGCACCCCTAAAGTACTATGAGTATTTCACTGCGGCATAGTTTTTATTTGAGCGAAACGAAGTTATAAGTGATATTCAATAACAGGACTCACTGAGCTCCATAAAATATTAAGCTCATTATTTGACCGAAATCCATAAAATTGTAATCTTCTTTTATAAATACTCTAAAAATTGGAAATTATTGACCAGTGCAATACAAAATACAGTATGACGGTTGCGTTCATTTTTTTTTTCTTTCACCTTTATCACTTCGATGCTAAGTGAAACCAGAATTAGAACAAACCAGATAATAGTGATGGCAGAAAATGAAAAACCGCAAAAAAATATACATGCTCTTAAAAAACAACAAGCGACGAAGTCAAAATGAGAAAAAATAGAACCATGTAGAGCCTCATTAACATAATAATGAATGTAAAAAAATTCCTGCCTGTAATCTGATAATACGATACAACAAAATAAAAAAAAAATATGAGAAAGATGCAGATAGCATCAATTTGTTCGCTCCGTTATCAAGATTATACGTTTCTGGTTAAAGCTAAAAGACAGTATAACCATTAATTGCGATATATAAAATGCGGCCAACTCATTGTTGAAAAAGAAGAAGAAACGAAGAGGGCAGTGAAACAAAAACAAAAAAAAAAGGAGAGTAAGCCAAAGACAAAACCGAAAAAAATATATATAATACCATCCAACAAACGGAAAGAAAAAAAGTAACCGTTTAAACGGATAAAGACAGATACAATACTGATAAGAAAACATTTTTTTAATGTCAAAATTTATACGCAAAAAATGAGGAGGAGGAAATGGGAAAAAAAAAACAAGTATGGTACGTGAAAATATGGGATAACTAGTTTTTAATTTATTGCAATAATTTCAGACATTTATACAAGTGGGTGGCGTCGGTAAGATACGAGTACACAAAAAAATCTTATTAAAAAAATTTTGTAAATAAAAGCTTTTTCGGATTAACTTTGGATAGTCACAGTTTTTTAAAAAAAAAAAAAGATTAGTGACACTTTCTTTACAAACAGCAGTAAGTATCTACTCGTATTTAAAATAACAGTAAAAACTCAACAAATGATTTCGTGGTTTTTTTTTTTTGCAAGTCCGTAAACTTTCAAAAAATTAGAAATCTAATAAGGCTTCAGCAACGACTCAAAATTAAGAATGAATTTCAAGAAGCCATTATACATACATGTATATTACTTCGAGTATCGCAGATCTATGTCCAAAACCTTCTAAGGCACGAAACATTTATCACCTATTTTTTGGTTGGGACTTGGTCAATTTTGCACCCAGGCCAACGATACTGGACTATATTGGGCTGGAAGATACACAGTAATAGCCTTTACCTCGTTTTAAATGAATTATATTAATGTTTTTTAAACAAGAACTAAGGGTAAAATAGCCAAATATGGTCACTTTATAGTCATTTTCAGACTTCCTATGGCATTTTACTTGGAACTATAGACTACATAATATGTTGTAAAATGATTTATTTCAGATAAATTGCAATGCTCGCATTTTTCTAAATGCATTAAACTTTCAAAAATAGCTATTTTCAGCTGTTTATGACTATATCTGATCCCTTATGACGTTGATTTTGGAATCAAAAGTAATAGCACAGAATATGTACATCTATATACTTACCTACTTCATAACGGTTCTTAAAAAATGGACGATTTTCAGCTAAATGGGGCATTTTGGCTATTAATAATTTCAAAATTAAATTTAAGAATGAAGGAATGAAGAGTCATAATTTTCGCGTAAATAGATCTTTCAAGTGTCCATCATTTGATACAAATTGAAAAAGTTTGGTTCACTTTACATGGAGTAACAATTTTTTAAAGTTTTGGCATAAAATGGCTTCCAACTCCGCACAGGGAGATGTAGGGGTTCATAACTTTGCACAAAATATTTTCATATAAAAATTTCTGACACACAAACTAGCCCCATCATTTTAGGGCCCATTTTAAGTATTTATCTAGTATGATCTTGCTAAAACCTCTAGAACGTTAAGTACAAATGGTACCATGATAAAAATCTCCGATTTTTTTGACAGCTCTATAAATAAATGTGATTTGAGGAATTGAAATATACTCGTACGTAGGTAAGGATGTGAACTTTGAGTGACTCCAGTAAAACGTCCACCTAAAATCAAGACGTGAGATAACAGAAAACTGCTCCACTTGCCCAACTCCAAAATTCTGAAAAACAGTTACTAATGCCTCTTGTAAACAGTCTCATAAGCATCTTTGACCTCAACAAATATAAACTGCTCCCAACTGCTTTTTTTCGTCAACAATTGTGTCTGTCAAAAATCTTTACCCCGAGTTATATAAAAATTTTCAGACACGAACAATTTTAAATGATTTTTACATCAGATCGTGATATACCCAATATCATGTGGAGATTTTGCAAATCCTTACTGACTTCTCAGCACCTTAGCGTACGAATTTATGAATATTTTTATGATCGATGAAGCTACTTCTACTTGGCACGTAGAAGAAACGAGCAGTGTTGATGGAAATGAGTGAAGAGAGAGAAATTTAGATAGCGATTCCGATAACGTTAATCATTTAATGAAGACATTATAATCAACGCCATTACAGACGGTGAGAAAGAAACTGGTTGCACATCATTTGTGGTGGACGTAGGTATCCTCAGGCGTAATTCGAGACTGTCGATCATAATTCTGCACCTTTAATGGCCCATTAAAATAGAACCATCGTGAAACGTATCTTGGCATGCTACACCTCTAGCAGAGTACAATAAAAACAGTCACAAACACCAAACATCTCTATTTGCTTGGTTCTAGCTTTTTCTTATACTATTCTTAATTAGAAATTCCAGATAAGTTTTCAACATTTATAGAATAAACTGAGTTACTAGGTGATATACGATCCACAAGTCAATTCAGAACCTTCTATTTATCATTTAATTTTGTTATATAATCTCAACCTGACACTAATCTTGACCTTCTTTGTATCATAAGTTATCAGGAATAAATCTCATCACTTAATGCTGTCTTATCTTCAAATATTGCCAGTCTAAATCTAAAAGCTGCTACTTTCTAGTTATCACCAAATTTTTTACACTCAAATAATATTTTTGAAACAGAGGATGTCAAATCAGTTTAAAAAAGAGGATGATCATTTCTTTTTTGGAATTGAAAGCTCTTGGACTTGATACAATGGTGAATAGTAAGTGAAATACCGAACTTAATACTCCTCTAACTTAGCCAAAAATAACTCTTAACAATTTTTTTTTTCAAAATACTTGGTCACATGCATTAAATAGGGATAAGTAACAATGATTTACTCTTTCAAACACTTGAATTGATTTGGAGACACTTGAATCAAAATTATTTTTTGATCAAGTCCATGATTTTCAATTTTCGAATCCCCGCAATCATTCTTATAGATTTGGTTCAAACGAACATCAATGCATGAAGATTTGATCTTGCTATGGTCTAGATTTTGTGGACAAAAAAATTTGCTCATGTCCATTCCTGACAACTTTCCATTGCTTCTTTCGACTAATCACGTTTCAGAAAAATACCTCTCAGTTAGATGAGGCTAAGAAAAAAATGCTGCGAGTAGTGATACAGTTGTACACAATTTCATTGATAATAGGAAAGCTTCGATATTCAAATTTGAAAAGGCTTTATCGTTTGACAGCATTTATCACACAGAAAATTGCAGCTGACGAGCAGAGTTGGCATGAAAAATTTCAACAACTAAATGTGATGATTTTTCACTTAAGTCTATAAATTGTGATCACAGACCTGGAACATTGTTTCAAAAAAGAGATTACAAGCACAATCTTGTTTTTCTCTCCCTTGCCCTCCCATCTATTTGTATTTAAGAATTTTAATTGCAAGTCGACCCCCAGTGGAATAATAATTATTCTTCGATTTAACGTAGTTCTGTTTTCTCTCGCTTTATCAGTTTCCAAGTTGGACATAAATTTCAAGTTTTCGCATCTTGATAAATTGTACTCGACTATCGAACGGAGTGATCTAACATTTTAGCGATTTTCGAACGACACGTTCTGGAATGAGGTATGATAATTTCTCATGTGTACCTACCGTGTGTTCTTATTTCTAAACACAAACGTAGGTAAATGAAAGAAAGAAAAAAAAAACATGTTTTTATAATTTTTCTTCCCTGCTTTTCTCCTCGAGTATACAACTACTCGTATTCGGATTCGAGGCACACTGTTAACTATAAATAGAGGGTGGGCACTTCTATGGCAAGAAAAACAGAGAACAATCATCAGCTCAGGTTCCGATTTTTTGAGAAACATACGAAAAATTATTTTCAGGTGAAAAAATGAAGAAATCTTAATTCCATGTTTTCTTTTAATATTTTTTTGGCTGAATTTTGGGTTAGTGTCACACCCCTAAATGATGAAATAGTCCTTATCTCAGAGACTTTCACAAGAACTCTTTTTTCTTGCCCAATTCTTTACCGATTGATCTGAAATATTTGAAGGTCTGCAGGGGCCTCCGTTCGTGGAATTTTGAAATTTTGCTTCAAATTAAATTTAAGGGTTTTAAAAATTGGCATTTTTCGGCATGACATACCTCACGAACAAAATAGAAAATCAGAGGCCAGCAAACGAAGCCTCTTGAAGACAACCTTTGGCAACAGATTAATGAAAAAATCAGATGAATTTGAGCAAAATTGAGCAAAAGACGCATTCTTGTAAGCGCATTTTTTACAAAAAAATTTAACGATTTGCTTAAATTTCTGTCAATTTTTGTTGTAACAGTTCGGTAATGATAGTGACATAGTGTTAGTATCAGTGCTAGAATAGCTATCATTTGAGTGAAGAAAGAAACATTAATCGTGGTTTTTCAACTATACACCTACGTAAATGGAGTTTGAGATTTTGAAACTTCACCTTTACAACTCTTGATTTTCTCAAAAGTTAAATTTTTAAATAAAAAAGTCGTAATTGCTATACCTCAACCAATTTTCAACCGATTGAAATGATCTAAACCTTCCTCTATCAAAAAGATTTATATCAGCTCGAAAATAGAATTTCGATTTACGATACAATTCTATAGATCTCATCACATAGTATAAGCATATAAGGTTATCAAAATTCAAAACCAATATCAATACCCACCCACAATTTTATCGAACAGCCAACAATAAGTTTAGAATGAAAATAAAAACCGTTTAAACTATTTTCTAAAATCAAAATCTAAAAATACTTTCTTTATCTACCGCATTATTTTTTTTTTCTTTTTGTACTTGCATAATTATATTTTTTTCTTCGGTTTAATGTAATTTTAAGTAGGTAAGTATTAAAATTTTTTTTTCAACTATTTCTGTTCGTTTGGGGAAAAAAACTAACAATCCGTTGTACAGTATTTGATATAATCGCAAAAATTTCGCTTTTACGTCCGTCGTCATTAACATTTTACCCTCATATCAGTCTTGGCAAACAAAAAAAAAAAACAAAAAAAAAAGAAAAGAAGAAAAAAAAGAAAAGAGAAAAAAGTTTCACCTGAAGATTATCTTGTAAACTATACGAACACCATTTCCGTCTACAACTACAGTGAATTGCAAAATCTTTTGAGTACAACATAAAAAGTCTAAGAAATAAGAATCTTTTTTTTTTTCCATCCAGACAAGGTAGAATTTGTTTTCATTTTAAGGGGGTTTACTGGTTGGTACACGTAAAAACAATATAAATACATTAATATAATCGGTGGAAAGCTTCTTCACCTTTGTGTTTTCTTACTTTTTGATAAGTTAATATTGAAGAATGACGTCATCGAACGGAAATATGGTGATTTAATGTACCTAAAGCCTATACTGATAACGTTTTCTGTTGCTATTTTTTTCTGTCTCTTGTCCTTCTTTTTTCAAATAGGTAATTTCTTAATGGGGGAACTAGTTACTTCTATCGTAGATAACGTCACCGACCAAGTACTACAAAAATAAAAATTATTCGACTTCCTTATCGCCAGTTAGCCAGTACGTTGCTCACAATTTGAACTACGTAAATTCGAAATACCTCGTGTACGAGTATATTTTATACGTTATTAGAAACATTACGTACACGAAAATCATCATTTCGGTATAGTAATTTTTACTGTTCAAAATTACCACAAAAATGGTAAAATATACCATCTGAGATTAAAATGTATCATCTAAGATGGTAAAAACTACTCTAAATACTAAGAATATGAATTATCCCTGTTTTCCAATAAAAAATAGTACAAATAACTATCCATTTTTCTCAGTGTACATGTAGAATTTCATAAAACCCAACAACAGTTGAGTGCTGGCTGTACGTAAGCTATGTAACACGTATTCGGCGTAGAAAAAGTAATTTTTAAATATATACAACCCTGTGTTATCTAGATGGACGAAATAAATTTCACAATATACGCGGCGAGAAAACGAGTCATCGAAATATCCAAGGGGAGGTGCCAAACGGTGAATATGGAAAACAAAACCAAAAAAAAAAATAATAATAAAAAGTGGTCACTAAAAATGAGACATCGAACGGCAAGAGCCAGAGAGAGACGACCGATGAGAGAAAACACGTGAAAACTTATCGTCGTATCACACAGTTTAGGGTAGAATGAACAAAAACCTTTAACAGCAGAAGGTGATGGATGACTTATAAATACGGTTGGCTGGACACAGGCTCCCTTCTCTGCCTCATCCGATACACATACACATACACACAGACACAAACGCAGTATGTGAATGCTTATGCTTTTCCTGTCCACTAGCACGTTTTCTCGCCAAAAGTTGACCGTTTAAACCCCATCTCATAACCCGTTTTCGTGTGACCCCCCCCCCAACCCTGTCTCACTTCGGGGCGTGTATTAAAGAGCCGTATTTCGGCCAGTTTTCATTTCCTGTCCATAACTCCGAAGTAGTGGACTTTCGCTGATAGCGAACGTTTTTCGCTGCTAATCTGGTTAACAATATTCTCTACACAGCGCAAGGATTTAAACCATCCTCCACCTAGTCCACTTTATAAAGCTTGCAGAATTTCCACCGTCTCCTTCCTGCCCACCCATCTTATACCTATATACTTCGGCTCTTACCGTCTCATCCTTTAGGCCCAGTCGCACGTATTTATTATTATTGTTATTATTGCACACACCGGCTGATTTGTGTGTATGGGTAGGGGTGTGTTGCACACCAACGCATCTACACGTATTTCTCATCTGTCCGGCTATCTGTCTCCATCCACCCCTGGCCACATCTCTCATAACCTTTCCCTCGTCTTTTTTTTTTTCGCACCTAAAAATGATTCGAGAGAACGGACTGACCCGTTCGACCATGGTCAGAAAGGCCTGCGGAATATTTCCCGTTTAAAACGATGTTATCGTCGAAAGGACGGACCCGGCTGCTAATATTCATAATGTCACACCAGAAAACTCATTTCAAAACTGTCTTCGAGCTAATAACGTGTTCATCACAGATAAAGTTTTACCGCTCAAGCGCTTTTTCACAGGCCGCCTCTAGAAAATAGTATTTCAGCCTTTGCAGGCGAAGAGACTACACAGATCGTTCACCAAAATGACGATATTTTGGGATTTCCATTTTTCTCTTCGAGACAGAGGATTGGTTTTTTCTCATAAGCAGATTCATGGCGAAGTAAGCGAGTATAGTACCGTATATTGAGAGAAAAGTTATTAAAACGTAAACGTAGCATTTTGAATATTTTATAGAAAAATACTGAAATCTAATTCCAGTTTATCCGTGGTTTACTAGCGAGGAGGGTTTGGCGGTTCAAACCCACCTCCTCAGAGCCAGAAAAAAATGTACAAGAAACTCCAGTGCCTTTCATATTTACATACCAGCAGGTTTGGTGCTTTTCTCCTCACTAGATGAAATTAATTCGTTTTTTTCTTAGGTAGGTATATCCTCATGAAATTCACCAAAAAGAATCAAATTTTAGATCGAATTCTTATAAAAAAATACCAGAAATAGAAACAAAAATTTTAAAAATACCAAAAAGAGCATAAAAAATGCCAAAAAAATTTTCTGCGACGAATTTGGGATTTTGTGGTCTAGAACTGTTCCTTTGCGGACTTTAAGAGTCATTAATTTAGGGCATAAACTTTGTAATATTTCATTCAGGCAATAAGAACACTGGAAACAAACATTCTAAAACAATATAGTCAAACCTTAGTAAATCCAACTTTAAAGAATTAAAAATCGTTACATATTTTCAAAAATTCAGATAAGACACTCGTGGAAGCGACGTCCTCGAATGGGTAATTTTAAAATACAAGTACGTAATTTTCATTCGAATGTGATCAAATGATCAAATCGATGAAAAAACATAACTACCGACCACGAAGAACACGTTATGAAGTCGAAACGAAAAATAAATAAATCCGAGCAACGAATATGTATCGCTGGTTGCATAACTAATTCGCCGTAAATACGAACGCGACATCGTAATCGAAGCAAAAAAAAAATCGTTCAGAACCAATGATTGAGTTTGGAGATTTAAAAAAAGAGCTCGTCTCAAAAGAAAACTCCAGATAAACTCGTATTACAGTTTTCCATCTCGATTTCCAAACAGATTTTCGGTGCGATGTAAATAATTTTCAATTTTCAGAGCTTTCCTTTAGATTCCATCTCATCTTCAACTTCGCGATCAAATATGAATCCAACATAAAACCTAGTCGATGAAGGTCTTCACACCATTTTTTTTTTTTTGTTTGTGGAAAAAAATAATAACCAACCAGATAAGGGATCTGGACTTATAGTGCGGAGGGGGAAAAAATCATTTTTGAATTTTTGAGCAGGGTTAGCCCTCGCCCTCTAAACCTTGCAGGGTCTGTCTTAGTATAGAACTATAGCAACGCGAATGGATCCTGGAAATCCAGACTCATCCTGGAGTTTCAAAAAAATCGCCATTTTCGTATTTTACCGCTAAAACTCGAAAATTCCTTATCATCGAATGTACATAAATGCGTCTATTGAAAATGTGATCACTTTTTTCTCCGTTCACCTCACTGTGATTATATCACTACAATACAAATATCCTGCTATATCACTAGCATAATTGAGTCTCTTCATAAAACCACTAAATTCGCACAAAATGGTAACATGACACTGTGTCTTTTGCAGGTACTCGTTTTCGCACCATTGTAAATCCACACGCACATCGTCTGAATCAATTTCTCTGTCTAGATTCTTATCGATGACATGTACCCAGCACACAAGAACACATATCTACACGTACTCTAAAAACGAGAATGTATTTTTAAAAGGAAATCCACGACTAACTGAACTAATATCGCATTTACCTCATGCCGAGTACAAACACTCGCACACTGAAGGCATTTTAAAAGAATTTTCTACTTCAATCCGCTTCGTCTCTTTTACACTCGTTTCAAATAAAACTACTACAACGCCTACACACGATGAAAATCTGTACAACTCATGTACAACATAAAGGTTACACGGGGAATGGGTTTTAATTTATTAATCGAAAAGTTTATCACATAATTACCCAGCTGTACTTTCAGTAGCACAAATCAAATGCTCAAGTTCTTTACTTCACCAGTAGTTCGAAATACTCGTACTAAAGAAAAATAATATTTATTTTTACTAAGTAGGCTTTTTAATTTTAAATCCATTTCGGCAGGCATTTGTAGTATTCGCAACTGCTACCATATTTATATCAATGTACCTATATACGATAGACTAGGAAATATTAATTATTATTGTTTTAGTAATGCACTCATGGATGGAGTTCGAGATTTCAGAAACTAATCTCCAACTCTGGTATTATTTTATAATTAAAATTAAACTTTGAACATTAAAATCTCAAAATGCTATTTTCTGACAAAAGCTCTCCTTTGATATTTATACCTTCAATTTAACCTTAGACGTTAAATTACCTTAACTCTTTCTAGCATGAGAAAATCATCACTCGGTCCAAATGTAAGCCCAAATTAGCCCCTCCCCCTTCTTCCAAAACACACACACAAAATTAATCTCACCCATTATAATTAATATAAAACTCACTGACATTACACATTCAAACACTGATCCACTCGTATAATCCATACCTGCACCAGTCCCTCGAGCTATTTTCTCCTTCCACCAAACAAAACGTATAAAAACTCACTCAGAAAAAGTGTGAATTAACCGGCACACCATTATCTTTATTCTGCTGACCGACTCCTCGATGTGTTAAAGCATTTTTTTTTTCGCTTCTTTCTCTCTCGGCTTTATTTGTCTGGCGGAATTATTTATTGGTGTCTGATCTGTGAGTGATAAAGTCAAAAACGGAAACGTACATACGACGAGGAGCGGAACAGATATACCTATGCTTTTTACAAACATATCCGCGGATGAAGAGCTGATAACAAAGTACAAGAACCTTTCCGTTGTGCATCAACTGTGAATACTCGTATAGAAAGCAATTTTTAGAAAGAAAAAAAAGTATAGCTAAAAGATCGATAGACATTATTGCTTGTTTCATATTTGCAGACGTACATGAGTCCTTCTTTCTTCATTTAACAAGTCATAATTATAAGCAGAAGAATAAACTCTGCTGATGAAGCAGAAACAGAAGCAATTATCAAAATTAATTACCTGTAGGATTCTAAAAAAATTAACTCAAGAAAATTAACTATAAATAATCAGTGACAGGATTAACTGTTTGGTATTTGGGTCTAAAAATACTTCTGCACACAGAAATATAGAACTTGAGTAAAATTTTTGAGGAATAACTAGATACCAAATTTATTAAATTAATTTTTAAAAACTCAGAGATGGAGTAAAGCAACCAACTATATTAGATGACACTCTTTATATAGAATTTTTTGTTTTTGGCAATTCCTCCTCGCAGCCCTAATATAATTCCTTTTCATGAAAAAAATATCCTACTCGAGTTTCATCCACCTCAATATAAGGTAGGAGTGGTACCAATACTCCGCTTTCTTGAAAATTACGACAAAATTGGAATTTTTTCAAACGGCAATTACGAAAGAATTCGAGAAATGTGTGCAAAAAAATACCAACCCATACCTTACATACCTTGATGCGGCTTATCTGACGGCTGTCTTGTAAAAAAATAGAAATTATTTTATTGGTCAAACGATATATTTGTTGATTAATTGCACGCACTCCAGCCTCTGGCAATTATTTTTCTATTTCTTACTGATAGAAAAAAAAAAATTTTTCTATCCACTACCCAACCAAATAAAGAGCAAAGCTACGATAAGTATTGATACGAAGCGAAAATATACCAGTTTTTAATCTCAGTCACGCTTACAAAAAAAAAAATCATACAAAAAATCTATTTGCAGGCGTCTGTCTTGAATAAAACGGCAATACAACCGACTAAAAAGCTAATTATTCATGCACTTTATCGTGGTATAAGTCAACACCTCAATCTCACTTTACAATATTCTTCGTTTTACAACTGACCCAGTGGTTCTCCACTTTGTCTTCTACCTGACTAAGGCCACCTGTTTAAACTTTTTTCATTCACTCCGTTACAAGCATTGAGTAACAAAAATTAAGACATTATTCTGACATTAGCAAACCATTAAATAAATACAAAACTGGTTTTAGAGAAGGAAAAGGTAGGTATTCGTCTATACTTACGCAGAATTTTCAACTTTTTTGTCTTCGATTAATTGAACACGTAGTCATTTTTATTGCTGCCTGATAAAAAGTTCGAAGGTTAACAATATTTTCAAAATTTCTTTGCTAATACAAAATTTTTCTAGTTTATCGACTTCCATAAATTGTATGTTTTTCAGGGTTTATTATATCTTAATTTCTCCTTCATGCCACTTATTTTAGTATAAGTTTTAGTATTCTCGCACACTGAAAAAAATTAGTCAACGGTTATTTTTACAATCTGGATATGAAAACTGGGACAGCTAGAAATTTTTAGCAGAAATTACTACAAAAATAGTAATATATATTATCCAAAAGATAGTAAAAAGTACTAAAAATATTAGATTATTTACAATCAAATATAGTAATTTTTACAACTGTAATGAGAGAAGTTACTATTAGCTGTTTATAATTAATACTATTCATTGCTCTCATTGAAATGAAATCAGTTTCTGATTAAGAGACAAATAGACAAACTGGCTTTGGTATGTTTTAGATTAAAAAATATTTTACAGATAGCTTGTCAATATTACTCAGCAGAAGAAATATTATCAAAGTTTTTAAAAAAGCTCAATTTTTTATGATTAATTATTTTTTTAGTAGTTTCTTACTAGCAAATTTCAATCGTGTTCATTTTTTTTTTTAGTGAGTACTTGTTCCATTTTATTTTTCAAGATTTTCTATTTTATGATTTTCTTCTTTATATACTTTTTCATTAGCAAGAAATTCGCAAACTACCAATTTTTAATTCACAGCAAACTAATCCAAATAAAATTCAGGTTTATATGAGGATTGAGAATAAAGAATGAAATTTTAGTATGTAGCATAGTCATCAGCCATTTTTAATATTTTTGCATTAAATTTCAGTACTTATTAAATAGGTACTAACTTTTAATATTCTTAATTAATTCTTGATATTTTTCATTTATTTTTAATTTTTTTACTACTCTTAAAATTTTTTCTCAGTGTAGGTACTAATGTAGCATGCACTGAGATAGATATAGTATTTTTTACTACGTGTAATAGGAAAATAGGGACGATTAGGATTTATTGTAAGAATTTCTAATATTTATAGTTCCTAAGTACTTTTCACTATCTTAAATAATATTATTTACCATAATACATATGTACATAAATATCAGCTATAAATCTCAAATTTCTCTTGTTTTCCTATCCAGAATAATAAAAATTAATACTGAAATTTTTTTTTCAGTGTACCAAATTCCAATTTTTAAAATTAAATGCAGAATATAATCTAAAGGCCTTAAATATTAGCATGACTATTCGAAAATCATCCTATAACTCAGCTCTTCAAGCTGATACTAATTCACTCTATTTTATCATTTTGAGCTTCCACTTGCACGAAATTAATGGCTGCCGAGGTGTGGTATCTACAAAGAGACAGCACTTAGCCTCAATATTTTAACAAAAATTATCGGATTCGGTGATTGTGTTTGCAGAGGCGACGCAGTAAGTTTTACTGAACCACGTTTATAACTTGGTCGATAGCACCCGTAGCTATGCGAAATGTTTTTAAGGTGAAAAGATAAAGCGAGACTTTTATCATCGTTTCTCTTCAGGTGGTGGTGACAAATTTTCCGTATACGATATGAATGTCTCGCATATATAACAGATAAAAGCGGTTCCCCATTTTGATACATTACCGTGAGGGGTATTATCTTGTGGTGAACCAAAAAAAGAAATAAAGACGACCTCGCGTACAAGTAAACGTGTCATTTCTTCAGATAAAAAAGAAAAAAAAAAACGGGAAAAATAACCAACCGATAATACCCAATGGGGGTTCGAGGAGAGGGTATGCTGATGGAAAGTTAAAAGTCGATGAAATTTGTCAAAAGATAACGACTCGCAAAAAATGGATAAGTAAAAGAAAATGTGACTTTTGTTGGGTGCAAATCAAAAAAATATTAGTATATCGTCGGACGTAATTAGACTTATCGCAGGTAAGTTGTTGATAAAAATTTACTTCATATACCCTATCACTTAGAAAAACCAAGTTATTTTGCTGAGTTATCTGCAGAATTTTCTGAAGCGGTAAATATGTTGAAGATTGAAGAATGCTATGGTAGATATTCTTAACTTTAAAATTCAAACACTTGTATTGGTTTCATAAAAAATGAATATCTTAAATTGAGATTAACTCACTGAACTTCACACAAAACTGCTTTGAAACATTGAAATTCATTTACCTGAAACAAAGAAAAAAAGAAAAGAAAATTTAATAAAGAGTACGTCTTTATAATCAAATGATCTGTCTAAACAGAATAATGAGGTTTTGAACTATCTGTAAATGGAATTACTTGAAAATATCCATCAGAGACTGGTCTTAATGGTTTATCTCGATGAAAAAATAGATGCTGTACTCTAATGACATAATACTGCATGAAATGCTGCAACTTGGGTAGGGAGATATAATCCTCCCGAGGAATTCGATTTTCCCCTTTAGCTGTGGCCCTGGACTTTTTTCCTTTCGGAAAATGATAGTAATTTTATTCTTGATAGCAGGTTGGAGCAATATAAACTTCTTCATTTACGTATTTCTATAAGCTCTATAAAACCAATTTTTATCACCAATTTGAGCCAACGCAACAACTAGCCGCAATTGACATATTTTGAAAAATTGACTTCTTCGTGGATTATTGTTCTACATGTAAATGAGAAAACACATATCCTTGAAAAAATAAAAGTAATTCCAAGGGTTTTAAATCTTTTTTATACTCAAGCAAATTATAGCAAAAACCAGTCAAGTTTCTATAGCCAAGTGCGAAAATATGATTTCCATTTTAAAAGAATAATTTTTAAAAAAATATTCTTATAAGTAAAAAGTAAATCATTTCAAACATTTTGAACCACTCTGTGGAATATTTAAAAATAGAAATATCAACTCATGGCAACAACCAGCCAAGTTTTCAATTTTCTGAAGCTTATTTTTTTTTCTTCAAAATGTAAAACAATCATCTTGATTTTTTCGAAGAGTATTTTGTTACAAAATGGACATAATCTCATCCAATTTTCAGCTTTCTACGTACTGGGTTCCCAATGTTGCGCAATTTTTTGCGTTTTTCTGTAAATTTTGAAAATTGTAGTTGGCAGGTTGTTGCATTGAGCTACTCAATTCACTTTTTAACAAAAATCCAGTCAGTTCACCCCACCAGGCTAATGAAAATGAACAATGAAGTATTCAATTGCGGCCGGCGTCAGTGTAGAGTAATTCGACCAAGCTATTATTTTACGAATCCCTATCGTCAAGTAGTGCATCCCATAATAATATTTCTTCTTATCGTTTTGGAATCAACACCATTTCCCCGCCAATCTCACAATTCCATTATAACTCCCGATCTACCTTTAATTCTCTCTCTTTGCTCACCGTTCTCTCTCACACTTTCATTCTCTCACTCTCTCACTCTCCCTGGTGTCTCCACCGAACCACTCTCCGCGATTACAGGTTATAGAAGATGATAGAATGAGTTCAAAAGGTATAGTCAGAGTGAAAAACACAGATGGGGGCTACCAACAAATAAGTGGAGGGGGAGACATAAAGATAAAGATTTAAACGTAAACGTTATCGCGCCCCGTTTCGGCCATATAAAAACACGTCTCCATTTAAAAAATTTTTAACGACTTGGCTATCTTGATATTGCCTTCACGTACGGTATATATATTTTTTCTTTACTGGTTTCTCTCTCCCTCTCTTTTTTTTTTTTTATTATTTTTATTATTTTAAGTGTTTTCGTGATTGCGAGATGAAATTTTATCGGATGTGAGGAGAGAGGTGGCGCGCGCCAGCACTTAAGGAACAAAAAAGTCTTCTACTCAGCGATAAGTGACTCTGCTATCAACAAATTCAAGGTTATGGATGAGGTGCTGTACCTTTATTTCGGTTGTGTGATCGAATTGCCGCTTTTTAAGGCTAAATTTACGGCTATTTTCTGGACAAACGGGTTAATGACACCGGCATGCCGATGCACGACATCCGGTCACTGCTGTGGCGCCTTCACTATCGTCTCATCGATTTGGATTTTCGATTGTGAAGCTGGAGGAATGAGGAAATTCGAGTTCGCTTGGGCACTACTCATCGAAATACATGTACGTTTGAAGTGCATGTAAATTCAAAATATGATGTCATACTACTGGAGTTCATACTACTGGAGTGTTGAGTTGAGTTCAGTGAAAAATTATATAAAAATGATCGTTTCGGTCTCAATAGACTATTTCAGAAATGAGATAGGTATGTAGCTTACTTTCTAAGCCTGACAATAATTTCTCAGTTAACTTTCATATAGATTAGCAGTTCCGTCAGCCTATTATAGAAGTTGATTCATACTGATAGTGCTGTTTTTGTTGTTGATCCATTTACAATCAGTCATTGATTTGTCAGAGCTCAGTGTGTTAAAGTTAACTATTGTACATGTATAATTATTATGTAGAACCAGGTCAAGTTGCTTGAGGACAAGTGAATTTCAGAATAGCTGAATACGAAGAAAATATGTAAATTAATCGACAGAGATATAATCATTGATGAAATTCAGAGCAAAATATAGAATAAGGCTTCTTTTATATTTTTATGAACAGAAAAAACATAGTTATGAGATTTTTATTTCCCTGATTACTTTGAAACAGACCCGATGAAAGGATATTGAGATTTCAAGCATGTTCAACTGATAACCAATCTGTATTTGATGTTGATAATGACTTCTGTAAATATATATATATATTTTTTAAATGAATGAAATATCAAGGTGAACCTACCAAAGTACGTGGGCGGAAAAAAGAGGCAGCTGAAATCATAGAGATAACAAGCCGACATCGACATTCACCGTGCGACTAAAAGAAAAGTCAATAATTTGGCAGTTCATTCCTCCTAACTCCACCGAAAATTTTTTACTAATTCACATGCGGGTATCAGAAGAGGTCTTATCACACGTGCAATCATTTAATCATGTTCATACATCGATGAAATAGTAAAAAAAAATATTCCGACTCAATCTTCCAATCGATTCGTTAATGCAGACATTTGCATTTAAAATTGATGAGGAAAAAGATAAGTTACAAAAATAAGCACAAGAAGCTTTCATGTAATCGATGAACAAATTTGGCAAAGCGTAGACAGCAATTTCAATGCTCAAAAATATTATTCCGGAGAACACCAGATATTCATTCATTAATGTACGAATTTTAACTGAAGGTAGCAGTCCGCTTGCTGTATATTAAGTATTCGGTTTTCAACGTTTCTACCTCAAATTTTCAAAGTAATAAGAAAATAGCTTAGTACAATTTGTTCAGCATAAAATTTCCTACGAAAAAGTTGTACACATTTTTGTGGCCATCGCCTCATCTCTTTTATAGAGCTTCAAAAAGCACTGTATTTATGAGATGTAACTTATCTTTACTCTTCATAATTAATTAACTTACGGAGATTCGAAAAAAGATTCGAAAATCGAAATGATGAAGAAAAAACGTGCTAAAAATCAACTATTCTAAGTAAGTTGAAAAAGTAATCAGTATGCTTGATGTGTTGAACTGTGACAAACCATTTCTTGAACCATTTTATTCAAGAATAACTATTATTTTTCTTATCAATCAAAACCAAATTTTTATAAGCCACATGAATTTCTAGCAGCTTGAAGACCAGCCACAAAATTTTAAGTACATTCAACCTTCCAAATTTCCCTTATCACAGAACTGCACGGTGTAGAAAAAAAACGGTGGCTATTCTGACTGCAATATAAACTTCAGTTTCTTATCAGCATTTCAAAGTAGCCTCTGGAATTCCGCTGGCAGCACTATACAGATGCCACACGTACAGATCTATGAGCACGTCTGCAAACTTAAAAACGTGATAATAGCACGAAAAAATGGGTACGATTCGAATTTGCGAGCATGACTTCTGTATCAGTAGACCTCTACCGTAAGAATGGCCATTAAAATAACGTACGATGGGAATAGTGGTCGAAAGAATAAAAAAAAAAAAAAACTAACAGTTATTCTGTCACGTTTATAAAGTTAAAACCGAAAAAAAAAAAAAAGGGTTATACAAAATTGCAGTATTTTAGTAACCAGCGCAGGTACACAGAAAACCACCTTTGTTTATGGTAAAAAGCATATCAACTCCTTCTGGGGTGGTCATTTTTAGCCTTTTATTGGTAAAACTGGTTTGATTAGCCACAGTACATCAGGTAAACCAATACAGATTTACACATATATTTTTTGCCAGGAGAAATTTAAATTATAGTTTTGTTTCAGTTGCCACGAAGTCCTCCACCTAATCATGAATGAATTTTGGAAAGTGCGTATAAAAATAAGTAGGTATAAAAATCAACACGATTCTGTGTCTTGGCTCGCATTCTTTCAACATACCAGCACCGTTCCTCTAGATAAGGTGATTAGCCCTGAAGGAAAAAATAGCTGCATCGAAACCAGAATGCTTGTTTTACCCATTCTCCAACAATTTTTATATTCGTTTAAACGTTTCAATCATTTGTTTTATGACTCACCGTCTAACCACTTATCTCGACTAAAAAGGTGTAAATCTGCAAATTAAATAGCGTGTAATTTTCTGTTTTTTCTGAACGACAATGTTCCACATGACATGTTTCATTATTGAGTGGTGTTACAGAGAAAACAATAATAAAAAGTAGGAAAAAAGACTTGCTAAAAATAAAAATTTGATTTATTCAACTCTGAGGAGGTACTCATGGAGGGTGCTACAAATGAGCGAGAATTAGCGCGGAAAAGGTATCTCTAATTTTACAATTTAAATTGAGGAAAGTTCTTTTTAAAGTTTGTTCCTATAGATAGAATACGTGCAGTATGTCTACTAAAGCTGGATCATGCAGATGGAGGCTAATACTGAATCTCTTTTGTCGATTAGTCGTATGTGATCTATGAAATAGTACTACACCTTAAGTTAGAAAACTTATTTTCAAGTTGATAATTGCTTTTGATAGAGGAAGATTTTGTCATTGGTTTATTTAATATGCTGCATATTAAAAATTAGTATGCAAATTTGTCTCAGCGAGTGTTTTTATATGCAATGCTTATCATAAAGTGAAATAAATCCAAATGTTTGCTTATACAAAATTTCAACTCTCTTGAGACATCAGTTTTTCTCAACCTAGGAGGCAGAATTTTTTACAAAATTTCTTTCTTTTCGCAATAAAAAACGATTCTGGGTAAAAAAATCCAGCTTCCAAAGAAAGAAAAGAAACAGCGCAATACTATCTCTTCGCAGAAGAGAATCCGAAAATACTGAAAAATGGAGGAAATTAATGACGAACGCGTACCCTCAAACAGAGCATAGAGGGAGTAGAAAGTGCAGAAACAGAGAAAAGTAATTCAAAGCAGCCGGACGTTTACATGCAGCACAATTAGATCGACGCAATCGATACTCCAAGTTCAAACAAATTAGCATTGAATGGTGAAAAAAAACACGAAAAAGCTTAACGCGAACGATAATGATAGAATATATCAAGACTGGAGAATATATCGAGACTGGAGATGATAGACGCAGCATTAGCAACAGCACATCCAGAACACAGAGTATACTGAATACTTGCATGAGAAATTGGCAAAAAACATGTTAGAAAGAAACAAACCTATAAAGGATGACTCAAGATGACGCTTGATTTTATAGGAAAGATAAAGAAAAACTAGCGGATGTTGAGGGGGGAGCGAAGTGGCAAAAAAAAAGTGTAGATGGGCAAGACGTTTGTGAGACAGGTTTTTTTTTGAAAAGAGTATCAACACAGTTGTTTCTCCCTTCGCCTCTTCTGTTGTTGCTCTGGTTCTACATCCACTTGTGACTGGACTGGTAAAACAGCCCCAGATATTGTCTAAAGAGTGGGTACACGTATTCGCAAAGCTGTACAAAATTTGCAACGTAAAGAGTGGACGGTGACATGACGTATGGTAACAGTTTGTGAGGCCGCACAGAAGTTGTTAGCAAGTCAGTGTCATCTTATCAGCAGTCCATCGATTGTAAACGAGAAGAGACCAAACTACCCAGACGAAGTGTTTAAGAACAAAACACGGCGAAGGGGAGAGTAAAGAGACCAGACATGGAGAGATTGTCAGATACATAAAAGAAGCCAAGATAGGGACAGAAGTGGAAATGAGGGGTTAAACGTGCGCAGTGTACTTGGAGAAAAAAAACAGCCGACTAACAAGATAGCCAGTCAGATATACAGATGAGAGAGAGACAGGATGACAGCAAAAGGTGAAGTGGTAGCAGTCACTTTTGCAACACCACAAGTCGAAGCTATAAGGCGAATTTGTATTTCATACAGCTCTTCACCAAGCCAAGTGAATAAACAAGGACATAACACGTTTGATAAACGTGACATTTTAACTGGCCATTGAAACATAGATCTGGACAGAGTTAAGAGATTTTTTTTTTTGAGTGTCCGGTGATCTTTTCTTATTTCACTTTCTTGGTCTTCGGTAGCTGATGCCAACTAAACTCAATGCAATCAAGTCGATAAATTCAGAATATAGAACGCATCTGGATTCGGAAGCAATAATTTATATAAACAAGTTTTAGACAGACATCAAATCAAAGACTACAAAGATTCGTATAGTCTGTCAAACTTAAATTGGCACTAGGAACTTTTTTGCTCGCATTTACTTGGTGTATACGCTATTCAAATTACAAATAATGCATAATTAGTTAACTACACACACACTAAGAGAAATGCTGAGAACTGATTTTCACCATTTCCAGTAGGAAAACAGGGAAAATTCAAGATTTTATTGCGGATACTCGCAATTAATTTTATCATTATATGCGTATATTCTGGTAATAAAATTTGAATTACTCCGTGTTTTCATCAAAATAGTAAAAATTACGACAGAAATTTATCACAAGCATATTTGACCAAGTTTCATATGCTCTCTTACATTTGATAACAAACAGAAGTCATTGTCGATATTTTTCCCAACCGAGGGTACAATAAAGAAGTTGGTCAATTTCACTTGATTGAGATTTGCACTTTTCTTCAACGATTTTATTTTCTGAATTCAGTAATAAGATCAACTTCGAACGCTAATATCTCCTCTTAAGAAAGCTTTTTGGTGCAAATGAATGATTTTTTCTCAACTACTGACATATTTTAGCATAAGAATGGCAGAAAATTAAAAAATTTAAAGAAAATATGGCCCAGCACAATAGTTAACGAGTCGAATGCAACGATCTACTCGTTTCGCTAGAATTTTTAATGCATCTGAAAATAATTACTGAGGGTATTGATAAGGTGAGTGGCACAGTGGCTGAATAGATTCGAATGCTTCATTTTAATGCAAAGAACTCAGTTTCAAATGCCATTCGTAAAAACTTATTTATATAGTATGGACTATGGAGTGGGAATAGGTCGAAAGGACCAAATGAGTAAAATTTTGGTACGTGGAAAATGTGATGAAAATGTTTGCTGTGTTTGTTCTATTTTTCTTGTTTGGTTCGTTTGGGAAAAATATTGCAGGTGTAGGTGAAAAACTTCAAAAAAATGTTTCATTAGGCTGCACTAGTCAACGCAGAAAAATTCTGCAAATCAAAAACTTGAAAAATGTTGAACAGTGTTATTTAGATTCGACAGATGCCATTTAAAAAAGTTTTCTTTTAACCCACCAAAATCTAAATTTCAACTCGAAAGAATAAAAAGTAGCTACCCTTTCCCCGATTTAATTACAATTGTGCCTCTGCATCAGTTAAATAAGCTCTATTATCAACTTTTGCTATAATAGTGTGATGTGTCCAAATTGGTATAGACTAACATTTTCGCCAAACATCAAGTCGCACTGTGTGCAGAACACTTTGAGGGCATCTGGCGTTACGTATCTTTAATTGAGATCTAACAATTGTATTCTGCTGGAATAACCACTAGCAATACAGCGAAAGATTAATACGTACAATCGTCCGGCGAAATCGTAAGTCACGAACGAGCAGAACTCGAAGTGATTTAAATTGGCACTGGTTTGTTTTATTGGTCTCTGCTCGTAAAAATGTGAAGAACAAGAAGTACAACACGAGTACCGAGAGGAAAAAATTAATACGCAACTGGGTGCCTTACAGGCACTCCGACTAAACATCTTCGAACGGAACGCAATCGATCTCGAGGACCATAAATCGGTACTCCGACTTGGTTGTATTTATTATGCTGGCTGCACTGATTAGTGGAGGCTCAATTCTAATCGTACCGACCAACGGCGTATATGTATATGACAATAAAAATAATCACCCTGAAAGTGTTGGCACCGTGTAATGAAGATAAAAGTCTTGAAGTGGTTTTACATCCTCGATGCTTATCTTGTATTCGTTTTCAAGTATACCTGGTGCAACCTATTCTGCTTCATGAAGATGAAACAATTCCAACTATTGTGGCACTATTCGAAAAACTCTAGTTTCTTTATCAATCAAAGGAAAATATGGCTATAATAACAGTTTTCTAAAAGGCAATCAGCACGAAAAATTTCTCAAAAAAGAGACATCAAATCAGACAAGGCTTATTCTGAGCGAGTTGCGTGCTTATTTGTTCGAGTTTATTGCCATTTTTAGTGTTGATTTTTGTTGCAAAAATTCTACAAAAACTGCATTTCGTCAGAGGAGCACTAGAAATATAAAGACCGCAAACGAACTAAACCTAGCAAAAAGCAAACTTATTTGAAAATTTAACCAAAAAATAATTATTGTTTCCAATTGAGAAAGGAGTTCCCACCCCTTAACTTATCTTTCCTCAAAACATGAATCCAACTTTTCGATTCTAAGAGTATGGATTTAAAAATTTTTTTTCACAGGAAAATGTTATAAATTAAACAGGGTTTCAAGCGAAAACCTGCTCAAAATCTGAGGGTGGCTCAAAGAAGCGGGGCTCAGCGCTCATAGCCGACTACCAGCCTGCATAGTGAATCCATCTACAGATTGAGAAGATAATCAAATTAACTTACATCCAACCATGAAACAAATTTCAATCCACAGAAATTCACAAAAAACACACAAACAGGAGACATGAGATATTCGATCATTTGGTAAACGAGATCCAACAATATTTTTTCCTCTTTTCAGAAATTTCGGATAAAGTTTCAGTCCGGTTCGATAGCTTTTGAAAATACATTTCCGACCATCTATTCAGTCATCAAACCTTTTTTATCGTGTTATCTCAGACCCATTATACACAAAAGCGTTGTTTCTGTTTTATGTTAATTTTTTTAATATTTTTATTGTGTGTAATTTATGATTATCGTTATAATTCAAACCTACATGCTCGTAAAAAATGCATTAAAATCCGAATCTTTTCATCTACTGTTTTTTTTTTTTTACTCTGATTACTATTTGACTTTCGACTGTAGATATAAAAATTCAAAATTGTCTCTCTATCCTCCATTGCGTTTCAGCAGGTACACTTCGACCTGATTTCAGGAACAAGTAATATTTTCTTGCAAACTTGATGAGCAGGTGCTCTTGGCCATAGATTTGTGATTTCAACCAATAAATCTAAAGGAGGACAGTGTTAATGACATTTGAAAGTAAAATGAGAATAGAGACATTGAGTAGCCTAGTAATAGGTGATTCATATTATGAACCTTCAATTATTCTACCTCCAAGGCGTTTTTTCCCAATTTTTATGGGGTTGGCAACACTGAATTGAAATGAGGAAACGCAAGGATCCACACAAACTTTGAATACTTTTGATGTATCAATATCTTTTTTTTCATTATACGGGAGTAAGTTTGGAAATTTAACACGAAGTTAAAAATCGATAGTCGATATCGAGAATGTTTAACAAAACATAAATGATGCACGCGCCATGGTCCGTTGTCAGCGAACGGTTTTTATCAATAATTTCGTGATTAATTTTCTTGATTGGCATATAAAATCGAGAAAGGGTTAAAATTTGTTCAGAGGTAAATATTCTCCTACATGAATCAGTGGGTCCCGAGGAAAATATCGCTTTAAGAGCCCATTTTTGGAGTTTTAAAATGTTTATCAAACTGTATCAAATACTGTTTATAAAACTGAAGAACAATCTGGAAACTTTTTTTTTATTTCTTCTTATTTCTGATGAAAAGACTAACCACATTTACCTAAAAATTTTTGCAACTCGATTCCATATTACCCACTTCATTAATCGAATCCGGACTTGATTTTATCAGAGACATCGTTACCTTTATGCTCGAACCAATAAGAAATTAAGATTTTACTTTCAAAGAATTTCCATCCAATAAGAAACAAGGTAAAATTAAAACGACATTAAACAAATTCACAACAAAACACGCCTCTTTTAAGTAGGATTTCTAATTTTTTAGCACATTGCATACGGACAGCAGATATAAATGAAAGAAAATAGTTTCGTACTTTTTTCTCCATGAGTAAAACAGGTTAAAAGCAATACCGAATATTGTAGTTTATCTGATTTTGGCATAAGATTCTGCTTCAAAAGTATTCGCTGTCTACTGAGGGGAAGGCACGCGGAGGGGCAGTTAAATACAGAGAACGAGCGATTATATACTTTATTTCGGACATAAATTTTTTCATTCCTATCCAAAAATCTCTTCTAACGTAAATATTAAATTAAGCCCAAAAAGACTGCGAAAGAAAAAAATCATGAAAACAAAATATAAAATAAAAAATACAGATAGAAATTATAAAAACCAACTTAATTATTGTATAAAATATTTAGCATTAATGGGATACGTTTTTCTCCTTTCTACAGAATGAGTTATGTACACAACAGGAGCTGGTTTAAAATTTTAAGCACACCAACATAAAGTTTGCAAGATGTCTTATTTGTTAGACTCATATATTTCATGGGTTTTTTATGTGGCAAATAAAAATTAATATAAATGTTATCCGTCTTGCAGACACTTATGACCTACTTACTCGTAGTTTCTTGGAAAAAAAAAATTCATGGCAAATTGAGTTTTGCACAAACCTGTTGGAGCCAAATAAACTCCAATCAAATGTTTGAGTATTCTATACATTCTGGTGGGCAGAGTAAGGGTTATCATTTATCATAGACCCAAAGCTATGAACCATAAATCTTCAACATTACATGTAGGCACCTAAAATATCAATATGAAAGAAATTTTATAATTTTAAAAACTTACATTTTTAATTTGGATGGGCTAAAGATTTTCTAAAACATTAAAAGAGTCCCGTCAAATAAGAGAAAAAAAAAGAACTTGCGACTCTTAACCCCCTATAGTCCATTCCTATCTTTCAAAAATTCCAGAGCTTCCACTACTAGCTGCATGTGATATTTCATCCCCCCCCCCCAATTTTAATACTTAATAGACAATATCTCGAGACCTACAGCAGCCACAGGATTGATTGTGGTCTTAAAATGTTCGAAATTTCTTCTCTAAAACTTAGCCATTATATTTTTAACATGGAACAAATAATTTCTTTTAGTCACAACTCATTTTTGTATGAAAGCACACTGACAGGAATGGATAGTATTAATGATTACAAACAGAATAGTAACTCTTCTCATCACATTTGTCAAAATTACTATTTATTCTAAATATTCTAATATTCGCAGTACTTTATACCATTTTAGATAACATGTTTTACTACTTTTGTAGTAATTTCAGCTATAAATTTTGAATTATCCTAGTTTTGCCGTCCAAATTGTAAAAATTACCATAGAAATTTTTCTCAGTGTGCCGGTTACAAACAATTCTCTCATCCTCTATATCAGGCTGATTTTAAACAGTCACCAAAATCTGCTTGTCATAACAGTCAATGACCCAATAGAGGAAGCGAATACTGATGACTACGCAAGAAGCTCAAGACTGGCATGTGCTTCAACCAGTGCACAGATAGCACTGCGTGTAGAAAATATAGGCTATATTCTATGAAAGCACTGTAATTAATGGCTTTCCAGACAATTCCTGCTCTAGGAAGCAAATGGCTACCTATACTTGTTATCATTCGTTTCATTTAAATAGTACATGAACATCGTACGTTGTCGCCATCATCGTGTTGATAACAATCCATACGGGTTCAAAGCTAGAGAAATGACATAAAAAAAAAAAAGAACACGCCTACACTGTTCAAGTTGAAAAAATAATAATTATGTATTTAATATCGACGATATTATTATCGTCATGGTATAGAGAGGAAAAAGAGAGACGGAGGGAAAAAAGGAAAGCCAACCGTGACGGATGGTACTCCTTGTCAAGCCCCACATAACCTGCTCTGTACCTACACTATGTCATAAAATAGTGATTTGTGACTGAGTAATAACAAATAATAACAATAATGATGAAAAATAATAATAAAAAAAAAAGGTGTAGATAAGGATCTGTACCGTAATTTTTGCAAAAAGGAAATCAACGCTTTTTAGAAAACCTTGTAGAACATGACATCGTACAGTGTCGATTATTACATGGGACTGCACTTTCACAGTGCTGCACAACCAGTGGATAAGCTTGCTTTAAACATTGGCACAATTAAGAAAATTTTTTGCGCAAAAAAAAAGAACTAATTATTGCCATTAAAATGGAGGAAAAACGAAGAAACTTTTCAATCGAATAACGGATTCTTGATGTTCTCTCAATATGAAATTTTACACAGTTTTCATCTTACTTTTACCACAAAACAATGACAAAGGGTATTTGTAGATATGAACAGAACTAAAATAGGTAGTCAGCTACCTACTTTATGAAATTTTGCCTGGTTTCCTCAATCTTGAATAAGACTATGATCAGTTCCGTGCAACATGAGTTTGTGCTTTACTGGTCGATTTTTTCGTCTACAAATACCCCCTACTCATTAAACCATTTCTCCTTCAATTTTTACTAAATTTTATGATTTTTTGGTGCGTTATAGGCAAAGAATGACCTGTTGTCGCTGTCGAGTTAGAATTTTGAATTTTAGTTTGGTTTTTCGGCAATTTTGGCCTAAAATTGCCCTTTTTTGAGACGAAGTGCGTACAGAAGGCGAATGAAATCTAAAATTTTAATTCTACAGCGCCAACAGGTCAACCCGCTTTCAAAAATGTACGAAATTTGTGATGAAACTAGGGGTCAAATACCCCTAAAAAAGAGCAGCCTGTTTTGGTAAATTCCTTCGTATATTTTTTGATTTTTCGTTCTCTTTTCTCATTTTCGTGGTCTAAAATGTGCAGTTCTAATTCCGGTTATACGAGTATTTCCAGATAATTTCCTCAAGCTCCTTTCTCCAATCATATTTGTCCTAACAAATAAAATTTCGAGGCTTTCTTTTTTTAAACATAATAGCACTTTCTTATAAAAACCATCATACACATAAAGCTGAGTCTCTGACGAACATTTTGAAGAAAAAAAAAAGCAATTCTTGATAGCCATACTTTGATCAATATTATGAGAAATTGAAAAAATAGTGTTTTCTTTTCAGTTTTGGTTGGAATTTTATGCGATAGAGTGCTATATTACAGTCTTCAATGCTTTTCCATCTAGGTATATATTTTAATAAAATGTTGATAATTTTCAAAAACCATACAATTGCAGCTCCCCTTTCAATTTTCTATGGTCAGCTTTTTCATTTTTTTCACTACACAAATAAAAAATGGTTTTCCAACTCATTTGATTACTTTCTCGCAAATTTTTTATCTTTCGACAGTATTTAAAAATAATTTTCAGCTTTTAGATATAAAGTGGACCTCGACAATATTTAAAAATAATTTTCAACTTTAAAATATAAAGTGGACCATATCGCAGGTATTTTGAAAGTACTAAATACTTTTTACCCCAAACTCAGGGTAAAGCAGACCAATTTCGAAAAACAAAATAGAAACAATGTTGAAAATTGTAGAAATTTTTTGAAATTTATGCACTTTAAGAAAAAATAGAATTAAAAGAATGGATTTTAATTATTAAATAATACATTTTAATAATCATTAAAATAACCTAATCGAATAAATTTTATTCCGATTTCAAAATTCAAAATAAATCTTTAGCTGACATCTTTCATTCGAGACCTGAACACAATTATTAGGTCGATTAGGAGGTGAGATATTCGAGAAAAACCCAAAAAGTCGGTCTCCTTCACTCCTGCATTCGCTGGTATTGGTGATATTATTCAGCCCCGTAAAGAACTCAAATATCGCAGCGACAAGTATGTAATTGAATATTTCACCATCTTTAGAATGAATGAAACAAAATCAAGGAGTTCATTAATTTTTTCTATACAGCTGAACAAGTGTCAGAGAAAAGTGAGGCGGCGGTAAGTAGGAAATGGATGGTAAAGTTGATAAGTCAAAAAATAGTGAACACTTAAAAAATAGTCGAAAGTGGTATAGGTAGACGAGCATAAAGAGGGAAGCTAAAGTACAAGGGTTGGTACTCGTAGACACTGACTGAGGGGTAGGTGGAGGTTCGAATGTTGGTCTAAACTCCGTACTCGATAAAAAGCTCTTTTTCTTTCCATTTCTTGGCATTTTTTTTCGGCTGCCCTGCACCCTCGCACTACCACCAATCCATTAACACCATCTCTCATTCTTGTACCACCTATACACACTTTCCCAATGTTTCGTTTTCTTATTTTTTCCACCGTCTACAGTACTCTCTCTTTGTTTATATACCCCTGCCCTATTTCACTGCCTTCTCTTTCTCCATTTTCAGCCTCTGGTCTGACTTTCTCCGTCTCATTCTCGTCACCGTCTGTCTCCCTCGCACTTTTTCATTCTCACCAGCTCTCTTTTTCATTCTCTCTCTCTCACTCTCTCTACACGCTTTTTACTCGGAATAGATAACATGATATGTAGCTGTGTGGCCGCGCGATAGGGGTAGACAGAGTGACGTGAGGGGAAGGGTGGACGGTGAAGGGGGAGGCGAGCTTTTGCTGCGGGCTAAAAACTGATAAGAACGCAGCGGGCGGCTCTTGTGCTCACTCTCTGTGCGTTATCTCGCCTTGTTTTCCCTTATAACGTTTCATGGTGTACAGTGCGAGGCCATATCCGTCTCTATCTCTTTCTCTGGCCCCTCGAACACCCATCGATAACGATCTTTATATAAGGCTCGATTTCACTGACCTTTTTTTCTCTCTTTCCTTTTAACGAATTACGCGGTTCGTTGTCGCGTTTTCCGCCATAAACGTAGCTGTGTTGTGGCCGTACTAAAAAGAGTCGATCAAGAATGCAAAAGAAGAAGGATTCAGACTCAAGCTCAGTCTCAAAAATAAGAAAATACAAGTTTCAGTAAATCAGTGATTGAAAATTAATGCGTTAACATCTGTATTTATATTCGATTAGAAACAACTAAAATGATAAAAATTAGAATCAAAAGTTCTAGCGCAGCAAGCACCACTAGAAACGCAGGTTTTCGATTAATAGTATACAAGGGTGTCATTAACCACCTAAATTTTACGTTTTAGGATTCTGTAATAAGGATAGGGACAATTGGCCCAATTTTTTTATCGCAAAAAAATTATTTTCCAACGACCATTTTGCAAATGGCTACCGTGAAATACAAACAAAAAATTTTTCAAATTCGGGAAATTATTCGGGATAGTTTTTCCAATTTTTCAACGGCTAAGAAAATACGTTAAAATTCGAATGAATCCGTTCCTTCAAAAACTCATCAAAATTTATCGTTTATGGCTACATTTTTGCTGATTTCAATAGAGAACCGCAAAACCAATCGTTATGTTCTATCAGACTTCAATCTTATCAGGATTTATCTCGGGTAAGAATTTCAGCCCTGTTGGTTCAGTGGTTCGTCCTGGAACGGGTGGAAATCAAAAATCCACGTTTTTCAACCTTCAAAATGACTTTTCTACAAAACTAACGAACGAATTGATTTGTTTAGGTAGTAAACTCGCAAGACTTCAATCAATTTATGGTTGAATTTTCAGCTTGATTCGTTTTGTAGTTTCCCTGCAATAAGCCTTGAAAATCGAAATTTACGATTTACATACTCCACCCCCTATCCAACCATTTCTTACGCCTTCGTACATGTGGTTATGCTAATCGACCAGTTCAAATTCGTCATACCCCCCCAAAATAAATATACTCGTACAAAGAAAGAAGGAAAAAAAGAAACGCCAAAATACGAGACGTGTATTTTCGGAATCCTGACATCATGAAACGAATAACTATGAGAGTCCCATGCCTATTTGTGAAAATCAGACCAAAATTAATAGAAGCTTTTCCATCGAAACCGTAAATTTGTTGAATATCGGTACACAGAATGAAAAATGTACTATAATTAGCACTAGAACCTTCTAGAAAAACTGAGCGGTGGGATTGAAGACAAGGAGTACATTTTTTAAATATAAATGATTGCAGTACTGGCCTGCTATAAAAAAATGCTTGTTACGTCACCGATTAAAACTGCGATATTAATTTATCAAGAAATAGATTCTAATTTTGCCTTTCACAATTTCAGAGACGGATTCAAGCCGCAGTCTGTAAACTTTCAAAAAGAAAATCGTTTCTCTATTATTTAAAGCTACATCTAATACTGGAATGAAACCATATAGGTATATAGTGATACTCGATATAGCCTTATCTGCTCGACACATCGAAGAATATTTTCAACCCAAGTGGGAGGAGGCTTCTGTACTCCAAAAATTATATCTTCTCACCTGTAGCCGAACAATAAGAATGTATCTGCGATAAAGATCTTCGTTATAAAAGTAATTAAAAATCCGGAATATATCTTCTAACAGAATAATATGACGAAGTCGTTGGAGGAATAAGAACGAAAAAAAAACATGGCAATGAAATCAGTGATCCATCTACAGACAGTTTTTCATCGGAAAAAAAAATTCAACATTTTTACAGCCTTGATGGTGACCGGTGGTGAATACGATAAATATTTTTATTCCAAGAAAAATAATATAGAAGGAGCTAAGAGAGAAACCACTAATTCACCTTCTGATCTCATCATTTGATGTATGATAGGAACAGATGAGTTTTAGATAACAATGAAAATTTCTATATCTGCTCGTATAAATGCGTACCTAAATAGATTAAAACCTACATGTGGACTCATATCTCTGTATCTCTTTTACAGTTTGTCTTTCTCACATTTCACAGTCCATCTCATTCGTTCTCTTTTTATCCCCTCACTAATCAGATTAGGACGAATGGTTCGAATTTACTGAAGAATTTGAAGCGCGAAAGGAAAATTCCATCGTCAACATTTGAAATCTTTAGAAGACCCAAAAGAGAGGTAAGCCACAGCGAGAATAAAAGGAGAGAAATTACAGAATTTAAACATGTTCTTGCACTTTGATAGTCAAAACGTAACATAATTGTTCCACTTAGTTCAAGGAACGATAAGGAATAAATTAAACGTGAATTATTTTTTAATACACAATAATAATTAAGTGACCTTGAACTGAGCGTTAATTTTTCGGAATCTTTCATCTTGGGTTGTTTTTTCCCTCCTTCGTATAATTTATTCATAATTAAGTCAATTCAGTGGATAAATGGAAAGTATAATAGAAGAAAAATTATAGACAACGGATTTATCTTAACGGTGCCCCAATTTTTTATGCATTTTCAGAAATTACTACATTAACATAAGCAGAAAAAAGTTCGAGTTTCAAATTTTCCAGTTACACTTCAATCGTTATCCAATCTTCCTTAAAGTAGTCTCATCATTTGCACCATTTCACCATAGTAACAGTCAGTGAAATGTTTTATGGTCCGAGAAATAAGATTTTCTATTTACATATAAGGAAGGTACCTAAATTTTCCAAAAGAGATCAATACGTTTTCTCCCTCGACATAAAATTCACACTTCTACTAACAGCTAGTTATCAACATTAACTTTTTCTCAGCCAATTAAAGTCCTTATTTCAACCTTTTTTCTCTCTACTGACACGCTTACCATGTCCCAACAACTAAAACGTCAGCTTGAAAATATGAATTCCCAACAATTCTACAAATTGCACACTGTACCTGGAAAAAATTCTTCTCGACTTGCGCGGAGTAGTAATCATTATTAGAAATGTGCCGAGTATTTACAAATAAATTCTCTAGACAGGTACAATATTCCCATGTACTCAATCCCCTCTGCGCCACACGCTCATCGACTACCTTCATGCCGTATGTACCCTGTAATTATGCTAAAATATTTAATCGGCCAGCAGATTTTATAAATTTCTTATCGGTCGAGGGTATCTGACGATGCTTATCTCATTCTGAGATCAGAGTTCAATTTTTGCTCGTCGACGGCAAGGTGGTTTTGTGAATATTATGTGCGCTCGGTCACAATTTTCGACTTGAAAATCTGTAACCACTCAGTACTGCTGGTGAGCAAAAAAGCACTAATTGGTCTTTCATCCTGCTTTTATCTAACCGGAGTTATCGTCTCTCATTAAACACTCTCATTTTGGACGAGACTGCCCACGTTTTCATGTTATTAAGTGCAGGTTCGGTAATCGATAAATGAAGACATGACCAGGTAGAAAAATAAAATTTCAAGTAACGAGTTACTTATCTGATATTTGATGTAGGGATACTGAGACGAGACATAGTCGTTTCGCAACCGAATTCTCTTATTTTCTTACATCTGCATGAGGAATGTTAATGAAAACCTTATATCATTCATTCAGATTTTGGCTATTGTCGAGAGTCTCAATTTCTTAAAGAATGTCAGATGCGGAATTTTTCACTCTCACTATTATTTAACCGGTTCAAATCAAAAACCCAATAAGTCCCAAACAATTTAAAAAGTGTTCAAAATTTCTCCACCAACAATAAAAATTGATTGAACAAACACTAGTTTGACCGAACATCCTTTTAAAATAAACAAAATACAAAGTCCCGCCAAAAATCCATAAATACACCGGTATAAAATATCTGATACAACAAAATCGATTTTTGAATGAAATTTTAGAGTTGACCGAGCGAAGAGAATTGCGAGTTTGAAAACTAAAAATGATGGGCTTCATAAAAAAATAATTTCAATAAAAGTGTTTTCAAATCAATACACCCGTATAAATAAGTCATAAACTGTATAAGTAATTAGCGAGATAAAGAAAATAATAAGATCGAATCCTCGTCTGAACTTGTTCAAGGTATGAAAAAAAAAATGAAAACTGCTATACATGCTTTGAGATGAGGTTTTGAAAAAAATGAATAAATTTATCTCCTTAGAGGCCAAACAACAAGATTGATTACAGATATAAGTTGGTACACACACCAACAGATGTAATTACTTGCCGAGTAAAATTATCCATAAAATTCTCGAAACTGATAAAAATAGATTTATCACGTTTTGGAAAAACGCCCCTCAATAATTACATTATTTCTTTCAGAGGAAATCGTGAAAAAATTTGCATTACTCATTATAAATGCTGCGAACAAAATTTTGATTTATAAATAAAATACATTTTTCATTTTTCATTCGAGCCCATCGGTCTACACCTAATTACCTGCATCTATCTCAGCCGAAATTCATGAATGCATAAAATTACACACAGCACCCATATCGCAGACTCGTATCGAAAATTAGAAATAGGAAATGAATGGGAGTACAGCTACAACGTATACGAGAATGAAGGACGTTATGACGAGTAGAGGGGTGGGGGGAGAGGGGTCTTTGGAGAATGAGAGCTAGAGTATACTTCGAATGCGACAAACAAACGAACTGATAAAAATATCGTATATAGGTTTATCGTTAGTTACAATCAAGAAACACGAAAAGCGAACAAAACGTTATTAAACAACGAAGAGATTACGATATCCCGCCCCCCCCCCTTCCCTCGTCGCATTATCATCATCCTCTCTCCGCACAATCCTTATCAGTTATTTTCGTGTGACACATTTCGTAATATCAAAATTGACTATCAACGTTTCCCCATTCTAAGAAGCTTATATTGTAGATATAGTAGGTACCTCCAAAATGCCCACCCTTTTACACAGACACACGCACACACAAACACATAACGAGGACAGTTTACTGATAACACCAAAAACCAACAGACATCAACGTCTCGTTAATCAGATAAAAGGCCGGCAGCATTCATCAAAAACCTTCTCCAGCTTTTTAATACCATTCCACCCCTACGACGAAGCCATCGACCCTCCGTTTGGTCGTATTCCTTTCACCCCTCCTGCCGCTGCTCCACGTTTCGTTACATGTTTCCAGTCTTCCTGCTGGCGAATTCCAGTAAATCGCGATCAGATTTTTATTATTCGAAAAAAATAAGGTTTTTATTAGAAGGACAGAGGAGAGAGGTGATTATGAGAAGTAGAAATAGGGCCTATCGGATAATCAAATCGATAATTCGTTAAGCGGTATTTTGCAGACTTCTTCAGGTAGTGCTGTGAATTGTTTTATTGTTGTAAGATATTGGGTACACGTTACTATTCTGAACAGGGTGATACGAATGAGGTATAAGAAGGGAGAGGTCTACTTCAAATAGAGGAGCCAATAACTGACGGTGGTGTAAAGGTGATTGGGAATTGCGAATAGCTCAACGCAACAAACAGCCAACTGAAATTTTAAAAATTTATGGAAAAACACAAAAATCTGCACAACTTTGAGAAGATAGTACACAGAAAGCCGAAAATTGGAGGAGAGGATTTACATTTGGTACAAAAGACTCTTCGAAAAAATCATAATGATTTTATTCACATTTGAAAATAAATAAGCTTTTGAAAATTGAAAACTTGGGCATGTTGCCTCGAGTTAACATTTCTATTTTCAAATGCTCGACAGAGTGGTTCAAAATATTTGGAATGATTCACTTTTGCATAAAAATTAATTGATTTAATATACGTCATACATGACAATATCTATTTTTTTATTTAATGAAAATGAAATTTTCGCATTCGGCTCGTTGCTCTAACATGCTTGAACTTATCTAGTTTTTGCTATAATTTACAACAAAAAAAAATTAAAAGCTCAGGAATTACTTTTTTTTCTTTTTTTGCTCAAGGACACGTGTTTTCATATTTAGAATGCAATTAAGTCAATTTTTAAAAATATGTCAGATGGTTCACTTGCATTTCTCCTACATTGCGATTTGCTTTCATACTTCAACCTGATTAAATTTTCCAAAGGGAAATAAATCACCACTCAAAGTTTAGAACCTACCAAGTTCCAAAAAAATGGGTTATAATTTTTTTGGAACTTAGCAGGTTTTGGACTTGAGCCAACGAAGTCTCAAGAATAGCATTAAGAAGCAAATTTTTCTCAACGTATACTCTAACGTCACTTCAACAAATATTTACCAACTCACAAAAACCACAAATTTTGTTCACGAAATTCCTCTTTTCTGTTTACGATTCGACAGATAAAATACTATCGATAAAATCTACCAGCAAATCCATTAGTGAACGTCCAAAGACGATCCAACATGTTTCCAGATGATTCATAGACTTCACTATATGAGTAGTCTTTAAAAAAATTACTACTTTTTTTTCAACATGCCCAGTTGCAAACGCCAAAAAATACTTGAAAAAAACTGAGAGTCGAAAAGCCAGACACGACTACGTCAAAACATGCATTATATGACCCCTGCACCTCCCCCTGGCGGTTGCCAGACCCTTTTTTTCGCATTCGACTGGATATACAGTCTAATGCAAATACACATCAAGACACAGAGGCGAAACTCTTTTTTTTTTTTGCCTCGATACGCCGAATTCGGTTATCGATATTCGATATCGCATTCTACAGACTCATTTTTATTCCTTTTTTTCAATTTTTTTTTTTGTCCAAATGCGAATTACTCCAATACTCGGCCGATTAAAGTCTAATCAAACCTTCTTACTTTTTTTTTTTTGAAGAATAAAATTAAACGTGTTTATCGGTGGCGAGTTCATGCTCGCGTAAAAAATCGACCAAAAAAAAGGAAAACACGAAAAAGATACCAAAGGAAGAAAAAACAATCAAGAAGACTACTTTCGAGCTTATAACACAAGCCATTATAAGCCGAGCTTATCAAATTCGATGATAAGGTACGTTGAGGTCTACGAAATACAATACGATGGGGGCTTCACAGTTCAAACCAATCAGCTATGAAGTTTTTTTTTTGTTTTGTTTTTTTTTGTTTAGTGGTCATCTCAACTCTTAGTCTCTCTTCTTCACTTGCTACTAATTTTTTTTTTATATCGTTATTGTGGTTTCCTTTGGCATTCTTATCGTGTTGCGACCAGCGAATTGTGGAGCTGGTGGTAGAATGGAGAACCTTTTGACGATAACATAGATAAGAAACAGTTAAAGGGGGTTGGAGAGTATTGGATTTTTTGGGAAATTTTGAGGAAAGATTTTTCAAATACGGAAAGTTTCTAAGGTGTAAAAAAGTCAAGAAATCTGTTTTTGATGACTTTTGTGAAAAAAGGATGAAATGTAAACTCAAGTCTTTCTTAGTTAGGTAATATATGTAAAATGTAGTTATTTGAGGAAAGGATGACTGAAGTCTCATTACTGATAGATGGCTATTTATACTCAGTTGATAAGGACAATTACTTCTTCTAAGCGATAAATAAAAAGGTTGAAGGTTCCTCTCAGGCAATAAATTTCACCAAAGACCTCATTCGAAAAATAATTTGCGTTTCATGCGGATCTTAATTTCATCTTTTGGTGATAAATTTGGGACTCAACCTTCCTTACAAAATTTTTGGATACGCTACTGTTCCATTTAAGAACAAGAACGTAAGAACGTAACTGATCCTTTAACGCTGACATCATAATTCAAGAATAGTAAAAAGAGCAATCCTCTTGTCGTACAACAAGGGGATTTTCATCAGAAAATTAAAAATTCGATTTAAGAGCTGATTTTTAGCTCAATCAATAGATTTAACGCCTCAGTAGTGAGTATCAAGCTTTCATTCCTTATTTATTAACCAATTTTGAGCAAATAACTGACAAAGAAATGAAATCGTTATCACAAAACTAGTAATTTTCAAATGAACTTTAATATGCTGAAGATACACACTTTTCTCCCAAATTGTATTTTCTTTTTACAGTAGAAGACCGAAATAATTGAAAATAATCGAGAGTACAAATAAACAAATGATTAATGGAAATAATGGTCAAATTTAACATAATGTCACAAAGGTTCCACATTCATTGAGCTTAGAAGCACATTACACATAAATTATTGTTAAACCAGGCACAGGTTAATAGGGAATCAAAATCAATTAACATTTTTCATGTTTTAGTTCTGGAGGAAAATGAGACATGTGCAAACAGAATTTACATTCAAAGCCTTCATGACGAGTTTTTTAAATTGTCTACCTACTTTTTTTGGCTCATTCGTCAAATGTACTTCAAAATTTTACAATTGCTCATCTTTAAACTTTTGCTGATGATTAGCATACAGCCATACCTATATTTTATTCACAGATACATGATCGAACCTACAAACTCTTAACATAATCAGATGATTGAAAATTTCAACTACCAAGAAAAAACCGCTTATAATGCGAGTAAATTAGAACAAATTCGAATCATTATGGGTCCAATTTGAAGAATTCATGATTCAAATTATCAACATCAAAGATTCAAAGGTGAAAAAGAAACAGATAAGATTTAAATCATTTCTTTACAATGATTATAGTGTATGTTTCTCGCAACATTATCCTATCTTTGGTCGAGCTTATCCTCATTTCATCGAAATAACAAAACGTCATTAGTACCAGAAAATAACTCATGTGACTTACAATTTTTTTAACACAGAAATTTTTCATTATTATATAAAGCCAAAGATTTATCGGATGATAATATTTATCAGCAAATTCTTCTCCACACTGATTCTTAGTTCTTACCAAGAAATGTTTTCTTGTTCGTGTGGCCTTAAACTATAAAATGGTTTGCAAATAATTGCGGTATAGATCTGGACGATTAATAGCTATTAAAAATAAAATTAAAATGGTGAAAAAATTCGTGAATATTCGACCATCTATAAAATTAGATACCGGGTCGAATAAAATACAAAATAGGCATAGTCATCGATGTTAGATCATTCTGAATTTTAGAGAATGGCTGAAATATGTAGACGAATCACTAAATTTAGTCTTTGTGGTTCAGACTTTAGATTATGAACTTATACCATGGCTAAAAATTAATGGAGGAGTAATTCTTGCTGACCTCAAAGTGAATCATAGAAACAATGAGGAACACCTAATTAACCGAGCAGATAAGCAGAACCAAATCATCTTGCATGTTTATTACGACACGAGATAAACCACTTTTATGGCACTATAGAGAACACCTTGAAGAGGTTATAAAGATTATTCCATATGTTTCCAGGTAATCACTTTCACATAAATGAAGGTGGAATTCATAAAAAGCGATAATAGAATATTAGTTTTCAACTTCCTCATCTCCAGATCATTCATGAGAGTTATTTGTATATGCGATTGGTCATGTATTTTATTAGATTGGTCTAGCACACTTTCTTATTCTTCAAATACCACGAGTTCATCATCTTTAAAGAATTTATAGATGATTTTATATCCTACACTCGTGATTTTGTAAATTTGAAATTTTTTTAAATAAATTCAGAAAATATTACAAAATTCTCTGAAGTGAAAAGTGCTTCAAGTCTCAAAAATCGTCGAACCATCGTGAATCGCAAATACAAGACAATAAGAACACTATCTTGGTCGCTCCCCCATTTTGCTAACTGCCCCCGGTATAATAAGCAGGTTTTCAAAATGAAAACTGTGCTCTGACATTTGATTTTTGATGAATAACTCGTCAATAGCGATTTATAGGGGAAGGAGAGGGGGATTTTTCTTTTAAAAAATAATTCGAATAATGTACAACGAATCTTTTTTTTTTCTTTTGGAAAGGGAGGGGTATTTTGAATACTCAAGGCTGACTTCATCGGTGAGTAAAGGAGGATCAGAGCGACTCAAAAGGAAATTTGAAGATTAAGTTGAACAAGATTTTTTTAAAAAGAACGCTGAAATCTATGGCCTATATTTAATTTGAAAAGAAAATTGAATTCTCATTGAGTTCAAATATTTTCTCATAATTGAGCTTCTGAATTGAAGATTGCACTACATTAAACTGTAACGGCGGTGTGAGAAAATTTATGTAATAAATAAAAAAAAAAAAAAAAGATGAACCTAACGTCTAAAATATTCAACTAATAATGAAATCAATTCTGGGTCTGAGAACCGAAGTGATATAGCAGTCCAAATTTTAAGTTTTGGAATTTTCGCAGTTGAAGTTTTTGAATTACACCTCATCCTTTTCTTCTGGAGTTTTTATGATTAATGGATTTCATTTAAAAAGTCAATGAGTGGTTATCTTAGAACATTTAGGATTGGTAAATACATACAAGCATTGGTTATTACAGTCTGTTTGTTATAAGAGTAACCAAAATTCGTTTCAGTAGGGTGATACGAAGATTACGAAGGTAGAGGAAATAAGGTACTTATTCACAATTATCAACAAGAAAAATGTTCGTCTACTGATGAATCGATATATCTAACCACTAATTTGTTCAGTTTCGTTATTGTATCATGTTAATCTTTGAGAATTGTGGATACTCCACGAAGAACAGACTATAATTTAATGGGCAGAATGACAGAAAATCAAGAAAATTTCAGTCAACTCGGGTAACCAAATTTATACATCCGACCTTAAGTCCACATAACGAAAGCGGATGATAAAAGCTGTGTTCGAACTTGGAACGCTACCAGGATTACCAGAAGGGCTTAATCGCTTATTTTACTCTTTTTCACTTTTTATTAGTAAAGCAATCGAATACCAGACACTTGGAATAAGACCTCGTTTGTACCAGAATCTGGTAATAGAGGTATAGCGCTCAAATACAGCTAAAACTACAAAAGTAAAAATCTCCTTTATCACTAAATTTAGACTCAGCTCGCACGGGTTCTCAGGGTTGGATTTATTAAATTGATAAGTTTATTTGAAATTCAAAACATCAGACAACATCATATTCTCGAGATATAGTTGCTCGCATTACTGATAATAAATCTTGGAATTTAATAAGCTGGATATCTGCATAAATGGAGCGATAGAAGTGATATACGAATCGCGATCAACATCTAGTACAAATAAGATGATGAATAGTTGTGAATAATAAGAACTCAGTACCCTCTGTTTGTGTTGTACCTTATTGTAGATACATCAATTGATAATTATACCCAGGCTCAAAAGCAACAGACCTGCACTAAGAGCTGGTGTTACATTAACATTGGTTACCAATTAAACAGACCATTATACCAGAAAATCACACGAGTTTTCAGACAAAAATCAAAATAGTCTGTCATCTTGATAACAGAAGTTTGTATCATCGGCCCTAAATGTTTGGCCACTGGTATAAGTATAACGAAGAATCAAGTATTCTTATCACTTTCGTAAGTCCATTAGGACGCTGTTCAACGAAAGAATCTCTACGTAACGGTGGAAAATGTGATGAATGAAAAGTTGATTTACGTACAAAAAATCCCGTTTTCATCGTATTACCAGTTAGATCAATCATAAATTACACAACTATTCGACTTTCACAGTCTCATCAGTTGAATCGACACGAACTCTAAATACCTTTCACAGTCTAAGGCAGATAGTACGAACTATATTTTAGTTATTCAACGAACTATTTCAACAGGAAAATATATCTCTGAACTTTCGAACGATCGGATAAAATTGAAGCCAATGCTTGCAATAACGACCCCAAGTAAGATTATAGTATTTTCGACAGCTATAGATCAGTCCTCGTAATCTCGTATTCAATTAGAAACGATCGACCACAGTGAATATGGAACGTACAAGCCAAAATCATCATCACAAAAAAAATCACTTACCTTTTAGAGGTTTCGGATTGCTTTGCTTCCTTCGAGACATATCGACGAGTATTGCAGCTGAATTGTAAATCGATCGAGCAGGATCTGCACAAAATTATGAAACTCGAACCTGATCTTCACTGTCTCAAAGTGGACTTGGTTAAGTAACGACGAAAAATAATTTGCTTGGGCCACCAATGATGAACGCTGGAGTGCATCATCGAGTTATAAAACACAATTGCAAGTTTATCAACAGAAAAGTTGGACATAGATACGTATTGCACCATATTCACACTCATTTTACTGAATTTAAACCGATAAACGAAAACTAAAACAAGAAAATAGAAAACTTAAACAGTATACGAGTATTTACAAAAACAAACGAATTTCCAAAAAAAAACTATGATATCAAAAACGCGATCGATATTTATGAGAGAATATTTCACAAGTATAAGCTTGAAGAAAATAATTTAAAAACGCACATCTACCGAGAAATTAATATTTTTTCGAAAATGAATCGTAAAATAATATCGAGATGACGTAACGATGACGAACTGATAAGAGAAACACACAACATGTGCAGACAAGGTTTTTGTCGAAACTGCAGGACATGATTCTTCCTTATGCAGTCGATGTTCGCGGCATGTCAAGTTGGCTCCGCCTCTTTCTTTTTTTTTCCTTCAACACCGACCAACAAATTATTAACAACTTGCCTCCCAATTTCCCGCCAGTTTTTCAAAAATCATTTTTTATACAAGGAGTTTTCTTTAAAATTCTTGTTCTTTTTTCTATTTCTTGCACCAGTAGTAACATACAGGGCTGCAAAGCCATATGGAAGCCGAAAACCATAAGCTAAAGCAAAAATAATTGATGCTGAAATCTGAAAATTAATAAATTTTTTTCTTTTTTTTTCAGCTTTTCCAAGTTTTCCCTTAATTTCATTTTATTTTTTTTTTTTTTGCTTCCAATTTTTCAAAAAATATGAAACTAACAGCTGCGTAAACAGGAAGCTATAAAGCAATTTTTTTTGCTTTTACTTGGAAAATCTTAAAGCTAAGAGTCACTGATTAGAAATCTTGAAACTGATTTTTATTTTTGAAGGTTGTAAGCATTAGCCGAAAGCTCAAGTTTTAATTTCCAGCTTTATGGCGCTGTGGATTTTTAACTTCCTTTTTCAAAATTTAACTCATAATTTATGAAAAATTCTTTAGAAATGCCTAATTTTTTAAAATCATAATAGAAAAGGATTCTAGAAATGGGCTGTTGAAAGAAAAAATTGCCTGACATAATTTATAAAATAATTATAACGTTACAAAAGTTGAGTGTCGATTTTTGCTCTCCCTTACTTTACTATAAAAATTTTACACACGAGTAAACATTGTCAAGAATTGTACAGAGAATTGTTTTTGAATTTTCCTCTAATTTTATACCATAGGATCGAATTAGATAGGATTTTATTTCTAAAAATAGCTAAAATCTTTCACTTTTAAGGCTAAATTTGAAAGGAGACTGTTCTGAAAAAATAAAGTTTGTTTAAAATTTTTTTATTTTATATTGAAAATATAGGTAATGTTTATTTAAACTAAAAATTTTTTATATACTTACTTATATTATTAAAGTTAGAAGCTTTTTTTTATCTTAACATTTTATAATGAATTATGTGGAAAAACATAATAATGGAAGTGAGTACCAAATTATGATTACCCTATCCTACTTTTATACATATTGTTTATAAACCTCTAATATGGAATTTATACTTCCTTCATATACCTAATGTCCATTCATACAATTCAATAAACCTGAGGGCAACTCATTTATCTTTTAAAAATTTTTACAATGGTTATTATAAGAATAAGATAATCATAATTAGGAGGTCATTTTCATAATTATGTTCTTTCACAGTTAATTGGAAAATTTCAAGATACTTCGTTAACTTTCTTTTCAAGTTAAGTCTTAAGAATAAAGAATTTCAGCCTTTTGTTGGTCATAAAATCTTATCCATTTGTTTTTTCAGGCAAATGGGGAGGGAGGGTGCAGAAGTAAGGAAAAATTCTAAAAAATTGTACTCTACAAGTCTACCCAATTTTTACCTTATTTTATAATTTTTACTGTAAACAACAAACCCATAGAAAACCTTTCATGTCCATCTTGAAAAGTTTATATGAAGGGCTTAGTTCAAAAAGTAGTCATCTTTTAGTACCAATTTACTCAGAATATTTATAAAAAAGGTCATTATAGATTACGTAAGGAACTTAATAACTTAAGCTCATAAACAAAATCTTCTCTTTAAAAATTATATAGCATGCAATCCCTCTCTTCCCTCGAACTTTACTTTGTTCAATCTGTGAGAAAATAAATTATATTTGCACTTTTTTCTCCTTTAATGCAGTGATAAAGAAGATAACATTTTCAAACTGATTGCATGTATCATTTTAAGACGTCGATTTTTCGATTTTTCTAAGCGTCTTGAAAAGGTCACTTTCAAAGGCATCTGAGAGGTAAAAAAAAAAAAGATTAATACATTTCATAATACTTCAAGTTCTTTGGAAATATTTTTATCAATCTAATTTACACCGATTTTTATCAGCATAGATGTACCGACCGACTCTATTTCACAGTACCAAGCATTAACAAATTTTAATTAAGTGTTATCTATTTTTGCCTCATTTCTATCGATACACACACTTTCTGTATACATGCTCGAATATTTACTGCGCTTAATTTTTTTGATCTTCACCTATCGACACGATCAAACTTTAATGAGCCTTCTTGATCGCTGATGAACTGTAAAATTTTCACAGAATAATTATCATAAATTCGTCTTATCTACGTATTCCTACAGATGGTGGATTTATGATATTCCTGAAGTTCTATATATTTTTTTTTTTTTCATATTTTTCTTATTAGCAATTAGACTTTATCAGCTTGTATTTTCAACTTCAAAAAAATCGACAGTATCTAGAAGTAAAAACAAAAAGAGTAAACAAGAATAATAGGTAGAATGAAAGAGAGAACATTGAGCCAGAGTTAAGGTGCATTGCCCCTCTTGAAAACTGTTTGCTAATTCAAGCAGGGAATTTAGTAAAGAAACTTAATTACCATTTCAATATGAGTGGGCAATGCTTTACTTATAAAGTCTTCGTTTTAATCCTTTACTTCACCTCATTAACTCATGTAAAGTGCGACTTTGACAGGTCTTAAATTTAACTTTTCATTTAGGTACCTACTTAATTCTCATTCCTATCAACATGCAATTATTTTCTCTACCTACCATATTAAGAATTTTCTATAATATTGAAATTGTTTGTACTTTGGCTACCTATTCAATTGGGGCAAGCTATGGGTTGTCAAAAATTAATAATTTTCTACCTCATCAATATTTTCTCCTTTCTGTCATTCTTGTATTTGCTGATTCATCACAATTTTTCTTTCGAAAATTTCAGTCAATTTTTCTTGAATTTTATTTCGATTTCCTTGATGCTGATTTCAACGATGAAGATATTTATCCAGATCAAAAGAGAATGCTGAAAGGGGTTGGCAATTACACGTACTCGTATTTATCCCTGTATTTCACAATGAATTTATTCCCGACATTTTTCAATTCTGTAATTTTTTGCCATCTTATTTTTGCTTTTTAAAATGTCCAGCTAAGTTGTAATGTAAAATGGGTTGAAGGAAGGAAATAGGAAAACTAGGTAGGATTGTGCGACAGTTTAATTTAAATTTCGAAACTGAAATTTAATAATTGTAGTCAAATCTATTGATTAAGTTGTAATTTATTTTGAACATATAATTTTGGTTCGAACTTGAGTTTGGTATTCGCCAAGTTATGATTTATTGGCCCACACTACACTCAGTCAAAGAAAAAGAACATACTTACTGATTTGATTAAGGTGAGTTCGTTCTGGATTCCAACATTTTATTTATTTATTTATTTATTTACTTTATTTTTATTTATTTATAAATTTTTTCAGAATCGTAGGGACAGTTTGCGAAATTTATATGTATGCAATAGGTAGATAATTCCATTTGCTAGATAACATAATGCATTGGCTTGGTAGTGGATTGGACTTGCTTGATAGCAGATTGCATTAAAATTTCTCCAAAGTTTTCTCCAAATGGAATAAATAAAATAGAAGTACGATTACGTCCTATTTAAATGGCAAATAGTTTTTTGATAACGTGTTTTCACAAAAAATTTGAATACTCAAGTCCATAAATAGTGAAGCCCCATAACTGCCGCTCTCGAAAAAATGATCTACCAATATTATCTGGAAAAGAGCGTAAGTTGACAAAAATTTAATTCGTCAGGATTTTCATATTGTAAAGAAAACCAGGAAAATTGAAGAAAAAGAAGAATTGAAATTTAGCTAAAAAAATATTATGTAGGTAGTCCAAAAGTCAATATTTTGCATGTAAAAATTCATTTCCCCTATGGGGTTGAATTTTGCCCGAGAACTAGCAGTATGCAATTAATGTAACTCTCAATAATAGGGCTTGCGTTAGGTAATGCGTAGGCAAAACAAGAATCTTTCGACCCAGTAAAGTGAATTGAGAGACTAAATCAACCTTTGAATGTTGAAAATTAATTGTAAGCAGACGAGTATATAATTATTGATACTTGACTAAATCAAGTAGACGAATGTGTGATCCTTGTCTTGACAGTCATTTTATTTTGTGACTCAACAGGTTGTGAACTTAGTTGGTGATATGGTCGTTAGTTTCATTCAAAATAATGACAGAATTTCCACGTTAATTAATGAAGATGTATTTACCAGTTTTTATTTCAATCACCACTTTACCAACATTGAAGAATGACTTGTTGCATATAAAAAACATGGCAGGAAAATTTTAGACTTTACCATAAAAAAGTATAATAATTTTCAAGTCGACGAACATAATAATTACGTCGCAGAAAAATATCAGCGTGGATGAGAATTTACAAAAATTGGAAACAGAAAATATTTTGCTGATTTTTTTATTTTTAAAATGCTGAGCCTTTACATCCTGTTGTTCATTTAGAAAAGAAATAGGTAGCTTACCTCAGCTAAATTTACCAGAGAATAATATTGCTCCAACAGCAAATGTTTGCAACAGTAAAATAATTTACCCATTTATTTTACATTCACTCATACCAACGCTGCTCTTAGATCTTAATCAGTTTTTTGAACTAAAAAGTAAAATTTCATAAAAATAAGTTACTTAATGATGCTTTCTATGAAAAGGCCATCAAGTATACATTTTTACATCATCAAATTATTCAAATTGAAATTCTAAGAACGGTACACAAGATATTTGCTGTAGGAACTTCAATTTTTTTCTCAGATAGCCTCAAAATATGAATTTGTATATGAATTATATTGCATACATAAATATATTTGGTGGCAATGATGATATAGTTAGTCATCTATGATAACAATTAAAATAATAACTATTCAAATACTAAAAGAAGTAAAGCATTTCGCTGGTCGAAATCCAAAACTCGCTAAGTCCTAAAAACATTATTACCCAATTTTTTTACTTTTAATAAATGTACCGATACCAGATAGTGCGAAAAACTTAGCTAGTTTATGATTTGGACCATTGAATTATCATTTGTGATACTGATGATTGGCGTAGTAACTTTATTAGTATCCATTTGGCTGGAGTATTGTGGAATATTGTTTACTGGATTTGAATAATCAGAAATACATTTTTGAACTACTTCATCTATTCTTTTGGGCATAAAGAATAAATAAATGTACAAACACTAGACTAGATAATTGATGAGTTGGTTCAAAAAACAAGTCACATTAGTGGTGGCATAAGAATAGGTATGTACTCGTACTACCAAATTACCTAATAATATTATGTACGTTTTCATCAGAGGATCTTATTGGAAATTTTCATTTTCAAAATTCAAAAAAAACCAAATGAATTATTTCTTCAATGGAATTCAGACTTTAAATTTTAAAAAAGTGTTCTCGCATTCATATTCTTACAATTTGCATCTATAGCACCACTGGCTATGGTTGTTTTTTAACAGTAGTAAAGATCAGGTGGTGTCTTATACGACGCCATTTGAATTTGTAGGCGTCACTCCTCAAAAGACCAGGTGGCGTCATTTATGATATTCTCCAGTCTTTTGAGGTTCCTTTACTGTTGAGTTGATTATGTCGCCACCTGGTCCTTTGAGTAATCGAGTAAAACATGGTTTTTCTAGTGTGACAATTCCTCAATTAAAATGCAAGAAAAATCAACACGTTATTAATGAAGAAGTGTAATTTTTTGATATGAGAGTTAGGAATTCAGAAAAAAAAAGGAAACAACGCATTAAAAATGGATTTTCAATTTTCAATCTGTACAATATACTTAGTGGTGTTAGAAAAACAAAAATGGGGAAAAATTGAAAATTATTAATTGCAAGAAAATACATTCAGATAGGAGACTACACTACATGTACATACATTGCTTCTTTGAATGATTTTCTGTAAAATGTTATATTTTGATGCGTTGGTATTTTTTCTACAGACACGTAACAAATATTGATTCTGCCAAATGGACTTTAATAAGGTTATTTTGTTCATATTCACACTTTCTACTATTTAAAAATTTTCTGTTTTTGAACATTTGTCCTGGAGAGACCATTTTATAATGTTGCTCTTCAGATATTTAGTCCAGCCAGCTCTTGAAAAATTTACATAACTTGATTTTTAACTGCTCCTTTTTTCTTCTCACCTCTGATATCAGATGGTGACTATGGAACACCATTCTACTTAGACAAACTATACACGACCATTGCTGCCATGTTCCAAAATTTTTCTTAAAATTTTCAGATTTTCAACATCTTTGAAGATTTTAAGAAAAACGACAAAAATTTAAGGACTTTTTGAATATTTCTAAGAATCTTAAGAAAAAACTCAAGAAAAATTGAATAGGAAAAAAAATTTTTTTAAGTAGTCTATGCTTATTTTACATAATTGGCTTATCTATAGGAGCAAAATAAGTCTATTAACTTTGAAAAATGTAAAATTTTGTGACGATTTTTGAGATTTAAGAATTTCTCAAGATTCTGAAGAATTTTCAAGTAGTGACCTTCAGTTTTTTTTCCTTTAGACCACTTGGCAGCACTGTATACGACTTAGACTATACGAGACTGCTTCTATTTTGGGACATAAAGAAACTTTATTTTTATTTCCAGTCGCGCATAAAAATTTACGTCAATTGCAGGGCGAGGTAGCGAAAAATAAATTCATTTCGAGACAACTCCCAATTTTTCCTCTTCAACTACGAAATAAACAAAATTTTTGTAATCGTGCGTGTACGTTCAAAGGCAGCCACATGTTCGTATCGTGAATCGTCGGCTGTAATTCTTGAAGGCACGTGAGGACAATGTGAATTTGGCGAAATGCACATGAACATGTGCAAATTGTATTATTTGCGAGGTCGTAATGGTTCGATTGTATTCGTATTTACTGAAGAGCACCCATGGGTACACCCATTTGGATCGCATGATCTTGGCGGCACATCGGGTGCGTGAGAGAGGCGTTTTTGTCGACGCTGGCGCACAAGTGGAGCACTCGATCACCTACCCACCATTCACGTTGCCAGTCATACACAGTCAACGTGATTAGCACGTGATCCCAGGGTGCATTATCTTGTCGAAAAATTTCCTCTCACCAAACGTACACAGACAGATTCTCTCTCTCTCGCTTTGATTACGAAAAAGAGAAATGGTACGAGAAACAGAAAAAAAAAAAAAATCAAATATTACGTCGATAATAATTGACGCTAATTGACGCGTGCTATTGCCTTCGAGTGTTTTGGAAAAGTTGGACGAAATGAGTGGGTTTTTTTTTCCAAAAGAAGCACCTTAAGTTTCAAGTGTTCGGTCGAATTTTGCTGAAAATCCAGAAATGTAGCTTATCTATAGCAAATTGGTGTAGGTACATCTTACTCTATGCTCTCTAAAAACACCTCAGCAGAAGTACTTCTGTGGAAGTACTGGCTAAATTCCCATTACACCTCGTAATAAGACCAAGTCAATCGAAATTGAGCTATTTTCCATTTTACTTTTGAAATGAATTTGAAGATGAACATTGTTTTCAAATTATTTTAAAAAATCAAGAATTTTTGGAGCAGGATCGGGAGGAGTAAAAGGAGCAGGATTAGCAGAAGGAACAGTAAAATGATGTCAATCGAGCATATATACTTGTTCATATAGCCAGGATGAAAACTTGAAGACTACTTGGAACAGGATTGGGATCAGCAGGAGGAGTAAGATCAGAAGAAGGAGGAGTATGATGACATTATCAAGCCTCGTGATGACGAGGCAGGATCCCCAAGATGATAAAGCATTTTCTCATCTTCCTATTTTAAAAGAAAAAGTTTGAAGAATTTTTGCGTAGTATATAGGTTTAAAAAAAACTCGGGAAAACATTGTTATAAATTGGGAAATTTTCCTCTACTAATTGAGTAGTGAATGGCAAGAATGGGATTTCTGCTAAAATCCCTTTTTATGGTGTTTTCCCTGATTCAAATTCTACACTCTACCCTGAAGGTGGTACTTTTTACCGAATCTCGAAATCTGCTTTCACTCTCGAGGTATGTTAAAGTTTTCGACTTGACCATATGTTTTGATAATATTTAGAATCAAAGTCATAAAAATGAAAATACCCTTCTTCAAATTGGTAAAAATTTGTAGCTTATTGAAATAATATGCAAAAAAAGCTTCAGTAAAAAAGTAAACAATCCCTTAAGAAAGACCGAAAAACGGTAGTTGGTCGTTCCTAATGTTTGAGAATAATATAATATGTACAAAGTTTTTTGAATCTTGAAAAAAAAAAAAAAAAAAAAAAACAGAAATCTTTGCGAAAATTCAGCTATGTGATAACACTGTACGGAGGACAGATATAGCTCAATTGAGATTTTGATTGTACAATGTTAGCTTTTGGTACTTCACCTACACATAAAAGTTACCGTTTTTCAGAAGTTTTGCCTCCCACCATCAAATTTCAATCTGTCAAAAAATTTAATCTACGCACGTATGCTTTCATCAGATATAGGCCTCACAGTGGTTCGCCGTCCTCCAAATACTGGGAATACCTGAAAACCTGCTGGCAGCTACATTAAAATGAAAAATATTTCAGTAATTAGATCCGTGCAAACCTATAACTGAATTCAAGCAGCTCCGTCTCGGACAGGAAAGACGTAATAAATTTTTGGAAAACGGATACAGCCAATCGTATGCGAAAACCAGTTTTCATCAAAATTACATGAAAAACAAGGTAAATTTTGTTATCGTCAATAGTAAAAAAGCAAACCAGTTCATTTTCTGATGACGCCAAAGATTATAACGGTCCATGCAGACAGGAACAATATAATAGACCTGGTGTATGTCTTGGATACCTTCTCAACTATTTACCATAATCCAGGCGGCATACTGAAGACTTTTCAAGGATTCTTCTTCTTAATTTCCAAAGCTTCTAGATTCTTCCAATGGGTTTGGCAGTCGTATAATCGTTCCCAGCAACACATAGTATAAACTTTCACTAATTTTAATGAGCTATCTATTCTATGAACAGGTGGGTAATTACTATTCAAAACGGGTGAGTACGCCCTTAGTGCCAATTAGTCTTCTATAGGATACGTTTCAAGAAGAATATTAAATTTTCAATGTTGCTTCATTATCATTTATAAATTACTTACAAAAATTCAAACACATAGGCACGTAGTCCTATAGAATATTTTCAAATATTTGCCAAAAAAAAATGTGCCTAACAAACTATCCATCGTTTGAACCAAATTTTAAAAAGTTGAATTTTTTTCTCTTAATACGAGTCCTCCTACTATAGTCATGCTATTAGGTGTGAGTGTTTAAGCAACAGAAAGATGCATCAAACAATTAATTTGCTTGAAAATTCATCTCTGTTTGTATCAAGATAGAAAATTTTGGAAATTTTCTTATAACAAGATTTTTCCTTCGTTCTTATTCACTGGACCTCCATTTTTTAAATTAAATTTTAACTTCCATAGCTCCATAATAATGTGGCAGTCACCGACATACATTATTCAATTATCCAACAAGTATAGCTAAGAATAGTTTACATTTGCTCAGATTTGTTGAAATATAAATTTATTTTGTTCCGAAACACCTTGGATTTGTTGGGTGTTTCCACAGAATAAAGAATTCATTGTACTTTGTCATAAAATAAAAATATTTGCGTCATTGTAACACAAAATAACTGATTTTACTATATTCTGCTCAAAATAGTTTTGAATTTGTTGCATTTTACCGCAAAACTGGTCGGCTCCACTCGTCTCAGAGAAACAGTTTTTTGGCTTTCTCTCAAAATTTAATTCATGGCGATTGTTACGTTTTAGGAGAAAATTAGTCAAAAGTTTGGGATGACAGCAGTCCGAGTCCAAAGTCTGATGAATCGAGTAGACAGGAATGGAATAAATTCAGGTTGTAAACAATGCCATGTGCACGAGTTACCAATGACTTGAGAACAGTATAAAGCTAGATTTGATCAAAGAAATTAGTTTTCAGCCAGAATATGTTTTTCAAAGGACATTGCCCTTTAGTTCAGTCTACTCGACGAAGGATTACTGACAGAATGAAATTATTTTTCCACAAGTTTCTTTAAATCGAGTCCAACAGATGCATAAAATGAAACCAAGCGATTGGGATAGTCTTGTGCCAAGATCATAAGGAGAAGGGTACCCACAACATTTCTAAACAGCAAAAGAGTTGTTTCGACCATCGAAACACGAGTAGGTTGTTCAAAAAATACGCCCACCAAATTTATTTATTTCCCAAATTATCCACCATCTGCACCTTGAATTAACACCAAAACGTAAAAATCATCTTCACAGTTAGTTGTACAAGAAAATTAAAAATAAATATCAAGAAAAATAGCTGTAGCCTTCGCATAGAGTCGTGAGGGCGAAGATGAATTCTCTTTTAAGTTACATCAATTTGTACAAGTTTATAAAAAAGGTTCATTAACTTTTCATGAGAAAAAAGATTTTCAAATCAAACTTGAAGCATACAACTTTGCATGTTTTATATAAAATGTTGAATTCAATTTGTAAGCTCAATTTATGAACTCAATTTTGTAAGCTCAATTTGTAGCTCAATTAAGTAACTCAATTTGTAACTCATTTTGTATCTCATTTTGTAGCTCAATTTGTAGCTTATTCTGATACTCAATTTGTACTCGTAGCTCAGTTTGTGGCTCAGGCTCAATTTGAGAGCAAAAAAAGCTTCGTCCGGACCGACGTCATCATTATGATAACATTGAACACACAAGGACACACAAAATTTCGACTAAACGTCTAGTAAAAAGAATTTATCTTTAATAAAAAGATACGTCAAAATATAGTCAACTTTTTGAATGTCCATACATCAAATTTTTTGTTGTTGAATTCTTCAATAGAATTGATATAAGCTGAAGCATAAGCATTTAAAATAATTGATTTCTAAAAACGAATGAAAAAGAAAATGGAAAAGCGAGCCGACTCACTCGCTTAATTTCATTTTAGCAACTCGCTGATGAAAATTTCGAAATTTGTCTGGTAGCCTCGAAATGTTTATTTTAATTGAGAATGCTGCTATTAATAAAGTGTCAGGGCAAAGATCAGATTCATTTAAAAATAAAAAAATAAATAAAAACACAAAGCGAGCAATAAAAAAAATATAATGGCAAAAAGAGGAAGATGGAGTAGGAGAAACATAGAAAGGCCACCACCAGCACTGGAAGCGTATAGTCTAATTAGTGGAAACTACCGTTTGTAAACAAGTGATACATTCGAATACTCTTCATACTCGCACTTGATATGGGCTAATCTGTTTCAAAAGGCAAAGACCAAATTATCGACGATGGATCGAGTCACGTGAAAGAGCGTTGGGCGAAACTTGAGAGACGAACATCAGCTCAGCTCGTGGTGGCCAATGCATATTTTTTATCTATACCTGTTATACTTTCGAATCGATTTTATTACATGTGAAAGCACTTGTCGAAATTTCATATTTTTACGTCTTTATTTTCTTATTTTTAAATCAACAGATAAGCCTGTGTACTATAGCCTATATTATATTCATTTTGAGTTTGAAAAAAGGTCGTTTGTAGGGGCTGCAACCGAGTTGAGTCCCGTCAGGAAATTAGAGGTAAAATATTCTCCGAGTTGAGTCCCTGGCAGCGGGGGGTATTTGCGGATCTTATTAGTATGCAATTCCGAGTTGAGTCCCAGTTTTGCTTACCTAATTAATACGTAATTCCGAGTTGAGTCCCAAAACTTGCGGAGATAAGAAAGTTGACAGCAGGGAGTATTTGCGGAGCTTATTAGTATGTAATTCCGAGTTGAGTCCCAGTTTGGCTTATTCGCATGCATTAATGGACAAATGGTGAGAAATGGCACTAACATTGTTAGCCATAACCAACCCACTCTCTAACTCCGACTTCTACTCTGCTCATCCAAATTTCTTGAGAATATTTTAGAAATACAATGTGAAACATATGCTAAAATGTTGGATGCAAAAAAATCCAAAAAACCAGCAGTGTCGCAACAAAAGGAAAAGAGTATTGCCACTCTCATGAACCGAAGGGATTTAGGTGAACTCGACCGACTAGAATTCCTCAAACAGGTATCATACAAGTTCTTACCATTTAAAAACTAAAAGACGCCTCAAAATTGTTTACGTTCTTAATTTTAATCACACCGATGTATATCGACAGTCCTAAGTCTGTAAAAGTGAGAAGGGAAATAAGAATTGAAAACATACTGGGACTCAACTCGGATATTACATATTAATTAGGTAAGCAAAACTGGGACTCAACTCGGAATTGCATACTAATGAGCTCCGCAAATACCCCCTGCTGTCATCTTTCTTCTCTCCGCAAGTTTTGGGACTCAACTCGGATATTACATATTAATTAGCTCCGCAAAACAGGGACTCAACTCGGATAGAAATTCTGGTTTGGGACTCAACTCGGGTTTGCCGTTTGTAGGACTCTTACATATTATAGTTTTTAGTTTCTATAAGTATGTTTCAAAAATACATTTGAGAGAATGCATTTTTGTCACAGATTGATAATTAATTTATGAATCAGAGCGTATTCTGGGGTGTAATTCTGCATAGCATTTATCGACATTCTTTGTGAGCAGATAGCCATTTTTAAATTAATAATTGCCTCTTTCACTTTCTTTACATAGTTTGTATCCTCTACCACTCTTCTCTTTCTTCCCTTATTATCTAAGTTCATTTTTAGTTTTATCCCCACATACAGTCCACTCCTGATTAAGTCAGATTTGGTTATAGGAGGGCACACTAAAATAAATCTATAAAAAAATTTGCAGAAACTTTTTGTTGCTAAGCAAACGAGGAGTATGATGACGTCATCAAGCCTTTGGGTAATATCGGCCGAAACAAAAACTTCAAGATTTGAAAATATCAGCCAAAAGAACTTCAAGACTTTTTGGGTAATATCGGTCTTTTACCTTAAGGTACCTTTCCGCTGGAAGGAGTTGGAGAGCTGAGCAAAGTGAAGATCTCAGTAGGGCGAAGCCCCTGGTAAATGAATAAATACATAAATTCATAAATGCGCTAACTGATCTTTTTGGCATGTCCATGGAGTGCTTGTATGACGGAATATTGAAATTTTTCTTCAAAGAAATTTTAAGGAGTTGTAAATATTGACATATTTTGCCATGATATAACTCATAAATGAAATCAAACGTCAAAATCCCATTATACGAGCCTCCTGGAGACATCCTTTGAGAAGAGATGGATGAAAATTTCAGTTCAGTGTGTGCATAATTGAGCAAAAAAATGCATTCTTATAAGTGCATTTTTCCATCCCATTCGAAACATCCCCATTTTTTCACCTAAAAACCGTGATTAAAAACATACAATTTTTTTTACTTCATTGTTACGTAGATTTAACACAAACTTTTAATCAAATATAAACTTTGAAAATAAAATTTTCAGTTATTTTGCTCAAGTTTTTAATATAGTACTGTAATTTTCAAAACTTTTTATGGTTTTAAAAGAAACGTTTACCACATTTTTCTCCCATTAGGGTAATCGAAAATACGAATTAAGAAACCTTCTCGGAAAAATAATTTTAAAATTTTCAACAGCTCCTGAATTTTTGACAGAAAATTTCATGGTGTTGGTTTAGTAGTACGAGAGTGGTACCAAATATAGACCTGGATGTTAGAAATGAATGTTAATGTAAACGGAAATTAATGTACACTGGTCACAGGTGTTAATATAATCTCCAACATGCTATCCCCTAATTAAAATTTTGAAAAAACAAGTTTTTGCGGATTTCATCTAACGAACAACAGTTCCTCTTCGACGCTGCCGTAATTCGCTTTTTTTTTTAAGGTCATCAAATAACTGCGTTCAAACTTTTCAATTTACATATCCTAGTGGGCTTGTCTGTAATCCATCAAGCCCTATATGTGACAAATAGTCAAACTGCCATTTACAATAAATCTTCAGTACTCTTAGATATCGACTATTCTGAGAATCTACATGAAAAGGCCACTTTGCTAGAAGTAACTCTGATTTACCAGCAAGGCGACTAACTTGAAGACCAACATTATTCCAACTTGAAAAATTTTATACTCATAGTTTATTTTCTGGTTTTGTTCGCGAGTACATAATTATGTATCCTTCGAGTCCTAAACTTTTGTGATGTTATTTAAGATCTTTGGCATTATTATTGTTGTGAAGAATCAAGGTATTAGTGTTGAGAAATTTGTTTACTTATTTTCACACACTAAAACCTTTATTTTTCTTAAGATTCAGGAAGGAATATTAAAATAACCAGACCTCTTGAAACTCTCGAAAGCATTCAATACATTGTATGTTTGTGCCGGTTGAAAAAAACAAGGAAAAAGATGTTAATTTAAATCAATTTCTGAGAATTTATATCTGTTTCATAACTCAAAACGAATGACTTGTCTTGATTCAGCCAAAACACTTAACTACATAATATGAAAGTTTCACGTCGAAAGATGGTCGAGATCTTATAACTATTTGTAAGAACCCTTCAGTGCACTGAGGACTCGACAAACAAGGTTACCCAGATTTATATGAGAGAACAAAAAAGAAGAAAAAGAGGACCGAGACTAATTAAAATTTCTTTATTTACTGCTTATTCTAATTTTCTGTGCATGTCTGCTTAAAAAATTACCTTTAATTGTAATTATTCGTCTCAATTCTTATTCCATTATCCGTGCGTCATTCTTTTGCAAATATTAAATAGTCAGTTCACTGTTTGGTAGGTACCTCTATTTTAGAAAATTCAACCTAATTTTGTACCTTATAATCAGTAAGTGCCTTTAACAATATAGTTAAAATCTATTTTTCATTTCACCCTCTATTTCTTTTGATATAATTACTTATTCTTCCATCAATAAAGAAATTTTCAAATAGACAGCTGGAGACCAGTTTTTACTCACTTTCGGTGTTCTAAAAACTAAAACTCGTGAAGAAAACAAGTTTAAAATATCGAGCTAATTTTGATATCTTAATATTTTAATCTAACATTAGCATAGCTATTTGTTTAGTGGTTACAGTGTGAGGCAATTTAATGAAATTAGGCGTTCTATAAACATATTACTTTCATCGATTGAGATATTTTTAGACCACCATTTTACTTATTTCCTGAATTTTAATACGTTTTAAAACACAGTGAATATTAGACTACCTGTTGCTTTGAGAACTCATTAATTCCATTTTGAAGATTCTGTCAAGTGTTGTGACTTTGAAAAACAAGCATGCAGATACAACGAAGGTCTATTTGAAGGAAAGAGGAGATAGATTATGAAGTACACTATGCATCCAAAGATAATAATATATTAATTTAGGTAATTGAAAATCAAAAACACTTTTTTTTTCAAAGTCAAAACACGTATTTAATCTTCCATCAAACCTTCAAACTTAATTAAAATCTAAATAAGTGTATTTAATGACTCGTATTTTTCAGAATTCATGAATCATATAGGTACGAAGTGTCACAATACATTTTTTCACGAGTTTTTCCAACGAAATTCAAAACTGCCAAACTTTGAACTGAACTTTATTCGATCACGTAATTCTTTCTGCATTTTGAACGTTTCCATGCGTTCGACTTTGAATACCCTACCAGCTGAAATAATAAGTGTAAGTACGTAAATGCTATCATTTTTACAAAAATCTCCAACTTTTCTGATCTACAAATAGCAGTGGCGGATCCAAGGGGGGGGAATTCCCCCATCCGAAAAAATAGACCGATAATCCACAAAAAAATCAATTTTTTTGAACCCCTCCCCCTTTATGCTGAAAAAAACACAATCTCATCCTTTTAGCATTTACCATGCTTTAAAAAAATTTGGATCCCCCCCCCCAAATGGAGCTCTAGATCCGCCACTGACAAATAGTGGACAAATTTCGTGTAAAGTTGATTGATTGTTCTTTAAATTATCAGAATTATTATCAATCATGATCGATCAGTCCAATTTGCCATGATCGATTATTCCTATTTTTCCATCAAAATTTTGTATTATAGTAACATAATTATTATCATGTGCCAACCATGATTTTATGGAGAAAATGAATAATTTTTTGCTGACAACCAATTTTGTTTAAATCAATCATCGAAAAAATTGATCAACCGAAATATCAATCGTTTTGTCCAATTGAAAGTGGTGGAAATTTTTCGAAATGAATTAAAAACTAGTAAAAATAAGAAATTATTGAAAAAGAATAAAAAATCAGCTTGAGTATCAATTTTTTGAACGTTGAAATTTTCGAATGATTATTCTTGGCCCCCCTAAAAAAAACCTGGTTCCGTCATATCCACCTGATTGATCAGATCATTTTTTTGAGCATAATCGATTAATACAAAAGATCGATCATAAAATGTACTTTTCAAATATCTTAAACTTCCATCTCCCATTAGTCAAAATTGTGAAAATTTTAAAAACAAACGCACGAAAACTGCAGGGGACCTAAAGACGTAATTCATGCCGTCAGATGAAAACATAGAAAATTATAATCGCAAAACGTTTCGAGAAAAATCTTGACCTTAACACGCAATTTGAATTAACAAGTTTCAGTAATGACGTTTTTCCAAATTTATCAAAACTCCTCCGACCAAAATGAAAGTGCAAAAAAAAATTTAATTAATGACAGATCTGATGTGTAATCTTACAATTAATTAGGAAATTATGTTTTTACGTAAAAGGTACCCCTGGCTCCGTAATATAAAACGGATATAAGAAAAATTTATGGAAATAACTGAAAAAAAAAACCTTGATTTTAAGTTGCTTGATCGGAGCAATGACGATAGATGGCCACAAGCAGATGGTCTTGTCCTTACGTCATAGAATTTTTCACAGGCCTGCTGTGATTTGCATTATGCATGAAGAAATTTAAGAAAATGGCGAAACGAGAGAAAATTTTCAATTTTATGACTTTATTAAAACATGATCATCGCTACATACATTATATATATATTATGTATTAGATAAAGTTATGCGTAGAAAGCACATATCACTGTCGTCATTCTACAAAAAATACAGTACCTATGTCAAGAAAAAGCTGAATAATTATGAACTAATTTGTACTTCTTATCTACTACACACTGAATTGCTATAGTATCCAATAGAATACCTATAGATTTTTCTGAGAAAAGAAACTATATTTTTTGTGGCTTATCGGGCATTAGCCATTTGTTTTTACATGTATCCAATTACTGTTTTCATTCAAGTTGCTAAGTCAGCCAAAAACAAGTAAAGGTGACTTGAATCTTTTTAAATTCGATTAAATAGGCAAGTAGACTGAAGATAATAGACAGTAAAGCTAGGGAAAACCAATAATTCACTAATTACCTATATAAAACACTAAAAAAACAAATACAAGTAGGTCGAGATTTTTAAATTTGTATAAAAATGAATAATTCCTAATTATGAAGATAACTTCCAAAATCAAAATTAAAAATATATAGATTAGTGATGGGTCCAAGTATCGATATTATTGACAACTATAAAGGCTTCGATGCACTGCGGCCATCGCTTTGCTCAGCCCTCCAACCCCTTCTAGTAGAAAGGGACCTCAAGGTGTAAGGTCGATATTACTCAAAAAGTCTGTTTTTTTTTTTTCATTAAAAGTATATCTTGACAAATTTTTTCCTTAAGCTACCTCCTGATCAACCTTAAGCATTTTCTTTAATTTTTCTCCTTGATTGATTTAAAGAGTTTTTAGCGTGCCATTTTTTTTCTAAAATTTTTCCTTAAGAAATTTTCAACTTTTTGCAAAACGTATAATAGTTTGCATACGGACTTGAGGGTCGAAAAGTGTAAATTTCTGGCAAATCAAACATTCTTATGTTACCCTTTTATGGGTTAGTTAATTTTCACCTGGGTCCACAAGGTTAATGACCCCAGAAGTAGACATTTACAAGGTACCAACGAGAGCCCTAATCTTTCGAAATCTATAACAGTAAGTGCCAAAAATGTTTATCTCCATCCCAGAGTCAGATTTTGTTTCACAATTTACCAGACAATATTTTACTCCCATTAGCCCGAAATTCGTGAAACCCTTGTGGCATTACTCTCCTACAGCTCTCCATCACCACTTTACCTAATTTCTTTCACCCAAAAACCATCAGAAGTCTCTAACCAACGTGTTCTAATGCCACACCAGCACAAGGACGTCTGACACCGGCGACAAAAATACACAGTGTCGAACCTTCTGTTCAACTTGTAGAGCATTCGACCAAATAAAAACAAAACGAAATAGACAACAAAATACAGAGGAGACGTCGAAATGGAAATTCATTTTATACACGACGCGATTAAAAATAGCTAATTATACGAAGAGGGCACCATTAGGGAAAAAAGGCAAAAGAATAGAGAAGAAAAAAACTATGTGGAACTTTCGGATAAGTGTGTGCCAGTAAGTGGAAGGCAAAGGGCAGAGGGAGCAGAATGTAAAATTCTGCTAGCAGAGCGGGACGAAGAGAAACGCGATTTTTTTACTTAACGATTCCGCCTAATGACGTAGAGTGCTGGTGTAAAGTTCAAGTATGTGTGCATGACCATTTTATGTTTATATGACGTCACAGACAACAGCACGAGCTGTTCACGTGAACAGCGCCTGAGGTTCACGTGAACAGTGGCTGGCCAAGACGAGCCCTCGACTTGGATTGGTTACAGGTTTACCGCCTAAGTATCTTATGGACGTAGCTGCTTCGAAGCCACATACATCTACCCACCAGAGGCTAAAAAGGTTTACATACCTCTTTTACACTTTTTTTTTCTCCAATTTGTTTGCTAGAATATTTCTAGTTTACATCCTTCTTAAAATTTTCTCTTCATTTGACTTTATTAATTTGTTCGAAAGTCATCGCGGATGTGCTGTGTTTGCGCAACAGTTGACAAATTTTTTTTTAAATTTCTGTTTTTTTTTTTTCGGTGAAGAATTTGAATTTTTCAAAACTTTTTCTCGTTATTTAATTTGCGTATATTATTTTATAAAACTTTTAATCCGGAATTGTGTGTTACGTGTTGTAATTTTTGGTCAACTTTAAAAAGTGTTTATGTCAGCAAGAATCATGAAGAAAATTCAAGCGTATTCGAAAACGCTGAAACAGGTACGAACTTTTTTTTCCCCTTAAGAATTTTGCACCCACTGTGGGGGTATTTTCGAAATAACTTTCGAATACAACAAAGAGGTGTACAATTTTGTGATACAACTAAGGTTTTTTGTTTATTCATACTCACTGCGCCCCCGTGGGGTGGAAAATTATTTTCTTACTAAATTCTGTACCCTTTTTCAGTGAATCTCAAAAAAATTAGACGCCACTAATCTATTGACGTTAATTCAGCTAAAGATTCGAATTTAAGAAAAGTACACCGTGTTTGCACTTCCAGTAAATGTTTTGTTCGTAAGTCGGATACTTCGTTAGGCAAAATTACCAGGGGCTTATACCCCTTAAAAATGAAATCCGCTCCCAGCCTCTCACCCCCCACCCTTCAAAAATCAATTGTTTAATCGTATAATTAATACGTATAAATAAAGGAACATAATAATAATTTCAATATGTTCTTAAATCCGAACACTGCCCTATGGACAATAATCTAAAAAAATAAAAACAAAATTAAATAGTGTGTAGGTTCTTTCAGTCTTAGTAAACGTCAGTCATGTTCAATAAGGTCCAAAAGTCCGTGAAAAGTATTTTTCAACTTTTTTTTTAACAACTCTTGAGTTCGATTTTCGGAGGCACACCATTTCCTTAGGTGGAAAATTTGTTTCGAAAGTTCAAGTCAAGGGTTACTTGTCTGTTTTACTTTTCATTCAAAATTTATATATTTTTTTGAATTTATCAATTTATTCATTTATTTATTCGTTTATTTATATTTTATTGTTTTTTCATTCTTTTAATTCAATACCTACATGCCTGTTAATTTACCAAAACTTCTGTTTGAAGCAAAATATTCTAATATTATCTAATAAGAAGAGAAGCTTTCTTAGATAGGTATTTTAAGAAACGTCATTTAATCCTTCTAATTATAAAAAAAAAACTTATCGAGGTGTTTCTACAAATTGTGCTTCTTTCAAAACAAAAATAAAATTGCCCAACTTATTTATAAATTGAATTATCTCGACTCAAGGAAACCTGTCATAAACTCGAAGCTGAAAATAAAATGTCACTGGGCTCATTACTGATTAGATAACTAGACTAAAACATTTGACCTGAAAAAATCAAGGTAATTATAGAAGCTCTCTTCCAAAATATTTTGTAAATACATGCCACGGACTCTCTTAAAGGTTTATCATTAATTTTATTTTCTTGTTTTTACAGTCCTCACATTATTTGTTGAAACTGACTTTATTACTGAAAAATAAAATATTTGTGATCCCAATAGGTACTATGAACCTATTCATTAAACTATTGATGATACGAATGCTGAATTATTCACGTAATTCGACTAAAAGAAAATGAAACGTAAAATGTGTTCGAGAGAAAAACAAAAATTTTTAAGTTTATAGTTCTGTCTGGTTGCGGACGTCTGACGACATCTAACAAAGTAGATCAGGTCATAAGTTTTTTATGTTTTTCGAATTGGTGTAATGCAACGTAACGGGAAAAAAATTTTCAAAACTTTCATTTGTAACGAAATATAAATTTAAAAATGACTTTCAGCCCTCTCCCCTTCCTCCTACTCATCATCAAGGTGAAGTTTTCCATATTTAGTTGCGTCCAACTTTCTTTTCTCATCATTCGGTTGCTTTTGTTTTTCTGCTTATAGGAAAGCAAAAATGTGGACATGGAAAAGGTGAAAAGTCGTCTGGCTGACGAAATAAAAGAAAGGAAAGAAAATTTCATAGTTCCCATGAAAAAACGAAAATGTGTTCTGGAAGAGTGTTCCAGATGTTTACAAACCGATAATATTGGCTTACCAACCCCACAGCCATCAGACTCTGAAGGAGAAGATCACGAGATTTTGGCTAAAAAGGATTCCAACAATGAACTGGCTCAGGTATGGTGAAAATTATTTTAAATCATTTTATTAGTAAATCCTTGTTTATTTGGAGACTGACATTATTGTGGAAAAAACAACATAAAAAATACGAACTCTTTTGCATTGTTCGATAATAATGGCATTGTCACTTGAATGGAAAAATTTTGTATGCTCTTCGAATATCGTGATTCATTTTAATTGACGATTAGAATTCGTCGCAGGGCATGTCATGCATTTACCTATTGTAATATTGCAGCGAAAATGAAAACAACAATCGCAAAGCTAACTTATTTTTCTCTAAATACAGTGTAAAATGTATTTTTCAAATATTGAAAATCGTTTAGCTTTACTTTACTTTATCATTGCCAACTGTAATAATGACTGCTCGTACTAAATAATTTTCTCATACAGGGTGTCCCAACATCAAAATTATGCTAGTAATTACCTATCAGCAGGTTTTTTCTCATTGGTACTCAGGTAGAACTTACCAAATCACAACTACAAGTAAAATTTTGCCTGAATTCCAAATCGAAGTGGCTGTCAGTAATTATTTTGAAAAACTCACTCTCTTAGCTGGCTTTATTCTAAAAATTAATGCTTTAAAGTATTTTCCAAATGTTAAGTGGATGGAACTTATCAAGATTGATTATTATAACTTTGTGCTTGTACTTGAAATTGAAGGTACTACAATAATTGCAAGTTCGAACTTCGATATCCTTGCTAGTATTTTTTGTTAAGTCCATCTCATCACTTCTGGCTCTTAAAACCCTCACCTCTTCTTTTCCTCCCAGTGTTCATAATTTTTTTCATTTTCTGTGCAGGTCCTCTCGACCCCACCACGCACACCCAGCCCTGATGAAAAACAAACCTCCATTCATGTATCGGTCATTATGAAAGTCAACAAAGAAGGAGTGTGCCAACCAGAACCTTTTGCTACCAACCAGAGCCACCATAACTCTGTTGTTATCAATTCGAGTATCGAGGATCCACCACCAACACATACCAATGCTGATTTTCACTTGAACAAGTCCGCCTTCAAATACGTGAAACCAGAGATCCCTGTCCAGCAACCCCAGCCACCACGAGAACATTTCATCAGTCGAGATAAACTTTGCTACCTACCCAACAATCCTCCTGTCAATTTTGGTTACCAGTTGAATGCCAGAAAGTTACAAGACTCCAGACCGTATGAGAGGGACAAAAAATTCAGCAATTACTTGAGCTGCGTGGCCCAGAAATACAACTATGGACTTAAACCAATCTGCGAGTACAATGGCCTTCGAACTCTGCCGGAGAACTTGTCCCACGACGACCATATCTGGAATCCTTTGAAAACGGCCAGCGATGTCAGATACAAACAAAATCTGGAGAATTCGCTGAATCGTAAACGCAAAGCCTCATTCCCAGATGTGGAGAATATCAACAGTCAGAGTATTTACCCCATCAATACCACTGGAGCTTTCAGTGCATTCAAGAAACCCATTCCAAGCGATCGAGGCTGCTTACCCCTTACCAGACTCGATAATCAATCCTCCATCATGGAGAGTGAGTCCCAGTTTTACTATCCGACAGTACGTTCGGCGCCATCTTTATACTATCCAGCACCACTGAGCCAGAATCTGCAGAGATTCCGATTCACAGATGCTAGTCCATACGCGATACCTGCAGATAAGTATCATCAAGTGTGCAAATCTGCAGATTGTCAATTACCATTATTAAACTGTGCTCTCAAGACTGCTTCTCCAGTGGCCACCATTTCGGTTCCTGCTGGATCAACTCCTATTTGTGATACAGTTGGCAAAAGGATGGAGGAAGCTCAAAGAAGCGAGTCAAGGTCCAGTAGAACCTGCAACCCACATCCATCTTACACGTCCACCAAAACCGTACCCATAGCTCCAAAACCAGTATTACCGAAGGAGTCGCCAAAAACGGTCATACTGACAGGTGGCACCTTGATACCTGTGTCTGCTCAGAATGGCTCTTCCTCCCTCATTCCACTGGCTGCGAACTCGCAGCCACTGCTAGTCAGTTCTTCCAGCGCAGATTCTGCGTGCCAGTCTTTCATTATACTAACGCCGAGTGTACAGAAGCCACAGGATACACGTAAACGCATTTTTGAGTGTAAATACGAGAAATGTGGCAAGAATTACTTCAAGTCGTCTCATTTGAAGGCTCACATTCGTACCCACACTGGTAAGTCTACTTTTACTTCTTAGAAACTTGAAACCTTACCGGGGCTTTACGGAAGGTCTTGAAAAATAACTGAGCGACAATTTTCTCTTGCTTTAGTTTGTTTCATTTGACCTTTGAAAAGAATAGGGGGAAAAAAATCATTTCATTGAAGACCTGTGTGAAAAATTACACACCAAGAAAATTGTCAGGACGTTAAAAATAATAACGGTTTTTTTTTTTAAATTATTTTATTCGAGACTAGAGCTTTGCCCACCTGAGGCCCTCACTTTGATCACCTCTCCAACCACTTCCAGCAGAAAGGGACTCAAGGGTGAAAGACCGATATTAGCCAAAAGTCTTCAAAAACCCACTGCCTTCTCCTGATTCTGCTCATTTTTATGAGTTATTTGAACTTCTAAACTAAGTGCGATTTTTTTCTTTCTGATTACAGGTGAGAAACCATTTTCATGCCAGTGGCCAGGCTGTGATAGTAAATTTTCCAGATCGGATGAGCTCTCCAGACACAAAAGGACTCACACAGGAGAGAAAAAGTTCAGTTGCTCTGTGTGTTCACGACGATTTATGCGATCAGATCATTTGTCAAAACATGTGAAACGCCATAATAAGCAATCCACGTCGCAAGTTCTGCCAACCACTTCTAAGAAAATATTAACCGCCACTAATGCTCAATTTCTAGTCAACAAAAGTTCGTCGTCCACATCGTTAGGCGTGTTAATACCTACCCAATGTACTGATATATTAAGTTCTGCTGTATTATAATGTTTTTATTAAAATATATTGTCGTTTTTTCATGTTAATTTTGAAAGTTTTTGAGTAAAGCACATCAAATAATAGTCAATAGGTGGCTACATTTATGGAGCATGTGCGAGGAAAATAGCAACGGTTTGGAAATTAAAAATATTATGAAGACTCGAAGTAGGTGAATCTACCATTTCCAAAAGAAGATTGAATGTTTCAACATACCAATAGGCGTGAGTACAAAAGGAAAAAAGAATTGACGGAAAGAAAAATGTTTCCGGATTCCAAAATTATTCACATTTTAATTTCCAACACTCTATACCTGCAATGGGTTATGTGACATCCTTGACAGCCGCACCAAAATCGACTGGGTTTTTCATTCAAGTTCTTTGTTCATGAAGGTTTTACATTATTCAGCAAAATATTTTTCAAACTCGAATTTTTCTCAAAATCAAAATTAATAAAATTAGTAGGTACGTCTACTTTGTATCCTAAATCAGAAAAATTAGCAAATGTCTGAAAATTCGAACTTTGGACATATATTCTGGTTCTCAGGCCCAAAAATAATTATGTAAATGTGAACAATTTTCAAGCTATTAATGTTGCTCATCTTTTTTCACCTGCTATATAGCCATTGATATATGTTTTCAAGGCAGAGATGATAGAAAATGAATCTCCTAAGTAAATTGTGGGTTTCTTGGGGAGGACTTGGTTTTTTTCCGAAAAATCTGCAAAAGGTAATGAGACTTTATGATAACACTGTGTTTTGTAGAAAACTGAGACAATCCGTCTTAGGTCAGACTATACAGTTATGTAATATTAATTTTAGATAAGAAAATTGATAGCAATCAACTATTGGGTTCGTTATGTAACTTAATTGAATATTAAATGTCAATAACTGATACTACATTTAAGAGAGAAAATTAATAAATAAGTATGGTATAATAAATCGACTCGTTCATTTCGAGAAAGACACAAATGAGAGCAAAAATTCTCTCACAATTGTCAGTCCAGGTCTACATTGAGCTTACTAAAGGGAATGCAAATGTGGAAAACTCGAGTATCCACCCCCAAACCGGCTCAGTATTCAGAGAGAGAAGTGGAAATAGTACTTGCCACTGTAAGACTTGAGTAAATTCTCTCTAATTTATACATGTAGTCCCATTTAAAATTAAACGAAAAAATTCAATATAAATGCAGAAAATATTGCAGAAAAAAGTTTTGCACAGAAACGTCATAAAGATCATCTTCAGAATCACCACCATTTAAAAGTCTCCTAAAATCCAGCTGCCGATAATTCCCCCCCCCCCAAAGATGGGCATCAACCCATACACCTTGACAAAATTAAAAAATCTGGTTTTAAAAATTTCAAAGTCGTTATTACGAGTAAATTAGGTATTTTTGGCTAAATCTCGATACAAGCTTGGAAGTGGAGTAAATTGCAAAGGAGGAGATTGGGGAGAAGGGTTTAGTTACTTAAAAATATTTTGAACGCCCGAGGTCCGCGTAACATGGAGTTTTCGAAAAAACACGAGCAAAAAAAAGTTAAAAACAATATTCAACTATGTAAAGTCGAAAAATATTTATACGAGCAAAGTGCCGACCTTTGGCACTCTCAATTTCTGTTCCTATGACCGATACAAAATAAATGATAAGAATAAAAATTGTAGATTATTCAATAGAAAATATTTTTGGTTTCAAGTATTTTTTCTTAAAATGTACCGTTCGCGAGTTGTAGCCATAAAATCAAAAATCTCTTAGCGGGGTTGCGGCAGATGAATATTAAGGGACCTTTACGGGGTAATTCTTGAGTTGGCCTTCGACGTTTCTGCTCGAAAATATTTTCCATAGGATTCTTTACACTCGGGAGTGCACTGAACTATTAAGGAAATATCTTAATTATGTACTTTCGTACTGAAGGGCTCATATACAAACATTCTAGTTGCATCAGCAATGCAATTTCGAAGTAAACTTGATATCAGTAAAAGATAATCGAGATCCATGACTTCATTTTACCTCATTTTGGAAAAAGCTGAATTCCAACTTTTCCGTTGGAGTGTTATTTCGTACTTTTTGATTGCTAAATTTTGACAGCTACGTAGGAAATATTCTTTGCTTCCACAATGATAGGTTGAATGAGGCTATTTTAATACAAATAAGCCTTTTTTTATCTCAATATAATATTTAAACCGTCAAGATAATGTTGTAAACTTTCATTCTACTCATTCGCGAGCGTTACGTATGTATTTATAATTTTTAATTTTGTATAATATCCTATCACGTTGGTAGTTTATGATAATCACGAGATGGAATCGTGAAGTGCAACGACAGGAATTTTTTATCAGTAAGTAATGCTACCTATCACAAATGTATCTTCATTGTTCTTTTTCCAGGATTATCAATAAGAGGCTCGTTTTTTTCCTTCATCGACCTTTTTCAGTTAAAAAGATAGAAAATTAAAAGTTTATCAAGTGCTCTAAAATTCAAAAGCAGAATAATTTGGGTGGGTGTTTCTTTATTGCCTTTCAGGTAGCTATTTTTATAGCAGGCCACAGGGTCCATGAGATTATACTCTCAAAATTTACTCCCCCCACATTTTTCAGAAGTTTCTTCACTAAACAGCAAATTTTTGTGCCGTTCCTACTTTCCTCCACTGTCACTGTTTTTGGATTGTGTAAAAAGAATTTTGGAGAGCAGAATTTTTCTAGGCGAAGTCTGTAGGTCTCCTAGACTATCGCGATGACGTCGCTACTGTCTCTGCTGCAACAAATTCACTTTTTCAGGTACTTCACCCATAGTTTCTTTCTTATTAGAAATTAAGCGAGTAATTCACATCAGTCTATGAAGACTTTTTCGACACTCAAGTGTTACTTGGCACGAAGGTCTGATCACGTGCTTCTTGGTAAGGCACCAACAAATAATATTATGGCCATTTTAATATAATAAAGAAAGCACGCTTCGAACGTGAAAATTCACGTCGCAAATCCTCGTTTTCTTTCATAATTCATTAAAATTACAATCAGTTTGACTTGCACTTAGTTCAATGAAAAGTGATTTTAATATTGCTGTGTTTGAGAATGAAAGAATTTTACGCTGACAGTTGGTGCAGAACGAGATTAGTTTTCATATCAGCATCTCCAAACTTGAACAAATCATATTGGAATAAGATGTAGTCTTACACAACAGAATACGAGTATTATGTAACAATAATGTTTTACGTTTGTCTCTGGCAGCGGTTTCTCCCAGGTCCCAAAGGGTTAGTGGAAGAATAACAGTTTGCACATAAAGTTATGATGATCTTTCTGCAGAAAAATAAGCATTAAATTCTGAAAAATCCTGTTTCAAATTGGATCCTATTTGCATTTTTATCCTCATACGAGTATTCCTTTCAGCAACTGTAAGAACTTTTAATTTTTATAAGGGGATGGGGATGCAAATCAGAAAAGTGGTAACATTTTTATTTTCAAGAAAAATTTCATTGTATTCACTCGCCTACATTAGATTGTTGAAAAAAAAAAATTAATTCGCTTTCAACGCAGGTACCTATATTGACTTTTTTACTTAGAAAATGTATTAATTACCAGATATTCCTTATCAAAGTTTTAAAAACAAGTTAACTTTTTTTCGTAATGTTCACGAGGTACTCATGCCCATATCATGGTATCACTTCGTGCATTCAGCCTATCTATACGACGAATTAATTACCTACTTAAAAAAAAATTTCATACTTCTTAACTTAGCAAACAAATTATAAAAATATCTAGATTAATTTTCGAGGTCATGATGAATTAGAGTTTATCAATTTGACTGAAAAAGCTGGGCTATGTTTCAAGAAGTAGGGGGAGGAGAAATTTATCTTACACAAATATGAGGTCATAATAAATTGAACATACACGATTACCAGAAAAAAGAAAAAATTTAAAAGGAACTGAATTTTTATGAATTTTTGTCAGTATCTATGAGTTTTTAGTTCTGTGCCTTGTATATTTGTTTCACCCCTTCTCCTAATTTTTTTCCGTTGTTGAAATAATCATCCAAAATAATTCAGATAAAAATATACAAACATGTTTTCACCAAAGCTCTTAATCTAACTACTGGGCTCATAGTGCACTGAGAAATTTTCTAAGTCAGGGGCTGAGTCTGAAATTTATCACAGAAAAAAAAGTGAAAGTAGAAAAATTTTTTTATTGGGTTTATAATGCCAGAAGAAGGGGTGGGGGACGTCAGCAGACCTGAATAAGGCAGAAGTATTGCAGGCAAAAGAGAAAAAGATACGAAAAATAGTGTTAGGATTTTTAAGCTGACCAAGAACTCCATTTTCCATCACTCGAAAAATGCTTTCAGCTATGTATGTACTAAGTTCTATTGAACCTCTAAGACAAATCTGTAGCCAGGATATTTTTCAAGAGGGGCTCACTTGGTATTCATTGGGGGCTGCTCTTTTTTCCTCTTCTCCTCCTGTCGCTCTCATTTTCCTAACCTGAAGAGGGGCTCAACTCGGTCAAATGTGAGGCTCAGCCTGCCTACACCTTCCTGACTATGGGTCTGCTCCATGAATTTCCAGACTCTTTGATTTTTTGCAAGTTTAATGCTATGTAGTTGAAACGCTAAAGAAGAAGAAGCCTAATCCATCTGACATTTGTTTTTGAATTTTTAAAATTGAGTAAATGACAAAGCATTCGGTTGAAATTACGAAACTGAAAGTAAAGTTCAGTAACATTATGATTTCCCACTTTCTGTGTGTATTTCCGGCTTCACTTGATCATCCATTCATGTACCATCGAGTACTATGTTTTATTCGAATTAGTTTTAATAATAATTATAAAGGGGAAAAAATAGCTACTAATGATTCTAAAATTAGACTGTTTTATTCATTCAGATAAAGAATTCTTCAAATAAATACTAAAGCGTTGGAACCGTATCTACCAATACCATTTAAAATAAAATCATTAACACTTTTTTTAACGACTCAATAAGGAAAAGGAAAGACAAAACTTGTCACCTATATAATAATACATACAACAAAATAATAAAGTAATTTTGAAATGCAAATTTTTAATTTCAATGATTTAAATTTTTAGTAAAATTTTTATTAAAAGAATTGAAATTTTTACTTTGAAAGTGAATTTTCTAGAAAATTTTCAAAGGTAAAAATTTTTTAATTTAGATGGAAAGATATTGACCATTAGGATACTGAAGAGTGACAAGGCGTTGGTGTACTTGTTTACCTCATCTTCGACATTTATAATAGCTTATAGGCTTAACAGTAATAAGTAGTTGTTTTCAAATTTAAAAAAAAAAGTAACATTGTAGGTATGGTACCTGTATTTAAAGTGAAGTTGTTTACGTCTGCGAGCTTTATGTACTTGAACACCGATAACGATCTAAAAAAATTCCATTAATCAAAAATGAATACTTATGGGTTAGGATTTTAAAACTTCAAGTACAGCTTACTTTCACCACTTATTTCAATTTTTACTATTTGTCAGACTGAAAAAGAAAGTGAAAATTGAAATGAGATCTTATTACAACGGTATGTTCTAATATCGTACTCATATTTTCATTAAAATTGACTAGAAAGAAAAAATCAGCTGTCGAGTTTTCTGTTGGTGAAAAACATTTTTATAGGTTCTTAACAGCACTGCGGTACCCAAAAAATAAGTCTACCCCGTTCATTTGGAGGCCAACGTTTCGAATAGGCCTAAGCGATTATATTTTTGTAATAATAGGAAATCTCTTCGCTGGTTCATATCAATTCTGGTGCACTCAAAAACCAGTAATTGGTGACATGTTTTATATTTCTCTTTTAAAACAAAGTATAGGTAAAATAAATAACAACTATTTCATGCAAAATTTCTGTTATTAAAAAAGAGAAACAAGAATAAAAAATAACAATCTTATTAATTATTACCTAATTATTCAGCCTTTCTCCAATTATTTTCCGACCTTTCTCTAATTTCATCATTTTCCGAGACACATTTTCAAAGAATTGACACTTCTTGTCGAGAAATAATTTATTTGATTTTGATTCCACCAATTTTAGGGGTACACTTTCTTAGTCAATAAAACATGGTGTAAAAATCTCTCCGTATTTCGAATGAAATCTTGTAATTTTCGAATAATATATTGCAGCTATGATGACCAAAATTCAGCTATAAGATTGAATTGTTCTGTAGTTTAGCTTAAATTTTAATCTGTAGTTTAGCTTAAATTTTAATAAGACTTAACTACTTACTCCGCGGGTTTTACGTGCCGTGTACAGCTACAAATGCTGGAGGCACGATTTTAATAAGAAATTTACAAAAATTGTATCATTTTTACGATGAAAATTTGAAAATTATTCTAAAGCCAACTAAAGCAGTTTCCTTCAACTGTAAACTATGCACTTGAAAATTGACAGATTTCGTTCGAAACTAAATGAGATTAACGAGAATAATATTTACGTCTTAAGATAAATTAATATCACTCATTTTTCATTTTCGCTCCAAATTTCTTTCTTAGCTTGATAATGCTGAGACAAATACTCGTTCTATGCAAGAACAATTGTTTTCAGTCTCATTTCTCATTTTTCCCAATAACAAGTTTAGAAGTTAGCATAAACATACCCTCAACAGACAGATCCATTGTAAAACTTTACGTTTGGTATAGCATCACAGGAAGAAAAGGGCCAATGTAACACCGAAATGCTAATTAATTCGATACTCAGCTCTTACTGGAATCTGGTCTGAAATCACAAAAATAATACCGAATGCCGGAATAATTAAATTATTTTTCAGTAGTAATGGGGAAAATATGAAAAACCTAATGAGTTATCACCTGTTTTGAAACAATAAATCATACACGATGTTTTTTCGAAAATTTTCACGAATAGTTTTAGCAGTAAGAGGATTAGGTCTCTCGTCTTCTTCTCGGTCATTCAACGTGCTGGAACCAATATTTTTTGTGGGCACATGTTTGAAGGCTTGCCCCCAAGACTGTCCGTCTTTAACATCGTTTAAAATAGCCATTACCTGCAAAATGTATTTAGTTCATATTATATTCGTAAACGTTAAACAAAATACTATTTCATTATTCAAGTAATTCGATAATTAATAAAATGTAAATAAAATAGGATTCACGACTGGCAAAATAATTTTGTAAAAATAAAATGTGTAGTAAAATTAGAAGTTCATTCTTCTTTATAATATTTACATTATCAACTTTACTTACATTTTCGCAATGAAAGAGGTCAGAATCTCACAATCAATCCACATTTGCCAGAAAAAAAAATCAAAACGTGTTTTTCAAGGATTTTGATACAGAATTTTCTGCTCTACTACCCAGCAAGCTCGGTTTTCCCATTTCTCTCATTCTTTATCCTTTAAATTTTTCATTTAATTTTAACAATTACAGTATTAATAGACTGATTAATACGAGAACGATTTATTATAATATTATTAAATCTATTTATTCTGAGGATCATTTGAATCAACTTTTTCATTAGTTCATGGCAGTGTTATCAATAATTTTATGCGAAAGAATTATGAAAATCAGTAGTGACAGGGAACTAATCTGTGAACATTCAAAGTATTTACAACAGGTTTTCACCAAGTTGCACCAAATATCAACTCAACTTTACAGGCCTGTTTTTACCCCAAAACTTAATTGAATGACTACTACAAATCAGAAGACTCATTGGCCAGAAAACAAAATTTACCTTGATAATAGGTTCTGGTGCAGAATTTTTAGACTCTACAACGTGGCAAGTTCGGTTTCTTATTTATCTCACCCCTTATCCCTAAATTTACTCTTAAAAAGTAAGTTTTTAAAGAAAATAAATTATTTCTTCTAAAGTGCTAAGCTTGGGGGCTACAGAATATTTTCATTCAGTTTAAACTCAAAAGTCACATATTTTATTGACAAATGCGAGTTTTGACTCGAACAGTTACTTCAAAATTCATTTATGAAAAACAAAAATCATTTCTAAAACAATTTCTAAAGATCAAATTTAGCTGAAATTCTTTGTGTACATTCTGTGATAGTCTATGTGGTAGTTCCTAACGTATTCCACCATAAAATTCTTCTCCAATGAAAAAAAAAAAATTGCATGATTTCAACTAGTTGACAGCACAGTCTATCACTGAAAATTATTTCTCTGAATAGTAAACACCATAATCCAATTTTTTGAAGCCATATCACCAACTGTATACGTTTCTACTTTATCTTTGACTTAATTTGTACGAAATTTTGACAGAAATATCGAATCAAATGGTTCTACACTAACAGACGAACCCATTAGAGGCAGACTAAGTAGTGTGAGACCATATTAAAAGAGTTTTTTGCGATTACTCTTAGAAATGATTTTTTGGTCAATGAGAAATTTTTAGTCAAAATCAATATAATACAATAGAAATAACAGGCTTCACTCTGTTCCATTAAGAAAAATTGAATCATTGGCTAAACTACAAGTGGAACTAACAATAAGTTCACCAATTTAAAATTAGATCAACCTCATTTCTTACTTGATTCAAGGCGAGAATCTTATGACCAGTGACCCAATGCAGATGTCTATCCAACGGTAACTTCGCCATACGCAGACCGTCTTTTTTTGCTTTGGCCCGCGAAACTGGATAAAAATTACCCGTATCTACGTAAGCACCTGCAAAATTAAACGAACTACTATAGTAGAGGATGATAATCAAGATTTTCAGATTACAGAACGAGGCCCTTACCAATAATATAAATATCGTCAGGATTAAATTCATGCAGAGTTTCTAGGCTGTCCGGTGTCAAGTAGACGAGTTTATTTCGGGGAAATATGTCCAAATAATGTTTATTGGTAAAATGAACGGGGCAATCTATGTCATCGATTGCCGACATCCGCTGAAAGAATTTGTGCCACAAAGTACCTTCCTTATCAACATTGCAAAATACAATATCGTAAGGATTGTAATTCTCTCGATTCTCAGTCCACATTGCTATCATCTGTTTGACACAATAATTCAAATTTCTGGGGTTCATATACGATTCGTAACTGCAGTCGACGATTACTTTAGGACCAAACCATTCGGCTTGGAGGAGTTTGTAATGGTAAAAACGATGTATGGTTGTCTCGTAAACTCGATGAAACAGAGAAGTGCCGGTTAAAGAATATTCTATGGGAGAACTAGTGGTAGCACGTTTTGGACCAGCTTCTTTTTTTTTGGCTTTCAATTCCAAGTACACCTCGTATCTTTTCTTCGCCTCCTCCTTTTCATGTTTTACTTTCATTTCGATCATCCATAAATTCTGCAGATACTTCGGTCGACACTCGCTTGGTGTATTCAACAAGTCTTTCCAACGTTTTCCGTTCAAGTGAATGGGTACTTTTTCTCCTTGCTGTCGCATTAGATCGACTTCAAGCTGTAATACCTTGAAAGCTCTTAATTTTTCCGCATCTCCATCTGAGATGGACTCAAAATCGAAATTTGAGTATGGAGATTCAGATTCGAAGTCGAAGTCTTCGTTTAAGTTGATATCGATTAAATTTGATACGTCACGAGTTGAAGAGGTTTGGTAACATTTTTGAAGAAAATATACAGGAGCTGGAAAAATACCGGTACTATTCTTGCAATTCCGTAGGTGAATGGCAGAGTACATGGCGCAAGATCGCAATATGGCGTTGTTCATTCTGAATACTGACATTCTGTAAACAAATTTAGAAGTATAAGCAAGATCTCTTCAATATGAACTCGAGAGTGGCAAAATGATCACTCAGTGTCCAAGGTGGAAATGAATCAACAGACCTAATGGACGATTGCTTTTGCTCTTCAAACTTTTGATTTAGTAAGTCTGTTTTTCCATAGAAACTTTCATTATTAGAAAACCATCCTAGTCATGAATTATGGGTCTTCTAAGAATAGTTACTTCCGAAATCGCGAATAAATTCTAACAAATTGGCAAGGGTTTCCAACTGAAGGTTTGGTAACTATTCAAACAGATGTTTCTCAAATTTAGGTGGACACTAAAAATGTTGAAAAATTTAAATCCTAAAACAAACGAACTTACTGATACTTTTGCTTCCTTCAAGTTAGCTTTGCATGATAATTTCTGATTTCTTATATTATTCAATCAACTGGTCATTACAAAAAGCTTACTATTTGTTTCGATACGTCACAAAGATCACCAAGTTTCATAATTCGATTAATTTAATCCATTATTTAAACCTTCAGAGCTTCAAAATTCAGAAAATCCTGAAAAATAACACAAAAAAAGCGTGTAAAAGGCATGAAATATGAAAAAATATGATGAAAAGTGAAAACTGAAAAGTGATAACAGAAGAGCTTACTTTTGTTTATCGACTCTAGCGCTACTTTCTGGATAAAACGAATGATATCTACGTTGAATTATTGGTAATCCAGCTTTTAAACGTTTCAAAGTCTATGCAAATAATGTCTATGGACTTTTCACGGAAGTTTGAGTAAAAGTTCAAAGGGAAGTAGGGGAAAACCGATACGATACACAGGACAGAGTATGTTACAGAGGCATCCACAAACTACGAAGTATTTTACGCTCTTTATCATTAAATTTCACTTTCATACATTTAAATAATATATTTCTATTTTTCGGATTGTAATTAGTTGTTTAATTAGTAAAATTTCGTGTTGACCGCTGCGTATAAATCAGGAAATTCATTTTGATCTTCCAGTCGTTGAAGATCTTCAACTTCTGCCAGTAAGTCTCTGTAATAATGTTGGAAATTTTCAATTCAAAATTCTTATGTTGTCCACTTGGCCCTAAGGTCTCTCTTTTTTTGCAATGCTATGAAGTTCCTTTGATCATTTTTCACTATATAGAGTAAATTATGTTATAAAAAGAACTTCATGTTTCTTAGTCCATTCTTCAAGTATTTCTACTCTTGAAATCAGAATGTAGCTAGACAGCCACCACAAAATTTCAGTTTGTTGATTCTCATGAGATTAGTATCACTTTTCTTACTTTTGATGACTATTTGGTTGAAAATACCAAATTTTGGTACGATATATCCGAATGTTTGTTGAAAGTTATGAAATGATTCTTATTCGGTGTCATTAATTCTAATCCCTTTATGTGTTTTTATTTTGCAGATTGAAGATGCAACGTTGTTGTCCTGTTAGAAAAGTATACAAAAACACTGACAATGTATTTCGCTGCAACGTTCTTTTTACATTTACTTCTTGTGTATGGTATGTATGATGACCTACACTCACTGTCTTCATAAACTACTGTATTACTTCAAATCTGCGAGCATTCTACCGAAAGTTGGATGATGATCACTGGCTGAGAAATTATGAAACCTCACCATTTTGACAGGAAAAAATTAAATTTCCAAAACAGTACAATTTGATGTATATTTTGTAGATCTCCAGTTTTCCTTTGGATTAAGATGCCACCATTATAACAGAACAGCGTGCAGACATGGTTTTGAAGACTGTAACAGCATTGAAGAATGCAGTTCTAAAGAAAATTTTCATTGCTATGTTCTCTGGAACAATGCCACGAATTCAACGATGTTCATCGAATACAAAGTATGTATAATTTGGTCTATTACTGACACAACTAATGAAATAGCTAGCTTTTCTATGAAGATGTTCTGAAGTAGTTCCTCGCTGAAGTCGAACAGAATTACGAAAAATCTTGATTTATTAGTTTCAAATTGATGCAATATGTTCGTATTTTTTCTCGAACTTTATTCTTCTTGATTCCAATTTGACTTTTTTGTATACCCAGATTTTTCATGAACTTTAGTTATAAGAACAGCCATGGTCTACTATTTTCCTCTATTATTTTTGAACACTTGAATTATCTGATCGAGCTGAACTGAAATGTGTTGAGGCACTCCAGCAAAAATATCTTAAAAAACATACGATCTCATTTGTCCATTTTAGAATATAATTTGATAAACTATTAATTCTTTTTTTTCCTTGTAGGGGTGTTTTATCACCTCCGATCTAGCTTGCCAAAGTCAAAATGAATGCATCGATAAAGGCGATTTGAAGAACCAGAGTTGGCTGTATTGCTGTTGTGAAGGAGATTTGTGTAATAATGACTTCTCTTGGAAACCCACCCCAAAACCTCCAACCTTGAACGTAACTTGTAAGTTTATCTTTGTAAAAAGCATTGATGTGTCTTAGATGGATTCTATTAATTGATTCAAAAAATAATTTTGTTCTGTAGCCTCTTCCAATGACGACGATGTCAAATCATACATGATTTACGTCGTGTTTCCTGTTTCTTTGGTCATTGTTCTCTTGGTAATGATGTTGCTGAAGAGAAGGAAGATTTCTTATTTCAATAAGGTATTCAGCTAGTGGTTTTATGCAGACTCGAGCTTACTTAGAGTGAACTGTGTCTATGACATAATTGTAATGACATGCAAACCTCTGATAATGATTTTGTGATTCCAAAATGAAATATTATGTCTCTCAACTTTTAGAATTGAGGATAAAATTTTGTATTTATTGAAGTTGCATTGAAATTAATTTCGAGGTCATTGATCCCCTAACAATATGAGAATTCATATTTACTATAAATAATTTTGGCCGGTTCAAAATATTACTCTTCTTTCATCTTTTGTCCGACTACGTATTAAATTCCACTCTTTGAATCTCTACAACCAAACTTTCGTTAATATGAGAAAAATTAATTCAAAACTTTATGTCAACTGATTCTATGAAGTTTAGGACTTTCTAATATCCTCTTTCAGGTACTATTGGATTTAAATATTCACTTATAATCAGTATTTTGCAATAGACTACAAAAATTATCCAAATTCTGCTTTTAGATTTACTTGTCACAGAATATGTAATGTTGATTCTTCTCTTCCAGAAAATTCCATCGTCTGACTTGAGACCTCAATCGCCTCCCTCGCCCATCCCAGCAAAGTCACGTTCGATCAGTTTAATCGAAGTCAAAGCTAGAGGTAAATTTGGAGCCGTGTGGAAGGCTACTGACATTAAAGAGTTGGTTGCGGTGAAAATTATGGCACCACAGGTACGATTTAAATCATCGTATGTCCTCAAATTTTATCATTTCACACTCAAAAGCACGTGGAATTTCGAATTTTTATTTTATTTTATTCCAGGAAAAGCAATCGTGGATGACGGAACAGGAAATTTACAAATTGCCTCTAATGAATCACGAAAATATTTTACGATTTATTGCCGCTGAAAGACGTGGTGATGTTCAGGTCACAGAATATTGGCTCATCACTGAATTTCACGAATTAGGTTCTCTCCACGACTTCCTCAAGCATAACACAGTCACTTGGGAGCAGCTCAGCCGTATAGCGTTTACGATAGCTAGGTAAGAGAAATAGTTTTTTGAATAGAGATTTTTATAATTACGAGGATGTCGAGGAAGAAAAAGTAACCAGTAACTTCTTGCTAACAGATACCTCAATCAAAATTATTTTTTGTTAATGTGCAGTAAAAATTTTCGTCGCTTGAAAGAAATTCTAAGATTATTCGACCTCTATAATTTCTTTGGTAATTCGAACAAAATCGGAAAGTCTATTATCCTTTCAGATAAATTTATGTAGTTTACATTGTAGCTATTTACGTGTACTAATTTTGTAGATAATTTTTCAGAATTTTAGTCGATGATACGAACTTTAAAAATCAGATATCATTTGTATTATGCATATTCATTTTGTAAAACTACAACACCTTTGAGAGCTTGTTCTATGTTTTTATCACTCACGTTCTCCCAAAGTCTCGTGTAATCTACATGATGAATGAGTTTTGATAGTGAATTTCGGTTTGTAGGGGACTGGCACATTTACACGAAGAGATTCCATCCGAGAAAATTGAATGTTATAAACCAGCAGTTGCTCATCGTGATTTCAAAAGTAGTAATGTATTGCTAAAAAGCGATCTATCCGCTTGTATTGCTGATTTTGGATTGGCATTGATATTTAAGCCTTCAAGATCCTGTGGCGACACGCATGGTCAAGTAAGCTTACATTTTCTCATTTTTGGGAGCAGGCAGCTACTGATAATTATTTTCACAAACATTTCTCCTCGATGTTTTATCGGTATTTTCAATGATTTTTTTTATTTTAGGTTGGCACTCGACGATATATGGCACCTGAAATTTTAGAAGGAGCTATTAATTTCTCTCGTGACTCATTTTTGCGAATTGATATGTACGCTTGTGGTTTGGTTTTGTGGGAATTATTATCGCGATGTTCATCTCATCAAGTAAATATGAGCTTCATTTCCCAATTTTACTTTCTCATCCAAAATTATTATTATCGACTTCTATTTTTCTGAACTATTGTGTTACATAGCGTAAAATAGTTCTATGTTGATCTGCGAAACGCTTAAATAGATGTTTTGCATTTTTCATAGATTGGATGAGGGTGAAATATTGATGAATAATTGTTGCTACTAAAGGTAGAAACCTCATTGGAAAACTGTAGTTTAATGGAAAATAATAATTCCCTTATCATAATTCCAAAAATTACGATTCAACTTATCTATGATTTTAATGAGATTGTCTATATGTATATATTTTAAATGTAATGCTTAAAATGGAATAAAAAAAAAAAAAAAACGAGCATCCGAAAAAAATTAGAATTTATTTTGAAAATATTTTTTCAAAAGTTCGTGTCTCTTCTGATAGTATTTTTTCATTTCATTGTGCGTAGAAAATCTAATTTTTTTTCTCTCATTCATTTCATCGACCGCGTTTTTTGAGTGATTTTTCAAATTATTTCTATTTTTTCAGGGTACGGTTACTGATTTTAAATTACCATTCGAAAAAGAAGTTGGTCAACATCCCACACTCGAGGACATTCAAGAAGTCGTGGTACACAAAAAGATGCGTCCAGTTATTGAGAAATCATGGCGAGAACATTCGGTATGTTTCATGCGTGACCTCAGTTTCTACATTGAGGGTTTACCGTTTTTAAAGTCTATTGTATCGATGGCTCCTTTTATCAACGTCCCTGACATTTTAACATTTTGGCATCGTTGAAAAAGAAATGTGTATCTAGCAGCTAGCACTTTCTTCAGATATCAACTATCTTTCGATAGGATTGAAAAATAATTTGAAAATACATTATCTGATTGCATGCCCCACTTTAGTATGCCAACTTTCAAATCAATATACACTTGAATCAGAAAATCACAGAAAAAAGAAAAATTGTTATATGTTTTGTTGATTTGAAAAGAAATTAACTGATTAACAGGCAGTTCCTCATCATTTTCTGGACTAAACGTTTGAGGTCTTGTATTTTTCCTATGAACTTAATGTTCAGTGCTTTAGTGATAGTCTTATATAGGGCGTTTGAATTATTGAACAGAATTGAACTCGAACTATAAATTTTAGCGGCTTGAAGGTTTAACTTCTGACCCAGGATTTTAAAATTGAGGGTGACGTCAAGTTGGAATTCATTATCTTCATCAATTGAGCTCGTATTTTCAAAAAAAATGTGTCAAAAAATTCTAGCGCTGCAAGCCCCGCTAAAAACTGTCCCGAGGTAAATGCATTTGAACTTGTTTAATTGTGAGTTTCTATATTATCTACACACAGAAATGATATAAAAAGCTTTGGTTTGATTTTTCCACGTTACATCATCTATCCACTTTTCAACATATTATTTTGGTTTCTCTTTTGCTCTAATATTGAAATATTACAGGGTCTTAATGTGCTATGCGATACTGTCGAAGAACTTTGGGACCATGACGCCGAAGCTCGAGTCTCAGCTTGCTGTGTCATGGAGCGTATGTCCATCCAGTGCCAGTCGATACCGTCGTTATCACCTACCACACCTTTGATGTACGAAGTGTGATCGGCTACTTAGTAAAGAAAAATTGTTTTGTGTGACTTGAACGGCTCATTCTTGAGGATCAAGTTGCACCGATATTCGTTTAGATGAGCGACTGACTAGTAGATTCAAATGTTGTATAGTGTCCTGTTAACTTCATCGAGCTAGTTACTGATTTTGTTTTGGCAACTACTCGAATTCGATGGGAAAGTAACTACTAAGTTTCCGTAGAGATTTGTCTCGTTGCAGAAAAAGGCCTGCGGAGGTACTCAACTGCGATGAACTTTCGATTGCGATGTGAGTTACCTCTGGTTTACGAATACATGTGAGACGATTTGTACTTTCGATTTTATTTATTTTAAATTCTGTTTTAATTTAACTTTTCGTCAAATTCGTCAAAAATGACGGCTTTTAGGTTTTCGTTAATTTATTTGTTTTCATTCTCTCTTCTGCAGTATAGTACTTGACATAAAGTTGGTTAAAGTTTGATGTTTTATGATTCCGTTTATACTCTGTTTTCGACTTTGTACAATTATTATTTTCTTCCTCTAAATGCATCATTTATTTAGTTGTCTGTTTATTTAGTTGTCTGTTTATTTTATTTTGTTAATACGATTCAGGAAAGATTTTGTTGTATTTATACTAACCTAATTGATCTACTCATAGCCGAAATTTGTTTCATGTTGATATACTCGCAATTCTGTACCTATATTTTCGTAAATTTTGACGATTTTTGTTTTCTCTTTCCTGATTTTTTGTGTATGTGTTTTTTTCTTTTATAAAAATATAATACCTTTCAAAAATTGATTTTTTTTGCGAATTCGACTTATTTTTGTCCCCCTTTGATGCCAGGATCAACTAAGAACTAACGTATATTCAAAAATACTATCAGCTACTCTACTGATAGGACTAATTGTAAATCTGACATAAGTAGAAGAAAATTTTCCTCTAAAGCGATAGAGGAAGGTGAACATTTTTTGATTTTCGTTATAAATTAAAAGTTTCTACTCGTATGTTCTTTCTACTTCTCAAAGCTAGAAAATGGCTGATTGAAATTTTAAACGCGGTAATTATCAAAATATTATTTCTCTACTTTAATCATCGAGAAAAATGTGAAAAAAAAAACTGAAGTTGATTCAATTCGATTTGAGAAATTGAAAATTACGAATTATCAAATAAAATAAAATATCCCAAAGACTTAGCTGTCTTGAAGATTTAATTTACATGCAACTTCTAAATGCAGGTTATAACGTTGACGTTACAAAACTGATTCACAAGCGAACGAAAAAACATTTGAGAACGATATTTGTCATTCTTTCAAACATTCTTCTCAAGGTCAACGTTTCCCGCGAGGCATCCGTTTTTGTTCACGAATGATTAAGAATTGAAATTGAAATACGAATCTATTGAATCATTCGCTCATCATGAAGCCTGTTGCGTCTGTTTGTTTTCATGTTGTCAGAAATCAGAATGCAAATCAGTGAAGTTATTCGTTTTTTTAATTTGGTGTCGGTTAGTCGAACTCGTGCTTGTTGCTGTGTAATTTTCGTAGTAATTTGGTAATTCTGTTAAAAAATAATTATTATAGAATTAATAAATCGGTGTTCAGTGTTTCGTTCGAATATTTAAGTTTATTGTGCGTCGTTCTAGTGTTTTTTAAATGCGAATTTGAATGTTATCAGCCATCGTAGGAGAAGCTTACACAACTCTGCTCGTAAGTCTAGTTCATTAATTACCAGTCGGTAGAACTAATCTCTATTTTAATTAACTGTAAAGAATTACTTAATCGAAAGGAGAATGCCGAATATAGCTATCTTATGGTTTTTAATGTATCGGAATTTATTGCTCAGGTAAACATTAATATCGAGCGATTCGTTTGATTACTTTTCATTAAGTTTATTTCCCGGTATTCTACGATATCGAAAGAATGAAGAATTTGATCCTAGTCGAGTACTTTTCGTAGAAATGACTTAAAAATACAGAATGCCTCGATGAATATGTTTCTGATCTACGTACCAAATTATTGGTCGATTTAATCTGTTCCAAATTTTCCATTCATCTACTTTACCGCCAAATATCTCTCAATAGTCTTGATGAGTCTGCACACGAAATTTCTGACTGAAAAAAATTAAGACATGGTGCTTTGATGTCTAAATGACCAATTTACTCATGTTAAATGGGATGCCAAGAAGGCTATGGACCCTTTTTGGTGCCAGAGTGAAGTTATTGAAGATTGAGGATGCTTGACGCAGAATGAAATTTTTGTTGATTTTAATGAGAAATAGTATACATAATATTATCATTCACGATAACGTTATGAAAAATTGATGAGGTACTTGAGATCAAAAAATGAATTTCGATTCCTTTGGAAGCCCCTTAAAAAGTACTTCATCCCCACGAACGTTTGAAGGTTCAAAAACGAGTGATTTTTGACTTTTTAGAAAGGTTGTATTTTTTAGAAACATTTTTTGGACTTGGCTGTAAGAAATTTGAAATCTACATAATTATGATTTCAATTTTTATGTCATACGTCATACCCATGATTTTTACCTTGAAGTTTATGTGAATTTTATCTAGAACAAAAAGTTTGCCTTCGAACATGGGATGGAGATTTTTTTTTGTAAGTTATACTTTTATTTGCCAGGATAAGAGTGCGAAGAAAATTAACTTGGAGTAGTAACATAAACACAATTAAATGTTTTTGAAGTTGATATTTTTCCGCTGGTTTTCATCTTGGAAACCTTATTTTTTCTTCATTTACGACAGAAGCTATCTGGATTACTATTGCATGAAACAGTTTTGTGGCTTTGAACCAGAGTGACCCAAGTTGAAAATTTTTGTCTAGAAAAACGCGTTGAAGTTATCAAAATACACTCCATTCCCTTTGTTCAAGTATTTCTGGTTTTAATTTTAAAGATAATGAGTGATTATTTCAGGACACTTGAGTTTACAAGGAAGTGCGAGGCTAAGTACATCATAAATTGTCAAAATGTCTTAGTTACCAAATTTGAAAGATTTTTGCACGCTGCTTTGAGGAACAGGTTTTCTCTAGATTGAATGGGACTACTTTCATGCTGATGACATTGTTTCTAAATATGATCGAAAAATAATTAATTTTCCACATAAAAGCTGAATTGTCGCTGAGTTAGTATGCAACATACTTTTCAATATTTCTTCTCTAATTGTGAGTGAAGCATACCCTTAATGATCTGTAGATATATGGTACAATTTATAACCGTAATATTATCGAAATAGTTTTGCTCGTTATCGCCATTTTATTTAGTCCGAGAGAACACCCTGTATGATAAACATTAACCAACCATTTCAAGTGGTACAAATTATGCATTTTTAAATATAGGCCATTTTTACCTCATCGTCAGTTCATTCGCATCGTGTTTATGTGATGGGTAAACTTGGCAAATTTTCAAAACGAAAAAAAAAAGAAAGAAAAGGGTTCGACTAGAACGTATACGTACGTCGTCGTACTTACAAATTATCATACGGTACTGTCTCCTTTCTCCTGATTTGTATGATGGTATTACAAATTAAGAGAGGAGGAGGCAAAGGGGTGAAAAAATCGTATGCGACATGTGTTCGTGAGGGGGAGTATTTCCTACTGTATACTACTTGATTTCCGTTCTCTAGACTAAAAGCAGCAATGCTTTTTTTTTTCTTGAATTTTTTTTTTTTTGAAAACCATTCTCTTGATGGACGAGCGAACGACGCGTGCTACGCATCAAACGCAGCCACCAACATCCGGATGACAAACCGTTTGTAGAATTGTTTGGTATATATCATCATTATATCTTCCTACAAAATCTGAGCCATCGAATCGAGAGGGGAATCGGCATTCCATTGAATGATGTACTAAAGAAACCGGTCCGCCAGTTTATAAACTTATTTTATACCTCTATTTTGTATGCGCACACGCACAATCCCACAGCGGAGCAGATTAATATCGGTTGGTTGAGGAAACGAATGCATAATTAACACGATATACATATAACAGTACGAAGATGGAATAATAAAAAGCCACCTAATGGACCGTCTATAACCAGTGGTTAAATCTCTCAATTTTTGATTTTTTTCTATAAAATGCTATTTATATATTATGTATTCATTTCTTGTTTGGCTCGTTTTATGTCACTGTATAAGCTATTCGTCGTTTATGTGCAGCTTCTGTAGGCATTATGCAGTTTTATGATGGTAATTCAGGGTCGTTCACGCGATTTCTTCGAATTGACGTGTTTTTTGCTCGGGCTTTCGTGTAAAAAAGTGAATATACTCGTAGTAGCTGTATAGAGCAAGAAGCAGAAGGTCTGACGAGTGCTTCTTCCTGCTTTGTTTTATTGAGTTTGCAAAAAGGCACAGTTTGGCGAAGCGAAAAGTTGGCTAGAATGTTTTCATTGTTAGTATAGATGGATTTTAGACGTCATTCAATTTGTCAGTACAATTAAGTTGGAGGAATTAGATAATAGTTTCTTTTCGCCTCATTTTATAAGTTTATTATGTCCTAGTATAATTGAGTGTAAAAGAAATATGAAAAGAATTGTTTTTAATTCGAGTGCATGCTACTTATGGCTGTCGTATAATTACATGCTGTACAAACGCAAGCGACAAAGTCTCATACCCAGCTGACAGGTGCATAGCTTTCTTCACGTAAATGCACAATGACATTTTGACATCAGCTGTCAAGTAATTGCTTATCCTTGTGGCTTCAAAATTGTAATATTGTCCTTATCCGAAAATTTCAGCCCATGTAGAAGATATAATATAGGTATTATAGTCAAAGCAGAAAATCCTGAATTTGAGAATTGGTCTCTCACTGCAAAATGTATAAATATTTCTCGTAGATGAAATTTTTCCTCTCAGATATCACAATATCGAATCGAGTCACCTCGACTACGAATGAACCAATCGTTCGAATACATTATGATGGATGGAGTTACGAAATCGATGGTTAAATTTTAGATAGGTATTATATTTCAATATCTGGTACGTGTTTTTTCTTACTTCCAGCGTTCATTTCGTTCAATTTGTTGTTGTTTTTTTCGCCATTTCACCCCTTTAAGGCTGTGGCAGTTCACTCTCTCTGGGAATGCGGATCGAATTTGTCTAATTGGTGAAGTGAAATTACAAGCGTGTCGAACGCGGTGTATAAATGTTGACGACAAACGCAGCGTGATAATCGGTAACGATTTTTGCGGCAACAAATTCAAGAAATAAGTTCCTGCGAAGGCTCTAGGCACTATAAAAAACTCGACCGAACGTTGAAGGAAATGGAATGAAAAGAGGAAAAAAAACGAGCGCAGGGAATGGTGAAATGGCGAAGAAAAAATTGTCAAAATTTTCCAACTGTTTGGTCGCGAAGATGTCTGGGTGACGATAGTGCAGTCGGCTGGCAGAAAGGAAAAACGTAGGATGGCTTGACTAATTTAATGGGGAATTAACATCGGTACTCGAATAACTCGAGTACACACCTCACAATTTGTTTCGATGACGAATTCGTTCTTCTGTAGCCATTTCTTTAATTATCTGAAACATAATTTTAGTCGTTCAATTCATCGTTTGTCGACTGAATAAAAAGAGACGATCTGACCATCGTTAATTCGTATCGACACAGGCACAGCTACCAATTTCACCATAAAATGTATAAATTTTCGAAACGTTTCTGCAAAATCTAGCACCTATTGAGTTGTAATTAATGCAAAAAATGATATAAATTGAACTTCTTTTGGTATGAACTAATTCTCTGAGATGACTTACGAGTTCGGTTTTCGATCATTGTTTTCCATCTGAAAACATAATATAGGTACTGCAGTTATTTTAATTGTCTCACTGCAGACACTTCGCTGTAGGGAGCCTCTCCCCTGTTTCTACTGCTAATTTGCCAACTATCAGTTTCTGTGTTGATTATTGCGATTGGTGGGACACTGGGTTTACACTGATTGATATTGACATTAACTATTAGCTTCATTAGAAGATGCAATTTTCAAACGCCCCTGTGCTGTACCTTTGTAAACAATTGGCTTACAGTGACCGCCATGCGTATACTCGGCACGTTTTATTTTTTAAATATTTCTTATGTTAGGTGCAGTTTCCACTCTCGTCTTGCGTCCACCTTCGTCGTAATCGACGAGAATGGCTGTGGTGTGCGCGATGGAGATGCGAGCAGGTTGTCCGACGGAATTTATTTTATCGGCCTCGGGGTATTATTCGTATTTACGTGCATTTACAGGAATATTAATTTGAAATCTGTACGAACGGAGTGTGTTGGGTGCCTTATTTAAAATAAAAAAAAATAAAAATAGGCTACGTACCACTAGAAAGTACTTTATGAACTGTATAAATACGAGTACTTGCAGGGTGATCGTCGCATGTGGAAGAGTAGCTGCGGTAGCCTTACCAAACGTCCATTGAAGTGGGTTTTTTTCCCTTTCATATTATATTCTCGTTTCCTACAAAGTGTTGAGAAACGATTGTCAGATTAATGCCGATTATTTCTCGTGGGATGCTGCTATATAGCTCTCTGGAGGGAAGTTCAAGTTCCGTTTTGGTGAGGCGTGTGTCTGGTGTGTTTGTGTATAGGCGTTTTTGAAAGGCATTTCGGCGAGGCGAAATTAGAACACGATCTTGACTGCAGAGACTGATGAAACGGTCGACCATCTGTGTGTTGGCGCAGATTGCTTTTACAGTGGGATAACCTTAAGGTGTACGCCTGTGATTTGGAGCTGTCGAGAACGTGGTGAATGAAATTTTCAGAAATTTAGAAACGTGGACCTCTATTTTGAAGTGAAATGGCTGAGGGTTTCTTTCTCTTTAGTGTCACATGGACGTATATCCAAATAGATTGTTAGTATCGAAGTCGACCATACCCGTGTGTACGTATCTTAATTTGAGCTCAGAATTGTGCTTACTAATTATTGCTGTAATATATTGGTAAATTAATTCGTGGCAGGAGGGATTGAGCCTTTTAATACTCGTAAATTATGTTTATTACGGTAATCTATGTACGGAGAGAAAATCTCTGCTCTCTGAAGGAAGAAAAGTCGAGAGTGAGACAAGTCGAAATCATCAGTTTTGAGATATTCGCTGTGAAAGTTTTCAAAATACGTACTTTTCCCTTCTTTCGGATAGTTATACTCGTAATTTGCTTTTTAAAGACAAAGAATGGTTATGTGGGAACTGCGAGTTCATAAAATGAGAGTACAAGATTTACTACGTTGAACATGGTCAGTATCTCCTTATCGCCGAATTCAAACTTGGATCACATCTAGTTCTCAGGCATTCGCTCCTTGTTTAGATCGATGTAATATTTCACCCATCTAAAAATTCCAATAATCTGATCCAATATATGAGGTGCTAAGATCCCTTCTCGATTAGTTGTCAGTAGTGACCATTCACAGTGCATCATTTAGTTCCACCAACTGGACCAATGTGGTGCTACCCAAAATCAAATTGGCTCACCGACTAAATTAATTGGGTGCCGCCCAAAATTAAATTGGCACCAACTCAACCAATGTGGTGCCACCCGAGATCAAAAATCTTGGGCTGTTGCTCTCATCATTTTATTTAACTCATTTATTTTGGCTACTTGGGACCATAAATTCTCGTGCTTATGGATTTCCACTTTTACTAATGTTGATTCGGGAGGATAGTAGAAATTATTTCGACATCATCGTCGTGTATGCGAAGGTTTCTTGACTTTTTGCTCTCGATGGACCCCATAGTGTGTGGCTCGTCAGCACGATGACTAAACTAGTTCTGGAATATAATTATTAACTCGTCTGAAGCGTGTGCCATGTTTGTACACCAATCCTCGTCATTGTCATCGTTAATGAAAGTAAAAACTGATTAATTTTGCGTGTGTACCTCGTACACCTGTTCGGATGTTGTGGAATTTCGGCTTCCAGAGACGGGAACGTGGGCAACCTGCACTAGCGAGGCGGACGCTGCTGCGAGCGTGGTGCAAAGAAAATGGCTGGTCTAATCGACGTATTGTTTCCATTATTTAGAACTGTGAAGCAACAAAGTGCCCTCCTAATTCGTTGACCGAAATGTAGTCCTTGGCTCGATTAATGTACATTGTACTCAGACTTACATATATCTTTTACTGAAGAGAGGATGACGACGACGATGTAGAAAAAAAAAAATAAATAAAAGAAAGATGTAAAGGTATCGTGTGGTGCTTGTAAACAAAGTTCTTTATTGCATAATAGAGCGCTGCGCTTCTTAGTGAAAAGTACTCAAAATGGTTATTGCACCAAATCGTTGGCTCGACCGAAGGAGATTCTTAAAACACAAGTACGAGTATAAACCCCTAAATAAATGGCAAGTGCTTTATTAGCAATTTAGTGAGGGCGATGGTTCATAAATGAATTAAATAAGAAGGCAGATTAAGGTGGTCCTTATTTTATAAAATATTTCGTTTAAAAAATGAGTGATCCTCTAATTTTATTCTACCTTGCTTCTAAGTTCTAGTATAAATTTTGTCACCCTAGGATCGTTCCTTCAGGTGCCTAATTTGAATTGAAGTTTCTCATGTTATTTTCTCGCATTTTTGCAAATTTCCTCTGCAATATAGGTTTTACTGAAAAAATTCACCGAACTGAATTTGTTTTACCTTTAAATACAAAAACTTTTCTATTAGATTTTTTCATAGAGTGAAATACATGTATTGGTGTGACAAAGAATAACCGAAAATAATTACCTATTTTTGATTTCATTTGAATTTTTTCTTTTCTTTTATTTTTTTTGATAACTCGAATTTTGGAAGTACCAGTAGGTATAAATAATTGAATAAAAACATGTAGCATAATATGAATTAGGTTAAGCAATGAAGATAATATTGTGTTTCTATCTAACGAGTCATGTCAGTGTGCTTGAATTACCCTACTATAGTTATATTTAACTTTTTACTGGGCATCTATTTAATCTACATACAAGTGTATGCAAACAATATTTTTCTGGCATAATGTCTTAATCACACGCTCAGAATAAGAATTATTTAGTCATCTTAATCGGTGTACTTAATTCTAGTTTGATAATGAAAATACGAAATGCATGTATGTTATTCAGATTTTCCTGAGAATTTTACTTATTTGAAAGAGTGGTGTGATTCATCATTAATAGCGATAGAAATTCGTTTATGAAATATTTTCAAGAATTCTCATTGTATAGGTGCGCGAGGCTATTGTCGGAGATTAATGAGTTGTTTATGTTGCATTTTCATTCAATTTCATTAGATTTCTCGTAATTTCTCTATCGTCATGAAGGGAGTGGGTTTTTAGCTGTCGCATCACTCCTCGCTTCAAAAAGGAAATGGCATATATTCGCAGTACCTTTATATTCTGCATTACGAAGATTCGATGCGAACTCGTGCATATATACATATTCTCAGTATTTTCTGTATAGTTTCAAGTGCTACAAAATGAAAGGTTGCTGGGATTTTTTTTCTCAGGATTTTCAACTTTTTGGGTTGGCAACGCCGATTCCTTCAATCGAGGGAGGATTTTACATAATATGTAGAACGGGTTCAGAGATTCATCGATTGAAGTAAAAAAGTCCAATAAATTCTGATACATTTATGAAAAAATCTCGCATCTCAATTCAGATCATTAGTGGTAAAGCAAGAAATTTCGAAATTTTTGAAATATTCATTTTCCTCCTACAGAAGATATTATAGTGCTCCTTTTGTGTGGCTCCTGTTTGCTGTTCGTGTTTTGTACTGATGATTTCAGTACGACTGCAGCTGCTTCTATATTATACTTTGCGAAGCTGCTACTGAATTAAAAATAAAATGGAAAGGTGTTTTCGGTTTTTTCAAAAGGTTCCGTCCTTATGAATCATTTTAGTGATGTTCAGTCGTCGTCGCACGTGGTAATGCGGGTGTAGTTTTGTGCGTTTATTTGGGATCCACCCGTTTTCGGATCATATGTTTTTATGCCCTCGCTCGCTGCTACTATTTCGGTAATATTCGCCGGTATTTTTGCACTCTTGGCTTGCGAAAGTATAGATGATTCATGTTATAATCAGCTTTGAAATAGCTGGTAAGAAGCTGCTTTACTTTGACCAGGAGTACCATCTATATATTTGCATAAGATGCGCATCACTTAATGACCAAGTCGTTTGAAGAGAAAGTATTATACTCATTAAATTATCATTTTTTATTTTCTAAATGAGCTGCAGTTTACTTTGAACTGCGCATATTTCCCGAGTTGAGCAAAATTTGAAGAAAAAATGTCTACTTTCTTCGATGAAGATGCCCTCTTTTTCAGAAAAAAAACTTGCTGATTGGCATAACTTGAAGCCATTAGTATAATCACCCTAATTTTTTACTCAGCCTTTTCATTCTATGTGCGGAGTGAAAGCTCCCAAAGTCTGCTACAAGGAGTTTTAAAATGTTTTTATATGAGATGTACCGCTCATATGTTGCAAGGTGCATTCGAGGGTACCGATAACAAGATAAAACAAAATTCTAGCTCTGAACTAGGATTCCAAAATCGACGACGAGAAACAAAAACATGTACCTACTTGAGTGTAATTTGAGTAGTGCCCTATCATATCATTAGTGATGTGCTGTGTGGTTATTTTTTTACTTTTTGGTTAGTTTTTTAATCGAGTATAATATGACGAAGATAAGATGTGAAGGTATTACGATATAATAGTGATGAACTGAAACTTGGATTTTTCAAGCCCAATAATTGTTCTAATAGACGAAATAGTCTATACTAACAGGCAAATATAAATTTTCTCAGTTTATTGACTTTTCTTGTGCGCTGGCCTGTGGTTGTCGTTTTTAGCAAACCACTAAAATACTAGAATCCCAAAATTTCATTCGTTCTTTCCAACGTAACCTCTAATTTCATTCATTAAATCACCGTTCCATAAACAACTATTACCTACTATTTATTTCAAAAAATATTTAACGGATCAGTCGATTATTTATCGTTCGTTCGTCCTTTTAATCGTTATAATTTTTTTTTCTTCGTTCTTAATAACTGAACCGTGAATTTCCTTTACGTGTTTTTTTTTTCTTTTCCTCAAAAGCAAAAAAAAAAGAAAAAGAAAAAAAAGAATAGGGTAATAATGCAATTTTCATTAAAATTAAACGAAAGAATGTGCTGAACAAAGAAAGGAAAGAAACCATTAACTGTTAGATCTTGAATTTGAAGATTGCTGACAAAGTCGTTCCCGTCTTTTTTCTTTACGAATGTCGTTAATTTCGTGTATGACTTGCAAATTAATGGTACCCACTATGTGCGTCCACCTCAGTACATTGACCTTCCAGGTAATGCACATGCCAAAGGAAACTAAAGAAAAATCTCTTCTTGCTCGTTGGAAATGCTGGAGATATGTAATTTTATGTGACACAGTCATTATTGGCGAGGTTGATTTTTATTTGAAGTACTGTGAGAACATAGTTACCAACTATTTTCCTGTTGAATGAATTGAATCTTGAGAAATGGCAAGGAGTGTACCAGGGCCGTATACCTTGGCCGAAATGGTCGGAGGGCGAATCAAATTTCCGGGTGGGCCAAATGCACTCCTTTCTGCACCGCCATTCTAGAGATACATTTTTCTGAGAAGATGGAGAAACAACTTGTGCTGAAAAATAGTTTTCGGACGTTTTTCAAGTTTTTTAATGATGCAGCTGTCGAAAGAAAAACGAAACCCAATTGCGATCGCTCAATTGAATATCAAATAAAAAATAATCCTCAACATAATATGAACAGTGATTTTCAAAAAGGGGATAAGTCCACTTTTTTCAAAAATTGAGTTCTTCAGTTGTAAGTATAATAATAAGTCCCAAAATGCAACCATCGATAAGAAAAGAGCCTTCGATCAAGCTTTTTTTCACAACACATTCGCAATTACGAGTATAAAAAACTATGAACAGCTTTTTCGCAGACTCTTGCATTTTCTAAGCCTGTCATCACTTTATATTAAATGATTTTTCCGCCTCCCTGTGACCTATAACTCCATTTTGTTTTCTAGTCTACGATTAGATACGAATGTGGAGTATTTTTAGCTAGCTAAGTGTAGAGCACCCTGCTAAATGCTGTATGCTTTTTATAAGCACAGGCATTTGCCTTCAATTTAAGATAGTAATTCTCAATTTTATTGTTATTTTCATTTCTGGAAGCTAAACATGAAACTCTTTGCTAGACGTTTCTGGTTAGAGTAGAGTGTAATAAAAGTTATATATTCGAGATATCCGAGTACGGTGTACTTAGGTAGTTATTCGTATCATCATTTATTTTATGAAGGTAACTATTTATTTTTCATCGGATTTTAGTGATTCCGGATTTAGAAGGAGATATGCGGTTCTTTCGTTTTGGAAAATTTATTTCTTTTTGACGAAATGCAGAATGCACGTGGTCGATACAGTCGATCGATACGCCGTTTTTTTCGTCATTACGTTGGTTTTATTGATCGTATAAACCTTGAAAATAAAATAAAATCACGTACTTATTTGATTTTTTCCCCCTTTGAAAGATTTCCTTCCTCCGCTTCTGTGTTTTTCTTGAATTGCATTTACGTTATAATGAAATGATCGAATGCTTTTACAGGTGACCGCATTAGAGATACGCGCAGCAGAACGAAAATTATTTGGAGGGAGACACGCATTCGAAACAAGAACAACGACACGGAAAAGGTAAAGTTCATTTTATATTTTGAGTAATTGAGCGCATATATAATATATATGGCTGTAAAATTTTATGATCCAGATTAGGTGATATGTTTATTAGTGCACCGACCGCATAAATATACCTTTGTTTTCGTTTTCGAGTAATTGGAGTGTGAGGCAAGTTGATTGGATGGACGGTGCTGGGTGCGTTTAATCGATCGAATTGAGCTGAGGTTTGAGAAGGTGCTTTGGTCTCTCATATTTAGTTGTTCGGAGTGAGAGGCTTAAATTAACTTGAGGTGTTGGTTAAAAATCCGAAATGGTAATTTTTTGTCTCACCTGTGAAAATGAATTAGTTATTGTGTATTACGAGAACAAGGTTTTGGCTAGTATAGATTGAATTCCAAAACTTTTTTGTTTTGTTTCATAACCTCAGAACACTGTCCTCGCAAATCTCCGTGAGATTTGGTCATCGAAGATTTCCAGTTTATATCTTCTAAAAAGATGCGTCATTCTCATTACCCTCTTACTCTTCCTTGGTAGGGTTTTTTTCCTTGCATTCTCATTGAAACCGAAATTACATCTAATATTTCACACCTCCTTGTAACTGTTTATTAGTCTTCTGTTGACCTCATCTAAAGGTATTCAGTGTTTCTACCCTTTGGCTCCTCCCCATCCCGGCTCGTATCATTCTGGAAGTTGGCAGAATACATATGGATTTATTGCCTTGCAATAGATAACGCATTGGTTCATGTGCTTGTAAAAGTCACTTTTACAATCATCCTGTAACTTTTCTAATCACATTTGTGAAAAATACAAGTCATCTTATATATTTAGTACTTTTTATCATCTTAGATAATATATTTATAGGTATTTTGCTATTTTTGTACTAATTTCTGCTACAAATCTCAAATTTTCTTAGTTTTCCTATCCAAACTGTGAAAATTACCATTGAAATTTTTTCAGTGTAGAAATACTGTTAATATTATTGAAATTCCCAATTCCGCCTTGAAAACACCCTTCAGACATTTTGGGAAAATAACTAGTTGAAGTAATGAAAAATTTCATTGAGAATTTCCCAACTAATATTATACTTATGGGGAAGAGTGAATCCGTTTTTATTTATCAATTAAATGTATATTCTTTTAATTTTCTCTATTTCTTATCTATAATGAAAAAAATTCAGTTGTAGAAATTTTTACCAAATTTAAATGGGGAAACTGGGAACAGTTCAAGATTTGTAGCAGAAACTGCTTTCAGAAATGGTAAAATATATTATGTAAGATAGTAAAGCAAAGAGTTCTACAAACATTGAGAATGTCTAAATAATAATCTTCTTCCCTGCGAAGAGAAAAGTTACTATCCTGTTTGTAGCTATTCATTTCTCTCCCCTGCAGTATTGCAAATTTAGGTTCTATGGATATTTTTTATACCTAAGCCATGTGGAAGTTTGTAGAGTGGCAAGCAGGTCCCGTCATTTGTATAAGATTTTATGTGTTTTAGACCATTTTTCATCTTATTTTTATAATATTCAGCCCCTCTTTTGCTTCGCAGTGTCTCAAAAATTATGAAAATATTTTCTACTCGTACTACTTTGGTATTATTCGTCTGAAACTTGAAAGGGGTTAATGAAAAATCTTCGTATTAGACGATGTACCTACGTGGACTAAAATTATCTACTTTAAAATAAAAATAATTATAGAAATTGTTTCCGTACATCGTTCTCCCCAAGGTGCGCCTCTATAAAGAATAGACTGTGGGTGAAGAAAGTAAACTCTATTTTATATCTGCATTTTGGTAGCACGTTCCCGCGGTGCGGCCTCTTCCAGGTACTCCACATCCTTTTTTTTTTCTCCTCCAGTATTTTCATCCGCATATAGGTAATTCTATTAACGCACCCCCCGCGGTAATATTTATTGGAATATTTTAACGGATTACTTTTGGCGCGTAAAAAGGAAAAAAAAAAGGAAATATTTATCGATTTTCGACGCGATTGCTCCCTATTTTTGGAGAGCCGCCGAATAACTTTCATGTTGCGCTTGGAAATTGTGACCCGTTTACTGCCTATTTTCGGGGCAGTAGCTTGAGGGTTGATAATATTCAATTTTATCGACGAAGAGGGTGCACAGTGCACACTGCGAAGGTAGGCAGATATCGATGGTGAGGCTGGAGGAGGGTCAGTTTTTCTCATTCCAGTAGGTATACTTATTACAACCCGTCTTCATAAATTAAGAGTGGTGATCTGCGTCGTAGTATGGTTGGAGCCACTGTGGTGATGGTCTGTCTGTGTGTGTGTATGTGTATCTTTCGACGGCATGATTTTTTCGAAATTTTATGTTCAGTGGTCCGACTGTGGCCTCGTTGATTTTTGGAAGACGATGGCAACTTTTTTCATGTCGACCAGATGGCGACCGATCGAGAGTCGTTGACGAATTCAAAAATATCTTTTTTTACCTGCGCGTATATTCCGAGTACATTCGTCGGTTGACGAATTTGGAGAGATTTGGAAAAACACGTGTTATCAATTCCGGCCGCTCTTGAGCCGCCGATGCGTTGGACGTGGACCAAAATTCTGGTGGGTCGATGATGCGTGCAAAATTCTAGACTTTTATTTTTTTTGTTGTCGTTTCCTTCATCTTTGGTCGCACCTCTTCCGAAATTTTTTTTCGTATTTAAAGCCTACGTCTTTATCTGTTAGATGCTGTATCATCGTCACCATCAGCGATTTGCTACCACGCAGTCATTTCCGTTTGTCTGTTGTGTCTTTTTCAAATGCGATGTGAACTTGGCGAGAGGGTTAGATGAGGTTGGTTTTTTTGAGGTGTTCACATGGAAATCGGAACCCATTTTATCGATCGTTTAAACTGTTCAGAAATAAAAACATTAGTCTTCGAATTCACATTCCTGAAGATCGAGCAAAGGTTCAATAAAACTCGTATTGAATATATTTTAAAAATATAGTCTGTATTTCACAAACGTGGCCGTCTCACACAAAAGGGATCACATTTTTCCGACAGACAATTTTTTAGAAGTCGCATATAACGATATATTCAGGTCAAAATCATCGAATTTCAGTTTTAAGTGGAAATTGATAGTTTTGAACTAGGCCTGTCTAGGATAAAAATAAAGTTACATACATGCAACAGTCGAGGTACCACTTTTGCCAACAGATCGCAGCATTATCTCAAAATTTGCTTTTTTGCACTAAGTGCATTTTGAAATCCGGCTCTTCGATTTTTAATGGATTACGTCAATCTTCGGTAATTTTGATTAAAAAGAGGTTCTCTATGCTGATACTATGCAACTTTTGCACTATCTCGTATGTTTTCTATTTTCCCTAAATAACCATCAGCATGAAGGTTTAATACTTGGAATAACAGTTGACCATCAGCGATTACTCAAAACTCCACCATTTTGACTTACCATGACAGCATCATCAACAAATCGTTTAGTGACTCTGTAAGAATTTTTAATCTGTTACTATTTCAGAGCTTCTCTCACTCGAATTTTTTCGATTTGACATCAGCTGTAATAAATGTGAGACTGTATCATGTAGTATTAATAACTTGTTGATTAATCGACATCAACTTCCCCTCTCGTCATCTTGCTTATTACGCTGAATATTATTTTTCTTCCTCGTAGTTTATAGTAGAGTAATTTTAGTTTACGAGTATGTACTTACTCGTATATGCCAACAGCTCAGTTGCTGTCATTGTGCACTTTGTCTGGCGCTTGCATTATCGCTGGATGCAGAATATTTTGCATTCTATAGTGCAAAATAAAATTATTAATGTCGTTTTTCTTATTCGCAAATTTCGAATTTTCTGGCTAATTTATCGAGAGTGAATTGCAGAAGAATTTTTTATACGAATTTATTAATGTCAAAAAAGAAAATTTGTTTTTCGTGACGGTATCGCGGTTGATAAACGGATTCCGTTATGAAAAATAAAATTACACAGGTCAGTCTAGGTATACGAAACGTTTAGTGCTGGCATTTTGGTACGAGTTGGTATATAGTATATTGACATGGCAAACGCGGCGCATTGCATTGTCAAAAATTCCCGTCGTTTGAAGAATGTCGATTTTTTTCTTACCATTTCATCGTCGCTTATCTGAGCCCCTATCAACAAGTCTGATAGGTACTCGAACATTTTTTAATCTCATCTTGAATTAGTTCGAACGAGCATTGGGTTTGTGGTATTTTGGTCGACGTCGATGTCGATACTCTGCCAATTTTTGTGTCAAGTCAAGCTGCGATAGCAGATATACGTATACCGAAAAATTTTTTGAATCACGTTCCCACGGTTGTTTCATTTCATTCGCTCGTTCGAAAATATTCCACTATGGTTTGGTTGTTTCTGTATTATTTCAATGTTCGAGAGTACGTAGATAAATGAAGACTTCTTAATTGCCACTGCAATAACATTTATTCAGGAAAGATAATAGAAATGATGGAAATTCCTCATTCGATACCGAAATTAATCGCTCTACCCAGTGCATCTAGTTGAGAGGAAACGTGTTTTCATCATGCAGGAGGGGATATTGTAAATATTTGTAATGAAGTGAAAAAAATGTTCAATAAGCACTCGCGGATGATGTTGAAAAAATTGTATACTTGATACTTATTTTTTAATCAAACCGTTTTAGTGGAATGACTTTTTATTTGGTTGCTATATACGTATTTTGAATATTCTAGCATTTAGAAACCTTATTTTATTTTATTTTTTTGTTGGGAAGGGGGGGGGGGGAATTCAAATAATAATATAGAAAGAAACTGAAGCCAAGTGTCTCGCAGCAATATTGAAAAATTTCCCAGATTTCAAGTTTTTAAGATTCATTACATTTTTCAAGTCCAAAAATTGTCAAGTTTCAAAAAGACTATTGCCAATTTCCAAATGAAAGAATATTTTGAATGATTGAGCATTACTACCAAAGCATCGCTTGAGCCCGAAGAACTCGGATGGAGGATAATTATTTGGCAGCGCTGCTAAGTGGTGTACCCGAAAAATCTTTAAATCGCAACTTGATAAATTTTAAATAGGTACTCGTACCTAAAAAAATTCCTAAAACTCGAGATATTAGGAAAATCCGTGAAAATTGTCTCAAAATGACGCATTTTTTCATGTTAAAACTTTTTTTTTGCTCTCGTGCTCACAAAAATTATGTAGACGTAGGCAAAATTACTTTTTTTCCATCCTTCTTTCTGTTCTTCTTATGATATTTCATTTTTTGAAGTTTTTTCTCAAAATGTAGATTCTCAGAAATGTACGAAAAATCTTAAAAGTCTTTCTCGAAATCTTGATAACATTTTAAAATCTTGCGATTTTAAGAAAAATCTCAAAGCACCATTGGTGGAATTTTCGAATTGTTGAAAATTTTTGATCGAAGAACTATTTGTAATTTTTCACAACCGAATAGAAGCGCAATGTCTGTATTACATCTTCCATATTATGTCTTGTTGATCGCATTTGATGATCATAATATTTTTTTCATTGTTAGGTTGTTACATACGCCATATTGCGTGTATGACATCACTGTATGAAGAGAAAAGAATGTTATCATCTAGCCGTGTGTTTTTGTTTTTGTTTTTCTTTCACTTTCTTTTCACCTAGACAACCTGCGAACAGTACCTATATATGTATACTAGCCGAAGGCGTCAATTTGCTTTCAACAACATGCCGAATAGATAATCGACAATTTGTTCACTCGGTGCGATTATGGCTCGAGGCAGAGTGCCCGTATTTGCGTGCAAAAAATTATCTTCTCTGTCGTTATCAACGTTTCAAAGAGAATATAATCAATTCCATTTACTATGTGGAAGATGAATTGGCTCGTAGTACAAGAAGCGATTATTTTTATAGCCTTTTGAAATGTAGAAAAAAGATTGAGATACCATCTGGAGTAACAATGAGCAATTATAGATTTCCAAGTCCTGTTTTTGACTGCCTGTACTATATACGAAATGGCAACAAATAGATGTCTTAGTTGGCAATCTATCAAATATGCCTGTTTTTTACTTCTGAGTGAGGACAACTCAAAAAAAAAAAAAAACATTTCAAAACTTGAATGGCTTATAATATGTTTTCCTACTTGTGCTTGTTGTCTTCATGCTGCTGGTGATCTTTGGTTCAAAAAAAAAAAACATTTCAGAACTTGAAGTGCTTGCTATCTGGTTATCTTTGGTTCACCATTATCAAAAACCCCCTGTAATAATGGATTCTATAATAATAAACATTGTGTCTTCAATTTATTTCTAAAAGTTTTTACTTATCCGCTATTGTCGAAAAACTTCTAAGTGGAAGAGAAGGTGCTTTTGGGGTGGCTGCGGATTCTTTTTATCTTCTAGTACGAATAGAGCTCTCTAGTCTCCACACACTTTTTGCCTACTTAACTTACCTTCTTTCCTGCCCATTTGCCTCTTTGACATTGTGGTGGCTGCTGCTTGGGTACTATTCGACGACCAAAGATCCTGTTCATTATTTGTCGTACAACGATTTTCGTTTAGATCCTTATCGTGTGGCCTTAAAAGCAAACGATGTTTTACGTTCATCAGATACATTATCGTTTTTTTTTTTTTCTCTAGTGAAAATTATGGTTCGCCCACGACGCGATTTGGTCGTGGTGCACCTTTTACGCCTTTTTCTCGCTTCCTTTTTTCTACGTGTTTCTTCATTTAGCCATAAATGCAGGTTTGATTGGGAGCGGAAAAAAGGTAGATACGTAGGTAAAGTAATTCGTGTGAGAATGAGAGAAAAAGTTATAAGTTAGGTATACATATAAAGAGCATCTAGGGTGCTTACTTGTAAGCATCCAGATATCGTGAACCGTGTTAACGTTTGCCCTCTTTTTGTCTGGTATTATGGAAGCACTTTGAGACTGGATGCAGAGAGTATGCGATAATGGAGCCGTGGAGGAAGAACTTCGCGGTGGAAGCCGGGTCTGCTTTTTATTTCTGTTTTTTTGAAACATCCGCGTTGTTCTGATTTTTTTTTCTTTTTGCCCTGGCAAACGTGATCGTCAGCGTAACGAGAGAACTATTCGCATCGTTAGGTACGATTTGCCTAGCTGATTCGTTAGTGCCTGGAAATCGGTGCAGGCATACTACTGGTAATACCGAATGAAGAATGAACTGGAGCATTCACCGCAGGCATATACAATATGGTATGGAGGTGGACTACTACAGATAAGGAGCGGCGAAAAAAGCGATAAAGAATTTAGTATTTTCCTCCGTTTGAAGTTCTTATATGACTACTAGCAGAATCACTAAAATATTTTTAGAGAAAAGGTAGAAAGGTTATTGTAAGCTTCAGAAGGAAAAGTTCTAAATCCCAGCTAAATCTGGATTCAACTGCGGATTTCAAGCCAAAACCAAATTTTGGGGATAGTTATCCTGAAAAATAATTGATTATTTCTAAAATGATTATCTCAATAATGTACAGGGTGCGGTAAAATGACCGGCTACGTTTGTTTTTAGAATTACAGTAAGAAATAAAAATAACTTCAAGGAACAAATTTTAATTTAAAACCAACTGCATGTCTATCTTTTTTCTTTATACCTACTAATTGAAGAAACAAATATAACTGGGCATTTTGCCGCACCTTGTACTTTGTTTTTTCATTTTCATTTTTGAAAATTATTCAATAATACAGTCGAACCTCGATAACTCGAAGTTGAAGGTGAGGAAGGATTTCTGAAATTCGACTCATCAAGGTTTAACTGTATTTTGTTTGATTTTGTTTTCTTCTGTTATAATAATACACCCAAATACACACAACAGTTATTCTTTTATAATCCTGAAAATAAGAACTTAGATAACTCTGTAGAATGAATTTCTACGTATTATGAAAATCGAAAAAAGGAGTGCAAGTACGAGTATATTATCGATGTACTCGTAAATGTGATTTATCGTCTGTAAAAATGACTGAACCACAACTGGTTGTTTCAACTTCCCCTATATGAGCGTTTTATTTTTACTTGGAAAATCCTTATCACGCTTCCTCCTCCCTGTGTCGAATATTTTTTCGTCCTATACTCGTCGTATCGCCGCATAAATTCAGCCATGGTCGGAGGCTGCGGTTTTACGATCCGCAGCTCGTCGTTGATTTTCGCTTCTCCAGTTCTCCAGTGGTCGTTGCAGTTGGCGCGTTTTCCTCATGTACCTCTTCCCCTCGCTCTTCTTCTTATCACCTTCGAGGACTATTACACGCGCCATTTCGCCGCTCCTCGACGTCTTCGTCTGAGTAGCGGCCGCCGCCGCCGCCATAATTGCGTAATGATAACCTTTGAACCGTTCGTTCAGGGTCATCGATCCCATCTGTCTGTAAAAAAAATAAAAATGGGAAGGAAAATGAACACAACTTGCATAAACACCGTTTACAGTCGGCGAACGAAGTAAATATCGTCGAATGCGAACCTTTTTCTTTTTTCAGCTCTCTGTGCCTGACTGTCTCTGATGCGCATCACTTTATCTGTGGCTCCCTGAGCCTCCCGCCTTTCCCCTTCAGGCTCGTCTTCCATGAGAAACAGTGTATGAAAATAATTTCTACGCGGTTAAATGTCGTTTAATTGGTGTACGCCAGATGTGGCGTGTTGCCGAAGCCTGTGGTGATGCACAGGGTGTAGGGGGGGGGTCGATGGTGGTTGTATTTTTATAATTTTCAACATTCGGATTTCGGTGTCACTCGTTTGTAAAGCTAAGTAAAATTATTCTCCGCTGCTGGTTCCTCCATTGGCGTTTTGTTTTTCGTTGATGGGTTACACACCCACACACTCACAAAAAAAAATGTATATAATGGAATCGATATTTGGGGACGACCTGCCAGAAACGTGCCTCGTTAGGAGCATTTGACGAACAAAGGAGAACTCGATGAAAAGAAAATTATGGGTGGCGGAGGAGAAAGGTGATTTGGTTTGTGGTTTTGGAAAAAATGATCTCTTTTTTTTGTTTTTCTGGTCGTTTGATGGCACCGCGGGAATTAGTCGACTTGATTAATTGTTTTATAAATGCTAACGATTGTTTCTGTATGCGGTGGAATTGTATCGCCTTTTGAGCCTGAATGCGGGAAGTTTGGATTTTAGTTTTTCTTTTGAAAGTCGTTTCAGGAGAATACCTTCAGTGGGAATCCGCTTATTTTAGGCGACTTTTTGTCAATTAATCTGTCTATGTATTGGTCAGACATCATTTTCTGTATCAGAGTTGAGCTGTTTTCTAGTCATATACTGAGTGAAACGATGTGAATAAGAGAAAGGCCGTCAATATTTCTACCACAACATCCAGAAAACTTGACTAATAAAAATGTATTGTTATCCTCCTACTTACCTTCCTGATCAAAGGTACCAAATTCTCAGAAAACTGGTTGCTGAAACTAGGTGTATCGAATTTTTTTCACCCTCAAGGGTGTATATTCCGTTGGTGGAAATATAGCCGAATAGAAACGTTTTTCTACGCTTTAGGCGATAGTGCATTCCTACATTCGTCCCAAGTTGATCGAAGTGAAAATTCTCGAACCAGTGCGAAGTGTAAGCATAGCGGGAATAAGCTCTGCATCATTTCGCATTTTTCTGAGAATCTGCGAACGATCAATTATTCGTCAAAATTCCGTAGTCCAAAACGGTGGTTCAGTGGGTATAATTTAAGAGACTGCCAATATCGTGTTAAGACGTATAGGTAGTGTGTATATAGTTTTATTCTATCTTTCTCGAGACACGCCTTTCTAAAATTAGAGCTTCCCCCTAAGAAGAGGAACGCCGCTAGTCGTATAATTTTTAGCGATGTTTACCATTTAATATGAAGAGGGCTGGGGGAGAGGGAGGGTTGTGTTATGGAACCGCGTTCAATGCACCTTCGTACTAATTTCCCGCTCCTTTACTCCATGCGAAAGAGCAGGAAGAGTTTACTCACACATTACTCGGCAGAAGTGAAATAATTATTCATTAATTGGCGGTACCTGTGGTAACTAAGAGACGCTTTGAAGTGAATGATTGTACATATAATATAAGGGAGAAATAATTTTGTTAAAGAAAAACTTTTCGACTAAATAAGTCTAATCTTGCAGACAGACTTTTCACCAATATTTGTAAGTGTGGGTTTTCTGGAGAAACATGCGCATCATAATCTACCTGTTCTCAAGAAAATATAGAATAAGTGAGAAATGAAAACCTGTGCGATATTAATAGTGGAGACTGGAACTTGGTTCTTGAGGGATGAGATATTTCATTTAATTTGATTGATTACATTGGGTTTAAACATAATATTTTAAAATATCCTCTACTCGTATACAAGGATAGGGCTTGTTTTACACTTACCTGGTTGGTAAAGAAAACTTGAGAGTTTTTCTAATGCAAATATATTTTTATTAACATATTAAACATATCCACAAAGAGTTTTAATTACCACCCTTTGTAAATCTCAACTTGTCCACTCGCTATTTCATAACTTTTATCTAAAATTATCACCTTTGAAATTTTATAGCCTTCAATAAAAAGTTTAATCAGCTCCTGCTCAAATTTATCGCCCCCACTTCAAATTTCATCTTCATCACTTCGAATTTCATATTAAATGATGAAAAACAATTTACGTCGCATTTGGGCGAATTTTTGTTCAGAATTCAGCTGTATAATAGAGAGTGGGAATACGCTGAACGAACCAAATGAGCGAAATTTTCATATGAGAAAAGAAAAGTGAAAATGTTCGTTGCATTTGTCCGATTTTGCTCGTTTGAGGAAAATGTTGCAAGTGTGTACGCTTTGTTTTAGGTTCACCCCAAGATTAGTAGATAGAATGTCTACTAATCTTGGTTCACCCTGAGAATTTTGTATTCTTCATCTAATAAGTCTTCACTTTCAGTCCTCGTACAGTAAAGTATATTTGAACAGTTCCCGGTTGAGTTTTTTTTTTCAACGTTTGTTGTTTCACTTTTTGGTTGAGTCATCAAGAGTTGACATTATACGAAAATTCATTATTATCGGTACGGTTGGCGCAGTCCGGTTGTACTCATATAATTGTAGCTGACGTCTCGGGGCATACGAATTCAGCAGCGCGTGCTTTCTTTTTATGGTCTGAGATTTTTATTTACGCTTTGAAGAGTTTCAAGAAATTAACATCGTCGGAATAAAAATAAAGAAGACGTTGGTATATCTGGACTCAGTTTTAAGTCGCCATGAAAATATCTCGTTTACTTTTTTGCCAGTATATGTAAAACCTTCAACCACCAGATCATCTTCATCCAGGTGTACTTATATTGGTAGCATGGCACCTGTACTTATGTAATTTTTTCAAGTATGCCTCTTGCTATATAGCGAAATCCTGCTTCGTCTTCGTCGGTCAGCCACAAATGCGAGGTTAACGATTGCCTCCGAGTTGTCAGGGAATTTACGATTTTTCCGCAAGACTGGAGTTGGGCGAAAAAAGTCGACTGAAATTACTTCGGAATGCGAATTACGAAGCGGTTGTAGCGGAGGAATAGTGTATTACAGTAGCGATACGCGTACATATACTTGCAGACGATAGTTCTCTCTGGAAATTATTACAATTTAAATCGTGCCGAAAGCACGATAGTACCTTTTCTGTTAACAAGCTTGACGGCCCCCCCATCACGATTTGCTGCTTCATCGTGTTTAATTAGGTTCCGTTAGTCGCCGCCGGTATGTAGGTCCGTCCGCGTGTTTTGACGCAGAAGTTGGCTGCAGAATTGTGCGTGAGACGAGTTTTGGCGCGAAAATTTGGACACGGTTATTATCATAAACCAGTCGGAAAAGTGCGAATAATGTAGGAATTGAAGAGAGTCTATAATACTGCGGACCAAGCATCAACAGAGAGTAATTGCAAGGTGAATATTAGAATTTCCAGAGGCAGCTAAAGGAGAGTGAAGCAAGTATACAAATCTTACAGAATCACATGAGGTCGTTTGTATGCGAGCTACTTTTTGGCTGCGTAACGATTCATCGCCAGACAGTTCGTAGCCAAAAATTTACCTGGAGACAGTTCAATGCCAATGACAAATCATTCCTTAAGATTATGTTTTACCGGAGCCCAAACTTGACATTTCAGACGATGAAAACGAGAAAATAGAATAAAAAATCTAGAATAACATCAAAACATGCTCCTCTTTCTTACGTGTTTTTGGCCCCTAATTTTGTCCCAAATTGCGTGATGTTGATAAGGGTTGAACTGCTGGCGCTATAGAATTAGAATTTTAGATTTCATTCTCCAGTCATAATTAAAAATAAGCGCACCAACGTTCGAATTACTTATCAAAATAATTTTTATGATCCGTGAACCGCCGAATTTCGATTTTCAGTTTCATTTCGTTTTTTCTTCCATACTTGAGCCAATATTTATCTTTGCATTCATGTTGATTGTTGTTAATCTCCTTCCCCCACCCACTTTTGCTGCAGAAGATATTTCACCTCTCCAAATATTGTTCGTCGATTTTTATTTACCATCGTCATTGAGAATTTAGTGTGTTTTGCCGCCATAGAGGATTGGAAGGTGAACGTTTGAAATTGATGTGACGTCATAAATAAACTTCATTTTATGCCTATATTATTATGCTAAAAACTTTGATATTTGCGAAGCTCGAAGACAAATATTTTTTCGTCTAGCAACAGCAAGAAAAGTTTCGTTCGAAAACATTTGAAGTCTCACCTAAAATATTATTCTGTTCGTGCTATACTACGAGTATGTTTGATGTGTTCATAAAAAAAGTGAATTTTCCAGAATTTGATTCAGTGTTTATGTTTGAATTAGTCAAGAATATGAAAGAATTCAGCTGCTGGAAAGTTTTCACGAGAAGTCAAGGTCGTGCTTAGTCCTAGCCCCTTCAAATCCAACCTTTTCCTCTGTCTTAATTTATGTAGGCTTCAGGATTAATCGCTTTGACTCGCAGCATTTGAAAATCCCATTTGCTGCGTGTAGAAGTGAATCATTATGTGTTTGCGTGTTATTTTAATTCACAAAAGCAGTAATATGAATTGATGCGATAATGCTGTTACTTTTAGCAGCGTTGCCAACCCAAACTGTCAAAAATCCCAGCTTCGAACTAAAAACAATTTTTGCAGGTGGTGAAAAAAATCCCCGAAACTGATTTTTTCATTGAAAATTAAGATTTTAGCCACTAGAAAAAGAAAAAATAGAAAACATAATCTGTAGGATTTTCAATTGAAAGAATTTGAAACCACATGGAAAAATAGCTGTAGCCTTCACGAAGAGTCGTGAAGGCGAAGATGAATTCTCTTTTACTTAAATTATTGTACATAATACATACTCGTATACATGTATAAAAAAGGTTCATTAACTTTTCTTGAGAAAAAATATTTTTCAAATCAAACTTAGAAGCATATGTTGGTGGCAAACGATTGATAATCTATAAAACCCCGCCAGCTCATTTTGTAAGGTTAATTTGTGAGCTCTGTTTTTAGCTCATTTTATAAGCTCAATTTGTTGGCTCAATTTGTAAGGTTGTAGGCTCAATTTTCAAGCTCAATTTGTGAGCAAGAAAAGCTTCGTCTGTACAGACGTCATCATACGATAACATTGGATCCACACGGACACACAAAATGTTGACTTAACGTCTAGTAAAAAGAATTCATTTTTTAAAATACCGAATAATATCTTATTGTAAACCTGGACTGTATATAGTCTCTGTTTTCCGCATAAAATGAAGTTTTATATCATGTCGCTGTATCGTCGACAAAACGATGACCATGAGCGGCTGTTACGACTATAGGCTCATGTGTCAGTGTCAGTTCGATGATGTAAGTCCCATCTTGGGCGGCGAATTTTCGTATATGTACGTCTGATCGATGCGATATATGATTTTCAAAGGTGGTGCGAGGGTGTCGGCGAAGAGGAAAAATATGTGCTAGCATTTAAAACGTACAAATGATGCATTACGATTGTTACGTATGTACGAGTATTTCATTTTGTATTTTTTTGTGCGTTATCTCATATTCAGACGACCAAAAAACTCTTTACAATCGTACGTCTTCCGACATGCGTTCATTTTCGTGCGTAATTAATCACCGTATAAAAGCTGCGTGGCATCAGTTACCTGTTGGCAGTTTTGGCACTAAGCAAAGGTGTCACAGTGATGCGCTCAATATAGCAGAATTTAGTTATGACTGATGTACCGTAGTGGTCGGTTTTTTGCTTTTTCACCTTTCATCGAGTCAGTTATTGATTGTTTAGCATTCATCACGGAACTTGCTTTTGTTTCTGCCGTTCATTGTCGTGGATGAGTTATGGCTACAAAGCAGCTGTATGCAGCTCGCGTGTTTTTTCAACTAAAATATTATTGTAAATATTTTGTCTTCGAAAAAGTTTTTGCACATTTCCTGTGCCACCCAAAGATGCTGGGTTTATATTGCTTTCTTCAGTTTTGTCTGTTTGTTAAAATCAGCATTCTAGACGTAGAAAAATAGAAATTAAAAAAACTTATGAAAATGCCTCGTAAAAAAAATGATTTACGTTCATAAGTGAGACGACAGTTTCGAATTTTTTTTTTTTTTGAACTCGTTCTTTTAAGCTTGTCACATTTGTAATTTTTAACGTTTTGTTGAAATTGTGTCACTTACGCTTGATGGAAATTTAACTACGAAATAATAGTTTGTTCCATTCCTTCTTCTTTTTTGTTTTTTTTTTTGTCTCAAGTCATCGTAGGATTTTTTGATGTGCCCTAAAATTAATTCACTGCTGTATGGAAGGCTGATGACTATACGCTGAAGTAACTTCCTTATGTAAAAAGTTATTTACTGCTGCACCTATTTTTGTGTAATATGTGCGCGTATTTACGGCTTGTTCTCGACTAAACAAAAAATTAGCCGACTTTGAGGACCAGATTTATATATGCGAAGGGAAAAAATGATGTGTTTATCTTTCTACGTCTTCTGTAAACTGTATATTGATAACGTTACAAAAAGTTTCGACGAAATTGTTGATTTAATTGTTCGCCAAATTACCCGTAACTTGGTCTATGGAGCTTGAAGTTATTTTACTGGCTATATAATAGCTCCTTTAATATCATAAAATAGAATTTATAACGGGTCGATAGGAATTCTCGCTATTTTTGTTATAAGAACTGATAATAATTACTGTGGCGGTTTTGTCAGTCCACAATCTGTATCTCGAAATGATACTTTTCCGTTGAATTAATAAGATCTGTCAAATGGAAACAGTGAAGTCTTTTTTAAATAATTATATGTGTACTTATTAGAAAAATATGAATTAATTCGCCAAACGTCATTGAATTCATTTTCTACGCGATTAGAAGGAGTAATGCGAGCAACATGGGTGATTGGCAGGTGGGGTCAGAGGGCAGAGCCCCGTGGACAGTGCTTGTATTCTATATTTTCTGACATATTTGATAGCAAGCCATGTACGAGTATATGTGTACATCCCTAGATGAGCTATTCGTTAATATTAAACTTACATTGGATCGTAATACAATATGCCAATTATTGGTTTTTTCAGAACATTACAGGGTTTACGGGTCGTAGGAAATCATTTAAATACAAAATATGCGTATCATGAAAACTCATGAGTTTTCGTCAACAATGTATAAAAGCCTTGAAAGTTGATGAAAGAAAATTTCTCGTGTTTCTTCGAATATTTTACCTACTTTTGTCATTTGTAAATTTGAAAAAGAAACAAAATTAAAAAAAGGTTATGTTCTAAATGTTTTATGAGATGGAACATTTTTGTCTTCCCCCACACCTACCTCGCCTGATAGTTGGACATGAAGAAATGGCCTTGTAAAATCTCGATTATTTTTCATTTGCTTTTTTCTATAGAATCTCTGTATTTGTTTCTCGCTGAAAACCTGCTAAACATTGAATTTGGAGAGGGAGGGGTAGGTAACTACTTCTTCCATTTTTCTAATTGAAAAATTAATCTCCCTCGTATTTACGGCGAATCAGTTATGCAACTTGGCGAACAATTGTCATCTCCAAAACGCTTCGCAGTTTTTTTTTTCTCTAAATCACGTTTTTATGCCTAACTTTTGTGAGATGATGACTCTATTGTTTTCTAATTAAAAAACTGATTTTTTAATTAATAGTTGAATATTCAAATATCCACTTGATTGGTGAACAAAAAATTTCATTTTGTGAAGCGGCGTCGTACTTGCGTAACCTCCGCCAAGTAACTTTTTTTTTAATTTTTTAAAATTGACTTCACGAGTTAGGGAAAGGGGATGAACGTAATGTGACATAGTTAATGACTCTCTGTTACCCTCGAGAATATAAAAAATCCTGGACTCACAGCAGAAGAAAGAAAGTCTTTACTGAAAATTTTATACTCATTTAATATCCTTCTCCTTTTAGTTCTTGAACGTTCTGTTCTTATATTTTCTTACTCTCTTACACGAAATTAGCTATCAGGTTGAGGGTTGGTATTTTAAAAGAAAACAAAATTCAATTTCTGCATGGAGTCAGCTGAGTATTAAGAGTTTTTTTTTCATTTATTTCTGATTTTCTGTTTATTTTTTATTCATTTTTCTTCTTAGTTTCTTCAAACTCATTTTTTATTAGGAAATGTATGGTTACATATACGTATAGTTTATCTCATCGCATATGTTATTTTATGTTATTTATTCGATATCGTAAGTGCCATGTCATTGCCCTCTATTCTCACTTGTTTTGATTGCTGGAAGGTCAGTTTAAGAAAGTGAAAGTGTCATAGAGAAGTTTTGAGTGTATCAACGCACCCAATTATAGATTTCGATCGAAGCCATAATAATACAGTTGAAATATACACACATCTCCCACCTCACATTTTTGCTACTTCCATGCTGAAGTGAGCTTCTGTCAGATGATTATACTATTTTGCCAACACCGTCTCATAAGCTGTGCTCGAAGCTCGTATCGCAGTTACGAGACATTGCACAATCTACGCATTTTTCCAACATTTCATTTCCGCCATTCGCAACCATTATCACTATTGTCGTTTGTTTGTAAGCCCACCAGTCATAAAATTAATCGAATCGCTTTGCCCTACGCAGTTATAAATACGCTCCATTCATACGCCTAATTATATTCGATTTTGAAATAACAAAAGGCGAACACAATATTTTCGCATTGTCGATCGACTCATTGAAAACGTGCTCTACCTTCTGCCCACACCCACTACTAGCTCCACCAGCTACCATCGACAATACTGCTGCGTACGTTTACCTTCTTGGCATTTTTTTTTTCTCCATGTTTGGGCTCTTCCACTTTCTCAAACAACAAATCCGAATGTTGAATTTTATTTTTCTTGAAGTAGGTATTTTTATTTTTAAAATTAGAAAGTCGGTATGGTAATACGTATGGCCTTAATACAGGTAATGAGAGCAAAATTAGATACTGATATGGAATTGTAATAATATTTGTTCAGTGCTATTAAGTAGATATAAAATCACCACTCAGAAGTCCCCTAAAATCCACCTGCCGCAATCCCCCAAACGGGGTTAAATGTAGCTACATTTTGGGCTTTCTAGCTATACAACTCGCCAACGGTACATTTTCTGCAGGGAAAAAAAATGCTGCATAAAAAAAATCTTCATCAAAATATTATCTTCGCAACTTCTGTATGTATAGCATTTCTATCTATCGCATAGGAATAGAAATAGAGAGCGAAAAAGATAAGCACTTTTTTATAAATATAAAAATTTGCTGTAAAATAATATTTCTCATCTTTGTGATCGTAAATGGTTCTACGAGTAGGTACTATCATTACTCAAAAAAAATATTTTAAATAAAAGTTGTATCGTTTGGTATTGAGTTAGCCGCAAGATGACTTTACCAGAGACCATAAGTAATCAAATGAAACCAGTACTGGAAGTCATTATAGCTATATGAAATGACCAAGTTATAAAAGTTTGAAGTTTATATGAGTATTTCAAAAAATGCAGTCTAGAAAATAGAAAAAAGTGTCTTTCTTATGCGCTCCTCTGTTCCTATAATAGATGATAATTAATAATATTACAAGTATAAAAGTTATAGATAATTTGATAGAAAACGAGTATTTTTCCAGAAAATGAACCGGTGTCGAGTTTAACAAGAAATAACAAACAACATTTGACTCTTTTTGGGGAATGGGGGTTTCAGCATATGGATTTTATGGGACTTTTGAGGGGTGATTTTGGAGATGATTCGTGACATTTCTGCACAAAAACTTTTTTTGCAGGATTTTTTGTAATCTGAAATGTTTATTTTTACTGGATTAATATAAACTACCCATTTACCTTCTGCGCTTACCAAATTCGAAACATTAAAATTTATGGTTCATGAAATATTCACGCGGTTCTTTAAAAATAGATTATATCATCGAAACACCCTACTTGAAATCGTTGTCCAATTTATTTTAAAACCCACAATAATAATCCAGTTCACTTTTTGCTATGATGTTCTCATTTATGCCTAACTTTTCATCTCTTTTCTCTGCCTTGTCTCGATTTGCTCTGTCCTCTCTTTCCTTTTTTTTTCCTGTGCTCGAGTATAATTAATGTTATGCTTAATTAACTATGTACAATTGTTTTCGTTTGTTTAACAAGAAACAGAGCGATTTATTGTCTTGTAATTCGTTCTATTCATCTCGAGTATTGTGTTTAATGACCTAATTAATCGAAAAAAAAAAATTATAAGCCCATGTCTATCGATTACCCGACATTCCACTTATAACGCCACGCATCATTTGCTTTCATTCAAATTAATGAATATTCAAGTTTCTTTTTTGCTGGTGATATTATGTGCTGTGTTTGTGTAAAAAAACGCTTTCAGAAGGTTGTGACAGTCTAAAAATGAATCGTTACAATCGAATCGTGTCCATAACCTTAATTTGTCAGGAATGTCGAGCACCACTACAATAAGAAACATTTTCTGAAAATATTTATCCGAATATTTTCAATTTTCTAATTAATCTGAAAATTGTTACTAATATATGAACAAGTAGCTTATTGATGGATTATATGCACTTTTTGCATTAAATTTCGTTGAAGTTTTTTTTTTACCAGTTTAGATTACAGTATTTTTAAAAGAATAGATTCCAGCATCTATATAGTTCAAATTCTAGTTTTATCAGCTGCAACTATACACAGTATGTTTTACAATCAAGTGTAACTTTTTGAAATTTTGATAAACATTAAAATGAAAGGAGCAGTTGAGAACTGAAAATTATGAAACTGATACTTTGGAACTCACGTAATTCGAAAAAATTGATCTTCAAGAATAACCTACATGGGCATAATGCCCTCCCTTCCTCCTTCTTGGGGAAAGAGTGACTGATTTCTGTAAAAATACATAATTCATGTAATATGTTTTTATCATTTATCCTGACCGAATTAATTAACTGAATTATCTAATAATATCTCCGTCATTCTTTCAGGAGGTTCAGTTTTGGTGAGCCATCTCAAGTGGAAATTCCTGGTGAAAACACGAAACCGAGAGCAGTAAGTTGAACATTTTAAAAATTATTAGCACTAATTTTCGTAGTGATATTGAGAGGTGTGTTCTTATAAGCTGTAATTCGTTAATTTTGGCTGAAAATACGATGAATTGTGGTAGAATCGCCACTAACTCTACTATTATTGTAGTCTCAGTTGAATTATAGATACGTGACTAATTGGCGCAGTGGTTTGATGCGCGATATAAGTAATGCGAAGATTGTTTGTTCAAGTCTAGTCACTGGTCAGATTCATAATCCTAACTCCTCGAAATGATGAATTTAGTCGAGTTCTTTGACATTTGTCCATGTACCTTCGCAGAGCTCACAAATACATTACCTACTCTTCGCTATCCTCGAAATACTAAGTAAAATAGCCAAGTAACTAGAACCCAATGGTGCATAGTATGTAATAGGAACTAAATGTAATTTGCTTATTCTGTACCAATAGGAGGTGGCATTTGCAGAGAAATTTCCCTAGCTTTTTTTTCACTGTTTTCTTTCCTGATGATTTCGTTTTGATGTAAGCGTTTTTACGTTTACGTGGGATGCCTTTTTGGCAGTAAATTAAGTAGATTAAAGAAAAATGCCGCCAACCAGAAATAATGGTCGCAGACGGTCATGGTCTTGCGAGCCCAGGCGTATTATTTTTTTCAGTAGAATGTGTGCATGTATGAGTGCGTAGTGGTCGAATGCATTCAGCATATATTTTTAGAAGTCAGTCGTCAATCCCAAGTGGGTGCCGTATGAATTCATATCTTATATACAGGGTGTTCGCTTCCGAGTTCACCACCTGCTTATGACAAGTAGGGCAGTTCATTAAAATATAGATTCGTATCCCAGTAGACTCATAATTATGGGTTCCTTAAATCCTAACGTAGGATACAGTATCCTATAATTGTTTCCTGTCAGAGGTCATATCGATGGTCCAGAGCAACAAGCTTCATCTATATTTTTCCTCTTTTTTTGCAAGTCTTCTGTAATTTTTATTGCAAACTTTCTAGCTGTAATATGAATTTCGGTCTGATCCAGCAAAATAAGCTTGGAATGTGAATGCGTTTTCCTTCCATGGTCTTCAGCTACCACCTACTACCTTTATACACTTGGGGAAAAAATATCAAAAATGAGTATTCTCTATAGTATACTATACGTAACTTGGGCACAATTCAGGTTTTATGTGAAAAATTTATATGAAATAATTAAATTGAATTTTAGTTTGCAGTATACTAATTTTTTAACATATTTATACTTATTTTCAATATTTTGTATTAATTTTTCATATAAAATATGAATTGTCTCAAAGTTAGTTCGCAGATGATGAATTTTAGTATGCTTCTCTCAGTGTACCTACCAATATTTTCAAAATTAAATTTTTTAAATATTTTTCTTTCTTTAGTGAGGTTTACTTGCTGCTATTTTTTGTCGTTTCTTTTTTGTTTGTTTTTCAAACAAAATCACTATTCATCGAACATCAACAATAATTTAACTATTCACCAGAAGGACATATGCGATATGTAGAAGTACCACGAAGGCATGAAATGAGATTTAAATCTTCTTGAACGTACGTAGAAGTTTCGAATTGCGAGGAAGAATGAATTCAGGAGATATTATTTATTATTCAATGTCTATTTTCGATTGCTCGGGGATGAATTCAAAGTAGAACATCCTATATATTTAATTCCTTAAGAGTTGATCCACCGTCCTCTCGTACGTAGACAAATAATATTCTGTATAATATAATAGAATTAGGTTCAGTCTCAACGAAAATACAGATATACGCGAGTACATGAATATGAAAAGCCTAAGTCGGCAAAAGTAAAAGCAGATAAGTATGAGTCGACTGTATATCACTTCGAAGCTATTCTCAAAAAAATGTAGGTATTCGTTTTGTTCTACATTTGGTGAAAAGGTTAACGAGAAGAAGAAGAAGAAGAAGAAGAAAAGTATCTTCCTACGTGTATGTGTGTAGGAAGATGCCTCCTCTGCTATACAGAGAATAGAAAAAGGAGTTTGAAAAATTGAATAATAAAGTATTTAGCTTTTCGGGCGCATGGGAATGCGAACAATTCGTCTTTTGTGGATGCGAGAGTTTCGTTTGTGTTTTGATTTTAATAATTCATCGGTTGATGAAGTGTTCTTCGAAAGAGGATACGTTTTAATTTGTACGATGATTTAAATGCTCATTGAGTGGATGCACTCCAAAAGTCGTTATTATATACTAGTCGTATATAATATGCTGAATGATGAATCTCGGTGAGCATTTGAACAATAGTAGTTTTAATAGGTACTTGACGTGACTTTAAATTGATTTACAGTTGCTTAAATTGTTGGAATTAAAAACAGCCTCGTATTTAACAGGGAAATAGAATTCAAGGGATTTTTTGTTTCTCGAATCATAGCAAATACATCACGTATAAGACTCGAATGCGTTGTATGAAGCAATATATTGCAGCAAGGAACTGTTCTTGCAGTTTTTAATTCGTTGAAACAATTTTCCATTCTTATAGCATTTGAAGCTCGTATTTATTATGCGAGGGAGGGGGTAGCAGCATAAATTTACTCGTCAAAGACAACAATATAATGGCCCAATAAATGTTCTAAAATGTTTTTTTATTAAATCATCCCCGGAAAAAAATTATTTTGATTGTTCCATTTTTTTGAGTCATTTTGAAGGGGAAAACATTCATCTAAAATCTAACTTTAAGACAATTCAGGTTTTATACGAAAAATTAATGTAAATTTATCAAGAAGTCGTGTAAAAATTATATAATAATATTGAAAATTAGTGTGCTCCATGTATAAAAATTTAATAATATTTTTCACGTAGGTAAAACCTGAAATGTCCCAGAGTTATGTACTCGTAGTACTTATGCAGCAGACTAATTTTTAATTTTTTTTTTGTGAGTGTGCGAAAGCAAATTTTTCCAACTGTTCAAGAAGCGAATTCTGAACCGAAATTTGTGATTTTTGGCCACGACGACGTACTTCAGTGTTGAACTTAAGGATGTATGGAGTCGAACTTTTGTGTTGTATCTTTTTGTTTTTGTAGCTAAAATTAGCCATCAAAGTTACATCTACTTTGCGCATCTGCAGTAAATACAGATATTCTATCTGAAATAAAAATCTAACTCTATACATCCGTAAGTTCATTCATATAAGAAAAACGTAGTTAAAAATCATCTCTCTCGGTTGAGAAGTCAGCCAGAAAAAAGTTGAGAAAATTTCCTTAGTTTATGAAAATATTTGTCTTTAATATCATATTTTATAAGCCAACCTGATAAAAAAAATCCTCATTTTGAACAGCTTTGGCTAATCCAATAGTAGTAGTTAGATTCATATTTTTCCATAATTTATTATCAGACGTACCGCCATCAAGATATTATAGTATTGCCAAGTTGTGGAGTTCGGGCCTAAGGCATTACATTGTCTCAAAAACTCTTTTATCCAGTTTGAAGATATTCTTACTCTTAATTTCAATTTATGACAACACATTATTATTATTATTATTATTATACATACCGTATGGCGTTTATATTATTCGTGTAATGTTTCTTCAACATCAACAAAGGAAACTTCTAAAAAAGTTTCTACTGATGTAGAAGGGGGAGGAAATAACTAATTTTTTTTCACGAATACCTTTGCAATTCTGTGAAATGCGGGAAAGATGGATTAGCGTTGGAAAAATTGTACAACTTGGGCAGCATTTCGCAAACGTGATAACGTATCTAGCTTATGGAGTCGAAGAAATGGTGAAGGCAACAACCTGTTTCGGTTCCGCCACGGACAATTTAAAATTATTTTCATTGTGTCTGCCTGCATTTCGAAGAGATGGCTTGGGTAGCCTCCTGAACTGCTGAATCGTTGATATTAGCTATCTGCCATTTGCCTGTACGAGATTTCTGCCAGATTTCGCTGAATGAAAAGCGGGGTAAAAAAGGTGTTATTTCCTCCCGAGGTTATTTCGTGTTTCCCTTCGACCGTCTCTGTTCGACGATACGACCTTATGAAATGGTCAAGTTTATACTATTCGCGCAATTTACCAGGAATTTTTTCCACTTTTTTTTCGCTCATTATTTTATATTTCCTCCTCTGCGTTTTGATTCGCACGCAAACAGATTTTTGAGGAAGCGATAAAAAATCGAGTGGTTAGCTCTCCCTGTTATATAGTACATCTGTAAAAGTACTTATGGTTTATGGGTTACTCGTGTTTTTATGTTGGCATAATTTCCATCATGAGTGCCAAACAAGATATGTATGTGCTTTTTTTTCGTCCGCTGATTGATAGTTTCTGTATTGTATATTGATCTCGTTAATATACGCGAGTAATTTCTGGTTTAAAAAAAAAAGCCTATTTTATGGGTTGTGAACTTTAGCCCCTCGTATATAAGGTTTAACTCTTTTTTTTTATTTTGGAAATGATGCACTGTAATTACCTTCTTTGAAATTATCATGTATGAGGATCTTCGTCGATTTTTGATCTTCTTTCTTCTTGATTCTGATTCTTCATTTTTATGAGTAGGATTGTAAAAAAAGACAGAAACGTTCGACGCTTTAAAATACAACCTCGTAAATGATAATTGCATTATATTCAGTAATTTTGCACTACTGTAAATTACTTCTAAGCTGAAAACTAATAGCCAAGGAAAATTGGTGTTTGAAAAAGAAAAAATTGGTACCAAAGGTTTTATGCCTGGAATGTGTTGGGGTGGTCCAAAGGGTGTGCAGTTCAAAACCTCCGCCCCCACACCCTGTGCGGCTCTCCAGAGGCCTCAAATGCGTTGAAGTTTTACGTTTTTCAGCTAACTCGAAAACCGTGCAAAATATACATTCCAAAGTAAGGTAAAAATTTGTTCTCCCATCAAATTTTCCATCGATTAAAAAAAAAAGTCTCATTTTGTGCCATAGAAGTGCAAAAAATTAAGATTGAAAATAAGTTTATAATTTCAAAAAATGATAATTTTCAAGTAGGTAATTTTCCTAAGTAACTCGAAAATTAAGAGAAATTAGACCTACATACTCGTATTTTCAATCTTCATTTTGTGTACTTTTACAACATCAAATGAGTTCACGTGATGGAAAACGAAGTTTTACTGAATTTACGAATAGATAACTTGAATAGTTTTCAGGTTATAGCAAAAAATGTAAAATTTCAACCATATTTGACCCCCCTATAGAAAATATTTATGAATTTATCGAATGCTTAGTGCAATATGAATTGGCGTTGAAACCAGGTGAGAAGTCTCAGTTTTGTTCGACTAATTAATTTTCCCCAGGATCTGTTTTTTTAATTCAAAGCACATAATTTGACCAAACTGCCTTTCTTAATGCTCGATTGCTTATATTAAAAATGAGTTAAGACATCTGTTCGCACGAGTAATAAAAAATTAATCTCAAAACAGTTTTCAAATCCACTAGCAGCACCGTAAGAAGTGCTTATTTTGCACCATTCCTCACACTGAAATTGTGCTATTCATCATTTCTTACAGTTTGCTATAGTATTTTTTGCTTGTGCAAAGTTTGTCGGAAAAAATTGTTCGAACGAGGAAGAAGTAATAAAATATTTCTTCCTTTGCTGTATTTTGCACTTGAAAATAGTACGTATTCGTGTATTAATTGGTTTCATCCTTTGTAATAATATTTGAAAAAAAAACAAAAAAAAAACAAGAAGACACGTATATGTCTTTCATCATAAAGATTGATGATGGCTTCTAGTTGTTCTGATCTCGTCAAAATATTATCTAGCATCAAAAAAATAATAACTAGGCCTACGTGGGCAGCGGACACAATGAGAAAGAAAACAATAAAATAGAAATTCACATCTTTCGTTATGATGATCGAGGGTCCAAAATGTTTTATTTTTTATTTTAATAATTTGAAAGCGAGACCTTTGTTCTGTTGGAAGTTTAAAACGATTAAATATTGTTTTCTACGTTGATTAACTTTACTTCGAGACGCAAGTGACGATTGCTATTCAATGTCAGAAAATATTTATCTGTGTGCTCTAAAGGGAGTCAATAGAATTCACTATTCAGCAGATTTTCCAATAGATATTATTTATTCATGTTGGGTTTATTTTGGATAATATATTTAAGTTTTTTTTCATTTTGAAAATACAAAAATACAAAATTTAGCATTTTTGTGGATATAACTGTTTTCCTTGCATGTGCAATAAATTGTGTAAGAACTTGTTGGATGGAGGATGGCGATATATATATTGATTTTTCAATACTTTCTGGGCCAAAACATTCAAATTATAGCAGTAAAAATTTTAGCATTTCTACTCGTAATTGTACTCGTATGTAATGCCCAAAATCGTTTTTTAGCTCTGAAAGAGTCTAATGCCCGATAACGTCTGTTTTCTGTTGGTAACACACTGAAAAAAATTTCAATAGTAATTTTTTCAATTTGGATTGGAGAACTAGGACAATTCAAGATTTGTAGCAGAAATTACTTCAAGAATAGTGAAATACGTATATCATTTACGATAGTAAAAAGTACTGCAAATATTAGAATATTTACATTAAATACTTACTTGTTAGTGATTTTCGTAACTGTGATATGAAAAGTTAATATTCTGTTCATAATTATAATACTATCCATTTCTCTCAGTGTAAGATATTTTAGAAGTGATACCTTTTTTTGGTGTTCCGTGAAATGCTGTTAATTCAGGGTCAAACATTTCGTTCTTCATATTCAGCATTAAACATTCTTGGAACTGTAATTTAGAATTTTTCTTTTGTGACTTCCGGCCATTGCTCAGAAAATTACCCTTTTCTTATTGAATGGCCCTAAAAATGTCCTCAAGTTTTATGACAGAGTTTCTCACAAATTCCAAAAAATAAATATAACATTTAGGTATGTGCTTGAGGTTATTAATATACCCTCCTATAATTTTATCGAGAAGTGCGTGACGTTTTACGAATTTGGTGAAGGAGATCGGAGGAGTACAAAAAGGTTGTCTTATCATTCGTTTAAGTTTTGTTACGTGACGCATTTCTTGAATAAATTGAACCTCAACTTGGCAGCTAAGTGTGAATTTTAATTTCCTTCATACAGCTGTGTCATTAGGTCGTCTAGAGGTTCTTAAATGAAGGACCGTTAGATGAGGTTACTTTGATTAATTTTTATTGAATTTTTTTGGGGGGTTTTTTGAAAACATTTGAAAAATAGGTCAACTTGGGTTTTTTTTTTTGGCTCAGTTATAGAATAGACTCAATTATTTTCGAGACCAATATCAACTTTCTAGGAACAACAGTTAACCTGAAAGTTGGCTTTAAAATTGCTGTCAAAGTTATACATATAGTCTGACGTAACTTATAGAAAAATGGAAATTACCTGGAATAACTTCGATATCACAATTGACCTTCATTTGCGCCGACCTTTGCTTCTCCTCATAATTTTTAACGCGAGTCGTATTTTTTGAAACCAGCGCAGATGGAGTTGAAGTGACAGGCAGACGGATGGAAGGGCTAAGTGGTGGATCACTGCGGAAATCCGGCGTTGATGCGAAAGGCTGGCATGAGGGCTTCCACTGACTTCAGCCAATAGAAGTATGCTGGAGGCTGGTATGGTGTTGGCTACCACCAAAGACGACATTCAGAGGGTGGTGGGCCAGCAAAGGTCAACGGGTGTCGCTGGAAATGGCGGACGAGCCGGAGAAAACCTGCGGCTCATGTCGCCGGATGACTGCGACGGTGCCGAAAACGGGATCGCAGTCGAGGCCCGCGGAAGGGCCCTTAAGGTGCACGCCGGAGATACGCCGCATTTGGTGAGCCTGGGAAGCGACCGCTTCAGCACGGCGGTTACGCTGCATCCGATTCCCAAAGGTATTGTGTTTTTTTTTTTTTTGGGTGTGCTGCATTTTCTGCCCCGCTCGCTCGCTTTTGTGTCGTTTTGTTGCCGTTTGTGTGTTTGTTTATGGCTTTTCCTTTTTTCTGTGAACGTCAATTGCTGCGACATTTTCACGCATGACTTGCATGTTGGTCGCGCGCGTCCTCCACGGTGCTCGCGATGAGTCGTGGATATTCAATATTCTTGTGACTTGTCTTCTCGGTTTATTACTAATAACCTTCCTCCTCGCGATTGTTTTTATGGTTGTTTGGTTTTCTTATTTGTATACGTTTCTAACACGGGTGTAATGCGTACTTGCTCTTTGACGGATACTATATGCCTTTTGTGAATGTTTGGCTTCACTGGCATACTTTCTGGCTTTTCATCTGTTTGCGTTCTACTGCTCCAGTTTCATTGGCTTTACCAGTGGATTGAAACTGCTGGGGCACCTCTTACTTTCGTTAGAGAGTCGAAGGAATTTGCAACATTTTTGGCTGAATAATCTTATAATTTCCCCCACTTGGTAGCACTGATCAGGTGTTCGGGAGAAACCCGATTTAACAAAATTCCTGATTCTTTTTCTCAGAAACTTCTTATACACAAAGTAATGAAAAACTGTGTTGTTTACTTTTACAACCCTGTGACTGATACTTTGACTCTATCGTATTCGAATTTTAGGGCATTTTCTTTTGATCTGTTCAGTCGCACTGTTACAACTCTTGAACTTGCGGATGGAGCTGTATCAAATAATTTAACTACATGTATTTTAATTTTTCTGTACCTTAATGTTGGATGAAACATTTTTTCCCTTTATTTTAACGTACATATCAGCATGTACAGCAAACTAAGGCTAGAGACACGCTGGGCTATTGTCTATTTAACGATACGAGGGTGACTATGGTTATGAGCGAAAAGGTGCAGTGACGAATCTTGGACCAGGTACCTCTTGGGTTTTGCTACTCACGCTGAGTTCTTACAACTTATTTGAGTAACTAAACTGAGATACTCGTAAATATTTTTCTAATATTTTTTAGTGGTTTTTTTTTTTTTTTCTTACGAATGCCTTTCCGTATTTTCATTTTCCCACCTTTTTTCCGCGGTGCTCAACACCACATAATATAGAGTCTCTCGCGTTGTGCTGTAACATGCAAGCACTTTATTATAGTTGCTATCCATGCGTAAGACCAACTTCGGAAGCTTGTATGTCCATTAGGAAGTGTTTTACGTGTAAATGTAGCTGACCTTTTTGGATTCTAAGAAATTTTTTTCGCGTTTAACAGCATAAAAGAGAAATGTGATTTTAAAAAGTTCTATCTATTGTCTGAGATCAGGTCTCAGATCAGTCGACTCATCAAAAAGTGTTTACCATTTTATTTACACGTCTTCTGCCCTTTAATAGTTCTCCTACTGCAGTAACTATTCTTCGTCTAAACGATGCCTTCTTTTATATTATGCAGAAACAAAAATGAAAGTGCGTACACCATGTGTCATACGCATTCAGATAACGTTCGAATATATGTGTCAGTTATACGATGCTAAATGCGAAGACGAAATTACTCTCATTTTTTTGGGAACTTGTACGCTGGGCTGCGCCTATTCATCGTTCTAATTAATGGTAGCTGTTGTGTGTACAGCAAATAAACGTTTTCATCGCGTTAATTTAGAGTTATGTAATCGTTTTTTTATCATATCTGAGAAACATATGTTCCACTGACATCGTAGATTTTCTTAGTCGTCGCAGCTTATGGTCGAAAATTGTGTTCTTCTATAGTGCTCTTCGATATACACATTACTGCGAAAAGAAAAGTGACCTCGTGAATTCTTCACCAAAATGCTAACCGCAGAGTTATTAGTTTAACAATATTTTTTAAATTACTGCTGCTGAATCGTAAAAAAAAAAAGAAGAAGTGTCGTATCTTTTCTGGTTGTGTTCGAGTTATCTGCTCAGGGACGAGCTCCATAACGACGTAATGCACCGTATTTAACCATCCAACGGTATTGTAACAGTTTTTTAATTTAACAGATGACTTATTTAAACGAATCGTGCTGTAAAATTGTTTGCTCGGTAGCGAACGTTTAGTCAGCTAATTTAAATTATGGATGTGGAAGTTGTTATGTCGAGCTTAATATAGTGTATATGCATTTTTATGTGTGTATGCACTTTATAATACGAGTATGTGCTATCGAAATGCAAAATATTCGCAGAGAAGTCACGAATTCAATTGTGGGTTATGATATGAAAAATACTGCCGCATGTGGTACATAATTTATAATATTTCGATTTAACGAAACTTCAGGAATCGTGTGTGATATTTGTGATCTATGTTATTGTTAGTATTCGTATTAGTTAATTCTGGTAAAGTTTGTGGACTATATTTACAATATTTGTCAATAAATTGTGGATAATGTTTGAAAATACCCGTTAAAGTAAGGAAATGGGGCAGAGATACTGAGTCATTTTTAAATCTATCGAATGCTTTAGAATTACCGCTAATTGTCAACGTTTTTTTCATATTTCCCATTTTGTAAGATATGAAGAGAATGAGATATATGAACCTGAAATGATTAAAATATTGAAGTAGGTACATCATCATCTTATTAGAAAGGTTTTTTTCTTTTTGGCGCCCAGAATGTGCAGTTTTTGCTCAGTTCATTTGTGTTAAACCAGTAATTTTCCTTTGTGTGTACTCTCTAATGATAAGCTCTCGTCTCGTCTTGCTCTTCCTTTTCTACGAGTATATACCTGTGACAAAAATAAAAGCGTGTTTGCCGTACTGTGCATTAAATGTAATTCATTATTAGCTTTGGATATTCAGTCTGGAGCGCGATATATGCGTCCTGAAATACTATATTTCGATAATTTATTACCCTTCCAACATTATTACCGACTAAGTAACTAAAGTTGTTTACCAAGATGTAGGCTGCTATTTCTATCCGACCCTTAATTCATATTTATTACTTTATCGAATATCCGAATCCAATTTTATCCGAGCCCCGTACGACCGCAGCTTGTTAAATTTATTTACTCGTTCGTTCATTTTTCTCTTCTATAAGTGCTCTTTCTGGCCACTTATTTTTTATTTCCATTTCATTTCTATGCAGTTGAGAACTGCGTACCAATGTTGGCCTCAGTATTCATTATTCTAACGGCACTGGCAATGTTTTCATTCTGTATCAAACTGTGGAACTTATGGATGCTGAAAATGAATATTCATCTAACTGTGATTTTCAACGATGGTAATCCAGTGTATAGTTTTCTATGATTCAGGGTTCAATTCTGGAGTAGCGAGTTGATAACCATTTATTTTGTCCTATTTCCTTGTGAATACTTGGTGAGATTTCATTTATTCCTGATTTATTACTGTACGAGAACAAATGCCTATTTGATGCTCATAGAGGTGATTGTTTTGGGTAATATTTGTTTATGGAAATTTCTAATATTGAGTAATAAATAAATATTTAGAAAAAAAAAGTTTTGAATGGACAATATCTGGCTTATGAGAGGCTAAAGGAACTTGTAAATTTGAAATTATTATTATTTTTTGAATGGCAGGGTTCACCGAAAATTTAAATAATCATGCTAAAAAAATTTAAAAGAAAAAAATAATAGAAAAGGTTTCCGTTGAGTCGGTTTAGACAATTCTGATGCAGTTATAGATTATTTTAAAATATTTTAAATAAAAGTCTTGTGTTTTATGAGGACATAAATACAAAAAATGCATTTTATTTTCATTTTTATTTTTCAGACCATAGTTTTATGTGTAGATATAAAATATTACAACATGAATAAATGAATGGATTTACATTCATTTTGATTTCTTTTTGTGGCATATCATGCTTCATAAAAACCAACTCTTTCAAGAATACGAAAACTGTTCGATATGGGTTCCCAGTAGCATGCGTGACAAAAGTCATTTAGAATTTTTAAAAATGAATATGAGACGATAATTGAGACTGTGGTTTCCTATAATTACAGTGTACATTTCACGATGAAAACGACGCAGTTAAGAACTCATTAATGACTTGGTATGGGGAGCTGCAGTCGTAATATATTATTATCAAATTTTATGCAATCGTGTCGCACCTCAGTTGGTTTAGGTGGGCACAAAAGTTATAAATTGTTCCTCCTTTGGGTTGGCATCCGAACATTTTTATGAATTTCTGATAAAGTAAATCACTCGTTTCTTGTACTTAATTAGTTACCAAATTACTAAACAGAATTAATTTATCGAGAAAACACACCTCTTGAAAATTGAAACAAATTTCATGTGTGTTTGTGAGTATGCATTGCTGAAACATTGAAGGTTGCCAATAATTGCTTCATTGATGAGAATTATTCATCACTTTTTTTGTTTTTACCAAACTTATGAGATTTAACTTTCATGAATTTGAAAAACGAGAAGTTCATTGATTTCTATAATTTGCTGATAGTGCGATGTGTTGCTTCATCTTATTTAAACTTAATTTACTTTACTGTTTATATCACCCAGCTATTTTCATTATTTTTATTTCTCCGCATTTATTCGAAATATTAATACCGTCTGTCATTGGAGACTCAAACACTTTTTATTTGCTGTGGTAAATTTCTAGCCTGCGCGCATATTTCAACCATGTATCATCGACAAAAACATTTCTCTCAAATGATATATTTATACGTATAATTTTTTCTTCAAACTTATGCAGTGAGGTTAGCGAGTTGAAGAAAATATTTACAGCTGCTGATTATTCGCTTTCATTGTTTGTTCATGTATTTTTCGCATTCAGTAATGCTCATCTTGAAAAAGTATTTTTACATTTATTCAAGTTCCTTTAGTAGCTACGTATACTTGTTTCTGTATATTTTTTTAATTAGTGTAATTTTTTCCCTGCAAATTCTAATTAGTGATATTGATTTAGAAGATTGCAAAAAAAAAAATCAATTTGCATCTGCGATTGTAAGATTGTCTCGAATTTTTTGTGGATATTTTGAAAAAAATAATTAGAGGTATTATCTGTGAGATCGTTGTGTGTTTTCCAATATTAGTCGATTCTCTCAGACTTCTCTACTTCATTAACTCGTTGGTTATCTTCTTTAGAAACTTGAGATTTCTTGATTTTTCCATTCAAGTGCTTTGATTCATTTCACACTCGCATCGATGGGCTTATTTTGTTTTTTGTTTCGATTTAGAAACTTCTGGGTTTGTACAGGTTATGAAAAATCAAGATTTTTGAGAAGTGCCCGGGAAAATTGGATGAAAATTGGCCTTAAAAAAGAAGAAAATCGAAGGAAATGGGACTTTCGCCTGTGGGTAGCTTTGACATCCCTAATTACCATCTAAAAACTCCCAGCCCTACAAATTATGCTCGATTCGCAAAAATGGCGGGTGTAAAAGTAGTTTGTATGAAATTCTATATGTAAAAGAAAAAAGTGCCTCCTAAAGGCTGGAATAAGCTGTTTAGGATTTTCCAATCTGCCTTCTTTTGAAGATCTTCAGTGTGTGCATTATTTGTCTAAAGATATGTCTGAGAAATACCACTCTATTTTGAAGTACTCTATATCTCCGTTCTTATCGAAGATATAAGAAAAAGCTAGATACAAAAGTTGTAGAGGAATAACTTTTGTTTCACATATTTTTTGAAAAATTGCTAGTTGAAGAGTTACTGGCAAAAAATCAGTTTTGACCCTCTTTAACCCAGAATTAAATATCTAGTATTGTTCTGAGAGGTGGCGACTTTTAGTATGTTAATTAGGGATGTCGAAGCTACCCACAGCCGGAAGTCTCATTTTCTTGTAGTTTTCCCTCATTATTTCCTAATTTTCCTACGTATTAAGTGAACATCGATAGTTCTTGATATGGCAAACTGACCAAAAATTTCTCTCCCAAATTTCCTTATCACCACTAGAACTTGCGCTGTTAATTGTGGAGATGGTCAGATATACGGGTTCGACATCGTTGACGTATTTAACCTTGGATGAAAATAGAAGAAAATAAAAAATGGGGAATTGGAAACTATTAATCTACGAGGTACAAGAACGGTTTGTATTTTGTTAAACAATTTGTACACTGTAATGTGACAATTTAGTGTTCGACCAAATGGGCTCGGTTCGATTGTTCGGCTGTAAATGTCGTTAATTTTTCCATGTTCGAGCTAATTATCGCCGCATATACATTTACACGATTTCCCTCTCAGCTCCTGTCTATTTGCAATATCGTTTGTTCAACAGTATACGATGTGTGAAACTATTGGCGGAAGAGACAATAATTTGATTTTTCGACGAGTACTCACGTTCGAAATTTATTTTAAGAAGTTTTGAAAAGAAAAAGAGGACGTTTTAGCGGGAGGTGGGGACGAATTGCATGAAAAACCGGAACTACATAAACATAAAATACCAAGAATGTAATTAGAATTAGATTTTTTGTCAAAAAATGACCTGGCGAGTGATTTTTTTTCTCTAATATCTCATTTGGTTAGTTGACGAGTTTATCTTTTTAGTCGTGGTTTTTAACGAAATGTCGATTAAAAACAATTAATATGAGTCTACTTTTGGCAATGGTCGTGAAATTTCGTTATCATTTTGTGGCTTTTTGAGTGGCGCAGAATTTATTATATAATGTATTCCAAAAGTCCTTCATGAACTCTAATCCATTTCTGTGGTGCAGTGGCATTGGCAACAATTATAGCAACTCGTTGAGGTATGGTCGAAAAATGGCACCGTTAAATTTTATGTTCGGCTTCGAAAGGTTAACATCTCATGCAGTGTGTCCGGTTTTGTTGATTGATTCATGACTGTGTTGCCAGTAATGCGGTGTAAAATGGTACAGGTTCAGAGTATCCCAAGCTGTTGAGTACAGAAAAATAACTCAGATCTGGATGGATTCCTCTGGAACTTCAGCGAAGTATTTTGAAAGGATATTTCTGGTCTCTAATTTGGTGAAATTTCAGAATTTTTCTTCAATTACTTTTGTGCGAATTTTTTAAAAAAAGGTCATTTTTTAGCATTTCAGTGTTCTAATTAAAATTTCAAAATTTTATCAAACATTCAAGTTAACGGCATTATTGTCGCTGATGAATTGATGTTGTACTGAATCAATGGAAGATATTCTAGCAAAATAATTTTTCACTTAGAAATTTAAATATAGTCTGTTGTAAGAATTCTAATCACGTTTTGTTTTCCAAATGAAGCACTGAGGTGGCTTCATGTTGCTTCTACCCAAATATTATTTCATTCCAAATTTTCTGATTTGTATATTATATCTTTTCCTCAAGTGCTGCTATGGGAATTTTTGGAACTACGCCATCACGATAAATTCAATCTTTTTCCTAGGTAAATATGCCTATATTAGCTAATTAATTTTTATGATTGTAAAAAAAAAGAAAAAGAAAAATTAGACTTTCTGTATTAAAAACTAGCATATTTTTTCCCGTTTTCCATTTTCTAAGTATGTGTTGTGAAACCATTGTTTTAGATGTGGTGAACAGTGCTCCCAAGTTCTAAGATTCTTCTTAAAACCTTAAAATATTCAACTGTCCTTGAGATTTCAAAAAAGATGGCCAAAATTTAAAGATTTTTCGTGTATTTCTGAAAATTTTAAGACAAAGCTCGAAAAAAATTAAATCCCAACAAAATGAATTAATAAAAAAAAAAAAGGAAGGAAAGGAAAAAAGTAGTTTTTGCTTGATCATTTTACAAAATTTATGCGAGAGAACGAAGAAAAAAAATCTCAACTTTGAAAAATGCGACATTGTGCGACGCGACGGTTTTTATGGATTTTCTAAAACATTTAGAGTTTCAAGAATTTTTCTAGAAATTTAAGATTTTTCAAGTTATGATTTAAAAATTTGTCGTACAGACTACTTGGCAGCACTGGTGGTGAGAGTTTAATTTTCACGCCCAGCCCAATGCTCTCTCCAGAACTTCGATATCTTTCGGAAATACTTATTTAATTGTGACCTACTTAATTTTATAATTTCACATTTATACTTGGTGATTAACTTATCTCATTGCCATATTTAGCTTATAACCCAATTCTATAATATGCTTAAATTTACGAAGTCAAGGCCAAGAGTGAGCTAAACTTCGTTCATTAAGCTGAAATGCAAGCTGTAAATCTCATTTTGAATTTTTCTTTTGTCCGTGTCATCCGTCACTCCGTAATTCTATAATCAGATTTATCATATCGTGTTCTGTAAAATCTTTATTTATAACCCAGATTCGAATCTTTTCGCTGCTCATTATTTATTTTACAGAAATTATGTGCGCTTACTTCATCGGAACCTTGCGTTTCCGATTAGGTCTGTCCTTTTTTTTTTTTTTTTTTTTTATTTTTTTTTAATATGTGTGCCAGTTTACGAAAGCCTTGAAGCAGCGTGATTTATTTAATTCTGAATTATGGTTGCGAATATGATATTTTGTGCCAAATGTGTCGTCCTTCTAAACCGACAGAAAAACCATTTTCAAGATTGTCACCACTGCAGGACTGTATGTGTATCAAATGACAAAACTTGTTGCACGTCTTTTTATTTTTCTCTTTTCACTATAAAAACAAATTTTGCAATTTTGTTAGCATTTTATACTCGGGTATTGTGTTTTGGTGTGAAGAATGACTTGTTTCGTTTTGCCACTTGACTGATTTTCAACACTTGACAGAAGTCAAGTCCGCCGAATTGATGAGGTTGAAATTTGAGCTCGGGTTTAGATGCATAGAGGATAAAATAGACAGAAATTTTGTAACATTGGCTAGTTTGTTTACTGATGACAGTTATTATGAAAGATTAGTCGAACTAAAATGCAGCATGAGTGTTTACTTTTAAATAATATTTACTTGGTTCTCCTTCAATAATTTTCTTAATTTAATTTCTTAGTTCAGTGAGCAACTCTACATTGCACAGTATGATTATAAAATTTTTCTGTTTACTGATTTTTGCTGCGAGTGTAAGAAAGAGTAAGAAAGTGTAAGATAGTGTAAGATAGTATAAGATAGTGTAAGAATGTGTAAGAAAGTGTAAAAAAGAGTAAAGAAATGAAAGCTTTCAAATAATCAAGGCTGATATTGCTTGATTGCTCAACTTTTTATGACTTTGAGCTTATATTTATGAACTTGACCTTATGACCTTAAAATAGAGATAACATTCGAGACGCACGGACACACAAAATTTCGACTTAAGGTTTAGTACAAAGAATTCATCTTTAATATGTATATCAAGACTGGTTACTAATGTAAACATACATAATTTATTGCCAGAAAAAAATTGATAATTTAGTGTACAATAGTAAATACATTGTGTCTTTTTTCTTTTGTCTCCTCTCCTCAAGTACACCGGTTCACAGTTCACACCTATTACTTCGATTTGGTGTCTTGTATTTTTGATCCTTGATGAAGAAAATTGTGAATTTTCAAAAACCACAATATCAATATGCATTAATCTGGAAATTAGCCGATTACAAATTAGTTACAGTTTTCATTTTCCACCTTCGCGCCTTTCTGTTTTGTATACTCTTCGCTTGTTTAGTCTGTTTTGAAAGCGTATTTTTCAATGCACTTGGTGTTTGCATGTGTAAATTATGCTCAGATATGATGCTATGGTAAATTTAAAAAATCGAAATTCGACCAGATAGTTTCATATTACACCAAAAACCGAGCTAAATCCGTGGTAATTGCGTGCCAATTTCCTATTCATTAGAGAGCTCTGTTAAGCGTGTATCCGTGTTTTCAGTTTCCTTTCTTGTAAATTGAAAATAATGGAATGGTGTTGGGAAGAAAGAAAATGTGGAAACTAATTGAAAAATACTGTCGCAGGATATTCAGTTGGATTTGTGAAAAACGTTGATACGTACGTATCTAGCTTGGGCCTGTATTCCGAGAAAAAATTCAGTCTCAAATGCAATTTTAGCTTCCAACAACTTCTTCTCATTCATTTATTTTCGACTTCAATGTCTAACCGAGAAATGTTTAAACCTTTTGGCATTATTTGGTTCCGGTGTATTCGTGGAAAAATTCGTTCTCCCCGTTGGAGCTTAATTAAATATGAAAACATGACACCTGCTAAAAAGAAGACTTCAGAATATATTAATTTGCATTTTGTGCGAAAACAGAAGATTAAATTTAGCCACACCTGTTGACTGCAGTCTAATAAGTGAAATAACTAGTGCCAAGGTGGATTATAAGCAACAACTATCAGATAAAATGAAGTGAAAAAGAGAAGATGAGTTCTGGGGTGATATCTGACAAGATAACGCAGGAAGTACTTGAAATTTATTCACAGTGCAGCGTTCGTGCAATTTCACAACACTGATATTGCCAGACCTAGTCGAAAACTTTCCAAGTCCCAAAAAATTAACATTCATTTGGCTAGAATATAGATTCGTTGAAAATATCATTCGACAGAGAACTGTCAAAACCAATGAAACATAATATTCAGATATTTGTCCGTTTTATAAAGTTTGCAATTTAGGAGTTAGCAGGTTTTAGAATTGGGGCGACGTTATGTCTACTAAGTTGGAATCATCCTGTATGAGCCTGTCCAACATACCTAATGTAACGTTGAATAACATATCATTATACCGTATAATATCGAATATATCAGTATATCAATAGAAGGATCAGTAGTTCGATCACCATCCATCTGAATAGAAAAATTTGAATATAAATAGAAGTTACTTCATCAAGAGCAGTTCTCGTACTTTTCAATTTCGCCAGGTTTTAATTATCTTTCTCACCTACCTACGCCAACAGTTTTCCATCATCAGCTTGCATACATTTCACGAGGCTGGTCAGGCGAAGTTTAGTATTTCGTGTTATTGAAAGAAAAAATAAACCAACCTCCATTCTGATGTCGAGAGAGCAGGTTTTATAAACCAAACGAACATAATTAACCGCTGTAATAAGTAATTACTCGTAATATCTTCTCGTTCTGTTTTTCGATTAATCGTATTCGATTACTCCAAGTCACGAGTCTGTGTGTTAATTGCTGTGTGGGAGCTTGCTCCAGGAACTCCCATTTTTATTAACTTTTCATTAGAAATGAAGCTTTTTCCTCCTCTTCCCGCCCCTTACCGTCATTTTTTCATTAATTCGAGTTTGAAGAAGTGTCGAGTGTCAGTTTATAATATTAGAGTAATGTACGAGTAATTGAAAATAACGCAGTTGCTTCGTTGCTAGGTTTTGGGCAACGCGAAACTCACTGATTGTGACAAAAAAAAATTTATAAATTTCTCGGAAATCTTAATATTCGCAACTCACTCAGTTGGCTGGAAAATGAGTTCTAGAAAAATTATAAACAAATTTTTATTTTGGCTTCTGGGATATTGACGATGTGATCTTTGAAAAGGTACCTTGAAAATCATGGTTCAAGCTTTGAACTTGACTTTTTCAGAAATAGGATTTTAAATTCAAAAATTCAAAATATTATATCTCAGTCGACTTTTAACCGATCGAGCCGATATTTAGTGCAAAATACTTACAAAACTTTCCCCTATTAAAATCAATCATCAGCTTCAAAATAAAATTTTCGACTTCAGGTCTCTTTCATAGATCACATGACATTTATTTTATTTTATTTCTAATCCGTTTTACAAATATGTTCCAATACGTATTTTCTATAGTTTTCAATTACTCAACTTAGACCATAAATATTACGTCCTTACTAGAGCAGTTATTTTGCAAAGGTTAGGAGTCAGCATTTTTTTGAAGTTTTCTCTCCACCCAGCCCGTGGTTTCCCTCTTTTTAGAATAATATTACGAATTTAATGGTCTAAGAAGTATCACTTCATCTTGGAAACTGGGTATGATTGAGGTTTCTAAAGTTGAAAAAAATATTTGAAAAACTGAATTTTGAAGGAAAAAATTTGACATTTACACCATCACAAGGAAGTATTAAAATTTTAAAAGTTACCTGTACCTACAGAAAACGCAAAAAAAAATTTTAATTTCATTCATTGTAACAGTTAGTTGCAGTGTTGTTGAAGAGGAAAAGTTAATTATGTCAACTGGAACTTCAAAAAAAGATCTTTACTTTCATTTCAAAGAACCATCTATTTTGTATTTTTTTTTTTTTTTCTATTTTGTTACGGTATGGTGGTTATATAATGTTGAACTAGCAGCCTTTTTTTACCCTTATAACTTTTTTTTCCTACATTAAGATACACAAACGAGCTAAGAAAAAAAAACATAGACTTCCAGTGGTCGTGAAAAAAATCTGTAATTATGAGAACTATCCGACAGATTTACACTTCCTTTTGACATTTGTCATCTAATTATTTATTTTTTTTTTCTTTTCTGTGACTTTTCTTTGACGAAACTATTTCGTTATATGCACGCCATCTAATATTTATTTTCTTAGTCCAATTATTTACATAACAAATTATTACATATTAATTTTCTTGCTGCTACTATATTTTTCGTACTCCTCCCTCGACAGTCTTGTACGAGTTTGAACTTCGCCTTGAACGTGTAATTAAATTATTAAATTATTACGTTCGTGTATTGTCCACCACGAGAGTGCCCTTGACATTCATTCTGAAGAAGGAAAATATTGTAATCGAAAAAATACAAAATATTAGAAGAAATTAAATGCAGGGTAAGGTTTTATTTTGTATTTATAGGTAGCTAGGCCTATATTAGATTAATTTTTTTTTTTGTGGTAGTGTGGCTCAATCGTTATACGAGCACGTGCCTTTCAATCTCAAAACACTTGGAGTATTTATCGTGCAATATAATCCAGAAAGAAAAATAAGTTAATCGGTTTAGTTAGAATGTTGGCTACTGAATTACTGCAGTGCTCTTCTTGCCACCCATATTTTTCACCAACATTGAGTCGAAGATAAGTACTTAAATCAGTCGTTTCGAATACGGTACACGTCTGTTTGAATGAAGACCCAAGACCTGTTTATGAAGAGTCAAAATTATTCAAGTAGTTTAATATCCATGTTCATTGTGTGCAGTCTTGTCTTGCCAGTTCTGCTGATAAATTATAGTCCATTAGTGCCGACTATGTGTTTTATTTTCATCGATTAGGTTCTTGTCCGGGTGAACAAATTATCGATATTATCGATGGTAATGAATGGAAGCATTTTTCAAGTTAATCCTGTCTATTTTTCTCTCAATTTTCTGATTACTTTACCTCAATTTTCAAGTAATATGCGTTCTGTGTTATTTAATGTTCCCATTTGTATTATAATCTCGTCTCATTTGGAGAACAAGGTGTTCAGCAGTTCATAACTGGATTCAGTACTCTCAGGTTTGTGAAAGAAAAAAGCTTCTTCTATGTTGTGTTCAGTAATTATTGAAACTTTGGAATGTGTGTAGAAGAAAAAATCGGTATTCAAGTTGTGTATGTATAATTTTTCTTCGTAACAGATTGTGAGGTGAAAAGAGAATAATCCAAACTGATTTATTAAAAAAATACTTCCCCTTCTCCACGGAGAGAGGTAAAGTATATTTTAAAGAGATTACATCAGGTTCAGGTAGAAACATTTTTGGATATTTTGGATAAAAATTTTGAAAAATTGCGTTTCATTTTGTTAAAAAGTGAAAAAATTTCGAAAATGTTTTTTGCTAAGTAGCATAATTTATTATTTTCCCTAACTGGCAACACTGCCAAAATAAGAAGAGTAACCTGATTCAGCTAAAATCTTTTGTATTTTTTCGTTCATACTTTTTACTTATTATTTCCTTTGCTACCTTTCTTCTTTTTAATCAAAAGAATGGAGAACAATAGTGCTTATTTGTACCACCCTGAGACTGGTACAGCAGCTCTTTCATCTATTTTTTGAGTTTCTGTTAGTTTTTAAAGCTTCAACATTTGCCTTTCTTGTACTTTTTATTAAAATAGTGTTCCTCTTTTTATTTTCCGAAAGTCCAGTTCTGTTTGGTTTTTATCCTCTAGATGTCTAGAGTCTAGATGAGTCGAGTTAATAAATTTCGGATCTATAGTTTCTACACCATTTAGAGCCTGAGTTTCTGAGATCTTGAGATATTACCAAAATTTTCTCGAGTCGTGACATTTATTGACATGTGTGCAATAGGTGTGTGCTCTCTACCCACAACAACTTGCATGAAATTTCTCCTCCCCCCATAAAAACGATTATATTACGATACGTGCAATTATTTCTTTATTCACCGACGAGTTATGATTTTCTTCATTCTGTTTTTGCGCTTGCAGGACGTATCAGCGTTGGCAGCAGCTCGTCGGCGGATATCTTTATATATGGTACCGGAGTCGAGGAGGTGCATTGTTGGATCGAGAACAGCAACGGAGTCGTGGTCGTACATCCGAATGGCGAAAATTTGCCAATACAGGTGGATGGCTTGAAGGTCAGTCATCCAACGAGACTGACGCAAGGTGAGTAACGATTCAAGATCCGTAAGGGCGCAGGGAGGGGGAGGGGGAAGGTTAGCATATTTTCTGCGTACCTAATTTTTTCCCTCCGGCTCATTCACGTCGACCCGTTCTGGTCTCAGCCCCTTCCATGGCTGCTGCTCGCAGCGTCTTCTGATGCGGCTGTGTTGCGGCTTCGATGAATCAGTCACGTGTGAAAAGCGACAAAATGAGGCAAAAAAATGAAAGACGATGGAAAATAACGTCGATTTAGAGGTCGAGGATGCGCTGCCAGTGCATTGAATATTCCGGCAGCGTGCACGTTTGTTGCCCTACGGTGCGCCCGTGAATATAAGCGAGAGGACGAGAGAGGTGCAGGCCTTCGACGACTTGGCTGGCCAATTCATTGATGAATTTGTTGGCGGAATGTAAACTAAAAACGGCGCGGCGGTGGCGGGTGGTGGAGAAAATGCGAATTTGGCGATCGTGTTCGCGTTGAGAAGTACAGTATAGCCCCTCATGTGAACAATTTACCTAATCGAGTATGCGTGCCATGCTTTGCCAATCAAACGGTGGTCGCTGCTAGTGGTGTGGCGAAGCAGAGTATAGTTTGCTGAGTACCTCGATCGAGTTGTGGTCGCTGTTAGGTGCCGACGCGAGTTTTCGTGGAAATTTTCGCTGTAATTTGTTTGAAAAATTTGTGGTTTCGTGGGCCTGTAGATGCGTGTGGTCGCGTGATATTCGGTGAAATGGAAATCAGGTACCAGCGCATTATCGTTAGCTCGACGCGAGACCTGTTTTAGTTAGATATGCGAAATTGATTAGTCATACTGAGAGTACATTAAGCCTGACGAAGTGGATATGCTCGAGATAGTCGGCTTAATTTGTGGCGAATACGGAGAAAAATTTCGCTGGTAGGGAGAAACCAGAAGCCGACCGGAGAATTTCAGTGATATTTGATGAGAGGCGGAGTAGGAAGAGCATTTGAAGTGAATCATACAGGTGTATGAGGTAGGGTGGGTTTCATAAGAATGTACTCGTATATGACTGTGCTGAAAGTGAAAACGAAAAAAAAAAAAAAAATAGGCTTGAGAAAATGTATTAAGTCTTGAAATTTTCAAATTTTGGTCACGATAAAAGGATACGAGGCATTCAGTAATGAAATTTTTTAATTTTCTCGAATCTGACTTCCAAAATCTGCTCTATCACTCGAGACTGCCGTTTCTGTGTGTTGAAAAATGCATTCACTGGAATGAACTGTGGTCACTCAATTAGCCATCAACTAATCTGAAATTTTAGGAACTATACGAGTACTACCAAAATATGTCTTCGGAGGGCTGGTTTGGTGGAATTTTAGAATTTGGCTTCAAATAAATTTTTGGAAGGCTGTAAAAATTGACGTTTGTTTGGCATGATGTAACTCACGAACGAAATCAAAATTGAAAATTCCACCTATAACGAGCCCGTTGGAGACATCCTATGAAAATGGATGAGTGAAAATTTCGGATCAATCAGTGCATTTTTATTTTAGATAATTGAAAAATATTACATATATTCTGAGGATTCGAATTACTTTTTTTTTTAAATGAAGCAATAAATTGCCTTTAGATATCCTCTGCTTGAATATTATTTCATTTTAGCGATTCCCTGATTGGCACTTTCAATTTTTGCAAATATCAAGTTGGGATAATATTTTCCTTTACAAAATTTCAATTGTGGTGCTTATCTCGCTAGTAACGTATTATTTCAAAGATTTCATTTTCGAATAGGGGGAGGGGTGGCAGTTTTTAATTTTCGACTCGTCAAAAGCGAAAGCAGACAATAAGAGTGAGAATACTGAAATATTATTATTTTTTCTCTCGTTAATATTGTGAGATAACCTAATTAAAAAAATTGACAACAAAGAAATGAACTTTGCGACGAAGATTCTTCGGATTCATGAAATTAATATTTTTACTCGATGACTTTGGGGAAAAAAAAACTTGCTTTACTTTCTGGTTTTACTGCAGCAAATCGCTTTCCTTTATCTTGGTCTTGTTACAATTACGTCAACAAAAATCTCATTAAAATCGTATGTCTGTACGTACATGCGAGTTATCAAACTCTGTATGTTCACTTTTCAAAAAAATGTCTTCAAGTATTGTAAGAATCTCGCTTTCAGCTCCATTTTCAACTTTCATTTATTTACCTGATAAAATACACGAGTAATTGAGTGCGATCGTGTGAAACCCTTTCATTATATTTTATTAATTTTTCGACTTTTTTGTTTTACATTTTCGCTTCATAAAAAATGCTGGAAAATAAACTAGTATAGGTACTTGTTTTATTTTAATAATAATATTATTTCTGTTGGGTATTCGGAGTATTGAAGTAGTAGTTATTTTTCGATTTTTTAGTTCATGAATGCAATTTTATTCGCGTGAATTCGCGCTCGATTGACGTCAAAATTCGCATGCATATCTTGAAAAACAAATTTTTTCTTTAAAATTTCACATAAGTAATTTGTTTTTTGCCTACGTACGCTGAAAAAATTTCATAACTAAGTAGTGAAACCAGTCAAAACTACGTGATCGCAGTAAACACAGCGAATTCCATTCAAGGACGAATTCAGGTTTTTCTTTTCGAGCTAGAAGAGGATTCAAGTTGATCAGAATGTCTATTTTTTTTTCTTCAGTTTAATTTATTTGGTTGTGTGGTGTAGTTTACTTTTTCCATATCACTTTTTTGACCTTTTTAGATTGGGAAAATGTTTCGTGCATTTTGGCTTTTAAACCTGATTTAGTGGATGTTTACGTGGATAGTGGAGCTAAAAGGTGATTTGTACTCGTAAATCAAATTTCTGCTTCAACGCTGCACTGTCATCTGTAGAGGGTAAAATATCGAATATGGTTTATAATTGAAATATATTTATGCAACTGTTTTTTGCGAATGCAGGATGTTTATTTAGCTATCAGTAGTGTAAGCTTTGCTGGGTTAAAGTTTAAACGAAAATCAACATTTTCCTTAAAAATCTTTACGAATTAGGAATTCTTGATGAGACGTAAACTTATTGTCTGAGACTGTTCTAATCAGACTTTCTGTGATCGTTCTTTTGAAAATTGAGATTTTGTATCGAACGTAGGTGCTATGAGAAAATTTAGCGAATGTTCTTTTTTTCCTTTTTTCCAAAATATATGAAATGCATTACGACAAAAAATTTTGAAATTATTTATGTAAGTATTTTTCATAAAAGTTTTATTCATTTTATTCTGAATGATGAGAATTGAAAAAGAAATTCATAATATTCATCTGCCTTTTCCTCTTTTTGAAAATTCAAGATAGGTAACCATCTTTTTACAGGTTTCCACCTTACTAAAACCTGCTTATTCCGATTTTTTTTTATGACTTGATGCATATCTGCGAATATAATATGTACTATGGGTTTACTTAATCGATATTCAAATGAAAAAAGTGTCGAGTATTATTTTTGAAATGAAATGTGTTGTGTAGCATCGCACGTTTATCCAGTCGATGTCATTTATTTTGAATTTTTAGTTGCATTAAGTTCACCAAATTACATTCAATTTATTTATTTTTTCGTTAACCCGCATAATTAAATCCTCGTACCCATCGTCCGAGTAATCGTTATTTAAACGCATTCTGGGTGGTGGTGTGCGCATATGACTCAGTGGGCGGCATAACCGTCCGAGTAGTTTTTCTCATCTTTCAGCGCCAAAAAAGAAAAACAAGTTTTCAAAGTCGTGGCCCACATGAGCATTACCGGTATTGTGTAAATTGTATATAACGTATACAAGGTGTACCAAAAGTAATTACAAAATTGTTGTGAGAAAATAGTGGATTTAAATAATAAAAAAGTGTATTTTACTTGTAATCTCTTTGACTTCTTTCAAAGATCATAACGTCATTACAGCTCTACTTGTCATTTTTTTATTTTTGTTTTATCAGTACGAATTCGTGGAAAATCTCATGAAAATTTTTATCGGTGTGGTAGCGAAACCTCGTACCTAACCTACAAATTTCATTAAAAAAATTTTTTTTTCACCCATCATGTAGGGAAAAAAAGTCAACAGCAAGTGTAAATCATAATCCAGCAAATTCTACAGGGACAATCTTGTGCGTCCGATTTACGAGGTTTTGAAATTCAATTTGATTGTCTCTGTTTTCCGTCACACAAAAAATTAATAATCAATAAAAATAATTGAACAGTGGTATGCAAGAAGAAGGTGAATCCAATAAAAAAATATTGAGTTCCAAGGTTTAATTGTATACCCCAAGTCCCATATACAGTAAACGTATCATGTCACAAAATGAAATCGTCGCTGAGAAAATGGACTTTGAAGTTGAGGTGACATAAACGTTTGTTTTTTTTTGCTCTTGTAAAATTTTAAAAAGTGGACTTACCTCCTTCTTACATACCACTGTTCAATTGCATTAATTATTTTGTGATTTAGGAAAGAATAAACTCTGAAAATTATAAAATAATACATACAGGAATTGAAAATAGTGCTTCCCATTACTACATTTTATGATTCCTCAATATGAAAGTGCAAAACCTCGTAAATGCAAATATTTTGATTCGATAGCGATTTTTTTTTTTTTTTTTGCTCGATCTCAGGATGAATAAATTCCTAGAGAGGCAATTAACAATTTTTAATTATCATTTGGGTTGAGTATTTATTTTCCAACGATGGTCTTCACTCTGAGTGTTGGCATTGCTATCGAATAAATTGAATTTGAAGTAAAATAATGTAGAAGTGAACTTCTTATTTCATGTAGCTACGTCATAAGACTGACTTTGTAACTGGTCGCTGTCGTCGAACACCTTGTATATGAAATCACGTCCGGCTAGATTTTGATGTTATCTTTTCTCATTCGTTCGAGTCAGATGCGAGAAATTTATTCTTTTCAACATTGTCGAAATTATTACGTCTTTTTTCGTGGAGACATTATTAAAAATTTACATTCCATTTATTTTTTATTTTTCGTTTGTTTCATGTTCACAGGTTGTATGTTATGCCTAGGTCGGTCGAATTTCTTCAGATTTAATCATCCGCAAGAAGCTCGGTATATGAAAAGTGTTCTACCCAATACACGTGTTTCCATGATGCCGAATGCATTCTGTCCAAGTGAGTAAAGTGCATACATTTTTTATATGTAGTTGGCACTTGGCACCGTGTTAGCTGCACCTTCGTGTGCTGCATGGTAATCTCGTACAAGTCGTTTTCTTATAATACTCCTTTAGATACGATGTGGAGTGTAGAAAATATTTTAGAATAAAAATTAAGAAAACAAAAGGCAGAAGAAACAAAAACGACGTTTTAACTGCAATTAAAATGTTGAAACATTTCATTCTCGGGTATACCCACTTATAAGTAAGAGATAAACGCCTGGCTCGAAAACTGTAAAAGAAAAATTAATTTCGCCTCTTGTTATCGTGTTTTGTTGTACTCCTCTCGTGTTTTTCCCCTCCTCGCTGTTTGAAGATTACCGTCTTAACCGGGGAACCAAAGAAAAAAATGAATGTTCGTTTAAATTACGTGTGTTTTTATCGTTTGACGATAATTGTTCTTCTTGCTTTATAGAATTGTTTTATGTTTGCTACGGTGTCACGGATCACTGCCTTTGAAAAAGTACAACTTGTACAAAAATGGCTCTTATCGTTGAGTTGCAGTCTGCTCAGAATCTTGAAATTCACTATTGCGGATCTAATAGTGGGGCTTAGTTGATCTTTTGTGATTTTAAAGTGATTAGCTCACCTTTTCTTAGATTCCCAAGGATTACTTTTTCCTCGAAGCTGACTTACTTGCTTTTGAAAAAATGACTTATATGTATTTGCTTTTCAACATGTAAAACCCCTGTGGTCGCTTTTCTTCGGATATTTATAAAAATAATTTCAAGTAGGGTAAAACCCTATATGTTTGGCTATTTCGACCACTTCAAATGTAAAATATCCGCTCTTTGGAACTTGGAACGGCACCTCTAAATTTTATCAGACGCATATCCAAGCAGCCCTTTTCACGGAGGCCATCCTAGGTAACTGTTCGCAGTCCCCCGTCATCAGGCTAAGTGCTGTCGCGTCAACCTCCCCGAAAGAATTGTAAATTTTCGAATAAAACCCACCAAAATGATAAATTTTAAAATTTGGTAGCAAAAAAGTAGAGGCAAACCGTTGTATGAAGATTTTTGATTTATTTCAATGAGTTCTATTCACCAGTGCTCACTCGCCAGTCCAAATTTGAACATTCTGTGTTTTTGCCTCTTTTTTTCAAGTGGTAATCAAATTTTGTTTTGAGGTCTTGTTGACTTCATATTACTCCCCACGTCCTATCCCTTGGTTCCTGTCTTTTTTTTCAAATTTAAAATTTGGAAATCATATTCAAAGGCTTGCGAGCTTCTGAAAAATGGCTTGAAAAATTCAATTCTTCACAATGAAGGATACTGTGAGAATGTTGGGAGTGCATCCTAAATTATTTTTGATACATTTGCTCACAACTTGTCCATAACTCGAGAAATAAAGAGTAAGATCACGTATTACTTGGAAAAAGACGAAATTACTCTTTCTATGCATTCGTTAGCTGTGAAAATTCCGTTTATGCGATAATTGAAATTTTAGAAGGATTTTTTCTTCCATTTTAATCAATGGTTCGCTTTTATTCTGTCCACAGTAAGCACTTCGGACGACGTCTCCGTGTCAGAGAGTAAAATTTCGTCGGACTCGCGTCGCAGCTACGACTCGCCAGATTCGTGGTGCGAAATCAGTTCGGGCACCAGCAGCGAAGACTTGCTTAACGGATCGTCGCCGCGAAATGAGCTGTCGCTGCCCCTGGGCAAACATCTGTCGCCCAAAGTCTTTCTGCCCGGCAGCTCGACCCTCAATTCGCCAGCTTCGGTCGTCCTCGGACGTCATAAATTCCCAGGCCACCCGACCAACGTCGCCCAAAGTCCGTTCTACAATTCGGTATCCGTGTACGAGGACAGAGTGGACCGCCATTTGAATGGCTGCACCGACGAAAAGCTGCCGAATGGCCACTTTAGTGATCGCAACAACAACAACAACAACGGCGGTCTGAAGGGAGACGAAGTTAATGGCAAAGTTGAGGAGAAAAATGGCGTCAGATTCAGCAGTAGCTCCGAATCGCTGTCGCCCAAGCAGAGAATCGTTCCTCCAAGTCCGGCTTTCAACCGAAATCCGTCGTATTTCAATAAAAAATGTTCGAGTCCGACTAGCGACTACAGTACGTTCTCAGGAAGCCCGTTGTTCTCTTCTAGTCCGCGTTTTTCCAATGGAAATGCGTCCGTTTCCAAGGTGGAGAAAAACGGCTCCCTCTCTAGTCCCAGCAGCAGCTTCGATTCGGTCGGCAGTCTCACCGAGAATGGATTTCGCAAGGCAGACTCCGAAATGAAACGTAAACAAGTGAGTATCTGATTGTTCATTCAGTAGTGTCTGTCAAATTGAAGTAGACGCTTCCGGTTTTGTTGCTTGTGCTAATAAATATGACTTGATAATTAATCAATTTCCATATAATCATACTCTTAGGAATCTTTCTAAATGTTCTTGCTTATTTCAATTTTTTATTTCAATTTTTCCTCAGGCCCACCAAAATCGTATTCTAGAACAAGAACGCGAAAGAGTTGAAAGACTTCGTCTGGAGGAGATTTTAACTGCGTGTGCTGATTACGAAAAACAAGCTCAGTGTGATCGTATCAACAAACCACAAGTCAGGTAAGGTTACCACAAAGTTCTCTTGTCAGTTTATGTTTTCAGCTTTATATGTGCAATATCACCAGCTTTTCCATTCCAAATTGCTAAACATCCCTGATTCAAGCCAAAAAAAAATCTCGGAGGTGAAACCCCCCCCCCCTCAAAAAAAAAAAGAAGCAATAATCTGAATTATTCAAATTGGTAAAATAAAATTTCTAACCACCTACCAGGATAGAATTCCGTATACTATCATTTTTTATTTGAATAATATAATCACGAAATTCAGACAGAATCATAAAAATTTCATGAAAAAAATCGGTAAGTTTAAAATTCATCCAATTTAAAAAAAATCAATTGAATTTTTTTTAAATCCCTGGTTTTATACCCGAAATTTTTCAAGACCTTAAAAAATTCCTGGTTTTATGGATTAAGCCCTGCAGTTGGCATCCCTGAATATCACTGATGTTTACGAATTTTCAGGATCAAAACGAATGGTTCTCTGCCCAGAGACAAGCAAGGCCTTTCTCCGCTGTCCAAAACACCAGAATCACCAAACAATGGCCTTGTATTCACATTCGACAAACAGTAAGTAAATCTTGAAATTATTATAGTGTGATAAAATTGAAAACAAGCCACGAGGTATCAACAAAATTTTATTGAGTTTAGGATTCCAATTTTTCCTGTCTTTCTGTTACATCACTTAAAATTCTATGTGAGATGAGTGCAGTATTTTTTTCTATTTTACTTTTTACTAGAAACTTCAGTATTGAAAGAAATTCACCTACGTATTCTTCAGTTCTTAAAGTGATTGATTTTTTTCTTCACTTTTTTGTGGATTATGTTTATCGAAATTATACCGAACTCGATTGTTTTTTCTTCAAATTCATACGGTAATTTTTTTCCCGAAGAAAACGAACTCGTTCTCATTTCTTGTCTTCTAATGAATTTTTGTGGGGAAAATTTCCTGAAGTGGATTTTGAACTTTTCGAAAAAACAAATCGATGAAGGAAATTGAACGTCTCTGCTATTCGAAAAAATTGTAAACCTTCACGCAATGAACAAAGTGTTTTACTTCTTAGCAAAAAATCCTCTGTTGACTGGATTGCGTGTTAAAATGCTGTATATTACCCGTATAATCTTGTATTAGAAATAAAAAAAAATCGGTTTCTTCTCTTGTATTCTAAGGTGTAATTTTCATTATTTATGCAAGTCATTCTTCTTGAGTTTGAACGACAGGCCGAGAATTTTCCATTCTAGTTACTTATACTAGTTTTTATCAAGCAAATACTCTTCTTTTTTTTCTTTTCTGTAAGTTTTTAAAATGATCGCGATTTTTAAAATTATGAAGCTGTATTATAATTCTGTTAAAATTTTCTGAATTTTTTCAAAATTTATATTATTAGAATAATATATTTTCATAATTGGAAATAAAATCGACTCGCCCGGGATTTCGAATTCTGGTCGTGAAATGGGTATTTCAAAAATGATTATTTGCTGATTTGATCGTTTCGAAAATCTTCTATTTTCTCTTATGCTACATGCTCTGTCGTAACGATCATTAGGTACTACATCACTTTTTTATAATCCTAGTATTTCTGCGAAGAAAATGTCTCGTCGGATGCGTAATTTTTATTACGTACCTACTTTTATCTATTTATTCATTGACGAAGCGAAGAATTGCCTCATTCGATCCAGTTTTTTTTTTCTCTTTCATTTTATTTTCCTTGTTATACTAGTTTCTCACTAAAAGAAAAGTAGAAATCTATTTTTATGGCACACCGTCGAATCTATTTTTGAAGCTCGTTACAAATTTTGTTATAATTTGATCAGCTTATTTTATATACGTGTATTGTTTGATTTCTTCTTTACAGCGACCTATCGACATTAAATTCAGAAAATCACTTAAACGGTGAGAAACCCAGTTATTTGAACAGTCCACGAACTCGCATCAAAACCGTCGCCTCTCCTAAAGTCACGAGGTAAGAATTAAATTACACGCGAGAGTTGTTAATTACCTTCGAATGGAAGGAAGAAAAGTGGAGACAGTGGAAGAAACAAAAATCTAAAATCCGTTGTAAATTAGCCAGGTTGTTAATGTTAAAACATGATTATTTCTCTGATTGGTTTCTCTATTTTGCTTCGTGAAAGAATCATTTTACAACTTTGAACCGTGAATTTCGTCGTCATCCAAACGACTAGAATGCAACTAATTTTATTGTTATGTCTTCCGGTTGAAAAAGATGCTCGCAGATGGACTTCACTGCTGCCGAAGCTAATTATTTTTTGGGGAAAGTACAATGTCTTTGTCTGAAAATGGGTAAAGGAGTTCAGAATTTAGCTCATAAATAGAAATATCGTGAACGAGTTGCAAAAGCATAGGAATACTACACCCCCAACCATACTAGGAGAATATTTACACTTTATAATTATTTAAAGTGCAATTCGGAGTATTTGGCGCCCTGTCTACGATTTTTGCTAATGGCATTATATTTCTTATTTGTGCAGAAAAGATTACGGTTTTGAAATTCTGGAAAATAAAATGGCCATCCTCAACGAGTACGAATCGTCTACTTTATCACGTTCTTCGGGCAGAATTGCAGCAGCCAATCAAAACCACTCAGGTTCATATCACCAGCCAAACTCTGTCGCAGCAACGACGACGACGACGATGACGACACCATATCACTTCAAATCAAAAAGTGAGGACGCCAATTCCAGTAGCTGCGTCGGTAATCAGTGGTCCAAAGAGAGTGGAGGCACATCAACTCCTTCGTCGCTGCCCTCCATGGACACTAAAATGCTGAAAAAGTACGAATTCCTGGGTCTCAATCCTCCGGCTTCGACTGTATCGCGTACCTCGGATGCACCTTCTAGTCTGTCCTCCAAGATGGACGTGATGTCACGTAGTTACCACGAGTCGATGGTGCAGGTGCACGACGACCGAAATGCTGCCACCGCACCTCACCTCATGTCTACCTCTTTGATTAACTTCGACAGCAGCAACAGCAGCACCTCCACACGGCTGGAGAACTCGAACTTCTCCAGCGATGACTACGCCAAGTCAAAAAGTCAGTCGTTTTCGCAGATCCACGATCTAAAACAAAGCCGTGAGGCGGACAGCTTCAGCCGAAACGACGGAATCGAGAAGCTAAATGGATTGGTGTGCGAGCTTAACGAAATTGTCAAGTCTGGCTTTGGGGGAAGCGGTCGTGGTGGCGATGGTAGTAAAAAATTAGATTCAGTCAAGTCGCCGAGTAAATTTATTTTACCCTTGGATGTGGCACCGAGAAGCAACGGCAGTCAGCAGGAGTCGAAATTTATTCTGCCTCTGGAGGAAATTAATATTGTGTTAAGAAGACAGCAATTCGGCATGAAAAAAGGAGAGCTGAAGAAATTGCAGGGCGAACAATCTCGTTTGTTGGACGCCATCAATAATGTGAAGACGAAGTTGCTGGATATTCAGCAACAGAAAGATGAAATTATAAGAGAGGTACATAATACTTTTTTTTTCTTTCTTTTAATTTCTGTGTTTTCAGAATTAGTTCATTCATTTTTTAATTCAATTTTACTACTTGAATTCATCTTAAAAAATTGTATAAAATGAATCACAAACCGACTCAAGTGTTTTGAAAAAAGTTAATTTAAAATTAACCAGTTCTACGAAGAAATTCGTTCATTAGAACACGAGTCGTTGAAAAATTTCAGTCGTGATAAGCAAAATCTTCAAATATACCTTGAACAAATGTTTTTGAAAACTACAATGAGTATGTTGATAAAGAAAAATTGAATATAACAAATAGATGTTGATGAAGAAATTTTTTCAATACTTCTTAATCACACATAGAGCATTTTTTATAGTACCTACCTATAAAATAAATTCCAGTATTTCAGAAGTTTTCCCAGAAAACTTATTCAAATTTATAAAAGCATAATCATAATATTAACTATGTTCATTTGTCTTTTTAAAAATTGGTACTTATTCATTTTTTATTTGGAAAAAAAAAAGTGCTCAATGAGATCTGAATAATATGAAGAGCTTCCAAGTACATCAACTTCAGAACTTAAATAATTTTTCATATTTTTTTTTTTGCAGTTGGAAATGGAAAAAGCATTATTAGAAGGTGAACTGAAGTCAGAAAATAATAAACTCACCAGTCAAGAAGAGTTTCTAAACGCAACTATCGAACGAGTTAACCAATGCGAAAAACAAATCGACATCTGTTCCAAACAGCAAAACGAAAGACAAGATCATAACAAGTCAATTGTGAACGAACAGCAAAACATTCTAAATGTGTAAGTGTAAATGAATAATTATAAGAAGCCTGTTCTCTTTGACGTCTGGTTAATTTTTGGGTTATACTAAGAAATGAAATAGGTACTTATTAGAAAATATCTGAACAATTTTGTTCGGAGTATTTTTCATTCTTGTTAATGTTCGATGATTTAATTAGGTACTATTCAACTGATATTTGTTTCAGATTGCAATCGAATTTATCTTGTATTGAAAACGAAACTGACAAAGCGTCAATTATCGAATCGATCGACAAGAGTAAAGAAATCCTCGAAGAGGAATCTAAGGTAAGCTGTTCTAGGGTATCATTATTGTTTTCATTTTTTGAAACTTACCTATCCAGAATTTTAGATTTACGAAATATGCAAATTTTCTTTATTATGCGATTATGAGTAGTGAGAAATACTATTTTACGTGTGGACTACATATATTTTAGAACGATGAAGAAATTTAGTGGTACATTTAAATCAGTCGAATTAACTAAAATCAAAAGTCTTTTAAAATTTTATTTAATGTCGAACTAAAAATAATAAACATGATAATTATCTTGATTCTTGAACGCATTAGACAACAATTCTATTTTATACCAATTATTCATTTTTCAGAATATTTTTTACTTCAGTTTCGAATAAGTAAAATAATAATAAAATTACCAAAATTAAAATTATTTATTGTTGAATTAATATTAAAATTATTATGGAATACAGTCATACCATTTTTTTTAGAATCTCGACAATATTCATACTTATTCATTTACCTATTTCATTTTTTTAATGCGGGGTTTAGAATTGGGGCTTTTATCTATTTTATGCGTTGGATTAATTTTCATTGAATCAGTTAGGTAGATATTTATCTTTGTTTTTAATCGTCAATTTGAATAATCAAAATGCTTCTCTGCATTTATTGCAATTAAATTTCTATTTTATTTAATTTTTAATCGCTATATTCCTTTTTTTTTAAACCTGTGCAGAGTTTTGAAGATTTCGAATTCCGTTTACTGGAAGAAAAAGCGTCACTTCTCTCGAAGAGGGACGAGCTCCAGACTGAACTGGCTAAAGTCAATAACGAAGTGGAACAAACGCGATCAAGAATCGCTGGCTTGTACTCGCAAAAAGAGCAGTTACTGCAAAATGCTTCGGATGAAATCAAGTCTCTGGAAATACAAGTTCGCTGTCATACCCGTACTTTGCAGCAGGTATTTACATAAACTGTTCGTGATAAAATTGTTTTCTAATCATGTTTTTGTACTGATCTGAAATAAATTATCATTTTCAGAATCACACCCGACTGCAAGATATCGGAGCTCAGCTTAAGGACACGTTAAAATCTCTGAATGACATATCAGAAGACCCTGATGAATCATGTGATGTACGTAAGAGGATAATTTTATTTTGTCGGTTTGATTGATTAGATATTTTCCAAGGAATGAAAAAATATTTTCACTTCATTTCCCTGAAAAGAGGAGGATTTCTTTAGATCTAAAATTTCACTCACTTTCTGGAGAGCGGAAGTTTCAATTTTTGATTATCACAACCAGATTCATAATATGGTGAACTAAAATAGAATTCACTATTGCAAATTTTGACAATAGAACTTGGGAAATTCAAGAACTTTAATTCTCATTTATGGCTATCCTCGTTGGTTCAATTTACGTATTGTTTCTCAGCTTAAGTTTCATTTTTGTCGCGCATTAATCTCTTTGGAATAACATTTCGACTGCGACATTACGTAACTTTCGTTTTCGATTTCAGGAAACGATGTACGCGTATAAAACGCAGTCGCAAGAGGATCTTGATCGAATATCTCGTGTTACCTCCGATGCACCGATTATGGAAACTGGTTGCACAAATTCACTGGGTCGCAGAACTATTGCGTCGCTGCAACAAATTGAACGTAATCGACAGCTTCATCTGGCGCAACAAGGTTTGCCTTTGATTTTCATTATCTCGGTGGTGATGCAGACATTCTATCAGTTTGTCACGTGTATAGACCTATACTCATACTGAATTTGTTGTTTTTTTTTTTTGTCGTCCTACAGGTGGTCACGTCATCGAGGAGGAACGGAAACGTATGCTGGCATTGAAACGTCGAGTCCAAGACGAGGTTATTGCCCAGTGGGAGGAGGAGAGAAAGCAGAGAGAAAATAATTGCAACTCGATCACCAGTATCGGTAGCGATAATTCGAGCGTCATGTCATCCGATCGAGTGACCGAAAGGTAGACAGCCTTGTGATTATAAATTGTAGAAAACTTGTATTATATACGTCGAGATTCTTTGCTCGAGGGAGTATGATGTGATGTTCTACTTACAAATTGAGTGCTTTTGTTCGAGAAGGACGTAGCTGTAAAAAAAAGTGGTTTTGAGAAAAATGCATTCGAAATATTCAACTTATTATTCCTTTTTTTTCTAAATGACATAGAGACAAGCGGTTTTTTATGTTTGATTGCTACATTCGTGCTCTATAAAAACTGTCAATGAGTCAGAGAATTACGTAGCCCCGATAGAAATAATATGTAGCTAAAGAGAGCGCTTAGATAGGCCCTTTTTGAAGAAAACTACTTTTGGCTCACTTTTTATGCCAATACTTCGTCGTATTTAGTCGTTGATAATGCCAAATGTATGAAAATAACTGCTTATAGAGTTTTTGTGACCATTCAGTGTTGTTAAAATTTTTCACTCAGTTCCTGCTTTCTGTGGGAAAATTTGAAGGTTAGGTGTGAGACGAAATCAAATTTCATTTTTTTACTCACTCATTCATTGTACTTGATGACGAATCTAATGATCCAAGAAACTTCTCCACAATGTAAAAATTTGTCGTGATAAGGATTTCTGAAAAAGAGCTTAACTTTGAGAGAAAGGGTTTCGAAATTATTTGAGAATTGAAATTTTCGTATTAACATTTTACAAAGAAAAAATTGCGCCCATTTGAAATTTGGTGTCCAAATCCCCTTCATATGAACTAAAAGTTCCCTTATCCGCTTGAATTTTGTACTTGAAAATACCTCGTCAAACTTAGTCGCAAATATGAGTATGAACGTATCTAAATATTTGAATTGATTTTGTATTTCAGCCCCAGCAGCGATGACAAATTACCTGCCAAAGTAATAACTGAAAATGGATTCGTTACTGAGAATGGAAATGCAACTTTAGTGAAGGTAAGTTCCAATTTTTCTGTATTGTGTTTTAAGGGAAACTTGAACCAGAACGCCATACGTAGAAGTTTGTGTGATAATCATACTATATTTTTCTGTGTGGATGAGAAAACTGCTAAGTCAGCCGACGTTTTTACTCCCATTACCTATTTTCCAAAATGGTATCGAATTTTATTCGCTTCAATATACATTGCTGTATATTTCGGCCAGTCTTAGTTTTTATATTTTTCTATTTTTACCCCGATTGGTGATACGAGCTTCAGAGTAAGCTACCCGAGTGAAGTCAAAATATAATTTTTAAGCAATTTTTAAGCTGATGATTATTTTTATAGTTCTAACTGGTATCCTGGACATTTTCTGAAACATTTTTTGCTTGATCTCCCAGCTGACCTTGTATCGATCCACTATTTTCGATTTTCAGACCCACTAATTTCCATTACTTAAGTAATGTATTTTTTAATTTTTGACCAAAATTTTCGTGACTGAACATTTGAATAGGTAGCAATAAGTTCTTACTTGGAACGCAGCCAATAAGTTGAATTGAAAAATTTTAGTAAACAAACTGCGTTTACGTCATCAGGATCATTGACCTAATAATATGTAACAAATATCGTAAGAAACGTTCAAATTTATTTACATTTTTTCCCCCGAAAAACGATTTACCTAATGTGTACAGAAAATGAATTGGTTGTAAATATTGACGATATGTATTGCTTTTTGCATACTCTGTGCGCCGCAAATACGAGTACATGATTTTTTTTCTCCGATCTGACGAACGAATGATATTTTTATGTATGTCCTTGTATTCGTTGAATGAATGAATAGTTCTATTTTCTTGTACGAAATGGCTTGTTTTTATCGAATTGACGGATTTAAATGTGTTAATTGCAGTGGTTTTCTTGCGAATGCTTTTTTAGAGTCTTTGAAAAATTACTTCGACTAAAACTTGGTCAGTTGGAATGTCGTTCAACGAGCTTATTGCTTTTGCTGACGACTTGTGATTATAATTTAAAATTCTGCGAAAGAACCGTAATTTTGTTTTTCGTCATTGATGTGATTACGAAACGATATTTGCGAAATTGAGATTGAAGAAATTTTTAATTTACATGTTTGAGTGAGACATTATTGATGAGTAAAAATATTTTCATTCAGTCCGAAAAATTATTGTGAAATACATTTTGTTTTTCAAAAATGTTTTCCAAGAATAACACACTTTTGGCCATACTTTCAGAAGGTGTTGAAGATGAGCCCTGTTAAATTTTTACGTAATCGGTTTTGCGATTCTATAGATATAAGCATAAAATACGATGATTTTTTATATAGGCACTTATCCAGTGAAACGATTTTTTTCGCCCCTTCGTCTCACCCAAAGCCACAATGTATTTAATTTTAAAATATTAATGTTATTTTTCTCCGAGACAAGGTTATGGACATCCACGTGTGCCCCATAAACGCCTTCCCACCTAGACTTTCGGAGAATTTTGTTTAAAAAAAATATTTTTAATCGAACATAAGCGTATATAAAACGAGAGTATTCGAAAACGTAATTTTCTATTAACAAAAAAATTGCCATTGTTGAAAATCAAGCGCGCTAAATGACGTGCGAAGTTGTTATGCGTTTATGTCTGCTGTTTATAGTGTTTCTATTGAAGAAAATACATCCTCTCTACTGCCTCGCCATCTTTCTCCTGCCAGAGGTAAATTTCCTTTCCGTCTCTATTATATTTACGTTTACTATTCGTTTCAAATGATTCACAAATTTGAACGTGTGGTCGTATAAATTTTACGAGCGTGTGTTTTTTTTTTTTCTTTCTTTCATTTCCCTTCCAAATTTTAATGTTTCCTATTTGCCCCTTTTTTCTTTCAGTTTTCTAATTTCTTTTCATCGGCTAACTACCGTTTTATTTGTGTCCTATACGTTTTGTGTGAACGGTGATCTTTTTTACTAATTTTGTTTGCCGAATGTTATCCAGTGATTACAATTTCGAATATCCAAATATGTGTCGGTTTATTTTGCGCGTTCATTTTTGGACTAGTAAAAATTTTTAGTTTGTGATTAGTGCGTGAAAAAATCATTAAATTTGGATATGGCTTTAGTGTGGATGAACTTTTTCAAGGCGGATAGTAATAAGCGACGACTCAAGGATCGAAGGCCGAGTAACGTTAAAATTGATGTAAGTACTGAGCATGTCCTATGTGGTGTATGTAGGGTTGGTATTCATGTTAGAGCGAATGTTTCCTATTTTATCCAGGTGCATGTATTTGTATTCTATGTGTTTTTGGTTTTGAATTTTAATGATGTCGCATTTACGCAGAATATACTCATACTAAGGAGACGCGTAGAGCTCCTCGAAACAATTGGAAAATGTTATGCGCAAAAATGCCTTATCTCTTCTCCAGTGTGCTTTTACAGGAGTGGGTAAATTCCGGAGATAATGATAATTTACGAACAATGTTTTTCTTTTTCTGTTTGAATGAAATTTCTTCTTGGAATTTGTTTGGAACTACGATAGAAACACTTTACTCAATTAGATCGTTTGTAATGTTGTTTTAGAAGTGAAATTTTGACAAAATGGTGGCACAGAATTCGGTACTTATTTCATTCAATAAACTATGGTTACCTCAATGCTGTAATAACGTCACAAATTTCTGGCTGCATTGAAGGGTGAACAACATAATTCTTTCTAAAACAAGTTATGATAACCTTATCCGTCGAAAATTCCTTGATTTTTACAACCTCGTAAATCATCTTCCAATAAATTTTGTTGTGAAAAATGTCGAATTTGATTTTTAAACCAAAGATAAAAGCTAATAATTCATTATTCAACTATCGAAACCGTGTAAATCCCCAAAATAAACATTTCTCGAGAGGGGTAAATATTGTTTTAAAAAATGAATTCTTGTTTGGACTCGTAGAATAATAATTTTAATATTTCAATATAGTGATCGAGGCTACAAAACCTCATAAATATAGATAAACCAAAATTTTTCAGTAAGGCAAAAAACATTTTTTTTAATTTAAATTAAGTGACTTTTTTGAAAACAGATACAATCGTTAGTAATTGAATAATTCAAATGATACTTTTTAGAGCGTATTTCGAGGGTGGCAAGTTGGGAGGTGCCAGGGTGCGCGTGCATCACCTGAAAAATCTTAGCACTACCTGTGAAATTCAATTGTTTTCGGATATTAGTTACAAAGTGATAGGAAACAGGGGAAATACAAATTTTTAAAATCGAAACCATACTCACTGATAAGTTTATAAAATTTCTTCTAGGGCACGTGGGGGAGAGAGCTGTTTTTAACATTGAAAAAAATAATTTGGGAAGATCCTATCATCGACGGGGAAGCGGGTAGGAGCTTCCCGTTTGATTTTTTAAAAAATTGTTGAAAATTTTCCAATTATTTTGCACCGTTTACCACTTGAGAAAATAAAACTTGCCACCCATGTTGTATGTACGAGTAGTTTAAAATCAAGTATTAAAAAACAAATTTTCAGTTTTAATAGTCATCATCTTCAGTTCTTTGTGTTTTAGAAGTTTTCCATCTAACATTTGTTACAATTTGAATATTTGTGGGATTTTATTCAAGAATAATATTATTTAGATTAGATTTTTTCTTTATTATTGATGAAACTTTTTTTGCTAGAATATTATAATACAGGGCCTGAGAACCAAAATGATTCAAGTCCAGTAAAAAGAGGATTTTCACTATTTTCGATGTTCATAGTTTATTCTGCACTTTCATTCTATGAACTCGTTCCAATATATAACCATTTATTATATTTATTTTTAATGGAAATCTGAGCATCCCAAGAAAGAGAAATTGGTCTTCCAAAAACTTCAATTGCGAATATGTCAAAACCTGAAATTTGGACTCGGATCATTGTGGTTCTCTGGTCCGGAATAAAATCTACCAAATGTAAGAAAAAATGAAACCTAAGTTTCCAAATGTATAAACACTGAAGACAAAAATCAGTTTTTTTCTTTCTTTCAAACATTTGATTTAAAACTTTTAATGAAATTTTGAAGAAGACAATGAAAATTGTCAAACACTGTTCCATTTTTCAATGGTTTTTATGAGATTTTCACACTACATTCTTCTATTAGAAGCCATAATAGAACTAAGTTATCTTATTTACACATTTCACAACGATATGCTCTACTGCCACAGATTCAGTTGTGTAATCTGTCCTAAAACATTTTGATTTGTTTTAATGACATCATTTGTTGAGAGCATATTATATCAAAGGAGGAGGAACAGATAATGCTGCACAAATGGAACAAATTTTATACGTGTGATGATTATTACAATAGAAGTTTTCCTATTTTCAAAGACGTTAATAGTTATATAAATGACGCGTCATTTTGGTGGTAAATGTTTGGGAGTACAGTGGTTATAATGTTCTTTTGATGTGGTGCCAAAAAGTCGTGAAAATTGTTAATTAATAACTTTTGTCGTTTTAAGAGTTTTAGGCCTTTGAGTGGCCATAATTTTAAATTATATCAGTGGTCACCAGCAGTGCTTGTCGAATACATTTTGTTATATTACGAGTACATATTTTTATAAATCACACGAGTCAAGTACGAAGTCTCGTAAGTCATTTCTAATGATGATCAACAATTTTCACTTATTAAAAAAAATCTTCTCGTGTCTCTTTGATGATGAAATGACCTTATATTTCGTGTGCGGTCAAGTTCAAGACTTCTCCCTCCTTCATTGAATTAATTATTGCTAATGTACACAGTGTTACAATGAAATCAAAGCCAAGAAAAAAATTCTTGATTTTTCGTTTAGGTATTCGTGTTTAGAAGTCTTTGTTGTTCGTTAAATGCTTTTTTTTTTTAATTTATTTTTCTACGTTTTAATGCGAAGAGTTTGTCTGTGCGTTTGGCATTTTGCACCGTATCACAAATCAAAATTATTTATAACGTTGGTTCAACCTTATTTTCACATTCACTTACTCGAATTGTTCTGGTCAGAGGTGAGGTAATAGAAATCAAAGAAGATTCAGTTTCCATAATTCTTTCAAAAATTTTCAGTTTCATGCTGGTGCGAATCGATGTTTCGTTTGGGAAATTGTCAAGTACAATAATGTGTTGTACTTTCAACCGCCTTGAGACATCATTTTTTTACAACCTTGGGGCTGAAATGTTTATGGATTTTTTTTATTTCATGAAATGTAATCATTCTGTTAGGCAGGAGGTTGAAAATTCAAAACTTCTAAATAAGGAACACCCTAATAAATTCCCTAGTGAGATTATTATGCATTAATATATAAATTTATGTATTCATTTATTCACAGCCCTCGCTTTGTTCAGGCTTCCAACCTCTTCCAGCGGAAAGGTACCTTTTATGCTACGAGGGTGTTTTAGTATTTAAAATTATTAAAAAGAAAAAAAAAAGAAGGAAAGAAAACTAAGTTATGTAAACACTTTTTTCTAGTCATGCGTTGCGAAAAATCTCAAAATCTTATCTGCAAACTATTGGAAAAAAATAAATAAAAAAAAGCCAATCTTTATTCGCAAAAAATTGTTAATTCCGAATTAATCGACTGCTGTAAAATGCTGGTTTTCTGTCATTTTCTCATGATACAGTAAACTACGAGTATGTGTTTACTCAGATCCTATCTAATCGACTAAAAGCTTCCTTACTTCGTTTCGTTTATTGTAATAATTTATCCCTGAAAACGGCTACGGTTCCAAGTATTTTGCTTTTTGGCAACGAATTTGTATGTATTTGGTGGCAAGACTGATGGAGGGGCAGAGGAAATTTTTGTTTTTTAAATTCTCATGCGTTCGTATACATAAGTCCGTCATTATATCGTTATTGTTGTCTTAAACGATGACAAGCTGTTAGAGTCCTGTAGAGCTGCCCCCATCTCTTCCCTCCTCGACTGCATAATCCAACACCTTAAAGAAAAAATCGCAGCTAATGACTTTTAATCTCGTGTGTTTACGTATACGTCTATGTAAACAAAGTACAGTCATTTTCCTCGTGCGAAACTTCGGTTGTCAGCAAATGTTGAGACTCGTATGGCGTAGGTTTTCATTCATAATTTTTTTAGAAGTGTTAGATGAGATCTTGCCGGGAGAGGGCAATATTGGGATAGACATTGCGAAGCACGCTAATTTCTTGTTTACTTGCCATCGAGTTACATATTTTTGACCTAGATTTGGTTTGTTAGGTATTTTTATTGTTAAAAGTCTTATGGAAGAAGAAGCTTGACTAATTGAGTGTTTTTTGGCTTGACTAGAATCAATTTACTGGTTCTTTCCTCACCAAATTTCCTGTATGAAGCTGCGTTTTCATGTATCTACATTCAAGGGTGTAGTTTTTATAATATGCTGGAAAAAAGTACATTTATAGGAATGCTCTTTGGTCACTCGCAGTTATGCATACCAGTTGATCTGAAATTTTTGGCTACAAACTTTCGAAGGATATCTCCAGGAAACTCTTTCGATGTCTGTTAAGATATGACTTAATATAAACAAAATGAAAAGTCAAAATGAGCCCCTGGAAACGTCCTTTGAGAACAGATTGCCGAAGATTTCCAATCAATCTATGCATACAGCTTGAGCGACTGAAGTGCTTTTTTGTGAGTGCATTTTTCCCTTGAAAAATAAAAAAATAATCAGCTCTGAAAATTCAAATCACTTCATCTGAAAATGAAGTCCTGAAATGGCCTTATATTGCACCCATTCACCTATTATTTCATTTTAAACTCCTCAATCTACACTTCGAATGGGAACAAAGATCTACTCGTATTTTGGTCAGAAAAACCAAATTTGAGTTTTTCACTGATTTTGATTCCTCTAAAAAATGATAAGTGAAAATTTAGTCATATAACTAGAGAGTTGTTTTTTAAAAACAATTCAATTCGGTTGATTTTTCTTAATAGACAAGTGTTTTGTTTTGTTTTTTTTATTTGCTTCGCTTTAGGTAGTATTTGAGATTTTTTATCTGTCAAAAAAGTGTTTTAAGAAAGCATAATCGAAGAAATCACTATAATTTTTCAAATTCCAGCTGGATTTTAAAACTCTTGGGTTAAAATCTAACTTAAAGTCGGATAAAAAGTACCTACCTCAAAACAGCTCTTTACCAATAATAGTCTGAGAAAAAGGTACACCAAGTAGCACAAAAAAGTACATGGTAAAAAACGATTTTTCCACAAATATTAAGATTAGAATTTCCTAGAACCTCCCCATGTCCGTTTGCCACTGCATCCTTACGTGTATTACTCTTCATTTTTATAGTGAAAGTTTTGTGATCGCTTTAAAAGTAATTTTTTCTGTCAACATCAAACAATAAGGGCAGAAAACCTTATCGTCGGTTTAGTGCGAAAAGGTTCTTTTCGGAAAAAAGTAAATTTTTCAGGAGAGCGAAATGAAGTTTTCAACATGATATTTATCATGGAAAGGAATGGTTCACAGCTCCAGATCGAGAATAGTTTGATGCGGGCAACTATCTAGTTTGAGTATGATGTAAAATTTTCTATTAAAAAGACCTGGAGATCGTAGAAATTAATAATTTAGTTAGAAAAATTGCGAGGAACCTTTTGACTGTGGTATGAGATTTTCTGGCAGTGGGAAAAATTGATAGTGCAAAAAGGTTCTTCGATTCAAAACGAGGAACCTTTTTGCATTACAGAATTTTATAAGTGCTATATCATTTTTTTTTTGCACTAGATTACCATATCCAGGAACCTTTTCGTTTCTGGAACCTTTTTGCTCTGCAAAATTTTCGAAGTGCTTTTGAGGAACTTTACGTTTTTTCGAAAATCACCCTTGAAAAAATCATCGGAAGTCAAAATCAGTGTTACCATTGGGAAGAGCACGAAATTTCCTATAAAACAGCATTAAATCTCCATTTTCAAAAAAATCTGAATCGGCACCTTTTCGCTTTAGACCGACGTTATTTTCATAGTGATCAATACGAGTCTTTCTTTTGAATTACATATTATACCAGAAATATTTTATTTTGTGAATTTCCATAGAAAAAGTCATAAAATCTCGTTAGTAAAATCCATCCTACTGTATTTATAATATGCTCAGTCTTCCATTCAGCATTTTAATTTTAAATCGCTGCTGAAATTTGTCGATCATTTTATTACGTACCGTCGAACGGGGTGACTTTACATTCAAGGGGCGACTTTACCCACTTCGTTTTAGCCCGGTAAATAAATTGCCAGGCAAAAATTAAAACCGAAATACGATTTGGATAAAAGCAGGTAGAAGGTGGAAAAGAAAAAAAAAAGATCGCCCCCCCTACCTCACTTCACCCAGTAACAGAACAAGAAAATGAAGAGGCGATATGGTTTTTTTGCTTTTTCTTATTCGTCTCAGATCGGTTTCACACGGTTGAAGTTTGTACTTGACTAGTTTCTTTCCAATCGTATGTCCCAGAACAAACATCCTCAAATTTTGCCTTCCACCCATCAATAACCCGTCAGTAACAAATTGATGGGTAAAGTCGGCCCATTGAGGGGTGACTTTACACAAATTTTTTGAAAAATCATAAAAAATAGAAGGAAGGCTGCAAACTCAGACTTTTTTTTACAAATGTGTTGAGTAATGTTAAACCAAAATTTTAAAACCAAATTCACTTCAGTAGCTTAAAAATTGGAGGAGTTATCAAAGGACAAAGTTGAAAAATATTAAAAAAGTGTGTAAAGTCGCCCCATTCGACGGTACCGTTATGCTGCTTTCATGAGCCAAAATTACTGCGATTAATACTTTGAAAAGAGAGATTTTTGATTTTTATCGTTTTTTTTTTTTTTTCTAGCAGCTAATGATGGGTAATAGGAAGTAGGTTGAATAAACTCGAAAAGAACAAAGCATCTTTTGGTAATCGTGAAAAAAGGAATTATACATTTTTAAATCACCACTTGCATTTCTACATTACAATCTTTGGCACCCGTTGTTGATAAAATGCGATGAGTGTAATGCATGCAACATCAAATCGAGTGAAAAAAGAATAATGTTTAGGTCAATTCGAGCTGTCTAATTTCAACTCTTATGTTTTATGTTTTAATGGGGGATATACCAGGTTCTGAAGAAAAACAGACTTTACGAGCTTTCATAAAAGAAAATGGAAGTATGACTATAGTATACATAATGTAATACGAACTTGAAAGAGCTTCATAGTCATAATGAATGTGGAACGTATTTACCTAGTTTCTTTTACGTATACTAATTTAAGATATTTAATTGACACAGAAGAACTTTTATGATATCATTTTTTGAAAATCCGCATGTGTATTGTGCAAGTGTTTTAAATGTATTATGTCAACGCTCGTTGCACGTCGAGTCACTTGTAAACATGAAATTTTTCAGGCGTTTCGACTAATTTTCTATATTTTTCTCTCTCTTATTTGCAGTCGGCTACTCAGAAGAATGAAAAAGACGACGATCGAAATAAATCGAGGCGACCATCAAATACAGTAGCCAGTACCAAAGAAAATGATACGTTGGTCAAGTTGAGGCGTAGGTCGAGCGGAATGAATGCACTGGTGAGTTGGATTATGCTTTTTAGTTCTATTTTCTACGATGAGATGCTTTTGAAAACGGATAAAACTCTGAAAACGTTGTGTGAAAGTCATAATTATGTTCGATAAAATCTGCGAATGCGATGAAATCCCACCTTAAGGTAAAGGAAGTCAAAACTAATTTTTTAAAGAAAATATTATTCTGCATAGACTATTAAATACCGAATTCAATAGTCTCCAGCAGAGTTGTACTCGTACATAAAGTACAAGTTATTCGACTGCCCATAAACCTGCGTAAAATTTTAATTTTCCTAACTGCGATGAGAAAAATAGCTGCAGCCTTCACTGAAGTTTCGTGAAGGCGAAAGATGAATTCTCTTTTACAACAGGAGATTATAAAAAGTATCCAAAAATGTTTCTTATAAAAACAAAACAATTCATCTTCAATAACTGTTTTAACTCTATGACGTCATCATCTGTGACGTCATCAAAGAATGAAAAAATGTTATATATAGGTATGATGACGTCACCATCTGAGGTTACTATGTTCTATCTGGATATAATGACGTCATCATCTGTATTTACTATGTAATAAATATATATGATGACGTCATCAAGGAAGGACAAAAATTGTAGAAAAAATTCTTCTTCAATTCATCTTCAAAGAGTGTATGATGACGTCATCAACCACTTTTTAACATAGGAACCGCAGATGGTGACGTCATCATACCTAGATACAACATTTTGCCCTTCCTTGATGACGTCATCTGGATATAATGACGTCATCATTCTTCTTCAATTCATCTTCAAAGAGTGTATGATGACGTCATCAACCGCTTTTTAACTGTGTGACGTCATCATCTGTGACGTCATCAAGGAAGGACAAGATGTTGTATCTAGGTATGATGACGTCACCATCTGCGGTTCCTATGTTCTATCTGGATATAATGACGTCATCATTCTTCTTCAATTCATCTTCAAAGAGTGTATGATGACGTCATCAACCGCTTTTTAACTGTGTGACGTCATCATCTGTGACGTCATCAAGGAAGGACAAGATGTTGTATCTAGGTATGATGACGTCACCATCTGCGGTTCCTATGTTCTATCTGGATATAATGACGTCATCATCAGTGTTTACTATGTAATAATTGGGTATGATGACGTCATCAAATACGAAAAAATGGGACATTATGTTATGGTGGGACAAATTTAAGGCCATTATGTTTGAAACAGGAACGCCCAGTACAAAAGAATTCATCTTAATTCTGTCATTCATTTCTCTCAGTGTAGGATCAAGGTATTTTTTCCTTCTTAATTATTTATCGCATATTCTTTGGCATGTTTTAAAAGAGGTAATTGGTTTGTTTTATTTCAACTTGCAAAAATTCTTTTTACGAATTTTGGAGATTTTTTGAAATTTTTCGATCATTATTATTCAAGTAAGGGATGATATCACTCGTATTTGGTATTTTATCGTTTTATTTTAAAATTTGAATTTTTTCAATTGAAATTCTACATAGGCACCACCTTTTTTTTTTTTAGTGGCTAAAAATGCTAAAATCCCAAATTTTCATCGAATAAAACCGGTTTCAGTGATCCATCAGTTCATATTTGCAAAATACGCTAGATTTTTGCATTGAGTACTCGACTTTGATTTCACTGTCTACAGAATTCAAGTGAGGCTAGTAAATTCACAATTAGTTGCTGTGAATTTTATACTAGGATTGCTTGGCACAATATAGATTTTTCACATCTGTATTATTTTGTGAGAATTTTATAGGTTGGCAAAACTGGGAGACGGTTTTATTGTCATCACAATTCTGTGAATGGGAGCTCATTGGGATAGATTTGTGGCAATTTTATCAATGTTTGAAGTAAGGCGAGAAATATTTTAAGACATAGTTGTTGAAAATTGTAATAATAAAGGTTCGGAGATGAAGTGTATGGTAAATGCATTTGCCATTAACCGGTTCAGAATTTGACTAGCTTTCAAAACATTTTAGAATTTGATGAAAAGTATTACTGAAAAACTGGAAATGAATCCTTGCATCTGAATAGTTTATCGAAAAGGTCCATGTCCAGTCCCCAGTCAAGTGTTTCAAGGTTAAAAAGTTTGAAAATTTTTTTTTTCAAGACTTTAGAGCTATGTAGTCTTTGGAGAATTATTTTCTGTGTATGAAACATGTGAAAGTGGAAACTGCAAGATGTCGGTGTAAATGAAAGCACAACTATTTCCTAATTAATTTAAAATTAGAAAAAAAATGTTTTTCAATTTTTTGATCTTCTCTTTAACTTTCTCAAACAGTGTGAATAGTTAAAAATAGACGTAGGAAAATTTTACACTCGTGTATGATAATTATTTCTAATTGAAACGACTCGCTATGAAAATATTAAATCGAAGAGGAGCAAAATGCTAAACACATTGCAAGCGGTCTAAAAAATTATCGTACGTTTGAAGCCTTTTAAAAAAATGTCTAATGAAAAGCAAAAGCGTGTAAGAATATAAAATAAAAATTGTATTTATTATGTCATTAGAATTGCCGCAGGAAACAGTTTACGACACGAAGACGTATGCAAAATTTTGGCACTTGTCTTCGTAGACAAAGCACAAAAAAGCAATTGGCTGAAAAAATATCCTCTTTCTGTCTCTTTCTCTCTCTCTAGTGTCCCTTCACGTTTTCTATTTCATCATTTTGTGCTTCCTTTTTGCGTGTACTTACGTTGCTGTGCTTTCCTTAAAAGTTCTTCTCATGTGTAGAATAAACAAATTAATCATTGCCAGTGACGTGAACATTTTTTCTAGCGTTTGGTTTTAATTAACCTACAGCTGAGGTAAATGGCTAGTTTATGTAAAAAAAAAAAAATTATATTTTGTACCACACAGGCAAAAGTATTTACAAAGTACGGCATCAAAATTTACGATGAAATTGTAATACAGGGAGAGCGAGGTGGAAATTAAGAAAATGAAAAAAACATTAGGAGTTATTATTTAAAAAATTAAAAATTAATAAAAAGTATCAAAAATTGATAGTAAATATTGAAAAGTTACTCAGTAAGTTATGTAATTCTAATTTTAATACTAAAATTTAGAAGGAATGAACTAAAAATTTTTTCATCTTGTTTGTAGATAGATCTAATCGGTGTCTCATCATTTGCGAAAGTTTTAAAAAATTCAATTCATACGTTATGTTAGAATTTTTAAATACCGTCGAATGGGGCGACTTTACACACTTTTTTAATGTTTTTTAACTTTGTCCTTTAACAACTCTTCCAATTTTGAAGCTATTGAAGTGAATTTGGTTTTAAAATTTAGGTCTAACATTTCTCAACACAATTGTAAAAAAAAGTTTGAGTTTGCAGCCTTCCTTCTAATTTTTATGATTTTCAAAAAATTTGTGTAAAGTCACCCCTCAATGGGGCGACTTTACCCATCAATTTGTTATTGACGGGTTATTGATGGGTGGGGAGGCGAAATTTGAGGATGTTTGTACTCAGACATACGATTGAAAAGAAACTAGTCAAGTACCAACTTCAACCGTGTGAAACCGAACTGAATATTTTGAGTGTCTGTTGTTAAAAAAAAAGACGAATAAGAAAAAAGGAAAAAACCATTTCATTTTCTTGTTCTGTTACTGGGTGAAGTGAGGTAGGGGTGGCGATCTTTTTTTTCTTTTCCTCCTTCTACCTGCTTCGATCCAAATCGTATTTTGGTTTTAATTTTTGCCTGGCAATTTATTTATTGGGCTAAAACGAAGTGGTTAAAGTCGCCCCTTGAATGTAAAGTCACCCCGTTCGACGGTAAGCTTTTCTACAAAATGGCTCCTAACGTTACTCTCGAGAGAGGCAGGCTCTAAAACGTAGCACAAATAATTTTACACGAAGATAAACATTTTGACAGATGAACCTCATCGAGGGGCTATTCTATAGGTACTTTATCCTACGTCCTACCAGACGGTTTTCTTAATTGTTGTACATACATTAAGTATTTGCGTATTTTATTTTTGCACAGAGGCCATATTCAGTTTATCGCAGACAATCGCTAGATCTGCGACAACATATCGAAAGTGCTGGCCATCAGGTGGACCATTGTCCTCATGTGTTCGTGGACAAGACTTCGTGTCGCGGCTACCTGCAGAAGATGACGACCAAATTCCGTTCGTGGAACAAACGGTGGTTCGTGTTCGACCGCAAAAAGTGTTCCTTCACGTATTACAGCGATAAAAGTGAAAAAAAGCTGAAAGGAGGGGCATACTTTCAGGTAAGTCATCGTGAAACCCCATATCCGTAGAAAAATGGCAATCTTGAAAAACGAAATTTACAACAAAAGTCACTCTGGTCTTGATAAAATATATCAGTGGGGGAAAAAAACGAATTTATGTCAAGTGGTGTTTGGAAATTGTAATATTATAATTGTCCACTAATTTGACTTTTTTTTAATCAGGGTTTAGTCGATTTATGCATTGACAAAACAAATTCCACCAGATCAGCCAATCCTCACGCCACTTTCGTTGTGAAAAGCACCGAACGTGTGTATTACTTATTGGCACCCAGCATCGAGGCAATGCGAATATGGTTCGACGTGCTGGCGACTGAAGTTGAGACATATCAAGACTCCTAAGGATACGAGGAGGAAAAAAATAAATGAAAATGTTGTACTGGAACTGGGGGAAAAAAAAAAGATAATATTATAGAGAACAAAAAAAAATAAGAAGAAGAAGAAGAAGAAAAGTATATCGAACAGGACGAATATAATTTGTTTTTTCTGTACAACCGACGAAAATGAATGACATTATTATTATTTTTTTCTTTACTCTTCGTGCGCTCACGTTGAATGATTTTCGTCTAAATCGAAAAAGTTTCGAATAGAAACGGAGGGAATAAAATCCAAAAAATTGTTGGAATTGCTCACCTAATTCTGCGTTAAATATTTGTTTCTTCCAATTTTCTGCTCACTTTGGAAAGAGGAAAAACACGAAAAGTAGTGACTTGCAAGGGAAGTGAAGTAATATCTAGTTAGGAAAAGGTTCGAACAAAAAATTGTCAGTGTTCCATAATATTAAAGCGAAAAAAAAAGGTTGTAATCTTAATTAATATTAACGAAGATTTTGCTAATGAGCATTTTTAATCAAAAGGTATTTATACTTGAGATGCTGTCTTAACTGTTTTTTTTTTTTTTTTTTTTTTTTAAATTAGATTTAAGATGGAGGTTCTTCATTAGACCTCCTGCATTTACAACGAATATGTGAGACCCAGGAATTTAGTATTTATTTTTTATTTAATTTGTTTCTATTTCTTGTTGACAAACCAAAGAACTTCAACATTATTGTTAATTAATATTTTTTTAAAATTAGTTTTAATGGCCTCGTATTACAACTGTGGGCTGTTGATATTTTAGCAAGCATGCACATATTTCGGCTACAGGGTTTTGTTATGTAATTCAAGCGAAATTTGGATTTATTTTAGATGCTGTTTTGTTAGAAATTAACTTAATTTTACGATATTTGAGATTCAAACTCTATGGTAGTACAACTTCTGCTATTTTTTAAAACTATTAAATAGATTCACTCGCAGTTTGCTTTTGTATTTTATTTGTTAAAGATTTTGCTTTGTTGTATTTTTTTTTTATTTAATACTTATTTATTTTTTTTGTAGATCAAATTTTAGTTATTATCTTCATTTCAGTAATTTTTTTATTTAAATATTTAATGTTTACGCTCGTAAGATACCTCGGGGTAACACTTTTTTTTTTTTTTTTTATTTTAAAAACTGATTATGGTGCTGTATACAGATTTTTAGCATATGTGCAGGTTATATTAGGTGCTAAGTTGGAAATATCAACCAAAACGATGTGAGAATTGTCTATTTTTTAAAGAATTAATTCAGTATTAAAAATTTTGTATAAATTTTTATTCGCGCCTCGTTTTTTCGTGTTAAGTTTTTTCTCGCTCGGTTACGTTTATTATTTATTTTTTTAAAAGCTGATGTTAGTTTTTCATATCGATTAATGTTGTCACTGTTTTATATTAGAAGTTTTCAAAAAAAAAAAAAGAAGAAGAAGTTATGTCTACTTGGGAACTTATTTTTCAAAAACAAACCACTTCGTGGAAAACTAAGTTGGTTGCTATTTACGTTGTATTTTTTTTTTTTACTCGTTATTACTGACGTGTTATGCTTAACTACCTTTTTCAGACAGCGAAAAGAAATGAAAATTGGAATGCTGTTATCGTTTAAATGTAATTTGTTTAAAGAAACGTTCTTTCACTTTTGGTGCGTTGATTTTCTTTTTTCTTTTAATATTCTGTTCTGTCATCGTTTGAGATTTGTCAACTTTCAATAATTTTGATCGAGTTGATATTAAGTGGAAAATACATGTCTGGAATGTTGGAAATATTTAAATTTTAATGCAATCACGATAAAATCTAAAGGTGCTGGGAATAAATACTGAAAAAAGTTATAAAATTCAGTAAAATATTGGAAATTTTAGAATTGCCCATCTGACTAAAATTGCTCCCTCTAGAGCTTTTTTTTTTGTTTTTTAATCATTTCTAAACACTCCTAACCGCTCAAGTATGTAAGATAGAAACATTTTATGAGACCCTTTAGTTTTAAATAGGTAGGTACTTACTATACTTTTTTTCTTGACCCAATTTTTTTTTTTTTCTTTCATTATTACCATTCAGATGACTAAGTAAATATTTCTTATAAAAATACAAATTTTCTCTAAAATGAGAACAAAAAATATTTAATTTTTTTCCTGTATTCTTTTTTTAATAAGTTGAATAAATTATATTATAATTTAGAAATAATCCATCTCAGAACTCAAACGTGAAACAGGATTAATTATATTACAGTGTGGCAACAATACCAAAATACAAACCTTTAGTTCTTTGTCAATAATCCCCTTTTCCTTGTTTTAGTTTTTATACCAACGTTTTTTTTTTTTTCATTTTCTTTTGATGGATGTTACTAAATTTTAAGAGTACAAACACAAAGACAAGTAAATGAACGAATGGCACGATGAATATACTTTTTTGAGTTAATTATCGGTGTTTTAAGGTGAGAAATAGGGACGAAGGTGCAGGATTTGTGGAGGGGGACATACCGCAGGGGCAAAAGCAGACGGCTGCAGCTCGTCGAGATTGGTATTCATCGAAGAATATTGTTAACACTGCTAAATTAGCTCAATAAGCGTATCGCACGTGTAATATACTTTTCTTGCGAGTTATAATATTCTTCTGATACACTGTGTATCAATTTACACTGCAAATGTATGAATCGTTTTTTCGTAAATTTTTAAAGAGATCTCGTTTAACACCGCTTGCACACCTATCAGCAGCTCTACCAATCAGTGAAAAAAATTTCCAACTTGTAATGACAGTGATATGTTCATTATATTTGGAAACAAGATTTTTTGTCTTCTTTTCAACTCAATTTCCTTTTTTGCTTTACTTCAGTTTGTCAATTTTACAGTTCAACTACCTCACTCGAATTCATTTTTTGTTTTATCAATGAAATAAGGAAAGTCCTTATAGGGAATTAAGACTGTGAATAGACATTGAGATGTCAATAACTCAGCTAAAGGGATGACTGACAACATTTTCAATTTTTTCTCCTGCATTTTAAGAGAAGAAAAGAAGCCCGTTTAAAAATTTTATTTCATTTTTAATCGACATTTTTTAGTAAGTAACTTTTGCATAATTTCTAATTTATAAATAAATTTTGCCCTTCTTGGTCTACTGTTTGGCCTCTTGGGGATTTTACTCTGACTATGGGCCTCTGTGAGATTTTCTTTGAAAATGTTTTCCATCAAAATCCAAAATTTAAATTTGTGAAAAGTGATACGAAGCTATAAAAATGCCGAAAAATAAAGCTTTTAACTTTTGACTTTTCAGGTTTTTAGGAGATCGGTTGGCTTTTGGCTCTTCCTCCACCACCTCCTTTTCTCCTCGTCCACCGTTTTCTCTAGTTGTTTAAATTATTGATGAAAGTATTTAACCAATTTTCCCTGTTATAAAACTTCACTCTATTTACTATAAATTTATGTACCATCATAATGCTTTTTTTTCACTTCTAGAGACTTTGTACAGGCAACAAAATACCTACGTGTTACAAAAAATATGTGAAGAACTGTTAATTTTTTGTGCATTCATTTTAGCATTTTCATAACCCTTTGAATTTTAAGATTGGCTACACATAAAAAGTTGACAGCTAAAATTCTTTAAACGTTAAAAACGAACATTTTTAATGAAGTTTGCATTTTTTTTCCTACTCGTTAATAATGTGTAAAAATATTCATTTTTTTTTTTTCCTGGGCAACTAGATCCTATACTGATTACTAGAACTATGCTTAGCAAAGAATTTAATTATTCGACGTGTAGCCACGAGAGAGAAAAAAAGTGACTTTATTTTCGCGCGTCATATAAAAAATATATTAACATTCTTGTTTAACAAAAAAGGGTAAAAACACCTCAGCCTATAAACATATTACACTTACCTTGCAAGTCGAGGAAATGAAAAATTAATGCCTTAATTCTGTGACAGGAATCATAAACTATTCGTATTCTATTTACTTATGTCAAAGATTTAGGTACTAATTTTTAAACATTTTATGTAAATCCACGTCATGTAGAATATTTACCATTCAGAGTATCTCTTCTTGAAAACATGATATTTAGGTAGATCTTTTATAAAAAAAAGATTTAAATGTTCATTTTCAGACTTTGGACATGAAAACTAAATTATTTAAAAATATGACAAAATTCTCCTTACAATGAGATTTGAAAAAAGTAGCTATTTCAGTTGGGTGTGAAATTATTTTGAACTGAAGTTTCTCATTTGGATGAAAAATGTACTATCAAAACAATTAAGTAGGTACTTCAATATAGCAAAAAAAAATCTTATGGAATGGATAGGGAGTCCTTTTTTCTTCAAAATGATGGTTCATTTAAAATACTACCCCTTCCCCTAATTGGCATTAACCTTATTTCCTAAGGTTCAATTTGCCTTACTGTTATTTATTTATGGGTACAATATGATTTATGTATTAGTAGCCCTATCTTGAGACCGTTGACAATTTTCTGAGAAACAGGCAAAAAATTTAATCCGGTCAAAAAATGACAAAATTAATGTTTTCATTTTTCTGTTGTCCGTACTTTTCCTTTGGCAAAATTTTGGTCAGGTTGCACGCCATCAAATGTCACAGACCTTGTTTTAGGACTTGCCAGCATTGTTACATATCTTTCAAGCTTCACTACAGCTTTCATCATGTAATATGAGTACCTATGTGTACTGATGAAAGAAATGTAAACGCTCGTATGTTTCTATACATACATGTAAGAATATGTGAACACATTCTTAAATAGCCACAGTTTCTGTCTGTGTTGAAGCACTCGCTGATATAGTGAGTTGCAGAGTTCTCTCATATATATACCAGATTTAGATTATATTCATCTGTTGATTGATTTTAAGAATAGAAAGATGATAGATGTGTTTGCATGATTCTTCATTATTTTCTAAGAATCTCACAAATCAATCAACACATGCCAAGCTAGTGGGATGATCTTGAGGAAGACGGAATGCCAAGATTGGTAAACGATCAGCTCAAGGCTTGAGGAAGACGGAATGCCAAGATTGGTAAACAATCAGCTCAAGGCTTTCCCTGGTGCGGTAGAATCCTCTCGAAAATGGGGATGTAAGAATATGTGAACACATTCTTAAATAGCCACAGTTTCTGTCTGTGTTGAAGCACTCGCTGATATAGTGAGTTGCAGAGTTCTCTCATATATATACCAGATTTAGATTATATTCATCTGTTGATTGATTTTAAGAATAGAAAGATGATAGATGTGTTTGCATGATTCTTCATTATTTTCTAAGAATCTTACATACATATAATTATACTTATTAATATTTCATTTGACGCATCTTTGTTAAAAACGCAACAAAAACTACGACTGTACAAAGTTTTTATTGAAAGCTTTAATAATATTCTATATGATACGATGATTCCACTATATCACTCTGATAGGTCAACAAATTTATTTTGACTAGGTTTCATGCTTGGTTAAATGCAGCGCAAACTCTTTCAACACCTCAAATTTGCAGGCTGTATATAGTCCTGATTTTTTACAATTGTCGTCATGTACTGTAAATGGATTATAATTATTTCAGTTTAACGGAAATGCTGTAGTATAGGTACCGACTTAAGACTAAAAGCTAGCTTAAATGTATCGTGACTGAATAATTATTTTTCGCATTTCATAAATGGTATGAGATAGGTAGCGGCTCAGCTCTATTTCACTAGATCAACATATCGTCGGTGGTCTGATAAACATCTCCTATGTGATTACATTAAAAAAAAAAAATCATGTATTTGGACTGATTGTATTTGTCTTGAATATATCGAGAAATTCAACGAACCCAAACACGTGATTTTCAAAATTTTCGGCACATAGGAGGTATCTGTTTAGCAGACCACCAACATGTGCCCCTATTTAACACTAGAAAAACCAGGTTTTACTCGATTACTCAAAGGACCAGGTGGCGTCATATTTGACTCAACAGTAAAAGAACTTCAAAGAACCGGAGAATGTCATATATGACACCACCTGGTCCTTTCAGGAATGGCGCATCCAAATTCAAATGATGTCGTATACGACACCACATGGTCTTTCTAGTGTTCTTATGCATAATTATAAATACTTATTTAAAACGCTATACCCTTTGCATATGTGTACCCAGCATTCAGCATCTACTGAATTTACTGTTAGTATAGACTATATGACCATCAATACAATATACCAACCTGCTACTCCTGAACATTCTGTTACTGCTGCATGAGCATCATCGTGTGACATGGCTTCTTTGGTAATCAAGACGGTTATATTTCTTAAATTCTCAACATGCAAGACTCCATCTTCATCAATCTGGAAATTATTATTAAAATCCAGAGTGGTAAATAAAGGTTATAAAAATGATCCGACTCATCTATTCTTTTTTTCTATTTTTTCAGGAAATGCTGGATATTTTTCTTTGGATTTGGTAAGTACAACTACCTCTTTATTTACTATAACTAACTCCAAGTACCCATCTAAACGGATGGGTTATAAATTAGCATCGATAAAAATAGTTTTCTACTCCCTCCACTAAGCACCGTCAAGGTGCATGAAGTTATTTTATGACTGTTTTATGAAATTTACAAATTCTGAATCAGCAGGTTTTGAACTTTTCAGTTTTATACTAGATAACGACTTGTCGATTATAAGGTCGTTCTTTTTCTATTCGTTGAATCAAAATTCACCAACAAAGAACATTGTTACTTATTAATGATAATGAAGAACAGACCTATATTTTGGTAGGTACTTCACATGTACTCGTTTTTTTCCCCTTGAAAAATTTGGCTTTCAAATTGACTGGACAAAGTGTAGAATACAATAGTAATTTTTCGCAGGTAATCCAGATCTGCAGTTGGTTTTACTAGTGCTAAACTCAAAACGTTTTTTTTCCTAAACAAAAAATTGAAAAAAAAATCTTGCCATTTTGGCAAAAATTTACAAGTCGTCAAATTGATAGGATGACATATGGAATAATAGAATTTTGACTGTAAATAAAACTATTATTTGCAGATTCCCAATAATTTTTCAAATATAGATATATCGATAAGTTAAAAATATCGATATTTGTCGATATTAATTTATGCAAGATAACTTAATTCCAATCATTTGACTGAACGGATTTTGAGGTTTAGAAACACCACGTTCCGTCTCACCAATTACCTCACTTCCTTTACATTGCCTTTTATAGTTATCGTTTAGTTCAAAGACTGAAGAGATAGATAGTAGATACCACCTTCTAGTTAGTTAATCAGATCATCAGTATTTGATTTAATCGACTTACCAATTTCATTTCCAGTCCAAAACAATACATGAAACACTGAATGAAAAATAAAATTAAGACAGTAAAAAGTACATCTCATGTAAGTGCGAAAGCAGTTTATAAGACTTAACTTACGTCAATATCTTCGTGTGCGGCTTGAAATCTAGAAAAATCTTTTGTTTCCTTCATTTCATTCAGGACTCCTAAAACCGGTATAAGAGAACATAGGATTTAATTATGATGAATGTACTTTTTGATGAATTGATAATAACAACAGCCCGACTAAACACTTTAAAAACTTTACAGATACGTTGACAGCGACCCCTTTCTACAGGAGCCCCTCTGGTAATGATGTTTTCTTCCAGGATAAGAACTATTGCTTCATTTAGTTGCGGGGGGGGGGGCAGAAATCTCGTTTGTTTGTGATTACCTACGTATTAATTCTCGGCATTTTTTAAATGAAATTGGGTGAGATACTTTTACTCGTATAATAGATATATGCTCCGAATGAATCCCAATTTTTTTTTTTGTGATAAAAAAACAGTTTTGAAATGTAAAACCAGACAAATTTTTGACTTTATTCTTAGCAGTGGTGAAATTAGATTTCTTTTTTTGGAAGGAGCGAGGCCAGCAGGCATGAAGAAAAAGTGGCAATAAATGTCAACATTCGAAAAACTGAAACTAAAATTACAAAAACATTATTCTTAGTTTATTACGAAATTTCGTAAGGAGGAGGGAGGGGAGGGTAGAAATTTTTGCGAGTGGATCGTAGCGTACCCTGGACCATTTTTAATGTCGTCACAGATTTTTGTTTATGTTTAGCAATTTTTACGACAGTAAACATTTTGATACCCAGTGGCGCCCACGTATTTTAAATAAAGTGGGGCAAAACCTCAAACTAACCACCCAATTTTGACTTAGAAGCCTAAAATTAATACCTTATTTCACCTATGATGCAAGACGATTTTTATTTTTGAAAAAATTCTATTTTTCCTCAACTTTTCCCTACCTACTTCACTCCTTTCAGACCACCCACCCCAAATCAAGTGGGGCGTCTACCCCATTTGGACCCCACCGTGGGCGCCACTGTTGATACCGCATTAATCCAAAAAAATGCTATCTCCATTTTAAGAAAATTTAGGAGAGGTGAGAAAATAAATACTATACCTATGCATTATTTTGGTGGTAATAGGTGCTGCTTTTGTCAACTTGGATGAAGACTACAATCGATCGACTCGAGATCTAAATTGATGAAAGTGGTATTTCTCAGATAGAGTTAGGGCCGGTATTACAAACATCGATTATCAATTTAAAAGAGTATTTAACAAAACCGACTCTTAGAGTTGTCAGGTTGATGCTCAAATGAGCGTAGAGCAAGAGACAAAGTTTAATGCCAAAATTGAGCGTATTTTTTAGAGAGCAAGAGCCAAAGGTTAATGCCAAAATTAATTTCAGGATGAACAGAGTGCCAGCAGGTCGTCATTTCTCATCTATGTATAGATTTTAGTCACTGCCAAATAAACACCACTTACCTGGGGTAATGGTGGAGTACTTCTCCATACATTTATTTTCAGCGGCCAACATTTCATCCAGATGATCGGTGCGAGTCGCAGCGAATAAAAAATTTATGGTTATTGCCAGTAGCCAAAATTTACACTCCATGTTTTAAAATAACGTTTGAAAAAATCTAACGTAAAAAGAGCAAGAGGCTACTCAATGCGTGATATCTGCTTGCATTAATGCATTATTAAAAATTTGCACTTTTTCAATATTGGCTAAAATAAAGAGATCTACTTTTTTTCCACGATTTTTATAACCCAGGTGTTTACAAGTAACTTTATTTTTCATTTTTTAAACTCGCCTCATTATAATTAAAGGGCAGGTAATTAATAGTCTAGTTGTTGGCTGGTTGAGGTTATGATGATTTAATTACTAGGATAGCCATTTATTAGATTTCTGTTTCGGTTTCTGTTATCTCTTGTTTAATTATTTCTTTCGTACCGACTTTCCACCAGTAGTTTTCCTGTACGTAAATAGAAAATGAAGTTATAGATGTCCTTGTATCAAAAAACCATAGGTAGCAATTGTTTATGTCAAAGTCAAACTAGAAAATTTTCCTATAGAAAGCCTTTGGTAAGTAGAAAAGGTATTCCATAGGCGTTGAGTTTTCAAATATCTACGCAGGCAGAAATATTAAAATTCTTGTTGAATTACGTACAATATTGAGAGTCTTTCTCTTTCAGACAGAATAAACTGGTATTACAATTTCATAGAACAGCTAAGTAAATTGCCAAAAGGTGGGCTTGGAAAGAGCGAAAATTTTATGAGGCACATACCTGGGATCTACCTTCGTGACCGCCATTTAGCAAGTAATTAGACTATTCAGATTGCTCAAAGACAAAAAGCTGGAATAGTGTGAAAATTAAAAATTGTATTTTCTTAAGAAAAGCACTTGTCATTGTGGTCCTAAACTCTTGCTAAATTCAAAAGAATGAGATTTTTCTGATGTAGCAGAAATTCGTTAAAAAAATTATTCTGAAGAATACGAATCGTACCTACAGTATTGGAATGTATTTCTTCCTCGCAATTATGTTTATTACATAGATAAAAACAAAAATTCTGTCGAAAAATCAGAATTTTCTGAATTTACAAGGGTTTTTCTTCTGCCATTTGTGGCATAAGTTGTATTTACAGATTTTCATTCTAAAAATACTTAATCAGGATTTAAAATACTTGAAAAAATTCATTCTTAATGAATCATTTTATAAGATTTATAATCAAAATTTAAATGCCAAAGGCCTCAAAATAGAAAAACGTTAAGTATTCAAAAATTGAATTTAAAAAAAATGTTTACCTTAATGTGAACAGAAATTGATAAATTTTTAAGCAGATTTATTTTTCGAAGTAGCCTACTTTCATTTCCCAAACACTCACACATGATGACATGACAATGGCATGAGGTTTATTGTCTTCAGAAGAAAATAAGCTTATATTTGTTGAAAAATATGCCCCAAAAAATGGATTTGTTACGTTTTGTAAGAAAATGGATTTTCAAGGACTTAGGATGGCTTTCAGAATGATCTTGAAAATCCGATTGCATTAATAAATTTCTTTCTAAAAATCCTATAAGAAACAATACCGAACTCGAAAATTTTCAAAATGGCGTTTGTTGCGTCTCGAAATAAAACTCCTCGTTTATCCTACGAGTAATATAAACATTTCCTTGTTGCTAAAATCATGGATATACTTCAATAGAAGTAAAAAAAAAATAGAATCATAAAAAGAAAATATATCTTTCTGTAACATTCTACATCCGATAATGAGAGACGAATAATTTTTTGTTTTTCTCTTCTTCACCGATTCCCTGTAGACTAACGCACAACCACATTATTTTGCCAAAATCGGTAGCAAAAACAAGTGAATAGGTACCCGAACGAAAGGCACAAAAAAAAAGTAAAAATAATCGAAACAAAAACTAATTTCTGAAGAATCAAACCTTCACCCTCTCCTCACTGCCCCCTTTAAAAACTATTTATTTTAAACTCGACCCCGTGAGCAACGGGTGAGCAGATTTTAAACTTGTGCAATCTGAAAACTAGGTACATATCTGCGCCGAGCAAACAGAGAGAAGATTTACTGGTCTCGAGGGTATTTGGTCATTTTAGAAAGTCCTTTCGAAACAAGATAAATTTCTGACTGTCCAGAAACTTTCTAAAAGCTTACATAATAATTTATGTTGGTTAAAACGCCGATTATATCCGCTGCAAAGCGGGGGGGGGGTGCATGGCTCTCCAATAACTTTTTCCAAATATGTCTCGTGAAATTTTCTGAAAGAAACAAGGAGCGAAAAAAAAAAAAAAACGTCTTTCTGTCACCGATTAATTACCCTCAATGAATGGAGAAAAAAAATCCTATTTTAGTTTTTAGAGGTAGGGGACAGTGGAAGGGGTATTCTCTCAGGATTTTCAACCTTTTATCCAACTGTGAAAGCCATTTCATGTTTGGCAGCCACAGTGGATTAATTATTTACTCATTGACTATATCCGATTTTGTTTAATTACAATCACACATTCGTACACGGGAGCTGGAAAAAGTTGACATGAAGAAATATTTTGCTTGTCCATACCTATTACTGGAAGGTCTCATAATTATATTCCTCAAAAACATATCGGTGACGAAACCTGAGAATTCGTACCTTCAGGTGTAAAATGAATTAGTTTTTGCCAATTTTTAGAAGATCTTTTAGTATAAGAAGCATCCTCTTTTTTGAAAAATTCGGTACATTACACGAGGTATTTGAAGTAAAAACCATAACAAATTATTTTGACAAAACAGGCTACCTAGGAAATTTGAGAATTTTAATTATTAAATTTTTTGAATATTCCAGAAAAGTTGGCGTTTTCCAGAGAAAAAAAAATGTTTCAGTTATTAAAATTTGGTCACTTAATCTCATAGACTGATCTTCTCCTATTTTATCCTATTGAAGATGAATTATTTTTACTCCACGTTTATAGTCGAAATTTTGTGTGTCCATGTGCGTCCAATGTTATCGAATGATGACGTCATCAAGCTTATGTAAGTTTCATAACGTCTTCATACATAAGCTTAATGAGACTTTTAGTCGATTTTATGCGTATCCTAGTGTGTCCAATATTATCATAAATATGATGACGTCTGTCCGGACGAAACTTTTTTTTGCTCCTATATTGAACTACCAAATGAGCTACAAGTTGAATTCAGTATTTTATATAAAACATGAAAAGTTGTATGCTTCAAGGTTGATTTTAAAATGTTTTTTCTCAAGAAAAATTAATGAACTTTTTCATATACTCGCACAATTAATGTAAAAGAGAATTCATCTTTGCCTTCACGACTCTTCGTGAAGGTTACTGCTATTTTCTCCTATTTGGTTTTTCTTGTTTTCTCTTAGTTTTCCTGTCTTATTTTGTCTCCTTATTTCTGGTTTCTTCCTATTTTTTCAATTTTACTTCATAGTTTTTACCTTCTTCTTCATTATTCATCTCTTCATGCTTCGATTGCTCTATTTTTTGAAACTAAAAAACAAGGTACATCATATTTGCTAAATAATGGCACAAATCGAAGTTTTTGAACTGTCATAATTTTGATCTACGAATTTAAAAAAATAAATTACCTGAATTGATATGGATAATTTCAACAGCACCTACATCCGAATTAAATTCAAATAAAATAAGAATCAGATAGGTAGATTCAAGTTCTTCAGAATTAACTCCTCTATCTGGCAGACATATTTTTTATGTGTAAAAATTTGTTCGTGAGAACTTTAAAAAAAATGACAGTGGTATAAAGAATTCCTAATTATTTTCATGGAATTGTAATACTGGTGCTTTTTCTTCGACGAGTAATACCAATGTATAATGCTTGAACAAAAACTCATTACAATGTCTGTAAACAAAGAATTTTCTTCGAAAGTGATTTACACTCTCGAATAATATATTTCTCTTTTCTTCGGCGATGAAAATGAAGAGCTAAGAGTTTCGATATTCACTTGCTGGAAAACTTCTCATTAGAATAACTTTTGCAATAGTGCTAAACTTGAATAACCTTTTCTCCGTCTATCTTGAGTTGATTTCTCTCTCTCTCTTCTGTTTCATTCACCTCTTCATTTTTCTCTTTTTTCAATTTCTCATTCTTTTTTTGAGAAGTGTACAAATGATTTTAGTGATGATTTATGTTGCCACTGTTTAAAAAAAGGTAATTATTAGGACTTAGCAGATTTTGGACTTAATCTGGGGATATTAGAATTAATTTCTGAGTTTACTATTCAACCCTACATCAACCGATGCGCAGTAACCCCTTTCGCGCTTATTTTTTCTAATTAAAAAATCCCTGTGAAAGTGGAAATTACTATCCGAGTATTGTCTCTTTTTCGAATTTGCTTCGAATAAGAAGTTCTCCAAATATAAAGTCCTTCTGTAACATGACGTTCATCAATTATTCAGCTTAAGTAATGGTCTGACTCCCTAAAATACTACTACCCTTATTCGACTAACGCATATATATGTATATATGTTGAAAAGCAATGCAGAAACATTTTATATTATTCACGAACCTTTTGAAACAAAGTTTATTTCCAGCGAATTTAAATATTCAGCCGAATATCTTCTTCGACGAGCAGATACATTCGATTGGTGTGTTGTGGTTTTCATCCATTTATTTCACTCGCTTCTTTTTTCTATATACCTTCACCATTCGAATGCGAAAATTTTGTCCATCCTAAAAACCCTCACTCGAGTCGAGGAAATGCCCTTAAATTTTGAAAAAAATTAATTTTTTATACGCTTCGAATTCGGTATATGCATCGGGGCAGCTTTTTGGCATCCTTCGAATCATAAATGTTTCAAAAATATATGGGATAAGTAGCGAAAGCACTTATACGATGCCCTTCTAATGCTTGCAGAGTGTCCAGCAAATTTGAAAGTTAGATTTTTTCGCATATCTTTCGCAAAACTAGCTTCGTTCCAAAATCATAAATGCTTCAGCCGTATTAATGGAAAAATGAAGATGTTTTCCACGATTTTTTGACAGACTATGGAATTATTTAGCCGTGTCTAGGGTGCTAAAGTGGTCTGCGAGAGTTGGCTAAAATTTCCAGCGAAATGGTTCGGTGAATAAATGAAGATACGTTTGAGATTGCATTTTATTTATATATAACGCATAGTTAGAAGAAAGTTATGAGGCATACGTGTAGGAAGATTTTTGGAAAAATTTGTCTGACAGATTCGTCATTCAATAAGATGGGTATAAACCAAAGTACGAAAAAATTAATTTAGATCTTCGTATATTTTTGAAAACTAGCCGTTGTCCTTTTCTATTATTTCACAAAAACAAAAAAAAAAAAAAAAAAAAAAAACAGGTATAATTTATCAGATTTTGTCATTTATTTGTATAGTTGTATGAGCATGTGCAAGAAGTATTGCCTGTACAGATGGCAGAAGGAAAATAATACATACACTTAGTACAGTTTTTTATACACACAATCGAACCTCTAAAATTCGAACTTCGATTACTCAAATTTCTCTTCAACTCGAAGATTTTATTGTTTCCCTGCACATTCCTATTAGTTGCTTATGAAAAAACACTTCGTTAACTCAACTAAAACACCTCCATAACTAGAATAAAAATTAACTGAAGCAGATTCCTTTAACTTGAATTTTTTCATTTTTTAAGCCTTTTCGACTCGAAAAAATAGTGTTTTTGTTTTTCAAAGAAAATCTGCTAAAATACGTTTGAACAAAATACAAAATAATTAATGATTTATAACGAACTTTGGGAGTGGGGTGGGATAATGATGCCTTCAAGTTTTTTTTTTTCACACTATTATCATAAAACATAATATATTCAACCTGCCTCAGTTCATAATTTTTCTTCAGCCCTCAGAATTCGAAATTCTTAAAAAACCAACCTCTGTAACTCGAACTTTTTTTTCGCTTTCAAGTTAACAATATGAGCGACTGTAAATTTATGGACCCGAAGACCTTACGAAGCCCAGTCAAAGGAAGCCCTAGAAATTTTTAGCTATTCAAAGAATAATGCCAACAGACTAATAGTGCTCTAAAAAAAAAATTATCATTCAAAATCATATTTATCCAAATAATATTATAACATGTATGAAGAACTTTGAATTTTCTTATGAGCTTTGTAAGATAAATGAGATATCTACTGTTAACAATCTGTACAAAAGTAGAAAAAATTCAACTTGCATTTTTTTCTTACTTACGTTTATTAAAAGTAAACCGTGTTATAGGAAAAATATACTGCCTCATTATAAAGCAGTAAGCAACATGTAATCTTTTATAACTGATTTTAGAAGGAAAAAATTGATATACTGCAGTGGTGTAAATAGGAAATCCAAAAGTGGACTTTGCATGATACTATCAAACTTCCTATAGTTGCTCTATGCATCGTTTTGGGCTTCAAAATGATGTTAGAAATTAAAATTATTCCCAACGTTTTGCTGAATAATATAATTTATTTTCCCTAGCTGGCAACACTGCCCAGATAAAGGGAGAAACCAGATTCAGCTTGAATTTTGTTGTTATTTTCTTTTTTCCATACTTCTTCTCATTCTTTATTGATTCCTTCGAGAACAATAGTATTTGCTTGTACCACTCTGTGACTGGTACAGCAGCTCTAACCTGTTTTTGAGTTTCTTATCTCTTCCTCCGTTCATTTTCTCAGTTCAGTTCTCCTCCAACCGCGGACGGAGTAACATCAAGGTTTCGACTCTTCAATTTTTACCTTCATGCAAGTATTTTTTCAACATCTTTATTAGAATTGTGCTTTTATCAAGATTGTGTTCTTCCTTTTAAATAACATAATATCCATTTTTCAAATAAAATTTCTTTTTTAAATTTTCTCGCGTGAATCCTGATCAATTCTTGACAAATTGTCTTCAGGTATGTCTATAATAATGTTTCTCATAAGATTCTTGAATTTTTTTAGTCCCGATTGGACAATTTATTCTCCAATTGCAGATAGCATAGGTGTACCCGAAAATGCAAATCCCCTGTAGCACTGGCTCATCTGATCACCGATACTTGTTAGGATAAATTTTTTTAGTGTGTTTAGTGCATTTTTTCAGTTCCTTGCTCCAAATTGAGTCTGTTTTATAATGTGAAGTCACAAGTGAATTAATAGAGCCATCTAATCTAATCTGCAATTTAACCACTTTGTGCTCACTATTCAACCCGAATTAAATTTTTCTCGTTTAATTTCAAACGTCCTCATTCTACCAATCCGACAACCCTTTCGATAACGAAAATGTACTCAACGCAATCGTTTTTTTATCACCGAATCCGTCTTTCTCAGCGAGTTGATAGTTTGGAATTGGACAAGGACGTGAGTAAAATGTGAATGTATGAGTTTGCGAGAGAGGGTCTCACATATTCGTTTCCATTTTACGAAAGTTCTACACGAGCGTAATTAAGATGACGCGAATTTAATCGAGTATGGCGGATTAAAAAAAGGGAATGCAATTTTCTCAGAACTCGAATAAAGTACTACATATACATTATGTGATTTGTGTGGGGATGGAAAAAACTACTTGCTGTTAGAACGAGTGAGCAGAGTTTTTCGAAAAAGTTTGGATTAGGTACTTGTGGAGATGGCGCATTATCTGTATTAATAAAATCTGTCGAATGTAAACAATGTAGCCTTTTGGTAAAATATTGACGTTAAAGCCTTCTAATTATCAGTAAAATTTAAGACAGCTTCAACACTTGTGCTACAGTCGAACCATTCATTTGTTGGATTTTAGTATCAGTCTTTTTTCACCCATAAATTAATGACTGAAAAATGAATATATTGAGAAAACACGAAGGTAGGGGAAGTTGTAAATTATACTCTATTACCAAATTTACGGCCTTTATTTTGAATTGCTCATTTTTCAGACACAAATCATTTAATTGAGTCATGATCGTGGGTATGTAAAACATGTGATATCGAGTCATGACGACCTAATATTTGAATTTAACACCAATATAAAGGTATTAAAGCATAATATGAATGCGATTATCTGGTGCTGTACTAATTCTTTTTTATTACTTTTTATAAGTAAAATGAAACATTAAGTAAAGCTTCACCTGGCGAACCTAACCGTTCGGTTGCTGTGGTGTAAATACCTATCAATAAAATCTTCTCAAGTTTATCTGGGCTTAAATTCAACTCTTATGCGATATTTTCAGACTTGAGTAATTTTCCATTACTGTTGGATAGTGACAGGCTTTTGAAAAAATTCTGTAATTAATCTTTTCATAAGGTATTAACGCGAAATTTTTTAATGGGACTGTTTTTCTTCAATTTTCTTCTCTAGAAAATTGATTTGCCTCGGATTAAGATTAGAGACACAGTTGTGTATTTGCGTTTCCCCACAGTACAATGTCAGAAGCATGTACATAATCATAAAATTATTCCAAATGGATTAAATACATATTTTCAAGAAAGACGAAAATATAAATACCATAAATACTTTTACAAGAACGTTTCCACTTTTAGATAAGGAAAAATAGCAGTTTCATTCTCTGGTGTATCATTCGATTTGTCGTAGACAAAAAATTCATATTTTTTTGCGAAATAATAGTAATAAACATGAAAACAGTCATATTATTTTTTCCCCTTTACACAGAATTTTGATTTTTTTTTCTCTATATGGCTTACAAGATATTATTAAGGCGAATAAATGTTGGAGGTCAATAAAGCAGAGTAGAAAGTTGCTATGGCTCTTTTTTTCTACAAATGGCTACTGAATAAAGTTAAAATATACACGTATAGCAAAACTCTGCGTTAAAAGAAATTTTAACGAGCGTTCGTATGTATCGAAAAAAAGTAGTAATTTTTTTTTCTTCTGTTTTTGTAGAGGGTCTTGTGTCCAGCAACAGAAGTAAACGAAGCTAGAAAAGGGAACGAAAAGGTATCCTGTAGGCAATGATGTTCAATTTAAAAACATTGCTAGTTATTTTTCGACTCTGCTAGTTAGATTCAATGTATAGTTTGGAGGTGTGGAAGGGGTAGGTATGGGGCGAAGCAAAAAAAAAAGCATAAGAATCCTTGTTATGTTTACATGGTGAAAATATACGACGTTAAGATTTTGTGAGCGAACCCCAATTATTATACAAACAACGTTATTAGGAAGAAACGGGCTAAAAATTGTCATAAAAGATATCTGTCAACGAGTTATTTGGCCCACTCTGCATATTTCGAGGATTTTTCAATAAATTTTATGACACCTTTTAAGGGTTTTAAATTTTATTTTGCTGCTTTGAGAAACGAATAAAAAAATAGTAAGTATTTGGGGGAAAAAAAAAGTACTTGTTGGAGCGTAAAAGGTACATTCAAAGGGTGACGTATCCAAATTTGAGTACATTGGGTGCGGATTCTAGATCATAAAATGCCAATTTGTAAATATCATTTTGAAGATTTGAAGTATTTATACCTACTTTATGCTCATAATTTTTTTTCCTAAGTAATTTTTATGACAATCTTCAAGAGGTCCCATTTGTCTCATAAGAAAATAATAAAAATCATCTAAACTCATTCACTTTTTTCAGTTTGTTTGTTTGAAAATCGAAGCTACTTATGTCTGGATGAGTATTTCTTCTAATTTTGTTTCTAACAATTTTATGTCTTAAAATACCAAATTAAAACAAGAAATCGGTATTTTATAAATTATCGCAACATCTTATTGAAATTCCTGGACGAATCATTTAACTATAAATTAGGGTTAGAGAATTACATTAGCATTTTACAAAATCGAAAACTGTATCTACTGGTTTTCTGGTAAGATGTGTTGCTTAGACGAGCTTCAGAACTTGGAAAAGGCGTTTCGAAAAGTTCGATTTTATATTTTATCTGTGATTTGTGTCGAATTGTGAAACAATGAAAGGAACCAACTGATCGACTTTTAGGAGGGTTACGAAGAAGTTGTTGGAAATCTTTGCCATGTACAAACTCTACTGAATAATTCAAGATTTTGCTCTTATCTAAACATTTTCAAAAATGCTATCAGCTAAGCTCATAAGAAACTGGGGTCCTCAACTGAATAGAAACAATTTATGTGGTCTAATATGAGCACTCGATAAGAAGGAAACTTTCACAACTATCTTTACAATAATGGTCAGTACTATCGAAGAAAACATACCTTCGAGTGAAAAGTATTTTTTCTAGAATGGCTCAAGGTCGAAGTATAGTTTTTTCCATTTTCAAAGAAATCGGTCATACTTACACGTCATTTACGAAACCTTTTAAGAGTCTCTCCGAGCTCCTCAGTAGTAAATTACATTGTCTACATCTTGTTCTAGAAGAGTTGAATAGAAAATGAATGTTTTTATTTTGAATAGTAAATGTATATTTTTCTTGCCCAAGTAGCTTTCTATATACTTTGAGGAGACCTCGGTGACTTTTAGTTTAACAGTCCGGAAGATAGAATGACCAAATATCAGATTAGCATAATTTTTTTCTGTCAACTTTTTTTTTTTTGAAATATACAGAAGAAACAATAATTTCAATTCCCAAATATGAAGGCATTTTTCTAAAAATTATTTTTTTTTTTATTCTGCAGCTTAAAAAATTTTATCACACCCAATTTTTGAGATAGAGAGATGCTTCATTGGACAATAGGATTTGTAACCCTGCATAAGAAAATGCAAAATAAATAAAATTTTATTACCTCCATCTAAGTATATTGTTTTATATTAGCAGTAAAACGTAAATTACGAAAAAAAGTAAACTAGGAAAGCAAAAAAAATACAGTCTGAAAAAAGAATAATGCATTTAGCATGTGTGCACTGTAGCTGTAACTACACATTTATACTATAGCTCATACACGTTGGGGGATTTATATGTAAGTTTGATGAGCTCCACGCTGCAGAGGGGTATTTTTAGGATGTGGAGGCTTCATTAGGGCACCCTTCACTGCTACCTCGGCTAACAAGCATCCTCATTATCGGAGACCGCTACACCACTTCCGCTCAAATTTCAAAAAAAAAAAAAGGGAAAAAGAGAGAAAAAAAGGAGAAAAAAAGCGTGGACGCATACAAGAGCTCTTTTAGCATCGAGCCTTTACTTCTTGAATTATATGTACGATAGTTTTATACGGATCGTAAGTGGAAAGCCAATTATAATAAATTAATTTGATATTTTGTCCGAGTCGGTCTAATAGATTTGTGTAAGTATATTTAGATTTTATAGCTCGTCTCGTAGCTACCAGTTCACCATATTTTTGGACTTAATTTGACATTATTTTCTGGCAATTGTGAGCGAGTTCATTGGAGTTTACGCGGGTAGTAAAAAATTCAATCTCGGTTCGTCTGATACAAATATTTTTCAGAAGGAGGTGATGAGCTTGGCATTTTGTATTCGGCTAAAAATCATTTTCATAAAAATTAACGGTTGATTTTGACAATAACAATAGCCCAGTTTTACGACTTATTTAAAACAGCTGAGTACAAAAACTTTTGTCAATTTGTATTGCAAAATGAAAGAAAAAATATCGGGCTTTGGAAAGACCCTGAAATTTTTCATTAAAAAACTGGGAACTCTTAATTTGAAAACCTTCTGATTCAAAATTTCGAAATTCAATAGATTTCCATATATACCTCTAGGTGGCGCTGAAATCGCAATTTTGAGATAAGTAAATATATTGAAGTTAAAATGTTTTCTCATTGAAATATTTATTTACCAACGACGCTTTACGTAAATATATTTTCAAAAACGCAGAAACTATTCTAATTAAAAATTAAATTGGACAAGTAAATATTAATTATTTAGCAAATAAAATAAAAATACAATAAAATTGTCTTTCTAACTTCCGAACTTCATTAAAAAAAGAAAATTAATAAAAAATGAAACAAAATTTAAAATATTTGAAAATTAAATAAAATTAAGTTTAAAAACCCTGCTAATAAAAATAAAATTAAATAAAAAAAACGCAATAAAAAAAAAATATTTACAGACTACGAGTAATACAATGAAAATGAAATAAAAAGTTGGAAACAAATCTAGTTATTATTTTTTTTTAAATAAACGAGGGTGTCAAAAATTAAAATATCAAAAAAAAAAAATATTGAAATTAAGAAGCAAAAATGAACGGCAATGTAAAGATAGGAGAAAAATTCACAGAAAAAATTAAACCCTTTTTTTACGTCTATTGAAAAACAAAACAAAAGAAAGAAAGTAGAAAATATATACAAATGCTTTGCAAAAAAAAATAAATAAAAAGTAAATGATTTTTTTTTTTCTCTTTTGCACCCTTACGGGAGAGGGTAATTTTTCGGAGACGATTTTTTGCTTTTCATTTTTACGTTCAAGAAGAGAACAAATTCGATAATTTTTATTTCAACTATTTGCTGATTACCATAAATTTTCGAACCTATCGACGCACGATACTCGAATGATACGCATGTTGCATACCTTTTTCGCCGTAAATACGAAATCTCGAAGAAAATAGCGTGTATCGTGCGTCGTGACAATGGGAACTATAAAGTACCAAAAAAGTGATTCGATTTACTCTAATATCCGAGTAAATTCATAATATTTTAAACGTTCAAACTTAATTTTAAAACATAATTAAACACATAATTAGCGGAAGAATTAGACAAGATGTATAATTCATCGCAGCTAAAGTGGATTACATTTCAAATCGGACGTTTAATTTTTAAATTCAATTACGAACACGACGCAATGTTATTTTATTCGTAGTTTTACATCATATTTATGCCCCAATTCGCATTTCCGTTTTCATATTTGAATATATTTTTACGTTCTTCATCTGTATATTTCCATTTTTCCCCTCCAGCAGTTTCCCTGGCCGCGTTCTCATTTTATTTTGGTTTTTCATTTATTCATTTTTGAAAACTTCATATCACTGTCAGAGTGAATGCGTAACGAAACTACGCGGCTCTCTTATACGATTCGAAATGGCGCTTTTTAATCTAGAAAATTGCGTCGCAGTTGCAAATACGAGATACGAGTATATAAACGCCGCCGCCACTTTTTTCATCAACTCTGGCTGTGCGGATGTGAGTGTACTTAAAATTTGTAGCCCATCATTTAAGATCCACCCGTTTCTAATTCATTAGTCGAAATACGAATGTAGAATGAGGTCGAAAAGTATACTGAAAAAGAGTAGGTAATTAACGTCGATTAATTAAGTAGAGTAGCCCACTGAAAGATGGAATGTTCTGATGAGTTCGTCAAGACTCGTACGAACGAGTTGGGTAAGGCAGATAATCAGTGGAAATAAAATGGCAGATTCGAGGCAAATTTGTCTGACATATAAGTACATGTACCTAGTTCATTTTTTACAAGGGTCTTGCACTTTCACTTTTCTTTATTAATTTATTTACTTGTATGTATAGGGAAGAGGTAAATGTATAAATCGTAATTGTCAACTTCGAAGCATATAATCAGAAAAACTACAAAACGGATCAAGCTGAAATTTCAATTGTGAGGTCTTGAAAATTTACCATTCAAATTCGCGGTTTACTAAATATTAGATTAACAAAAATGTATCCGAAAAAATATGATTTTAGATGGGTTTTCGAAAGAACGGATTCCTTCAAATTCTATCGAATTTTTCAGCTTTAATAGCCAGTAATAGGAAAAGTAAAGCAACAATTGAGCTGAAATGGATATGGTGTACAAATATGGAAGCTTCTAAAATGTACCCGATGGGCAAAAAATGAGAAAATGGTCCGGAAAATGAGAATTTTATCCGTTGTCAGTCCGTTTTTATTTTCGACCATCGAATCTGAAAATTTGCAGATATTTTTGTCATCTTGATTGTTTTTCCAAATCCGTTTGTAAAACGGATTTCCTGATTATAATCAGTGATAATGTTTGGGCGATTTTTCTAAATCCGTTTGTAAAACGGTTTCACGGATTGTAACCCGGGCCAACAAATATGATAAAAAAGCTTTCACGGAAAATAATCCGGACTCATTTCCGGCAAGACTGATTACAATCCGTTCGAAATCCGTTTTAGAAGCCGGAAAACAAGAAAATTTCGGGTTATAATCCAGAAACGGATTATAACCCGAAATAAAACGAATCCGTTTTCAAAATATTTTGCCCATAGGGTACTACTCATTCAATTTCAAGCCAATCTTTTCGTTGGATTTTATGAAAAGTGAGCTTGAAAGTTCAGAAACGTGTGATGTATTCATTTTTTTCTCATAAAAGGTACATACATTTAACCCACCGGTTTGAAAGAAAACCTGTTTTCCCAGTGGAGCCTGCAGCGGTAGAGTTTTTTTTGAAAATCATCGTTCGTCCTTTATTTCTTAGTCTACAGTTTATATTATAGAGATGGGTTCTATCTCGAGTTGGCATTTTCCTAGGTAGACACAGACAGTCAAAGGCTAGAATTACAAAAATGTAGAATTTTCTTATTTCTAGCATTCACCTTGGCATTTCCAAATCTGTCAAATATTAGAAATCCAAAAATCTTAAATTGATGGGATCTGAGAAATGGTAACCTTAGTCGGAAAAAATAGTGAAAATTATTACCGAAATTCTTTTCAGTGTAGAGTTTTCAATAGTAAGTCGTAAATTTTGTAATACAATTTACCTATACTATTTTATTCGCTGAGTTTTGAACCGAATTGGCTAAAGGATACGTTTCTCTTAAACATTATTCTTTATGCCTGAACAAATAATTGCTTACAAAAAACTAATTTTTAAAATTTTATCGCGCATTTGGCTAACGTTGAATTTTTTATAATAAGCTAAAATTTTCAAAATTTTATTTCCACTAACGGTATTGCTGGAAAAACTAGAATTTTGTGGCTCATTTTTTTTGTTTTCTTTTTTCACCGAGTTATCAGCTTTTGTAAATCGACCCACGCTGCGAAAATGAAAAAGCAACGTAATAAAGAAAACGTACTGCGTTTAAAATGAAGCACATAATTCTCGTCTTAATTTTAGTAATGGCTAGAACGCGAACGGTTTTACTACTGTTTAACCCCCTCCCCCTCAGCCCCCTAGCCGCCCCTCAATCATCAGCTTGATCGACGAAATGGTCGAGAAGCGTGAGTGAGACAAGGAGAAGAATAGGAGACAGCGAGGCAGACAGATATGCCAGATATTTATTTTAACATTTCGCTTTAATTACATCAAAGCTCCAGCGTTTGAATCTTGGAAACTGGCGAGGCTATAAGCTGATAGCTAAAGCAAGCGAATGGAGAAAGTGTATATGAGAGCTAGACGAAGCAGATAGAAAAACGAAAATGAGATGGAGGAAAAAAGCAGGATAATAAAGAGCAGGAAAAAAAAACATAGAAGAGATTAGTTTCACTTTTACGCTGTTGCAATTTTATTGGAGTTCTGAAAATTATTTTGGCCTTCGAATTTCATTGGACAAAGATACGGAAGTATGATATAGGCTCCAGTTTGAGTCAGTTTCAGACTTTAGCGATTGCTGATTAGTTTTATTTGGTTATATTTTGAGCGATAGAATTTTAGAGACTTTTGTGATGCTCAGTTTCGGCAGAAATTGACATATTTTGAGCAAAAATGTATGACTTGGGTGAAGAACAATGTCACATATGGTCAGTAACATTTTTCTCATTAATTTCAAGTTTTGTAAGATGCGAAGGAAATCAAAGAAAATTTCTCAGTAGCACTGACTTCAAGTTTATAGAAGATTCTCAAAATTTGGATGTACTCTTAGTTGGAATTTCAAATGGAACTTGATTCAAGAAGCAATAAAAAAAATTACGTGCTCGTTCAAATTAATTTTCAGATTCTTTCGTCAAAGTTATTTTTTTCAAAACCTGATTATGTTCGTAATCTCCAATTTTCATACTCCCATTTCTCCTCCCTCCTTCAAAATAGAAATTTCGTTCGAACGAACATCAGTATCATAGAAAGAAGTAGTCCAATATTTTCTCATTGCGAGTTCCATCAAATATAGTAAACCATACTCTTAATGTGAAAAATGAAAACTATCTTACAGGACAAGGCCCTTATACTTTCAATTCTGCTTGACTACCTGTAATAACTATGTAATTTATTCAGTTATTCATTATCTATACTCAACTCTTTCACATATACCAGATCATTGACCCCGCATCTAATTGTTTATATTATTACCAATTATCTTTCTGTTTGCATTAAACAGTTCGATGTTTTATTTCCTAGTTCTAAAAAGAAGATTATGTTTCGTGTCCATCACCTCAACCACCCCCCCCCCCCGTTTAAGTCAGTAATTTTGTTAATAAATAACTGAAAACAATATCTACACAATGACTCGCATTTCAGTTCTCTCATTCATACGGATAAGTTGGAAAAAAAATCGTTTCATTTTATCGAGCCACTGGATCAAATATTTCTACATCCTAAAAAGAGTCAATTTCGGAGCTATATTTATGAGAACATTTGCAACGATAAAAATGTTATTTCAAAATTGGAAAAGCAGCCAAGTTCACCAAAAAATTGAGGAAAAAGATGGGTAAAAGGAGAGGCAAAAAAGAGTAAAGGAACGAACTTATTACTTCGAATACGTAACACCACTGATTTCATTTCAATTTTCTTCGTCGCTGCAGCGGATGAGAAAAAGCTTTTTAATAAATCATAACAGAGTTATTTAGATAAGTACTATAGACGCCAAAGTATACTCAACTACCCATCTGCCTCTCCTCCTTTTCGATTCAGAATATGATGATTATAAAAATGCATTTACGAGATTAAAAACGACGACGAGGGCGTGTTAATTTTGTTTTTCTTTTAGACACCCCCCCCTTCTCCGCCCAACATCCTCTATACGCGAGTGTTTTGAGCTTTCCTTTTTTTTTTTTCTAATGATTAAAAAATGTTTCCTTTTTTTTTCCGCTTTGTTTTTCGCTCAAAATATGCAGCCTGTACTTAGTTTAATTACTAATTACACGTATCGAGTATCGTAGACCAGGAATTTTTTGAGTTACGTTTATGGCATTTATGCGTAGTTTACCCTTCGTTTCAGGTATTTTTTAATTTTTTTCTCCTACATTCTATCGAAGGAGAAATAAATGTCCGCGTGAGATGAAAACTTTTTTTTTTTTGAGAAAACGATGGTAAAATTTGGCATCGATTACTCGGAGAGTATTTGTACTACTTTTTACTGTCTTATATATTGAAAAAAATTATTTAATAACAATTTCTGCTACAAATCTTGAATTGTCCCAGTTTTCTTGTTCAAATTTTGGAAAAATTACAACTTTCCACGTTAAATTTAAAAGTAGTGCAGGCATTTCTTAAACCCTCAAAGTTTTCTCGAAGAAGCAACAATTTTGCAAGATATCCTCAGTAGCAATTCAGAAAAACGTTGACGTAGTTTGATTTCTCAAAATGTTTTTCACCTTTGGCGATTTTCATAAGCTTATTCTTTCATTACTTAAACAAAAAATTCAGCAATCTTGGAAAACATTTGAATTCGTATCAAATTAAAATACCTACGCTGGCATGTCATAAATTTTTTTCTCATATGAGGCTGTACGTACGTTGAAAGCCTGGAGGATGGGTTTTATATTTTACCATTAACTTCCACAGTTGACAAAGATGAAAACGTTTTTATTAGTCAACTGGTCTTAACTCCCATCAGTGGGATCCAATTTCGTCGTTTGACTGTTCTACCATCGTACCCTGTGGCTAAAAAAAAAAAAAAAATGAGAAAAAAAACAACTCAAATGAAGAATTTATTTTCCATAACTTGAGAAATTCGTACGAGAGAAATCAAGGGTCTGGATATCGTGATGAAACCTTGAATCCACCTTCACATTTATACAGGTAATAAGTTACATTCTTAGAGGGGAGTTCATAGAGATTGGTAGCATAACTTTGAAATTTGTAATTTTTATAAACTGGTGGAATCATTTATACGATTTACAGCAACCATGTTAACACATCACTTTATTAGACTCAAAGACCTGATGTAGACAGCTAGAGAATAAAAAATCGGTTAAGTATTTTATTTCATTTGTACACTATGAATGTGAATTTTCCAGCTGATAAATGATTGAGCAATATAATGAAAACTGATGTACTGAAAGGATAGATGAAAAATATAATTACCTTGCTACAATTTTTTCAAAAAATGAATAGACGTATTTTCAAAATTTTTAGACTTAGAGTAAATCGTACAAAATACAAATATGGACCCCCCCAGCTATTTGCGGCGAACCATTAGCGCCTCAAGCGTATTTTCCAAATGATAATAAACGACCATCTAGATCAGAAAACGCCGAAGTTTTTTGGCTTGGTAAAAATAGAATTATCAAAATGTGATTCGACAATAGTAGAATGGAAAATTTTCGATGCGTATTCAAGCTGAAGTAAGGAGAAGAATAATTTCTGAAGAAAATTGAGAATTATATCAAGAATGTAGATTTATATATATTTGCCAATTTTCCCAATAAATCAATATTTTCATAATTCTTTTCAATTTTAATCACTTGAAAAAACATTTTCAGTAATTTTTTTAAGTGGTTCATATTTGTACCAGATCTAACCTTTTTCTTTCGAGTTGACAGGAATACAGTAGCAGATAAATCATCCCTTAAAAACTGATTGAGGCTGTTGAATTTTCAATAACGTTTTGAAAATTAGTAAAAATAAGCGTTAAAAGTGTTTTGAACCCTTATTTGGTGAAGGCGGGGGGTGGGGGTGAATGGGAGGCTATAGTAATATATCCTGCTGTGTTTTTCTGTGTCTTCTTCGTTTTTAATTTACTAAATTTGCGTATAAATATGCGGAATGCCTTTTCGAACAAACACGAAACAGATTCTCATTAAGAGAGTTGCAGCGTAAAAGTTCGTGTTTCGAAAGAAAATGAGTTTTTACCCCCTCCCCCATCCAACGCAAAGTGGTTGGCAAAAAAGTACTAACGACTCTGGCTCTCTGTCTCTCTCACTCTGCTACCATATTCCATCACATACACTCACACACCAAGGCCTATATATAGCTCTAATGGCACACCCTCCTTTTTTTTCATACGGCAGCACTGATTAGAAAGGTGAGGGTGTGCGAAGGTGGAGGGGGTGGCTTTCGTGTAAAGGCTGCTGTTTGCACGCCGTTGTTTCTTCGTTGCTTTAATTAACGAAAAGTGATGTTATTCATTAAAATTTCGCTAATTAGCCAACTTCTTTAATAGTATTTCTAGTTGCTGGCAGCCCTCTCTACTTTTTTCCTATCCCCTCTACGCTGTCTTCTTCACCTAGCCTTGTGCCTCATTTCGGGTACAACGTTTATTCTTGCATCAGCGGGTGGAGACGAGGATGAAATTCTTGAATCTTTTCTTTCTCTTTGGTTAGGGCTGGTTTCGCTAATTAAACGAATGAATCGATTTAATAACATGATACCCCTATCTCCACCCTTTCATTAGTGGTTCCTTTGAGAGCTGTGATATTCTCTTTCACCCGGGCACTGTTTAGTGAGAGTGGAAATGAGTAAACAGGGGCTATGTTCAATTTGATAACATCGATGGTAAAGGCTTTTTAAAAAATACTCTAAGACCTCAGTGTGAAAGCTTTAGTTTAAGTCGATTGAGAGATAATTATTCCTGTTTTAAAATTTGATAGGGACGATTTTCCAAAATGTAGTAGGTAAGTCCTTTTTTATTTGATTTGAGATTTTGGCAAAAATCATGTTTTAGCATCGACTATACATGAGCCTTTGAGGTGATAATTTTAAATTGAGACCCGATCGAGTCAATTAATTTTCATTGCTTCAAAACTTGAGTAAATCCAAAGTTGTGACCCCTTTTCTTAAGTCTGACGAAGTCCAAAGTCCAACCTATATTATTTTCACTTTCGGTAAGTGCGTATATTCTTGCCTTTTTAGAAGTTATATAAAAGCCAAATATTTTAGTTTTAAGCACTGTAGCCCCTGCAATTTTGAATGTAGGAAAAAATTCCTAAAAACCGTTTTGATTCCTCTCAATATTCTTTATCCGTTATTATACGTAATTTTGGCGACCCTAAGTATGACAACCTGCGTGAGGAAATAAATAAGAATCTATTTTGGTAATCTCATAAATCTTTCTATTCACTTCTCTACCTCAAGGATAAATCACTAACAAAATTTTTTTTCTCCAAATTACAAATACTTGTTTACGAGTAATAAATCCGGTCCAATCCGGATAAATAACAAGATTCTCCAATTTCGTTCATTACATTTAAATAATTTTATAAAATCTGGTTCGGTCCATGATTTTCAATTTTCAAGTTCCTATTTCTTCTTGCTCCTTCAACTTAACGATTTGTTTTCAAATAAATGTCCGTGTGAGAAGGGTTGGTCTTGCTGTGATCACAATTTTGTGAAGAAATATTTCTAAAGGCTCACTCAAGACAATTTTTTTCAGTTTTCTCCATATCTTTTTTTATAACCTAATGGTGTGATACTTCACAAAGATGTGGCGAAGAAAACAGTAGCACATCTAAGAGGGATTGGGGGAAGTTTGTACTCCCTTTTTATATTACAAATTTCATTTTGCAAAAAAAAAAAAAGAAAGAACCTAGTGGAATTTCTGTCTTCATCGCCGATATAAATTATTTTGGCATCATCAGGATTTTGATCATTTTATTGAGAACTCTACTTCTCCACCCCTTTTGGAAATGGTGACTGCAAACCTATACTTGAGTTTGAACTAAGCTAACGCAATTTATTCTTCACTTAGAACCTTCAAGAATTAGGCTGGTCCCTTTTTTTTACTTTGGTTTATTTCAAATTTTTTCCTTCCACCCTATTATAGGAAAAAGAAAAAAGAAAAGGGGAGGGTTAAACGATTTTTAAAAGTCGAAGCGTGTTAAGTTTAGCAACCAACGTCATTTGATTAGTAAAAAAGATACGTGCTCGAAACTTTCTTTAAGCTTTGAATAGTCGTTTACTCCCAGTTAACCTTCTACCACCTAATGAGGTACATTTTTCCCCCCACTAAGATAAGAAAACGCTGACTCTAACCAAAAAATCTTGTACAATATGTTCGTTAGTACTTAAAGTAAAAAAAAAATAAAAAAAATAAAAGAAACAGGGAGAAAGAAGAAAAAAGAAATAGAGGACAACAAAATTTAACCACAATAGTCATAATGAGGTGATTTTTCTGGTGTCTAGGAAAGAAATACTCGTAAATGGCATTTACTATAGTCTCAAAATCTTTTAAGGGTGTGCTTCACTGAAAGTTCGTATTCCGCAACTTGGTAATATCTAACTGGTAGTACTTCTTATGATGAAATATGGAAAAATATGAATTTATTTATTACTCAATTAACTAAAACGATCCACTATTAAAAATTTTTGTTATCAAGATGTCTGATGAAATGATATAAGAGGCAATTATTTTCATAAAATGAGGACATTTTTCTGAGTGTTTTCTGGCTGAGTTTCAAACTCGATGATAATTTTAAAATATGTTTTACTTGTGTGATGAACTAAAGGGATGTATAAAGTCAGATTTTCATTTTTAATTGAATAACTGCTTCTACTGATGCGAAAAGTAGATTCAACTTTGACGACTAATTATTGCTGCAAAAAATATGAAAGTCTAAAATTCAATCCTATACATCCTAAAATTCAACGTTGAAGTACTATATCGCGGCCAAAAATCATAAATTTCTGTGCAGAATTCGGTTTTTCAATAGTCGAAAAAATTTCATCACGACATTTGCACGATTTTTTCCTCTGGTCAAGCATACCCTTAAGAAAATTAAAGTTAGCAGGATGCATTTAACTAATAAAAGTATTTTTTTATTGATTTAATTTTACATCACATTTTCAGCAAAATGTACGTCTGAAATTTCCACTTCAAATTTTTTTAAGTCTCTTTTTCACTCCCTCTATTTTATATCTTCTCATCTCAACTAAGTACATAAATGTTATGAAGTAATCTAGAAAAATGTGGCGTCGGGTTTACGTCATTCTGCCAATTTAGGACGTCACAATATTGCAAGCATTTTTTTTCCATCCTACCATTTCCTACCCCACTTAACCTTTTCACTCGAACCATTTTCGAGGGTGCAATTTGTACGAGTACAAGAGTATATGTGCTACAGCAATTAGCTAATGTGAAGAATTGCGAGTACGATTACTCTTCTTTAATATTTTATGAAGTGTTATGTATTTTCCCGGATGCTTGGTGAATTATTCGGGTATCGTGTATCATTAATTCAATACAAAAAAATGCTTTTGAACAGCGAAGGCCGGTGAAATTCTAGTCAGTTATAGATAACTAAGTTTGAGCAAAATCATGATGTTTAGGTTATATGATTCTTTAGTAACGTTAGTTATAAATTTTAGTCTGAAGTCGAGGTAGAAATCTAATATTTTAAATTAATGAGGGAGTTGTAAAAAGTATATTTTCATTGATTTTGATATTTTGTCAGATGACTGTAATTGGATATAGACTACATAATTTGTTAGTATACTCACCAATCTCATATCTACGAGGGCCATAGCAAAAGTAATTTCGCACATTTTTTATTTCGGCCCGCTGATAACACTAGGGAGACGATTTTTATGGAAAATATTCGGCTATGTTACCTGACCTTACCATGGAAATTTCAAGTCTCCACTGTTGAATTGCTTCGTTCTGTAAAAGTTGAAGCATGTGCAGTGATCGGATCAGCCAGGATCAGCAATAAAAGCTCTTAACATCCACATTAGCCTTTTCTACAGTCTGCACTCTACAGTACAGATAATGTGATGAGAGCGTAGTCAGTTTAGTGGCTAATCCAAGGGAGGAAGGGGGAAATTCCCCCCAAATCCCAAAAAAATCGACTGATAATCCACAAAAAAATCAATTTTCTTGAACCCCTCCCCCTTTATGCTGAAAAAAACAGAATCTCATCATTTTAGCATTTACCATGCTTTGAAAATATTTGGATTCCCCCCCCCCAAAAATGGAGCTCTGGATCCGCCACTGAGTCAGTTTTATTATACAGTTGCCGAAGAATTAGTAGTGTGCACGCCATAAGTTCACTTAATTAATTCTCCTTTGAAGGACTGATTCATCACGTCGCACATACTGCTAGAAATTAAAAATCATTTCTACATGTTTTGCTGAATAGTGAAAAAATTTTATTTCCCCTAACTGGCAACACTGCCATTGTTTTTTCTTTCATTCATATGTCTTCTTCTCACTCTTCATTGTTTCGTTTTTTGGAGAACAATAGGTGTTTACTCGTACCACTCCGTGACTGGCACATCAGCTCTCGTTTGTTTTTGAGTTCTGTTCTTCATCTGTTCATTCTTTGAATTCAGTTCTCTTCTAACAGCGGACGGAGCAACATTAAGAGGTTTTTGCTCTTTAATTTTTACTTATCAAAAGTATTTTAACTTTGTTTTATTAAAATTGTACACTTTTTATAAATATTGAGTTCCTCCTTTCATTTTCCTTTCTGAATTGAAATTTTCTTACTTGTCTTTTATAAATTGAATCTTTTCTTGAATTTTTTTCAGGTTGCATTCATTGACAGTGCGTTCAACAGCAAGTCAAAATGGACGTTGAAGAAATCACTTGATAACCCAGACCATAGATGCAGTTGTTCAGAGAGTAAGGGTTAATTTGCCATCAGTTGGAGCTTCCGCATTAAAAATAGAATTTTGCAGGTAAATACTCATTTATCTATATTTTTAAACTTTATTCCAGTTATTTTTTCTAGATTTTCTCAAAATCACTTTTGTGGACTTACAGTGTCTTGTAAAACGTTCCTATATATTTATTGGAATACAGTGAGACAAATAAAGAGTAATTTTTACAGCAGGGACAATTCAACATTCATTGTTGATATTTTTAGCATTTATAGTACTTTCTGCCATCTTAACTAGATCGTATATTTTACTATTTTTGTGGCAATTTCTACTATAAATCTTGAACTGTCTGTTTTCTCATAAATATAGAGAAAATTACTGAAGAAATTATTTTCAGTGTATGAAAGTAAAGGTAAGAAAAATGCATCATAATTATTTGAACTGCAAAAGAAACCAAAATCTGGTTATCTTGAAAAAATGAGCTGCAAAAATTCGAAAATTTAAAATTTCTTGCTTTTTTATGTACAGGTACCTATTGACTCGCACATAATATTCATGTACCTTATCAATTTTTACACGTTTTGTACTGAATAAGGGTCACAAATTTATCCGGATATCATTAAGTTGTACTTCGTAACTTCCAAAGACTCAAAACAAAAAGTAAAATACTCTTAAAGCTCTACCATCGTCTTCCTACAAATGAAAGTATCAAGTTGAACGTTTTTTAAAACCATTGATTCATCGAGTGAGTTGTTAGCAGGGACCAGCCATCGTGTAATCAAGATGATTTTTTTTTTCACCCAGTATAAAAATGTTAAGCCAAGCGATGTAAGTTGAAGAATAATGGTCGATTTGGGAGAAAAAAAAACAGACCAACGACTAAAAGGGTGCCAAATACAAGGATAAGAAAAACGTAAGAAAAAAAAAACAGTAAGTCAAGATTTTCTCAAAATTAGCCATCACCCAATAAACGTTGCTAAAGATCTTTATACATATCGACAAAATCCTCCTTTTCCTTGTTAACTGTTTGGTTTTTTGGTTCTTATTTCTATCGTTACGTACTTTTTATAGCCAAACATCGAGAGCTGAGGGTTGAATCGAGCAATTCGGTTTTTTGTGTTTTGTTTTTTTTTGTTTTCCAGCAATTCGATCTGTGAATCGCAATTGTTTAGAGGAGATAAAAAAAGGAACAAGGCAGACGAAAAAAGGCGTTCCTTTTATCAGTTTCCATTAGTAGTGCTGACTTAGCACTTCAAATATTTAGGGTTTTGAGAAAAAGTTTTGGTAAGAGTTTTTTTCGATTTTTTTTTTCATTATTATTACAACTTTTTTTTTTGAAGTAACTAAGTCGTGAGTTATGATTTGATCGAGAATACCTTGATTCGATGTCAGATTTTGAAACTAATTTCTAGATCAGAAGGGTGATAGGAGAGCAGGTAAATTTGCTCAGTGGTTGGTAACTTTACCCATTTTACGAAAAATATACAAAACTGTTCTCTGTTAAGAAGCTCATCGTTAAAATAGTTGCTAAAAAAATTTTCAGAAGTATCGCCAAATTTAAAGGGTTTTAGTAATAAAAGCTAGCTCTAAAAATTTTTTCAGTCGTTTTGGTAGCCTCAGTGCTAGAAGCTTTACTGGAAAACATTTTTGAAGCTACCTATTTCAGAGGTCTCAGTGCTAATAGCTTTATTGTTGAAAAAATATTTTGAAGTAGTGATGAAGTTTCCAATAGGTACTGAAAACTTGGGTGGAAAATTTTTTGAAGTATCTTCGAGTACGTTTAAAGGTCTAAATATTGAAAACATTGGTGGAAAATTTTGTTGAAGTAGTTAAAAAGGTCCCATTGCTAAGAACTATACTCGTACTGGAACAATTTTTTCAAGTTATTTTAGCAGAGGCCTTGATGCTTATAATATCTTTGCTGGAAAAAAATTTTTAGGTACTATCAGAGGTCTCAATGTTAAAATATTTAGTGCAAACATTTTTTGAAAATGGTTTTAAAAATCTTAATGCTGAGATTTTTACTGAAAAAATTATTCAATCGTTTTATTAGCCTCGATGCTAGAAGTATGGCTGGGAAAACTTTTTCAAGTCATTCTAGAGGTATCGGTGGTGAAGTCTTTGCAAGAAGAATTTCTCGAAGCAGTTTTACATGTCTTAGTGGTGGAGCCTTTGCAAAAAAATTTTTCGAAGTAGTTTTATAGGTCTGAGTGCCATAACCTCTACTGGTAAATTTTTTAAAGAAGTTTGAAAAGAGCTCTGGGCTAATAACATTACTAGAAAATTTTTTTGAAATAGTGTCAAAGTTCTCAATGCTAGTAGGTAACGTCACGGGAAAATTTTTTAATTCGTTAAAAAGGGTTCAGTGTGGACGATTGAATGTCAAAACATTGGTGTAGTAATTACTGAAATATTTTAAGAGGTCATTTTACTTCGGCCAGGTAGAAAAATTCTGAAGTGATTAAAAATTTTTTTAATGATGTTTTCATGTAGAAATGTAAAAAAACATTACGATGGTTGCTGGTGCAAGAAAGAAGAAGTTTTGCAGTTTTATAGAAGCAATGCATACAATTTTTCACGCTGAATTCAAATCTGCGACCCGTTTTGCTCTACGTCATGATTTAGACCCATATTGGAGCATTTTTCAATATTTTTTTTTTGTCATTTCTCGCCGAGCGAGGCTACCGGATTCGTGTCCAGCGACCTCGAAAACCCCCATACCAGTAATACCAGTACTCAACTTACAAATTTATTCGCTGAGCAGAAATCAGGAAATGCAACATTTTTGAACATACTCATATCATATGAGGAGAAATTTTGGTTCAATTAAAATATATTAGCAAATTATCGAACTATTTGCCTGTAAGCAACTGAATAATGAAAAAAATTTAGCTAAAAAAAGCAGCGTTCATTCGGACATGGCATATTATTTCAAAATGATTTCCGGATAAAAATCAGCATCAGGTACCAGTCAGCAAATTGACCCAACACATGGGTAATTTATTCATTTTCCTAAGTCTGTTTTGGCTCCGATTCAATTTTCAGAGGTAAAATGAAAATAAAAATAAACGGCTAATTTCGTTTCACTCAGTACCAATTATCTATAAAAAGTTGAAAATTATGTTGATAAGTTTTTAAAAAATTGTTGGAAGATTGACAAATATATATTGCGTCACCTTAGCTAAATTTTAAACTTCGAATTTCTATACCTTTCGGTTTTTGGTGCGAAGGTTAGTTTTAACTTTTATACTCGACTAAACAGTTTGAAAGTAACAGCAGAACCATAGAAAACCATGTTTTATATTTTAACATTTATTATTTTCATTTTCAGTGTTTTGCTGTATTATCAATTTAGATATCCTTACGTCAAGTTATTAAATAAAATACCTGGCCCTAATGGATTTCCAGTTTTCGGATGTTCTTTTATCGGTTTGCTCACTCCACGGGATAGTAAGTTAACTTTCTGCTTATTCATTGATATTTTTAAAAATTTGTAATTACATTTATTCTAGTTGTAATTTTGCTTTAAATTAATTTTTTAGAAATGCTGGCATTATATGAAAATTTTTTCGACACGTTTGGACATGTTGTTCGCGCATGGGCAGGGCCAATTGGAGTTGTTTTCATAGGTGGTGCTGAGGGTGCACAAGTAAGTCCTTAAAGAAAAACCTTTATCTGCTAGTGCGCCATAAGTAACAAGTAAAAATAATATTTTTCAGAAGTGATTTTTCAGAATTAAAAAAATTAAATGGCTTGTGGAACTTTGGTGCTTTATGTGTAATTTAAGAATTTCACCATTCGTGACGAAATCTGATGAATCATTCTTTCGGGTGTAGAATCAAACTTTTTTTTTGCATTTTTTTCAAACTATCAAAATGGTCTGAGAAGCATTTCTCCATCTTAACAGTTGGGTTTTCGAAGATTAAAAAAAAATTCAATTTTGTGAAAGAAGACTTGAAAATTTTTGCTTTTGCTGCATATTCCAGAAAATTTGGCATTTTTCAAAAAAAAAAAAATCGTAACTTGATATTTAGTCACGTGATCTTCCAGAATGATGAACTAAAAATTCTCAATGTCCTTTCTGATTTTATATGAAGAATACTATCGGAACAAGTAAGAAAGAAATTGTTGTTATTAGCAGGTTTTCATTTTTTAAATAATTTACATTTTATTTTAGTCTTAGGATAAAACATAAATAATGTATTTGGCTAATGAGGGGTTCTAAAATGTTCTTCAGATTAGTCTACGTGCTACCAATTTCTATGAAAATCAGAAAAATAATGGTTTTGACCTTACACATATGACTTATTTTGGATCCTTTTAGAAAACAATATTCTCATCCGAAGGTATGTTTTCTCGGATTTCGTCACATATTATGTTTTATTTCAATGTTAAAAAAAATTGTCAGCTCAAGAAGTCATGAAAATATTTTATTGCTTATATAGGCCGTATTATCACCAACGATTAACATCGAAAAAAGCTTTCAATATGAATTTTTCAAACCTTGGTTGGGTTCTGGACTGTTGATAAGTCATGGTAAGTAAATCTTAAACATCCAGATTTTTTAATTTTACTAGAGCAATTACTTTTAGTCAGGCCCGTACCGCGAAGCATTCGTCAGGTAGGGCAAGCCAAATTCTTGATTGGGAAAAAATTTTTCCCAGAAATTCGAGAAAAAAAAAGCCATAATTCCTACAAATCGAAAAAACAGCGCAAACATTTCTGATAATTCGAAAAAAAAAGACACAAAATCCCTAGAAATTAAAAAAAAAGTCGCCCAAATAGGTATCTATAAGTTTGAAAAAAAGAGCCAAAATACATAAAAATTCGAAAAAAAAAAGTGAGGAAACCACTAAATTCGTATTTTTAGGTATTGTGGCTCTTTGTTTCATATTTTTGGTGTTTTGGCTCTTTTTTTCGGATTTAATGGTGTTTTGGCTCTTTTATTCAAATTTATAGGTATATTTCTCTTCTCATATTTTCAAGAATTTTGGTTCTTTTTCCTGATTCTTTGGTCTTTTTGCTCTTTTTTTCAGAATTTTATGGCATTTTGCTCTTTTGTACAGAATTTTATGACATTTTGCTCTTTTGTACAGAATTTTATGACATTTTGATATTTTTTTCGGATTATTGGAACTTTGGGTCTTTTTTTCGGATTTGTAGCTGTTTTGGCTCTATTTTCGAATTTTCAAGTATCTTGGCTCTTTTTTTCATATTTCGTAGTACTTTGGCTATTTTTTCCGGAATTTCAGGCATCTTGACTCTTTTTTAGAATTTTCACGTATTCTGACTCTTTTTTTCGAATAGTTAAGTACTTGTATTTTTGCTCTTTTTTTAGGATTTATTGGAATTTTTTTTTTCTCGAATTTTTAGGGGTTTTGGCTCTTTTTTTCGAAATTTTAGAAACATTGGCAATTTTTGTTTCAAATTTCAAGAATTTTGGCTCTTTTTTTCGGTTTTTTATGAATTTTACCACTTTTTTTCAGATTTCTAGAAATTATGGCAATTTTTTTCGAATTTTTAGGAATTCTGGTTCTTTTTTTCGGATTTTTAGGAATTGAGGGGCTATTTTGTCGTTTTTAGTTTTTATGGCATATTTCATGCGGAGCGGAGGGCAAACTTTTCGTTACGTAAGGTAATGCCCTATTTGCCCACACGGGCGGTACGTGCCTGCTTATTGTGTGTTTGTATTTTCGCTCTTTGATTACCATCAAGCACGAAGAACAAAATTAGAAAAAACGTACAATTTTGAATCAAACTTTAGATTAAGAATTTATAAAACTTAGGCATACAATTTTTTTCAGGGCAGAAATGGCATAGTCGACATCGGTTGTTGAGGCCTGCTTTCCATTCGACAATATTAGAAAAATTTTTTGATACTATTGTCAAAAATAGTGAACTGTTGATTCGTGAATTAGAGTCAGAAACAAATGCACAAGAGTTCGACATAACTCCGTATTTAAAAGAATGCTCTCTTCATAATATTTGCGGTGAGTAAAAAATATGCTAAGTATGAATTTCTAGACTGACGAACTGACCAGCTATGCTGGATATCTGTAGAATTGCCTAATGCCTTTCTATATACTTCTTTTTTTTCTTCATTTGAAAGAAATATGTTTTGATTAAATTATTAGACTAAATTTTATTTATTGGTAAGTTTAGGTATTTGGGAATATTTTTCAGAATAAGAATAAAAAAATTAAATCTTTAGAGCTTTGCTTTTCTGCTTTTACATAATTTGACTTCTGTTTCAGAAACTGCAATGGGTGTGAAAATGCACGAGGAAGTAAATTTGAAAAAAAACTATCTTAAAAGTGTTCAAACGTAAGTAGTTCTAAATTATTGTCAATTCTGTGATTAAGGTTCGTACCAGGAAAGTACCTACTGCATAAAATTATAATTTTTTAAATTTATTTATTAGATACAGTGAAACATTCTACGAACGAATGATGAATCCTTTTTTGTATCCTACAATATTATTTAGCCTATCGTCAACTTATAGGAGACAAAAAGAAGCTGTTAAAATATTACACAATATGTCCATGAATGTACGTCAAATCTTGATGGGTTTCTTTGAAAGTTCTGCGTGGAGTAAAAGTTCAAAAATTATTTTTATTGCAGGTGATAAAAAAACGAATAGCAGAAAGACGACTTCAAAGAGAGAATGCCAGGGTTAACAAAAATTCAAAATCAGAAGGTAAAACTTAAACTTCCGAGTTCCCCCATTTTGAAATGATCTTTTTTCTTTCAAATAGGTGATCGCCAGCAACTCAATTGAAAGAGTCTGAGATTAAAACAAAATAATTCGTTACATCTTGCCCACAGGTTTCTCAAAAAAGAAGGAATTTTTGGATGTACTGCTGGACATTTCAGAACGGGATGACAATGAATTCACCACTGACGATGTGCGAGAAGAAGTAGATACGTTTTTATTGGGAGTAAGTTTTCGCCACAATACTTCTTTAATTTGTCACAATGTTTATACGAGTAGAAAGGGCAGACTTGAAATGACACGTTTGATAGACTATTTGAAGAGCCTACCAATCAACATAAAAAAATTCTATAGAAAATCATCCCTCTCTGAAGTTTAGTGTCAAAATATTGGGGTGATTTTCTCATCTCCATACTGAATGTACATCATTGACTCAAGTCCAAAACCTGTTAACTGAAAATTCTTGAATTTCACAAAACAGTCAAAAAACAGTTGACTTCTGTCAAAATTCTGTTTGAAGAGATTGATTCAACTTTTATTGCGAAGAGAGGCGGTTCGTTCTAAACCGATCTATTAACGTCAATAATTCTTGTTAAATGAGAGACAAAAATTTTGCTTTGGGAAGGAGCGGGGGGGGGGGGGGGGCTTAGCAGATTTTGGACTTGAACTGGCAATAATCTGAAGTAGGTATACTTAGCAGTCGAATCTTTATTATATTGCTTCAGCTTGAAAATTATTCACAGTGGTTACTGCTTACCTTACATTTCTATGTACTAAACGTTTAGGTTATAAAAATGTGATCTGTCTTAAAGTATGTAATATTCTTATTTAATTTTGTTATTATTTTGTAATACCTGCAGGGTCATAACACCGTATCGATGACTTTGTACTGGACAATATATCTTGTTGGACTTCATCCAGACATTCAGGTTAGTCATAACGTTTCCCTGAAGCATCAACACTTACAAATTAGATTAGTCTACTTTTTGTAAATTGGAAAAATAATTAGTTTCAAGCTATAATACACGCCAAGTACGTCAAAAATTTGTGTGAATACTTTTTGAGGTAACTCTAAAATAAATATTTGAAAAAGAAAAAAAAATTAAAGATATTTTCCATCTAAAAACCTAGGCAATGTTAAAAATGTCGTAAAACGTAGAAAACTTATTAAAATCGAGTTCATCTGATCAATTTATCTTTTGCAACGGTCTAGGAAAAAGTTCATACCGAAGTTGATGATATATTGAGATCAGCAGAAGCACCTAAAGATACGAAAATGCTCCAAGAATTGCACTATCTGGAATGTGTGATCAAAGAAAGTTTGAGGTTATATCCACCAATACCATTGATCGGACGCACTCTTGGCGAAGATGTGGTGATAAGTAAGAGAAATTTATGAATTTATTTGTCGACTTATTAAACTACTAAATAATTCCTTAAATCTACCTAATACAGACATGTAGAACATTGGCAAACTGATGGGTAACCGGACATTATTCTGAATATAACTAGCAAAAAATGCTCTCCATTTCTTGACTAAAAAATGCTCATATTCTGTGCGAGCAAAAGATTCTCGCCAATAAAATTTAATGGCATTCATAATACTCAAATGAAATAAAGTTTACAAATTAAATTATCTTCATAAGCCGAAAAGAATTATTACTAACTTAATTTTTGAAATAATCTTGACATATTCCAGATGACTTCAAAATACCTGCTGGAAATTGGGTCGCAGTTCACATCCATCAAATACATCGTCTCAGAGAACATTATCATAATCCAAATGAGTTCGATCCATCCCATTTCTTTCCAGAAAATTCAAGAGATAGATATCCCTTTGCTTATCTTCCATTCAGTGGCGGGCCTAGGAATTGTCTTGGTCAGTATTTCCCTCTATTCGTTAAATATTTTGAGTGATAAATGTATGTGTTCATTTTTACAATACTTACGTACTGCTATTTTATTTTTTACAGGTCAAAAATTTGCCATGATGGAGTTGAAAATAGTTTTGGCAACGTTTTTCAAACATTACGAAGTAAAATCTCTAACCAAACAAGAAGATATGAAAGTGTTGTTGGATGCTGTTATACGACCTGAAAATGGAATTTGGGTTCAGATTTATAAAAGGATGCGAACGAATAAAAATTTCCAAACTGTGAAGAAATCCCTGAAAAATTTCAAAAATCATCAATTTTGGTAAACATGGCAGTATTTTTTTGACTTTTTTTCCGAAATTTTTTTCGGATTAGTATTGATATGGGGGTTTTCGAGATCACTGAACACGAATCCGGAAGCTATTTTTGACGGCGACTCTCGCCCAACGAAATATGGCAGAAAAAAAAAGAAAAATAGTCCAAAATGGGTCTAAAATGTTGTGCATTCCAAATTAGGTTTTATTCAGTTAGCTTTTAGTCTCTTATTGTATCTTTATGTGATCCACTAAAATTTTGTTCATTTTTGTTGCAGCTGAAAAGTGGGAAGCTGTTTTGGGTCCAGTTCCAAAAACACGCTCGATATGCAAGATATACGTAGATTCCGCGTAAAACAACACACTTTTGCCCCTACACAAAGGAGTACCAATGTTCAAGATCTAGTTTAAAAACAATTTTCTCGTAAAATATTATGAATCAGTCGAGATTTATTGTAATAATTGTTCATTTAAAACTTGTATTTGCCATTTTTTTCCCATATGTACATGTGAAAAATATCTGTATAGAATATTGATAAAATATTGATTTTTCTTTGAAAATAAATAAATGAATAAATTTCCGTGAATATGAATAAAATTCTTTTATTTACGAGCAACCAATAGTAACACTGGAAAATTGGATGAAAACAAGGAAAATTTCAAAATCTGTCGTTTTCCAGATTGTCTCAATATTCGGGCAGTTGACTCAATTTTCCTCTAGATGTCCCAACTTTCTTCCAGACGTCTCAATTTTCGTCCAGCTGTCTCAATATTCATCCAGCTGTCTTATTTTTCGGCCAGTTGTCTCAATTTTTGTCCAGCTGTCGCAATTTTTCTAAAAAATGAAGAACTTATGGGGACACGTGAACTAAATTCAAAAATATTTGAAAAGGGAATACGTGGGGGGGTACGTGTTACTAAATTCAATATTTGAAAAGGGAACACGTGGGGGGGTACGTGCCGTACCCCCCCACGTGTTCCCTTTTCAAATATTGAATTTAGTAACACGTACCCCCCCACGTATTCCCTTTAAATTTAGTAACCCGTACCCCCCCACGTATTCCCTTTAAATTTAGTAACACGTACCCCCCCACGTGTTCCCTTTTCAAATATTGAATTTAGTAACACGTACCCCCCCACGTGTTCCTTTTTCAAATATAGAATTTAGTAACACGTACCCCCCCACGTATTCCCTTTTCAAATATTGAATTTAGTAACACGTACCCCCCCACGTGTTCCCTTTTCAAATATTGAATTTAGTAACACGTACCCCCCCACGTATTCCCTTCAAATTTAGTAACATGTTACTAAATTTGAAGGGAATACGTGCCGTACCCCCCCACGTGTTCCCTTTTCAAATATTGAATTTAGTAACACGTACCCCCCCACGTATTCCCTTTAAATTTAGTAACCCGTACCCCCCCACGTATTCCTTTAAATTTAGTAACACGTACCCCCCCACGTGTTCCCTTTTCAAATATAGAATTTAGTAACACGTACCCCCCCACGTATTCCCTTTAAATTTAGTAACACGTACCCCCCCACGGATTCCATTCAAATTTAGTAAGACGTACCCCCCCACGTGTTCCCTTTTCAAATATTGAATTTAGTAACACGTACCCCCCCACGTGTTCCTTTTTCAAATATAGAATTTAGTAACACGTACCCCCCCACGTATTCCCTTTTCAAATATTGAATTTAGTAACACGTACCCCCCCACGTGTTCCCTTTTCAAATATTGAATTTAGTAACACGTACCCCCCCACGTATTCCCTTCAAATTTAGTAACATGTTACTAAATTTGAAGGGAATACGTGCCGTACCCCCCCACGTGTTCCCTTTTCAAATATTGAATTTAGTAACACGTACCCCCCCACGTATTCCCTTTAAATTTAGTAACCCGTACCCCCCCACGTATTCCCTTTAAATTTAGTAACACGTACCCCCCCACGTGTTCCCTTTTCAAATATAGAATTTAGTAACACGTACCCCCCCACGTATTCCCTTTAAATTTAGTAACACGTACCCCCCCACGGATTCCATTCAAATTTAGTAAGACGTACCCCCCCACGTGTTCCCTTTTCAAATATTGAATTTAGTAACACGTACCCCCCCACGTGTTCCTTTTTCAAATATAGAATTTAGTAACACGTACCCCCCCACGTATTCCCTTTTCAAATATTGAATTTAGTAACACGTACCCCCCCACGTGTTCCCTTTTCAAATATTGAATTTAGTAACACGTACCCCCCCACGTATTCCCTTCAAATTTAGTAACATGTTACTAAATTTGAAGGGAATACGTGGGGGGGTACGTGTTACTAAATTCAATATTTGAAAAGGGAACACGTGGGGGGATACGTGTTACTAAATTTAAAGGGAATACGTGGGGGGGTACGTGTTACTAAATTCAATATTTGAAAAGGGAACACGTGGGGGGGTACGTCTAACTAAATTTGAATGGAATCCGTGGGGGGGTACGTGTTACTCAATTCAATATTTGAAAAGGGAGCACGTAGGGGGGTACGTCTTACTAAATTTGAATGGAATCCGTGGGGGGGTACGTGTTACTCAATTCAATATTTGAAAAGGGAATACGTGGGGGGGTACGTGTTACTAAATTCAATATTTGAAAAGGGAACACGTGGGGGGGTACGTGTTACTAAATTCAATATTTGAAAAGGGAACACGTAGGGGGGTACGTCTTACTAAATTCAATATTTGAAAAGGGAATACGTGGGGGGGTACGTGTCACTAAATTTAAAGGGAATACATGGGGGCGTACGTGTTACTAAATTCCAAATTTGAAAAGGGAACACGTGGGGGGGTACGTGTTACTAAATTCAATATTTGAAAAGGGAACACGTAGGGGGGTACGTCTTACTAAATTTGAATGGAATCCGTGGGGGGGTACGTGTTACTCAATTCAATATTTGAAAAGGGAATACGTGGGGGGGTACGTGTTACTAAATTCAATATTTGAAAAGGGAACACGTGGGGGGGTACGTGTTACTAAATTCAATATTTGAAAAGGGAACACGTAGGGGGGTACGTCTTACTAAATTTGAATGGAATCCGTGGGGGGGTACGTGTTACTCAATTCAATATTTGAAAAGGGAATACGTGGGGGGGTACGTGTTACTAAATTCTATATTTGAAAAAGGAACACGTGGGGGGGTACGTGTTACTAAATTCAATATTTGAAAAGGGAATACGTGGGGGGTACGTGTTACTAAATTCAATATTTGAAAAGGGAATACGTGGGGGGGTACGTGTCACTAAATTTAAAGGGAATACATGGGGGCGTACGTGTTACTAAATTCCAAATTTGAAAAGGGAACACGTAGGGGGGTACGTGTTACTAAATTCAATATTTGAAAAGGGAACACGTAGGGGGGTACGTCTTACTAAATTTGAATGGAATCCGTGGGGGGGTACGGGTTACTAAATTCAATATTTGAAAAGGGAATACGTGGGGGGGTACGTGTTACTAAATTCAATATTTGAAAAGGGAACACGTGGGGGGGTACGTCTAACTAAATTTGAATGGAATCCGTGGGGGGGTACGTGTTACTAAATTCAATATTTGAAAAGGGAATACGTGGGGGGGTACGTGTTACTAAATTCTATATTTGAAAAAGGAACACGTGGGGGGGTACGTGTTACTAAATTCAATATTTGAAAAGGGAATACGTGGGGGGGTACGTGTTACTAAATTCAATATTTGAAAAGGGAACACGTGGGGGGGTACGTGTTACTAAATTCAATATTTGAAAAGGGAACACGTGGGGGGGTACGTCTTACTAAATTTGAATGGAATCCGTGGGGGGGTACGTGTTACTAAATTTAAAGGGAATACGTGGGGGGGTACGTGTTACTAAATTCTATATTTGAAAAGGGAACACGTGGGGGGGTACGTGTTACTAAATTTAAAGGGAATACGTGTGGGGGTTCGGGTTACTAAATTTAAAGGGAATACGTAGGGGGGTACGTGTTACTAAATTCAATATTTGAAAAGGGAACACGTGGGGGGGTACGTGTTACTAAATTCAATATTTGAAAAGGGAACACGTGGGGGGGTACGTGTTACTAAATTCAATATTTGAAAAGGGAACACGTAGGGGGGTACGTCTTACTAAATTTGAATGGAATCCGTGGGGGGGTACGGGTTACTAAATTCAATATTTGAAAAGGGAATACGTGGGGGGGTACGTGTTACTAAATTCTATATTTGAAAAAGGAACACGTGGGGGGGTACGTGTTACTAAATTCAATATTTGAAAAGGGAATACGTGGGGGGGTACGTGTTACTAAATTCAATATTTGAAAAGGGAACACGTGGGAGGGTACGTGTTACTAAATTCAATATTTGAAAAGGGAACACGTGGGGGGGTACGTCTTACTAAATTTGAATGGAATCCGTGGGGGGGTACGTGTTACTAAATTTAAAGGGAATACGTGGGGGGGTACGTGTTACTAAATTCTATATTTGAAAAGGGAACACGTGGGGGGGTACGTGTTACTAAATTTAAAGGGAATACGTGGGGGGGTACGGGTTACTAAATTTAAAGGGAATACGTAGGGGGGTACGTGTTACTAAATTCAATATTTGAAAAGGGAACACGTGGGGGGGTACGTGTTACTAAATTCTATATTTGAAAAAGGAACACGTGGGGGGGTACGTGTTACTAAATTCAATATTTGAAAAGGGAACACGTGGGGGGGTACGTGTTACTAAATTCAATATTTGAAAAGGGAACACGTAGGGGGGTACGTCTTACTAAATTTGAATGGAATCCGTGGGGGGGTACGGGTTACTAAATTCAATATTTGAAAAGGGAATACGTGGGGGGGTACGTGTTACTAAATTCTATATTTGAAAAAGGAACACGTGGGGGGGTACGTGTTACTAAATTCAATATTTGAAAAGGGAACACGTGGGGGGGTACGTCTTACTAAATTTGAATGGAATCCGTGGGGGGGTACGTGTTACTAAATTTAAAGGGAATACGTGGGGAGGTACGTGTTACTAAATTCTATATTTGAAAAGGGAACACGTGGGGGGGTACGTGTTACTAAATTTAAAGGGAATACGTGGGGGGGTACGGGTTACTAAATTTAAAGGGAATACGTAGGGGGGTACGTGTTACTAAATTCAATATTTGAAAAGGGAACACGTGGGGGGGTACGTGTTACTAAATTCTATATTTGAAAAAGGAACACGTGGGGGGGTACGTGTTACTAAATTCAATATTTGAAAAGGGAACACGTGGGGGGGTACGTGTTACTAAATTCAATATTTGAAAAGGGAACACGTAGGGGGGTACGTCTTACTAAATTTGAATGGAATCCGTGGGGGGGTACGGGTTACTAAATTCAATATTTGAAAAGGGAATACGTGGGGGGGTACGTGTTACTAAATTCTATATTTGAAAAAGGAACACGTGGGGGGGTACGTGTTACTAAATTCAATATTTGAAAAGGGAACACGTGGGGGGGTACGTCTTACTAAATTTGAATGGAATCCGTGGGGGGGTACGTGTTACTAAATTTAAAGGGAATACGTGGGGGGGTACGGGTTACTAAATTTAAAGGGAATACGTAGGGGGGTACGTGTTACTAAATTCAATATTTGAAAAGGGAACACGTGGGGGGGTACGTGTTACTAAATTTAAAGGGAATACGTGGGGGGGTACGTGTTACTAAATTCTATATTTGAAAAAGGAACACGTGGGGGGGTACGTGTTACTAAATTCAATATTTGAAAAGGGAATACGTGGGGGGGTACGTGTTACAAAATTTAAAGGGAATACGTAGTGGGGTACGTGTTACTAAATTCAATATTTGAAAAGGGAACACGTGGGGGGGTACGTCTTACTAAATTTGAATGGAATCCGAGGGGGGGTACGTGTTACTAAATTTAAAGGGAATACGTGGGGGGGTACGTGTTACTAAATTCTATATTTGAAAAGGGAACACGTGGGGGGGTACGTGTTACTAAATTTAAAGGGAATACGTGGGGGGGTACGTGTTACTAAATTCAATATTTGAAAAGGGAACACTTGGGGGGGTACGTCTAACTAAATTTGAATGGAATCCGTGGGGGGGTACGTGTTACTAAATTCAATATTTGAAAAGGGAATACGTGGGGGGGTACGTGTTACTAAATTCTATATTTGAAAAAGGAACACGTGGGGGGGTACGTGTTACTAAATTCAATATTTGAAAAGGGAATACGTGGGGGGGTACGTGTTACTAAATTCAATATTTGAAAAGGGAACACGTGGGGGGGTACGTGTTACTAAATTCAATATTTGAAAAGGGAACACGTGGGGGGGTACGTCTTACTAAATTTGAATGGAATCCGTGGGGGGGTACGTGTTACTAAATTTAAAGGGAATACGTGGGGGGGTACGTGTTACTAAATTCTATATTTGAAAAGGGAACACGTGGGGGGGTACGTGTTACTAAATTTAAAGGGAATACGTGGGGGGGTACGGGTTACTAAATTTAAAGGGAATACGTAGGGGGGTACGTGTTACTAAATTCAATATTTGAAAAAGGAACACGTGGGGGGGTACGTGTTACTAAATTCAATATTTGAAAAGGGAACACGTGGGGGGGTACGTGTTACTAAATTTAAAGGGAATACGTGGGGGGGTACGTGTTACTAAATTCTATATTTGAAAAAGGAACACGTGGGGGGGTACGTGTTACTAAATTCAATATTTGAAAAGGGAACACGTGGGGGGGTACGTGTTACTAAATTCAATATTTGAAAAGGGAACACGTAGGGGGGTACGTCTTACTAAATTTGAATGGAATCCGTGGGGGGGTACGGGTTACTAAATTCAATATTTGAAAAGGGAATACGTGGGGGGGTACGTGTTACTAAATTCTATATTTGAAAAAGGAACACGTGGGGGGGTACGTGTTACTAAATTCAATATTTGAAAAGGGAACACGTGGGGGGGTACGTCTTACTAAATTTGAATGGAATCCGTGGGGGGGTACGTGTTACTAAATTTAAAGGGAATACGTGGGGAGGTACTTGTTACTAAATTCTATATTTGAAAAGGGAACACGTGGGGGGGTACGTGTTACTAAATTTAAAGGGAATACGTGGGGGGGTACGGGTTACTAAATTTAAAGGGAATACGTAGGGGGGTACGTGTTACTAAATTCAATATTTGAAAAGGGAACACGTGGGGGGGTACGTGTTACTAAATTTAAAGGGAATACGTGGGGGGGTACGTGTTACTAAATTCTATATTTGAAAAAGGAACACGTGGGGGGGTACGTGTTACTAAATTCAATATTTGAAAAGGGAATACGTGGGGGGGTACGTGTTACAAAATTTAAAGGGAATACGTAGTGGGGTACGTGTTACTAAATTCAATATTTGAAAAGGGAACACGTGGGGGGGTACGTCTTACTAAATTTGAATGGAATCCGTGGGGGGGTACGTGTTACTAAATTTAAAGGGAATACGTGGGGGGGTACGTGTTACTAAATTCTATATTTGAAAAGGGAACACGTGGGGGGGTACGTGTTACTAAATTTAAAGGGAATACGTGGGGGGGTACGGGTTACTAAATTTAAAGGGAATACGTAGGGGGGTACGTGTTACTAAATTCAATATTTGAAAAGGAAACACGTGGGGGGGTACGTGTTACTAAATTTAAAGGGAATACGTGGGGGGGTACGTGTTACTAAATTCTATATTTGAAAAAGGAACACGTGGGGGGGTACGTGTTACTAAATTCAATATTTGAAAAGGGAATACGTGGGGGGGTACGTGTTACTAAATTTAAAGGGAATACGTAGGGGGGTACGTGTTACTAAATTCAAAAATATTTGAAAAGGGAATACGTGGGGGGGGGTACGGGTTACTAAATTTAAAGGGAATACGTAGGGGGTTACGTGTTACTAAATTCAAAAATGAAGCATGTGGGGGGTACTGGGACTAATTTCGAAAATGGAGCATGTGGGGGGAGGTACTGGAAATAAATCCGAAAATGGAGCATGTGGGGGGTATTGGAACTAATTTCGAAAATGGAACATGTGGGGGGGGTACTGGAAATAAATTCAAAAATGGATCATGTGAGGGGGTACTGAAACTAAATTCGAAAATATTCGAAAATTGAGTATGTGGGGGTCTCCAAAATTGAGTACGTGGGGAACACGTGAACTAAATTAAAAAATTCTCAAAAAATACGAAAATTGAGACATCTGGACGAAAAATGAGACAGCTGGACGAAAATTGAGACGTCTGGAAGAAAGTTGGGACATCTAGAGGAAAATTGAGACAATCTGGAAAACGACTGATTTTGAAATTTTCTTTGTTTTCATCCAATTTTCCAGTGTTACTATTGCTTGCTCGTAAATAAAAGAATTTCATTCATATTTACGGAAATTTATTAATTTATTTATTTTCAAAGAAAAATCAATATTTTATCAATATTCTATACAGATATTTTTCACATGTACATATGGGAAAAAAATGGCAAATACAAGTTTTAAATGAACAATTATTACAATAAATCTCGACTGATTCATAATATTTTACGAGAAAATTGTTTTTAAACTAGATCTTGAACATTGGTACTCCTTTGTGTAGGGGCGAAAGTGTGTTGTTTTACGCGGAATCTACGTATATCTTGCATATCGAGCGTGTTTTTGGAACTGGACCCAAAACAGCTTCCCTCATTTCAGCTGCAACAAAAATGAACAAAATTTTAGTGGATCACATAAAGATACAATAAGAGACTAAAAGCTAACTGAATAAAACCAAACTTGGAATGCACAACATTTTAGACCAATTTTGGACTATTTTTCTTCTTTTTTTTCGGCCTTATCTCGAAAAATGAGACAACTAGACAAAAATTGGGACATCTGGACGAAAAATGAATCATTTATACGAAAATGTGGGCGTACCTACACGTGCTTCCTTCTTTTTTTAGCTGAAAGAAGGTATACCTACATTTCGAATCCGAGGACTTGAGCAATTTTGTAGAGTAATCCGAGCCTTCCATCTCACATGAAGTGACAATTAAAGCGTTTTTCGTTCCACCAAAGCGATGCGCGGTTCGCACGCGGCACTTGCCTGAAAAATAAAAAATAATTAATTAAACGCGTCTTAAAATATTTAATTTTGGGGGCGAAACGTTTAATTAGAAATTTTTAGGAAGCTATAATATTAAACGACCACTAAAGGAAAAGAAGATTAAACTGAGAAATTTGCGGTTTCAAGATACGAAAATATACAACCCAGCAGAAAGTAATAGTAAGTAGAAAAGGCGAGTTGGAAGGAGAAAGATCTGGGAAGGGTGTCCTACAGGGTGCGGGAGACAAATGCAGGCTAAGTGCGAGCATCAGTCGAGGGGGCAGAAAATGAACGAAAACAATTATAAAAGTGTGTGGGTGTTGAGGAGAAAAGAAAGGGTCGCTTGTAATTAAGATGGGTATGTTAATATTAACTCGCGTTCACAAAAGGTTTTGCAAAGGTGGATGGAGGAGCAGCCCCATTGAATATTGGGACCACGGTATGGTGGCTGGGCGAATTTCATTCACGCAATCGTCGAATGAGAGAACTCGCTTTTTAAATTGTATGGGTATTTGTACAGTTATATACGGTGTCCTACGCTGAGATGCAGAGGCTAGGGTTGATATTCTACACAGAGAGAAAACTGTATGTTAAATTACAATAACTGCATATCAACTTTGAGACAATTCAAGTTTCATAAGAAAAATTCACGTAAATTATTAAGAATTAGTAAAACATAATGCGAATTAACACAAAGCATTGTGAATAAGGACTTGTATAATATGTTGAAAATAAGTCAACTTCATACTTACGTCTCAGTAGTAAAGTCATTACTTGAAAAATTTTTGAAAGTAGTTTTAAAAATCTCAGTGTTGAAACCTTTGCTGGAGAAATTTTTTGACCTAGTTTTGGAGCTCTGAGTACTAAAACCTTTGCTGAAAAATATTTTTAAATAGTTTTAGAGGTTGCAACGAACTTGAGTTGAAAAAATTTTCGAAAAGTTTAAGAGGTCTCAGAACTAAAGTCTGTGTTTGAGGCATTTGGCGGAAAAAATTTTTGAGGTAGTCTTCGAAGTCTCAGTGCTCAATTTTCAAATATAAAATTTTTTTCATGAAGGGCTAAAAACCAATAATATTTTTAATATAACGATTCTAAAACATTTTCAAGACGATAATTAATTATGGCTTTTTTTAATCAAAATTTTCTTTGCTTCTACATTTATATATTTTTATACCACACAGTAATTGATTTTTTCCCAATAGGTTGAATGATGTGAAGGACTGAGTTTTAAACTTTTATAAAAAATGATTTTCCTATCAACCTGTGGTCTCGTACCCTAGTCCTACTTTACTTCCAACCCATGTTAGTGGCTTTGTCAGAAAATTATAGACCATTTCTTAATACTGACATTAAAATTCCTGCTTCGGGTCAAAAAAAAAAAAATTCATGGAGATAACAGAAAATCCCTCGCCACTAAAAGAAAAAAAAGGCAATACTGCAACAGTGTAGTCGTCGGTAGATTTCAATAAACTGAAAGGATAAAATACAAAATAATATCATCTCTCATTTAAAGAACATTCACAAAATTGAGACAAAATCTTTAAAAGTCCTGAAATTCTAAAAAATCTGACATCCCTGCAGTTCCAAAAAATCCCTGGTTTTTATTCCCGACATTTTTCAAGACAGTAAAAAATTCCTGGTTTTTGGAATCAATGCCTGCAGTTGGTATCCTTGTATTTTACTTTAAAAATGCGTAATGTCGAATGTAAAACTCCTTCAACTTGTGACACCTTGTATATACCATGGAAACCAACAAATGAGAGAGAGAGAGAGAGAGAAGGAAAAATTAAAACAGAAAATGGGTAAAAAGGAAAAAGAAAGAACTACATAAAGGAGAAAGGCAGCTTAATACTGAAATGTACGCAGAGTTGATGAACGAAGAGAGAGTGAGAGAGAAAATGTAAGGAGGAGAAAGTGGAAAATAGAATGAGACTGAAGTGATATATGACGGCGTATGGGAAAAGGGCAGGGTGTGCGGCGAAAATACCGAATAAACCATTTCAATTAGTATAAAACTCATTTTGTTTAGATGCACACCCTCTTCCCTACAAGCACTTGAAATGCGCCACCGCTTCCATCCCTCTTCACTTTTTCCACGAACGCCTGCCTCTTCGTCTTTTGTTTTCGATTTTTGTCTTCTCTTTGGTATACTGCTAGTATCCTTGCCTTCGTGTGTTTCTTTTCAGCCACTTTAGGGAAGAATTTTTCTCACTTTTAAATTCGAAGATATACACTGGCAATTTTTGTCAAAATTCACCTAAAATTTGATTTTAATTCACTCTAATATTTTCTTGTACCTATTTAGTACTACAAATGAAAAATATGAAATCTAGGAGATATAGGGTAAGCTAACATTTCAGTGATTTGTTGACCCACTTTTGAGGAACCCATTGACAAATATTTTATCAGTTTGAAAAAAAAAAAAATGAGACATCCAGCAAACAGAAAAATGGATTTTTTACCATTAAAAAATTGGGAAAACTGTTCCCAACAATTTCACGAATTTGAAAAATTTTTTGATTGTATTTCTCAGAACCATTTACATAATGGTCGTTGAGAAATAATTTTCTTGTGATTTTTGGCTTCCATAAATTTGGGCAAACTGTCCCAATTTTTTGCACAGGATCATAAAACTTAGAATTTATGTGGTTAATTTCACCCCTATACCATCAATCGAAAACCTGCTTTTCAAGCGAGGCTTGCTGCGCTAGAATTTTATTTTCATTTGTAAATACTCAAACAAAGAGAAATATTCGGTTACACGTTTTTTTGGTTTTTATTTTTAGAAAATTTCCAGTAATTTTTTTATTTCATCAAAATTGAGGGAAATAAATACAAAACATTGAATTGTGTGGAATATTGACCTTCGATCTTAAATTACAGGACCTAAATTTTTTTCATTTTTACATAACATAATCATATTAGGGGTTACTATACATGTATCTACCTAAGAAATACGTAACTTACTCATATACAGCTACTAAACCAGTTGCCAATTCTCTGTCAAAAATTAAATCAATATTTTCAAGCAGATGATGTGTCCATTTTTCATAAATCTTTCAAAAAGCACGTAAATGCTTGAAATAAAAACTATTTTTGGTTAATTATTTTTCAAATGATAATAAAATAATACGATACTTGAAAAAAAAAAATATAAAAAATCAAAGCCTTAAACGAGGACTTCACATTCATTGCTCTCCCTGTCTATATCACTGAGTAAAAGTTAAAGAGTCTCCAGTTATTAGTAGGGAGGGTGTAGAAGAAAAACTCGCATGTGCTTTGGTTTAATGTCCCTTAATCCCTGTCTGTGTTTTTAGTGCTTAATCCGGGCGTTTCTAATTTTGAGGAGAATTATTTCATCTCTTTTTGAAAAATAGATTTGGCGAAAAAGCAGCAACAAAAAAGCGGAAAAGGGAGGCTGCGGGAAAAAAGACGCAGAATTCCCAAGTCGACGATGCGAGTATTAATGCGAATTGAGCCGCAGCACCAGTTGTAGAGTCTGCTGCAGCCGTCGCGCCAATTAAAAAACGATTATTTTCTTAATTCGGATAGCCAGATTTTAGCCTTCCACCGAATTTGCCGAATTTGGTCGACTACGTCATTTTATTCGTTCGGTCTGCTAATATATCGCTGCTCCATCCGGCATAGACGAAAATGAATTATTGCCATTGAAAATAAAATGCAAATAAGGCTTACACTCAGCCACAGCCATTAAATGAAGGAGGACTAGACGTACTTCTTCTGTTAATTCGTAATATTGTGAGAAGTTGATGCAACTTGAAAATATGAACAAAAGGGAAAACTTATATGCACTGAACTAGGAATGAGGGACATAGACTTTTTTCCCTCCCTAACAGTTTTCAAGAGGTATAAAAAATACGAAAAAAATTGAAAATTATAAGAATATTCCATGATGAAATATTTTGTTAAATAAGAAGAAATATATAATGTGTATTTTACTTGAAAAAATAAAATGAGCACACCTACCGTGGTATTTTTGTTATTTTATTTTGTTAATTAAATTACTGCTAATTCATCGCAGGAAAATTCCTATGAAGATCAAAGAGTGAAAAGAATTACCAAAAAAAACGAAAATAAAATATTCACACAGAATCATTGTGAAAGAAAGAAAAACATAAAAATATTTAAAAAATTGCAATTGAATGAAAAACAAAACGTTAAATAAAAGAGATAAAGGTCAGCAAGTGTCTAAATGAAAAAATTGAAGAAAAGATAAAAATAAAATCCAGAAAATAGAAAAGAAGAACAAAGTGAAAAATCGGGTCATCATTTTATTTAATTTCTATTTAAAAAATGATAATTTGTATTTTTTTTAGTTTTCATTGTTTTAATTTTATTTCTATTTTTATTATTGGGTAATTTTATTTCTTTTTTTCGTGATTTTTTATTTTAACTCATTTTCGTCTTATATTAAATTATTATTATTATTTTTACGATTATTATTTTAGATTTAATTTAATTTCTATTTGATTAAATTCATTTTCGAAAAAACTTGTCTTATACTTTTTTCTTCATGACTCCACGTTACTCTTATTTGTTTTGGCGTACTGAGTATCCATCTTCAGTTTACTTTACTCTCCGAGTCAGTTCAACACTCATCAGGAATTTTTCTATAGTGCTACTCAAACTGACTTACCAAGTGCAGGTTGTAGGTTGAAAAGTATTTCGCTGGCCCAAGGTCCAAAATCTTTCAACTTTAAATTTATAAATTTTACCTACAAGACAGTCAAAAAACACTCGCATAGGAATGAGGTTCCATTAGCTTTGGCAACTTTCCGTCAAAGGTGGATTTTTTTATCCTAAAATGATGTATAAGAGTATATTCAAGCCAAATTAACGAATTTTTTGCAACTTAGCAGTATTCATTAGAAAACAGTCGGAGAAAAAAGGTCATGCGTCAGAAAGGGTATTTTGTAATTTCATTAATTTTTTATTTCCGATATGAGGATTCACTAATTTTTTAGATGAAACTATTTGAATCTGATGAAAAATTCTTACAAAATGATATCCGACCTGCGGGTTACTCTAATAGTAAATTTTTGATAAGTTATTCGTTAATCGGGATTTGGAGGAAAGAAAACTGGTTCAAATATGCTGGTAAACTCGTCATCGAGTGGAAGGGGTCAGCTGCTGTTCGATTCTTTTCATCCGAATTCCACTAAAAACACAAATCAGCTACAGGGATTTCGCATATAATATGCAATTGATAAGCCCAAATCTAAATTTTGATCAAATAAACGCTGTACATAGTATCCAAAATAAAGGGATTCAATGGTCTGTAGGAATGAAGTAAGTACCCTACTTTCTTATCTCCATTGCCTTTTCGTTATGTTAGAGAAAATTCGGTACACAATCTAGCCACAGCCAATATAATCAGCCACGAGAAAGGAGAAAAGTTTAATTGGTATTCAAGTTACGACGAGACGGAGAGTAAAATATGGGAAATGGTGAGCAGTGGTGAGGGATGGGGGCAGCTCATGCAAGTGGAAAAGTGGAAATGGAAAAGCCGACGACCAATGTGGAACCTCAAACTCCACTTCTGGCCGCATACAGCCAGCGGGTAATATATTATAAATGGCTTATCTAATTAAATTGCGTGCCTTTCGTTCGCATTTTCTCTTCTTTTCGTCTATATATTTTACGTTTCTATATAAAGTGTATATATAATAGCAGAATCTTATCGACTTGGAAGCAAAATTATTGGCAATTACCGAGGAAATATTCGCGCAATTTTCGCTCCTACTGATAATGGGTAGTTATAAAGTTTTCCAATTACACAAATGGCGCTCGCTGTGTTTTATTACACGATTTCAAATGTTATCTGTCTAATTCGAAAAAGGCGAAATGAGAACGCAGAGCACTCACCCACAATCGAGCAGACGAACCAAGACAAGAAAATTTAAAACCCACAAAATTCTTACGCAGAAACAGTCAGAGTTTCAAAATTTTTTAAAATAAATATATACTTACGACGGAATCTGAAAAAATATACTTTGAAGTGAAAAAATATTTTTTTCTCAAAATTACCAAAAATAAATTCATAATTTTGGGAGAAAGTGCTTCAAAATTGGGGTGTATTAAAATTTTCTCTTCTCTCGTATAGTTTGACAATGTCGAAATTTTTCAAGAAGTAACCTAAGATTCGGTCACTTCATCCCCGTTCTCTTATATTCTTTCAAATACATGAAACTCAAATAAAATATTAAACTTATAAATGCCATTATTTGAAAAATCATCTGCATTCAACTCTTGTAAGGCGAGATGTATAAGCAATGTAATTGACGATTTAATGGCTTGTAAAATTATTTTAAATTATTTCGACTAGTGTTTCAACTATTTCAACTAATTTCCATTAAAATTGGAAAAACTTGCAATTTAGACTCACATTCTGAAAAAAAAATCTCCTTCACCCGAAAATATGTTTTCTCAGATTTCATCGAAAATCAAGTGTGTCATTCGGTAGCAATCCAAAAAAAAAAAAAAAAACTCGCACTCATTTTGCTCGTTTCAAAAATGGACGTGAAAATTTAACAAAGTATTTTGAAAGGTTTGCAGGTAATCTCGCAGGTCTCTCACTATTTGTGAAATGTCAAAAACACTTATTCAAACTGAGCTTATGGAAGTGGATGGGGAAAAAACTTTTATCACCTGAAAGAATATGACCACACCTCCTCCACTCCTTTTGCGCTGGCCACGAAGCACTAGAGAAATGCGAACATCGAATTAACTAAAAGTTTTTATAGTTTTTTCCTCTTTTTCGCCAAATGCAATTTAGTAGTAACGGAAATAACCATTACTTAAATATACAGGAATAGAAGACTAGACGCCATTTTCGAATCCTCCATCTCTCTCTCACCAGCTCCCTTTATATCATCCCTTCGTCTCAGAACTCTCTTCCTCACCTCCAGTCACTCGGATGTCGCTCTGCTCTCGTTTCACTCAGCCAAGTCGTCGTTTTTTTTCTATCTTTTTTTTTCCGCTTACTTCGTCGTTGTTGGTCGAAGTTTGAAAATCAAATTACACGATATATAGATATAGACGAGCCTACAATACCATATATCCGGGTCATGTGTGCAGTGTAGACCTGAATAGGTAAGAAGAAATGTGGGTACGTGGGATTGGTTTATATCTCACGTCTAGTCCCTCAGGACTCGTCAACTTTTTGACTTTTAAAAGCGTACCGCACTCAAATTTAATGCAATTTCTTCAAAGTTATAATGCTGCTGCGCTGGCCCACGTATATCTTTATCCGGCAATGGTCTTAAAAAGTGGTACAGAATGAGAGAAAATAGCGAAGTTAAGGACTAAAGGAAAATTGCTTCCTAATTCTCATAATCATCGGTGTCAATTTAACTTCAAAAGTAGAAAGATAAAGATAGATTATCCACGTCTGGAATAGGACAGTTTGGAATTTCATGTGAAACCAAAAGAAAGTTTTCATAGTTACCATACTAAAAATTCCAACTAGGTGCAATTAATGGAAAGAGAAGTTACGTAGGTACTAAATATATTATGGTCCTTATTTATATACGCTGAATTTTTGTTTTTTTAATCCCCACTCTTGCCCCCAAAAGTGGTTCCATTTCATAAAAAACATTTCTACTCAAGTTTCACCCCCCCCCACCCGCCCCCACTAAAAGTGAAACGGTGCTCTAGATCGCCTTTTACAGAAAATTATGGCAAAATTTGAATTTTTAGACTGATGATGGGAAGGAGGAGAGGTTGGAGAAGTTGAAGTCTATCATTAAAAGATTATTCATTTTTTGATTACATCCACTCGTAATAATGAACAAATCATTTTTTAATTCAACAATAGTGTTGTCTAAGTTACCTCAAAGGTACGTTTCAAACCCTCTCCAATCCCCTCGACCTGTTTTATAACCACCTCACCAAGTTATAGTAGATAGTAAGTTGAAGGAAAAAATACATACTTCTGCGCAGTGCTGATTACAAAGTGAAATAACGCTAATTTCTGCATGTATGGATTTTCAACCGCCTTGAGGCGCCACTTTTTTTTCAGCATAAGGGGCTAAAATATTTATTATGGAATTTTATTTCACGAAATGGAATCATAGTGCAAAATGGGAGGTATAAAATTCAAAACTTGAAAATGAGAACCACAATAGAATGAGTAGAATATTATATCGATAATTTTATATCCTAATTTTATTTTAGCAAGGTGGTAAACTTTGACGTGAAACCCAATAAATGAATAGATGAATAAATAAACCCCTAACGAATAAAGAATAAAATGTTTTTTCAACTGCTTGAAAATCGTTAAGAAAATTGGGAGAAAAAATTGAAAAAAATATCTGAAAAAAATAAAAGCCAGCTACAAATGCACACTTCCTCATAAATCAATTTTAAATGAAAAAAATGTATAAGTAATAAGAATGTTATTTTTGATTTGAAGAAAAAGTAAAACACAAGTGATGCTAAACTCGGCATATTTCAACTTTCGCGTCTTTCTTTTTCTTGATAATTTTCACGAAAGATCCCAAAATTTAAAAATAGCTTTTAGATAATATAGCATGGATAGCCAGCGAACGAAATTTCAGCCTGTCAATATGAAACAAAAGCATCTCAGTGCAAACGGTACATCGCGCGCATGCGCAGAAGGTATGCGAACCGAAGATTTTGTTCGATTTTCTTGTTCTGCGAATGCTATTTACCGTTTGCACTGAAATGGTTTTGCGATGTTGACAGGGTCGTTCTATAAGGCAAGGATAGGGCGCTGACTATCCATGCTATATTATCCAAGAAATAGCTGTGGCATGAAGTTAATGATTGCCCAATCATGAGTTTGATAACTGAATAACTATTAAAATATATAATCAAGAAAAAATTGTCAGTTGAAAAAATGAATTCTGTTCTTATCACACAGCAAAAAAAAAAAAATGAATATTTGGTCAATTGAAAATTAATTGGGTGAATTCGCTTACCTTTTCTTGCAGCTAATTATTCCAACGAAGAAGACAAAATATATTTGACTGCATGTCCACGGTTTGCCAGGACACTAAAAAATAACGGGTTATAAAACACAATAAAAATCGAGAATGAACATTTACTAAAATAACAAGTTGATAAAATAAAACGCAAGTTTCAATCAATCACTGTAACAACTTGAATGCGTTAACACTTCTCACAATATGCATACCAAATGACAACAAAATTAGAAAATTGAAAACGATTAACGAACCACCACGAAAATTAGTCAAGAGATAATTGATAAGAACCGTTCGATGACAACTGAACGACGCGCGCATCATTTGTTGGCGCGCGCATCATTTGTCGTGGATACAATACCTGGTACCAACCTGTACGAGACTACAACAAAAGTGCCACAATAGTGAGAGCCAGCAACGCAGCACGCCACAGCAGCAGCAACAGCTAACTCCACTGCAGTCATACTCATACAGGTTATCGAGAATATTCAAGGCATCATTCATGTTTCGCAACATTATCGATATCGAGAATCGATTTTTAATTTTGCGATCAATTTCCGAATTTAAGCAAAAAACAAAAAAAAACAGAGTTGAATCGAAACAATCTCATCCTCTATGTATTTAAGTAAACAAAATATGTGTGACTAATAAAATGAAACTATTTAGAGGTTGATTAAATCAATTTTGTTCAGATTAAAATTTCGAAGTCGAAATAATAATGCTACTTTGAATGGTCACTTAGTTATTATTTCTTAAAGTTGCTACGTTTTGAAGCAAAATTTCACTAAAAATATAAAATAAATCAACGTAAAAGATAAACAAAAATCTTTATTACACACGAATAATTTCTTAACAGTAATGACAATTAATTTACACTTACAAGTACAACTTCAATAAGAGGTATTTACATACAAAAATTACTGACACTCATTACACAGAAACTGAGAGAGAAAAAGAAAAATAAGTGAGAGAGACACAAGAGAGACATGGAGCAAAAAGTTATATAAATAACAAAATATTTTATTGCGTTTAGTTGAAAAGGAAGAAACAAAATAACAATAAATGCGAATAAAATTGAGAAAATTTTATTGCTTTCAAGTTTTAACAGGAAGAAAAAAAATGGAAAACGCAGGAAAGGGGCAAGATGAAAAATTAACGAAGTATTTGATTACGTATTATTCAAAGAAATTTATTTTCTTTTCTTGTCAATAAATAAGCACACCCTGAGTAATTATCATAGAAAGCGTTGAGAATTTTATGGACGTATAGAAAAATGTATCGACTTTTTTGTTTTTCAATAGACAACCTTGTATTCATATCAACTGAACATTCATTTTAAAAACAACTAATTAAAAATTGTATAAAATGATGAAAATAAAATTCAAAGGATGGATTTACTCACACTGAGGAGCCTTTTAATTTTGAATATCATGTTGAGGACATTTGAAAGAGATGTAAAAGGTCTGGATATAATCATCTACAAACAATTCCAACAAAAATTTTTTTTTTCCAACAGGATTTTCAATTTTTTTCTCCACAATCCTTTCTTCCTTCAAATGCTTTTTCCCTTTTTTCTTTTTTCTTTTATTTTAATACGCACTGAAAAAATTCCATTTTACTTCTTTTTACTCTTTTTACTTTTTTGCTGCTCAAGTGTATTTTTTTTTTTTTTTCATGATACAAGGTTATAAAAATATTAATTTGGCAAAAACAAAACCTTGAAAATTGTTTTCAGATTCATGCAAAACCAATTGGCAGAATGGAATTTTTATAATTCAGACAATTTCGATATTTATCATCATCAACTGGAAATTTTCGAGATGAACGAAAGTAAAACTGAAAGTGAAAAAAATAGAAAGATTAGTGGTATACAGGTGTCTGTGTGTTTTGTGACAAGAAAAATGTTTACAATTTCGTCATCGGCAACGTGTTGCTTCAATGGTGTAATAAAATATTATATATATATATTTACGAACAGATGGGTGGGAGGAGGAGGGTATAAAATACACGTATTCTACAACACCTAAAAATGTGAAAAAGTGGAAATAAAGAGAGAAAAAACTTGCGATACGAGAGAGTAAAAACTTTTTGTGGTATGATAGGGATGAATTTTCGAACAAACTTTTACCGAAGAGAGGAAAAAATCTAACGAAAGAAATGAAGAGGAAAAGGAGAAAATAATAAAAAAGTTTCATGTACTACGATCTGAATAAAATGGTAGCCCTTTGATTTTATTTTTAAAGATTTCATTAAAATACAGTCTAATTAGGATTTGCAAAACGTAGTAAATTATCATCTTTCTCACATCAGTATTACTTAGTTTTCAAACAAGGGTAAAGATTTTGCGGAAATCTTACAAATCAAGACTGAAATTTGTCTCAATGAGATTTTCTCAAGGTTTGTAACTAACGTCTTATTATTTTAATAATATTATGAGCCATAAAACGAATATATGAGATATCGAAATTTTCTCCGTGATGATTGACTGGTTTTAGAATTTGCAATTGGAATGAGAGAAAAATACAAAATAGTACAAGCCAGTCGGAAGGCTAATAGGATTTATTAAGCTTCGCTAGATTGAATAGGACGAAAAATTTGATCTTAAATTATTTTTGGAGAAAATAATAATATTCCTTTTCCAGAAGTACAAACATTAGCTCTTTGCTACAAAAACTTTTTGGCTTGATGATGCTCAAGCGTGGCACAAGTATTGAGGAATGAAAGTTTTTTTTCTGTTTTCATGTAAACTTTTGTTTTGGGCACTTGACCCACGATGTACTTCTCCATTATAATACATTTTCTTTGCGACTAATAAATTTTTCTCCTGATTAGGATCATAATTATTTTGGTGTAAATTAAAAGTTCGAGAAAAATAATTGAAGATAATTTTTATTAATTCATTTCTTTCGAAAAAAAAAAAAAAAGAAGAAAAAACAGCATGGAAAAATAATAATATTATTGAATCTCTCAAAATATAAAATTTTATCGAAGTAGTAATTACATATAATTTTGAAAAGAAACGAAAACAACTGGGTAAAAAAATCAAACATAAACATTCCAGCAGGTTATGTTTATGTATTCGGAAGATTTCTGCTCCAAGTAATTTTTTTATTAATCAAAAAAATTTATTTTTACGTAGGTACAGTGACTGACATCTGATAGATTTTCTCGCAAGTCACTGAAAGGCTACTGAAAAATCACAAGGATCTCAGCACCGAAATTACTATGCCCATCAGAATGTGAAATTTCAAACGTTAATATTTTACAAACTTATAGAAATTAATTTCTAATGAGGAATCAGCTAAATAGCTTAATAATTCCTAATCAGTTCTGAAAATAATATATTGTCCAAAATGTGATGGTAATAATTTGGGATTAACTTCACTAGGAAGTCTGATAGAAATATATTTTCTTATGAGGAATCAGCAAAATAGCTCAATAATTCCCAATCAGTTCTGAAAATAATGTACTATTGTCCAAAATGTGATGGTAATAATTTGCGATTACTTCACTATGAAGTTTTCGAAAATAAAAGAAAAAGAGATAGAAAATGAAATACACAAAAAAATATGCAGAACTTGTCCCCATTATAATCATAATGACGTGAAAAATGAGAAATAAAGCATCCATTTACTACCCTTACATTTGCAGACTTACTACCATTATCTCTTCCACCAGGCTTATGGACTTCGATATTGGAAGCGACAAACCTGCATCATATTTTTTCCAGTTTTTTGAATTTTGCAAGTCATAAAAAGGTATTCACTCGGAAGTCATAATAATAGCCAAACCTTCCATGCATACAGGCGAATGTTGATATCAAAAAAATTCTTTATTTTGGATTTTTTTTTTTTTGTATTTGGATGGAATATAAACCGGTGTGCTAAAAAATCATTATTTAAATCGAACCATTTGTTAAGTAGATGGAAGTCATGATGGTAGTAATATTAGTTTATAAAATATGTAGAATATATTTAGAAGTCGAACAAAAACATACCTTGAGCAGAGACAAACGTCAAGATTTTCCTTTTGTAAAATCCTTCCTCGTTATTTTATTATTTTGCACTTAATATGATTGTATTAACGCAGATATCAACTCTGACAGTCAAAAAGAAACACGAATAAATAAATAGATAATAGGTACTTAATAAAAAAAAACAAAAGATGAGCAAAATTTCAATTTATCTAAGTCGAATTGGAAGGTGATAATTTTTTCTGTTTGTCATAAATTCGACTTTTTTTTTTTCGAAACTACCATCACGTTGTCATTAAAAAGCAAATGAAAGAAAAACCAACTGCAAAATTTAAAAACAAGAAAAGAAAATAAAAATATTCGCGCACGATGTTTACCTGGTGCAATATATAATCAAACGTAAATACCGTAGGCTCGAAAAATGTCGAGAAACAAAACTGGGAGGTCATCATTCCAGGAAAAAGAGGAAACATTAATCTAAGTACACATACATAACTGAATTTTCAACAAAAGAAAAAAATTACATAACGACAACGAATTCAGAACTAAAAAACAAAATTCTTTTACGAAATCACAGAATAGATACAAAAAAATTGAAACGTCTCACTCTCATGATCAACGGGAAAGACTATCTGTAACAGAAAAAAAAAAAAAAAATGAAATTAAATAAACGCGATATATCGACGGCACTATTTACTATAATGAACAGTAAAATAATTTCTGAGAAAAAATCAATCTGTCTTAGAATGAACAGAGGGAGAACAAACTCAGAAATGGATGAGAACTGAGTGGTACACGTAAACACTTTTGTTCTCAAAAGAATGAAGATGTCAAAAGCAACAACAAAAGAATGAGAGGAAGTATGAGAGAAAGAAAACAACAACAAAGTACTAAGCTAAGTGATTCTTCATTCATCTTAGCAGTGTTGCCAGTTATGGAAAATTATATTATTATACTATTCGGCAAAACATGTTGGAAATAATTTTAATTTACAACAGTAAGCATCAAAGTTGAAACAACTATCAAAATTCAAAGGAATCCATTCCTAGAAAATCCCATTAAAAATCAACATTTTTTATCACATTTTTTGCTAATTTCTACAGAATCACGAAAGCCATCTTCGTGAAATTTTTACCAACATTCAATCTCATCAAGATAATGCTCTGGAGAAAATTTCAGCTCTGTTGGTTTAGTAGTTCGTCCTAGAGGGTGTTTCAAAGAAAAATCTACGTTTTACAACCTTCAAAATGACTTTTCTCAGAAATGAACTGACGGATTGGCTTGAAATTTCAAGGGTAAACTCTCAAGAATTTAAATGTATGAAAAGTTTGAATTTTAGTTCGATCCAATCCAATTAGATTTCAAAGTCAAAATATGCGATTTCTATACACCTCCCCTCCCCCCCTCCACCAGCCTCTATACATAAACAACAAAGTAAATAAAGGAACAAAAAAACATGAAAATGTAAGATGGGTATTTTTGCAATCCTGAAATCGCATGTACAGTATGTCTCACGTTTCATGCCTAATTTTGAAAGCCAGACCAAAAATAATACGTAGCTTGATTTTCGATTGAAAACCTGCTAAAAATTGAAACAAGCTCGATGAAAATAGAAAAAAGTGGTTAAAAATTGATATACAATCTCTTAGCCATCAATTATATGCATGTGAAACAATTAGAAAATGGAACAAACTTCTATTTTCTCATTCAAGGATATGACCTTGGTGAAAAATAAAATTATTGAATTGAGTAGGACGCTCTCTATCCTTTCAGATCGCCTCTCTCTCATTTAACACACAAATAAAAAACCAATTACGAATATTCGGTATGCAGCAATCAACTTTATCCATCGTCACACGAAAAAATCGTTACAAAAATTAGTTTCTCCGGAAGGAAAAAAGTGAACAAAAAATCCACTTCAATTTTGAAAATTACACCTTTATCTCTCTCTCTCTCTCTCGCTATTTCTTTCTTGTCAAATCAGAATAGACGAGCGAACACTTCTCACAATTACAAAAATAAACGCGAGCACGCGCACACGTCTTCAATAAAATACGAAGAAAGTGAGCGAGCGTGAGAGAGAAAGGAGTAAAATGTACTGATTTCATCGAAAAGAAGGAGTATAATCTCTCTTCCATTAACATAATTACTCGACACTTTATCTAAGTGCAAAAACGAAAAGCCTTAAAGGAGACGGAGGAGAGGGGGGTCGTGGTCGAATCTAACATCGAATGCTCAGGAAAATTAAAAACAGAATAAACAATTTCTTAATTAGTTAGCTGTTCTTTATCTATCATCTTCCTCTTCTTCAGCCACCAATTTCGAGCTTCCATGTCTTTACAAAAATTATTATTAGGCCCATGTCCAAAAATAAGTCGCCGAGTAAGTAATTAAATTTTCACGAAACCATCAAATTCCACTTAAAATGATTCGAGTTACTGTTTGGGAATTTTTTCGTCTTTTTAAATCCCTACTGCGACAGGATATTTTGGAGGAAAGTAGTCGCAAGGTAGCAGGCATTCAAGCATTTACTCGCATTTGTTGACGTAAGAACAGGGAAAGAAATGATGGAACTCTGAAGATACCTTTCTGGATTTCAGCATTGTTAGGTACGTATCACTTGCAAACGAGTCCACGTAAAATTAAACACTGGGGATTGCAAATAGTTCAGCAGAAAACATTTAATCGTCAAAATCCTCCGGAATCTCCCATCGACCTCCCACGCTGCAACCATCTCCCTTAATAAGGGGTAAATATAGAAATTTTTTTCAATTTTTCCAATTCAATTCAAATACTGTTCGTTCAATGGAAAAAATTCATTCGTTATCGAATTTATTCGAAGAGCTTAGAGCCGAAGAAGTGTAAGTGACATTTTGGACAGAATGAAGAAATCTCTATAAATGGAAAGTTGATATTGGTAAGTAAGGTATACACAAATCGATAAAAATTGATCATAAAAAAATGTTCGTTATTTTCATAATAACATGTCAATTCAAATAATAAATTACGATCATATTATAATGTGTCTACAATAAACAGTAATTAACGCAGATTAAAGCGCAATTGTCACTGCACCAAAGTCAAGAACCAAATGATTAACATATTATGAATTATAAGAAGAAAGGAAGAGAAAGAAAAACACTCGCACATAACACCAAAATCAAATTTCTATATTTTTTTCTCAACAGTGTGGCCACTAAGAGAGATTAATAAATTTACTTGGCTAAAAATGTTCAAATTTTCAATAAAATAAATTTTGAATGAGATTTATTTCAAACTTTAAAAAAAAAAAATTATTTCCATCAAATATACGGCACTTAGCTCAATTCTCAGCACTTCATTTATCTACAGATTTTTTTTATACTACAAAACTATCTATAAAAATGTGCATTTACCATAGACTTACAATTTTCAAAGAAACAATTTATGATAAGAGCACAATTTGTATTTCTCAAAAGAAAGTTTTAATTGAGAAATTTTCCAAAAGTACGAATAAAAAATACCCAGACGTGAGTCTGCGAAAATGTAGAGAAACTGAAAAATAGAAATAAGTATTTGCTATATAGAAATGAAAAGAGAAAATGCAGAATATATGGCTTCAGACGAGCTTATACTTACATAAAAAAAAAAAATACTATGCTCATTTGACCTCCCCTCCTCCTCCCATCTTAAGCCCCTCACACATCTTTCGACATTTTTTCTCAACTCGATTTTGCGTATATTTTTTGGCTTCAATTCAAATAAACAGCAAATCGCTTCATCTTATTTCAGCGAAAGACAATTTATGGGATTCCTTTTTCAGCGGCTTTTTGACAATTGTATTAAGAAAATTAAATTGGTCCATCTCATTCCTCTTACCCTTTTCCTTCTACACTTTCCATCCTTTCACCCTAGCCATATCCCAATCGTCCTCCAAAGCTGAATTGGTTGGTGTTTGTGCGTGTAAATGTAAATGAAAATTACACGAAGACGAACACACAAAGATAACGCCGAACGATGAAAAGCGAAAGGCTATTTTTTTCCATTCTTTTTTTTTATCATGATGAATATTTCTGACACGATTATTTACAAATAGAAGTACCTAAATAAGAAGCTGAAAAATGTTGATACAGTCAGATCTATAGCTATACAATTGCATTCGAAAAATCTACAAGTTTCTACACTGAGAGAATTGAATATTAATCTAGCCATAAATTATAATAACCTTTTTGGCGACATAAAACAGAAGTTATTTATCAATATTATTGATGGACTCCATTGATCTTTGAAGCGATTTTCCTCAAAAAGTGATTTTTCAATTTTTCAACTTGGAAACGCTACGGCTATGCGAAATTTTGACATAGGAAAGTCTATTTGCAGTGTCATTTGAAAGCGAATTTTATATATTTTGACTTGGTGCACTCGAGTAATTTTTCATCTGACCAATAAAGTCGTCCCTTTTGAATAAATGGTTCAAATCGAAAATCTATTGAGTTGCGAATACCAGATTAAAACCATACGAAGTAACTAGTGTAAGTCAAAAATTATTCATTTATTTTCTTTTATCTAATATACTCGTATATTGAGACAATAAGCTGACGTTTTTTGTTACCAGTAATCTCCTGAACTATTAAATCAAATACGAGTATCTACTACAAAATTTACGTATACTTCATAAATAAAAGCTTTTCCATTTCCAGTAATGCATCAGAAAATTAATACCATAAATAATGAAGCAGAATTCAATTGATAATCATTTAGCAGCCAAATGACTAGATTTATTGTTGAATTACCTTAGTTCTTTTTTTCTTCATCAAGAATATTTTTTGAAGACCCGTTGGTTTATCATCTAGTATTTTATATAGACGTTTTTCAAGGTGTAAAAATGGTGTTCTTTGAATAGCTCGTGGTGTTTCAGAAATCTTTTTCGAATTTCAAAACTTATACAAATCTGAAAATAGTTCCAAAAATGCTATAAGCATCATAAAAAGCAGTATTTCTTAAATTCCAACACCTACGAAAATCTGAAAACGCTAAACGTACATACAAAAAGCATCATTTCTTCAACCTCGAAAATCTGTTTTTGAAAAAGAATGATTTCCGACTTACACTGTTGCCTCACCCATCCCTACCCTATGCTAGATACGGGCCATCAAAGTCTTTCAATAATTCTATTTTCAGTCGTTAGAGTGCAAAAAATTAGTTTTCTCTCGAAACGCGGCTGAAAATATAAATAAGTCAAACAGAATAGCCACCTTCCATAAAGCTGACAGGCGAAATGACTGTCCACTTCGTTGTCTAGAAAAAAAACAAAATTCCATTATATAAATACACCAAAAAAAAACAAAAAAACTCAGCTCCCACTCACCTATATGAGCGTAAAACACGAATACCGGAGGAGCAGCCAAGACGAGAGTACCGCAGAAGAAGAAAGAGAGAAAAAAAAAGCAAGTATAAAAGTATAGCTGAAGAAAGCATAAGTACATCTAAAAAAAAAAAGAACGCCGAGGAAAAGTGGAAGAGAAAAGCTCTGTCGAAGATGGAAAACAGGCAGCAGCGTAGAATGCTTTGGGAGCAGCGGCGAAGATGAAATTACCTTATTCTCGCTAATGGATTCGCGCATAAATAAGAAAAATCCAAATGGATTGAAAACGTATATCCTAAAATGTGTTTCGCCTCACGTATACATTCATTAGCTTTTAGAGAGTAAAGCGCCCGACCTGCCCCCTCCTTCAACCACCTCCCATCTCCAAAGTCACCAACCCTCTCGTCCGCCATACGTCCTCCAACCTCACACTAACCACTCACTTCGGGTCCGCGCCAAAGTCTCACCCCTCTCGCATCTACCCACACATCATCCCCTGTCCCCTCGCCTTTTTACGCAAACGTCTGAGCGCGGGCCTTTTCGTCGTAGAAAGAAAAAAAAAAAAAAAAAAGGAAAAAAAAAGAAGAAAATAAAAGCGCACGACGTCGAATTCGTCGACGACGACGACGACGAAGACGACGGCGCTGGTCGGCCGAAAGTCTGTTTCACGTCAAAATTGGCGTGCAGAAAATCGGTCTCTTTAACCACCACCACCACCACCCTCCTCCTCCATCTTCGACCCCCTTCTCTCGCTTACCTTTTTCTCCATTCGCCGCGTACTTTCGCGTCCACCTGCATTTTTCATCTCCGTGCGACTTCTTCAGACTCGCACCTCAGCAGCCTCTTCTCTCGTAAAGCCACCCCCCAAACCCCCTAGCACATACCTCTAAGATGTTACACCGCTTCCTAATCAGGCTAATGGACACCCGATCTTCGCCTTTTCCGATGATAAAAATCGTAATCCTCGTCATTCTTTTTGCTTTGCTCGTTTTTTTTTTCTCACCCCACCTCCATTGCCTCTCTGCAGCTTTTCTTTCTACCAATTTCATTTTTCTTTTTCCCATAATATATGGAGCGGCGCAAGCGCCACTATGTGCGGCAGTATATTTCCTCTTTTTTTCTTTTCCCAAGTCATAATGATACCATTTTTCTTCGTCGCATTTTTATGGCATTGTTTTCATTTTTATTGAGCAAAACGATGAGCAGCGCTGTTTTCGCTTTCGCAACATTTTCACAAGTGGCTCTCTTCGCAGTTCGCACACATTTGTCATCATATCGGCCTCGTCTGAAACGGCTTGGGGTTTAAAGCTGCGAGCAAATACCAAATTAGGTATAACTTCACAGATATTATAAGCAGAGCTATCAGATGAATTATTAACGTAGCATTTCACACACAGGCCTGTATTACAATAATATACTGATCATCACATCAACAGCGTAATCAAATAATATCGCTGTAAAACGTTCCTATATTACTTTGTTAAACCAGTAATCAGACTGTGCACTTACGACCCTTGTGGAGTGGCATTGTTCACGTAAATAAGTAAAATACATTTATAAATCAATTAATTAATTAATTAATATTCCATTAAATTGCCAACCATGGTGTTTGTAATAGCGGCCCATACTTTACATACTTTATAAAAATTCTGAAAATAATGCAAATTATGATTTGCCAAAATAAAAAAGGACGAACAGTGAAAATATAAGCGATAGGTGACTGTAAAAGAAAAAAAAACTAGTAATCATTTAAAAAACACTGATTCTGAAAATTTTGCAATTTGGCCTCTGTACGTAAATTAGGAGCTAATTAGTTCAGCGCAGACACATGTTTCATGATATAAAAAATCCTTTAGAAAAATTTCTGAACAAAAACATCGGGGACCGTCACCAGAATCATCCCTCAAAAGTTTTATAAAATATACTCATCCACCAACCCCCCCAAAAAGAGTGAAACGACAAAAAAGGAGAAAAAGCAAGAAAAAACGAAAGAAAAAAATAGGAAAAAGTATAGGAAAAACACGAAAAAATACGACAAAATGTGAAAAAAAAATAGAAAAAACAAGAAGAAACAAGAAAAAAGGAGAGAATGAAAAAATATAGAAAAATAGGAAAAGATAGGAAATGATCGGAAAAAATAGGACAGATAGGAAAGTGAGGAAAAGAATGATAGGAAAAGATAGGAATAATTTTACTCAAATATTATTCAAATTTTTTTATCATTTTATCTAGGTCGTATGTCACACCAATTTTTCTATAATATTGGAATAAATTTTTCATCAAAACTTTCACCTATATCTATTTCGAATGAATATACAAAAAAAGCTAAAGTGCAGCCAGGTATATCGAACACTGACTACACAAGCTCTTATACCATTTCATTCGTACGACTCGATTTTCTCTCATACTTGGAATTTACTTTTATCTCTTTTCTTTTTCTATTGAATCGCATTACTAGGTACTTTCTTTTTACTAAAAAGTTTTAAACGCTTCGAGGATCATAAAATAACGATAACATTGAGGTAAATAGCATTCAAAAACCCTTCCATATACACTCGGATGAAATGGTGGTAGAAAAGGCAGAGGGTTGTTCATCGAGATAAAAAAAAAAAAAAAAAAAAAAAAAAGAAGAAAGGGAAAGTGCCGTTAGGAAACTTGGAATTGAAACGCATTTTGGACACATACGAGTATAGTACATGCCTTATAAAGTTCATCCCCCGTTTAGTGTAATTGTCGAGTAATGCTCAAAGTAAAGTTGCGTGTACTTTTTTTTATATTTTCTTTCCGAGGATAAGAAGGGCGAGTGGAAAGAAAAAGGGACTTATTTTCGGGTGTCATACACCTTTCTATCGTTCCCACGAGCACGTGATACAGACAAACGTTTTGATAAGAGAAAGAGAACTTGAATATGGGTCGAAAAGAGCAGGAGAGATGGGTATGTGCTTCACTGAAGTAAGATAAGGGTATGTACTATCTTTGCAGTACATTTTACTATCACATTAAGAATTTATTACAATAAATAATAATTTTTGTTACGTCGATGAGAAATAATACTATATTATACGTATAGTACCCTTTTCTCTCGGCGTATCCAGCTGGGAATGTAATTTTACATCTATAACTAAAATACATCCTCGAAGTACATCTTCCAGTTTAAAACTTGAAGGATCATCAACGTTGGTGGAGTAAATCCATAAACAAATGCGCAATTAATAAAGATGGTGTTAAGAATGAACAGGATATGTTACTTAAACAATGATTAGGACTGATCGGATAAGTAAAACAAACAGTAAGACTATTTGGCTGCTATAATATGAAAGTTTAGAACTAATCGTGAATTAAAGTGGCCAGCTCCAGATCTGAGCACTGTTTGGAGGGAAAAAAGTCGGCCTTGAACGGAACCACGGTGGCGTCTAACCTTGTGACAATATTACACGCTTGTCACGGCTGAAATTTACAAAATGACGACGAACTAGCGAGAAATACTCGTAATTCGGTGCGCCCAAAAATTATCAACGTTCCAAAAAACACGACGCGCGCAAAATTCTTAGCCCTTCGGCTTTTCGTTTTCGCATCAGATGCGAAAATTATTTAGAAAAGGAGCTCCCGCGACTCCTCCACTCCATGCATACACTTGCCCACACGTCATTGTAAAAAGGTTCAACAAACATAAAGCGATCTGCTCTCTCAGAATTATCTTCACCAAAGGCAACCTTGAGAGAACGTCGCGTCGTATTCGCAAATGAATATTCTAGCTCGCCACACAACGACGTTATACACGCAGTATATCTTCCCCTTAAGACAAATTTTACATTAACGTTAAGCATTTCGCGCTCTTTTTCTCCGCTTTTGTATTCCAGCCTTTGACTTGTTTTTTTTTTTTTTTTTTCTTTCATTTTTTCGACTTCTCAAAACGGCAGTATACGGTTATTTGGGCGGACTTGAGTTTACGCCCACCCGTTTCTACGTTTCCATTATCTTTTAAATGCGTCTGAAATGGAGCTGCGAAATAAACCGAAGGAAACGAATAATATTCGAAAAATGTTAAAATATTATATAATCATTTATGAAAGGCACTATATACCTCTCACATTCGTATTTCAAAGTCATTGAAAACGGGATTTTTGGGACGCTTGAAAAATGGCTTCGAACATCCAAACACAAAACAACAAACACCTAGGAATATGTCTCAGCTAACCATCTGTTAAAACATCTCAAATTGTTGAAATTATCATGATATTTTCAATAAAAAATGTAATGTGATCTAGGAAATGGTATCTCGAGTTGGAAATGTTATTTTCGAGTTGATGATTGCTTTTGTTAGAGAAAAGTTTTATGCGCATTTTGCAAAAAAGATCTCAATCGGTTAAAAATTGATTCAGAATACAAGTATGATAATTTAAATTTTTGAATTAAAAAACCATACTTTTAAGAACATCTATACTTCTAAGTCTAATTCTATATGATTTTCAAAAATGATATATTTTCTTTCCAAAAACTGCAAACTGATTTTTCACACCACAGACACAATTTTATGACCTTATAAATGAAGCTATGCTGCAAAATTTTACAAAATTAATCGGGTATTTCTGAATTACAACAATTAAAAAGTTATTTAAAAAGAAAGACAGTTAAAGAATACGAGTATTTGTCCATTTTTCGGTAAACTTTTCCTAAAATAAGGACAATAATATCATTTGGTGGAGTGAAACATCACAAAAATGTTATCAAAAGAATAAATAAAATGAAAACATACAAATAAGAACACGATTTTTTTTTTTGACCTGGCAATGAGCCCTTGAAATTCTAAAACTACGAGTATATTCCATTCTCGTACATTTCGATACCACAGCTTATACTCTCCTCAGTCGTTCCACCCCCACCATATTTTACACAGCTCTAATTTCAGCCCTCTACAGCTCCGCATGAAGTTATTCGACTCTCTTTTTCCTTCTCCACCGAAACCTCAACACTTTACTTCCACCCGTACAGACGCTTGTAAAAAGCTCCAAGTAATCTTCTTCTTTGTATATCCTCCCTGCGCGCCGCTCAAATCAAATAAATAAAGAGGTACCTAGCGCTGAGAGTTCGTGTTTCAAATTAATTATTCTTGCACGAATATTGATTTAGTACGTGAAAAAGGAGAGCTCCAAATCTCGGCCATTGTTTTCGTCGGCTGCTGGTACAGCGAACGCGTATATATTTATAGATGCTGTGGCGCGGTGTTGTTCTCCAGCAACAGAGCGCCGTCAGCGGCTCAAAAGGGTGGCTGGGGCGAGGGTGAGGGCGGGAGGGGAAGGGGCGCGCGTTATTACGTTTTTATACACGGCCGTAATTCTTATTTTCCTAATCGGTCGCTTTTTGAAAGCTTTTAACGACTCCCAAGAAACGTATTGTTTAAATTTTAAATCGAGGGCGACGGGCGAAAGGCACACATATACAGCAGAACGATGCTTTCGCATGGTTGGAGAGGGTGAAGGATTCTCTTCCAAAAGGAAAGTAAATCGAGTACAAAAAAAGAAAAAAATTCTGGCGCAGAAAGATGCGCTAAGAAAAGCAGATTTTCATTTGAGCTGCGGATCTACATTCTGCACCAGATGCTCATGTTTACCAGACCTTTTTTTATTATAGCTAATGTACGCATGGATAAGATACATTTGAATGAATTTCCTGAGATAAGTATAATGTGTCCCGCTTAAGGCCAAAAGGTGCTTATTTTACAGGGGTTTTGGCCTTTAAATCATCTCATTTCGACTTTTACGAGAAAGTTCATATTATTCGCGTTATACAGCTTGAAATATTACAAAAAAAAAAAAAAAAAAAAAAGGTCCTCACAACTTTAATTAGAGCCTCTGGTGTGTTATTCAGTAACGTATAATAAGTTATAATATAACATTCTCAGCTTAGCGAAGTACATTAAAAGGCATGTAATTACTATGCCAGAAAATGAAAATTCACGTAAGTCAAAAACTTCAAATTGCTCCATAATAATCTTCCATAATGAAGATGTACATATTATAGGTTTATCATACACCCAAGTTTCGCTAATTTTAGTTGAACTTGACTTTACTAAAATAAGAAAAAAATAGGTAATAGGTAGGTGAAATACGAAAACGTGAAAACTCATTTTTAGCTTATAATTATGTATATCATAGAGGAGGACACTTAGGGTATTCAATCGCGGCCAAAAATTATCTCAAACGATCCTCTACAATACCCCTTGATGGAATTTGAAATTTGGATGGGAGGCCGTCATTTCAGTTTCATTGATTAGGGACTTTGCAAGTCATTTTATTTTTAATTGAGATTTGAAATAATTGCTCACTCACAAGATAAGCTTCTAAGATGAAAAGTCATTCTACAAAAGTAACAGTCCGATATTACCACATTAAATAAAATTTCGGTAATAATTTTTATCATTTGTACTACGAAAAAACAAGGACAATTCCAGATTTACAGTAGAAATTAAGCCACAAAAATAGTAAAATATACTATCTACGATACCAAAAAGTATTCCGAATATTAAGAATGTTTACAATAGATCTTGAACGGTCCCGGTTTTACTATAAGAAGTATAGTACAAATTACTACTCGCAGCTCTTCCAGTTCAGCTTTTATGTCAGTAAAGTTGCATACGTAGAAATTGAGAAAAATTTTCAAAGTATAGTAGATTATTAAAGTTCTCCTGTCTACAGTAGAAAGTAAGAAGACCAATGTTTCCAATCAATATTCGCAAAATCGCAAGATTTTAATAATTTGTAGATCATGGAAAACCATGAACGCTAATACCTTATTTTTGCAGTCTGTAGACCTAAATCCTGAGTGAATCGGTTTCGTATTGGAAACCTGCTAAAAACACACGTCAAGAAACAAAGGCACTTGGCAATATAGTATGGGCGAATATATAACACAAGGATTTTGTTATAGACTGAGGTATCTAACACTAAAACAGAATGAGAGAGTAAAACCCTTCGGCTGTACGGAGTGTGGTACAACGGCGGCGGCCGCGGGGGGAGGAACCAGGCTTTAAAATGTATTTTAGAAACGGATTAAATCTGTTTATTTATTCATTGCGGGTATTTGTCTTTCTCCGCATATATCTGCAAGAGAGCTGCGTGTACGAATATGACGGCTTAGATGGTCACAATACGAGCGGAAGAAGGCCGACGAATGGAGTGGAGAACGGGGGTAGGGGGCGAAGATGGACCTTTTTCTCGTTTTCACTCGGTATTTTTCGTCGTTTTTCCAAAGCGGCCGCGAATTTCGAGGAATATATTTATAGCGAGGGGCGGACAGGAGCGAGCCAAGTTTGGATCTTCTATGGTTGGACACCACTTCGAAACGAATGCCTAATGAAGGATTCTGACGTGAGCGACGTGATAAGCTCGAAATGGACGACGATTAACCTTTTACTTCGGTATAGTATGGGGTGCGAAAATGGAAGGGAGGCGGGTGGGGCGGAAGTTTATCAACCCGCTTTGTCAAGCGAAATGCGTGAAAGTGAAGATTAACGTACGGATGTATGTGAATTTTTTAACCGAGTATAAAACGGAAATTCATCGTCGGCAGGGATGCCAACTGCAGGGATATATCCCTAAAACCAGGGATTTTTTAATGTCCTGAAAAATGTCAGTCAGTGATAAAACCAGGGATTTTTTTTAGGCTTTCGGTGATTTCAGGGAATATCTAAATTTTAGGAATTTTATATTGAAATTCTAAGGATTTTGTTTCAATTTTGCAATTATTATTCGAATGAGAGACGATGTTGCATTATATTTGGAATTTTATTCTTGTAGTTTCAAATTTTATTTTTCTAATTAAAATTCTATACAGACTATTACTTTTTTTTTCTAGTGGCAAGTGGCTAAAATCCAAATTTTCGACGAGAAAACGGGCTGTATGAATTTTTTTGTCCGAAGCAGGGATTTTTAACTATTTGGGTTAGCAACGCTGATCGTTGGTTTTGAGAGGTCCAAAGAACGATAACGTGTCCTATTTCAAAATTTCCATCGAGTACATCAGGTGGATTTTGAGTATACATGTAAGACATTTTAAAACAGCTTTACCGACTTGTTTGGCAAAAACTAACACAGCTGAAAGGAAATAAAGAAGACAGTGTCCACAATAAGAATAATGGTTTGATTGTATTTGAGACCAAGTATACTTTAATCAAAGTATTTACTAAGGCATAGTGAAAGACCAATTTGAAGGAAAACCTACCCTCAAGTCCACCTATCTGCCTATAATAAATATTACTATTGCTATAATTATTCAAATCGAGATCTATAACTACTTAAAGGGATGAGACCGAAATCCAAAAAATAGTATTTCCAAGCAATGAAAATAGAAATGTTGAAGTGGGAAATTTTGAGATCACAGAGTGCTCCAGGATATTATCGAGATTAGCCTTACACATTCATCTAGCTTCAGAACAATAATCTCATAAATCATGCCACTTCTACAAATTTATTACAATAGTTTTATTCTCTTTTCATAAAATTCCAACTTTAACGATTTACCTCTAAAGAGAGAAATTACTATAGAAAAATTTGTCTCTCGATAGAGAAGAGTATTCATTTCAGCAAAAGAATTATTGTAAGAATCACCTACACATTCTGGCTTCAGTAAATTACTGAATAGTATATGTACGTACATGTATATTGATTTCACCCTCACATTCGATTAAACTTCCACTCAAAGTTCCAAAACCCAACAACTATTAAATTTTTGCTCTCCCAATCCTGCAAAATACAAAACCATGCAACTGTGATTCTAAGAATGTTTCACAAACCACCCCTCCTTACAGTTTCCCTAACACTTACGCTGCTAATTTGTTTTTACACTGCTGCTAATTGACCATTGTCGGTTAAAAGCCTAATCGCGGCGAACTCCTTAACCAATCAGCTCCTGTTTTCGACAAAGGCTCCCCAGGGCGGAAGCAAAACACCCTCATATAAACGAAAAATTAACCTCGAAGCAGCTCTAGAAAAGGAAGCCGGATCGACGGCGCTGGTATAAAAATTAACCGATTCGAAAAAGAAAGTCTGTATACACAGCTTCGAGGGGGCGAGTTAGCAGGGGAAGGGGCGCATTAGCCGAAGAAAATAAGCGACAAATAAACGACGACCGAATATTGTAAAGAAGAATTATGAGGTGAAACGCGGAAAACGACCCTTCTTAAGGGGGTTAATGCTAAATCGGTGTACTAATAAAGGCGAGCGAGGGAGTATAAAATTTCGAAGTTCAAAGTTAACGTTGATTACTACTAAATAAAGCTTTTATTGATGCCTTAACGAAGTTAACGGCGTACACCCTCGACGAAACCCCTCCGCCGCCTCCTCCACATCAACCCGGCAGAGACAGCTTTACATTGCATTCCCTCCGCTTCATCGCACCTTACCTCCCCCATTTCGTCACTCTCGCCACTTCTTCACATTCGCTGATTTTTTTCAACCTCGTTTACGTTTCGTCGCAGAAGTCGACCAAAAATTTTTTAATAAATGAGCGGGAATTGAAAAAAAGAAAAAAGAAAACTCTAATGCGCAGTCAATCACGCTAGAAAAGCAGGTTTTCGAATGATCGGACTATATAATGAAGCATTTCACGCAGTACTAATAATATCTCGTAAAATGAAAACAAAAAAAACAGTACCTAAGACTCAGAATTTTAATTATTTTCTCACTAGAGAAATATTCAAAATAGAGTATGATTTAAAGATACGTAGCAGAAGAAAGTACGAAAAAACTAGGGAAAATTATTACAAATTACATACTATTTTTGTAAGCAATGTATAATACAACATATTATACTGGCAAAGTTCATCCTGAAGGGAAACTGTTTCTCGAAAAACGATGAAAAGTTACCTTCTTTGAGCAAAAATTTCGCTAATAGCTAGAAAACTACAAAACAGATAAGCATTTTTTTTCTATCAGATTTTCGTCTCATATTGCTAGACGAGTATTTTTCGAATACGAAGATCATGAAATGAAATAATGCGCTTATTATCCGGAGTCGGACCAAAATTAATAAAGCGTTCTATCGGAAACCTGCGAAAAAAAAAATCGGAGCGAGGGAGTAGTGCATCAGTGACAGAAATTGGGCACTTTTTATAGACAACTTCGCCAAGTCGTCGTTGAAGGTTCGAATAACACCAGCAGCGGAGTGTCAAGAATTAAAGGGAGCTACTAACTACCCTCCCCGTAGAAGCTCTCTCACTCCACTCTACCCGCGTATACGAATGACGGGGTTGTTCAGCTTTTAAGTGTAAAAGAGGGCTCTAATGCGTTCAAAGTTAATGGTAACCGCATACCGGCTACGAGTATATATACGTATTGGCAAAAGAGTAAAACTCTTATACGCAGATTGGTGGCAGGGGGTGTGTGCGGTGCCGTTAATTAAGTTTTGATGTAGGTTTTTTAAGCGGCCGGGTGGGGGAGGGGCAGGGAGAAGGGCGATCGAGAGAGCAGCGGTGACGAGCGAAAGGCTGCGAAAGAAGGGCGTCGGCAGGCCGAAAAAGAGATCCGCCACCGACGATGACCTCCACATCCTCACCGCCTTCAGCTGGAATCCTTCGCCCCACGGACCACCGATGGGAGGGGGAGGGGAAGGTGACTACGCCGTAACGAACAGTTAATTAGTCTGGTCGTTTTTCGTCGTCGTTCACAAAATTGGAGAGATTCGTTTCGCCTCATGAATAGCCTAAATGAACTGCATCGTGGAAAATGGGATGGAGAAAAAATGAGAAGGTCGTACATAGACCAGCCGAGGTTTGCTGAAGGACGAGCAAGTTCGACGTCTGAGTGTAGGGTGAAATGGATCTAAGGGCTGCTTCGAGACGTGAAAGAAAAGCAGGACGATGAAAAAGCTTCGGACCAACTAATTTTAAAATCTTTAGGCTACAGAGTACTGGCCTGCGAGACTTCATTCGCAGGAAAAATGCAAGACTCAAACCGCTCGTCTCGAATGCATCGAGATTAATAAAATTAGTGATTCCATCAAGAATCGAGCACATTGTTTCGTAGATATGATATGATATATCCTGCCAATGCAGCTGAGAAATGCCCTGGAAGAAGGGGACTTTAATCGAAATCCCCTTGTTCGTGTTTTTACAAACTTTGGTTCGAATAACTTTCCTGTAGATGGTGCTTTTTACCGGATTTTATTATTTATTCTCCGAGCGATCAAAGAAATATGTCCTCGACTTAATTTTCGATTACATTCGAAAGCAGTTATGTGACAAAAAAGCCATAATTTCAACCCATTTTGAGCTATTGTTCATAGTAGTAGTAAGCGAGACGTAGCCCTATGTAATTTTTGGAAAAATTCAAATATAGCTCATGCGGGACTTTCAAAACTTTTCCAGATTTTTTTCTCATTACAGTGAATAGCAACTGAGACTAAGGCTGAAGACATAAAGATACTCGTGCTTACTACAAGTGCCTGTGGATTTTTCTCAAAATTAAATTCTCACAGAATCTTCTTCCATGACACTATTCAGTTGGTCCCCTCACTTGACCACCACATAATCGACAAAGAATAAGCGTCAACTTAAACACCATATTTCCACCAACTTGTTGCATTAATCGATTCACCGGCTAATCATACAAACACCACTCTATATCAATGAGCAGACGACGTTAACGGATACATTGGCACTATTCACTTCTACTTAATCGCACTTGAAATACTTTCAGCACGAACCTAATTCACCTATCGATAGCCATCGCACCTACACAAGTTTTCGTAACACGCAGCCATTATGCACGGCCAGCCTCAACCCCGTCGTCCTTTGTTGGCTCACTCTGCTCGCCATTCCAACGAAAGTAATAAAGTGTTGCTCAGCTTCTACCCCAGGTGTCGCCTCGTTAGAAACAAAATACCGCCAGCGTGACACTATCCGAGTGTAATCGTGTCTAATGGCACAGTCATCCTTCGCCCTCCCTCGCTCCCTCCCACCCCACCAACCCAATAATCGGTGATCGGTCTTCGCAGCAGACGGGCTTAAGACGCGCATACAGACCATCGACATTCCAAAGTATGAAGGGGGGAGGAGGGCTAGGGCATTTACAGAAGAAGGGTATAAAGAGCACTGTGTTAGGTGGGGGAAGGGGTAATCTCAATGAATTGGTCGCAAAACTTTTCGAATCAACTTCGAACACCGCGTGAAGACGATGAGGTGAGAAATACGGTGAGAGGGCGATGGGGAAACGAGAGGTGTCAGACAGGTGGAGAGGAGGCGGACGAATGAAGAAACTGAAAAAAAGAGGGGGAAACTTTTACACTCGCAGCTTTTCTAGTGATCACTTAGCGTTAAGAAGGTTGTTGAATTAGTCGAATGAAAGTTTTCACCCATCGTCCCGCCGCCACCCCTTAACAGGGCACTCTATTTCGATATGGCTGGTGGTATGCCCCCCCCCCCTCAACTTACTCCGTATAAGGTCGCGGCTATCAAACCGAGCCGAGCTATACATCGTACTGTCCTTTTATAAACGTAAGTGAATCTCTCTTCTCGTCTCGCAGCTCCTTGATTTTATTTATTTTTTTCCTCCTTCGTTATTTGATGGAGCCTCGTAGGGGCAGGATGGCTGGGGGTGAGCATCTTCTCTTCACGTCACCTGCTGCTAATTTAGCCTTATTTCACTCGCCGTCGCTATTACTTTCCTCTCTTTTTTCCTCCTTCCCTTATTTTTCCCCTTCCTCGACGCTCTGCGCTGTTGCCTTCTTTTTTCTTTATTTTATTTCATTTTAGCCAAACTTTCACGATTTTTCTTCATTTCTGTTGGTTTGTTCGCTTATTTGTTGGTTTTTCAATTTCAGTCCTTGCCTGGTACGTCGTATGTGTGCTGCGAACAAATTACAAACACGCTGACAGCACAGTGACCTAATTTTTTGGACTTATACATTCCATCAAAAAGTTGCCGCCAGTTGAAAGTGTGTTATTACGGGGGTGTACCGAATGCGAATAAAATATAAAATGTTCAAATCGAAAACTAATATTAACCGTTTTATGGTGATCTGAGAAAAATTGAGTCATTGTAAATGAATTTATGACGAAATCTGAGGAATTATACCTTCGGGCGAATGGCATCAAGATTCATTGTTTCAATTTTTTTAAATTCAGTATTGAATGACGAATTCTAATGGTCCAAGAAGCTGCATTTGTCTAACTCAAAATTTATAAAGATATTTGAAATTGAAAAATAAAAAATTATTTTTGAGAAAAAAGCCTTGGAATTTCGACAATTTTCTGTAGAGATAGTATTTTGTAGAGCAAAAAATTGTGCATACCCGATATTTGATCACTTCATAGCCCACATTGATGAACAATCAAAATTCCCTATGTCCTACCTAATTTTATAGAATGCTCCCTGAAAAAAAAAAAAAATATTTTCAGGGATTTCATACAATCATATTCTACGTTTCAAAAACAAAGATGTACCTATGCAATGTAGTCGGCTACTCGGGTGTTTTAGAATGTTATTTAGATAGTATAAATTAATTTTCATGGAAATTTCTTTAAAAATGGTAATAATATAAATTTTGGCCTTATAGCTTATTTTTAGTGGTTTGAAAAAATATTTTTTCATTAGAAATTGATAATTCAGATTTCGCAACATTTATTGGATGATAATATTATACGAGTAGTTCTCATCAATAAATACACTCAGAGAAAAAATATGAAAAATTAGTATGCTGTATGAACTAACTTTGGGATAATTCAGGGTTTTATATGAAAAATTAATATAAAATGTATTAAATCTAAGTACGCAGCACAATAATTTTCAACATATTTATGGTAATAATTTTCAATATTTTTTACTAATTCTTAATACATTTATATCATTTTTCATAATATAAAACCAGAATTGTCCTAGATATTTAAATTTAATATACAGTTTTCTCTCAGTGTATTATACGAGTAGAACCACAGTGGTAATGAGTTGACAGAATGAATATCGAACAAAAGTATTGAATAATGGATCAAAACATTCAGTAAAATCCGGATCTAGTTGTACTGGTCCTTGACTAATTACTTCATCACCAAGTAATTAAATTAATACAATCGGCATTATGATGATAAAAGAAGCGACAGATCTATTTGGAATAGCTGGGTTTGGATTTGGAATATAGAACCTTAATTCCATGTATTTCAGAGTCAATAAATACTAGAATGCATTTTTTTATCTCCAATTTAAAGCATTAGAGAATAGAGAAGAGTACGAATAAACAGACTCTGATGATGTCTCAAAATTTTTCAAAAAGCAATCAATATTATAGAGAAGTAGGATATTCGCTGATAAATACAATGATTTTCCAATTTCAAGCCCAGCAAAGTCGAAATAAAAAAGTCGTCGACGCAAAAAAAGATCAGCTTCTTGATCGGAAAGAGCAAAGTCCTCACCAGCCCTCTCATGGAGAGCCACCAATCTATACCTGTCCGGTGAATTTAAAAGCTAAATCGATTTTCTATTTCAATGAAATTTCCCACAAACCGTACTCTGGCGCTTTGTTTTGCGGACATTTATTTTGTCAGGAAAAAATGTGTTTGGAAGAGAAAATTACACGAATCTCGTTTTCGGCGCAGAATAGTGAAAAAGAGCTAAAGTGTGACGGTGGAAAAGAGGAAAATTGAAAAGTACTTTTTCGATTAAAACTCTTTTTTGAATGTGCACAACAGCAGGGACGGATAACATCGAAGAGGAGCAATGAAAAAGTTTGGAAGAGAGACGGAAACAAAAAAAAATGGAGAGAAAAAAAAGAAGCAGTAAAATAAACCGAAGCGAGAGTCGATCATGTAAATTAAAGTAGAAGTCGCCCATTTTCATCAAGTTGATGCGAATGAGTGAAAAATTTTCGAAATCGAAACTTTCGGTGGATAAAGTTAAAACGTTCGCAGGGCAGGGTTAGCCGAAGGGTGTTCTGGGCTCGGTAAAAATGAATTATTCATAAATTCGAAAAGAACTAAACCGACTATACGGTATACCCCTTACACTGCAAAAACGGTTCAATTATATTAATTATATCAGGTTCTGTGCAGGATACCACGTAGAATACTCTTCCCGCATCTCTAAAATTGTTGAGTCAACCTTAAAACGCTGTCATCGAGAAGCTTTTTTTTTTCTCCTCGAAAAGACACACAGCTCGAAGCATTTGAAAAGATAATGTGTGGGCTCATCTACGAAGTTTCAAATGAGATACATGCACAGTTATGGTGAGGAATAAAAAACTGTATTTTAAAGGAAACCAAAATTCGTACACCGAGAGAAATGAATATTAATGTTCACAATTTTTAATGAGAGAACAAAGACAATTCAAAATGTATTGTAGATCTTTCAATATTAGCAGTAGGCTGGTCCTTATCTCTAAGTTTTGAATTTTTTACCTCGCTCGTTGCAGAATGGTTATATTTTATTGAAAGAAAAAAAAAAAATGAATAAAACTCAATAAAAATTTCACCTCCTAACATTAGACACTAAGGGCACTTAACCTCACTGCTTTTTTTGTTATTATGCTCTATTCCAAATATGATGGCGGGTGACTCTGCTCAAACGTTACCAAATTATTCATCATTATTAATCTTTAACTATACTTGACAAAAATAATTATCTGCTTCTTAAATAAAATAATAAAATCCAACACACGCTCACTAATCCAGAGCTGGGGCTTTATGTGTTTGTTAAGAATAAACGAAATATAGTTGTTTCTTCTTAGAAAGCCACAAATATTTCTTATAAGCAATTTTCGTAGAGAAATTTCACATATCGACTTGGTATAAACAGCACATCGATGTCAAAGTAAACCGCAGAATAATGAGAATTTTGATTTCAAAACGCAGCTATGAACTAATAAAAGTTATACTAACGAGTAGACCTTTACCTTCGTCTCCTTCACCGAGTATAAAAGGAAAAACTACCTTTTACACCATGCACCATCCGTACGAACTTTTAATCGAAAAAGTATTTTTCAATTTCTCCTCCCTTCCTACTCTCCCCACATGAGCTCTCCACCCTTTTACGCGCCTTCTGAGTACGAGATTTTCGTAATTTCACTTCTCGACGACTTCCACACGAGTGGCGGGTGGCTTAGCTAGGGGAGGGGCGGGGGCTTCGGAAGAGCAAAGTTATAAAAAAATTTTACGACACGCCGAAAAATCAGTCAGCGTTTTTTCGACGATATCTTGCTAGCCCCCTCCACCATTTTGACTCTTTCGATTCCACTTGGGGAGCTATTATCGTTATTATTTTATTTAGCGATACGCTATCTACAGGCGCGCGAGATGTGTTCGATAAAAATAAAGATTTAGAAAGACGAAAGAGCTAAGGAAAAGAAAAAAAAGGCACATAAACTTACATGAAAACACGTCGAGAAAAAAGAGGCTCACGCTCTATAAGGCTGAGTTTCAAAAAAGAAAGACCACACTATATAACAAACAGCAGCCGAAAAAAAAGAAGTGGAATAGAATTGGACGTTGTAGGAGAAGAAAAACAAAAGCAAAGTATGAAAGTATGTGTGTATATTACAGAAAAATAAAATGCAGAAAGAGAGAGAGAGAGAAAAGGAGAGAGAGAGAGAGAGAGAGAGAGAGAGAGAGAGAGAGAGAGAGAGAGAGAGAGAGAGAGAGAGAGAGAGAGAGAGAGAGAGAGAGAGAGAGAGAGAGAGAGAGAGAGAGAGAGAGAGAGAGAGAGAGAGAGAGAGAACAAGGAGAAAATAAAAATAAAATAACTTTTGAGAAACATTCCGACCAAATTAGGCGTTCAACAAAAGTGGTCGTTTCAGTCTTTTTAATTAATTTCAGTTAAAACGATGCGCTTGTTAATTAGAAAACGGACGCGAAAAGATACGTCTCCGATTATTTTAACGATAATTAAAAGTTTTTTTTTTTGCTTTCCATCTTTCCCTACCGCCCCCTCCATCGACCATCTCGAATTCTCTTTCATTCTTCTCGCGTCGCATACTTTGCGCCTCTCATTCGTATCGAGTATTTTCTACATTATATTCTGCTCTCATCGCTCGAGGATGCCAACTGCAGGGATTAATCCCTTAAACAGGGACGCCAACTACAGAGATTAAACCCTGGGACCAGGAATTTTTTACAGCCTTGAAAAATGTCAGGAATAAAACCAGAGAATTTTTAGAATTTCAATGATTTCAGGAATTTATTCAAATTTTAGGAATTTTTTGAAATTTAACGTTTTTTCTTCTGAATTTTGAGCATTTTCTCACAATTTTGCAATTATTATTCAAATAAGAGATGATACTCGTATTATTTGGCATTTTATCATTGTGATTTCAAATTGTATTTTTCCAATTCAAATATTTTAATTGAAATTGTACGAACTGTTGCTTTCTTTTTTCCATATTCAATGGCTAAAATCTACAAATTTTCTACGAAAAAACCGGTTTCAAGGATTCTTTGACCTTCTGAGATTTTTTTTGGGCTCAAAGCAAGGATTTTCAACAATTTGGGTTGGCAACACTACCCTGAAACAGGTTTTTTACTATTTTGAATAATGTCAAGATTAAAATCATAGAATTTTTTGGGATTTCAGGGATTTTAAGAATTCTGCCTCAATTTTTCAACTATTATGCAAATACGAAATGATATTATTTGGCATTTTATCCTGGTGGTTAAAAATTTTTCCAATTAATTTTCTTAAAAATTCTAAAGAACACCATTTTTTTTTTTTGGTAGCTAAAATCAAAAATTTAACCGGTGTAAGGGATATTTTTCAACTCCAGGATTTTTTTTTTGCTCGAAGCAAGAAGCAGAGATATTTTTCTCGTCTTTTTTAAAAAAGAGAAGGGAAATTATTAAAACTACGAGTATTACCTACTTAAAGGGTGATTTGTAGTCAATGTTCAAGACTACAGAATTATATAGGAAAAGGTATACAACGCGGTATAACTGGAATGGACACAATTAAATGGATTGCGCACAGAAATATCCTTCCAATAAACCTTGGAAATGCCCCAGAATTTATTTAAGATATGCGCACACTTTATTACCAATTTTTATTGCTCGATTCTTCAAAAAAAATTTATATTACCGATATTAGAATGGATTAGAATTTTTTACATTGTGTTACCAATATATGGGTATACAGCACATCCCCATTGAATATTTAAGGTAATTGATTCAGTACTTCAAAAGTAATTGCAATTAATAAAAAATTCAATCATTATTTGAAAAAAAAAAAAAGAATTTGTTTCGATAAGGTGAGGCATTGATGTGTGCTGAAATTATATCTTCAAAGCGATGGTATTAACAAAGGCAGCGTAGGTACTTTGTAGATTATCTTCATTCAGAAAAGTCACCTCATTTCGACTATTGTATCCTTCGCCAGAGTTTTCCTCTGCCATAAAATTCATTTTTCCACCCTAAGGATATATTATTAAAACAACCGACATTCTACTTAAGTGGTATTAATTTCGTCTCTTCTCTCAACAAAATTTTCTCCATCTCGCCATTTTGTGATTCTATTTTTTTTCTTCTTTCAAATTAGTAAAATGAAAAACAAGCGCTGAAAAGCAAAGATACATTTAAGCGAGAAGCTTGCACAAATACAAACACGCATGGGTATATATGAAAAAAAAAAGAAGAAAGTTCTCAAAAACGTTTTCCAGATTAAACTAATTACGAGGGAGTGCACACACACTATAACAGAGAGGGCGTATTCATAGAGTCCACAAAAGAGGGGTGGGCGAAAAGATGTTATATTTTTTAATTAAGAACGAAATAAAGAAAGAAGAAAATGAAAACGAAGGCCGTTCGCAATATACGAGGACATTTTCAAATGAAAAACTTGATGCATAAATCACATTTACAAAAAAAACTAGCTTCTTAACCAGCGAATGAAAAAAAAAAAAAAAAAAAAAAACCAAACTAGAAATAAAAACTTTTCTAAAAACGAAAAAACTTCCTCATTAGTAGAAATGCGGCGGCAAAATTAACAGGCATTAGCTTAAGAGTTTATGGCACGAAGTGAGGGAAAAATTGATGAAACGGTGCAGGAGTAGAGGGCTGAGAAACGAGGGTGAAGGAAAAAGAGAATGGAATGGAGCGAATGCGTTTTTACAAAGCTTTTTCAGGTGTTGTAATCAAATTAGGTAGACGTAGTTCAAATGGATTTCGTATTGTATTTTTTACCCTCTTCTCTGAATTTTCAAGAGAACTGCTGCATTAAATGCCATACAGTAAAAAAAAAATAAAATAAATGGTAGCCTTGAGATGCGCCCTTTTCAAGAGTAACACTTCATAAAAAACTTTCGTCGGTTTCATCTAAAAAATTTTCCTAAAACAGTTAATTAGGTACTCGAAATCACTTCACTGTTGTTTTCGGGGTCATTGGTCTTGAAACACCACCAATTTGATACATCGGTTAACTTTTAACTGTTCAAATAATAATGAATCTTTGACTCTTGAATACCTCAATCGTTTTTTATATAAAGGAGTGACTTTCTATTGGGGAGCAATATTTTCCATTCTCTAATCTTGCTTGTACTGCAGTCTATTAAAAAAAAGGCAATCGGAACTTTTCAACAGTTTAGTTGAGAGTCGGAACTGTCCCGAAGTACTTATTCCGAGATTTTTTCTATTAAGTGTCTCTGGTGTATGCACAAAAATATCCTCGATTGACTAACAAGTTTTGGAGTGAAACTTGATAATCTTGTAAGTCTCCTAATAAAATTCAGAAATAGTAAGTTTTTACTCCAGTCGTACTTTATAAAAATTGATCGAACTTCAGCATTTACACTCGGAGAAGAAATATTGAAAATTGATATGCTGCATGCTAACTTTAGGACAATTCAGGCTTTATGTGAAAAATTAATAATAAAAAATATATCAAATTTCAATACGTGGCATACTTATTTTAAACATATATACGTACTAATTTTCAACATTTTCAAATAATTTTTCATAGTTTTTACCAGTTCTTAATAAAATATACTACCTAATTTTTCATATAAAACCTGAATTGGCCTGAAGTTAGAATGCCGATTTTCAAATTTAATAATATTCAGTTTTCTCTCAGTGTACCAAGGAAAATTGATTCTCACTCAAAATGTCAACAGAAGGCACTCTTTAACTGACAAAAGCACGCAGTCGTCACTCAACCTCAAATAGTCTCATAATCCTGGTCCAGCAGTTGAGCCGAGCTTAAGCCGTCAATTTCCTCGTATAGCTTAAGTCAAGTTCAACTTTGTTCAACATTTTAAACTCACTTCGTAAGAATCGTCCTACTTCTGCTTCCTCTGTATATCTCAACTTCGACCATTCTCAATTTTAGCCACAAATTGACTTGGAAATTCGTTCTCAAGAATTCCACCAACCCAAAATACCCCGTGCCGCCACTCCGACTTCGTTCTTTTCGCCGCGAATTTCAATTTTTCGCGTACTTACCGCCACAATACGTTACGGAGGGACTGTGGCGAGGGGGCAGCTACTTGTTCGGCATTCATATTACGACCGGCGAAAAACAACGAAAACCTTTTAACAAACATTTCGACGAGCGTACGAAAATAAAATTTACACACGACGACGACAAAACGTCAAACGTGCACAGGACCAGCGAGCAACCCATGGATAGGGGGCGGGGAGGAGATTGTGGTAGGGTGAAAATGGTAGTAGGTGAACCTTTGCGTAAATTTGCAAAATCGTTCGAGAGTAGGTGAAAAATGGTGATGAACGGTTTTTGCGCGCGAGAGTAGGTAAATATATTCGCAGTCGATAACTGCCGTTGATTAAATGTTTATTTTAGCCCGAAATTAGGGACGTAGGGGGCTGTGGCGGAGGGCGATGTAAACACGAGCGTGTACATACATCTACAAATACGTATACCTATACACACATCAGCGGGTAAACTGATGGGCCCCCAAGGGGAGCCCGCAAATTATATTTTCGCGACGAGTTAAACTACCGATGGGTACACCGCCAGCTCCTTCTGCCCCCTCCGAATGCACACATTTCTCCCCTCTCTACCCTGTCATTCATTTTGTCACCCCTCCACTCACGTCCTGTCGGACCACGAGATTTTCTATACGGACGAGACGGATGACGACGGCGTTCTTACGGTGGCATCGCGACATCGGCTCCATGGGGTGGTGGAAATGAGGGGGGGGGGAGGTTTGTCTACGTTAACTTACAGCGTGTAATTCTCGTCATGCCACGCCGTCGAACTCGAATGTGTAAACACGTTTCAAACACGTCGTCGTCGTCGTCATCATCATCATCATCATCATGGACGCAAGAACATCCCTTCGCACTCTGCACCCCTTTGACCCTTCAGTATAAACTTACTCGCCCCTCAACTTTCCCTCGAGGAAAATGAGCGACTGCTGATGGTAAAAATTCGCCGATATCGTGCTGCAAGCTACCAGCCCACCGTTTGTGGCTCGTCACAAATACGTGGATAGTTATTCCGTCTTCAAAATTAGTTTTCAAATATTCCTTTCATTTAGAAAATTATTTCAATTCAAATTCAAGTACTTGTATCCATCTTTTTCTCACAAATTTGGATCAACTATCGTCTGTTGAAACAAAATGTCTATTTTGAATTCCTTAATTGGCATTTAAATGCGGAGAATCAGCTGTTTGCTTTCCATCAAAAAGCCTCCACAAAATGAGGCGTAAATCTACTTGAATTAGTCAGCATTAAGCCAATTTAAGCCAATTAATAATAGTAATATAACCTGCGTAGGAAGTTTGGGTAAAATAATAAATACAAAAAACTCCTTCGGTCCATACAAAAAAGCTGAAATGTGAACTAAAATTTCTTTTGAAGCGAAAAACTGATGAAAAATTTTTATGGAAAATGATCGTTTCCACGGCGTTTTCTATTCGAGTATCTACTTGTGGAAAGTGAAAAGAAATCCTTTGAAAGCTTTTCTCAGAAAATTAAACCGTTATTTAAAAAAAAAAAATTGAATCGACGGTTAATACCGAAGGACGAAACGGTCTTTCAGCAAATTTCACTTTTACTCGTCCGCAACAATAATTCTGAACCACACTCGAAAAACCTTCGCTATTTATCTTAACAAACCGATCGGCTAATATTTCAGTCAGTCAGCAGGCACCACACAACCACGAAGGCATATATAGCATACTACACCAAAACCATAAGAGGCGAGCATTTGCATACGAAACGAACACAGCACAGCGTATTTTCGCCAGCGAAAGCGAAAGGATGGGCAATTTATTCGACGCGAATTTACGCCTGCAAAATACAAAGCTGCTCGCTTCGTGCCACCACAACTATACGAACGCGAATCGGCAAAACATGCGAAGAACAGCTGACCATCGTGTGTTGTAATTAATATTTGGACTGGGTGAGCAATTGGGCTGAGAGGGTTGAAGGAGTGAGATTATAGTTTACCTCATTTTTCTTGCTCCTATAAATCTTAATTACGGTATCCATTCGAGAAACTTCCAGCCAAACCATCTTTCATCGACACGAACAGTGCCGGCTAACTGAATTTTCACTTTCTCGTCCGTTAAAAATGAAAAATTAGTTGAAATACCCAACGGGTCGAATGGAAATTATTATCTCTCAAACTACCGATTTCATTTTCACCAAGATAGTCTCACCTTTCACTATACAGAATTAACATGGACTGCTATTTGTGTCAAGAACGATGTCAGAGCATAGAACAAAAAATGTAAGGAGCTCGGAAATGAGAAGGACTATTTGGTAGAAGAGCTGGAAAGGTAGCTACGTTATTTTGCCCAAACACAGCCAATTATTTTTTTTCTTTTGGTTTCTTTCACTGGTAGATAACTGGAAATCATTTCCAAGCACCTTAACTTTTTCTCCCTATCTTCGAGCACTCGATAACGAAATTTTATACGTATTTTCTAATCAAATAGCAGTCCATGTTAAGCTTTGAATATGGACTATGGAATAACGACTAACTGATAAGAATAACATTGAAAACGAGCAAATGGGCAGTTCTATTATTTCATAAGCAGGATTTTGTAAGCAAACGATTTAGTGGGTGCAAGGAGAGCTGATTTCTGATACGAGGTAAGGTAGTTATCTATACTCATTTTTGCATCTTCTTTTTCGGTTATCACCCTGCTTCAACCTTTTTGCTTATGAAATTCTACTTACGCATGTTAGAACGAAAATCTTCTTGACACTTGAGTCATTTCATATATGCGAAGTATAATATATATTCACAGATATTAATTCGGTGTAGTCGAAGAGTCTAACAGTCCATGAAGGAATTTGTTTATTGACTCGAATCAAGCAAGTCACACTCATACACACCACCAAAACGATAACTCACATCAACTCTTCGATAAGATTCTTCCTTCAGATCACAGGCAGTAAAATAACCGAAAATTTTAAAATTAAAAAAAAAAAAAAAAAAACAAGAACAATAATTCGGGGTTATTAATTGAAAACTTAGTCGATGGAAATATAATGGAAAATAATTAAAAAACTTTTAAAATGGCGAATTTTAACACGCGCCAAGTGCAACTAATGATGGCCGGTGTTTTCGATTTTAGCAGGAGGGATTCATAAAAAAAAAAAAAAAAGAGAGGAGAGAGATAGAGAAAGAAAGCCGAGGTGTGCTATAATTAGTTTTTCCCCCTTTTTTTTTCACTTCTGAACCCGAAGGGGAAGGGGCAACAACGTATTTTAATTAAAATTATATTGCATCTCCTATAATAACGACTTCACGTAACGACCATGCCATGAATAAACCGCAGTTTATTAAAACCAGAGACTGGTTTCGAAAAGAATTAAACGAGCATTATTCATCGGCGATGGAGGGCCGGCAAGATAAAAATTGGACTTGGTTTAAGGCACGTTTTCTGTCTGATTGACTGCAATCAATTTGAATATAAGAGAATTAATTTTGCAATACAAATATAGTATCGCCTAATTTGTGGTAGCGATCAGACTTGCACAGGATGTAGATAATGCTACGCGTACAACGCTTAGCTCTTAATTACACCATATAGTCGAGTATCTGAAAAATTGATCGTTCATTTTACCGTGTTTTTATAAACATTTTTTCAAAGCTAAATATTATTCTATTTTATCTTTTCGATGCGAAAAATTGAATATTTTTTTCGACAGCCCGTGAGTACGTGGCTCGAGTTTCGAGCAGACAGTTGTGATTGGTGGATTAGTTTTACGAAAGTGTAGAACTTCAATTGAATAGCTCAACGCAACAGCCTGCCAATTGCAATTATCAAAATTTACGGATAAACACAAAAAACTGCACAACTGTGGGAAAACAATACATAGAAAGCTGAAAATTGCGGATGAGAGGATGTCCATTGGTTACGAAATACTCCTCTAGAAAATCAAATTGATTGTATTCGTATTTGGAAAGAAATATAAGCTTTTGAAAATTGAAAACTTAATGATTAGTTGTTACCTCGAGTTGACATTTCTCTTTTTAAATGTTCGAAAGAGTAGTTTGAAAATGTTTGGAATGTTTTACTTTTGCATAAATATTAATTGATTTAATAAACAGTTTCGATACATTACGGTATTTACAGTTTTTGCTTTTTTTTTTTTCTTTTATTTTTAAGTAATAAATTCTTCTATAATACACAAAGAGAAATTTCAATAGTAATTTTTACTACATGTATTTCAAGATAGAAAAACTGGGACAATTCAAAATCGCAGTAAAAATTGCTTTAAAAAAATAGTAAAACATACATTTTACTAGTATGTATTTATTACTACAAAATAATAAGTAATACACTTTTCTCTCAGAGTAGTCAAATGTACTACAAAGATGGTATTTTTTACTTTTTTTTTAAAGCAATTTCTATCACAATTTTGAATTGTCACAGTTTTTCAATGCTAAAAATAATAAAAAGGACTATTGAAATTTCTCTCAGAGTAAGGGATGGTAAACAGTAAATGTAAAAAACCAAAAGCAACCGTTGTCAACTGTACCATTTGATTACTCCGGTTCAACTTTTTTCTAATGTGTAAAAGCATTAAATGACAAAAGCAAAAGTACATTGCGATTGCATCTTCAGGCACTGGCACTGCTAAGCTGCGATGAGTTCAGTGTTACCACAAATGTTTGAATCATTTGTGCAACCAACAATATATTCAGAGAAGTATAAACCTTCTCTGCGCGTTTGCTCTGAATGATTTTTACGAAATCGGCAAACGTTTTTGGGATAGCCCTGGGCTATAGTTTGAGGCTGAATTTTGTTTCGGTTCTAATAGAGAAACTACAAGATTGATTTTTCTGCAGAAATATAGCGGTCTAATAATAATAATAATAATAATATAAAGATGGATGTGAACTCACCAACAATAAACGCCGTTCGATTAGTCTCGACTCCTGCGGGGTCGTCCCACCTTGCCCTTTCTGACGGTGGTGCCGGTGGTGGTTTGCTGGCCGGAGACCATCGGCGAGCCTTTAAACTGCAGCAACGGCCAATCTTTTTCGCAGACTAGATTACCGGTGTTCGTCAAACAGTATCGGTCGCCGGGTGCTAACTTGTTGTTGCACTTGCAGCACATAAAACAGCCAACATGGAATACGTAGGGTAGGCGAGCATTCACAGGTGATGAAGAAAAAGATGGTCCACCTGGTCTTTGCACCAGCTCGGTCGCAGCTATCGTCTGTCCGCACGCCGAGCATTCAGCTTTGCTGCCGAACATTCTGAAAATATGATAAAGAAGAAAAAAAAGGTAGACGTTAAAAAAAAAAATTAAATTAACGATCCACGAACGATTATTAAAACTTACTAAATAAGTACGAAAAAAATAAAAACAGAAGTACAGAAGGCAGAAATGAAAAATAAAACTATAACCTATTTTTTTCTTTCTTTAGATATTATACATAGATGTAATCAGTTTTATGATTAAGAGGACATGTGGTGTTGACGATTACGTTGTCACAAGTTGGCAACACGAACAGAAAACTTGAAACTGACGGATGGGATCTCGTTTCCGATGCCAACGAATATTTAATTCACGTGAAACAAAGAATAAAATTGTAGGAAGGTATTTTGAAATCAACAGATAAATCGAGCGCTAAAAACGTTTCCGGAGCTAATGACTGGATATTTGCCAATCATTGGCTGCTGACAGGGCTGGAGGTGCATCCGATTTATTCATCTTCGTTTTTGAAAGAATCAAAGTTAACTAAAAAATCGAACGAAGGATCTACGTATGATTGGAATTTTGTCAACACCAAATAAGATGTACAAGTTGAAAAAAAAAAACGATAAAATTCATTGGATCTCATCACAGTGAATATTTCAAATATAGCTGTAGCCTTCTCGAAGTATCGGGAAGGCAAAGATAAATTCTCTTTAGGGTCTGAGTGGCATAGTGGTAGAGTGCTCAGCCTTGCGATTGAAAGGTAATAGGTTCGAGACTCATCACCGACAAAAACTTGACCCACCACCAGAGATCTGGCGGAGGACCAACTTGAGTGCTCGGCGCATGCCTGAAAAGTTGTGCGTTCGAGACTTTCCAATCATCCCCGTATCATCCCTATCACGAGTTCCATCTCAACCACACACCTACAGTTTCAAACCCCAACCATCCACCCAAGACGTGAAAGACCTATGATGTCATAACACGCCTTTAAATAAAACATTTCATTCAAAAATTCTCTTTTACACCATTTGAAAATGCTGATAAATGTTTTTTGAGAAAATATTTTTTTCAAAAGAATTTTTCATAATTCAGTAAAACTTTGTTATAACGCTATTCAGGGGACCAGAAGAAAATAGTGTTATAAGCGGGAAAGTGTTATAAGTAGGAAATGAAAAAAAGTACATACAACTCAAAAAAACAGTATAGTTATTAAAAAATTATTTTTGTCAAAAAATCATCAGTTTTAGTTTGGGGTTCAGAAAGATGTTCTTGTTAATATCATTGACTTCCAAACGGAATTCACAGGGATGCCAATTACGTGGATTTTTTGGAATTTTAGAGTTTTTAGGTATTTTTTAAACTTTTAGGAATTTTATTAAATGTTGTTTTGAGGACTTCACAGATTTTGTCTCAATTTTCCACAGTTATTATTTAAATAAGAGATGATATATTCTTCAGTACCTACTTTATACTTGGGTTATAAAATTTTAATTTTTCCAATTAAAATTATACAGATCATTTTTAAGTTTATTAACTTGGGGGATTGATTCAAATTTGAGGATCTAAAGAAAAATATGTAGCGTTATAAACTGCATATATAGGTAACTAACTGAGAATTCAATATCTATCTACCATTAGGTGCAGAAAAATTCTTATTTATAACTTTCTGTTTTTTTTTTTTTGGTTTTTGTGGTTGAAACTTGCTGAGAATTGAGCCTAATAGATGGGAATGAATAGCGTTATATCCGTACAATTTTACACAATAAATAGGTTCTGGGGACTGGAACTATTGGAAATCCGTGATATAAGCGAGAGCGTTATAACGAAGTTTTACTGTAATATGTTATCTTTAATCCCACTCATTTGCATTCCTTTACATTCTTACAAAACATTCTTTTACAATCCTTAACATTCTTTCACAATCCTTAACATTATTTTACATTCATTTATATTCATTTACATTCATTTACATTCCTTTACATTCATTTCCATTCTCGCAATATCAGTATCAGAAAACAGGACAAAATACAAACAGTTGAAAAAATTTTTCATTGTAAACAGACGAGTTTTGTTCACGGGGGACCTCAATCAAGTTGGCTAACAATCCACATCCATGAAGCCGGCTTTTACATTCTTCCACATCAAATGAAGCACGAGAAAATGAGCTTACATCTAGTTAACGATCACCTATGACACGCACACGTTTTTTAATTACCTCGCCTTGCCGCAGCTGCAACTTCTGTTGTCGCTTTCCTTTTTAATCAGCAACTTCTACGCAAATACGGCGAACCTTCTACATTTATTTTTTCCCATGTCGACAAAGGAAGAGAAACATTCTAACGCAGGCTATAGAGTATATACAAAATAGAAGGATCCAAAAAGGTGACAGATACGGAGAAGAAAATGATTTTGAGGAGCAAAAAACGTACGACAGACATCATAAAGTGGGAGATCTTTTCAGAGAGAGAGCGATACGAATAACCGAATAAGAGGAGAGAAGAGCTGCTACAACGCTGTAATTAGAATGAAGACACAGAAACTTCGCTAATTAGAGACAAACACTATACAGACAACGGAGAACAGTTCAAGTTGCACCAATCAGCATCTCACGCTTGCTTTCTCTCTTTTGCCGTCAGTCACCTTTAGACGACTCGACGACGCCGGTTAGTAACGAAGAAAAGTCCAAAATACTGACGCTTTGAGGAAGAATAAAGAGGCTAGAAAAATGGCGCGATAGCACGAGGGACCTTCAAAAGGATCAACATACTATCGAGTATATGTGGGTAAGATTTTAAAGAAAATGTGATTTTTGTCACCTCAAAACTGATGAAACTCGTTACACTTTCAAGGTTAGCTCGATATTAATTCATCGATGAAAATTGCTTCAACAGCTTTTCTGTCTGAGCCCACCAGGCCCAGCTATTTTGCGGGTAGAAGCTCTACTCTTGCACCCAGTTCTATATACGAAGCCCGTAGCAAAAATACATATAGGACTATAGGTATATACGAGAATAGCTGAGAAACGTCCTTATTGTATACTTTTCGAAAGGTATTTTCTTAATTTGCTACGCGAGCCACCGACGAGCATTCTCTTCTGGTTACTTGCGGCTGCTTTTTGCAACACCCCGCTCTGCTCCACTCCACTCCACTCCACTCCACTCCACTCCACTCACCATGCGAAACGCCTCGCAACAGTTTGTGTATAGGTAATTAAGCGTCGGTAAAAGCCAAATACACGCCGCCGTAGCAAAAGTAATAAACGACAACAATGATATGGAGAAAACAAAGGTGAAGGGTTTCGTCGAAGGGACCACGAACAACAGCCATACAGAGGGGAGGGCAGCATGGGGTAGCCATAAGCCGAGAAGCTGGTGAAGGTCTGGAGAGGGTAGGCGTTTCGAGCACCTACTGAAGGTATATACAGATTGAGTGGCATTCCAATAAAATAAATAGTTACCGTGTCGAAAACGGCGGCGAAGGGGGCAGCGGGCGAGTTGAATTGTGATGCGCGAGAAGAGGGGCCAAGGGGCAAAACGTACGCGTGTAAGCTGGCAAAGCTTGTAGCAACGTAAGAAGTAAAGGAGAGGAGTGAGCAGGCGGTGGTGGTGGCGAACAGCTACGATGAGGGGTGAGTGCGGGGCTGAAGCGCGGGGGGTGGGGGGGGTCGCGAAACGAATATAAGGCCGTGATTAATGAGCTGGGTCGCTTAACAAGAGCGTCTCTCTAATTACCGAAAACGAAATGAGTGGCGTTGCACAGCGATTCCCCTCGTATAGCAATTTCAAGCACCAGAAAGTGGGCGAGCGGCTCGTAAAAGCCATTTATTGGTTTAGCTACTTTTTTTCTCTCTTTCTTACAAAAAAAAAACCTCGCCGGTCGGGACAAAAGCTGCAGATGGAAAAAAAATTGTAATTAGAATCGTGTGATTTATTTTTTTTTTCATTCGTCCGAGTAGCTTTTTCAGATGTAGTACCTACTATACACTTCAAATCTAGAAATACATAAAAGCTCAGGTTCAGGAAAAATAGAGGATTATACACGTACAAGAGTAAAAACTAAATAATACAAAATTATTCCTATTTTGTAACAGTTTTTTCAATTTTCTGAAAGTCTTATAAGGAATTTTGAAGAAAAAAAAATTTTTGATGGAAGGTATGTTTTTTCATATTTTGTCACAATAATCAACAATTAATAGTGTCTGGTCATTTTGGAGGTAGTTAATTCTTGTTTTTAGTAGTGCAGGAATCAGGATTGAATAGAAAATCACTTCTAATAATCCGCGTACGCTGAAATGGTTCATTTTTAGTAGTCCTACATTCCAGTTATCAGCAACTGCTAAGACAAATTATAACTACAACGATGTCAACATGCGATGGTATAAAAAAATTATTGTAGACTATTCGAGTCTAAAATTACGTTAAATATCGACGCGTTGGCTCGTTGCCATAATATGGAAACGGTCGTTCTTTCGAGGACAGGGAGAAGGAGTTGTATTAAATAATCCTATAGGAAGCCACTTAAAAGAGATATATTTATGCGAACGTGCCCATACGCTATGGCCAAACGAAGCTAATTAGCTTTGGTGCCACATTTAACGTGAATAAGATGTGGATTCAGAAATCGTTTGGTATTTATAGTCTATTCTCAAGACATAGTTTTGCTACTCTATTCTACAATCGTTAGCTATGACACGATGATTACGAAGCCAACTGCAGTGGCAAATGACCAATTTTGCGGAGGAAATTAGTTTTTGCACATACACACACGCACATAGAAAGAATTAATTAGTTTGTCGTGTCTCTCTCATTCATAAAGCTTACTTCACAACGAAAATCTCTACTGTCTGGCACTAAGGAATGATTTCTATAGTCCTGGAATGCTCTTATAGGAAGTAGATAATATTTTGGTTATGTACAGGAAGCATAAAAGGTTTTGTAGACCCAGTCTGACTCTTAACTGAGGTAAAAGCATTTGGACACTGGTCAAAGAAAGGACATCCTTATCCTTGAAAAATTATCGATAAAAAAATGAACAGAAGTTTGAAAATGGAGAGATTCTCTTTTGGAATATGATAATATTTTGAAAAAGCAGCTAAGACACTAGAATTTAATTAAATTTTTCCTTCGACATTAAATTGTGAAAGTATAAAGTCGTCCTTTTGAAATATAAGTTGTACAATTTGCCGCATTGGGAAATTTCAATGCAGCAAAGTGTCCAAAAGCTAACAGAAGTTCACGCCAATAATTAAAACGTCTTTTGACACCGGTATGATTCTCTGCAACTGATTTATCATAATTTTAGATTAAAAGGTCACTCATGATTCACACGTGCTATGTCTCATTATAAATCTGTTTTAAAATGATTATAATAATTATTAAGACAGAAAGTTAATCAGATGCAACGTGCAATTACTTTCAACGTGCAAAGTATGAGATAAGCTTTTCTGACTGAAGAACAATTTTAAGATTACCTGGACACGACTATAAGTGTTTTTATAGACTACAAAAATAGGAAGTAAGGATACTAAGGACAAAAACTTACTTTTGTTGGCTGCATTTTGTAAATCACTGTATTTTGTAAATCACTGTTTGCTCTTGTTTATCCAATGTAATGCGATCTGAGAAACCATATACAAACCCGGGAAACTCAAGAACGCGTTACAGTGATATGAAGTGGGTGGGGTCAAAAATGTTTTCAGTTTTAACAGACACGGAAGGAGGGGTTGTCCAGCAACATTTTTGTGAATGTGGTAAACCCGCACGTGTGTTCTACGCTGAATACAGTCAAACTGTTTGTACAATAGCTGCAGCCTTCACTGAAGTTTCGTGAAGGCGAAAGATGAATTCTCTTTTACAACAGGAGATTATAAAAAGTATCTAAAAATGTTTCTTATAAAAACAAAATTGTTTGAATATGAAGCGCATAGGGACTTATAAATATTTCTTCATAATTCTTTCCTGAAAAATTTTACTTGGTTACTTTTCCAATCTTATAAGTAAATGTATAATGACATCATCAAAATCTTTTGAAATGTTATAACTAGTGTTCTATGTTATACATGTAAGAATATGTGAACACATTCTTAAATAGCCACAGTTTCTGTCTGTGTTGAAGCACTCGCTGATATAGTGAGTTGCAGAGTTCTCTCATATATATACCAGATTTAGATTATATTCATCTGTTGATTGATTTTAAGAATAGAAATATGATAGATGTGTTTGCATGATTCTTCATTATTTTCTAAGAATCTTACATACATAGGTATGATGACGTCATCTACCCAGTTGTAACATTGAGCTATAAAGAAATCTTATAAGTGTATGATGACGTCATCAACAGCTTTTTAACTGTTATGACTTAAGTACATATAACATTGAGCAATATGTTATATCTAGGTATCATGACGTCATCATCTGTGTTTCCTGTGGGTATGATGACGTCACCATCTGCGGTTCCTATGTTATACGTAGATATGACGTCATCATCTACGGTTCTTATATTATACATAGGTATGATGACGTCATCATTTGCAGCAGTGTGCATCTTCAATAAGTGTATGATGACGTCATCAACAGCTTTTTAACTGTATGACGTCATCATCTGTGTTTACTATGTAATAAATAGGTATGATGACGTCATCAAGGAAGGACAAAAATTGGGACATTATGTTATGGGTGGACATTATGTTATGGTGGGACATTATGTTATGGTGGGACATTGTGTTATGGTGGGACATTGTGTTATGGTGGGACATTATGTTTTGAAATTGGAACACCCAGTACAAAAGAATTCATCTTCAATATGGCAAAATAAGAAACCATGCACAAACCCGGGGCAACATAATTACAAAAAATCAAAAATGTTCTTTGTGCAGTTTCTTCGGTTCTCTCCACCTCCCCCATACTGCTCGGTTCACAAAAAAAAAGTTTATCATTACTTTGTTGGAATTTAACTAGTTTTATTAAAGAAACTTTGAAGTCAATATTCTCAAAATGAGCTTTTTCAGCTTTCAAACATAAAGACATCTAATTGATCTTTTTGGATGATTTTTTTTTTAAGTACTCGTATTTGTCTCCTCTATCGAATGAAATCAAAAACTCGAAATCAAGAATCCCGGGTTTTTGTATGGTATCTCAGATCGCATCACCCATACAGGTAATAAGTGGAATATTTCGAGTTCTGATTAAATTCTCATTAACAATTTAGTTAATCTCTCTTATCACATTACTTTCTTCAACTGCATCAACGCTATCGGATTTCTTTTTTTTCATACAACTTGAACTCTCTTTTTTTGTTTTATAAATTAAAGACATTAACGATTTACGTGTGCCACCAGTAATCAATCTAATCATGCTGATATAGTTTAATGAAGATTAATTATATTTGGACAGAAAGCATATAAAAGGCCAATCTCAAGTAAAGAATTGCATAGAATAACTGGTTTTTGTAAATGTGAATCAACTTAATTGAAAGTAGAGCTCGAAAATTTATAGTGAATCAAAATGAAGTGCTTATTTTTCATATTGATATGTGCGGTTTTCTCATTTGCTGGCTATGTGTCTGCTTATGACACTTGTAATGATGATGACTGCCGGGCCATGTGTGAAAAAACTACCATGGACTCTACACTTACTGGTCCCGAATATCGTACCACAGGTACTTGCGAGTTTGTCTTCGGCGAAGAGAAATCTTGTGCTTGCTACCAAGTAAGAAGCAAAATCCACAACCGGCATAGTCGATAAATCAGAAATGGGTTCGTTTAAATTTTCAGAATTTAATAAAATTTGTTGGTAGTTAGTAAATATACTGTATTAAAATATAATTCTGTTTTGACAATAAGTTTACGAGTTATTACCTATGTGTACTTGTTTACGGTTAATGGTTGGTGTGAAAAATTCAAGAAATACTTTTTTCTCTCTCTTACAAAGTTCCGCCTCGAGTTTGCCACCAAGCAACTGTACATTGATCAACATGAGTAACATTCATGTGATGGTTTGCCTTCTCTCCAGTGAGTACTGTGTAGGGGTAAAATTATTTTCTCCTCACAAACTCGGATAATTATTATTTTAAATTCATAGATTCAAAACTATGACAGTTGAAAAAAACTCCGGTTTGTGCCATTATTTGGCAAATATGATGTACCTAGTTTTTTAGTTTCAAAAATTAGAGCAATCGAAGCAAGCAGAGATAAAATAATGAAATAAAATGTGAAAAGTTTGAGGTAAAAGTCTTCGATTTTTCATTAAAAAAAAAAATTTAATTAAAAAATGTTTCAAAGGGTAAATGAAAAACATTTTTTTTAAAGAGAAACAACAGCTTTATCACGCGACTTAAAACGATTTTTCAAGGGACGTCAATTGCATCGTAAAAAATTCAATGCTTAAAATCTTTTTCTTAAAAATACGAGTAGAAAATTTTTTTATAAGAAAAGTAAATTTTTTCAAGAAAATCTATTCATGTCATATGATACGGTAGTTGGTATTTTTTCGAAAATAAATTTTCAAAGTACCCCTTAAAATAACATTTTTTCATTGAGTTTTAGAAAAATGAAAAATTGAAGACGTTTTTTTCCTCTAGTTTCTTACATTTTTATACGAGTACAATGTATATGGTAAAAAATTCTGCCCGCTGTTAAAAAGGCAAACTTTGATCAGTCTCGAGCGATTTCCTTAAAGGCAGGTTTCACTGTATTTTTTGAAATCGACAAATTCTATTAGAAACTGAAACAAATCAACTGGAAATTGGAAATCTGTTTCGAAATAGATTCTTAAAATGTAATGGCCGAACGAACAGACATCGTTCGTTTGCTAGTATTTGCCCATAAACCCTGAATTTTCTACCGCAAAGGGTAGAAATTAATCGCCCTGCAAAACAGGTATAAGATCTTTTGACTAGAGCCTAGTTGTACGCGTAGTAGCGACGAAATTAGCTGAAAAGTAAATCAATATATACTCGAAAGGTGAAACGAGACCGATTTAGAAACCCAAGTCATAGAGGTTAGGGGATGCTGCGGCAAGGTAAAAAGGCAATAATCATGACAAAATAATTTCGCGTCCGGATTTAAAATGCTCGTTATAATTCTTGCTACCTACTTTTCTCCTTTTTTTTTTTCTTTTTTTTTGTCATTCATTTAATTTTTTTCCCCTCTAACTATAATAATATGAATGTATACTCTTTGTCGCACTCTCTCGTGCCTCTGCACGTCGGGTTTAATGTACGGCCGTCATAAAACGACATATGTTAGCAACGCGGATTATATTGTACGTCGTACGAAATTTAATTAGACGAACGTTAGTCGTCAGTGTTGGCTACAATTGTGTGTAGGTAGTAGGTACCCAGTAGAAATGTGTGCGCGTCCACGTATACACAGCAATAATGTATATACGCTGCGCCGGAGAGCCTTCCAGTATTCGACGTGTGTTCGTGTTTATAAATGCGGTAGCACTGGCTGTTGTAATGACAGAGTGACTCTTCCTCGTCTTGCGTTGTATGGCTGGCAGTTTACACGTGTCCCATGTGTTCTGTCATTAGCGAGCATTTTATATTCGCCACCGATCTAATTAATTTTGAAAACGCGTCGTACGTGACGAGTGGCACGGTAGCGGTGGCAGCAGCTGCAGCTTTTGCGGCAAAGGTCGTAAGTGAGCTGCTCAAAGGCGGGGCTACCGACGTCGGATAAGCTACACCCGCGGCGAGCATGGAAGACGTATGTAAGGGATGGAGGAAGGGAGTTAATGACGAAGAGTCGGAGATCACAATGACATTGGGGGAGGGGGGCTTGTAAGAAGCCTCAGATGGATGAGTATACGAGGCTCGACAATAAAATAAAGTCTTCGTACCAACAATTAGGGGCCTAGTTAGTTTTCTTCCTTTGCTGGGGCAACACTGGGAATTAAGTACCACCTCGCAAGTACAGACAAATTCACTTGCAGGTCAATACCACGTATATGAGGCGTTGAAATTTTAAAATTTAACGGCGGCTGCTAAGGAATTATAAATAAATATGAACAAGATATCTTCATTTTCAATTACTTGGCAGCTGATAAATTGCTTGTGTTTCAATTATGCAATCCATGCGATGCTGTATGCTAACGTGAATTTCCTCAAAAAGGTCATGTGACCTTTCTAGATATTATACCCATTCACATTACCATGGAAACGTTTGAATTGCTCGTACAAAGCTAATTCGTCGTATATTATCTATCTACTAATTTTGTTGCTGCTATAGAAAAAAAAATTTTTCGGGATTCAACAAAATGGGCTTATTTTCTTTACCATTTTTCTTTTTTATTATCTTTTCAACTGCTGCGATTCAAAAAACATCGGATTCATTTTACTTATCAAAATGGAGAATATTTTAGGGTCATAGATATTCTGTAAAAACGTTATCATTAAAATCAATTAAGCTTTTCTCGAGAAAAAAACATTTAATTTTTTGAAAACTACGATTCAAACTTGATTTTCTAAAAAGTAGAATTTTTACATTAAAAAATTCAAGTTTTCATAATATCTCTTGTCACCTTTCAACCGATTGAGAAGATTTTTTTTGCAAAATGTTCACAAAACTTTCCTCTATCGGTAGCCATCATCAGTTTGAAAACGAAATTTCCCAATCGACATACCATTTCAATTGTCCTATCACATTTCTGAACTAAGACGTTCCAACTTCCCCTTCTGTCCACCGGAGAGTTTTAGTCTAACTACTGCCAAACATCAACATGCGAAAGAACCGTTTCTACGAATTTTCATTACTCCTACGAAACCCAGTCGTTTTTGAGACCTCTAAAAATTCAGCGACGATTATAAACTGTTACGTATTTTTCCGATGACTGACGCGGGACAGCAATTGAATGTTTAAAAAATAGTCGTGCGGATTAAAAAATTAGGGTACAATTATTTATTAATTCAGCGACCGACTAATTAGTCAAGGTATTGCGTTCTATAGGAGAAAAATATTATGAAAAAAATTTCAATTCGATAAGATCAAGGTCGGCGTATTCTTTTGTTAATATCCGCAGGCTGCGTACATTGTAGGCACACACGCAATTATAGATTCTAGCCAGTTGAAATGTGCAAATTACGACATGAGTAATTACAAAGTCTAAAAGTTTGACTTAGATTGATCATTATCGACCAGCATAATTTTGGTTTTGGAGACGAACTGAGGAAATTTCTTAATTAGGTGTATACTACGCTCTATGTAGCAGGTAGTAATATGTCAAATTAGAAGAAAAAGTGTAGGTGTACTTACACGAAAAGAAATTTCAGCAGTAAGTTCACTATATTTCATACAGAAAAACAGGGACGATTCAAGGTTAGTAAAGGTTAAGTGCCAAAAAAAATGTGAATTTATGAAAACGCGAAAAAATAAACGTAGAACAAAGTGGTGGTATTTGTAGATGTCGTTATTTTCAACTGCTAGTTTTTGGCTAAGTTGAGGAAAATCTTTTCGAAAGATGATTCAGGGTGTCACATGAAACGCAAGTGTTTCTGGAGAAGTTACCCGAATTGTCAAAGTAGCTGTAGCCTAGACGAAAATGAATTCTCTTTTACATCAATTGCATGTAAGAGTATAATATAAAAATGTTCATCAATTTTTTTTGGGAAAAAAAAAAAATTCAAATCAATCGTGAAGCATACGTTGGCCGCAATATCTACTGCGCCAGCTCATTTCGTAAGCTCAATTTGTAGCTCATTTTGTAAGCTCATTTTGCAAACTCAATTTGTAGCTATCATCCTCATTACACAGTTATAAAAATGAAAAATAAAGCCAATAAAATGCACCAAATTCTCTCGTACCGTGGCTAAAGTTAATGAAAACATGAATAGTTTTCGCACCACAGAAAATTCCCTGCACCATGTAATAAAAACGCTACCCCTATTTCTTACATTTCACAGTATTATTGTATTCATAACGCAGAACCGGATTAATATTTTCTTTCATTTTCATTTTCATAATTTACGCCTCGAAAGAAGAAAATGAACAGGAAGAAATACACACACACGCACACACACACAAAAAACTGGCCAAAATTTAGGCTCACAAATTACGATCCATTTTATCGCTTCACTTGACGATTTCTTTAGCCATTTTATTTTTCGTTTATTTATTCAACGCTCAAAAAAAAAAAAAAATAAGAGAAAAAAATTATACTCGAATAAATCTTTGAGAAATCAACGTGGAATGGTAACATGAGGGATTTTCTTTCAATTTTCTTCTTTTTTTCTTATTTTCGCGTTTGTTATTCAGCATTTTAAGAGATCTAAGTACCTCAATCGTTTACGAGATTATAAACCTAATTTTTACTAAACGTGAATACATAAAAAAAACAAGCTTTTGACATTGCCAAAACCTCTTTAAAAAATTTCATTTTTTTCCGCAGACCAAAGGAAAAGTGAAGAAAAGAGTAGGTGCAGAAAACAAGAAAGAATCCTATAAACGCAAAGCAAGCGGGCAAAGGCCATGATAGAAATAAAGAAAAAAAATCCTGCCTTTGATTCCTTTTTCTTTTCACAAGGAATTGGCATATTATTTAAATACGAGTCGCCAAGGAAATCAATTTCAGTCATGGTTTAGGGGCAGCAGGTTCAAAAAGGACTCAAAAAATTATCAACGTCCGTCGTTTGTTGAAATTTTTTTTTTTCATCCTCTCAAATGCCTCGCTCCCTTTCCCACAGTGAGAAAGTATAAAAGCCCAGAAAAAACGATTGGCGTTCAAAAGGATTTTTTCTGCCGCTCCTTTTCTTTCTCTTTCTTTCTCTCTTAGTCTCTCTCTCTCTCTCTCTCACTCACTCTCTCTCTCTCTCACTCTCTCTATCCTTCTGTGTACTATTTTTGTTTGTTATTTCGTTATTAAAAAAGAAAGAAAATGGAAAAACACGAGCAAAGATTGACCTCTTGTGAAAAAAAAAAGAAGCTTTAATGGCGCATATGTCAAAGATATTTCACGTCAAATTTTCGCAGAAATTTGATTTTTTTTTCTGAAAAAAAAAAACAAAAAACAAAAAAACAAAAACAAAAAAACGAATTTCCCTTCCGCATTTACGTCAGCCTTTTACATGTATTTTTTTTATATGAGCTTTTTTTTCTACATATACATTCGTCTCACTCTCTATTTCTCTTTTCCGTGCAAAAGCCATTTTGAATTAATTTTTGACCGAACGACGCGACGTATGAAGATTGGAAAGCAACGTACTTCTATGAAAGATAAAAACCTCCGGTTATTTCGATAATGTATTTCGACTCAACCCTTACCCTCGCCGCCGTACTGCCATTTTTATTGGTTATTTATTCGAAATGCGAATCGAGCGAAGAAACTACAGAGCCGAGGACCGCAGGAAAAAGTGAAACGACGATGGAAAAAAGATCAGTGAGTTTTCAGATTTTATGAAATTTTTTTCCAAAGCTAATTAGCATTAAAAGTGAATTCGTGTAATCTTATTGACGACAAACGAAAATAGTCTTTTTTTTTTTACCAAATTTTTTTTTACCAAAAAAGAAGGAAAAGAAAACCTGCTAAAAAGGGGAAATTGCGATTGATATTTTGGGTATTTTTATTCGGCGTATATTTTTTCAACCTTGCAGAAATTCTGTTTACCAGTGACGGATTACACTCATACATAACATAACGTCATAATTCTAAATAGAATAATATTATGAAAATACTTTTGATTAGAATTACAAATAAAAGGGGAACAAAAACGTAAAATAAGCTGAATAAACCAACAAATGAATAGATGCATAAATAAATAAATTGAATAGCTCAACGCAACAACCAGCCAACTGCAATGTAGAAAACCACAAAAAACTGCACAACTTTGGGAAAACAGTACCTACATAGAAAGCTGAAAATAGGATGAGAGGAGGTCTATTTAGCACGAAACACTCTTCTAAACAATTTAATATGATTGCGCATACAATATATTCCGATTTAAAAGAAATAGCTTTTGAATATTGAAAACTTCGATTAACCTGAAGTAGTCAAAATATCTTTGGCACCAGCCATCGACCACTGTGTTTTCAATACTACGACAAATCCTGCAGACTTTTTCACTGTAATGTGGGCTAAACTGATGAAGAGATATGCTTTCAGATACCTTGGAAACAACCTGAAGTACATCATTCGTTTTTCCAAAATAGCGTTGCAGCCATCTTTGAAAACTGTACAAATAATATTCTCATTCACTCAAATTATTTTTCACACCCTTCACGCAAACGACGCAGGCTAATACATCCAATTTACTTCGCCACACAGACGAAATCACCGCCGAACACAATGAAACACAGAGAGAGAGAGAGAGAGAGAGAGAGAATTCACCCGCCAACGTCGAGCTTTCAAATTCCATATTTGTTTTATCGTTACGCGTCCCACCTTCTGCATCAGCATCATGTGCTGGCGCCTGCTGGAGCCCTCGTTTTAATAAAAAAAAAAAGTAAATTTCTTACAGATCATTAAAATCTAACGAACGTACCGGCAATCCGTGTAACCTTTTTCGTCGTCGTTAAATGCGGAAAAAATTTTAAAATGCCTTTTCCAAGAAATGCCTCTCCCTTCGTAAATTTCTTTCTGCTTTTTTCCACACCCCCTTCCCCCAACCGACCCTCCTCGATCTCATCACTTTCTGCCTCGTTTTCCAATGCTCTTCCCCTCCACTCTTCACCATCGCCACCTTATGTCGTACTTCCACTAACCTTTACCCCTACTCACCGCACCCCCTTCAAGGGATAGGCGAGGCCAAATTGTCTGGTTTGTTTCCGACGCTTCATTAGACATTATACGCTTTTCCCAAATTGCTGTACTTCATCAGTCATTAGGATTGTAAAGAATCCCCCGAACGCTCGATACACCCCATCCGAGGGGGCCGGGGAGCCACCGAGGGGAGGCAGGTGGCACTGTGAAGGCCGTTGCCGTTCGACGGATGACGATAAACCGAAGGGGGTGGTGGGGGTGAGGAAGTTTGGTGCGACGAGGAGGAACGCAGACATGTTAACTTTTTCGTTGATTGCGACGGGTGCGAAGGGGTGGTGGAACAGGCTGGTGGAGGGGTGCACGTGCATGCGAAGTCAGCGGGAGGAAAATTGAAAGGAAAACTTAATTTAAAATCAAGGAAGAAAACCCTGTAACACACAAAAACACGCAGAAAGAGAGCGAATGACAAGAAAGGGATGAAGGGATGTGGGAAGAGTGCGAACCGGTGATGATGATGAAGAGGGGTGGACGAAAGAAGAGCGAATGATAAGACGAATGTCGGTTGGAAACGAAGATGTACATTCGTTAACCAGCATTCCATCGAGAGGAAAAAAAAAATTGTTCCCTTCTTTTGGTAACCTCATGAACGTGTATATACCTTCGCTTCGACATTTGTGAAAATTTCTCGCTGAGTAGGGAGCAGAAAAACGGCGGCTAGGGCGGACGGGGTTAGCATCGAGAACTTTTTCAGTGCCCAGAATAATAGCTCCAATCAGTATCAGTCGTCCTTGTCGAAACGATTAAAAGTGGGGTCGAAGAGAGAAAAACAAAATCGAAAATTTTTTCATATAGCTGATGGCTAAGAGCAAAGTTCGGATTTCAAATTCATCTCGGGGAATTTCCCCCCCAAATCTAAAAAAAAATAGACCGATAATCCACAAAAAAATTAATTTTCTTGAACCCCTCCCCCTTTATGCTAAAAAAACACAATCTCACCATTTTAGCATTTACCATGCTTTCAAAAAATTTGGATCCCCCCCCCCCAATGGAGTTCTGGATCCGCCACTGGGAGCATTTTAATACTACAGTTGAAACGATGAAATGGGTTGAATCTACAATTCAACCACGGATCAATGTGGAACTCGAACTCTAAAACTCGACTTCAGTCAGAAAAATATGAAACTTACTGATAATTATATATTTCTCTCAGAGAGAAAACTGCTAATTAAATTGTAATATCTGCATACTAACTTTGGGACGATTCAGGTTTCATTTGAAAAATTAATACAAATTTATCAAGAATTAGAAAGAAATATTGAGAATTAATAAGAAATATTGACAATTAGTATAAATATATTCAAAATAAGGGTGCTGCATACTAAAATTCAATATAAAGTAGGGGTCGCTAAATCCATCGCTGGATAATGCAGATTGTCAGTTATTACGGATAGAACCTGAAAGTTCCGATCAAATCGACCAGCCACAGTATAATTATTCGTTGCCGCTTATTATCCACCTATAATATCGGTTTATCCGGACAAAAATTTGAATAAAAACTGGTTCATAGATGTTTTTCCCTTGAAATAAAAACAAAGTTATTCTTCCTCCAACCCAAATTTTATAAACTGTCAGCAGATTTCATTAATTCGAAGATGAATACTAATGGATTCCATATGAGATAGGCTCTATAGTTATTCTACAGTACGTATTCCAATAATTTTAAGCACTCAGCTCTCGTAAGGTTATCGAAAATTTGCACCTTCAATGAAACAGGTAACTGCATTATTCTCGCTTTAGTATTCTTTACGTATTCGCAAGGCCAAAATGGAGAGGTAAGAAAAGAATGAGAAAAAAAAAATGCAAATAATTTTATAAAGCGAACGTACAAATGGAATTTTAACTCGCAGATCGACTAGTATGAAAGTTCGACTTCTGTAAGGAGAGAGAGAGAGAGAAAAAGACTACAAAGGCTGAAGTAACTTTTCCTATCGCACGCACAGTGAGAAAACGGTAAAGTAAAAATAGTGCAAAAGACGAGCGAAAAGTAACATTAGCTTTTTTTTTTTCGGTACTCAGTGTAGGCATTAACATAATCGTGTTATTAAAACTCGACAAGTTACAGACAACTGAGACGAATGAGAGGAGTACTTGGAAGAGGATATGATCGCTGGAAAAGCGAGCCAAGGGGAGACCATTATATAGAGAATTTATACGGGATCATAGGAAAAACGGAAGGCGAGAAAGAAAACTGTCAGTAGAGGGAGAGATCGCAGAGTCGAAAAAGTAAAGCGGAAAAAAAAAAGGAAACGAAAATGTAAAAGTCGATGATTTAATTTATCACAGTCTCGGTGAAAATTCGACAAATGTTTCAGTTTTTTCCATTCTTCTTTCTTTCTTTCTTTTTTTTTTTTCGACGTGCGAACTTTTTTTTTGGTATTATGTGTCCAACTTTTAAGGAATTATAATATACCTAGGTTTTGGATTTTAGAAAAATGCCAATCTAAAAATTTCGAGTGAATTCTTTTCTGTACAAATTTTTAGAAATCTTTTATAATGAATAGCTTAACGCAATAACCAGCCAAGGGCAATGTTCAAAATTCACGGGAAAACACAAAAAACTGCACAACTTTGGTAAAACAGTAGGTACATATGTGTATAGGAGTACATAGAAAGATGAAAATCGGATGAGAGTATATGTTCAGTACAAAATATTCAATTCAGAAATCGATCGATGATCACTTGCGGATATTCTGTATCGCTTCGAGAGAGTCGTTATATCCGAAATTCGACCTTCATAGAATTTTAAAGCTAAAAAATGTAAGATCTTAAAACTACGTAGTGTACTGACTCGGAGAGAAAAAAAAACAACGCATTTTTTTAAGCAAAAGGAACGTCGTTCGAAACAGAAACTTTTGTTTTTGGGTCGTCGAATTAAAATGTCAATTATTTCCACCATATAAAAGACGACAAACAGAAAGAGTGAGACAGTCGAAGAGAGCGAGACAGAGTCCAGAGTTAACGCAGAAGTTTTTTCCAGTTTCACTCGTCACTAATCAAAAACAATGATATTGAGGGTAAAAACTTGCGTCCAGTTTCCACATATCAACACATAGTATATTCGTTGGAGCACATATACTAACCCCTCAACTTCTGCACTCACCCAGGAATCTTCACAATACACACACACACACTCCAGAAAATCCAAACATATGTGAAGATACACACGAGTGAAATTCGTAAGTATAATATGTTTCTCGATGCTGGTGAAGTAAACTGTGGAAGGCCTGCTGCTGAAGAGGGGTCAAGGCGGGCCCACACAGATGGAGTAAGCGGAGGTTACGAAAACGAATGGAATTTCGCAGTCGTCGCAAACAGACCCAAAACTGTTAGATTGATGATCTTTTTTGTAAAATAATAAACTCTCCGGCTCTCTTTCGTCGCTCATTGTTTTCAAGTTATTTCTTGAAAGAATCGTTAGTTTCTCGTTCTCTCATTGTGTATCGATCCATTAGTGCAGCAGCCACACAATGGGCCAAAAATCGACGACGACGAGAGCTTTTTGGGAACATTTTTACGACAGCTTGGACGGCGAAATGGAAGTAAACTTTACTTATATATAGAAAATCGGTACTTCAACATAAATCCGTACTCGAGAATCCGTGAACGAATCACCCCAAAACGAAAAATCTTTTCTTAAAAAGCTATTAATTCTACGAAAAAGGCAATTGGGCTTATAACGAGGTTATACTATAATATTGGTGGGGAGAGTGTTTTCTAGGAAAATAAATACTACTGTATTCTTAAAAACAAGGAAACAGTGAATTGAAAATATTAATTTCTATAATACGAATTCGCAACAACAAGAGGTGAAAAATTAGCCCCCAAAAGGTAATAAGTCCCATTAATTTTGAGGTAACAAAAATCAAATCATTTCATGCGCAGTAACATGTGTAATAAGTCACATATTAAATAACCATTTGCTCCTTCGTAATTTCTTACCCACGTTACCCTTTACGGGTCTATAAATGGCTATATTTGATTTCGATATAGTGATTTGAATGAAACTTTCTTCTCCACAGGTTGACAGAGGAGTGGAAAAGGAAGGGGTGAAAGCAACCAAAGTTTAATAAAGAGAGAGCTGCATCGTGATACAATATTTACTATTTATGCAGTAAAAATAGTAGAGGCTTTGTACTATTGGTTCTACTTGCAATGGAATCCCTTATCATTTACTCAATTCGGTAATCTACTTCCTTTGCTCAAATTTTACAATACATGTCAAGATTGAATATGCAGTCTATGAAAAAATGCTGAAAGGAGCACTGAAGTTGTTCAAAATTTTACAAATAAGTATGTAGAAGGAATCAGACTTAACTTTTAGAATTTTTAAATTCAATATCGAATCTAATGGTCGAAGAAGCGTACGAGTATATCGGTATCTCAAAAATTAAACGAAATATAAGTTTCTGAAATTGAAAAATAAAAAAACTTGATTTTGAGAGGAAGGACTTCAAAATTTTTTAATTAACACATATTGAACCACCTATTACCCTTCATGAAAATTCCAAAAATTGTACCTTCTTCGCATTTTTTACAGAAAGAAAAAAAAAGTTTAAATTCGAAAAATGCTTTCGTTTACGACTGGCGAATTTCACTCGACAGATTCAACATTTATGCGGCAAATTGAAAAACTCGAAACTGACAGGATCGAGATAAGTCAGAGTCTCTCGAAGGGTGCCACCAAATGAATATACATTTGGAGTACATACATGTATAATCCACGTACACGTTCGAATAAAGAGAAAAATTTGTACTCACTGCAGGTAGTCCCTTTTGCACAAGATCATATTATCTTTGGTAAAGCAAGATGGACTGACATCGGCTAAGGTACACTGGCAAACTTGGCATTTAAGGCAGTGATGGTGGTAGGTCTGGTCCATCATCTTCAGCAAAAATCGGTCCATAATTTTGGTGCCGCAGCCGGCGCACATGTGCACTCCATTCTGGTTGCTGGAGCTGTTGTTATTGTTGCCGCTATTGCTATTGTTATTATTGTTATTATTATTTAAAAAATGGTGGTAATGGTGGTGGTGGTGGTAATTATTGAGTGAGTTGGGAACGTTCCCGTGGTGGTTGAGCTGGCCTCCGCCCACGTACGCCGGATGCGGTTGCAGGTGATCGTGGTGAGGGCCCATGATGTGGCCGTTGGGTGGGCCCCCGGTGGGCGTGTGGCCACGGTACGAGCTGGGCACGCCGTCCGAGTTGGGCGAGTGCGGCGAGCTGAGATCCGGGTATGGATGGTGGTAGTGCGGGTTCATGGTAGCGGTTGCAGTAATAGCGGCCAGTTTGAATTATTTTCTGCGCAGAGAAAAAACAATGAAAAAATTAATAACAAAATTCATTGCGAATCCGATTTAACGAAAAATTAGCGATGAGACAAATTCGGGTGTTGAAAATAACTGATTCTTGAAACGCTAACGTCATAATTCTAACTGCGTAAAAAGAACAGTCCTATTTTCAAACGAAAATTTGATTTAAGGGCTGATTATTGTAGCTCAATTGATTGAGTTAAACGCCCCGACAGTGAATATCATGTTTTTACCCGATCTGCAAACTGTGACGCAAATGTAGAGGAAAATTGTGACGCGAAATGTGACGCAGATGTGGCAAAAATTCAACCAATCAGGAAGCAGTGGCACGTTTGTGACACTGATGTGACCAATAATTTTTCCACTGGAAATATTATGGGTCACATCAGTGTCACAAAACTCACATTTCTCCTCCACATTTGTGTCACATTGCAGATCGGGTATATACCTACTTTATTTTGTTAACCAATTTTGAAAAAAACAGTTGACCAAAGTTGTGAAAATTACTATTCATTGTAAATATTCGAATATTTTGTTGTACTTTTTAATATCTTAGATAACATATTTTACTATTTTTGTAGTAATTTTTGCTACAAATCTTGAATTGTTCCAGCTTCCCTATTCAAATTGTAATAATTACCATTGACATTTTTCTCAGTGTGTATAAAAAGAAGTAAAAATTTCTATTCATTTCTTTCAGTGCACAGTGCATACTTACATACCAGTTGAGAGCAAGGTGATCGGATACAATATCATAAAAGATGTTCAAAATATCACAAATAATACGTAGGTTATATTTTATAGGAATTCAAAACAAAAATAACTTCAGAATGACTGGAAAAAATATAAAAGAACAGTGATACCTTTTTTGTAGAGGAAAAGCCTGCAACAGGTACAAGAGATACGTTCGTTAACTCGGGTATTCAGGATCATTCGATATGGGAAAATGTTATAAAATTGAGAGTTTTGTAAGCAAGTTGAGTGCTAGAGCTCATCACGAGGTAACTTGTTCTTGGAATATAGTTAAACAGATACAACATTTTGATAACAACGATGTTTCATAAACTGCAGTTGGCGATAATTATACGAGGCCACAAGAACAGCACAGTTCATGACAAGGGAAGCATAATCATTGACAATGAATTTTATTGTTTACGACGAAGATAAATGTTAACAAACTGGCGAAAAATACAAAAAAAAAATTGATGGCACATGTTAGTTACACTTATTTTGGTTAACGATGCTAGATTAGAGAAGTGAACCTTCCTGCCATGTGCTGAGCAGAATTCGTTAATGAAGTATATTCATCGAATGTAAAAAGTATATCACTTGCAAATACTCGTAACAAACAGTTGTCGAATAAAAAATTATTTTTGAAAGCAACAACGCAAAAATTCATCTCTGATAGGCGAAGTTGGAGGGCGGCTTAAAATAGTGGGAGAGTGAGAATTTTAATTTGATTTTTACTAATTAACTATTAGGATCCAGTACTACAAGCATTCCTGCTTTTCTAATGGAACCTGCTACACTAGAATTTTTGTCGAATTTTTGGCACTGTAAGCACAAATTTCTTCAACTTAGGTCAGTTTTGATCGACAAAACTTAATTTGCAGCTACAAAATAGCAAATTACTGATAGCTTAAAACCAATAATATTCGGACATATTATATAAGATTTTCACATTGAGGAAAAGATTAGCATCGAAAGAAATTTTCAGTCAGATATACAACACAACCAAAACTAATAGTACACCAACAAGAATTAGATACATATATGCTAATTATTTCAACATTTCTCGATTTGAAAGGTGATATTTTCGAGATATAGTTGCCAAATTGTTTTTTAAAATATCGTCGAACTAGTTTCATTATTTGTCTTCATTTTCAAGTTGAGCTTTTTTTTTTTCTTCTTCTTTTTTAATGGGCTCAGATTCTACCTCTCAGGGTCGTGAGAACGGGCACACAAATGTACGTGTAGGTACAAAAATTTAACCCTCTCTCGAAAATGAGCGGTTCTCTCGTACTTTTTAAACGAATTATGCACGGTCGAATCGATGAACCGTACCAGTTTGTTTTTGGTCGGAGCTAATTATACGGACAAACGTTTCATTAGTCGATATGATGACGATAATGATGATGAGGATGATCGTAGAACAGGTACGGCCAGATGAAAATTACCGTTCATTTCCCCCTCTCTTCTTCGTAAAATCTTACAAAATGAAAAAAAAAAAAAAAAAGGGGGAAAGAGAAAAAAAAAACGAAATAAAAATAATATCGGTTTCGGAGATAGGTAATATTAAAGACCTCCTTTGCTGGCGCTTCAATTTTCACGGCCACCTTTCGCACACCCAGCAAGGCAGCAAATTATACAACGTATTAATTACGGTACACCTATAGACGGAATTTCGTTATCACAAAAGCTGTAGATACGAGTACATTTTGATACGTGGTTATTGAGAATTAAAAAAAAAAAACCGAAACAAAACAAAAAAACACGAGTTCGTTTAAAACCTATACCTACATATTATAACCTGCAGGTATCAATTAAATGAATTTTTTCCAGGTTTCCAAAAGGAGAGAAAGATCTTTGAAAAGGGTGTTCTATATCGATTAAAGCGACGAACGTGTTCAGCAATGTTTTCACACTAATTTCGGTAGCAATTTTTACGATTTGTATGAGAAAAATGGGACAATTCAAGATCTATAGAAGACATTTTACCACAAAACCAGAAGAATCGGTCAAAATCTAGAGCCTATTTCTATTATTTGTTACACGTTTGAAGTTAATACAGATAAATTAACATATTTTTGTTGGACAAACGAATCGTTCATTCTCATATTAAGCAGGAAATCGTGATAGTAATTTTTCTTAACCACTTCTAGATTTGGTTTTCTTTCCAAGGTTAGTTAATCGCTGCTATTATATTTACGAAAGCCTTATACTGTCAGGTTTCTTACACTTCACAAAGGGTCAAAAACGAGCTAAAATCTAATTGTTGAAGATACGATTCACAGAAAACGAAAAAATTATGTTAGAATCATTTTTTTGCACTTATTTCAACTGTTGCGAAGCCTTAGCTTTCAAGATGCAACTTCATTTTTGTTTTTAATATGAAAAATAAGAAGTGACAATATTATGCTCACAGAAAATACAAGGTTTACAACCTTTCTTCCTAGCAAAAAGAAAGAAAAAATGCGTAAAGTACCTCCTCTTAAATTCCGCAAACTCTTAGCTTCCTCTCTTCTTATCACATACAAGCATTTCTTTGGAGGTAATAATGCTTTGATCAACTTCGATCTCGAAACAACCTGATTATAGTTCTCATCTAAATACGTAAGTTGACAAAAGTATAGTATTACCGTCAAAGTAATATGTGTAGTAACACTTTTTTTTTTTCATATTTCTATTATCCAATGGACTTGGCGACTTTTTGCTCTCAAAGAAATCGATCAACTCCGCATAAGGAGTCCAATTTCAGGCCCTCAAAGAGACGCTCCACCGGTGAATTATCGTGCCTGAAGAGGTTGCAGATGCGCATCAAATCGAAGGTCACGGGTCATCACACTCTGTCAAGACATGCGGCCATCATCTTCTGCAGTCTTCACTCTGCAGAATGCGCACTCAGTTCCGCAACACGGCCACAAATATAAACGCTGCTCGTTTCACGGACTAATATCCTCTCCGTCTCATTTCTCAACTCGAAGCACTCTCTGCAGCTTCGTATGCACACCTGGCACCGCACTATTCGCTCTCGACAGAGGTGGCTGTGGCATTCGAAGCCATTTCCACAACCTTCCACTCACTCGCCTCCATCATCATCCTTTCTCTTCCGAGATCATAGCCACAGTCACCAACGACCAGCCAGTTCTGTCGCCATCGACACAAAATCGACGACGACGACGACGACGAATTTTTGGTCCATCGAGCACGTTTCATTTGCTCGGACCAAATGAAGCGCATCTTCTTTCGCCTCTGTCTGTGGGTTTCGCCGAAGGTCGCACAGTGAATTCGAGGGAGGCGAATGCGAGTGCGACTGAGTAAGAGGAGATTTAGAAAAAGAGCTGCTGTATATCGCTGCTGCTACTCCAGCCAGAGTATAATGCTTGCAAAATATTTTTCCACTTCATTAACGGCCATTATTGGCGGTTATAATTGGTGTCCGGAGGTTGTAAATTGTGTGGCATAGCTCTGTCGAGGGCACTTGGCACATTTTATGGATCGTATGAACTACTCGAAGAGTAGTTGTTTATCCGTCTTGTATCTGCCGAACAGAATCTTCTGAGTACAAAATTTTTATTATATTAACCTCTGTTTTCGACGTTCCAAAGTTAAGGAGTCTTTTTGGAGGTCTTGAAAAACAGTTTTTTTTTTTTTTGTAGCTCTGAAAATAGGTGGGAAAATGAAATTAAAAAGCTCGACGCAACAACCAGCCGACAGCAATTTTTCCAAACGAAGAAACACAAAAAACTGCACAATTTTGGGAAAACAGTACACAGAGAGCTGAAAAATGGATGAAAAGATATATTATAATTCGGTTCAAATCACTCTTCTAAAAAATCAAAATGATTGTATTCACATTTGAAAATAAAGTAAGCTTTTGAAAATCGAAAACTTGGCTGCGGTTGTTGCCTCGAGTTGACATTTATGTATTTTCAAATTATTTTTATTTTACTCTCCAACTATTCCTATCATTATCGGGGAGAGAGAGAAATGACAGTATGCACCGAGTGGTGAAATAAAATAACCTTAATCTATGGACGATAATTCGATTTTCACGTTTTAGTTTCAACTGATACTTAATTCGTTAATTTTTTCTTTCAATATTTTCCTCAATTTTTTCAAAGTACAAGTATACTTTGCATAAAATTCAAAAAAATGGTACATAACGGTACTGAATTAGCTCTTAATCTGCGCTTAGAGTTACATTATATAGAGACAATAATTTGGATCAGCTAATTGAGTCGACCTAAGAAAAAAAAAAAACGACTGAATAAATAGATCGATTTTATCAATCAAAAACAACTTAGGACAATATTTACGATCGAGCAGCAAGGGGTTAAAACGTTTTGGCCATTAAAATAGTGATTATCGACTCGCTTTTTTTCCTACATTTTTCATTCTACCTTCGTAAACAGCCTTCAATTTCGAAATTAAATCTTCAGATTTTTTTTTGGCAACTTAAGTGGTCGAGGCGAGTAATTTATGGAATATACGTGTTCTATGTAATTCGGTAAAGAATTATTCATTGATGAATTCTGTGGCGCTTGGATGGCTATAGGTGCGGCGAAACCTGATTTTGAATGAAATTCAAGTTGGTGCCAATATCACGACTTGCCTCATTCACACGAGTCCAGTTTGCAGCAAAGACTAATTGACAGCTCAACGTTCCTGTTTTCTATTTTCTTACCCACGTCGACACAGATTTTCAATTTTCAAGACTGGCAGAAGCACTACTTCTCTTACAAGACACTACTTGTCATCAACCTATAGGGGGCTGAAATTTTTATGGAATTTATTTTTCCATGAAAACGAACCACTCATGCGGGATGGGAGGTGGATAATTAAAAACGGAAACCGAGTTTTAGGCAAAAGCTTTTTATACGTTGAAAAATACGAGGTTGAGCCTATAGTGCAAGCCTGAACTTCACTTAAGCCACTATTAAACCCCCCCCCCCGCCCACGTTTTATTTTACTGGACTACCATTATGCAGTATCTCGCAGATTTACGCAGCTGTAAAACTTGACAATTTTCTTCAGCCACTATTGACTATACAGTGAATCACCAAAATCTATGCGGTTCTCGACGACGATGATATCTCAAAAATTTTCTCACCTTTTTTCATCGCACGTCTGCGCCATTGTTATTTTTGTTTTTCCTTCTCCTTACCATCGCCTGATTTATGGCCGACTGTGGAAACCATTTAACCGCATCGTCGTCTTTCGAGGATATCTATAAGCTCGGTAATTAAAATCAAACGTCTGAGGAACAATTCGATCAGCAGTTAGACAGCGCACCGCAACGTACATCACTATATATGCGGGTAAAGCTTCATTAACTTTTTTCATTATTTTTTTCAATTAATTTCCTAGACCACGTCTAGAAGATATCGTTTCCTCCCTTTCACTACTACCAACTATTTTTTCTCCTTTTTTTTTTTTTTTTCGGTCTGCCTCTTTCCCAGTTTTTCTCCCCTCGCTTTTCTTTCACTTATAATCCTTCTTCCGGCCGAATAAATTGTTTTATTGCGTCTTATTTCCTCGAATATCTATATGGTTCTCTTCTATAATTTACTCACTTTCTCTCTCTCTCTCTCTCTTTTGTTTATACTCGTGGTGAGATATTAATAGATAATACGTCATTTTTCTATACGAATTCGTATCCTTATTTTCAGTAGTCGCTGATCACTTCTCTGATCTGTAAATACAGCTTGACAAACTTTCGACAAACGTGAAAAATGATTTAAATCTTGAATTTTTTGGCGGTTTTGGTTGATTATAATATCTGATACATGTTTTTTAAGACTTCATAAAAAGAATTGTCGCATTGGTCTTATAGTTGAAAATTAATAAATTCAAATAAAAGTATGTTATATCAAAAATTTAGAATGGCTCTTAGAATAATTTTTCTTGAAAATCTCATAACGCTAGCGATTCACGGCTAGAAATCCTGTAAGAAACAATACCCATCTAAAAATTTTTCAAATTGGCGTTTCTTGCGTTTTGCAAAAAAAAACTTCCTCGACTAATAGTCCTAAATGTACTCGTACATATGGATTTTTTATAGAAATATTTTTTAGGAAAGAGTTACGCATACGGAACTGAGCATCACAATAATCAAAAGTCACTTACTTTGAACAAATCACGCTTGGAGACTCTTGGAATTTGGGAAGTTTCACACTTCTGGACGAAGTGTTGGTACGTTTGACTGCACCTGCAAAAAAGAAAACATACCAAATTACATTAAAAAGTCAGAAAAAAATGACTTGGTTGCGAACAATTTTTATGATTCAATTTTTTTTGTTTGTCATCATTATTTTTAAAAAAAAAGTCAAATTTCTCTCACGTTGATACTTTTCAACAGTCTCATTAGTATTTCATATGTAAAATAGAGGTACTTCCAATAATTCCAACTTGGTGCACTTTTATAATATACTCGTAATTCACTGTGGACAATCATTCAGCAACTTGATAATATCTACACGTGTGAGAACTTCACACTCACTAAGCAGCTTGGCCAGCAATCAAAGTGATTTATGTAAATCATTTGAGTTGTCAACTTTTTAATTTCACTCCTAAAGCTGCATCAGTACTTTCAAATCACCTCAATTAGCTTCGAAAAACCATTTGTATAGGCACAATGAAAACCTTTTCGGGTAGCGACGAATAACCGTCCCACAAGCACAACTTTACTCCACACTTTAGTAGAAAAGTTTATGTTCTTTGGAATTTCACTTTCAGATAACAACAGAAAAATTAACATAAAACAATTTCGCTGTTTTTTCACGCACTATAATCCACTTTCAACTTTTTCCAGAAGGGGTCTATACTTGAAGTAACTTGACGATTAATTCTTGATTAAATTAATTGTATTTATTTATTCGAGAGCATTCACAAAGGCGAATTAAAATATTTTCCTCCATTTCTCTAACGGCATTAACATCGCGAGGAAAACGACTTTCACCGAATTAAAATGAAAAACTTGAGATACAATTTAGCTTTTAGCTCTTCCTCTACCCCTCGCCTATTCATTTCGCTCTTCCTCTCCCTCCCTCGTCCCCCCGAGCATAAGCAATCTTTTACTTGGCGATTGTTTATTGATAGTAGGTAAATTCTGATGTTATAAAGGACTAAAAGAAAGATAAAAAGATTTTCTTTTGTCATTTTCACAATAAAGTACGAGTACATGAAGAAAGTACTCGTATATTTTTCGCAATACGCATTATTAAAAAAAAAATTTCAAAGCACTCGAAACTAATTTAAAAAGCAATCGTTTTTGTATAGGTACATCATAATTACACATACTAACAAACGATACATAACTAATACGCTTCAATTACTTATACGAATCTTCTCCATTAGATTTCAAATGGGTATTAATACTACATGCATTTTTATCAACCTAAATAGATGATAATTACCCTCAACTTTACACATTTGACCTTGATAATTTATAACCTTCACCGTGACCATGCATCTATGACCTCGACCTTGACGCACAGACTCGATTCAAACTAAACGTCACCTAAAAATAATTATCGTTGAAATGGACCTATATGTCGTTTGAAAAATATGAAAATTTAGTTTTAAGCGAGTTTAATAAAAAATTTCATGTCTGTTCGAATGCAGACGGCAGCTTTTCATAGTGAAAAAAATGTCGGGACTAATTTTTACTATTGTTATGAGAAAACTGGGACATTCGAGATTTATAGTAGAAATTACCACATGGATAGCAGTATATATACCATCTTAGATGGTAGAAAGTACAAAAAATACCAGGAATATTAACAAAAAATCTTGAATCGTCCCTCTTTTCACACAAGAAATAATTAAATTACAATTCATATTTTTCAGTGCATCTTCAAAATTGGTCAAGATACGACTTTTTCGCACAATATCAAACAAAATGTGTTTCAAATAAAACCTCCATAGTATTCCAACATAAGAAAGTACAACTTTCCGCCGCACATTCCTTCCCCATTCTCAGTAAAATCTTTAAAAAACAAAAACAACGAATCAGTAAGGCAAGAAAACCAACTCGAGACGATGCTGAAAAATTAAAAGCTGTCAAATACGAGTTCATGCAGCACGTGGAAAAGTTTAATAATTTTACTTTTGAAACTAACTAGAGGTGGGGGGGGGAAGCGATAAATTGATGGCTGCGGTTGTTGTCTTAGAAAGTATAACCGCATCCCCGAGGAGGTGCATTCGACTGCAACGTTGTTGCATCGATGCAATAATATATTATTCAACGTGAACTGCGAGGCAGGTAGTACATATAATATTATGAAAACGCATACTCGCACCCACTCTTTCACATTCAGCCAATTCCATTTTCGCGGTTTTTGTTCGCTAATTAATTTGCGAACACGCCGTGGAGTTGAGTTTGACAGGCAACTCGAAAGAATACCTAGATGCATCCATAGCTCGTCGTAAGTTACTAGTAACTCGTTACCCTCGATCTGCTCAAAATTTCATTCGTTACTTTTTGCTGCGTCAAAGAAAAAGAGAGATATGCGCGGCGGGCGAGTCGAGGAGAAGTTGTAAAAAAGTTGACGTGCATGCGGTAAACAAAAGCTTTTGGAAATTTTGTTCATTTCGTATTCACTCGTTTTGCAAGCCACTCCGCATCCCACTTCGTCTTCCTTTGAGCATTTTCTTATACGTTTGTGCAGAAAGAGCGACAGAGAAGAAGAATTGAAAGTGAGAGGATGACACAGAAATGAATGGTGGCAGAAAGAAGAGCAATATTTACACGAAGAAAAATAAAATGCTAACGATTAAGACTATATAAAAAAAAAAAAAAAATAAATAAAAAAAAAAAAAAAAAAAAAAAATAAAAAAAATACCCGGAATAAAAAATTTTCAGAATCCATACTCGTACCAAACTCTCTGACTCGATTCTCGTAATCGATTTTCAGAATCATATGGAATCCATCAGTCTGACCTGGAACTCGATATATATGTATCCAATACCCGAATCTACAGAATCAATTACCGAGCCTTAATTTTACGATAGAAATATCGAGTCCAAAAATGCAACCATCTCTGAGAAAATATACTTCTAAAGTCTGTTCCAGTTAAGAGTTCCAAAACGTAACAATGCTTTAACGAATGAGAAGAAATTATTTTTGATTTCAATCGTGTTTCAACCAATCGCTTTCTTCAAATCCTTGTGACGTCATGGAACTCTTAACTGGAGCGGACTATTAGTTTGAAAAAAAAATAAGACGAAAACCTTTCAAACTAGCACAAAATGACGTAATAATAAAGAAGAGTTCATATTGTTACACATATTATTAGAAAATTAGAGTCGATGCTAATCTGGCAGATTCTGAGAGTCGATTTAACAGGTAACCGATTTTAAAAGTCGATTCCATACGCGGTTCTTGGAATCGATTCTTGAGATTGAAAAATCCGATTCTTTTGGAATCTATTTTTAGCTTGAGAATTTGGTATTCAATTCTAAAAATTAGATACGACAGCACTAATTATAACTCTCGAGTAGCAAGCGACTATAATTGATTTTTATATATTTTTTGAGATTCTCGAGGGCGTCTATTGCGAGTTTACTTCATAATTAATAATTTTATCAATTGCTCTAGATATTTTTTGAACGACCCACACATTCTCAATAATTAAAATCAATCTACACTAGGGCGAGGAGTACAATACTGGCTCAAGTGGGATTCAGACTAGAACCTGTGTTCAACCACAAATTATCGACTGGATATTTTCATCTTGACACGGATTCAAGTTTGTACACCCCGCCCTGAACCCTACATTTGTACATCAGCGCAGAATTAGATTCTCAATGTATCTCATACTCACCAGCCCAAGTCTAAAACCTGCTAAGTCACATATAAACAATTATTACTTATTCTTTTGACTGATAAAGCATTAACCAGGTACCAAAACATCCTTTGGGTGTGGAAAATTTCGATTTGCGTCAGCGTTACGATCATTATAAGTAATTGGACGTAATTAAAATCATTTCAAAAACACGAAAATCTATTATAAGCTTACATCAAATCACTGCCATTACTTCGAAATTTGGGGAACAAATTCGTCACCAAATCGCAAAATACGCGAACGTAAATCCGAAGCAGAATAGCAGCGGGTGGGTGTGCAAAGGTCTTTCCGTAAGGACGCAAAAAAAAAAATCAGACCGAAAAAAAAAGAGCTACATTTTTACGATTTTTACAACGCGACAAAAATGCTTTTCGCCTTTTAGCAATTCCACGCGAACGATATCGTGTCCAGCAGCTACACACCATCGCCATTTTCTTCTCCAGCACATATAAACTATTTTCACATTTTTCCCTCTCTTTCTCGCTCTCCACCGCGTTTATTTTCATTCGAAATTCCAACGATGTCAGCCGACAATCAAAATTTCACGTCTCCAACATTACTCTCTCTCGCATATATCCAAAACTTACCAACAGCAGTAGGAAGGTCTGCGAAAAGCGAGTGCGAGGCAAAACTGCCGAGGCCAAGCGAGAAAGTGAGACGAGCTGACAGAATATGTGGGGGAAAAAAGAAGGAAATCACGCTTACTATCCTTTCAAACGTACAAAATTCTAATTTCAAATTCTCGAGTAAAATTTGCGTTCACTTAAACGTCGCACAATTTTTCTACAACATTTCGTTCAAACAAATAAAATTCGAATACATTTCGCAATCTCGATTATTAAATTCCGTAGCCACTGCAAATATGCGATCGCCGGCGGGGAGAGGGTGAACACAAAAATGGAAGCACACACGTAGCGCAGGGCACACATATACACGAAAAAGGTCCGTTTTTCGTGAAAATATTTTATACTCGACGAGTGTGTGGAGCGTGACAAGGGGGCAAGGGTCGAGGCAAAATAGCGAAATAAAAGAGAGCAAAAAAAAAATTACACTCGTAAGGCCATTTCTGCTGTCCATAGTCCACACGTTATACCTACGTTTTTCCGTCTGAAATATTCAATAAGGATTTTTTTTTATTCGCAAACGTTATATTTTCTAGACGAAATACGTTGAAAAATTTAGAGGTAAGTATATATAAGAGAGAGAGAGAATGTGAGAGAGTTATGAAGGAAGATCGACGGTGAAACAGAGAAAGCAGACGTGAAGGAGGAAAAGGTAAACGGTTACCAAGTGCTTTGGAAATGTTTTCGCATATATATAGTTTCCTCTTCGCCCCGACTCCCTTACGAAGAACAGGTCGAGGGTGTATTATTGAAAAAAAAAAAAAAAAAACAGATACGAAAACCTCTAAGGTGACTGACTACGTTTACGTTGGACAAACTGCACGAGTATAATACGGAGAATGTCTTGAATATCCATAGGAGAGCTATTTTACTCCTCGCACGCAGTAGACGCACACAAGGAAGGAGGAAAGGACACACGGTGGACAGTATAACAGATGGAAAGAAAAAGAGATGAGCGAAAAAAAAAAAATCCGTAAGGATATATACGAGGAGACACACTCGCACACACGGGTGTATATAAGTATATATGTATGCAAGAAAATAGGGAGACAAAAAAAAAAATAGAAGAAGAAGAGGAAAAACTTGACATTATTATTTTTTCATCAAGTTTCCAAGAACCCCGAGAGTAATGCGGAGAGATGCCCGAACAGGAATGGAAGTGGAAAACAAAAACGAGGACGCGCGGAGAGCGTTATATGCGAAAGAAAATAAGTTTTCAGTCCAGTGGTTCCACGAGAGAGTGGCGTCCAATATTCGTAAATTAAAAATGTAAATAAAATATAAGCTTCCGATGCGGACAGTGCTAAATAGTCGCAGCATTCTTCGACCATTAGAGGTCGGAATTTATCGAGCAGACTTCATCCGACCAATTCGCACGCCGCATCGGACGGTTATAATGGACACTCTGCTGTCTCGCAGTTTATGGGCTAAATTAAATTGCTGCGTGAGTCATTGTGTAGGACATCGTAGTTAAAATATTTACCATCCATGTACAAATGACGAGATGAGTAGGGGAAAAAAATGAAGCCGCAACAGTAACCGTACGAAAGATATTGATAAGAATTTAGAATCGAATCTAGAGCATGCGGAAAGGTGCGGACGGTTCAGAGTTGAGTCCCAAAAAATGAGTTGATATCACTATTTTTGGAATAATTTCAATAATAATCTCGAATCATCTCTGATTTTCCCATCTAAAATAATGATAATTACTACTGAAATTTCTCTCGGTGATGAGCTGAAAATCAATTCAATTATAGAGGACGCTTGGCCAAACTCGAAATAAAAAGGAAAATTTCGAAAATCAATTTTTTTTTTTTCAGCACTTTCTACGCCCAAAGTTTGCCTTTCAATTTTTCACCCTCCACTTACAAAGTCTATTCCGCTCATAAAATATAAGTGTGTTTTCGAAACTCAACTTTAACCAAAATCGACCACGATAATCCACTTCACCCTTTTCGTATTATTAGCTTTTCCCAAAAAAATTTACCTAATCTCCTCTACACATGTTTCGTCAAAATAGCCAACTTTCGTAACGAACATCCTCATCGATGAGCACGTAATCATCAAATTCGATAACCCTCTTCTACTTCCTCTCACAGCCTCGTCATCATCACAATAGCAAACACCGAGCAAGGGCCAGTACTACGTACCAGTAGTCCTTCAGATGAGAGCAAAAACACCGAGCAGAGGATACTTTCGAAGGAAAATGCCCATGAAAAAATAAAAAAAAAGAGGCAAACTGGATGTACATTTGGGAATAACCGAAAGGTACGAACACGTAGGTATACACGTAGTACGAGTACATGTATGTATATGAACATAAACCCTACATGTACTTACACTACAGTTCGTCATTCATATGCGTTCGAGTGTTCAGGTAGAGTCCATGTGCATACAGATTCATGCAGAGAGGTGAGAGGCGAGGGTAAAGACCACTATAACACCCTATAAGCTTATTGGAAAATTCTTGACGAAAGAAAAAAAAAACTCTAACCGAAAATAAAAAAAACTGATAAAAAAAAAGGCGAACGGAAAGGTAAATACCAAAATTGAAGAAAGATAGAAAAAGAGACAAAGTATTGTGTACATGTGTGTGCGAGTGTTGAGATGAACTGTTTATGCGCGGGGTTATATAGAAAAAATATACGTTTTGTGGAGATGAAAAACTGGCGAAAAAAAGAACGAGAGGGTTCACGAGCCCAGGCAACAAAAAATAAAAATAAAAAAAAAAAAGAGAGAAAGAAAGAAAGAAAGAAAATTGGAAATTGAGCCGGACTTTTATAAAACAACGAGAATGGTTTATGTGTGTGTGTGTGTGTGTATGTGCATGCATCCGTGTAACCGTAGAGGGGCCAGCCGAGGGGTCAGTGGACGAACAGAAAATTGCAAAGTGAACGCTACGAGGCTACAGAGAGCGGGCAGGGGGGGATGATGTCGACGACGGAAGAAAATAGGGTGGTGCTCGGAGGGGAGCGTATGTGGGTAAGAGAGAACAAGGGAGGGGCTGCTATAGCTCCAATCTTCATACACATACAGATGAGGAACTGGTCAAAAATGGAGGTGTGGAGGGGGTGAACAACTGAAGGGCTACACATATACCGATATCACACACCCGCACACATTCGCGAAAAACCGTTTTCAATTCCCTCTTCTGTCATACTTTTTCGCAAAATCCACCCCCTGCTTCGCATCCCCCGCGCCCGCCCATAGCGAGCGTCTCTCTCTTACTTTTTTTTTTTCACTCCTCCGTATCCTCGTAAAACGTCTAGTGCTTATATTGTTGCTAATATCGCATGCATACCGAGTGCCGATCGCAAAGTAATAGCTTTTCCGTATATGGACGATACTTTTTTCTGCCTTTCCGTTTTCTTCTCTCCCTTTCCATCATAAACACCCTGCTACCCCCCAACTGGTGGAGTACGGTGGCGGGTACTAATTTCCGAAGCGTATTTGGATGGCGAAAATCGACCATTATGGAATGGCATTTTTTGATAAAGCGACCAAGACGGTCGTACGGAGGGGAAGGGGGGAAAAAATGACAAAAAAGAAGCCGCAGACGATGCGAACAGGAAAAATGAAAAAAAAAAAAGAAAGATGATGGCAGACTACGGTAAACTCGTGGTATAACATGTGTTAAGAGAATTAACGATACTTGACGAAGGAAAAGTGAGAACAAGGCACAAGCGAGAGACCAGAAACGAAATCGCTATCGAAAGAAAGGATGTGGATTTAGATGATCTTCTATGATGGCACTATAATATACTATTAACTTAGATGACGACATGCAGGATCACGAGGAAGACACTATTCGACTTCTTGAAGGCTCCCTCTATCAGCTAGGCAAAATTTTCTATCAATTTTTATTCTGATGAAAGCTGATGGCTAAAGGAAAGCTTCAGTCCCTTTAGCCCCCTTCTGAGGGCGCCACTGGTCAATACTATCGACGCATTGTCAACAATACCTAAAAAATGACGAGAAAATTTTTGAAAAAATCGTTTTTTATATCGCCTGTTAATATGGGTGATATACCGTCGAACGGGGTGACATTTACATTCAAGGGGCGACTTTACCCACTTCGTTTTAGCCCAATAAATAAATTGCCAGGCAAAAATTAAAACCGAAATACGATTTTGATCGAAGCAGGTAGAAGGAGGAAAAGAAAAAAAAGATCGCCGCCCCTACCCCACTTCACCCAGTAACAGAACAAGAAAATAAAGCGGCGATATGGTTTTTTTCTTTTTTCTTATTCGTTTTTTTTTTTTTAACCACAGACACTCAAAATATTCAGTTCGGTTTCACATGGTTGAAGTTGGTACTTGACTAGTTTCTTTTCAATCGTATGTCTGAGTACAAACATCCTCAAATTTTGCCTCCCCACCCATCAATAACCCGTCAATTACAAATTGATGGGTAAAGTCGCCCCATTGAGGGGTGACTTTACACAAATTTTTTGAAAAATCATAAGAAATAGAAGGAAGGCTGCAAACTCAAACTTTTTTTTACAATTGTGTTGAGAAATGTTAGACCTAAATTTTAAAACCAAATTCACTTCAATAGCTTCAAAATTGGAGGAGTTATTGAAGGACAAAGTTGAAAAACATTAAAAAAAGTGTGTAAAGTCGCCCCATTCGACGGTAAGGCATTGTTAACACAGTCGGCAGTATAAACAATGACTATTTTCAAACCAGTCAACGTTGAACTAAAATTATACATTATTAATATTGCCGGCATTATCAATAAAGACTCGATGTTTTCTACTTTACCTGATTTTTAATATTGATGCTGATATACCTATAAATAATATGTCCATATAACTTAAATGAAAACCCTGATTCGGATCTAGCCCGCCGCCTCCCCTTCAATATAGGTAAAACCATTAACACACAATTCGACAGCCAAAAAAATAAGGTCGTTCAAAATGATGGCCTAATTATGTAAATAGCTCACGAAGTAATTAGCGTAATAATAATATAAAGTTGCCAGCATTCAAAGTAGCGTTAGATACATTCGCCAATAGCAATAAAATTTAATCACACTTTTCATTTTTATGACGCTTTTCAAAAATACACGATAATGGTTTGCCGAATAAAATTTATTCGCCGCTATAAAATGTTCGCATCACCTATACGTGAATGGGCGGGGTGGAGGAAATTAGCAAATGGTGGCTAATACACGAATAGGTTTAAAATCTGACCGTTTCAATTCACAATACAAATATATGTACATCATCGTTGCGATTAGACTACCTCGCGGGGAGATCTATATACGAACTCATAAAATAGTAATTCTCGCTTTTAGATGCGTACCATAAGCTTGCAACTCGCATCTTTATTATTTCATACGAAAAAGTGCTATCACATCTCGCTAAATTCCAAATTCTAGGCTGCGAAAGTGATTTTCTTCCTCAAAATAGATAGTTACAAGTGTATATGTTGTTAACGTATTTTAAAATATTGATTTTCTTCAATTTTCTATTTAGAATAATAAACAACAATCATTTTCAGCATCTAACGGGTTGAAAGAAAATTTAAATATCGTTTACTATATTTCAATGTTTAAAAAAAACAAAACAATTACACCGTATTTCTATCATGAAAATCGACAGAAAGATCAAATTTCTATTTTACTGCAAAATAAATTATACAACTTCATGATAACCTGTACCATAATTATGTTTTAGCACTTTGAACTTTTTCTATTCGTTGACGTTACCTATATCTTCAATTTATTCTGTGAAAATTGAAAAGTTTTGATTTTCTCAATCTTCATCTTACAACTGCAACGTTTTTTATAGACAAAACATAAAAACAAAACGAAAACTATCGACTAACAAAAAACTGATGATTGGTTCACTTTCAGGCGCGACATAAAATATTATGGCTCAAAAATTTCGAAGACCAGAGACAGCAAAATCGCGAATAAAAACATAATATTTATCTGGACGTGTTGAAAAATCGTTAGCAGTAGGAGCTTGAATAAAAAGGTGATCCAGAAAAATGATCGCTGATCTAATTCAAATACGACGCCATTACCCTTCGATGATCTTATAACGAAAACACGCGAAAAAGTCGGAGAAAATATAACGAGTAGTACGAGCGAGATTTTAGTGAGATGCAAGTTGCATAATTGATTCGCCGTAAATACGAACAGCGTTTCTTGAAATGAACGCGAGAGCAACGAGACGAGAACGACTAGTGTAAACTTATGGTGCTGCCATTGACGATGTTAATTATGTACCTATTTAGAGAAAAGCGATCGGAAAGACCGAGCCGCTCGATTTTAAAATCAACAGTGAAAGGCGGCTCATCACTCTGATACACGTGAAATTAAAAAAAAAAAATCATTCATCCACTATGGAATTATACCAAACGAATTACTTGATACGATACGCGAAATTAAAATCGATTTTTAAAAACTTATTTCCCCACATTTCCCCTTAAATCGGAATCGAAAAAATTAATTTTCGATCGATTTTGGATTTTTGACGTAAGTACCTAACTTTTGTATTAGTTGCCCGATGGGCAAAAAATGAGAAAATGATCCGGAAAATGAGAATTTTATCCGTTGTCAGTCCGTTTTTATTTTCGACCATCGGATCTGAAAATTTGCAGATATTTTTGTCATCTTGATTATTTTTCCAAATCCGTTTGTAAAACGGATTTCCTCATTATAATCAGTGATAATTTTTAGGCAATTTTTCTAAATCCGTTTGAAAAACGGTTTCACGGATTATAACCCGGGCCAACAAATATGATAAAACAGCCTTCACGGAAAATAATCCGGACTCATTTCCGGCAAGACTGATTACAATCCGTTCGAAATCCGTTTTAGAAACCGGAAAACAGGAAAATTCCGGGTTATAATCCAGAAACGGATTATAACCCTGAATAAAACGGATCTGTTTTCAAAATATTTTGCCCATAGGGTGAGATTTAGTTCGAAATTTCATTTTTTTTATAGTAAGAAATTCACTCACACAAATGAGCCGAATACAAATACACATTTTGTGAAATTACTACTTTGAGAGAATACAACGTTAATGCTGATTTTTCGATTTTCAACATACCTATGTGATCAAATAAAAATCTAAAAAATCGATCTTGAAAATCGAATAATCGAAATAAAATCGGCATTCTTAATATAAATGAATAGATATATATATATATATATATAGTATAGCTTTCACAAAGCCTGGTAAAGGCGGAGATGAATTCTCTTTTACATTAACATTTAAAAATTTTCTAAAATTCTTTTCGAGTAAATGCGCGTCTCTCACAAAAAATTTCAATTTTTTATAGTTTGAGAATATAATTGAGAGGATATGTAATTTTAATTATATTCAAAAATAAATTATAATAGTATTCTAATATTTCCTGTTTGCAATCTTCAGATGAATATCGATATTTTTTAAATTGATTATTTACATGCATTGTATAGAGAAACGTCGATATTCTGAAAGATGTCGATATAGACTCTGCGTTATTATAGGTACATGAAATTATGTTACCAGTTGCGTACTCGTAATTGGAAATGAAATGTATTTACGGATTTTTTAGCCTCGAACTTCATCTTGCGTCAATCCAGCACTATAATTATATACCCACGATGATGACGTCATCAAAGGGATAAATACGTAGGGATGATGACGTCATCATTGTGGTAATATATACAGCACTGGATAGAGGGGATGATGGCGTCATCGAAATGCACGGACACACAAAAAACACGCGCGCACACTTGAAAATTTTCAATCAAAGGTCTCCTTCAAAGAATTCCTCTTTAATAAATCTCAACTGATATCTGCCGGAAGAATATCTACTAGAATCTTGTACCATTTCCGCTGCACGTCGATCGATGAAAAATCTGATCTATATTTTCATACGCATTCGAATACTCGCACGACGGCCAATCGAGAGGAAAAACACCTCATTCTGTGCGCTCCTTCTAATCGATACCACACGATATACTAACTCAGCTGGCACTCCAATTTTTGTACTCGTATCTGCACGGATATCACACACTCGGCCAATTTTGCAAATCACCTTTATTTATCAATACTCGCTCGTGAAATGGCATAAAAAGTAATAAGTTTTTCGCTCTAACAGCCCAAAACTCGGTGTGCGCGGACGAGAAAGGGTCGAGAAAAAAATTCCATTTCGAAATTGAAATATCGTATTAACCTTACAGTCGTCCCTCTTTTTTCCGCTTCCTTCATCCAGCGCCGCCATTTCCACGTGTGGCTATCGACCACGCCGCGCGCGTACATAAGGCCTCCGACCCGAACCCCCCTTCTCTCATAACACACAACTGTAAGTAATTTTAAAAAACAAAATCTCCACGCGTGAAGGGAGCGATTTATATTATTAAAACCATCTCCGGTGGAAAAAACGACGACCAGAAAAGGAGAAAGAAATGCAGAAAGATACCCCACCCCCTCGCCACCATTTAAAAACTTTTAGGGTCGAACCTGGTATTTCGTTTCGAACAAAGACGCGCCTAAAAAAGGAAGAGAGAGAGCGATGAGGGGGCGCGGAAGTGGGGTGGGGGAGAAAAGTGAGTACGAGAAAAAAAATCATTAGTTCTTGGTAAAAACTTTCTCTTCCCACCTCTCCACTGCCATGCCGTGACAAGATGAGAATGCGGTATAAAAGTTTAATTAACGTCACGTCGAAACGACCAATTAATGAACGCTTTTCAAAGTCAGAGGGATTGCATTTTCGCGCAGCGACGACACGTGCTCTGCTCCGCCACGAATCGAATCCCAAATGGTGAGAAATCAGTTAGAATTTGAGGCCGATGGTTTAAAAGAAAAAAAAAAGCTAAAACTGCGAGTGAAGGTGAAGGCGCCGATAGGAGGTGCTATTTCAACCATCCAACTAGATATATGCAGCTCTGGATAGTGGCAAAGAGAAAATGCATAGCTCCAACGAAGAATGGAGAAGCCACTGAGGGCCGAACCGAAGGTGAAAGGCATTTTGGAGGCACCGTTATGCATTTCCGACAAAACAGTGGAGATGCAGCAAAAATGTTTCATTCATATGTACTTTGCACCCATCAATCTCTGAAATTTTTACCAATTTGTTCTCAAATATGATGTCTTCACAGTGCACGCTATTGGCAGAATTACAATATTTTCAATTTTGTACATAAGTTATATCGTGCCTAAAACTGCCAAGGCTTGCAGTCGTCCTGAAATTACACTGTAAAGCAAAATTTTAAAATTCCACCAACAGTGCACTCTTGAGACATCCTTCAATAACCGACTGGTGGAAATTTTAGATCAATCGGCGCACGACTGAGCCATAAAAACGGATTCCCGCGAACGACTTTTTTTATGCACTGCAACTGCACCCCTTCAATGATGAACTTAATGATTTTTTTTACTCACAATTAATTTAGTTTCATCATTACACCGTACACCTTATACTTTATACGCAATTACTAAAATTCAATTAAATTTGAGCAATTCAAAACGGTATTCGGTATAAATATGACTTCAATTTTCGTGTACGCTCTTTTATATTCCTATATTCCTTCACTATATAATCTAATCAAGGTGCTCGAAAGCATTATAAAGCCAGCCGTAGAGTAGCAGACGGTTTGATTAGTCTGGCGTTGATTTACTTGGGCACCTTGCACAATGTACAAATGAACAAAAATGGAAACAGTCGTTGAAAATATGGCTCGCAAAGCGAGAACACGGTAACACTGCACTTGTAAACTTTTCTCTCTTCCTCTTCTACACTCCTTCTCTTCATTTCATGCAGCTTCCCCTAAAATTGCCTTCTCACTCGTCTATATTGCGTGAAAATATTATTGTGCACATACGTCGCAGGAGAAGCAACGCACCAGCCGCAACAGAGCAGAAGAAATAAAAAAACGCCTCGACTTTACAGATGGACTTTTGAAACACGAGCCAGAATTTAGGTGACGAAGGGCCGCGGAGACAATTTCTCGTAATAGGATCAATTTGACAAAAACAGAATGAAATTTCTTACCCTCCAGTCAACAGTAAATTAAACGAACGGATTCTCGGATATGTCTTTAATTCGATTTCACCTTTAATCAGACATCGTCCTTTTTTTTCGCCCCTCTTGTCATCCCTCCATCTCCACCACCCCCTCTTATACCGGTCTACAACTTTCTCATACACTCCTCCGTCTTCCGCAGTCATTTTGCTGCCCTCGTCTCCTCTCGCGCTGTATCTCCACTCATTCTCCTCTCGTTACTCGTTATTTCATTAGTTTCTGTTTCGTAACTTTTCTTCTTCAGCCACTGCCTGGTCCTCCTGACGCTTCATCTTGCCTCACACTTTTTTTTTTTTTTTTGTTTTGTTTTTCATCAACCTCCAGTCTTTGCTTTTTCCACTTAAACGACGTTATTGTATGCTGGTTATAGCTCGTATCCTTACACCCTTTTGCCACTTCGTCTCACTGCCTTATTTTTTCATCCTTTTTTTTTTCCTTCTTTCTTTCTACAGATGTCTGCCTTTTTTTCTGTCCCAAGTTAACGTGATAATTGGCCTCCCATCATCCTTTTGAAAAAACGTATACACGAAATTTCGTTTTAATTGCGCACCACTGATACCACCTACTTTTTTCTTTTTTTTTTTTGGAAGTTTACCATCGAAGTCATGAATTGCGCGAATTTGGAGCCATAAAAGAAGCAGGAAGGATATTTAAAATCAGAGGATCAGATGGTATATTTCCTGTTGGAGCATACGAAAAATAAGATGGCTGAAAACGAAGAAAATGCATCTTATTCGAACGAAAAAAAAGTTGCTATTTTTTACTTTGTACGAGGAACGCTGCTGAAGATAACCACATCGTAGAATTTTTATGAACACAAATTAAAGACTGCTCCATTTGATGGAGATCAAGAAAATCTGCTTAATCAATATCGTGGGTCAATGACAAGTAAACTTGAGAGAAGGTCAAGATTAAACAACTAAATCGAATAAAAAAATTTAATCACTCACTTTCCGAGTATACTTTTTCGGTTCACCCCTCCTCCCACTAAGCTGAAAAAAATGCGTACGAAACTCCAGGGCTCTCGAATTTCAACATCTAATTTTGCGGTACCTATTTTGCCTTTTTTGATAAAGTTAAAACGTTTGTTTTGGCCATTTTTCCTTAGTTCTGGTGTTTTTTCAAAAGAAAATCAAACTTTCCAAAGAAAAGTCCCGAAAATTTTTGGCGCGCATTTATTACATTTGTGGCTACATTTTATCCCGGTGTTGTGTTAGTTACTTATTTTTTATGCATTTTCGACCTGGTAACCCTGCTTCTGTGGTAAGGGGAAAAACGTGGTATTTTTGTTTTATGAAACCCCCTCCCCATCCAATGTTGGTTCGAGTACGCTACTGACTGTGACCAAGTGAGAATATATCCGAGTAGTTCTGATAATACGTTTTTCCTAAGTAAAAATTATTTTTAAGCCGGAACTAGTCCACCCTAAAATAGGATTCCATAAGATACTTTTGATTGGAAAATTTCAAAATACCATGTTAGGAGAAGATGAGTCAAGTTATTATAAAATTTCTAGAAAAATAATTTTAAATTATAAGAAATTCTCTCAGAATAATTGTGAATTTTCAAATAATATATATTCTCTGTTTTATAAAATTTTGTGGGACCACATACACCTCGTTGCCTCAAATATTTTTTAAAACTGAAAAGGCTAAATGAGTAGGTGAATTCCTTATTCAACTTGCGTCGAAGAAACAAGCTTAGCAAACATAGATTATTGGAACTTTCAGCTAAAGCTTGGTTTATGATGCAATTATGTCTCTCGTCTTCTACTCAATATACTGCGAAGAACATAGAACTGCTTCATGAACTAGTGATTCGTTGATCCCCAACAAATTACCAGCAAAAGTTACATTCTCATTGTAAACCGTGCTTAACTGGGCCAAAGTGTCCTTATGGTTTCGTCTAACGTACCCAATTTTTTTTTCTCAGAGACCTATGTCCTTGATAAGTATTTCTCTAAACGTTTACACTTGTAGCGTTTAGGTACATCCATCCCCTTGAAGCTGCACTCAGCACCACCACATAATAACGATGTGTCCTACACGTCGTCGAGTTTTTAATGACGCAATTTATCAACCAGCAAACTTGTTTTTTTCTTTTCATTTTGGTACCCCTCCTCTCGCCTCTGTGTCGGTTTTCCATCGTTTTTGTTTTATTTTAATGATGTGTAAGCCTTCTGTGATACGGTATAGATACTTCTTTTATTTCTGTTGTTTTTTTTTGTTTTTTTTCCATTTCGGTGGTAATACGGTAGGTTGCTTTCATTTTGCTGTACTAACGAAGTCGCGATTTATCCACATAAACGCCTGTGGCATGTGGTCCCAGTCGTAGGTGTTGTTTGCCTTTGAAGATGTGGCTAACGTCGAGAATTTTTTACATCTTCAAAAAAGTAAATCGAATTTGCTGATTGAATAGCCCAACGCAATAACCAGCCAACTGACGTATTTATAAAAATTGACTTTTTCGTGGATTACATAAATATTGTTCTAAATATGAAAACACACAATCCTCGTGCAGAATAAAAAAAATTATTTTTAACCCTATGGGTAAAATATTTTGAAAACGGATCCGTTTTATTCCGGGTTATAATCCGTTTCTGGATTATAACGCAGAATTTTCCTGTTTTCCGGCTTTTAAAACGGATTTCGAACGGATTGTAATCAGTCTTGCCAGAAATGAGTCCGGATTATTTTCCGTGAAGGCTGTTTTGGCCCGGGTTATAATCCGTGAAACCGTTTTACAAACGGATTTAGAAAAATTGCCCAAAAATTATCACTGATTATAATCAGGAAATCCGTTTTACAAACGGATTTGGAAAAATAATCAAGATGACAAAAATATCTGCAAATTTTCAGATCAGATGGTCGAAAATAAAAACGGACTGACAACGGATAAAATTCTCATTTTCCAGATCATTTTCTCATTTTTTGCCCATCGGGAAGCTTTTAAACAGTTTTTATTTGTAAATTATAGAAAAAACCAGCTAAGTTCAAGCATGTTATAGCATGCTATTTTATTTTCTTCCCATACAAAACTTTCATTACTTTTTAAAGAGTATTCATTTCAGTCGTTTTTAATGACATTTCAGTTTGATCAGACCAAATGGGCCCTCATATAAAATCTTTGAGGTGCTCTCTAGTGGTATGAAAATGAATTACAAGTACTACTTTATGATGCAATAATGATATGTTGTAGCATAATGATGAAAAAACTGAAAATTGTAATTCCTCAAAAACTCAAATCGTACAATTGGGCTGCTCTTTGCTCAAACAACGCCCTATTTTATCAATGTTACCTTTACAGCAAAGTGTACTTTACCAAAGGACAAGTTCGATCCCTAAAAAGATACCCTGAATATTTCACCGATTGATATTGTTGAAATAATTTAAATACCAGCTTTTAGATTCGGGCATTTCATTTCACTCCTAAAACTAATCAAAATTAACTTTTCGAGCTCACGTACACCATCATTTTTGAAAATCGAATCACCATTTCGTTAATATCTCGCAAGGTTCCTCTTCCAAGACGTTTTGACATTTCATTTAAACCGAGATTTGCCAAGTCCTCCTCACTGCGCAGAGGACTACGCCAAACTAATTATTTTTCCAAATAAAACCTTTTAACCTCTATCACCGTAACAACTGCCTCTTAAATTCCGTCGTAACCTTATTTCGATATGGCCACAAAATAGGTACTATATACTCTTTACAATAATCCTCTCGTCGAATCGTGCCAAAGTTCAAAAACGACAGCAGGCAAACTATACGAAGCCAATGTCCGAATAATGAAACAAGGAGGGAAGCGCGAAAGCAGTCCGACCGAGAAAGAAAGGCAAATCAAGATACAGACGAGCGAATGAAATGGAAACACTAATTGCAATTGCCAATCTCGAAATAAGGTAATTACGAATTTCTTCCAAGATCCAAGAGCAAGAAGAAGAAGAAGACTGACAGACGAGGAAAAGACGTTGCTTTCTATTTTCCTAATTATCGAATTCTTGGTTGTGTTTCTTTTTTTTTCTCTCTCTCCTCTTTTTCTCTCCCTCACAAATTCGTGTTACACGATCTTCTCTTCTCGTCCCCCACACCCCGAACTCCCATCTCGACTGAATTATTTCATCCTTACGTCTATACATTTAAATGATAAATTTCATTTTATTTACTCACAGGCTGTAAGGTATAAAATTCCAATTATTTTTTCACCCTTCGTCGATTACAAAAATGCATAAATACATATAACGACTTAAAATACCATCCACAAATAATACGCGAGTAGCGTTCAATCGTTCTCGCATTGGAAGCGCATACCTAAATAACAATGAGTAAGCAATACCCGTCCAACGATTTCAATTAGACTCGAGTACTCATCAAATGTCAACTCGAGAATTTATTCGCATATTATAAATGTGGATAATTATACGAAAGACGAGGAAATAAAGCGGTCTTCAGCAAATATTATTGCGAGTATTAGTCTAGAATTTCAATTTTTTTGGCAACATACAATATCATGAGAGTAGGTGTACTACGTCATATAAAACAGAAATGGACTCATTTTCTTGGAGGAAGAGTTGAATCATGCACACAAAAATATTTCAATAGGTAAAGAAATTTTCACAATTGTTTTCAGTTTGTTTGTTTTTTTTCTGTTTTTTTTTTTCAAGCTTTGCCGCCATTTTAATCCTGCGCTATCACAAACCAAACAAAAACCTGCGCAACTTTGGGAAAACAGTACGCATGGAAATAGCTGAAAATTAGATGAGAGAATGTCCATTTAGCAGAAAACATTCTCTACAAAATTAAGATGATTATACTCGTATTCACATTTGGAAAGAAATAATAAGCTTTTGAAAATTGGAAACTCGGCTTCGTGAATTTTCGACATAATATGGGCTAAATTATGGCTCTGTGGCAAGAAGAAAGGCTACATGAATATTAATTTCACTACTTTTTACTGGAAAACACAGACGATTCACGAGTTATTGTAAACATTCTTGGTGTTTGTATAGTGCTTTTTACCATCTTAGATGATACATTATCTAATTTCACGCGGTACATTTTACTATTTTTGCGGTGATTTCTACTGTAAATCTTGAATTGTCTCACTTTTCTCATATACAAATAGGTGGTAAAAATTACTGTCGAAAAAGCTCAGCGCTACACATATTCGATCGAAAGGGATACAGGAAGGGAACGAATTGTTAAGAATTGTATATTATACTCTTATCTAATTTCATGGCAATCGACGTTCTTTACTATAATAACGATAATTAAAGTTGTAAAACATCCTCGCTCATCACCAATATACCTACGATGATTATTGTGCACGACCTTCGTCGACCATCATCGATGCGCTATAGTCCTAATGGAATTCTAAATGAAATCGCACAATTGTATCCACGCTACAGCCCTATCAATTAATTCGAATATGTTCGTAAATCGAACAAACAATGGCGAGTAAAATACTTGCGACGACGACGACTAACTACCTCCGTCTTCTCGCCACTCAATTATTATTAAATTAATCGTATTTTGCTTTCCTAATCGATGTTTAGCGAGCTTGAAGAAGCGAAAAAAAATAAATAAAAATAAATAAAAGGGGGAAAAAATTCCCATCAAGATACATCCAGCATACTCGGTATAAAGTTGCTTCAAATCTGTTTTTCTTTCCCTCATTTTTTTTTTCTCTCCTGCGCTCTTTTCTTTTTCTTATGCCTTCTTCTATTTAACTCAAAAGAAGCGTGCTAATTAAAACTAATTGAAATAAATCAAATTCAAGGAGAACGTTAACAATTTTTTCCCTACTTCTTTTGTCATTCTGGCTGAGTTTTTAGCCCCCCCTCCCCCCTCCTTTTCCTCCTCAACTATTTTCCCTCCACGGCATCTTTTTTCTATTCTTTATGTCTAATTTAGTGAAACCATTTACGGTCATCAAAATGTTGGAAAAAGAAACAAGAAGCTAAAAAAAAAAAGCCCACGCCGGTCTCATTACGAGATAAATTTTTCCTCGGTCTTTTTTCCAACATTTTTTCCTACTTCTTTTTTTTTTTGTCTCCAAAGCACACAAAGTGACGTTTTGCCATTTCAAGACCAGTTTTTCAGCCACACGAAATAACGAATTCTAATTCTCGTATACCGAGTACAAAATACAGAAACGAGAGAAAAAAAAAATTAATTAGATTTACAATTGAAACTAGAGACGGCTATATGCTATAATATAGGTATATTATACATACGAAAAAGAAAAAAAAGAGGATGAAAAAAAATAATCCGCATTTTTTCAACTTCATTATTATTATTTATTTTTTACTCTCATTTTGATGCTGGGTGTCTATTACTCGAATTCTCTGCAGTTTTTCATTGAAAACCTGACGTTAACAACACATAAATTACGCAGACTGCCGTTCGTTTAGTCTTCCATAAATATATATATATATATATATATATATACTGCGCTAATTTTAGGGGTTTTTTCGGCACCGACATCTTTGATATATACGATTCTAATTGGCTAGTTTTCTGGCTAATGAAGTCTCTCTCACATGCCTAACTACAGAAGTTAGCCTCGACTTGAAAAAAAAAAAAAAAAAGCAAACAAAGAAAACTGAAAATTGGCTAGATGAGTCGCAGCCATGAATATATGTACCAGAGTTTATTCTACCGCAATAATTATCGTGATTGAGCTAAGAAAAGGTATAGGTACTATAGGTAGCTAAATACATAGATTTCAGCGGGAAGACAAAAGTATGATTTTCAGTGAAAATTGATTTGTTTATTTTGAATTTTCAAGAAAACTGAAACTCATCTCCAAAGTAGTCTACTTCACTTTGGACCACATGCACAAAAAAATACATTTCTGTTGCCTTTAACAGCTACAATAATCCAAAATGAGAAAATGGATACGTTCTTAGTTTAACCGTAAACGATAAAATAAGAATTACAATAATTTGGAAGCTCATCTGTCGAAATTTCAAGACAAATTTTCAACTCGGTCAAAAGATAATTAAATTAACTAGATATTATAGACTCCAGTATAGATTAGTTTAAACAATTTTTTTTAGTGTTACGGATGAAATATATATGAATATACGATCAGAGTTGATTCTTTCTACATTTTCCCGATATTCTTGGTATGAAACCCACCGAGATGACAAAAGTTTCGTCTAGCTGGAAAATCTATGTCGAGTATGAATTTAATAATAAACAAGAGCAAATGGCAGATAATGAATAAATATGTCAGGTTTTTTTCAAGTATTCTACTCTTATTTCTACGGACTACATATTTTTTTTAATTTTAAAGCACAAATACAATAGGAATCGGAGATTTCAAAACTTAAATTAATCTCTTGAATTGTAGCCTCTTTACCAAATATAAAAATATTTTTCCCAACCGAAATTATTTTTAATCAAAGAAGAAGACTTTTCTCGGTTTCTCATTTTTTATGAAAAAATTACACTACTTTTTATTTTTAAATTTTGGGATTTTATATTAGAAATGTCAAGCTATTTTCAAAAAATTATGACAAATTTCAGATTAGAAAAATATCGAGCCATAACCTTTCGAATTAAGATATGATTTCCAGTTCATTTATATTGTACTGCAAATGATACTTGTAGCTTAAAAATTTTAATATTAAGCTACCCTGTAAAATAATATCCCAAATTTTCGACGTTCAAGTATTGAAAACATTTTTCTGGCACCCGCATGTTTCTAATCATTAATGCTGAGTTTCATAAGCCAAAGGATTTGGTTAAAAAAAACGATATTTGCGAATAAGCTAACATCTCAACTTCCTATAGTCGACCGAATCGCCACAGTTGCGAGCTAATTACTGAAAATCCACGAACCAAGAGCACATATAAAGCGAATGAGCGTATCGACCAATCAGCATTGGTTTAGCGCTTTAGGCGGTTAGTTAATTAACGATGTCCAATTACTGGTGGCTTACCAGGCCGGCGAAGAGAGAGAAATGGACAAGTGGCAGGTACATAAATCAAATAGATGGACGACATGTTCGTTACGTAATTAAAGCAATATAATCGTCTTCTCGGTTCTACGATTTAATCATACTAATAAGGATGCCAAAAAAAAGAAGTTAAAAAATTGGCACAAAAAACACATCGTCGAAGATTGCTATCGTGCAGGAATGCGAAGAAAAGTAAAAGCAGACACACGAAGATGACTTCGAACTGGTGAATGTGCGGTCACAATAATTATATTCGAATGAATTTAAGTATAATTAACGATCTGAGCGGCCAATTGAGTAATCTCGAGATCATTTCTAATCTTTAACTAAGGGAAAACATTGGTTTTCGTGGCTAGGAGACTGAATGAATCAACACACAGAGAAAACCCAATCTAAGAGGTCTATACATTTTAGGAAGTACTGCTTTTTTCCGATAACTTTCCTAATTATATTCTCTAAACTATAGACAACATAAACACGTATCGGTACAGTAACTATATTATGGTGTATTGAAAGTTCTTGAAGGTCGTTTTTGCAAAACATGAAACGTCCAAAAAAGTGATTTTGAGAAAATCACAGAAAAAAACTAACCAGGCTTCAAACTCGGGAAAAGGAAGTACTAGGAAAACTTGGATTGTTCCAAAGAAAATTTGAAAAATAGTCATTCGGACATTCAAATATAGTAAATTACGAGTATATACTATCCAAGACGGTAAATAATACTACAAAACTTGAAACTATTCACAATAAATCTGGCAGTGTCTTTGTTTTCCTACAAAAAATAGTGAAAATAGCCATTGATTTCTCACAGGTGTACTTACATGCCGAGTACAAAATAATGAGACCATTTTGGAGCAATTCTCTCAAGTTTGAAGGTCAGCTCCCAATCCGAGACTAGGTGGGGGAGCAATACAAAATGTTATTTCGCCAGTACAGAACGGTACAAAATGAGTACAAAATAATGAGACCAATTTGGAGCAATTTTCTCAAGTTTCAAGGTGAGCCCCCTATCTATGACTAGGTGGAGGAGCAGTATAAAATGTTATTTTGCCAGTACAAAACGGTACAAAATGAGTACAAAATAATGAGACCAATTTGGAGCAATTTTTTCGAGTTTCAAGGTGAGCCCCCTATCTATGACTAGGTGGGGGAGCAGTACAAAATGTTATTTTGCCAGTACAAAACGGTACAAAATGAGTACAAAATAATGAGACCAATTTGGAGCAATTTTCTTGAGTTTCAAGGTGAGCCCCCAATCTATGACTAGGTGGGGGAGTAGTACAAAATGTTATTTGGCCAGTACAAAACGGTACAAAATGAGTACAAAATAATGAGACCAATTTGGAGCAATTTTCTCGAGATTCAAGGTGAGCCCCCAATCTATGACTAGGTGGGGGAGCAGTACAAAATGTTATTTGGCCAGTACAAAACGGTACAAAATGAGTACAAAATAATGAGACCAATTTGGAGTTATTTCGTTGCAGTGGGGGGTGCTAGCATGTCCCCAGCACCCCATAACGTTTCTTCGAATAACTCTTGGTGGATGCGGGTAAAAATTACTTTTTGCGGGACAAAACGGTACAAAATGAGTACAAAATTCTTAGCATATTTTGAACCAATTTTGGGAGGGTGGGGTAGCTGACGACATGGAGCTCAATTCACTCTAGTATTACAAATGTAATCGTATACTCTTATCCTTTTTACACGATATTCCCGGTTCCTCTTCCTATGCAATAAAATTCTAGCGCACTAATTGCTTCCATATTGGCCTGGTCCATATAATAATGATTCACCTGTCCCTCCCTGATACACTCTACCCGGCAGAATCCAGCCGATCGAACGATGATCACGTTCTCAATGTAAATGATGAATCACACGAGTATAAAAAAAAGAGGTGGTTTATAGGAGGAAAAGTAAACACATATAGCAAAGCGCAAACTCGTGCCTACACCAGCTACATACCCTAGGACTGGTTCTCAAAATATTTGAGAAAGAAAAATCTCGTAGCCCGACGTAGATATTCCTCCCATTCGATCGTCAATGATTTTTCTGACCCTGCTACACAAACGCACGTCTGTCTCTGTCGAGTTCACAGAAACCGGTTGCTCTAACAAGTCTAGCATACGGCTAGTTAAATTTTTAAGATAATTAAAAAGTTGAGAAGGTGTATAGAGGAGATGCAGGACAAACGGCCGGAGAGCGGCAGGGGAAAGAAAAGCGATAAAGTTTCTTTAATAAATCGAAAAATATTTATTCGTAATTACTGACGATTTTATGCTGAAAAGAAATTAACTCGAAATTGGTTGAAGTCTGCGAGGAATCGTTCACTTCTTTTTATATGCGCTTTCAAATATGGCTTATTTAATTAGATTATTTTGTTAGTGAAAGGGAACAGAGTAGAGCGACTGTAAAGGTGATTGTGTGAAGAAAAAACCATCCGGAATCTGATAAAGTTCAAATTTTTGACCATTAAAAACGTAACATAAAATTCTTGGAATAGATAATATCAAATTACTGATTGGGAATCAAATATTTAATAAATCGGATTTATACCGGTACTTTTTTTTTTCAGCTATAAATGAAATATACGAATTATGTGTATACCTAAATTAATTAAAATTTCATTGAACGACTTCGATTAGAATCTGAGCATTCCATTCGTTGATGGAACCATATCGGCATTCGGTTGTAATTAAAGTACAGGCGGACACGAATACAATCTTTTGACTATAGGTATACAAAATGTGAAATAATGTTAGAATTATTTTTTTCCAAAATAAGCCAAATCTAGTTGTAAGGTGAAAGTTATTATTTTTTTAATTTTCATGGAAATTATAGCTGTACACAATCTGAACATTTTAAAACCCCTGACACGCCAATGAAATAAATTATCAATTATAAACACACTTTGTCCTATAGAAGAATAAATGTAAAAGGTAGCAGTCTATAGGTAAGAGAGGACATGGGGAAACTTTTAGTTCATTAGTCTGGGAAATCAAGTAACTAAAAATCAGGATGTATAATTTATTTTTGTTCAAAATCCTAAATTTTCTGCGAAATGTACGGAAAACATCAAGAAATACATAGTATTGTTGATTATTCGATCAATCAGGATTCGATCATTTTACTTATTCATTCATTTACAGTAGAAATCGGTTTAACAAACACCGGCTATAACGAACAACCTTTTACAACGAACTAAATTCAGGGTCCCGACAAAAATGCATAAGGGCATGAAGAAAAAATACCGGATACAATGAAAAACCGGTTACAACAAAGTAAAAAATAAAGAAAATTCGTCGTAACTGGTATTTCATTATCTCCGAATTCGTAGATAAAGAGTGCTGGCCTCAATAAAACATGACAAATTCAAAATTATTTTTCATCTTTGCCACAATAAGTGTACACATATGAACATATTATGTATTCTATTTTCATAAGAAATAAATTGATGCCAGCAATCTTTTCTACTACGTATTTGTACGAGTAACTTATTTTTCCTCTACATATGTATGTATTTTGATAGGAAAAAAAAATTGATTCGTCTACAACGAACAGTTTGTTGTAGGTGATTTCCGGCTACAACAAATATCGGTTACAACGAACAAAATTGGGCGGTCCCTTGGAGTTCGTTGTAATCGATTTTCACTTTATTTAATACAGTATTTGTGTCGTCCAACAGGTGCCCGAAGGGCCAAATAATGGTGAGGGACAGATTTGACTGTTTTAACAATTTTACAAGTGTGCTTAATTAAAGTGAACAAATTTTTTGAAGAATGGGGAATGATAGGAAGAGTGAAAAAACAGAAGCAGAAAACAAAAGCTAAACCATAGAGGCGGAGAGGTTGGCACTGGAACTGACGTATGGGATCAGCTGCGGAGAGGGTCCAAGGTCACGACCGAGGGGCCCAGAACATCAAATGCGTATGGGAGCAACACAAGGGAAACGGACATCCATCCTACATCTGTTGCAGTATACCCTGCTCACAGAGCCGATGTACTGGCTTCTAGACATGTAAAATAGGTCAATCGGGGGTTCACTACGACTAACTTTGCTGAGCACGGTTTCTGCGGGACTGCAGAAAAGGAATATAGAGGTCAGCGTGAGACATATATGGTGATAGGGGACGCAGAAAAGACATGAATCAAAAATTGCTTTCGTCTTTTGTTTTTTCTCAATCGATCGCAGTCAAGGCGAATAAAAGTTAGTAAAAAAAAAAAAACTGATTGATAAAAGCAAGAGCGAGAGATAAAAAATTCTATCCTGCAACGTATAGTCTATGAGCGATTTTGGGATGCAGTCTGCAGATAATAATAATCTCAATTATAGAAGCTAATATGCTACAAAACGTTTCCTTCGAGATGCAAGCGCGTATCATTGAACAATTTATCGACCACGAATGAATGTCACAAAGGCTATAAACAGTTGATTCGTTCATTCCTCTCGTGCACGTGTAAATGCAGCACGCGAAGTTCGAACCTCTCAGCTATAACGTCTCTTCTACACGAACCGGTTGACTGGCTATTCGCGATATTCGCCCGCAATTTAATTACTTTTACAGTTAGATATACCTTCGACATTCGGGAAATGTCGAACCACGTTTTTAACCCGTCCCATTTACACTCTCTACACCTATATACGAGTAGAAAGACAATAATGACCGATCATTAAAGACCACATTACACACATATACGAAAAAAAAATAGTGGCGGTCTACTTTTCCAACATATTCGGCAGCAAAATCCTTACAATACCTTCTCTGAATTAGTATAAGCTAATGCTAGCGTATGTTTTTCTTCTGACGCTGAAATTCAAATAATACGAGTAGCTTCAATTTTCAAAACGAGAATAAAAAAAACTTAATTTTGAGAAAATCGACTTCTTGGGAATTTAATATTACTACGATTATTCCTATAAATTTCGGAAAATATAAGATTTTGTGCAAAGAAAAATAGTAGTATCCTTATTTTTTGGTTACTATACGAGTAGAATAATGAATAAAAGTTTCTCATGTCCTCTCTCTCATCTTATAAAATACTCGTACTACCTGGGCAAGAAAAACAGAATTTGTAGTTATTTAAAAACTGCATATTTACTGTAAAATTTACATTTTGCAATTTTTTTTTTCTGACCAAAAGTCAACATTTTTCAATGTTTTTATTTTATTTTATTTTATTTCTTTTTCTATTTCTTTTTCTCAATCAAAATGTTTAGCTAACAGAACCGCTATGACTAAGCATACCCATACATCAATTGGGCACTCAATTCCCACATTCATTATAATAATTTATTAAGTGTATTTAAACGTAATTCCGCGAATTTTCATAAAAATTTGTATACCGCAAATGGGGGTAAATTTTCCAACTTCATCACTCTCTATTTCCTACATGGCAAATCACAATCTATACATGCTTCAAATATATCAAAATGTGCGTTGAAGGCTCTACTTTTCAACTATATTCTCAAAAATTTGATTCATCAATTCTCAGTGCAAACATATCCCCTCTTTTTCAAATGTGCCAAGTTACCCACAAAACGGCTAACTTGGCACACTGTAGATTTTTAATGCAACATATTGGTAAAATTATGAAATTTAATAAAAAAAAAAATTCAAACAAACTTCGATTGAAGATAAAATAGGTCGATAAAGAAACAAAATGGTGGCATAATAGGTACAAAGATGCTGGGAACGTCACAATTTGTTTACCCAAAGTTGGTCGTATGTACCAACAAAAATTCAGTACTTATATAGAGGCTGCTAAGGAATTGTAAATGCAGATTCTTTATTTACGATTGCTTGACAGTCGATAAAATACTAATTGTAAATTTTGAAAGTACAGACGTGCGACGTTGAGCTGTGAATAAAATTTCCCAAAGACGCCGAAGAAAAATATGTGGCTTCTTTTAGTTTTTTATCTATAACTTCGGTATAAATTATCAAAATTTCGACTTCAAAAAATGATTTTGATGGTAATAAAATTTTTTACTAATTTATTCATAATTCACTTATCGAATAAATGATCTTCACCCTCTTATCAAAGTAATTTTCAAACACTTTGTTTTTCCACCAAACTTTTCTTCAACTTAGAACAGTCATGTAAATTCGACGAATTCGTCATTTTAATATTTCAATACCACCATTAGAACGGGAAAATTGTGCTGAATGTGATGAAATGGATGAACAGTGTAGCCAATATGTTGGAAACTGGTAAGATTCGATAAAAATGAAAAAAAGCACCGAATGTGCCACGTTACCCCCATCTACGGTACAGTTTTAGAAAGTTCAGTTCGTAAAGGGTTGCAATCGAAACAAATGTAGCTGTGTTTTTCCACACAATCTGCCGAAGGTCATTATTCCAGTAGCACAAACGCCACACCGTCTATGTGCAAGCCTACATAATTTTTTTCCCCCATTCGACTATCGTTTATACATGCCTCCTGTTCATACCGCGTGCAACGAATTCATCACGTTTGCATCGTAAACTTACAAAATTATTCGCATTTATTTTCACACCTCAGTAAAGTCAACACCGCGAATAAACGCGTCTCAAAAACCAACCTTCGGTTAATTCGTATATAAAGGCTATTACAACTTTCCCAGACAGTAATTTTCCACCATCCCACACCGACACTATCTTAAAATTAAACGTGCATACCGGTTGGGTATATTATTTCCATTGTTAAGTGTTTTTTCCCTCTTCAGACAAAGATAGATAAACAAAATAAAAACAAATAAAACTACATGCACATACCTATACATGTGCGTACTAAAAGATCGTAAAACTATAGGAAACGTAAACGAGCACGCGATAATACTACTGCACACCAACTAATTAATTAATTATCTAATTAATTAGTTAGGTACATAGTACGTAATAGCATAGTGATACGTATATGGGTAGGTATACGTACACCTACACTAATTTAACAAAATAAATAAGTTAAGGTGTATCAAGTAGCATTTTTTTTTTTACCACGGATCCTTATATTTATTTGTGAATATTCCAAAAATTCGTACCCCTCTGCAGATTGGTACTCAATAAAACAAATTATGGGTCTTCTTCTTCATTGCTTACCTAAAACAAAAGAAACAAAAGAAAAAAAAGATAGAATATTCTCTATGGACATTATTATACAGTATGCAAATGGAGAAGTGAAAGTTTCAGTTTCCTGAGGCACCAAGATAGACAGGGCTCTGAGGGCAAGGTGTTTCATTCTAGCTTAAGCTCCAGAGTTCATCTGAGCTGAGTTTAAACTCTGAACGTAGCTTTATTTAAACAAAAGCTAGTTTGAATATTAAAAATCGATAAAAAGTTTTCAATCGTTTTAAGGGTCCTATTTGAAATATTCCACAAGCACAACTTTTTCAAACAAATAATCCACATTTCTTAATTAACAATAATCATCACAGTTTATAAATTTTGGGAACCTGTAAATCTATTGGCCTTCACGGCACCTCGAATACAATAATCCTCATTGCATTAGGTAAAATTCAGTTTATAGTTATAAGCTTCACCGCCCCGATTCTATTCCACAGTCCCAATAGAATCTTGGTGAGCTAAATAATGTTTATTTTTCGATAGTACCAAACAAAGTTTATAATTTACACCCATTACGAAACACCTTTTCGCTATATATAAACCCCAATTTTGCTTACTCCGAAAATAATAAGACGATAGTACCTTCAAACTACCACAGTGATTATTAGATGGAGCACTATAAGAGATCTATCGTCGAATAAAATAAAATAAACACATTATAACCAAATACTGGAGGGAAAATTCATATTTACCAAGAGAATTCGAACGAACTTCAAGGTGACCAGTTATGTTTAGTAAGCCAATACTAGTGAATGAAATATTGATTTAAACAAACCAAAAGTATCAAAAGAATTTTTTGTCTAAACTTAGAATTGAAGGAGTTTTCATAAAAGTTTCTGACCATAACCACGTTTGATAATAAAACTGAGTATTTTTATTAGTAATTTGTAATTTCTATGGCAATAAAAATCCGACAATACTCGCAAAACTCTACTCACAAAAAACTTCATTATTGTAGGCCTTCAAATGATTAGATCTTAATGAAATGTGCACCAATTATAGCCACAGTATCGTCAGATATACCAATCTTTTTGAACTCGCAACAGTGTTGCCTGCGTTACAGAAATTGAGGCGTGATACAAACTTTTAGGACCGATCACACATTTAACAAACTCTGTCTCTTTTCGAGCCAAATATGTTCGTTAAAATGTATCCTTGAAGTTCTGATTAGTTCCACCGAGCTCTACTCACTGATGCTTGCCAACCCAAACTGGGACACCTTATATAAGCTAACCTTACATTACATACGAGCAGTTACAAACGCTAAAACGTGCATAAGCAAGCATTCTGTTGCACTATAGTACTCGAGATCTTCACCTTCCGTCGACGGATGATGACCAGCGGGGGATGGGGGTTGGACATTCGTCGATCCGGATTAAAAGAGACGAGCGAAGAAGGTTCATTATCGTCGTCCGAATACCAACGAAGCACGCGGCCACTCGTTTCGCAGTAAAAACTATTTTTTGATTGACGTGTAACATCTGCCATGCAGGTGATGGCAGCGCACATCGACACGCAGAAAAGACGACGTCGGCGACTAAACTATACACACGCAGGAGAAGGGCGAAATATGAAGACCACCTTCAAAAAATAATGCGCGAGCGAGCGCGAGATAGACGGCCAGAAATATTATAATTAAACCCACGTAATAGGACGCTCTGCGGTGAGGTAGAGAACGGAGTGAGAGATCGCAGATATAGACGAGCAAACGTGTTTGAGGGTGCGAGCGAGAGACACGGCTGCAGCCTGCGAGAGACAGAAATAACTCCAAATCAAAGAATCCGACGCCCGTCATTATAATATGTAAAATTTCGTATTCAATAACTCATTAAAAAGAAGAGGGAATCGAATAATGAGGGGTTGTTAAGCGGAACGGATCGAATTACAGCGGATCGGGCGAGGGGGGCAAAGTAACCCGTTCTTCCGCCACTATCCACCCTCACATACCGCTGGTGGGGGGTTGAAAAATATTAAAATTTTTTTTCCGGCATCTTTTTTCTATGTGTCAGGAGATTTGGCGTTTATTGAATTTCGTACGAAGTACGATTCGATTTGGCGCAGGAATTTCTATTTCTTTTTTTTTTTCAAGGAGAGGGGGTGGGAAAGTAATATATTCACGTACGCGAGTAGAAAATGCTTTTCTATGACGAAAATTGAAGTAGATTCGTCGGTAAAGGGCTCCGTAGAAAGGTCATAATAGGCTCATAGGTCGATGAAATTAGGCAGAGCACGTAGAGACGAGTACATCCATTAAGAAATTATACGAGTGGTCCAGGAAAATTGGAGGAAAAATGAAATTAAACGTGAAAAAAAATTCTAGCGCAACAAGTCCCGCTAGAAAAGCAGATTTTCAAATGCGCAGTACAGGGGTTTCGCGAACCGTTAAAAGTTCATGTTTTAGGATTCTGAGTATTAATTTGAGTAAAAAAAAAATGAATTTCTGTCGGAAACCTGTTGTAACGAGTTCCGAAGAAAAATTCACGTTCCAAACCTTTAAAACAACTCTTCACAAAAACTAACCAACCTCGAGAATCACCAAAACCAATGGACACAAATTTTACACTGCACTTCCTCACATCAAATCTGATCTCTGGTGCGAATTTAAGCCCTATTGGTTGAGCAGTTCGTCCTACATCTGGCGTGGCAAAGAAAAATCGACATTTTCGAAGGTTGAAAATCGCTTTTCTCAGCAAACGGATTGACTTGAAATTATTATGGTAAACTCTCACAAATCATACAGACTTGTACAGTCTACGATTTTTATGAAACCAGTATTTTTCCTACGAAACTGATAACAACAATTGTTCATAAACCAAATTTTACAAAGGCTACATTTTTGCTGCCCATTACGACGACCTTCGAGTTCCTGGTAATTTCATAGCACAGGTATATAATAACAATATTGTGTAATATTGAGTAGATATTTTGAAAATTTATGACTGTAATATTATTCAAATATTTTTAAATATTTGAAATAATTTTTAAAAATGATCAAAATATTTTGTATAAATACATGTATTTTGACTATATTAATCCAATAATATTCTGAAAATACTTCTCTGGCAATATTTTCAAGATAGTATTTGACAATATTGTGTAGTTTATTGAGAATACATATTTTGGTTGAGAATTTTTCATTTTAAATAGAGAGAAAATATTTCAGATAAAATACGGTCATAATTTCTAAAGACAGCCTCTGGATGGTAAAAATATGTCATTAGGATATCCCTACGATATTTCCTCGATAAGTATTAGTATTATTGTGGCATTATGATTTTATAATATTACATACTTAATTTGGTGTGCTACTGGAGTGATTCCTCTAAACTTACTGGAAGCGCACAAACGAATCACTTGCTCAGTAGCAAAGAGTACCTAATTACTAGTAAGTTGGGCGGCAAATCGAAATTTTACCAGTACTAGTAACATTCAAACATAGCTATCAAAGGACTGCATTTTATCACCGTCTCATCTATTCTGTTCCAAGATAATTTCAAACTGATATATCAAAAAGAGGCCCAAGCTGAGTAGTAAAATGTGATAAATCTAAAAAATAATAAAACATTTCCGATTATCTAAACTGCCTCCTAGAACCTAAATATCTCACAACTCGCTTCTCTACCTCCAGTTCACTTTGTAATCTACAAAACTACTTTCAGGACCCTCGCACCACAAACTGCACCACTCCAAGAGGCTTAGAAGTTCGCATTCACCCCTCATGGCGGACCACACAGTCCACTTAATATCGCACCGAATACAGCTAAATTCCACCCGGGTCATCCGCTGTGTGCGTGCATTTGTATTGGTGCGAATCCAACGTTAATACGTATAAATATAACGTCCTGCACCCGGCGAACTCATTTCACAGACATTAAACGAAATTTAATTAACGTAAAGAAAAATGTCGTATATGGAAAACATTCTCGCTCATAAGTAGCATTCCCCCAAAACTTTCTCATTAAATACACGTTCCGCTCGCTCGCTTGTATATACCTTCGTCCTTCCACCAGCTCTCCCCCAAAACCTCTTCTCACCATCCTCCTATACACACCAATCCCTCCGTCACTCAACCGCCTTCTCTGCGCGTCCAATTCATACTTTCTGAACGTAAAACTCGAACATTACACCCTCCGTACACGTTTACGTATCCATTTTACGTGTAAACGTAGAATATGAACACACTTCGAGCCGGACCGAGAGGGTTGCGAACGAAATAACTCGTTTATTAAAATTCCACCCAGCATCCCCCAGCTTCGCCACTCACCTCCTGCCATCATCGACTACCTCGACCCTCTGGCACGTTCCGTTGGCCAGCTATATACCGTCAAACTCGAGTTTACGTAGACAGCGACGCAATCCTTCAGCAACCCCCTGTCAACCCTTTAATATTAGGCTAGATATGGAACACTCACACCAAGGACTACACGCAGTCCACTAAACGAAGGCGAAACGCGAGAAAAAAATACCCTCCCTCGACTGTCTTTTCACTACCCTCCTCACCACCCCCTAGTAGATCGTGCGGAGGGGGTTTCTCTTTTGTTTTAATTAGTATAAATACTATAAACAAACTCTTTTACCCCAAATATATTCTTCAGAAGAGTATCGTCTACTTTTGATACCCTCACTGGTGGAAACGGGACGAGGAAGTAAAGGGGGTGCGAGATGAAGTAACAACAACAACAGTAATAATAATAATAATAATAATACGGTGCGAGACGTCTGAAGTCAACGTCCTTGCGCCCAAATTATTTTTGGCGTTATCGCACAACCCTTTCTTTACGTATACGCGTATAAATATTGAGCCCGAAATCTCGTTTAAGATCCCCTCCACCACCACCTTCCAAGCCGTATATTACCCCTTCGGCGCGTTCCAATGGCAAAAAAAATTAGATGCCCACCCAACCCCTCGCGCGCGGACCTTATTCACGCAGCAGTAGAGGCGAGAAAAAGAGCGAGACGCAGGCGAAAAATGGGGAAAAAACAGCGCACCGACGCAGCCCCATTACCCAAGTTCCTATAGAAGACCCCTTCCACCACTTTCCCCCACACCATCCGTCGTCCTTGGAGAAGGCGATGTCCGTTTAATGAAATTAATTTTATATAAGTTTCGTTTTATTAAATTTCGGATTTCGCGTTGGTTTTCAAATGAAAATTCCGCGCCGTAAATGAAAAAGGCTCTGCGGCGAGCACGCCAGATTTAATTGATACCGATCGTGGGATGAGGCCAGTTCTGTTCGAGTGGAGAAAAAGGGGCGAGTGAAGAGCTTGAAGGTATCATTTTGCGCTATACGCGTTGCACAAGAAAAGATGCGGGACTTATCGGCGGAGTAGATGTTATATACGACATTATAGAAAAAGAAGCAGCTACATCGAGTATTCAATGAAGAATTTCAAAGCTTTCATTTCAATGGTTACAGTTTTTCAAAGTTCAAGTTGAAGGTTCCATAGGAATTTAGTTTCACTTTCTGTCTCCACTAATGGGCAGAAAGGCCCCATTAGTCTTAAATAAATACCATAATTTGAGAGTGGAGCAGAAAATCTAGGTTGCCAAAGAGGCAACAGATGCAGTCCTAAGTGAACATCTACTTATGAATGAGCTGTTTTAAAATACAATAAGACTTCGACTTATAACGCTAACGGTTATAACGCTCTCCCCGCTTATAACGCTGAGTAGCGCGAGTCTCTGTCCCCAGAAAACATTTCCTTCGTTCCCGCTTATAAAACACTTTTCCACTTGTAACACGATTTTCTTCTACTCCCATAAATAGTGTTATACGTAATAAAGTTTTACTGAATTATGTTGCGTTAGTCACACTTAGAATCTGACTCAAACAAGAAACAATTTAACTGCAATCTGCAATATACGAATTCTGTCCAGGGATGGAAAACGTTACCTTATAACGTTATAAATAACGTTATGGTAGCGGTACCGAAACCATTTTCTATAACGTTACTGTAACGGTACCGCCCTTCACAATAACGTAACGAAAAACGGAAAAATGGTACTTATCTATAAAATAACGTTACAAACTTTGATTCACATTTTAAACTTTCAAGTTTCAACTTTCCAACTTTTGTATTTCAAAATGTTATTTTGTGTTATTTTATTTTCATTATTTTGAGTTTTTTGAGTTTTTAGTTGAGCAAATGAAGTAATGAACAATGCTTTCTTTCTGCTACACACACTATACTACACTACTGTTACACTCCACCACTAAAAAAAAAAAAAAAAAAAAAGGACAAAAACGATATCCATAACGGTACCGAATCAATGGGTACATTATAACGGTACCGTAACGAAACAGATTTGATCATTTCCATCCCTGATTCTGTCCAATCACAACACGAATATAAAAGACTAAAATATAGTATAAGGAGTTTTGCGAATGCAAGTCTAACGAATAACGATTAATACGAGTATTAATAAGGAATCTCAGCAAACGTATATTTTTTAGATGCCGATACACCTTGTAGCGCATAACAAATTTGATCCTTTCTTGTTCATATTACAGAAAATCAGAAGTTACGTATTTTGTTCACGACTTACAATGCGATAAATGCATTATTTAGGGGGGGAAAAAATTAAATTAGTAACAATATTGTATTTTACAATCAACCGCCGGTACAACCCTCTCACTCAGTTCGTGTTAAACATTTCATACTCTTCTCTTCTGCTCACTGTCACTCTGACTCGGTTCCACAATCACCATATCCACACCACGACAGGGCTGATGAAAACATTCAGCCAACAACCATAAGGCCAGTACGACACTGCGCATAATTAATAAAGCAGTCTGCAGAGAGAGAATACGAGTATGACTCTAGAAACTCGAACAATTGTCTATCGCTACTGTACGCGCGGCGGTGGAGGGAAGAGATTTTTGCAAAAGTAATATCAAGTTTTTCTCGACTCGCGTTCATCTTCGTGATTCACCTTGCTGGCATAATGGCATTTAATAACTCAACTTTACTCCTAACGGCACGACACAGTCATTTATTAATTAATTCGACGAAATAGAAAAGGGGGGCCAAGAATGTGGAAAGAGAAAAACGAGGGTGAAAAAGGAAAGAAGCGATATTACAGTGTGTTTTCGCTAGACGCAGTGTACCCACCACCCGCTTTCTCAGCGATATTTATTCCGCGGCGCTCGACTTTGGCTTCGGCAACGAGTGGTGGCGCGCGGGGGGTGCGCAGATGGGGTGTTCTTGTGCGGTAAGGCGCTGGCGTACCTGTCACATGTCTCAAGCGCACGTGCCACAAATGTGACGAACAGACAGGTCTCAGTCATTAACACTTCGCCGTCGACGTTCAAACGCAGACAAGCCGCACATTTGCGCCCAACAAGTACGGCCAAACGGTTGAACGTTCATCCGGAAAAGGATTCGTAAAACCGTCGAAAATAGTTCGAGGGAAAAAAAAAATAGAAAGATACAGCAAGAAAATATTTTTACAAATACGAGAGCAAACATTTTCATGTAAAAAACGTGTATACTTTCGGATTTTTTTGGCAGACTAATTTACCTTACTGTTAGTCTATTGGAAGAAAAAAAAAAAAAAACCAATAGATGCTACGAGCTTCTTGGCCTAATTTATTTAAGCAGGCTCTAGAGATTTTTTTTATCAGTTCGAAAAGTTTTTTTCACAAAGGCATACTCGAAAAAATCACTACCGTCGAACGGGGTGACTTTACATTCAAGGGGCGACTTTACCCACTTCGTTTTAGCCCAATAAATAAATTGCCTGGCAAAAATTAAAACCGAAATACGATTTGGATCGAAGCAGGTAGAAGGAGGAAAATAAAAAAAAGATCGCCGCCCCTACCTCACTTCACCAAGTAACAGAACAAGAAAATAAAGCGGCGATATGGTTTTTTTGCTTTTTCTTATTCGTCTTTTATTTTTAACCACAAACACTCAAAATATTCAGTTCGGTTGCACACGGTTGAAGTTGGTACTTGACTAGTTTCTTTTCAATCGTATGTCTGAGTACAAACATCCTCAAATTTTGCCTCCCCACCCATCAATAACCCGTCAATAACAAATTGATGGGTAAAGTCCGCCCCATTGAGGGGTGACTTTACACAAATTTTTTGAAAAATCATAAAAAATAGAAGGAAGGCTGCAAACTCAAACTTTTTTTTACAATTGTGTTGAGAAATGTTAGACCTATAAATTTTAAAATCAAATTCACTTCAATAGCTTGAAAATTGGATGAGTTATTAAAGGACAACGTTGAAAAACATAAAAAAAGTGTGTAAAGTCGCCCCATTCAACGGTATATAATTTTTTGAAATTCAAGCTGGATTTAAAAGCCCCTATGTACCTACTGTTAGCATCTACATGTCTAATATTATAGAACAAGATCTGCATGAATTATTGTCTTGCGGATGTATTGGCCTTTTCCAGTAATTTAAAGGCTTTTCACGAGCTTTTTTCAAAGGTCACGATGAAAGACAGCAGAAATTAATTGGGGGATATAGAGTACCGGACTAGTGAGCTGAGAAAAAGGAAAACCGCGAATACATTATGCTTTTTCACTCTTATCTACTTCTAGTTTTCAGTCAATAGTTCGTAGACTTTTAATTTCGCTTTAGAAAATCGCATAGTTAGACTTAATAAATTTTGACTTTTTATACTTCTATAGGACACGGAATAGAGAAATACTAAAGTCGGAAAAGTGGTCGACTAACAAAAAATATGGATGGAGAGAAATTGAAAGAAGGTGAAAAAAGTTTGCATTCAAGATTCACTTCGTCTCGAGAAAGATTTATGGAGGAGGTTCTGTTGATTTATGGTTTATATGCGTATTCCGTTCTACACAGTTTTTACTATTTTTCCCATAACTTTTCTTTTTACTTTTTTTTTTTAACAATAACATAATTAGGGATGGTACGAGGGTGTCGCAACGAGAGGACGAATCTTATGCACAAAAATATAAGTAAATTTCTTACATTCCAGGTTCATAATGGCCCTTGGGTCCACCGTATGCTTTATGCGCAGTTGATGCAGCAAAGGAAAGCCGATAATTAGTGAGGAGGTCAAACTAGCCGACGGTCACGGTAATAAGAAAATTTATTTCACTCGAATAATATACTAATGATGTCTTTCGTGAGTAGATAAATAGTTATAGTTATGACGGAGAAGGAGGATAAACAACAACAAAGTTGCTGATAATAAATTAAAAACGTTTTTTCATCTTTATAAGATAACTATAAAGCAAGATTTTTCTCTTCTCCTTTTCCCGCTACCTCACAATAATTCTTCAAATAATCAAGCAAATGATTTATGGATTTAATATTCAAATACAGTTTCTGATTGTGGGACTGTATATAGAATACGATTTTAGTGCAGGAACTCGTCGATTCCCATTTTCGAAAAAAAAAAAAAAAGTAATAACAGCTTATTAGAAAGCAGAAAACTGAAAATTGTAAGTATTTTGGAAAAAAAAAAAAGCTGTTACTCCGTATATAATTGAATGCAATCGTTTATCTCAGATGGATCGTTGTCAAGAGTTGAAAGCCAGACCTTCAAAGATCGCCTAAATTATTACAAAATGAGGCTGTGGGGTGTGAAAAACGAAAGTGAAACGGTCGCCCATCCAACTGAGCCACAAAATATGTCTGCTTAGTTTCAATTGAATGGCCCAACGCGACAACCAGCCAACTGACATGTTTTTAAAAATTGACTTTTTTGTGGGTCATTGTTCTGAATATGAAAATACGTACCCTTGAGCAAAAAAAGTAATTCCAAGCTTTTTAAATATTTTTTACTGGCAAATTATAACAAAAACCAGACGAGTTCGAGCATATATATGCTGATGCAACAACGGGCCGCAAGCAGGAAAATTTCATTTTCATTTCAAAAGAAAATTTTTTTGGATATTGTTTTAAATATTATATAAAATAAATTTATTTTCACGCAAAAGTAAATAATTCATTTTGAAACACTCTTTCGAACATTTGGAAATAGAAATGTCGCAGCTCGAGGCAACATATCAAACAGCCAAGTTTTTAATTTTTAAAAGTGCTCACTTCTTCTCAAACATGAATACAATCATTTAGATTTTTTAGAAGAGTGTTTCGTAATTTGTACCAAAGGACATCCTCTCATCCAGTTTTCAGCTTTCTACGCACTGTTTTCCCAAAGTTGTGCATTTTTTTGTATTCTTCCGTGAATTTTGAAAATAATGTAATTGGCTGATTGTTGCGTTGAGCTATTCAATGTATTAAATAAAACTATAACTTCACATTCCAAAACCCATGATAATTGATTATTACGAAGCTTTATTGATTGTCTTACCAGGGGCGCGGGGCGAGAAGAGAAAATTGCAGTTTTTGCTGGGAAGTTTTCGAAAATCTCCCTCATCACCAATATCGTGACGAATGTTCATATAAACTAATAAAATGTGCAAGCTAATTGTACAGCCACGTTAGAATAGTAATCGAAATGCTGGACTAGAACACAGAGTAACATATACTCGTAAGTTCGATTCTACGCTCAACCGAAATTGTTTCGTTAATTTTGACAATTTTACTGTTCATAATATTGTTGAATTTCTCACAAAGATCATCAAACAAATATTTTCTTGCATTTTTATAAATTCTGTAATATAATAATTATTTTCACATTTGTACGTTATCGCACTCTATTGGCAAAGAAAAACCTTAGAAAAGATCTCGATCTATGTACTTTGATCAGGTCGTCGTTATATCAAAATTACAGCCATTAAAACGTCTTCGACGGAGAAAGCTTGGAAAATTTCTACAAACTCCGCTAAAAGCTGCAAAAGTAAATCACAAACTCGAAACTCGAATGACCCCCGCCGCGACAATAACGAATTCCAAAATATGATTTAGACGGTCGAAAAAAAAATAACGACCAACAATCGTTTTACGCTAATTACCTCTCTTGGCTGACAGGTAGCAGCCATACGTAATCACTACGTAACCAACCTGTGGACCACACCTCACAATTTTCACCATTGACGAGGAGGAAGGGAGTGAAATGATCATCCATTCTTTACGTACGAAATGGAAATATTTCATATCGTAGCTCCGCAGGAAGCATAAATGCCATTGTCCACACAAGTGCTCCCACTGTGTAAACAAGTTGCCTCCACGTACACCTATACCATGCACAGACGTTCGTAATCAATTTAACCATTCAGCTACCGCCAAAAAAATAAAACGAAGAAGCAGAAAAAACCAAATAATCAGTTATAATATTTACCAAGCTCACCGCAGGACACTCGGACTTACGAATGTCCAAGTAGCACGTCGTCTTTTAATAAAAACACGCCATCCTATAACCACCAAAATCCAAGATTACCCGTGAGAAATACCAACACCAGAGCCAAAATTCACTAAACCATCAACTTCATAGAATGGAAAGCAATACCAACCTGCTTACTCCGTACAATTCGACATCAGTAAATCAATAATTAAGTATAGTGCTCATGAGCAAGAGGGTATCTACTAAAATCCACACTAACAGAAATGAGTGTAGTAATTTTCACCATTTCAACTTGTGAAACGGGGACAACGACGAAATATTGCACACACTCCTAATATTTATATAATAGGTACTTCTAATGACGTTAGATCATTATATTTTACCATTTTCATCAGGTTAGTGAAACTGTTTTTCATTTTGCGCCAAGTAGAAAGTACACAGGACCATGAGAATCATTTCTCGAAACATTTTTCGATTTTTCATTCCAATCGAGTTTATTGTCGTTTTCCTAACCAATTTACCCAACTATACCTTCTCTTTTTCTCAACCCGGGACATTTTTTTTGTCCAAATGCCAACCAAACTCCTCATTGGAATTCCATCAAACTTCACAAACGCTAATTTACCCAATTAGGTATCTATCGTGCTTCAAAAAGCGAGAAAAAAGAAGCTCGCACTCGTTATTAGAATTTAGACGTGCACCAAAAACACGTGTTTACACTCTCATAAGAGATGGTGAATGGGGTGGGGGGGTGGGGAAGTAACGCTTTTCCAAAGGTTGAACAAGAAAAACGCTCGATGTGAGCTCGTACGACGACGTACTAATTTCAAATTATTTTTCATTCGCGGTTTTGTAAGTTCCCGCGAAAAACTCGAAGAAACGAAAATATATGTAATATTCGTTATTTATGGCGTTTTGCCTTCTTATTATTTTAAATAGTACGCGCGCTGCAGCCCCCAAATTTATGGATATAAATGTTCTCCGCACCATTCCGCCGCGAATCAGGTCAGTGCTGTGCGGATATATTGTTTCAGCTGCGAAAAGAAAGAAATACATACCGACGCAAGGGGGCCGCGGAGGGAGTGGGGTCGGTGATTAAAATAACGCTGCGAAAAACAAAAGGTGCTGTGCAGGGTGATTAAGGGGGCAGTCGGCTAATTTATTACCGCTTATTAAATTGAAACCCGGATGGAAAAAATTAATGGCCGACTTGTATTATAAACGCGAAAATTGTCTGAAATTGGGCTTTAATTACTCGGAAATTTCAAATACACCGAATTCGCCCCAGCAGAGGTCACGGAAAAAATTGCATATTCTGATTTCGATATCATTTTTCGTACCAGCCGCAAGCTATATTTGATTATATTGGCGATTGCAAGGACCATGGCTGACCCAGCTATATTAAAAAATGTGACAGTTGCATGAATTTTGGAAATAGTATGCTAAAATGATGGCTCTGTAGCAAGAAGAAAAGCCACCGATTATGAAAGTGATACGCGATTTCGAAAAAGGTCCCAAAGTCGACTTAGGTCTTTCTTCGATATCCACCTTCATTCGTAGATGTCTGAGTTTATCTTTATTGAATATACTCATTATACTAATAAAATGCTAACGAACCTTCAGTGTCAGCGGCTGCTTAAGGACCGGGCACCAAACAAAATGGATCACACAGGATAGTTTTGAGCGTCATTAAAACGGCTGATAATCTGGAAACGCAGAGAAAAAATAAATATTATTATTTTTTTGCTTTACATAAATGATTATACGAGTAAATACAGCGTGAAATAATAACTTACAAAGAAATTTCAAATGCTAAAAACAAAAAGTGATCAATCTAGCCTTCCCTCAGAATGTATAAAACTTCTTTTGAAATCAGTTTTACTTTTCGGGGATCGGCAAAAAAATGATGAATTATAATTTACTCTTAAATTATTATAGCTTTAAAAACGGAGCTGACCTTCTACACAAAATGGACGGAGCTGACTTGTGTATTTTTTTACGTACCATAAGACCAAAGTATTGAATTTAACGAAATCGAGAATCAAAAACGTAAGTACTGGTAATATCATCAAAACTCCGAGTCAACATTCAAGCACAAACATACCAACTCCAAAAATCACAACTTGGAACATTTTTTTTACGTTTCAGTACGCATGCTGGTGTACTTTACTCTTGGATAAATTGCAACAAAATTTCAAACTTTCGTCTAGATCACCTTATAGTTAACAGTTAATTGGACTTTAGATTAGTCTAACCGTTTAAGAATTTCTATTTTCAGTTCAAAACCAGATATCCTCTCGTTTACTTTCAAAAATTAGATTAATTTTTCTTGAAATGAAAGTTACTTGTTCTTGAAAAATTCAGTTTTACTTTGAAGAGCTCGCAGCCATTCAAGTGCTACATTCATTCATGAAAAACCTATTTTTCATATCTGCCCACTATAAAGGGGAACCAGCTGAGCGTGACAATGAAAATGAGTTCCCATAAAATGGTAATCCTCGATCGAAAATTTCGTCGACATCTTCCACCCACTAAAATCACCTAAAATGAGCTATTTTCTTCACACTGCAAATTTACGATAAAGAGCAGCGCACTCGTTTAAGTATAACCTTACACTTACCATTTCCACATTTCACCTCCTTGACTTTGTCCCTCTTCATCTTGCAGTGCGCATTTACATGCCACACTCGTTTAGCCGTCACCACCAAAGCCAATATAGAAACACTTCGCTCCAACTCATTGCTCCCACTCACGCTCGAAAATAGTGCGAAAAAGTTGAACATCGCTATGGCTTTTACAGAATTTTCATTCACCATATACTTATACCTCTCACCGACAAAGGCTATTCTGGCAGAGCATAAATTCACACCATTCCAGCGCACGCCGAAATTTTCTTCGCCCACTTCTATTGTAATCAGTTAATAGCTTCCACCCCTTCCCCCTTTTCATGATTCTCCCTCTAAAAAACTACCAACTTAACAGCATCCTGCAGCCTCTCTCCCAATCTAAAGGACTGAACTTCATATAAGGCACAGCCATATATGGCCCATATTCCAATAAACGAGTATACGCAACCTTGTAGTCGCTCACAAAAAATCCCATTTCATCCCTGCCTGCTCCATCTGGTCCGTTACCAATTCGACTTTTTTTTTTTTTTTTTTGGCTCAAAGCGGAACAAACTACCCTCTTTTTCCATAACTACACTGGCCTTGTAAAATGGTCGTTCGTGTGTGAGAGGGGGAAAAAAAACGACAAACTTATAATTCTTCGGCCGTTCTCTCGGATGCATACATAGACGCACAAACACACATACATACACACACACACACAAACACACACATGCCAGCACAGCTTTTCCAGGCTGGAAATTTAATGTTGAATTAATAGACAAAACTGTCAAAAACAAACCGAAAACGACTTCCATTGTAGGATCGAGGGCACATTCTTCCACACGCACTCACACAAGTACACCCCAAAGGATAGGGAATTAAAATTTGCACACACAACTTTGCGGAGGGGTGACTGACCCATTCGTGGCATCTTTTTCCTTATTCGGTTTTTTTTCCTCTTTTTTCATTTCTCTTTTTTTTTTTTTGGCCAACGTGTACATTTTTTTTGTTCGTTTAAGTTCTTGACCATTATAAAGCAGTTATATGTATTTGCGGTAGGATGGCTAATTGTTTTAGATATATAGCTATTTCCATACTACATGTGTACAATTTATTCTCATTAAAAAAAAATTCTAGCGCAGTAAGCCTCGCCAGAAAAGCAGGTTTTCAAATATAATTACGCGAGGGTCTCACGAACCATTAAAAGTTTACGTTTCAGGAACAAGTTATGCATAAATAGAAGATTTTTTGTTGAAACTCAGCAAAAAAGGAGCAAATGTAGGTATCAACTAAAACACTCATCAAGTTCATGAAAAGAGCTGTCTCCAGCTCATAACCCTTCGTAAAAAGGTAGACGTGTTATTCAAAATCCAAAATACAAATTATGCATTTTGAGGAAAGTAGATTGGAAAGAGTGACAATAAGTCAGTTCTTTCGATTAATGTTATTTTTGCCCTATTCAATTTTTACTTGTAGTCTACTAGCGCACTAGTCGTGATGCAAAAATACAAAAAAAGATTGAAATTCCAAAGTGCTTCGTCGATTTTCATTATTTCTGAGTTGGCAGCACGATCGGGTAGTAAAAGTAGGCACTAGCAGATTTATTTATTTAATTAATCAATTTCCAAGTCGTACAGATCTATGGCCTTTCAAGGGGGTTACGTACAACATCAAAGCAAAAACATGACTTTCATAAGGTACTCAAATGAGAGTAAAACCTTAATACAGCAAAAATAACAAATATGAGAAAAACACAGTCAAGTTTCAGACCCTAAACTGGGATAAAGCGTCTATGGTTAGTAAAATAATAGATTTTAATCCAAATTTCCTTTCGTCGAAAGCTATTATTGTGAGATGGAGGTGCATAGTTACAGTAAATTCAGTAGGTATGAGCTGTGTTGCAGTTCTCAACTCATGATGTTAGACTAGCAGAGCGAATGTAAATACTGTGAATTTTGAGACATACCATCACACATTCCAATTTTTGGAAGTTCTCAAGTTAAAAGGATAATTCACCCAGAAATCTCAGCAATTATAGCTCTAATTGGCATTACCTCTACGTACTGAATTTCAGCTCCGACTCCAGGGATTTCTTCAAAAATTGTAATACGATAAAATTTTCAAACTCGAACAATTAGCACAAGAAAACAGGACATGTGGGAAGAGAAAACATGTCTTCCTCCACGATCTGTTCTCCCAAATACCCTTCTTCTATTCCCCAACCCACCTTCTCCATAAAATCTCACATCTCTATACTCATTATTTCGTTCGAAAAATAAAACATCCCACCGAAGATCAATCACCAACAAGGACACACAACTATATAGAGCCAATGGAAGACGTCGAACTAAAATTTCACACCCATGACCCACGACATATTTTGGCAATAATTTCTGACTGCGAAAAATATTAAAATACCAGCATTTCGCGTATCGCCGTTCATTAATTGCGTCGAAATAAATTTTCTAACGACGCCCCCAGGGTAACGTAAATTATTGGTCACTTCATTATACGGCGCTCTCGTCAAAATTCTGTTATTTCAACTCCAAGTTTGAAAAGTTTCCAACGCTGGTCGCCCGTGGCGAGGTCCTCGAAAATGCTCTAGGGTTTCACTCCACTGTCGAAGAGCAATATAGCAATGGATAGAAAAATTGTCAAAAAATTCATTAGGTAAGTTCGCCCACAGAATTTTCGGTCTTCCAAAGTCGTCTAAACATTCGCCCAGAAGAAGTATCCCTACCTAATTTCAAATGAAACGACCCGGAAAAGCATTTTATCGGCGAAAAATTTTCACGCTCGACGATTTTTACTAGATAGATATTAATAATATTCTCCCCTTCACCCTCCCTACCAATTGGCCAAACACGTCTCTTCGACGTTTTTTCGACTTTTTGAACTTATCGCCAAAATTATATACGCGCACCTACGCGCTACATTTATGCCATAAACGAGGGAAAACCAGTTTGGAGGAGGATGTGAGCAATTATGCAATTAAAAGAGTATCCGCGTACTGATAAAACTGTGAGCATTCGGAAAACGAAACACGTGTATGTTATTATTATTTAATCGTCGAATCGAATTTCCAATGCAAATTTCTATCTGATTCGGTTTCTGATAGGACAGCGAGAGCGGAAGGGAAGGAAAAATGATTCATTAACACTCTATGTTTGGATATGAATGCATATGTAGATTAACTTATCATATCACCGTTATGATAACGATGAAGAGTTAGAAAAATGAGTAAACCAGCAGAAAACTAAAGAAGCAATACATAATATTATGTTGAAAAGATATACAACCATCAAGAATAGCAAATATAAGCTAAAAACAAAATTGAAAATCGCATAAGATTGGATCTGATAAAAAACTAATGAAGAGCAGCGTTGCCAACTCAAATTGTTGAAAAAAATCCCCGGAGGCAATAAAAAATCCCTCATACCGACTTTTTCGTTGAAAATTTGGATTTCAGATGTGATGGTCTGAATGAGAAAAATTTTTATTTTAAAACACAAGAAATAAATACCGAAGAATAGCATCTGTTATTCTAATAATAACTGGAAAATTGAGATAAAATCATTAAAGTCCTCAAAAAACACCAATAATTTCATAAAATCCCCATAGTTCCTGAAAATTAAAAAAATCTCGGAAATCCCCGAAATTCCGAATAAATACCTGCTTTCATCTCCGAGATTTTTCAAGACAGTAAAAAAGTCCTAGTTTCAGATCCTTTGATCAAAAGAGAGGGTCGAGAAAGAGCTGCCTCCCTCCAGTCAATTTATATATGCTGGGCCAACACTTACAAAATATCCAGGCTGGGGTGCCTAAAATCATTCAAAATCGAGCTGGACAGTATACAAAATCTGAAACATATTTGTGTTGGTCTACAGTTTGAATGACAACTCTGGAAACTCAGTTGAATTCAACATGCGTCAGAAAAACTGGCCTGTAGCTACAGAGCTGCGAGACAATAACAGGAGATTCTTACATTTTACCTGATGCAAATGATGTGCCTTTGGTTACTGCAAAAACCACCGACTGACCAAACACACAGACAAATCTTCTGTAAGAAACTAATAACACAACATCTAATTTCCATTCGAATAAAGTTCCCTATGTTTTATGTATATACCAACACGATATTCTTCCGAAGCCATTCGCATTTAGGTAGATGTACCCCTCTGCTTCACTCGCACACAAACATTCGCCTTTGGCATTCAAGAAATAACATTTCCCTACGTACCTTTTTTTTACCTCCTCTCTTCCTTCTCATCATCCTTCCTCGCTTCCTCCTCCGTCAAAAGTCTCCAAGAATATATGGCTCTTGCATTTCCACACACGTAAAATTGGACGACGAATTCTTCGACATTTTTTTATTCGGTTTGTTTTTTTCACTCTGTTTGCTCTCCACTGTCCTGCAGCGTCCGACACCCCTCCGGTCACCTCTTACCGTCTCCGTCTCAGCGCACATAACAGACATGAAAGTTGGAAATAGATTTTAGGACAGAAGGAAAAACAGTACACAGAATAAGATGCCTGAAAAGGCGGCGGCGGGGTGAAGTGGAGAAGACTTGAACTCATTTAAGTTTCTTTTTGAAAAGTCCGTTTCGGTCCGATAGCGAAGAGAATTCGTATAAATTCTATCCGAAGTTTAATATCAAATGTACGTCAAAGGAACCAAGGAGAAAATATATGTATATATATATATACGGTGTATATACATATAAGAAAAACGCTTGTGTTTGAAACATTAGAATATGTACGTAATGAAAAATGTTGACAAACAACACACAATCATGCACGTAGACACTCCAACATAAACCGTATATACAGCAGAAAGATATACAGACTCGCAAAAAAAAAAAAAAAAGCGAGGAAAAGCTGGAAAAAAGTGGACCAAGAAAAAAAAAGAAGAAAAACACACAAGAGAGGGTGGTGGAGAAATAGTAGAAAGGTACTCCGTAATACGACTTCGGACTTCGGCGAAGAGTCGTACTTTTTTCGTCTTGGTGAGGGGGGAGGAGCAGTAGAGGAGCAAGAGTTTGCGAGAAGCTACGAAAGGTTTGTGTCAAGTGCTCGTTAAGTGGACCGATTACACATCGCCGGGAAGTAGGGTGGTGGGGGGGAGGAGAAGCGAGTTCGAAGATTAGAAGAGCGAAACCTAAATCGGCTTCGAGAGAAACGAGCGACGTGGGGGCCGCGGGGCACGGAGGCGAAGGGTGAAAGTTTTAATTAATTACGACGGAAGGAACATCTGCTCGTATCAGTTTTGCTAATTACTGCACGAAGGGGCGTCATGTTCAGATGTTGACGAGCGAATCTCCAAGTCAGGCTCATTTTCTTCTCTCTTTTCTCGACATTGTTTCTCAGCGATCGTCTTCTGGCGCGTATAGTGACGTATAAAATATCAACACGCTCGTACCATCTGTCTTTTGTAAGTTTCCAAAAGGCCGCAGGTTATCAAAATTATGAGTAGTATATCGAATCAAAGTTTGTAATATTAGCCCTAACAAGATGGAAGAGATCTGTGTGGTGTTATGGTTTGGTACAGGGCTTGGAGACTAAAAACCTTTGAGTTTGAAATCAGCCCTTGCCCCTTCAATATGGACTGTAGAATGACTATAATTCTGATCTAAGATTAACATTGAAAACGAACAAATCGGCCGTTCCAACATTTTGTAAGTAGGATTTCGTTAACAAGCACGCATTTATTACTGGGTATAAGAGGAGAGCTGTTTTCAAATCAAGTGAGCTGTGATCGCAATACGAGGTAAGGTAGGGTAAGAATATCGATAGTAATTTTTCTCATCACAATTCACAGTTGTTAAAATACTATTAAATTTATTGTATATAATCTAATATTTTTAGTACTTCCTACTATTTTAGATAATACATATTATTAATATTTGTTTTAGTAATTTCTGCTACATAACTCCAATTGTCCCAGTTTTCTTATCCAAATAGTAAAAATTACCATAGACATTTTTTCCCCCTCAGATTAGTGATACTTAATAAAAATTATGTACCACATTAGAAATTGTTAATTTACACTATACGTTCGAAATATAACGCAGACACTAAACCGAAATTTTTAGTTATCTCGTATTTGAATAAATTTTCCGAAACACTATACAGCGATGTTCCAACCCTAACCCTCTCCGCACATCGTACAAATTGGTTTTAAATACGTTGACATTTCTCCCTCCGAGTACTCTCAAGCTCCCGCCAAATTGAAAATCCCGCAGGCTGCATTCGAGTCTTTCTTCCACGCTTATTCATCCAACTTTTCCACCTTCTTTATAATATTATATTGTACATACTACCTTTTCGAACCGCGCTTAAATAAGGCGCACCTTGTACACGATTGTGTTTTTGTTTTCTCCTAAAACCCACCCCGTACTTACCCTCCCACCTGTACCTACTCACGTTGTGCGCGAAATTTTCAGCGAAAATACCCTCCTTAACACATTGTTAGCGTTCCGGAAGCGACCGAGGATGAAATTACATTTAATTAAAAGAGTAGGTACGAAAAAAAAAAAAAAAAAGCACAAGTATGGGGAAAAAATGTAATAAGAAACACGTTCGAAAAATATTATTTAATTAAAATGCGATAACGTACACCTCCAGAGCGCTCGAGACGACTTACGAACATGAGCGCGCGATAAGGAATTTTAATAAACGAAAAATGAATTTAATTAACTAACAAATTTCTGACGGCCTGTTGCTTAATTGGGTTATCATTTTTTTCTTCCTTAAAAAAAAAAAACCAACGACTTTTGCGAGTTCATGTCAAGTTTATAGAAAGACAATTACTCAACCAACTTAGCTAATTTGAATATTTGAAACGTTTTCTTTGTTTCTGCGTCGCATTCGTGTAATTAGTGCTGGGTGTATAGCTTTTATATGGCTAGAAGTTTACATACTCGGCACGATTACAATAACAATCTATAGGATTTGTAGTTTCACTCTAAGCGCAAGTTTTAGTATCGAAAATTGCATTGATTACACTATATCGAGGTGTCCTATTTTTCAGAAGGCTGCTACGGATATTACTTTTTTATTTTTCGAGTTTTGGACCGACTGAAGCCGAATTCGGTTGAACCAAACCTCGAATCTCAAGTTCCTCTAGAAGTTTAGATCGGATTTTCTATATTATGCTGATTTAGCATTATCAAGCCCTAAGGCCATTACCTGAGAACGAAAAAAAGAAAATTTTGTTCTCTGTAACACGGCAAGTTTTGGACTCGAACCGACGATAAGCGGTAGGTAATCCTCACGAAAAGAGTACACCGAGAGAAAACTGCGTGTTAAATTTTAATATCTGCATACTAAACTTTAGGACAATTCAAGTTTTATACGAAAAATATAATACAAATTTATTAAGAAATTAGCGAACAAGGTTGAAAATTAATACAAAATATTGAAAATTAGGTAGGTAATGTAAATATGTTGAAAATTATTCAAGTGTAAAAAGAGAAAGCATTTAGATGACGAAGAAGAAGTAATTGAATTGAATAAAAGTAGCTAGCAATCCAAATATTGTTGTCTTACTCCCACTATCCTTGTTCACAATCTCAAGAGTACATATAGTAATAGCTTTTATGAAATTCTTTATAAATCTCCATCTCATTGAAAGAAATAATATGAGCTAAAATTCGAGTCATTTAATGGACTATACATGTATAAGGAATTTACATAAAACCAAAACTTGTCCCCTTTACGGATATTGTATGCAACTTAGACAGTTTATCCCTATTATTATAGATTAGTTTCTATAAATTATCCTTCGTAATTCGCGCAAAATATAATTCTCATGCTCGTTAAAACCTCGGAAATAACACTGCTCAATAAATAATTATTCAATATACCTACAGCTCTTTCGTACACAGAACTTATCGAAATTTCGCTTCAGCACCCACGCCATATTAATACATCTCTCAGCGAAGCCATAAACCGGTACTCAATTAACAGAGGTAATTGGAAAATTAATAAGCTGTACACCGTACAATGTATCCACATAGTATGTGCATATAATATACCGCGCGAGTTAAAATCGAGAAGATGATGCTCAAACAAAATTAAACGAAACCCGAATAGATAATTGGTTTGAAACAACAACAAAAAAAGAACACATCTGGACTAATAGTATACTGCAGTAAGAACGCGACAAAGGGGAGAAAAAGAAGGAAAAAAACGAGTTACCAACACAAATTAAATAGAAGGTCAGACTGTAGAATAATTACCATATAAGCGAGTCGAGGACAAGTTTAATTGGCAAACTGGCTAATATTCGGTCAGACTTCGTAATTAATTAATAGATATCTTTATACAAGTTAGGATATACCAACGTATTTTCAACTGTGGTTATAAATCGATATGGACTTGGACTTGGACAGACGTACTGACAAAGACAACTGTACAGACTATACATTTATATAGTTGCTGAATAAATTTGATTGAATGCTGTCAACTCGCTTTTTCACCCCTTTCGATTCGTCTATTCTCTACCTATAATTTGAAATTAAATCGTCTTTCTTCATTCTATCGATGAAGTTGGAGAAAAAGAAACACAAAAAATTGGATCCTAAACGAGAAGTATTGTAGGAATAAGGAGAAAAAAAAATGAACATCGAAAAAAATGTTGACATTCGATGAACTAGTGCGTTTGCAGAATAGTAATGATTCTTTTTTATCATCCTTTTTTTTTCCCCCTTCTCTCAGCATGTTTTCCAAGTTTTTCACTCATGCGATATCAATTTTTTTAGGCCTGTGGAATTTGCATGCCGCATGCAACTAATGAATGCGCTGCTGCGGTCGACTGGCAAAATTGTGAGATCACGCGATGCACGTAGTATTATACAAAATTAAAGGCGAACCGAAGCGTTAAATTCGACCAAAAATGATGAGAGGCGACCCAAATTGACGAACACCTGAATTTTTAATCGACTAAGTCGACACGAATGTGTTGACCCACCCGCATCTTTCTCAGTAAAATTTCAAGAATACGAAGAAAATTTATCAATATATACTCTCGCACTTCAAAACGTGTCCACAATTACCCCAATGGCGGAACCCATTTGGGGGGGGGGGGTTGGCCAGGCGGGTGGCGCAGAGCAAGAAAAATTATTCGCAAATTTCAACATCCAAAAACTCGTTACTGAAGCTGATTTTTCATTATTTTTCAATAATTTCTTATTTTTACTGGTTTTCAGCTCATTTGGAAACATTTTTGGGAGGCCATAATTTTTTTTTGGACAATCCTTGTACCGTACTTCTAGACATATCAAATTTAACATAACATAATCTATAAACGAATTCAAAAGTCCGTATTACAAACATCGATTACTGGTTGGTTGGAGCATTAAACAAGACAGCGGTATTATTTAACAATCCGTTAAACTGGTGACCAGTGTTTGTAATTCCAGCTCTACACATTTTTTTTCTCGGCGCTATCTCTATATAGCCTCTTCGAATGAAAGAAATGCAAATACAGCATCCTCGTTATGGAATAGCACGTCTCACCCAACCCCGCCCAACTTTTGCAGCTTCAGCTTTGAAAGCACCGCCGTTAGGTCAACTTTAATCACGGATTTTCGCGGAAAAGTGTCGATTCGAAGAAGACGACCCGCCAATATACTGCGTGCCAAAGAGGCCCATCAAAAACACCGCAATTTTCATTTAGCCGGCGAGCATAGGCTGATGCGGGAAAATGGTGGCTCGAGGGTGGCGCGGCCGAAGTAGAGAGGCGGAAAAAAAAATCATTTTTCACAGCCCCATCTAATGAGAAACGAAGCTGCCGATCATTCGACTTCGACGACTTTCCAAACGACACGCAGAAAAACGAAGACGAGAAGAGCAATAAGAGCTTCGCGGTAATCGTTTCGACACCGAAATTACTTCGCATCCGCCATTTCGGGGCTGAAGGTGCATGTATCCCAAAAAGCGCCAAATTTACGTTCTCGAACTTTTTCTACTGCGGGCTCGCTGCCTCCCTCCCCACTGCCCCGACAACCAGCCTTCTTTCCAATTAAAACAAAAATCGCTTTTCCAATTTGCGAACGCGCGCGCGTTATTAACGCGCTTGAACGCAAACCTCTTCGTTAAGACATCAAAGCGTTTTCTTGCCAAATTTGGTACGGCTGCGAAATATTAGAGGTTCCACCATGTGGATGACGTAAAAGCCAGAGCGGGAATGGGAATGCGGGCATTGGTGCTTTTGCCGGTGAGAGAATAAAAGTTTGCCGCAAAAATGTGCAACTAGGTCATTCAGATTCGAATTATATGGGGTATACGACAGAAGAATTCGCGCATCAGGAACGTGCCAGTGCGGTGTCCTCAACAGATAAGCTACACAGACATCAAATTCAGGTACCGTCGAACGGGGTGACTTTACATTCAAGGGGCGACTTTACCCACTTCGTTTTAGCCCAATAAATAAATTGCCAGGCAAAAATTAAAACCGAAATACGATTTGAATCAAAGCAGGTAGAAGGAGGAAAATAAAAAAAAGATCGCCGCCCCTACCTCACTTCACCCAGTAACAGAACAAGAAAATGAAGAGGCGATATGGTTTTTTCATTTTTCTTATCGTCTTTTTTTTTTAACCACAGACACTCAAAATATTCAGTTCGGTTTCACACGGTTGAAATTGTAACTTGACTAGTTTCTTTTCAATCGTATGTCTGAGTATAAACATCCTCAAATTTTGCCTCCCCACCCATCAATAACCCGTCAATAACAAATTGATGGGTAAAGTCGCCCCATTGAGGGGTGACTTTACACAAATTTTTTGAAAAATCATAAAAAATAGAAGGAAGGCTGCAAACTCAAACTTTTTTTTACAATTGTGTTAAGAAATGTTAGACCTAAATTTTAAAACCAAATTCACTTCAATAGCTTCAAAATTGGAGGAGTTATTAAAGGACAAAGTTGAAAAACATGAAAAAAGTGTGTAAAGTCGCCCCATTCGACGGTAGTAATTTTTACGATTTGAGAAGAAAAACAGGGACAGTTCAAGATTTGTAGCAGACAGTGCTATGTACAAAAATTGTAAAATATACAGGGTGTTCCGCCTCGAGTTCATCAACGAGCAACTGCAGATAGAGCGACACAATTGTTGCATTCAATGATATTTGCATAATTCTCCGGCAGACAGAGGGGGTATGGTGTTTGAATCATTTTTCCCGCACAGCCACACCGATGCAATTAATTATTTTAAAAAAATCAATAATTCATTATTATGGTAGATAGAAACCTCCAGTTTGCGCCATTATTTAATAAATATGATTCAATTTCTTGGTTTCAAAAATTAAAGCAATCGAAATAAACGGAGAAAAATTATGAATAAAAATGTGAGAAATTAGAGAGAAAAAATGTCTTCCAATTTTCTTTCTTTTCTTTTCTTTTTTTTTTTTAATTGAATGAAATGTTCTTTCAAGGGGTGCTTGAAAAATTTATTTTCGAAAGAAGACCAACTGCTTCATCATACGCCATGAAGAGTACGAGTATTTCTTGAAAAAAGACAATTTGAAAACTTGCTAAAAATTCCTGAGTCAGATTTTTTCAATTTTTTCAATTTTCAAGAAAAAGGTCCGAGAATTATTAAATTTTTTTTTGGTACGTCACCTAAATTCTTTTTATACTTCATGATACAGCAGTTGATTCTTTTTTTTGAAAAAAAATTTTCATCTACTCTTCGAAATAACATAAACATTATAAATCAAATTTTAAAAAATGAAAAATCGAATACCGCAAATGGGGTTAACTAATTTTCATCGCACTAACTCACACATATATATATGTACCTGCTGGAGCAGAAAAAAACAGAAAAGTGGATTGTTTTGCTCGCATATATATACTGAAAATTTTTGACGAAATTTGAAGTTCACCTAATTCAAGGTCAACTATAATCATCGACAACGACGTCTGTGAAAATATGTGCATCCATCTGTAGCAATATTATACTGGTTCGTTTGTCAGTCTTTTTTTTTTCTTTTTCGTGTTCCAAATTAATCAGCTGTGGCGATCAGGTGTACCTACATACAAAGTTATGAACGTATATTATCGTTAAAATATCTTGGGATGCGTTGGAAGAACAAGCTGTAGAGAATTCGGTTTGAAGCAACATGTCAGTCATAGTCATTTAAAAGAACGTGTTCTCGTTCGTGTAAGGTCACGTGGAAACACATGTATACTTTCTAATTCCTAAATGTGGATTTAAGATTAATTTCCTTTCGCAGCACACCTAATAAGATACATCAAAAGTCAAGAAAGTAGGAGCATGGTAGCTATTCGAAATTACATAAAGTGAAAATTTTTCAAAAAAGTTCTTAATCAGAGGGAATGCGAAAAAGTGTACTATGAGTCTGTATAATTTATGCAAAAACCATACTAAACTGGGGCATTTATAACAAATACTGACAGGAGACACCAACCATTTCGTCATATTATGGAAATAAAACTAGTCATAAATTTTTTTCGAAGAAACTTACAGTTTTCTAAACCCATATATACAGTGCGTATATGCCTCGATCTGAAGTAAAATATAACCAATTTATGCACGACAGTGACGATATAGCTCTTCAGGATTCTACATCGATACACTACAGTGTAGAAAGTGTTACCAATACGAGAAACAGAAAATTCTGACAAGAATACCAGTTATGATACAAATGATAGCCAACCTCAGCGTTTGAGAACAGTCCTGTGAAGAATTGATGAGAATTCAACAAACGAAAATTCAAGAAAAAAAAAATCAACAGGAATAATCGAATTTATAAAAAGAAAAAAGTAAAGTTAAAAGGAAAGACACGATTTAAGAAAGAGTTTAAAAATTCTTCATCACTCGATAAGACACCTAAAAATCGAAGGGTCAAATTTTTTCATATTGCTCCATCAGCGAGTTATAAAGACTGAAGAGTTATATGAACGCAACTGAGTTGATCAAAACAAAATTCACAAATGATGATGAAAAATAGGAGGTTTTCCGTCGAAAACCTGCTGAAAAGTGATGAGTCACTTACAAAATAGTACGAAGTAAACACCATTGTTCTCATTTCTTTTGTTCGGAAAAAAATGAAGATAATAAGAAAAAGGCACGTAAATATAAACGAGTACGGGAGAAAGAAAATAACAACAGCCAAATTCAAATTTTCCTCCTTTATCTGAACAGTGATACCAATAAAGGGATCGATGAAATTTATTCGGTTAAAAATGTCGTAAATTCTTTTCAATTCGCAACGATTCAAAATAACAAGCTTCTTTTGCGAATAAGCAAATACATAATTATATAGTTAGACTATTTACGAAATTTGAAGCTTCCACTGTAAATTTCAAATACAAATTACAGTATAAGTGCGCCTTTCTCAAAATTGAAATATTTTTGCATTCTTCGTCTCAAATTATTGCACCAGCTGCCATTCATTTCGCCAACGTCTCACATTTCAGCCGCCATTTCTCTTGGGCCTCTACATAACAGTAACAAATTATTTACGAATACTTTCCAGCAACTTCGACGAATTTCAAAACACACAAAATAGCCGGCATATAACCAGCAAGTCGCGCTAATCGTGTAATGAAAAGCATTCGTGTAATTTCTGCCACAGCCTACACTCGTCTGTAGCCCTCTTCACTATAACTGGCAAATAGGAGTAACAAACAGGAAAAAATAAAAAAAGAAGAACACGTTCTGCATTCTATAACAAACACTTGAAAACCCGAAATTCCAAAAGCACTTGAATTTTACCGACCAATACGCATGTGAAATGTACCTACATTATAATAATGCATTATAAAAATAATAATATAATAACGAACGTCAACCCAATTAGCTTTACGTCGAATTCAATTACAATACGGAGCCAAGAAAATGACGCATACGCTTCTTAAAAAATATACGTACACGGACGAAAAAGGGTAGGAAAAAAAAACCACGATTCGAAATCCGAATCAAGTCCATTGTGAAAATTTCGTATACATAATTAGCATAACTAGGGTCTTGAAGAGGTTGTGGCATGAGTGCAGCCACGTAAATACAAAATTCTAACAACAAACTAGTAGGTACTCTATAATAGTATTTCAGAAAAAAAGAGGCCAAAAAAAAAAAAAAAGGATTAACGTCTATGCGAATGAAGAGAAAGAGGAAAAAAAAAGTTATATAGATTTAGAGTGTAATTATCGCCGTATTGGTTTACCCCTCATCTGATGGCAGATACGAGTATTTAAAAGAAGAATGTGTCATTTACTCGCTTTCAATATCGGATTATGGATATAAAAAGGGTGCCAAAAGAAAAAGGGGGTAAGCCGAAGACAGCTATTTCTACAATAATGTGGGTCACAGTGTGTTAATCGAGACTGAATGGAAAGTGGAAACGAAGCTGTGAAAAGGCCAATCTGGTTTCTTTCTCTATACTTCCCTCCTCCTGATCACCCATTCACTATACTATATTTTCCCTCTCGTCCGTCTAACTATATCCATTGTTAATAATAATGTTTTCATTCTTCGCTGGTGTTTTGTATACGTACGCAGAGGTGTTACGAATCACAGCTGACTTCGGTCATATCGCCCACAGTTCGTATGATTTTCCGAATTCGAAGACAACTTCATTTACATGCCCATGAATCCAAACTGTATATTATTATGCATGCGGTCTAGCTGCGAGAAAAGAACCGCACCAAAGACCTTGAAAAAATTTCCAAAGACAAGTCTCTACTATGACTAACTATTCTGTACATATCGAAAGGTTCCGTTTCCGTAGAATAGGTCCGTTATAAAAAATACCCCAAGTTTAGAATTGCATTTTCGGCTCTGTAAGCTACCAGGGGAAGGTGGGGGGAAAACTTGACAGGAATTTTATTTTCATACGTGTCTCAGATATGGTCAAGGTTTGGATGAAGGATGAATACACTTTTGAGATGGACTACTCGAAAGACCAGGCGGCGTCATATACGACGCCATTTTCTCAAGTTCTTAAAATGTGGGAATTTTTCGTTCGATAGAAGGCAACACTGTGAAGAACAACGTGCGGGCACAGATTATGCGACTGCAAAAGCGCTAGATGTCGTTGGTTCAACTCCAGTTAAATGCCAAATAATTAAAATCTCTTTTTCCTCTTTACATCATCGGATACGGATTTGAAGGTGAAAAATCTGAAGATTGAGTCAAATTTTAGCTATCTACTTCCCTTGTGACTGAATGGAGGCTGAAAATTGACTGAAATACAAAATGGCTGATTGTTTAGTCCGATACACCATTAGTAAACTTTTGGAGATATTTGAAAAAATTTCCAGAGTTTCCAGAGAATTTTCTGAGATTTTAGTACAATGTAAGGGTATTTTTAAAAGATGTTTGTAAATGTTCTCAGTGTTTTTAGAGATTTTATTCAATATTGCTGGCATATAATATCGATATTTAGGACGCATGTGAATCCCCCCCCCCCCCAAAAAAAAAAAAGAAGCAGATTTAGGGTCTTCGGAGCGGGAAGAGCAAGAAAAACTATACATACATTTTATGGACAAGCAAGACCCACAAAAGGGTCTCACATTGTCAAAAAGAGTCTCACAAGTGCTTAAAACACTTCTGCAGACAAATGTGTGGCTCATATTCTTGCCCAATTTATTGACCATTGAATAATCTCAACGATTCCTGAGAATAATATCAGAGAAATAATTAAATTTATATAAGCAGATAATTATATAGGTAGTCACATTGCATTTGAGCTCTTCCTCCTTATCATTTTGATTTTACCTACTCACAGCAGTTTTAAAAAAGCAAGAAATCTAGTTCGAATATTCTTTATAAATCCATAATAATTTTAGCATATAATATAACAGTGCACATATCCGATAGTTTTCTTCTACTGGCTTTTCAACACCCCATATACTTGGAAGTCATTTTGGTGATGAAACGAAAATATAAATTCTCAATTTTTATTCACAACTGGCTATGAATAAATTAAGCTAACTACGAGTATATCTTTTGGCAATTTCCTCGCCCCCTACGACACGCGAAGTAATTAAAAACTCATTCGTTTTCCAAAATGTCATTCTTGTTTTAAAATGAACTATTGTAAATCTCCAGTCTACATTTATATTTACTTCTTTTTTTTTTCGCTTTCGTTGTATAACTATAGAGGGTGGAGAAAGTTGAAGATGAGAAAAAAAAAGACCAACAGGAAAGAAACGACGTGTTAAAGTAATTACAACGAGGGGAAAAAAATCTTTGTCGACACGTGGTGTTAGAATTTTTTTTAATGTCAAAACCGTGTATTTTTTTCCGGCAACTTTTTCTCCTTTCTAGTTAGAATAACTCGGTTGAAAACCCTCGGGGACTAATTATTCTTACCTAAATTAATCTATTTTTACTTCGCCATCAAAATGACTACATATATGCGTATATGAGGCGTTGAAAAGCCACTGAAGAGAGAAAAAAATCTTCTCGAATAGGTTTTGCGTATACCGCACTATATGGGTACGTACTCTAAAATCACGCTTTATTTATTCGCTTTTAGAAAAGAAGAAAAAATGTCCCAATAAGATTTTTTTGCACTTTCTTCGCAGCTTTTTTCTCCTTCTTCTTTTAATGTTACGAATACAAGTATTTTTACTTTAAAAGTCCATTAAAACACTTCTGAACTAACACTTTTTTCTTATTTTTTTCTCAACTTTTGGAAAAGATGCGTTCGCACATTGAAAATCAAATTCGACTCTCTTTTTATACCTCTCTCCAAACTGCGCTACCACCTAAACCATTTTCGCCTGTTTTCCTTCGCCTTTCACCGAGCATATACGGATATTTTTTTCCCTATACCATCAAAATTTCACGTAGTGAAATACTCTATAGGTACGCGTTTTATGTGCGTGAGAAGCGAGACGATACGAAAAAGGAAATGATTTCAAGATGGTTTTCGAAATCTGAATTTTTTCTTTTCTTTCATTCCGCGGTAAGTACCTAACTCTTTTATTTTTCTCATCTCCATTTAGCTTAAACATTTGACTATGCAGAATCGCTTTTCGATTGCAGAAGTTCAACATATACCAGCCCTGCACTTGGTGTTGAATTGAAGAAGCGATATGCTAAAAGAGTGCGAATAAATAAGTTAAATTTTATCGAACTATGGTAAACAGATACGCGACCAGATTGAATTGTTGAAAAGAGGCCATGGTGGCTTTTGAAAGTGCCAAATTCTCTTTAAAAGGATATTATGTACATCGGCACTTTAAAATCTAATCGATTTCAATATATCATGAAGAAGCAGGTATGTACATAAAATGATGAAAAGTTTTGATTTTCTCAAATTTTGTTTTCATGTTTTAGCCAGACTGATAGATGAATCATTGTCTTTAATAGGTGGATTTATTGGTGCTTACACTGAAAGAAATTTCGATAGTAATTCCGACTATACAGTCGAACGTCAATAACTCGAACTTCGATAAGTCAAAAACTTCTACAAATTAGAGGCTTTTCCCTTTCCCGGCACATTAATATAAGCTCCCAATGGGAAAATACTTCGATGACTCGAAGTGGAAATCTGTATAACTCGAACTTATCTTCAAATTGTTAACTTCTGTAACTTGAATTCGAACACTCGTTTAGCCTGTATAAATCGAGATTTAAAAAAAAACCACAATTAAAAAAGGAACTGATGATTCATAATGTTGATTAATGAAATCATAATCATTGCTCACACCACACTGGGTTAAAAATAATTTTAGCCACCGTGGTTCATCATTCATCATCAATATGATTCGTATTGTGTGTGCCAATCTGTGGATAAATCTCTGAAAAATTTTTTTCCACATAATAAAATACATTTTTCTAAAGACCACTGTGACTCGAATAAATTAATCTCTTGCTTCAAGTTCGAGGTACAGAGGTTCGACCGTCTGCGACTATTCTAGCAAAGATTACCACCAAAATGGTAAATTATACTGTTTGAGATGGCAAAAAGTATCTACGACAAATATTCTAAGAATATTTACAATAAATCTTGAACTGTCCCAGTTTTCCAATAAAAAGTTTAATAAAAATCAATATATAGTCTTTTATTTTACCTCTTCTGCAGCACATGAACAGTGAATATCCAAATTTAGGACTCCTAATCTATTTTATTTTTCTCGAGGGGTAAAAATGACGCATTTCTACACCGGAAATAACTGGACGGAGTTGCATTTGATATTGAGAGAGCTGAAGGTTTACAGAGTGATGGATCGATCGATATGAAAACTAGTGTGGTATATGATGGGAGACGCACCTTCGCTTACTCCTCCACTTTGAACACTCCTTTCACCCACTTCGCAGATATATGCAGCTCATGAGAAACAAAATTCATAAAAAAGTCCCCCAGGAAAATTGGTACGTTACGAGATCTTCATTTTAAGCAGTCAAACAGTCAGCATTTCTTGAGCACGCATAGTACCAGCTTGCCAATCATAAGTCGCGTGTTCTCACTGAGCTCGGAAAAAAAAAAAAAAAGGGAAAAAAAAGAAGACTAGGTTAAATCATAACGTTTCCAACTTTTTGACCCTCATCACGCGAATTAATATCGTTCGTATATTAACAACATTACACCCCATCTCTGTCTTCCCACAATACACAAACACTAAAAAAAAAAAAAAAGAAAAAGGGGTAAGATTGTTAAGGGAGGAAAAACATACGCTAGCGCAAAATAGCTCGGCTATTCAAAAAAATTACCCTTATTTCATGTACGCAATCGATAAGCGAGGCGATAAATTACTAAATATCGTGAAAAATCGTTTTTCTTCTCCGTAGTTATTTTTTCTCTTTCCTCCTCCTTTCTTTTTTTCTTTTTTTTTTGCTTTCATCTTTTTTTTTTTTTCCTCTTTCATCTAAGTACGTATATGTATTTACGAAGTCCGAATTTACGTCGAGAGCACGGCGACGACGACGACGACGAATAGCTGCGAGTTATTGCATTTTTCGCGCAGCTGAGACATGGCTCTCTTCTCGGTAATGACCCCAAAATGGTCGTTTACTATTCCGCCTCCCACGTCCACCATCCAAAGGGGTGCTATTCACGTCATATGCACACACGCTCACACCCAGCGAAAACTAAATATGAAAGTAATAAGCCGAATATTACATAATATTAGACGGCGACGAAAAAAATAGCTGATCACGTTGGAAATTCACCGATGTGTCCGTTTTGGAACCCTCTTTTCTGGATGATATCTTGTCAGACACGGAACATTTTGCAATGGTTGCATACAGCTGAATTTATATAAATACTTTTTGATTATAACCCTGGAGGACTCATAAAACGAAATGAGAGTAGAGAAAATCAAGTATTTTTTTGAAGAAAAATCAGCCAGGTATACGTATGGAAGACCATAGTTCAATTCTGGCTAATTTTAAAAGCACCCCTTAAAATAACATATTAAAGATGAATTCTTTTTACTAGAAATGTAGTCGAAATTTCGTGTGTCCGCGAATGTCCAATCTTATCATATTATGATGACGTCTGTCCGGACTAAGTTTTTTTACTCGCAAATTGAGTTACAAAATGAGCTATAAAATGAGCTACAAAATTAGCTGCACATTGAGCGACAAAATGAGCTACCAATACTGAAAATTTGTATGCTTCAAGTTTAATTTGAAAATGTTCTCAAGAAAAGTTGATGAACCTTTTTTATATACTCGTACAATTTATGTCAAAGAGATTCATCTCCACCTTAAGGACTCTTCGTGAAGACTATTTTCATTCAGTTTCAAAAAAAAAAAAAAAAAAGACTTTTTTACCTTTAATTTCTCACATTTTTATTAATCATTCTCTCTGCTTACTTCCATTGCTTTAATTTTTTAAATTAAGAAAGAACATCATATTTATGAAATATCAGCGCAAAGTCGAGGTTTCTATCATATTAACGAATTTATGAATTTAAAAAAATGACGAACAGAATCGACTAGGGGAAGCGATTCAAACGTAATACAGCCCCTGCGATCAATTGGAGCGAATGCAAACTATACCATAACACGAATGTAACTTGTGTTGCTCTATCTGCAGTTGCTCGGTGGTGAATTCGAGGCAGAACACCTTGTATATATTTACAACTAGAATGTTCCAGTCCACTTAACCCCTTTTTTGGGTAATCCACTTTGGAGTGATGGAGTGATACATGTAGAATTTGGAATTCAATTTGATGAGAACATACTTCTGATTAGATCTTCAAAACTATAAATTTCCCAATCCCCCCCCCCCCCCCCCCGACATAATGAGGAGAAAAAATCCACCTCGACGACCTTGCCGAAGTATAAAAATTTTCCAACAATAATTGCAGCCAGGAAGGGGAAACAAAAGCGCATAATGCAGCGGTTTCTCATTAGTTTCGTCTGTTCTATAAACGAACAACGATTCCAGCGTACTTTTCATTTCGTTCTTCTTTCTTCGTTTTTTTTTTTTTTTTTTTTTTTTTGGCACCCCTCACCACCGTCTCTCCACCTCATAACTCGACGACCTTCTCATCTGCACGATGAAAACATCCGGCGCGCTACCCTCATATACTTTTCCTCTCACCCTTTTATATACATTCAATTACCCTTCGTTATATACAATGAATGAAGCGAGACAGACAATACCGGAGAGGGAGAGGCGCTGAGCGAGAGCACAATCACGCATAATAAACGTTTTGTACCCCGCGCCGTGGCCGTCTCCGCCGCCAGGGTGTCGAATTAAAGGGATGAAAAATTAGGCCCACGTTACACGAGTGCACGTACGCACCTCCAGACGATGCGATCTATCTCGCAAATGAACACGAGACGAAAGATTAAAAAAAAAAAAAGAAAAAAGTAATTCATTCTCGAAGAGTTCTACGAGTATTAAAAAACATTCTTTGTGAAAACAAAATCGGTTCACTTTTGTCGACCTCATTTGAAGTCTATCAGTGGGCAGCAAATCCTTGGAGAAGTGACTTCATCCGAACAATCTCATCCCCTTATTTTCGAGCCTCCAAATTATCCACGCATTCCTACTCGCATATACTCGCGTAGAAAGTAATAAATCTGCGTCCATCGATGTACAAATAGAAGAACCTCAATTCAACGAATTTACATATTAAAGGAACCTTCCTCAATCGAATTCATATTTCAACGGCCCCCAGCAGGCTTTGTGACATTGAAAATGTAGTGTTTTTCGATAGAAGCCACTTACTGTACGAATGTAAGTTAGTATTTAGTCACAAAGTGAAAACTTATCTACGAGGCAAGTACTCATAAGGATAATAAACACGATAAATACACTTCTGTTTCACCTTCACTATTTACTAATGGATTTATGTAGTTCAAACATTGGGATAGGTTGTGATCATTTTTTAGTTGTTCTCCTTTCTTCAACAGCTCGAATGATACGTTTCTGGGTCAGTTATGGAAGACACCTCCGAACTAAGTTTCGGGGTTTTGCTATAATTTGCCAATAAAAAATATTTAAAAGCTAAGGAATTACTTTTTTTTTTTTTTGCACAAGGATATTTTCATATTTAGAACAATAATCGACAAGATAGTCAATTTTTAAAAATATGTCAGGTGACTGTATGTTGCGTTGCGCTACTCAAGTCATAACTTGGTTATCATTGTCTCTTCACCGGTGCCACAAAAAGTACTAATATAATCAACTTACTCTTCCCCAAAACATTATTCCTGCTGCTATATTGATCATCAAATTGTTTATCTGGATAGTTTTAGATGTACTCACCTAAAAACAAAAAAAAAAACAAAGAAAAAATTAAATGAAAAATTAAATTTCAATTTCATTTCTTTTGGAAAAAACATAAATTCAAGATTTTCAACAACACTGTAGCGATAAAACTGAATAATTGTACAACAGCTCAGTATAATAACTCCGCACCTATAGCACGTCAAATTTTTCAACATTTTCTAGACAGTCCTTCAAAAATTAAAAATAAGCATGATTTCATTTATTAGCAAATACGATTCATTATTTGGCCAAATGCTGCAATAATTCCGGCCACAAGGAATAATTCATATTTTTGAACGTAAAATACTCGTATTTTCTAGTTCCTTTGATTTTCAAACCACAACACCAATACCGATTGCATGATTGGTCTGTAATATTATATGTATTCCGGATTCGACAAAATTGCATTAAAACTTCGAATGCAGTTTTCATTTACATATATTTTCTCAGTTGACTCGTTTTCAGTTAGCTCAAGGATAGATACGAGATAAAAAATTAAGCAAAACTATACAGTAAGTACCTAACGAAAGAGGTGCTCATATTCGTATGACTGGGTGTGAATCACACAAGTGCTATTATCAATTTAGCTATCCAAATAAGTCGATAATGAAATTTAAAGTGAGATAACATGTACTTGCGACCTTGTCCTCGATCTAATAATGTCGTACCAAAAACGACTGTCAGAAAATAAACGCCAAGAAGTTTCCAACTTTATTGAACTTGTCTTCACTATGTCCTCCTCCTAAAAATTAAGATTTCGCAAAAATAATCATTTCGGAAATACACGGAGATGCAGTGTCAAAGTTGGCCTCGTGGAATTGCATACACAAAGTGTGCATAATGTACTCGTATTAAAAATCATACTGATCGGATTTGACCAATATAATTGATTGTGAAAAAAATTTCTATGGTAATTTTTACTGCGAGAAAACTGGTAATTTTTTTTCTGTTTGGATTTATAATAATAATTTATCAGAAAATTAGTAAAATATACTATCTATAAGATGGTGAAAAGTACTACAAATACAAAGGAAATCTACAATAAATCTTGAATTGTCCCGAGTTTCCAATGAAAAGTAGTAAAAATTACCATTCATTTCTTTCAGTGCAGCAAATATTCATTAGGTGGAGGACTTCCAAATGGCTCATCAATATTTAGCTGTTTAGGGTAAATATTAACAAATTTTCTGTTATTTCTGTTATGATCAATCATCGAGTATAGGTATGTATACTTCGTCATTAGACATTTTGTTCAGTTTTAAAAGCTTTCAAGAAAATGAACCTTCAATCCAAGGAAGAAAAAACAAATATAATTAATTAGATAAATATTAACACTTTATAATATTGACAAAATTAATTCAAGCCAAAGAATATATCAACACAAAATCAACAATTTAGCTGCATATACAGCGAAATGAGTACAGGGAGAGCTTGAGAAAGAATTTATACTATGACGAGTAATCAACCTCCAAATTTTCGACAAATCATAAAAACATATTTTTTACACAAGTCAACGAAATCATTCACATTTTTGAATTCGTTTTTCCCCATAATTATCTAAAAACTATCTCATGTTTGTATATTGAATACAAAAAAGAAAAAATTTTAAAAAATAGGCCACTCATTATTCAAAACCCCAGGGTAGAGGTGTTTGACCAACTTTTAATTTTATTTAAGTTTCACTAAGATACATGTATGAAAGAAACAGATGTAAGTTTGGCCCTAACAAGATACCGAGTATGATATTGGCGTCCATATCTTACAAAAAGGTCATCAGATAACGTTCAATAATATTAATATGTATTTCACAAAAATCAGAGGAATTTTTCGTACTTTCTGGTCAAGATTTTTCAAGACATAGTACACCTTGAACCACTTTCCATCAGCTTCTTTTCAAATTATTTCTCTTTTTTCTCTGCATATAGAAAACGCATGATGGCCCATGGAGGGGTTGTTTAGCTCTCCCTGGCTACAGACCCTTATTTTTTAAATTTATTTATACTGATTTTTGGTAATAGGTAAGTCTGAATTGTTTTCCACTCGATGCGCTGCACATTAGAATTTGGAATAACAATTTCTTTCAGCGCATATGAAAAGCTACAACTGCCCTATGGGCAAAATATTTTAAAAACGGATCCGTTTTATTCCGGAAAGTAATCCGTTTCCGGATTCTAACCCGGAATTTTCCTGTTTTCCGACTTCTAAACTTCACTGACTAAAATCCGGAAATCCGGATGTCCAAAACCTTTTTTTTTTCAATTCACTGATTAAACTCCAGTAACCCGGATGTCAGAAACGGGTAACAGTTCACTTATTTACGGACTAAAATCCGTGAAAACGGGTGAATAACAACAAAAGTTGGAAAACATAGTCAAAATAGAAACGGACTGAAAATGGATTAAATTCTCATTTTCCGGATTATTTTCTCAATTTTTGCCCATAGGGTGAGTTCTTCAGACTATTTTCTAGAAAATCGTAAAATTCTACCCGCACGTGGACTTCTACCAACCTGTTTCTAACTGCTCAGCATCACTAAGGACAGCGTTCTTGCCAGTAACTCACACAGATTAGTGAGATACCACGTGCGTCGACCATCCTATGGCTACGCTTAATCGCGTCCAGAATAAGTACATCTCACATTTACAAGTCATAATTTCAAAACACAACACATTTTTTCCAGGAACCGAATCTCGCGAGGGTAGTCTTGAAACTCGTAGAATTATATTATGGTGTCTCTTTCTACTGTCAACGATCACAAATCAACACTCTTGTATACCAAAGCCAGACCTACGAGTACACCCGAATACACGTTGAAGGAGGGCACTCAAATTATGGCACAGTCCACACTAAGCAACGCCAGAAAATATAAACAACATAAAAATGACAGCAAAAAAAAAAAGAAAAACTGCTGTAAAGACCGCACTTCGCACGCAGAAACGGACACAAACACGTCCAGGTCACTTCAAAAAACACCAAAAATAAGAACGAAAAATCAACCAGCAACCAGTCAGCTACACACACACACGACACTCTGGTAAACGATCCTTCGGACGATTAAAATCACAACATGAAGCGACAGCGTCAGCGGAGCGAAACACACTGAATGAATGAAAGCGAAAAAAAAAAAAGAAGAAGACGTTCGTATTTCCCCCCCTAAAAAAAACGAATTCGCACCAGCAGGAGTTTTAATAACCAAAAACTTGAAAAAAAGACCGGGAGTGAGTGAGTGAGTGAGAGTCAGAGAGTGAGGAGAAGACAGGAAGAGATACCAAAATCAGGGGTGAGGGGGTACATGTATACTACATGGTCGATGATTGCGCAGAAATTGCCGCTGAATTGTCGCTAAATTGCGGCTATTAAGTACGGTCCATCCGGAACGAAAAATAGGGGGTTGTATGTGACAGAGGGAAGGGGTAGCGATTAAATAGGGGGTAAACGCGACGAGAAAACCCCGCGGCAACGTCATCCACGTCATCGTCGATTATTTCGAGTCTTCGAGGTACAATGGCACGAGAATGGCGGAGACAAAACAACGCGAGGGTAGGTACAGTTTTTTGGTCTGGGTGGATAAAAAATAAATAAAAATACCATTAACTGACCGAAAGTAAGGATGAAATTTTGGTTTCAAGTACTCCTCCTACTTGCGGTATCAGACGAACCACTGACGTATTTAAGAGGGTGGAAGTCATGAATACGACGATTAAATCTTTAACCCAATTTCGCGCGCGGTGAAATTAATCGTACGCCATATAATTCAAGTTCAAAAATCAAAACCTGCCAAGTACCAAGTACGAGGCGATTGGCAAAACCAGCGTTTTCAAGAGATGTTCTAAATAATGAAATCATGGATAGTCAAATTTTAGCGGCTGCATCCGAGTTGCGGCCGAAAACCAGGGGGGGGTAAAAAAGAGATGTCCGAATTGCGGCCCGAAAGATGTTCGAATTGCGGCCCAAAAGATGTTTGAATTGTGGCCGCTGAATTAAATAGCCTATCATGCATACAATATTATCATAATGCTCATACGAGTACAATGAAAACAATTTTGTAATTGCAGGCAAGCCTACAAGTAGAATCTCGTATATATTTGCAATAGTTAACTTACTCATTTCTTAGGTCTATATATTTTTAATCTGGGAGAAGGAAACTCATCTTCACTTTAAACAAACTCACAGTTCTGTTTAAAGTGAAGTGCGAGATACATCAAAATGTTTAGTAAAAAAGGGAAACCTTTAAAAGTCATAGAAAATTTTTCAACTTCACAAATTTTTAGTGAGTGATATAGAAAAGTGGTGTTGCACCAAAAAAATGTGTTTGGCATTCATCAAAATAAGTCCTGATGGTGAAACTGTGGAAGAAAACTTGCAACATAACCATCCACCTGATCAAACTGCAGTCATGAATTGTCAGCAAGTCAGTAACACAGTCAAAAGGAAAGCTGTGGACGATCCGAATGAAAGACCACATAAATTAATCCGCAAAGCACTGCAACCTCACTCTCTTGAAGTATTGACCAATACAGATTTAGCATATGGGCCGCAACTCGCACATCTTATTAAATTCAAGGGGCCGCAACTCGGACATCTCCCTTTTTTTAACGGCTGCAACTAGGTCAAAAATTATTTGATGGGCCGCAATTTGGATTTTGCCATTTTAGCCAATATCCATCTTCAGGTAGCAGCGTATGGCGGGAGAAGTACGGTCCTACGGCCCCAGCAAAATCTTACCAGAAACTTAAATCCAAACTTAAATAGCATATACTTGAGCTGTATAATACACTAGTACAAGCAAACCCTAAAATAGATTTCGTTTTCTCGAACAGATCAAAATTTGCAGGTTAAACATAGAGTATTTAAAAATCCCAACTCCAGGTTGGAAACTCCACCAGAAAACACTCCAGAAAAATGTCAATTTGTGAAAATATCTTCTATATCAATTTATTACACAACTTGATTACAATAATCCTTAATTTTGGATGTTTTTTGTTAATTTTCAAATTAGATTCATTTTATGTTTCCTTATTTTATAATCAGAATTATCACTATTAAGATATTAGTAATGCCGAGTTACGGAGTTTGATGGGCTTTTATACAGTGAAGCATACCGTCAACGTAGCCCTTCGGCTACCCAGATATATAATAGCATAATATACAACAGATAATACGAGCTTTTTTCACCAACTAGGTAGATACTATAGTGAAAGTGAAATGTGGAAAAAAGAACTCACCTACCTGCACCAAAGGTAGATACGAAATTTCGGTATATATCGATTTGAAAACGTTTACACCCGTCACACCCTGAATAATACGAAATTTATATGAAATTTTTACAAAAAGGCAATATCGTACTGATTTATATTACAAACATATTAACTTTTAAGGAAAATCTACTTTATTTATTGCTTAATATTTTTCCGTCTTTTTCAGACCCGCAGCTGTATCAAACCCATCCACACAGACCTATACTCCACTATATACTATACGAATCTCCTTATTCTTTTTTCATTTTGGTCTTCGACTCTTTTTTCTCTCTCGTTTTTTACTCCTTCTTTTTTGGTCTTATATTTTTTCAAGCAAAGACCCACGTATTATTTCATTAAAAAAATGCGAACGCTTTTACGTTGACATTTTACTGCTATATGCGTTTTTTCCCTCTTTTACTTTGGCCGGATTGTTTTTGCTTTTCACTCTCCTCTTCAGCCGCCCGTCTAATACTCGACGTTTGTACGTATCCTCCAAAATACATACCCAAGTCCACCGCTAACGAATTTTTCTCGAAAATTTGTAACCAAAAAGAAAATCCGCGTATGAAATTTGCACCAATTTACTTCACAGGTGCGAAGAAAAAACGCAGAAAAATAGAAAAAATAGCACCGTCTACGTTATTTTTTGGAAGTTTACCCCTCACCTTAAGGTGAGAGAGACGACATTGAGCGCACAGAGAGAGAGAGACAGAGAGAGACTGAGAGACAGAGAGACTGAGAGAGACTGACAGAAACAGAGAGACGAATACTTCGAAAATTAGGTAGAACTCGCTTTCTTCTCGGCGCACAGAGATCCGAAAATGAGATGATGGTGAGCCGCTGGCGCCTCGAACAGCAGGAGATGAAAGAAAAAAAAATGGCGTTCATTAGCTCCGACATCGCGAACCGGATTATACTATCAAATTACCCAAGCAAGAAAAAAAATGCTTATAAACACGGCCAAACAATGTTTGCTCGTAAAAAGCTATGCTTTACACATACAATGAGAAGTGGGGGCAGCGGGACTGGTATGTCCTTAACGACAAAACAATTGAAAATAATGACTTAGAATAATTCTTTAGAAAACCACGCTAATTTCGCCGCGCTTGTAAATTGATAGCAGCAGCAAATTGTGACTAGCCAACGAGCAGTAATCGTGTCCAGCAAAAAGATTGCAGGATACCGTATCTAGGCACTGAAGAAGGCAAATGGCATGGCCAGCTAACTCATGACTGGGTGAGGAAAATATACAGAGGTGAGCGACTGTAATGGCTCATAATGGAAATGATTATTGTACACTGACGAGAGAAATAACTGTTTTCAAACTGAGAAGTAATGATTATCCAACAATTTGCAGGGCGAAGATGATTGCCAGACTAATGATATTTAAATTTTCATAATAAATTGCTAAAGTCTGTTCCAGTTAAGAGTTCCATGACATCATAAGGATTTGACGAAGACGATTGGTTGAAAATGAGTTGAAATCAAAAATACTTTCTCCTCATTTGTTGAACTAATGTGACGTCATGGAACTCTAAGCTGGAACAGACTGAAGGAGTTCTGAAAAATGTCTTACATACGTATATTAGGTAAGTATATTATGAATAAATTATTCACTTAATAGGATTGGCTAAACAAGTTGAACAATAAACAGATTTCGTAGGAATCGATATTGAAGAAGATAGAGCATAAAAATTCGTTAAAATGACCTGCAAAAATATACCGGCTAAAGTTTAATTAACCTTGAAAAAAGAGATTTCAAATGTATTAAAGTTTATGGATTATACTCGTAAGAACACAACAAACTACGAAAGCATACAAAAAACTTCGTAACCGAACATATTTTTCTTTGAATACACGATCACACTGGTGCAAAAAGCCTGTTGAAAGCTTTCATCGATAAAACTTTCGTAAAATTTCGAAAATATATCGCCGAATTATAAAAAATTTATTCAACAGAAAAAGGATAAACTTGAGAAATTGGTAGGACATAAATTTAAAAATAAGGAACGTAAGAAAAAATGAGCATAAAAAGTGGATCCTTTGTGAAATAATTAAAATTCAATAGAACATAAAATATGACACCATGAATAAAAATTACGTGAAACAGAAAAATATGAGTCAGTACATTAAATAGAAAAAGGAATGGAAAAGAAAATCGTCTATAAAAACAGGGAAAAAAGGTCAAAAGCTGGGGTAAAAAAAAGCAGCAAGGTCGAGCGTAGAGGATATAAATTTCAAGTCGACTTGCAACTACACAATTTTCTTCTTCATACTCTTCCGTTTTTGCTCAAGGATGTCCAAAGTTGCGTCTCTAATGGTCGACGCCAGATAAGGCTTTCGAATAAATTTCTATTTCTTTTAGTCGATATATTTTTTCGGTTTAGAATTTTTTTCCCCTTCATTTCTTTCCTCCCAACTCTCGCCAATTCAATTCGCTGTATAGGCACCGCACGATATATAAACTCGGCCAAATGGATCGTCATAAATTATTCGAATAATTTGTAAAAACTAATGGTAATTACATGGTTTTCATGTGAAATTTTTCGTAGCTACTAGATGATACACTGTCGGATGTGAGTGACAAATAAATCAAGTACCGCCGTGTCAAATTAACCTCATATAATGTGAATTTGTGCGTGCTTTTTTCTCTCTCAGATATCTAGATTCTAAATTTTTTAATTTGAAGCAAACCGAAGATTAATTAGTGAAATTATAAAAATGATACTTATGGCGGCTTTCCTAAAAGTGAAATTAAAGAATGGCGTCATGGGTGGTCGGTTGAAGCTACAAATGATGTTAAAAAAAAAAAAAAATACAAACGAACAATCAGAACGCGGGTTGAATTTATTTTTTATTAAAAAATTCTTCGACCACACAGCCCCACGAACAATTTTTTATGACTTTGTAAAAGAGATAAACCCAGCTTTCTGAGTAAAAAAAAAATAATTTTATTTCTACATGCTCGAGAAATAAAGTGAAAAGAAAATGGGAAAAAATGCTGATAATGTAGAAAATACAAATGTTTATGGGCACCAATACGGAATAATTATGTTGGTCTGTATCTAATCTGTCGATCGAATTTTGAGCAGTGACTCAATCATGGGCAACGTATATAGAATGGGTATATAGAATGGCATATCTGAACTGGTTTTCACACTATCAAACTCTCATCGACGCGAATAATTACAAGCTTATAATTCCACTATGGCCGAAGAACTCTGCACCGAAAGTAAAACAGTTGGATTGACAGTTAATAACTACTCCAAAACAAAAATAATGTCAAATGATAATAAAAACAGATCTTCTGCTATATGGGAAATTCATCGAGTGTTTTATGGAGCTTACAATAAGTACTAGGGGGAAAACGCTATAGACTTTGATGAAAGATTGAAAAAAGAACTCAACATCGGAAAAACAAACGCTTGAAAAAAAATTTGATTACGTAAAAATATCGTAAAAGGTGAACTTAATCTGGCATCAGAAAAAAACATTTTTCATAAATGCGTAATCGCAACGTTATCTTTCAGTATACATAGAAATGGGCAACAACTAATTCATAGATCGAAGGACTGAGAACCACACGAAACCAGATGCTATAAGGAGCATACTGGGAATTATTGTGAAAGATGAGGTACGCGAGTGGAAACAAAAAGATATAAAATAAATGCGATAGATATTGGACGGATAGTCGAAAAACTAAAACTTAATTATGCGGGTCATCTGGTCAGGGAGCAGGACCCCAGTCCAATGGTGTCAATAAAAAATAATAATAATAATTCCACAATTCTCAGTCCAGTTGGCACAACTAAAAGTTGCTTCTATATAATAAATACTGATGCCAGGTAAGGGCTCTGAGTGCCAATTTCTAAGGTACTTAATGCAGGTTTCTGATAATTTTCTCGGACATCTTCGAGGATACATATTTCGTGAATTTCTACTCAATTTTATAGGAAAACGAAGGAGAAATTTTGAAAACTTCATACAACATATAAGCTTTCAAAAAATCAAAATTTTGAAATTTTAAAAATTTTGCCCACCATATTATTACCATTTGTTTGAGAGAGTCAATCAGCTGATAGTTTAGCGTACCTTACTAAAACAAACACACTCGAGTCTCAAGAACAGTGTTTATAAAATTTTCAATTGATGAAAAGAAACGTCACAACGCCGATTTTTTTTTTCTTCAGACACTGACATAATGATAGGGACTGAATTTGTGGGAAAAAAATTTATCTTCATTGCTGCCACCCGCAAAATACGCGTCTCTTTCATAATAATTTTCGAAATTTGCTCAAAATCCGAGTCATAAAATAAGAGTAAAAGTATCCAGGTTAATAATCCGTAGAAGCCTGATTTTTGTACCGACTCGATGGTTTTTAAATAGGTATGAATTTAATTTTGAAAAATATTTTTATCACGCAACAATGAGATAAACGAAACAACAACAATCCATCAACACGGATCGGTTTTGAGGTTTCCTTTTCCTATCTAAGTGGGTAATAGCGCACTAGTACAATAAATTTTATGAATGTTTACTTATTGATGAAAAGGTGTACAAACGAGTCATTTCGAAGCATTCACCAGAAGGGTGACAAGATTCGATGGTTCGATAAGTGGTTTGTCACTTCGCCAAGCGCTTATTGTCATTTATTTGTTTAGGGAGTCGAGTTAATCCGCTCAACTATTGACAACAGCTTAAATGAAAGCCAGAAAAGAAGAACATCAACCAAATCAGTAAGGTAAACGGAAATACCGTAAGTTTCTTCATTCCGACCGTAGAATCGAGTCATTAGAGCCAAATAATATCAAAGTGTTTTTCTTTTCTTTTTTTTCCCTTATTATATAGCTATACAAGGCATTAGAATTTCAAACATATTATATAATATGAGAAGCCAAACTGTATGTATACTGAGCTGAATACCCAAAACACAATTATTTTACTCAGCAAGAACAAAAAAAAACACTTTCACTCCTCATCAAATTGACCTAGAACAGAATAAAGTAGATAAGAGTTGAAAATATTCTGAATCAAAATTCCTAACCATTTGTAATTAAAATTTTCAAGCTACTTCAATATTCTAACTTGAAATCTGTAATACATAAACCAGTTCTGGATACAGAAAGCTGCAGTGGTTCGGACCAATGAAATTGGTATATGATATTTTCCATTAGAATCGCTGGAAATCAAATTATTGCAGCCCCACACAAGGCATGAAGTGCATTTCTCTGTGCCGCTTGATATAAATTCCTATAGATGGCTATAGAGTCAAATCCTTGGACGGATTAGACGTTATCTTCGCAATACTCGATCATTTTACAGATTTTTATTAAAGTATAGCACTTAGCTTACAATATTATGTACAATGCAGCTATGAGCTATTCATAAATGAATCGTCTACCATAATTAGCAGCACAAATGAGAAGGAAAAAATTCATATTTTTTCGATATGTTATTTGCTCTTTGATTTTTTCTTCTCCAAAAATTTGCTATACGCGATGATTGGAAAAATGAAAATGAAAGAGTTAATAGACACTCCAAGTCATTTTCACACACAGGTAATACAAACACGACAAATTTCTGCCATTTCTAGTATATTGCCCAATAGAAAAATGTAAGATTAAATTTTCTCGATATTTTAGTTCATACTATACGTATAGGTAGTCTACGTACGAGTAGTATAAATTCTAACATTTCGTCATCTACATCTGCATTGAAGCACAAAATCGAAAAAATACGAATATTGCTCCCACATCTGCGAATACCCACCAAGAAAATCTCTCCGGAACCCTCTTATCGACTGACATCTCGTGAATAGCCTCCGAAATATATCGCCACCATTGACGATTGGAAAACACGCAGGTGGACTTGTGCGTTTCTATTTCAATTTAGAAATAACATTTACTACAAATTTTCGCTACATTGTACAATCTAATAATGAAAGAGGGTTGAAAAGGACCACCGTCAGCTGCTAGCATAGCCCTCTTTTCGCCAATTTCGACCGATAATGTCTAAATTATCCTTTTTATTTCAGTATTACGAAACATTAAACATATATATACCTACTTTGTATTCGTCTCTTATCGTCTCACTCACTTCTCTAGACTACTCTATGCCCATAATTTGAACTATACTGAATGATACCCTGACAAAACTTTCAACGGTAATTTTTACAATTTGGATAGGAAAAAAAGGACAATTCAAGATTAGTAGCATTAATTACTACGAAAATAGCAATGGGTATATTATCTAAGCTAGTGAAATAGTTGAAATAAAGTAAAAATCACAATTAAAATTGTAAAATTTACTATTGTTTCATGGGTTTCACCGCTGTTTTTACAGTAATTTCTACTATAATCTCAAAATCATCCCATTTTTTCATCACAAAATATTGGTAAAAATTACTACTCATTGTTTTTCAGGTGAGTATTCAACGTTATACCTTTACTTTTGTTACCATATTATTCGATATAGGTTTTTAAATGACTTCTAGCATTGTTATAAAAAGTCGAAAATGCTAAAATCTCATCTTTTATTCCTTGATGCAAAACTCAAAAAAAAAAAAACCTCCATACTTTCATACCAAAATTCAAAAGTTGCAGAAAAAACATATTTTGAAACAAACAGGAAAAAACAAAAATGTTCCGTATACGAGTATAATGAAATGAATTTAATGCAGACTTAATTTTTTGTACGTAAAATTGAAATCTCGAGTTTAAAACTTTCTCAACATTTCTCATAATTCGACCATGATGTTGATGTTGATGGTTCTTTAGAGAGTACAAAATTTAATTTTTTTTCTACCCAACTCCAACCGACTCTTGCACGATGAAAAAAGTTGGAAGTGAAAAGGCCACGTTTTCGACTTTTTAATGAGTTTAAACATCTGTGCCACAAACTCAGCTATTATTTTTTTTTTCCAAGGGGGTGAGTTAATCGAGGAACAATCACCTGTTGTTCAATGTATAATTAAGGTAAGATACTTTTTCAAGTTGGTTTCTAGAAGGCCGCGTAGCCTTTCCTTTACATTAGACTATTCAATGACCATACACAAAAATTTCAGCAACAGAAAAGTGTTGCCGCAATAAACAAATTATTTTGACTAATGCAATATTTCCGATGAAAGTAACTTGAAAAGTGATCGATGCTATTAAATATGGATACCACATGTTTGTGCCAATAACTATTTTAAAGCGAGACGTAAAGCATTGCCATTAATTAAAAAATATAAATAAAATGAAAATATTATATTTACAAAAAATGGAAGGAGAGAAAGCGTAGAAACTGATAGACGCGAGTATAATTAAGGAACGAAACGCCGAATGAAATATCCTTAAAAAATATTAATGAGAAAAATTTTTTTCATTACGAACAAAAACCCATAAACGTTAACAGGCAGGTGGCCGCAGTTATTGTGTTGGAGACGAAGGTAAAAAAAACACGAAATTTAATCACTGCGAGTCGTGAGATTAAATTATAGTTTAATGAAATTAAGATAGAGAAGAGGAGATTGAGAAATGGAAAGAAGGAATGAGCGAGAGATAGAGAATGAGAAAATCAGAGATGAAAAAAAAAAAAACACGAAGGAAAAGGGCGCAGGAAAATTAGTCGAAGGTATAAGCGAGTATAGGAATCTGAGAATATTTTCCTTAATTGATCAGATTTTCTCAAGTTTTGGCACGAGTAATAATAAATCGCCTCATACTATACAACACCATTTGTCCTTCGATAATATTTTTCTTTCAGTTACCGAATTACAGAAACAAGACATTTCATTTAAGTAGATAATGGCGAAGATCAACGTAGTGGCTGATATCTGACGAATTTTCATATATGTGTAGTATACCTAAAAAGAAAAGAAAAACGGGATTTTCTTTCGGCTCTTAACACATATTTTATAAATCAGCTGCTAATCATTGCTCCGTGAGGCATTATTATAATTTTTCATAATATCTTACAAAATATCCTGATCTGATAACGTATAATTAAACAACATACTAGCACACCTCAGCCGTTGATTTTTCAAGTACCCACTGCTGCTGTTCTACAATCCACTTTTAAAAATTACATCACAATAAAATGACGTTTCTCACGTCCAGGTCAGATGAATATTTCAGATTGCAAAAAAATCCTGAAGAAAAAATGTTCGCGCGGAAACGTCTAAGATCATCTCCAGAATTACCCCGCCTAAAGTCCCCGAAAATCAAACGGCCACAATTCCCCCCCCCCCACCCAATCGAGTCAAATGTACCCACTTTTTTTACCTTTTGGCCATAACCTAGTACTTTTTACTGTTTCACAATTTTTGTATAGTTAATCGTATCTTGAATTGTCCCAGTTTTCCTATCCAAATTTTAAAAATGATACCTTTGGAAATCTCAGCGTATTTTATTGTTACTTCGTTATTTTTCCCAGACGTGAGAAATATGTGCGAGGTGTAAATTTTGAAAATTCAATTTCCAATATCCTTACTGGTACGAAGGGCATTTTGCCATCTATTTTCACCACCATAGCACACAGAGAGAGCTCTCTTTCGCGAGTTCTACATCACAATCATAAGTACCACCCTTGAGTACTTTCACCAATCCTAAAATAACGCAGCAAATTGCATTTTGACGTTACATCAAAGGCACTGCCCTATCATCCACATCTGCACCGCAGAACAATATACATATATGCACATCAGCGGGCATATTCCGTCGCCAAAGGGCTGCAAATATTAACGGGTTTTCACCAAAACTGCACTTTCGACTTTTAAGCGTTCGTCAACTTCGAATTTTTCAGGCTAATGGCTTGGTCGAAAATTGTAAAGCGTTCGCTGAGAGGCGAGGGGCGACAGCGTGCAAATGGCCTAAGGACGGTCGTATAAAAGGCGTAAAAATTTAGCAACCTATTTGGAAGAGTGTCGAGAATAAAGATGCAGGAGGCGAAAAAACGAATAAATGCCAAAGCGAATTTACATCCTGTAACGGATTATCGCGAAATACATTCGGCGAGTGCATTTTCCAAAAGCCGATAAGTGCAAAAAGCTGTTTTCAGTCGCGCACTGCACAAATCATCTCGTATAACGCACCTATTTTGTATTATAGGTACATCATGTATTTTAGAGAAGATTTTGTCGTGTTCCGCGTTTCTTGCGCTTTTATTTTTTGCACGAAGAATGAGACATTAAGTGAACGAGTGATAAGGTGGCAGCGAACTGAATTTTACATATTATACGTATCAATGGGAAAATCACAGTTTTCTGCGTTGATAATCAAGAGTACTTTGAGAAGAAAGAAAAGCATAACTATATCTGCACCAATCATAAGATCAGCTTAGATCTACGAAATATTTGGAAGTATCCAAAGCTTTTACATAAGCTTAAAGCACATATGGTAACTGGGTCAGCACAAATCTCAAAGTTTATTCAAATAATAAGAAGCCTATGAAAAAATGTATCGAAAGTATGTTGACTAGAGAGTTTTGTCCATAAATAATTTTTTCAAGTATTTTTAGACAGACTTAATCACTTTTTAAAGATTTTGCAGAAACTTTTTCAAGGCGATCCATAATTGAACCAATTTTTGCTATTCTGAAAAATTGAGCTTTTGGAGATACAGTAACTTTTTTTGAGTTAAGTCCTAAATACTTATATCACACCATTATTCAAACTTGCTGAGGGGGTAAAAGTTTTAATCAAGATTTTTGCCCTTCAGTAAAGGGCTAAAAGGTCTATTATTTATACCACGTAGGTACTCTATCACCACTCTGAAATAAATAAATAGAAATTTTCTTTACTTTTATATGAGATAACGAAGACAGTTTCAAGATTATAGCAAAAATTACAACAAAAATTAGTAATAAACATCATAAGATACAATAATTTTCACTATTTTCGGAGTACTTTTTACTACAATCTCAAAACTATACCAGTTTCTCTATCGAACTATAGTAAAGAAAATACACTGACAAAAAATCCAGTCCTCTGGCTCAAAGACGAAAAACTTCCAGCGAGAATAACTGTGCTAATCAAGTTCTCATGTTATTTTGGATCAAAAGTTGATTAAAAAATTTATTATTAAAAGTTGAAAAATCACGTCTAACAACAGACTTAAGAATGTTTTTAAAAAATTGAAAAACTTACTTTTTATATTCTCTCCCCTTCATAATCCACTCATTATTTAACATTTAGTCGAAGAACAAAGAATTTTTAAAATCGCTTTGATATAACGTAATCCTATTTAGAAGCTTAAATCGAGAATTTTCCGCATTTTCAAGCCGTAACAAGCGAAAATTCGCTTGTTGCTGCAGGCAACGAGTGAAATACGCCACTCAGAAGGAAGAGGACGAATGGAGGTTGACGTAAATAGGGGTGGAAAAAAAAAAACTTATTTCAGTAATATCGTCGCTCAATTTTAACCGCAATTTGAATTGGCTTTTTTTTCTACTCCTCTTTCGTCACTTCTTCGACAATTTTTCGCCGAAGATAGAAATATATGCAGTTCAACAGATTCACGTTATATGGTCTGGAGAAAAAGTGGGAAATAAGGAAAAAAGAAGGAAACGATGAAAAATAACAAAAATATATGTATAATATATAGGAACCAGGTGAAATCAATCCGTCAGTTTTACAAATTCACGGAGAAGCTGAAATAATAAAACAAAGGAATATGGGTAGTAAGAAACTCCAATTAAGGATTTAGATATGCGAGTCAGATTTACAAACTCAAATTCCATGAAGAAGACCGCTTCAGGATATTGTAGAGGAAGGCTGTCTTCACAGTAGAGTAAGAAAAAATTCCAGCCATGATTATACGATTGACGAGAAATAATGATAACTGATGAATGACGATTGAATCAATCGTAAATTAATATCAATCATAATTCAATCATAATTCAATCATAATTGAAATCGTGAATAAATTGCTACGCAAAACGTAACCATATTTCATACAATCAATCATGATTGATGATTGATGATTAACGTCAATCATGATAGAAAATAATTTTCAATCATCAATCTGATTGAAATTTGCCGAACTCTGCTTCACAACTACTTCTTTTAGAATTTTAGATTTCTAGCATCTCTTCTCGTTCAACATTCATCGCATGAGGCATGTTGAAATTATGAAATCTTCAATGGAATATACGTATAGCTAGAATTTGAGCTTTTTTTTTTTTTTTTATTCTAAATAATAGCGAGTATTAATTAGACATCCTTTCCTTACAAATACTCTGTAGAATTTGAATCAACAGGATTAGAAACTGGAAAGTCCTATTTTTACGTGTGTAAAACTCTACACTCTCCCATTGGAGCCCATTATAGAGCTATTTGAGGATTCGAAATAAGAGAAAAAATTTTTATCCTCACAGTATTTATATAACACATTTCCACCAACTTTAGGCGTTACACAATATTTCACTCCAACCATCTCTTTTTTTTTTCGACTCATTTTCACTTACACTCGAATACTTTTCCTCTAGATTCTCTCTCTCTCTCTCTCTCTCACTTTTTTTTTTAACCACCAAACGTAATCTATCCTAATTATAACTGAAATTCATCTTGGGGATTATTTTTTCTCATCTACCCAAATACCCCAATGAACGGAAGAGCTGTCTCCGCCTCGAACAACATAACGCACGTTGCTGACTCCGGTGACAGAGGAAATTTTTTATGAATACCTACCAAATTTAAATAAAGATTGATGATGTCAATTAGCAACAATCAGGCGAGCTATTTCACTAGCTGATATAAAACAATCGGAGAGGGATGAATGGAAAAATGGTTAGACAAAAAGTCCTGTATGGGGGAAGAAATTGCAGCAGAATTAAGTTGAAACAAAAAGAACGACCATAAATACATACTCGTATTAAAAAAAATACTACCGATTACTGGAAACACTGGAACGGTGAATATTTTCAATCAGATTTACTAAGGTACGTGTTCGGTAATTTTTGAGAAATAAAAGTTGACCGGATAGCACGAAGGTACCAACAATTGACGAACCTTTTCTCAATTAAACGTCGAAGCCTTCCTCTCATCCAGTGTGTTCAATCTTCACTTACAAAATATTAGCGAATTAAAGAGGATTACGAAATCAACTCTGGCAACATTAGTTTTTTCCAAGACCTCAGCATCTATTTGTAGCATAATAGAGCCGGGTAAGAGGATCACTGAATTCATTTTTCTAAACGGATGGAGAAAGGAATTCTAGTTTAGTGCAGCCAGTAAGAGTACAGCCTCATTTTGACCATGCTAGCACAGTATCATATACAATGGTTGAAAAAAAAAGTGAAAATACTCTACGCATTTATTCAGAATATAGGGTAGGGGTCTAGGACGTTTTGTCGACTGTCTTTTCATCGACGGACACTCCACCGCAGACATTTCACCGACCGGCCTATTCACCGATAAGCATTTCACCAACCAGCTAGTTCACCGACAGGTTTTTTCATTGAATCTGTTTTTATCTCACATCAGTTATCTTGCCTGGTGTATGAAAGGCAATTCGGTGATCGTGATTGTGTGTTTGAAAGATATTTATGTGTAAATATGTCATCACGCATTGAAATTCACTCAACTCTGACCTTACTCAAGTTATACTCAAAATTCATGCTTTTTCCAAGCTTTTCCACCACTCAAACATCAATATCTCAGGTTCTAATTGAGGTAAGGAATTTGTTTTGCTCTAAGAACACTCAGTGGATCAAGACCTTTCATTTGAGCCTTTGACCACTCAAATCGATTGAGTCTGAAGAAAGTTGTGAGTGGACATTCAACTTTTTTGGGTACTTCGGTGAAAAGACCACTCGGTGAAACTCGCTATCAGTGAATTACCCCCTCGGTGAATGGTACTGTTGGTGAAATTTTTCTGTGAAACGTCGGTTAGTGAAAAATCAGTCGGTGAAATGGTCGGCTCCCATAGGGTAGGTATTGCATAAGCACAAATATTTCACTTCGGTTTAACGTTGAGTTTGCCATTTTTTTAAAACAACTGCAGATACATTTTAAAAGTACAAATTATCAAACAATTCTCTCCTCGGTGGTAGTTTTTTCTCAACCTTCTCACTATTCCCTTGTTTTACAATTTTTTCAGCCGAAGTTATTATATTCAATATCAACATTTCGCATCCACCCCAAACTCATCCAAAGAAAAAAATGAAACTAATGAGCTCGCAAACATAATTATGTGTATGCCACTTACTCAAACCTATTCCAGACCATCTTCGAGGCACCTTCCTCTGCGAGCACGCCGACACACGAAACTATTTTCCCTTCTTCGCCTTCGCTCGTTTTTCCTGAAATTGTTTCTCTTCGTTAATGAAGAAAATTATTCGTCGCCCATAAATTTAATGTATTTTTTATTCTGCTCCTAATGAACGTCAAAATGAAGAATGAAAACTTATGGGTTCGCGTCACCTCCGTGCATAGTCTGCGCTTATAACGAGGTTGATGGTAGCCTACACGTGAACGTGAACCAATTTCTTGTTTTAAGCAACTTATTAGATTTTTATAGTCCGTTCTGGTACAGCCCCGAGTATTGCCCTCTCGAAGCCCTGCCCTGGCGCAGACTTAGACGAAGGCGCCACAGATCAACCATCGCGCTCAGCCAAACGGTAATTGGCCTCAGCCAATTAAACGAACAGCCGAAAAGCCAGAAGCTGGGCCCACTATCACGACAGAAACCGGTAGCAAACTGCATAATTGCAAACTTGATGGAATCTGAAGCGCCATCCGTAAACTAAGCAGTAAACTTGCTCGAGGATGAATTATTAAGTAAAGGCTACATTCCAGAAATGACCACCAGCGTTATGGACATATCCATATGCTCATCAGTTACCGATACAGATTATCGTCGATGATGAGGCAAGTTTGGTGTAAAATACACGCGCTCCGACTCCTGCTAAAAATCATCGACGATACGTACATGTACACTATTGACAAATTAGAAACTTGCAGACAAATGCTGGGAATTGAATAGCTCAAGTACGCAACAACCAGCCAACTGCAATTTTTTAACATTCACGGAAAAAGACAAAAAACTGCACGACTTTGGGGAAAAAAGTGCATAGAAAGCTAAAAATCGGATGAGAGGATGTCCATTTGGTACAAAACACTCTTCTAAAACATCGATGATGATGGTATACATACTTGAGAAGAAATAAGCTTTTGAAAATTAAAAACATGGCTGCTTGTTACAGCTGAAATTCCATTTTCAAATGGATCGAAAGAATGGTTGAAAATGTTTGGAGTGATTTACTTTGGCTTAAAAATTAATTGATTTAATAATTATGATATTTATAACATTAAGTTATCTAAAAAAAAAATCCTTTTAAAATGAAAAAAATTTCGCACTTGGCCGGTTGTTGCCTCAACATGCTTGAACCTGGCAGAATTTTGCTATATTATGGAAATAAAAAAGATTTAAAACCTTCGGAAGTGGTTTTTTTTTTTTGTATGTACAAGAATATGTGTTTTCATATTTAGAACAATACACCACAAGAAAGTCAATTTTAAAAATATATGTTAGTTGGCTGGTTGCGAATCCATAAATTATACTTTTATGTAACTTTCCATCAACCAGTGAAAGTATTTACTTTGAAAATTAGCAAAGAGAGCATTGCAGAAGTATGCTTTTGAAGTGCAGAAAAGCCAACATTTTTCCACACAACTTGATTTTTTAGCTTTACTCACAAAACGGTGCATCTGAAATCGGTCTCGTTATCTCCTGGAAAAACTATAGACAGATTTCAAGAAATGAGAAAGTCAGTAATTGAACATTTTCCCTCCTAGCTCGTGGAATCCAATAGCCATCCGACCATGGAATCGTCCATTTGATGTAACCTCAAAAAATATCACGCGTACCAATTATCGAGATGGCTTATTGCTCCATGAATTACATCCTCAGAAACCAGCAGCAGGAGCAGCAGCACTGTGCACTCAGCAGGAGTTACCAGACTGTGCTCACTTCTGGCCACAAACGAGTACACGTTCGGACTTCTGTACATACATGACCCGCATGACTCATGCTCTCTGTTGGAAATACTTTTGGGCCGCTATAGCTATATTATAAAATATCCCACCAGAGATTAAAAAAAAAAAAAAAAAAAAACTATATGTGGAAAGTGCGGAAGGCATCCAGCAGCACAAACATCTCTACACCTGAATCACGCATCTTCAAAGCATCCGGTGGACGATCTGTGGACTCGGGAGCTGGTCGAGTAGCATTGCATGCGCGTATACTACACATTGCTCGGGTACAGCTCATTTCCACGTTACACCTTCTCACCCTCCATCCCCCCGCCCCACCACCACCGCACCAATTCCACTATACAACCACGCCAGCATAATTCTTCACTATGCCATCGTCAAATCATTTCTCACAACCGTAATAAATGTTCAGCATTTTTTCCCTACCTTTCTCTTCCTTCTTGAAATTTAAATCGCTATTTGCATAAAAGAACGGCATATAAAAACGAAGCGGCGAGATGTTTAACCGGTTTAGTAATTATTTTTATACGATGGCCATAACGAGCTACCGCTATCCGATTAATTTTGGGTTCTTCTTCATGAGTTTGAACATGAAAAAAAAAAATAAAATAAAATAAAGCTAGCTGTTTTTATCTTTATATGCTTTTTTTCTCTTCAAGAGTAGGTTTTCTTCATTTTATAGCATTCTATTATGGTGCGGGTGTGCATCGTTCCAAGTGTTTGGTAATTGAATGCCTTTGCACCCTCAAACAGGTACATACATACTTTTTATGCGAGTAGTAGGTCGGAGGAACGAAAAGTACATCGTATGCAAGGAAAAATTGTTCGTCAGTTTAGAAAACATACTCAAACGTAGCGATGGCATTACATATAGGATATAAGTCCACTGTTTCAAATTTTACAGGACAGCGAAGAAACACTTTTATGTCACATAGCTTTCTAACAGCGCCTCGCCATCGAAGTCTATTTTCTCAGCGATGGTTGCATTTCAAAACATTATATTTTCACTACATAAGTTGAGCTTGATGTAGATAATGGAACCTTGGAAGAACTCAATTTTTGAAAAATAAGTGGACTAACATTCCTTTTCTTGCTATTCACTACTCAATTATATGAGCTGTGTAATATGTTTTCAAAAAGGAAGTAAAAATGGCCACCAAATCTTCGGAAAAAAATAGTTGAAATGACAATATTCTTTCAGAAAATTATCCTTTAACTAAATTTTCATTTGACTCTCGTTAGAACTTTTTTTTTTCTTTCATGTAGTATTTTCTCCGATTTTTTTCTATACAGTGCTGTAGATATAACATCACAAAAACTTCTCTACGAGGAACAAAAATTTTCTCAAACCATAAGTACTCGTACTTTGAATAGGCAGTTGGGTCGATTTTCGTCGTAAAATTTACAGGATACATAACTCACATCCAAGCAAAACAAAAAAAAACAAAAAAATCAACAACACCTATAGCTAAACTCTGCGACTTTAGAGAGCACCGATGTGCAACAAAGAAAAACGAATTAATGAGAGGTTCTCCGTTAAAATGTTGCCATAATGAAGCCAACGCACAGAAAAAAAAAGAACCTGCTACTTCGTTTTCTCATTAGCAAAACCGTCGATGACTCTCGTTCGAGGTTATTGCTACGGACGCGGACGTCTATTAAACTCATTATACTAGCAGATTAGCCAATTACCTTCAAATCTTAGCCGCAAAATTTAGCCACTGTATAAGTACACTCGGCAAATTACTCAATTTTGGCGCTCGTTGCAGCCGCATATTTCGGCCATAAACTGTGCAAAACGCATCTCGCGTCCGGCTTATCGACAATGTATACGAGTATATACACATGTAAAAAGCAGAGTCGTTATTCACGGAAGAGGAATAATCAGTAGCCACTTGATTATGGTTATATGGAAATTGCACCGTATCATTAAGAGTAGAAAAATTTTATGCGCCCGTATATGATAATTATCGTGTGTGCTGCATGTTCATCGTATAATCAAAGGTTGCACCGAATTCCGGAATTGGCAAAAAAAAAAAAACTCAAAAAATTTAACCGAGCAGTTAAAATAGTTTCCACACACACTTTTTCAAAGCACGCTAACATTTCAAGGTCTGTACTGTCTGATTTGACAAGAACGCAAGCAGTCGATAAGCACACACTGGTATATAATTATGCTATCTACAAGTATAATACGAGTATCACAGTAGTTATAATATCTCAATGATTGGCACCACGAAAATTCGCTTAACCCTCAGCAATATTTTGTTAAAGGTTTCTATCGGAGAAAAAAGAATTACAAACTGAAATAAAAGTGTAAACAGGGATATGATTGTCACAAATAAGTAAGTAATAAGTAAAAGCATACGAGTTATAAAATTTAAATCGTTCCAAATTTTACAACTCAAAGAAATATGAAAATACAGTTAGGGAAATTTTGAGTTAAGTAAATAATATTCGAGTTAAGGTCATATATAATGTACCAAAAATGTTATATTCTCCTGAGTAAAGTGACAGAAAGTGAAATAACATTTAATTTTTTCATATTTTCTTCTAAAAATTCTACTCTCATATGAGCTCTCGAATCAAGCTGTGAGTTTTTATCAAGATGGGTGTATTTAAAGATATACATAATATATTATGATTAGTAACGAATGAAATTTTCTTTAAATTAGTTCGATATAGCTCTTGAGAGAAAAACATGTTTTCAAGTACGAAAATCATAATTCAAGGTTTCTACTATTTTATTCAATTTCCAATCGAGTACGGAAATTTTATTTATATCTAAAATTATAGTTTCCTACTTGGGGCGAATATTACCAACTTTGGTTACTCATGTAACGGACCATTATAACAAAAAATTTCTGTTATAACGGTTTAGTAAATGAGAGAGTGGCTTTAAGGAACCATTTTTTGAATAAAATCGTATTTTGTACGTGTAATGATTTCATCATCATCAACATCATCAACATTCATTACACTGATTATCGATAAAATCATCAAAATAGAAGAGGCAGGTATATTATCTAGCTCCGTCACGACAATGTGATCTTCGAAAGGAGTTAGAGACCAAGAGTTGAAAAAAACTCTATATAGACTTGGTATTGCTTAGTAATGTAACTTACTACAATTTTAGATAACACAGAAAATAAATAGCCTGAAACGAGAAAATCATCCACGCTTTTTAATTTTGATCTTATACAGGGAAACTGTCAACGATTGGTCAACTGTCAACAAACACGAAATTTTTTCAGGATCATATTAAGTAATCGTACGACGACATGACGAAACGTTTCATCAAGTTTTGATGAAAGGTCAGCCTTAACTCAGAAAATTAAAAGTTTAAACCGTTCTTCACCATCAAAGCATCTTCAGCTTTGTCACCAAACCTCAGCTTTGCCACATTTTTCGCGTCATTCAGTCCCAAAGCTACAGATAACATTCCCCAAACCAGCCATAAACGAGAGGTGAAAGACAAAAAAAAAAACAAAAAACACGACCGCCGAGTACCGCTTTTCCCCGCTTCAAACGTCCCTACTCCTCACCCACCCACCCTCCCCACCCCAAAAAAAGAAGCAAAAGGATATTTCAGTGATTTGGTTTTAATTTCGTCCTTCCTCCAACCGAGTCGTTTTTTGACAGCATTCGATTATCGTCGTTCAACAAGGATCAAAGTGGAATCCTTTCACACTTATGGCCGGGAAGAAGCTCTAAAGCTTCGCCAAAAAAAAAAAAAAAAAAAGAGAGATAAGAAACTGTCGATAGAAATTCCTTTTCGCCGTACTGTCGAGCACGATTGTATTTAGTTGGCCCACAGTCCACAGATTGCAAGCGCAGACAAGCCAAAAATCTCGTCAAGCAAACATTGCCAATTCACAGAAAGGCAATTTCATTTTGTCTCTTATCAAATGGTACGAGAATTTGTGCGGAAAAAATCCGATATCATCGACAAAATTTTATGGGCTGAAATACTTCAAACTTATTCGCAGAACGGAGAGTGATAAATAGAAAGAAAAAAAATTAAAATACAATAAAAAAGAAATAAATAAAACATTTTGTGGTTATCATGGCACGAATTTCATTCATTCGTTCATTCACTATTATAGCATGCGAAAACATTTGTTTGGTTTTTTTTATACATGTATGTACGTGAATTTGTTTTTCAACAGCACAAAATTTACAAAGCTATCCAATCGAACGGAAATTTATGGCTATTCGCGTTTTTTTTTTTCTTATTCTATTCCTACTTTCTTTTAATTTAGCATATTCATTGGCTAAAATGCGATAGGTAAATTTATTACTCTGTCGACCGCTTATCTTTTTAACATTCTAATTATTTTAGTCATGTATCCTGTTTCTCTCAATGAATGCACGATTTCCTTGATATTGTAATAAAATCGATTATTTGTTGGACAATTTGAAATCTTACTCACGACGTGAGCAATTTGACTATAATAATATGTGCTTCAAGTGGGTGGTCAAGTGGTCGTGTTGCCGCATCAATTTTTATTTCTAGCCAGAGGTGAGCATTTTTATTGCTTCACAAGTGATTTGCCAGCATTGCACACAAAACATTATATTATCTACCTACGAGTATATACGTACACTCGCGTAGTTTGCCTTTTGTCATTCGATATCATTTCGAATTTGAAACCGTCATAATTGAGCGGAAAACATTTTATCACACATTCGTTCGTGGTTCCTGAATTAGCTGCGGGACGGGAGATAATGTAACACGAACGATAACTTCATCACATAATCCTTCGACATTCCAAAAATAAAGGTTACCTGTTTCCAAAATCATCTAGGTCCACTATTTCGCCATCAAGGTACGAAAATAGTTGCCATAAAATGAAATTAAACTCAACTATACAAGAAATAAACTTTCAATTTGCGCACTTACAATGGAACTTTGAATGGGTAAGAACTGAAGTATCATCAGCACATTTCGACTCCTTTACTTTTAAGAAACTTTTTCACGTTTGGAGACGCGTGACTACTTCCCTATGGGCAAAATATTTTGAAAACGAATCCGTTTTATTCCGGGTTATAATCCGTTTCTGGATTATAACCCGGAATTTTCCTGTTTTCCGGCTTCTAAAACGGATTTCGAACGGATTGTAATCAGTCTTGCCAGAAATGAATCCGGATTATTTTCCGTGAAGGCTGTTTTATCATTTGTTGGCCCGGGTTATAATCCGCGAAACCGTTTTACAAACGGATTTAGAAAAATTGCCCAAAAATTATCACTGATTATAATCAGGAAATCCGTTATACAAACGGATTTGGAAAAATAATCAAGATGACAAAAATATCTGCAAATTTTCAGATCCGATGGTCGAAAATAAAAACGGACTGACAACGGATAAAATTCTCATTTTCCGGATCATTTTCTCATTTTTGGCCCATCGGGTTCCTGACCATACAGTCAACCTATGGACCGTAGGTAATGACGATTTTTTCAAAATTATAAGAAAACGTAGACACCATTTCCTTTTGAAGAAAATTACCCGACGTGCCAATTTAGTTAATTTCCTCGCTGACGAAGTATTCATCTAACTCGATTCCTATTCTGCCTCTTCATCAAAAACCACCACCTAACTTTACGCGTATCTCTACCGCATTTTACACAAAAAGTGAGGAATCTATTGAAATAATCGACGTAATTTGGAAGTCGATAAAATAGCTCAAAAAAAAAAAAAAAAAAAAAAAAAAACCGAAGAAAAGAAACAACAAGCGAGCAACCAGAAAAAAAGTGAAGTCGACGAATGCGAAGTTTAAAACACGAAGAAAGAGGACTCTAAAAAAAAAATAAATAAAAAGGTATAGGAAAAAAAGTCCGAGAAAAAAATAGGAAAATATAATGACTCGAAAATTAGAAGGAAAAAAAATACGATAGCGAGAGCAAGGTACGGCGGGGAGGAGCAGTCGAGAGCCGTGAATATAGATTGGCGGAGGGGGCAAGGGTCGTCTAAAAATCTACTCGCATACACACGAACACCTTCTTTTCATGAATGGTGATACTGATTGACGACGAGGGAATATCGAATCGAAGGGTTAACGGACCGCCGAGGACGAGGGAACCGCTGGCGCAAATTATATAATATTGTATCGGATAGAGGATGATCGGCGAAGCGGTAACTATCAACAATAGACGGCTATTAAGAATTACCATTATAACCTAATTACCGCCTTACTTCACGCTCTAATCCGACATTTCCTGCCGTCTTTTCGGCCCAACTCCGAATTAGTTCTTCTCTCAAAACGAGAAAGACCGAAATCAGAGAAAGAAACCCCCTCTCGCTTTCGGCCTCAGCCCACCTCCTCCTCAATTTTTCTTGCAGCATCTTATATAGCTCGCAGCTTTTCATCTGAACTATAATACATAAATGTTTATCTTCGTGAGAAGGTGTCGTAAGTCGGAAAATTCATTTAAGAACTGACGATTGCTTTCGATACCACGAGGTTATGTGAGCATTTTGTATAAAAGATCTTCTTCAGCGGTTGAAAACTGACGTCTGAGGTATGACATTTTGAATTTTTGAATTTAAAATAATCCTAATTTTTAGAGAGTCGATAGCTCAAAGCAGAACTTCCAAAAATAGAATGTTTTTTCTTAAAAACTGTGGAATCGATTTTACTTAAATATTTTCTTACGTCATTATTGGGCTTGCAGCAAGGCACCGATAGGAGCGCTAAACAGTAACCGATATGCGATCTTGACGCGAGTTTCTGCTCGATCCACGGTTTGCCGATTCGGGGCAACGGAGGGCAATCGAAAAATTTAATAACAACCACTAAAACGAAACGTTCGGATCATATTTTAATACAGTTTTCTACTTTGTCCTGTAGAGCGCGTATCTTTGCCTCGCAAGCCCAATACACACAGTGGTGCAGCCCCAGAAAATTGCTAAGGGAGGAGCTGAATTTCAAATTTGTCTCCAGAAGACATGAATACCGACTGCAAAAAATTCGAAAATGTTTCAACAGTCTTTTTTTTCTTTTTTTTTCATGAAATTTGATGACTAGGGGGGCTTCAGCCCTCTTAGCCTTCCTTTGGCTGCGCGCATGTATATACCTCTTATAAGTACCTCGAAAAAGTGAAATGAATGCGTTTTCGAAATGCGACCGTTTCAAATACTGTACCTTATAACGAGTAATAAATCAACACGAAAAAAAAAAAAATTCGAAAGTATTAACCTGATCACACAATATTGGCACTAACGCAAAAATAAGACTCGATCAAAAAAAAAAAAAAAAAAAAGAACTATAATCAAAGTCGAACTTATTCGAACCACACTAATATATAGGGCACTATATACGAGTACATATCAGCGGAGTATGGTATGCCCATTGTACTGACATAACAATGGTAAAAATAAAAATTGGTGAAGATGAAAAACAGAGCAGCAATTAAATTAAACATTGGGATCGGGGTGGGAGGGGGGCAGGACCACACCGCAACTGATGAAAATGCAAAGCGAGCGCCACACCTGAATAAATATATTGAGCAGCAATTTGTGCGCGCATATTACAAATTAATGACGATAAATCGACAATCACCGTTCGCGTACACATAATTTGTTGTTTGCGTATCATTAAATTTAATAAAATATGGCGTGAAAGGCGATATACACACGTATGTGTAGCGCTGCGTTAATACGTCGAGAAAGACAGAAAAGCTCCGTATAAAAACCGTGACTACAATACAGAACCTACGAGTATATAAAGAGTATCTACGATGATTGCACGTAAGAAAAAGCGAAATAAAAAAAAGGCTGCGATAAAGAGGGTGCACAGGCCAGTTTTAAGTGGCCATATATACGGACGATTTTGTATGGAAAACGATGTGTACCTGTATACACGCTGAGCGATGGAAAACCCTCGTCACCCCCATCACGAAGAATCGTACATACTACTCGTATATTTGAATTTGTACAGCACTTCGTATATATAGCGATATTCGATACCGCGAATATTTCAACAGTAGACAGGGTATAGGGATGGTTGGGGTGGCGAAAAATAGTATCAGACAGAGACTCCCATAAAGAGATAGAAGTGCGAGACGAAGAGCGGTGGGGTGGGGTCGTGTTACCATCTCTGAGACGTATAACAATGCGTCGACCAAAATAAAAAAAGAAGAAAAAAAAAACGCGTATCAAAGATCCGTGAAAACATAATAAAAACGGCTTCTTGTTTGGGTGCTCCATTCACAAAATTTCGAGAGATGAACCGACTGCGTGTACACACTGCGTGCTCTACAAAAATGACGACTTTGCTGGGAAAAAAGTTTTTTTTTTCCACCCTTATGTTAAATTCGTATACCTATTATATTTACCGCATCTATGGTTGAAAACTATTTACGAAATTACGAACGCCGCCGCGATTACTTCGGCGGAGGGTAAAAATGGTTTGCAATTCGTACACCAAAAATCGTCAAGACCCGCATATACACATAACATTCGAAGAGCCTTGGATTCGAGTGGTTAAAAGTTGAACATTAGGTGTTTTCGGACGCTCCCAGTCGACTGTAACTGACAGTTTTTTTTGGCTGTCGGCTGTGAAATAGCTGTCAAGCAGTCTGCTGTAGCGTCCGAATACATTTTTTCATTTTGCTGGGGAAAAATATATTTCAACTGAAAGCCTGTAGGAGTGCTAAGTGATGACACTAGTACTGATCTAAATCCTATGATGATCTCAATAAAGCAATCGATGATTACAACGAAACAAATGAAGATTAAGGATAAAATGAGGTTTCCCACGGTTAATTTGATCATTGATGAAGTAAATAATCCCACTTTTATGAGTTCGTTGCGTAATTTTCATGGTGATATTTTTTTTTCAACATGACTAATGTTGATCATTTTGCTAATTAACAACGAAATTACTCGCGATTGGGACCAAATAGAGAAAAATAAAGATTACCATTGAATTGAGCGTGAAAAATACTTTCAGAATCATATTAGTTTGATTTCAGTATATTTTTATGTGAAATAAATAAATTTCATCTTTTAAAAAAAATGAAATTAGTAATAAGAAATTAAGGTGGGGATGTATAAGCCTGAATTTTCAAAAAACTGCTCATCATCAAACGACTGTAAATTTTACATCACCTCATCGGCTGCTGTTAACTTTTTTTACAGTTTACAGTTTTTCTGTTTTTACAGCCAAACATCCGAACGCATTTCTGTTTCAACAGTCTGAGCGTCCGAATGCGTTTCTGTTAACAGAACTGACAGTTTTTACAGTTTCTGTTAAAACTGTAAGCGTCCGAAAACACCTATTGTTACAGCCAATTCATCAGGTATTTGTGGGTGGAATGAAGACGAGCGCATGGTTTGTAAATTTCGAAAAGAGAGACCTCCGAGTGTATAGAGTATGGGTGTTCGATAGGTTGCAAAATATTAGCCACGGATGCCAACTGAAGAGATTTTTTAACACAAGAAAAACCAGGTTTTACTCGATTACTCAAAGGACCAGGTGGCGTCATATTTGACTCAACAGTAAAAGAACCTCGAAAGACCGGAGAATGTCATATATGACGCCACCTGGTCCTTTGAAAAGTGACGCATCCAAATTCAAACGGCGTCGTATACGACGCCACCTGGTCTTTCTAGTGTTAATATCTTGAAAAATGTCGGGGATATGACCGGGGACATAAGACCTAGGATTGTTTTTAAAATTTCACAGATTTCAGCGATTTTATGAATTTTTTTTTTCTTTTTGAAATTTTCAGAATTCCGTCTCAATTTCACGATTTTGCCAAAGTGTTTGATAATTTCATATCGGGGAATAATAAGTATTTGTGGGTTTCATGTGAAAATCTCAGTTGGTTACGATTTTGCGAATTATTCGAAATAATGATTTCTTAACTACACGAGGTACTGGGCCCCAGTGATGGGGTACTTCTCATTACATAAAATCACGACTATAGATTGTACTCACTTAATCGCTATCAACTCGATCAAAATAACCATACTAAGAACAATCGACAAGCCAACATACCTGCAACAGAACAAAAACAAAAATATAGATACGTTATAAGATATCTTGATTATATACTCGTAGTATTGGAACTTGGTTGAATCCAGCATTATTTAAACACGTGAGCGCGTAGTTACCCCCAACCCTCGCCCTGGGTCAATGAAATCTCTTCTCATGGTGTACCTCGCATTTCGCCAACACGGCGGCTTTTACGAAAAATCAGTTTAAAATTATTTCCAAAATCATTTCAAATGAAGTATAGGTAATTCTGCACCTTATCCATTCGAGACTTTAAATATCGCGCAGCAGCATTTTTACACAAACCTTATGCGCCAAGCCCCGACGATAAACGCAAAGGCCCTCGAACCAAGCCGCAATAATTATAATGCAGCGTAAAAATATATACAGCGCACGAACCCCAATCGCATGGAACTGACAAAGCCTGAGAAAATTTGCAAATTAGATAAACGTTCAGCTTGGAAATTATTCACCCTATACACGAATATGCAGTGCTTCCGTGAAAAAGGGGGATTCGTATATGTAAAAAAAAGAGCCCCCCTCGCCGCTTTTCCACGGCTAAATACGACCATCGAAACCGGAGCGATTAGGGAACCCACCAGGAAGTGAACGCAACCCCCTATTCGGCACAAGAGGAACGTCTAAATTAAACATTCACGAGATGCCAATTAAAATGGGATACTTTTACCGTTCCATACCCTTCCCCAGCATGCATGTATATGCGTATATACGTACCTCCGCATATTTTTTCCTCGTCTTCTTTTTTTTTTTTTCCCATTTCAATTTTATTTAAACACCGAGACACACCGTTCAATTAACCGCACCGAGTAATAAATATAAGCTATATGGAATTGGCGTTTATTCAGTCCACAGTCCACAGTCCACACTCCGCACATTCTGTTCTCCGCTCTCTCTACAATACCACAATACCCACTTTCTGCCCTCCTTCGCAAATCGAATGAAGTAATTATCGAATGACCGAATGCATGCGTACGTACATACATATATATATATATACACTTATATCTATTTGGTATTGCAACCAGCTATATCTGAATACACTGATCAATCCTCTCCGCACAAATATCCAATTATACATCCACTCTCGTGTGTCACATAAATTTCAATAATGCAATCGAACAGGTTTCACGTTCGTGGAAGACGACGACGAAAAATACGTACAGCAAGGGTAAAAAAAAATCAGAGCATTCTAAAATATTATACGGCTTATACGCATTTATTAAGACGGATACACAATTACACATACGCATACCATTCTATAGCTTTTTCCAAGAGATTATGGGAAAAGGCAAAAAAAAACTGTTTCGCGAAAGAATTCGCCGAGGCTAATTATTATTTTAAAGAGGTATATTTTCATGGCTGCAGAGATTCCGTCCAGCCTTCCAGCTGATTGTGACCAGAAATTGTAATTCCTATTCGATGTACTTAATTAAAAAATGATTTTATTACATACAGGTAGTTATAATGTCCCCGACGATTCTCTCTCCTCGTGCATTGTGAGTATGGTCTGTCTTTGGCCTCGGGTTCTCACCACCTGGTCCCTTGTTTCTGCCCCTGTGCCGACTTCTCTCAACTCTCTTCTAGCTTTCTGACTTTCCCCTCTACTTCATTAATTTTTTTTTCAGCTCTCGAACCCGCTCTGATAAATAATAATTGAGAAATAATAAATTTTAAGCAGTACATTTACGAACACCTGTCCCTCCCACTGACTTGGGACTTTCAGGTAACTGTAGGGGAGACGTAAATGTAAATAAATAGGTACCTAAATAAATAGTGCCATTCCAAATCACGAAAAGACCAAAACATTAAAATAAAGTGGCAGAAAACGCGAAAAATATTCAGTTTACGTTTACGTGGGATCATTTGTTTGACGGATTATCTGATATTTTGCAGCTGTGCTATAAGTGCACAGCACTGAAGTTGAGCAGATCAGCAAATTAGCCGATTTAATTGTTGAAAAATTGAGTGAGTAAAGAGTATGTGATCTATGAAAAGCATGAGTCGGAACAACAAGTTTTTGAGGAAAAGCTAAAAAATATGATTCTCAACTCTAAAAATGAAAAAATCAAGTTTTCATATTTTCGTCTCGCATAATTGAAAAGTCCGATTCCAAAAAGTGCCAAGTATAAAATTGGAAGCAGGTAAAAAACAAACTAAAACCAACGGTCCAACAAAAATACAACTATGACCCGATTCCGAACTGTGCTAAATGCAACTTTTGGGTGGACGAAACTACGACAAAACCAGAAAAACGTTTATTATGTCAATTATATTCCTTCAGCAACATTTAAATGAAGTTTCATACCCATAAAATGATATTATCGTCCGTATTTTAGGCGATTTGTAGACAAATGGGCCCGTTGTAATTCAAACATTACCTACCTGCAGATTTATGAAGTCAAAATTTTGCATGACACATTTAAAGTCATGAGCATAATATAATACGAGAATTTCATTGAAATAAATTCAGTAGTTCTGGAGGGATAACATTTCATTATTGAAAATTATGATTCAAACTTTCAACTTGATAATTTTCTCGAAAGTACGAGTATATGAGATTTTTAAATTCTAAAATCCAAATTATTATCACTTAGTCGATTTTCAACCGGCAGTGATCTTTTTTTCAAACATTCTCACACTATCTTCCTTCATCAAAAGCAATCGTCAGTTCGAAAATGAATTTTTCGACTTAAGGTACCATTTCATAAATCACGTCACATAAACATTTTTACAAAAACTACCAATGCCAGACTCAGCCAATTATGGCCCATTCGGGTTACCTTCGTAAAATTTTATCAAGGACACTTTTAACATCAATGTAAATCCAAGGGCTTTTTCTTGATTCTGCCTTTCATGGTATCATCATCATTATAAAAATGTTATTAATAGCAAAGTAAAGTCCTTTTTATGACAACATGAAACTAATTACCAGATGCCGAGTATCATCATACTGCAATACCAGCTACACATTAGCAGTAAATGAACCAACAATTTCAAAGCGAAAACATAAAAATGTTAATACAGCCAAATTTTCAGCAGCCTTTTTCATCGAATTTCCCAAACTAACTATTTTTTCCCCCAGTGTGTTTCACATCAGCATGCAGTAATTTTCGTACAGCCCTAAGGATTCATTTTGGAGCAATTCCACTAACGATGCGACGCACCGCACAATATTAAAAAAATTATTCGCCAAACTAAATGCGGGCAATTAATGGCGTAGTGGCGACCTTAATTAATTTAATTGGTCCGATCAATGGGAGAGTAATTTTAACGTAATCAGCGAATATTGTCGGCTTAATTTAGTTTTCCTGTATAATACGGTTTCGCTGTAGGTACAGCAATATCGTACCCTGATATAGACTTCCACAAAATGAGAAAAAGCGACGAAGATAACGAGAGCGCGTGGACGAGAGAGGCAAAGGGCGAATAAAAAGTAGAAAAAAAAAAAGAAAAAAAAGACGAGTAACTACATTTTCATCGCCCCATATCGGGGCTGCTCGATTCCAAATTTGAATAAATCAGCGCCCGACCGATTCAATTTATTCGTTTTTGTGCGCCGAGCTCCAACAAGAAAAATGAATGCTACACAAATAAACGTCTGATGACGACTGTTCCAAATTTATATATTTCGTTAATGAGTCCGTAAATTGACTTTCTGCTTCCTTCTAAACACTTCGCATCCACTCGCTTGCAGCTGCGGAAAAACGAGATATACGAGTACACGAAAATCAGGGTTAAAAATAGGAGAAAATACTCGTACTATTTCAACTCGTACAAACATCAGAAAAAGTAGCAGAAAATGCCATTTTAGGTTCTATTAGCAACAGTGGCCATCAAATTTCCACTCTCTACCCAGATCTGTTTTTAAACTGGATGCGCTAGCTATAGTGAAAGGGATGAATGATAATTCACAAATAGCAAAATTTGCGCCGAGAAAAAAGCTTTTCAAGTTAGTATATTAATCAAAAAACTGAAAATTAATAAAACATATCAAGAATTCATAAAAGATATGTACATTATAGTCAACCTAGAAAAATTTACATAAATCACACTGGGTGACTCCAATGTATTAAGAAATAAAGAATACATAATTATTTATAAGTCGAAAATCACATTTATCAAAAGATGTTGCCAAGTTCATGGCATAATCAGTGAGGTATATTCAGGATGAAAAAGTGAATAAATTACACATGTGTTGGGTCAATTTGATGACTGGTACCTGATACTGGTTTTTATCCGGAGATTATTTTGAAATATGCAATGTCCAAGTGAACACTGATTTTTTTAGCCAAATGTTTTTCATCATTCGGTAGCTTAGAGACAGATGATTCGATAATTTGCTAATCTATTTCAATTGAACCAAAATTTCTCATAATATTATATGTTCAAAAACTTTGCATTTCTTGATTTCTGCTCAGGAAATAAATTTGTAAGTTGAGCACTGGTATGGGGGTTTTTGAGGTCGCTGAACACGAATCTGGCAGCCGTTTTTGGCGGCGACTCTCGCCCGACGAGATATAGCCAAAGAAAAGTTTAAAATGCTCGAAAATGGGTCTAAATCGCGACGTAGAGCAAAAAGGGTCGCAGATTCGGATTCATCAGGTAAGAGGGAACAGACTACTGTGAGGATAGTTGTTATACGTTTAAAATATCATACACATACAAGTACGTCACATAGTTTTACTTCTTTCCATTACAGAAATAGCCAGTATTAGCAGCATCGTTATTACGTACATTAAGGTTGCTATATCCGGATACTGAATATAATATACACATAATTCATTGTGGGAGAAAATGAAATCGAAGCGTGCGAGAGCACAACTGAAAGGCCAAAACGCTAATTAAATTCCAATAGCAAGCGTGTATACGAAACTAATTAAACGAAATAATTAATCTACCTACTTAATTACGTTTCGTCGATCGTATCTACTACATGTACGTATAAAATGTCGTTTTAATTTATTAATTACCGCAAACGATGGTATCCTATACCAAACAAGAAAGTATCTAACATCCCACACGCAGCACTATTTTGGCGAAAGTTGTCCAGCTTACAATTTTCTCCGTTTCAGGAACGCAATCATTTCATTTTTTCCTTTTTCACTTACAATTTCCCCTCGGCAAAGAGGGCTAAAGCTCTAGGCACTAAATTTTATTTTTTTTAAAAAAGGGCTTACTTTAGAAACTTTTTCGTACTTTGCAGAAATTTTCAATGGATTTTCTGAATTTTAAAAACAAGATCGAGACATTCAGTATCAGCCTTTGAAAATTTCTGAAGGGATGCTATATGGATTCGATGGTATACATGTAGACAAAATGATTTAGAAGGTAAAACTTAGTTCAGCGAATTTTCATCGAAAACCGAGAACTAATAACTGAGGTGCACCAGGGTCACACACACAGCTGCCACTGAGACTCTTTTATTGGGGTTGAATGCGTTGTAGGAGACGTTTAGTCAAATATTTGCACGTGTATGTGTCCGCGTAGACTATACCATCCAGCGTGTATAGATTATATCTGAAAACTATCAGTCAGGACGCAGACTATTAAATGATGAATAAAAATGTGAAAAGTTCGAGGTGAAAAAGGTCTTTAATTTTTCTTGTTGGAACAGGACGCACTGTAAGAGAGTTCGTCAATATACCTACGTGGTAAAGTGGTAACACTGTGTGAGGGTGGAGCTACGTGACGTAATATTTGTTTATCAGTAAAAAGAAAGTGTGCAGTTTCTTTTTACTGCGTCTATCTGGTGAGCTTTGGTGCGTCAGTCTAGTACAGTCCAGTTACAGAGTGAGTACCCTCTAAGTGCAGTTAAATGTGCATAGTGCTCAATAAATCATTACTTCAGTCTTAAATGCAGTTTTCATTTAATTGACAAATAACCTTTCACATTTTGGAGTGGGCGTTGAGAGCTATTGAGATAGCCCCACTCCAACATTTCTTTTTCTTTTTTAAAAAAGAGAATTGAGGATGAATCCAGGTGATTCGAGGGTTAGAATTGAGGGCGAATCGAGGTGATTCGGGGGTGATGTATACCCAAACTGAAAGATTTTTGAGAGACTATTTAAGAGTGCTTTTTCGAAAACGTGATGAATATTTTCTTCAATATATTTCCGAAGGTCTGAATATGTATTATAAAACATATGCACCAAGTATATAAGAGTTCCTCGAGCATTCTGAAACCCAAGTAAGTATCTCGAGACGTCTCTTTGAAGGCAAATACCTAACTGCCTGCGTGAACAACCGTATTCGATTACAATTTGCCATGCAATCGGCGCGTAATGTAAACATGTCGAGCGACTAATATTGTAATCGAAGCCCGAAGCAGTCCGTCGTGGTGGGACTTCACTCGTAATTTATAGGTGCACTCGTCATACCATACCACGTTGACGTGAATTCTCCTTGGGCTCCCATTAGCCGGCTGTCCGGCGAACGCGGATTAAGTAAACCACTAAACCACTTCCTGGCAGAACTGGCGATGCCTCAGACCAGAGAGTATCGCATAACCGTGGGTCACCACGATCGGGGGCACGACTGCGCGCCCCACCAATTCGCATTCCAACGTCAGATAGCTGATTATGAATACTAAATTTATGAAATAAACTGCAGTGTCGTTTGCACGGACTTAATCGAATTGAGGTGGGCGAAGAATTCAATGTCGATAATGGGCTCACTTATTGGGGTTCAGCGGGGGCCATCCCTTTTCTGCCACTCGCCTTTTTTTTCTTTATATCTGAAAAGAGCTCGACTTGGTCGAAGCAGAGGCTCGCGGGAGAGATACACCAACTGCAAAGATTTCATGAAACTAAGATCTTTTCGGGACTTCAAGAATTTCAGGGATTTTTTTTCTCAATTTTCAACATACATACAATTCACATAACAGATGATATTATAACTCGTCTTACAGGTGCATATTTTATCCTTCTGTAGATTCAAGTTAAAAGTTTGGTCGCCTGCTTTTCGATTCTTTGTGTAACAAGAGGACGGAAATTCAAATTTCTAGCGAAAAAATGGTTTTAGAAATTTTTAGTACCTGCAGAAATTTAGTTTTTGTTCGAAGTGGCACTTTTTAACAATTAGGGTTGGCAACACTGGCTCAGTGCCACACAGTTGCTCCCTGACTATACGCTACTGTGGAGGTCACTTTCGATACAAGTGAGAAATCGGTTTCTCGCAAAAAGTTAATCGTTGTTGATGATTAAAGTAATTATATAGGTACTTGGTATCAAAATAATATGGGACTTCACGAATAATAATATAAAACAAACTGCACGGCAGCATGATAACGGTGAATGATGAAAATTTTGAATGCCTTCAATCATTTCAATACATCAATATAGAACATCAATCACAATTTTATTGAATAGCTTAACGCAACAACCAGCCAGCTGCAATTTTCAAAATTTACGAAATAACACAATAAATTTTACAACTTTGAGAAAATAGTACACAGAAAGTTGAAAATCGAACGAGAGGGTCCTTTTGGTACAAAATACTCTTATAAAAAATCGAAATGATGGTATTCACATTTGAAAAGAATTAACAAGCTTTGAAAATTGAAAACTTAGCCGACTATTGCCTCGAGCTGATATTTTTATTTTCAAATGTTCGAAAGAGTGATGTTTCAAAATGTCTGGAATTATTTACTTTTGCACAAAAATTGATCGATTTAAACGTACATTTATAGAACAATATGCAAAAAAAAAAAAATTATTTCAAAATGAAAATAAAATTTTCGCATATTTTTTCTATAATAATTATTAGCGAATAAAAAAAATTCACAAACTTAGGAATTACCTATATTTTTTTGCACAAGGATATGTGTTTTCATATTAACAATAATGCACACAAAACTCAATTTTGAAAAATAGGTCGGTTGGCTGATTATTGCGTTGGGCCATTCAATTAGTCACGATTTCTTCTAATATGTATTTGTTTGACTAAAATCGACGTATATCGTCGCTGCGTAATGAAGACTTATTGAATACAAAAGACTGAATTTTTCAAAGAAGACAAAAAAGTTCTAAGAAACTGATTCATAGATTGACTAATGAAACAGTACCTATATTTGAACAATTCAAGTACACTGAGGATAAATATTCATGCGGGTTTTGCACATCGGTGACCTCTCCGCCAATTCTATAATTTTGCAATAGCGCAACCAACTCTGATTTCGATATTCATTTTGAAAGATATACGTAATATTCTGCGCGAACATTTTTTCTGCAGGATTTTTTGCAAACTCAAACAATAACCTCTATTTTTTCTGTAAGTACCACTAGTGGAATTTTTTTTTCGCGTTCTACTCTTCATAAAACGATCAGAAACGAACAGTGTCCCACAGCTGATTTTACAAATTGAGACGAAAGTGCATATAATGAAAAGTATAGCTGTTCCTTTTGGAAATCTACAAATATAAGATCACCCAAAACACTACATCCGCATCAAACGATTCCAAAACCAATTTACGACATTATATTCCTTTTATCTAAAATCTTTTTGACTCGCATTTTCCCAGCGTGTGCCATCGCAAAGTGAAATCACGTGCGACTTGCAAAACTTTCGCAACCAGTTTTCCTCGTCATTTTATTTTTTCTATACGATCAATTTTTATTCTCACTCTTTGTCGATGTGTATTAGAATATGTGTATACCCACTAAAACGATTATTGCGGTAATTTCACGTCACTTTTACTCTTCCCCCACCCACCGCATATCCTTATTATCGACTTCCAAGAAAATATTATAATACACGTACGAAGATGAAATGGTAGCTTATAATCACCTATACAGCAATCTCGCTAAATGCGGATTTATGTTATTGTTGACCTTTGCCCACCTTGACAGTGTATTTTATTCGCCTCTGACGGAGGCACCGTTGGCGGATTTATGAAGTTGGCTTTCAATGTATATAGCCAATAATATTAGCCGATTACACACCGCAACCGATTCAACCTCTCGTGCGTTAATGCGCGTGTGCATCAGGGATCCGAATTATACACGTAAATGTGGGTTAAAATGTAGGCAATGGGAAATACTACAGCGCTGATGACATTAAGGCGGCGCAGAATAGATGTATAAGTATATTGGACACGTATCCGGTTGCACTCGAGAATGAGAGTGAGAGAGACGAGTAGCTATAATAAATCGTAATTGCTGCTAGTAATAAATTCGATGAAGCGTGAAGAAATATGCGCCGATAGTTACCTATACATGCACATATACCTACTACTACTACATATATCCTATTAAGAGGTAAGACCAATGAGCTGCAGAATTCCAATTACCGAGCACATCCATATCTTCCATTATCTATTTAAATAAAATCGCGTAAAAAATGCGAACTTTTTAGAATTTAACGACCGACTTATACGGCCATTAATGAACATGCTGTAGCTGGCGAGAACCTCCTCCACATCAGTAATACTGGCAACTATACGTAAGGTAGCGAGAAAATCTTATAAAATCACAAATTAATCTAACAGAAATGAGGATTAAAAAATAACACTAATGTTATAACCAGCATTAATAAAAAGTTTACTTTTTCTTCTCTCTCGTTACCCCATTAATTTCTTATCAGCACTCTTTGAGTAACATCTGGGTAAAAATTATTATAAGAGTTGAGTAACGAATTTTTAGATTTGGGTCGAATAAACCCACTTACGTGGAGATTCAAGTTCTATGCATTTCTTCAAAATTGCTTATGTTTATTTACCAATGAGAAGGTGGAAAAATGGCTGTAGCCTTCACGAAGAGTCGTGAAGGCGAAGATGAATTCTCTTTTACATCAATTGTATGTATATCAATAAAAAAAGAGGTTCGTTGACTTATCTTGAGAAAAAACATTTTCAAATCAAACTTGAAGCATAATGTTGTTAGCAATATATCGATTGATAGGCAAAATCTATAATGCCGCGCCAGCTCATTTTTTTCAACTCAATTTGTAGCTTATTTTGAAGCTCATTTCGTAATTCAATTTGGGAGAAAAAAAGCTTCGTCCGGACAGACGTCATCATACGATAACATTGGAAACACAAGTTCACGCACAAAATCCACTAAAAGTCTCATTAATCTTATGTATGATGACGTCATCAAGTATATATATATGATGACGTCATCAGACGATAACATTGAGCACATAAAATTTAGATCAACGTCTATTAGAAAGAATTCATCTTTAATAAATGAGATGGAGAAAAAGTACATATCTACTACGGGTAGGCTATGTTTTATACCAGGAGCGAAAAATTTAAAATAGTGAAAATTTCCCGACTCTTTAAGGAGCGAATTCTGAACATGAGTTACTACAGTTATATAACAATTATACATATTATAATTATATACATCAAAATTTGTATCATAATTATGTACATTATAATAGGTTATGTCTGAAGCATAATAGGTTTAATGTGCTACTAATAACATTTTTATTGGCGCTTTTTTTTTGTCTCTCCTATTTTTCCTACACACAAATAATGAAAAATCGATTCCTATTTGCACAGCTTTTATAAATTTATGCACAGAACATGGCAATATTAACAGTACTAACGAAATCAAAAGCATTCGAGGCTTAAATATTTCTTTTGAAAAATATGATGAAGGTGGTGGTCCTCCACAGGCACACTATTCTGTGGCTACCTCCAGACAATTCTCTCACCCAGAGACCATTCTCAAATCGCACGCACAGCGTTGAGAGACAGCATTTATTCGCAGGTACATTTTCACTATTTCTCACATTTTTCTCTCTCCCTTCACCAACTAAATGAAAAAAAAAAAAAATGCAGAAGAAATAAACTCCATTTGCGGAATCATACTTCCCAACAGTTTCAATCTCCAGGGAATGTGCGTTCAACTGCAGTCGTATGGTTTGAGAGAAAAAATTGAAGAAGAAAAAAAGAAGAAGAAATCCCCAAAATAGAAAACGAAAAAAAAGGATAGGTATATATCCTTTGTAGATTTTTGGATGTGAATGCGTGTATAAAAAAGCATTGGTCGTAAGCACATGCACGGTACTGAGCGAGGCAGCTACATACGAGTAAAATATATAGGTACTCGCGTACTCATCGTATATACGAGTACGTATATGCAGCAGTCTCGGATGTAAAAGGTCAATTTACAAAATAACTTTATGAATATTTCATCGTATCGACTTTTTATTCTCATTTTTTCACTCTCTACCCTCCTCCTAAACTGTACATTCATATACCAGAGAATACATATTATAGATACGAGTCGCTGGTTCATAATGACTAAACTATACCTCAATACTGCACGTTTTTAATAACTGCAACTCGGTACTTTTAGGTTCAATAAAAATGCTAATGGGTAATAAGAGACCTGCATAATTGTCTATTGTTTAGAAAATAATTATTACCAGCTCGGCTCGATGTTGAATTCGGAATTTAAAATTGACCACCCATGAAATTTGAATTCGTGAAATTTTTCCAATATCGACGAGGACGCGCGTCACAGATTACTTTATGCGGTCGATTATTGTATTCGATGGTAGGTCGAAATAGTTGCGATTTTCTGTTAAAGAGAACCTATCAAGTAATTTTCTTTACACATGCAGGGCCATATCACCGGCTTAAGTCCGAAATCTGACAAAAGTGTCAAAATTGCGAAATCAGCTGAAAACATGCGTTTTAATGTTCTGGGACTTGGACAGTTTTGGCATTGGCCCTGCGATATATTATAGCAAAATATTGATGAATTATAACCTCATCTATATGAGTTTTCTCATCTGTGATGGTCGACTTTACACATAATATTCTTCGACTGTGTGAGCAGTGATATGCGAGAAGAAAATGGTCTCCTTTTTTCAAGAATTGAGTTCTTCAACTGCATACACCAGACCAAACTTGCAGTAATAATATGATATGTCTCATAATGCAACCATCACTGAGAAAATAGACTTCAAAGTTGAGTTGCTACATGAGAAAGCTATGTGTAACATACAAATGTTTTTTTGCTCTCCTGTAAAATTTGAAAAAGTGGACTAATGATCTGTTCTTCCATACCACGTTTAGTCTGCAGTGTTGCCAGATAAAAATCTCAAAATTCCGTAAAAATGCTCCATCAAGATTCAGCATAAAAAAATTCTATATTATTAAAAAGTGGACAAAATATTGAAAATATGGCAAGTTGAGATCTTTTTGTTTTGCTCCGAGAAACTCGAAAATTCCGAATCGCGAGTAAAATTCAAGTCATGGCCTTCTTCTTCAATATATTTTTACTCTGACAAACCTCTGAAAAACGCAAAATGTTATCAATAGTCCAGAAATCAAGACCTACGAGCTTACTTTTGCTGCCAAAAATATTGTAAAACATGTTAGATAAAAACTAAAAATCAAAAGTCCATACTTTTACTGAAAATGAACTTTGATCCCGTTCACCCGAAGGTGTGAATGATTCTTCGGATTTCCTCACATACGTACGAGTATTTAAAGAATAAAAACGGAGACCAAAAATCATACCAACGAAATACTCGTATAATGTGAAAAACCAAAATTCGATTTCAACGTTAAATTTTTTAATGGAATTATAAAAATGATATGAATACGTACTAACAATAAGTTTTTATAGCAAACGCATTCTTTACTCCATTGTCATTAGTCTAAGATGGATGTCGAGCAAAAAATTATTTTCACCTCACGCCTGTTCTATTTTTTTATTATCTTGTAAACTCGTCTATTCTTTCAAGATATTTCTGAGAAATTTTCGAAGAACAAATTGGCAATAAATGACCAGATCATGTCTGGAAAACAGACTCACCACCCGAAGGCAATAATGAAAATGAAAAAAGAGGGGGAAAAAAACGAAAAAATGACTGGACTACAATATTCATGAATAAATAGCTGACAAAACGTGTTACCCTCTCTCGGCAAAACTGACCATTTCAGAAAATCGAAAAAAAAAAAAAAAAAAAAAGGACAAGGGATTTCGTAAATTCAATTTCATCCGGTATATGGGAAGCCATAAATTTTTATGAAGTCTTATACACGAACTTATCGAGCAGAAGACAAGCTTTAACGATTTCGATTTTTGCTCCAAAAATTAATTTTTTTTTTTACTAGGTACTACAATAGGTGCTAGCTTATTCGCTGCTGATGGAAAAAATTGATGATATCGAGACGAATAGCTCATCTTTTTTCTTCTCTTTCATTAAACAGAGGTACTTGACTAATTGACAAGATAATCAAAATCGAGCTGAAATATTATGAAGACTTACAGCGTTTGATAGGAGTTTCATTTTTTTTTTTTTCCAATTCCAATAAAAGTTAAGGGTGCACACTGTGTACATATACAGTTTATCTATGTTGAAAAATGCGATTTAAATCCGCTTACCTCGCTCAATTAGGCATCAACTGATCTGAAATTTTCAACAATTTATTCTCAAAGAACGTTTCCAGAATACTCGGTAGGTAGAATCTCAAAATTTTGCTTTAAATCGATTTTAGAGGGCTGAGAAAATTCACATTTTTCAGCATGATAAAACTCCCTAAACATAATTAAAAATTATAATTTCTCTAAGCGTGCCCCATAGAGACTTGCTCTGAAAACAGATCAGTAAAAATTTCCAATCAATGTGTGGTAAGTACGTTTTTCTACCGAGAAATTGAACATTTTTGTTAATCTTTGACGCTCTCTATCTCTGCTCCTAAGACAGACACGAAAAAATACCAATCACATAAATTTTAGATATTTTTACGTAAACAATATGTTTTACTTGAAGCATTTTTTTTTTTTTCTCCCAGAAAATGTACCATTTACGAGTTATAAAGCGAAAAAACCAAAAACACCGATACATTTTACCCTCTTTAGAGAGAGGTCCCTGATATTTCTACGAAAGAAATTTTCTGCAGAATTTTTTGCGTTTATGCGGCTACTTTTCGTTCGTCTAATTTCCCTGGGCTATAAAAAAGTATCGAATTTCATTTAAAATGATAGGTTCACACTTCAGTTATCAACAGAGACTGATATTTCAGACATTAGTCACCGCAGGGATCCAATCTAAACCCCTTTCAAGGTCTTAATTCTTGATTTTGCCCTTACGGATAAGTACTGTTCTATTTGTAGAAAATCTTCACACTTGTAGCATTTTTTCAAAAAGGTCTCAGAATCGCTGTTCTTGAAAAAGTGCAGAGCTCATTTTTCGATTAAAGCGTTCTATTGGCCAGTTCAGAACTAAAACAGAATTCAACGTTCTGAAATAGTTCTGCATGTTTTGAACTCGATCCAGGAGTAAGTTCTAGACTGCGAGTTCTCAATTTCTACGAAGTATTCGCGTATTTCACCTGTCGTTTATCATTTTATTTATCTTGGATTACGAGATTCATGCGTCCTTTTTGACGAGAAAAGTCTTTTGGAACTCAGATTTGAGTTCTGCCGTTGGTTTGAATTTCATCAGAACTTTACAAAACCTTGAAAGTTTCAAGTGCTGCACTTTTTCACATCAAAGGTGCGAATGTTTTGCAAAGAGTCTGGCCTTCTGCTGCGTATTCTCGAGCCACATATAATGATGACTATACTCTACTCGTATTCCGCCGTGAAAACTGATCAATATACCAAGTACCCTGGTCGACTATACGTATACCTACGACGATGGGAAAATACATCGAAAGTTTTATTCGTTCTCTATAAAATGCTTCGAAGAACTTTTTGGTGCTCGTTAATTAACGATTAATTACGCTAATGAACGCGATCAGCAAACTCGGAATGGTGTTATTTCCTCATTTTACCGGTCTAAATAGCGGAGCACCCGAGAGGTAAACATGGCGCAGAATGGTTCATTTTCACTTTTCAAATTTAATGGGCGACGACGGTTTAACCATTCGCTAATGAGCATTTGTGAACCTCTCCCCTCCCCCCTCCGTGTAAAATACGCTACTACGTCGTCGATGCAGCGCGCCTTTTCCTATTTATTTATATAAAATCTATCTAGTGGTACTTATAAAACGAGTAATAACGCAGCTCTTTCTCCACATTTTCATTAGCTTCTGCATTTCGCCCGCCCCTCTTCATCCTTCACCCGTGGCCGCGGCTTCAATTCGTCCAAACAGAAGTCGGTATTTAAAGTGGTCATTCTTTGGGCCGGTAATTAATTGACAATCCACGATCCGCTGTCGATGTTTATCGACGATGACTTCGTCAGCCTTTAACTGTACACACATCAGTTGAACCCAGTATACCTAACACACAGCAGAGAACTGACAATGGGAAACTTGACATTTGGCCACTGCAAGCTGGGTTAATGGCTACTGCGTTTGCAAAGTTCTCATCGGAGGAAACCGATTATTATCGATCAACGTATTTAGATCGGTCGTCGACCTGCACAAACTCGCACTGTCCAAATAATGAACGAGCCAACCTAATTGATTTTTGGCCATCGATGCGGATGTATATTAGGTCATTTCCACGTAGGTTGCGTCTGTCAAACAAGGTATATGCATACGGGTGGGCGAATATGCGAAGTTGAAGAGTACGTATATGTGATTCGTTATCTATTGCTAATGAAGTCTGGGTATTTAAATAATATTTTATAGAAAGAAAACGCGAGTGGTCGTGAGAGCAGAGAGACCGATGGGCAGCAGTGTTGCAGTAAAATGTTTAAACTCACCGAAAGCACAAAATGAAATGGGAATCTGAACATGATACGTGTAACGTCGTGACACTTACCTGTAAACAGAAAAGAAAAATACAATCGATTAGCGAACGATTTTAACGATTTTATAAACATTAGCAGGTTTACTAGAAAATTTATTTTGGTTGAACTCCGAAAAATAGACATGGGTTGCGTGCGTAGTCCTATTGGTTTCACAACCTTCACATTCAGAAATACCATCTGGCAATTTCACGTAAGCTACGAGTATCTTTAGGTTTGAAGCTAAGAAACCAAAATGATCAAAGTTCAAATTCAGTGATAAATATGATCTTCGCAACTGTTTTCAATGCAGTTTATCACGTACTTTCATCCTGCAAAATTCAGTGTGCCAACATAACCACTTGTTATATCAAATGTGAAAACCATAAGTTACCCAAAATAAGGAAAAGAGGTGGATATTAACCCTCCAATCGCAAATATATATTATAGTATTTTATAATTTACAGTGCATAGGGGTGATTCTACAAGAATGTTTTTTGTGGGTTGTATACTGACTTTTCCAAGAAAAAAAATTCAAATGGCGGCCAAAAAAGTGTGGGGATTTTATTTCTGAAAAACCGACATTTTTGTAGAGTCATCCATAGGCAAAAACACCTATATTCCTCCAGCAAATGCGAGAAAAAAGTTTTCCCTTTGCATTATTTTAAAAGAAATTCTTGAATATTGCGCGACCAACATCAGTAGATATGATTATTTAGCTTACGTAGGCCAATTTAATTCCACTCCAACGTTGAAATTCACCACATTTTGATGCATCGATATAATATTGCGGCTTATCACCTATTTGACGTAGGCTTCGTACCCACATACTTGTTGGCTGTCGTAATTACTTTTGATTTATTCGCACATTTCAAAATAATTACTAATTAAGCGCAATCTTCATGCGACTCGAACATTATTCATCATTCAGGTAGATATACGTGTTTACTAGCATTTTTTCTCTCTATCTCTATCCGACTACTTATACGCGTTGCTCTCATAGCTCACAATTTGATCCACATTTAATTTTAAGACTATCTCGAGACATATTTTACGAATAGATATTAAAAAATAATTCAGGATAGTTGTAGGTCTAAATCACAACATTGAAAAAAAAAATAACAGGATTATTTTATCATTTTTTATGAAAACAATGGGGAAATTTGAGGAAGAATTATTACTGTAAAACAGTCTTCCATGATCATATCTGCGTTACTTTATACTGCAAATATGATGAATTATCGTATAGGTTTGTTCGAGTCTAGTCACAGATCAGATTCCCAGTCTAACTCCTCGAAATCATAAATTTATTTAGCCACTCTGGCATTAGTCACAGTACACTCGCACTTCAAGAAAATATTGGGTAAAATAGCCAAGTAACTAAAACCCATAATTTATAGAGAGGGAAAATCATGACAATTAACGTAAAAAACGTGTTGTAGGGATGAATTGATAATAATGACAATATGTAGATATTTTGACTTGATTTTTTTTTCATGAAATTGGTGGCCACCATTTTCAACTTTTTACTCTCAGAGATAACCGCAGTATCCTATAATCCAAAAAATATATCACTTATATCAGACACACAGGTAAACTCTTAAAAACCAATCTAAAATTCACCGCGTTCCCGTGCATAAGAAATAGCTTCAAGCCAGGGCGAAGGAGTATCACAAAAATGACTCACACTTAACTATTCATGGAATGGCTTAGGGCTCATGAAAACTTTTAATACCTTCAAATAATCGATGTTCATGATCCGCGCTACAAAGTTGTATGATGTCTTAGCCTTTTCCAACAATTTAAAGGCCTTTTACAGTGGCCAGGGCGGGAAACATTTGAATGAATTTTGTTATTTTTCATCACAAATGTGTGTACAAACCCTCTACAGACTGAAAACTGAGAGATGAAGGGGGTAATAACACACATTCTCAGCCATTTTTTTAATTTTCAATTTCACCATATCTAAGACTTTTTTTTAGCTGGTTACAATTAGGCTATAGGTCGAAGGACAACAAAAATGTGGGATATTTTTCAGAGATGACCATCACCTCATCCCAAAACAGTGTAGTTATTTTCAATACAGTGAATATGAATTCTTAAAAGTGTTGAGAATCTTATCCCTACATCAATTTAGCCCTGAGTACCATAAAAAAGCTAAGCTTATACAGCTAATCATAGCATTGAAAACAGCTTGGAAACTTGAAAAATGGAAAAATAATATTGGTTACAAAGGGGCATAAAACCTTAGTTTACCAATTTTCTTCTTTTTTGAATACTAATTTTTTGGACTACCTATGATATAATAGGACATAATTGTGTTTTCAATATTTTTGCATTGATGTCGATGAAAATCTTTTTAGGTCACAAAAAACAGTAAAAATTACTATTTATTTTTTTCAATGTCCGACTAAATTCTAAATAGCTGCAGCCTGCACTGAAGTTTCGTGAAGGCAAAAGATGAATTCACTTTTACAACAAGAGATTATAAAAAGTATCCAAAAATGTTTCTTATAAAAACAAAATTGTTTGAATATGAAGCGCATAGGGACTTATAAATATTTCTTCATAATTCTTTCCTGAAAAATTTTACTTGGTTACTTTTCCAATTTTATAAGTAAATGTATAATGACTTCATCGACAGCTTTTTAACTGTTATAACTAAGTACATATAACATTGAGCAATATGTTATATCTAGGTATGATGACGTCATCATCTGTGTTTCCTATGTTATACGTAGGTATGATGACGTCCCCATCTGCGGTTCCTATGTTATACGTAGATATCATCATCTATGGTTCTTATATTATACATAGGTATGATGACGTCATCATAACATTGGACTATCACGGAAGGACAAAAACTGGCGGACATTAGGTTTTGGGCGGACATTAGATTTTGGACGGACATTATGTTTTGATTGACTAACTGGTACAAAGAATTCATCATCAATAATGAGACCATTTTGGAGCATTTTTCTGAAGTTTAAAGGTGGGCCCCCTATCTATGACTAATTAAGAGAGCAGTACAAAATGTTATTTTGTCAGTACAAAACAGTACAAAACGGTACAAAATGAGTACAAAATAATGAGACCATTTTGGAGCATTTTTCTGTAGTTTAAAGGTGGACCCAGTATCTATGACTGGGTAAGGGAGCAGTACAAAATGTCATTTTGCCAGTACAAAACGGTACAAAATGAGTACAAAATAATGAGACCATTTTGGAGCATTTTGCTGGAGTTTAAAGGTGGACCCCCTATCTATGACTAGGAAAGGGAGCAGTACAAAATGTTATTTTTCCATTACAAAACGGTACAAAATGAGTACAAAATAATGAGACCATTTTGGAGCATTTTGCTGGAGTTTAAAGGTGGACCCCCTATCTATGACTAGGTAAGGGAGCAGTGCAAAATGTTATTTTGCCAGTACAAAACGGTACAAAATGAGTACAAAATAATGAGACTATTTTGGAGCATTTTGCTGGAGTTTAAAGGTGGACCCCCTATCTATGACTAGGTAAGGGAGCAGTACAAATGTTATTTTGCCAGTACAAAACGGTACAAAATGAGTACAAAATAATGAGACCATTTTGGAGCATTTTTCTGAAGTTTAAAAGTGGGCCCCCTATCTATGACTAGGTAAGGGGGCAGTACAAAATGTTATTTTGCCAGTACAAAACAGAACAAAATAAGTAAAAAATGATGAGACCATTTTGGAGCATTTTTCTGGACTTTGAAGGTCAACCCCCTATCTGAGCATGGGTAGGGGACCAGTGTAAAATTTTATTTTGCCAGTACAAAACGGTACAAAATGAGTACAAAATGATGAGACCATTTTGGATCAAATTTCTGGAGTTTGAAGGTCAACCCCCTATTCGAGACTAAGTAGGGGAGCAGTATAAAACAGCCTTCACTGAAGTTTTGTGAAGGCGAAAGATGAATTCTCTTTTAAAACTGGAAATCATAAAAAGTATCCTAAAATGTTTCTTTTAAAAACGAAATTGTTTGAATATGAAGCGCATAGGGACTTATTAATATTTCTCATAAGTTTATGAAGAAAATTAGTATGTGTTCTATGTTATAGGTACCAATGATGACGTCATCAGCTGAGGTATAATATTGAACTATAACAGAATCTTACAAGTGTGTGATGACGTCATCGTACCAATTTATAATGTATAAACTGTAGATGATGACGTCAGCATTTATACGTAGCGTAGGTATGATGACGTCATCCTAACATTGGACGCTGTCCAAACGACAAAAAACATGGTGGACAAAATTTTGAACTAGGGTCCAGTACAAAGAATTCATCTTCAATACACGAACCGTAAATTATGGTAATTATTTCTACATATGTATGATGACGTCATCTTCAGGGTATCCTATGTTATAAGTAGGTATGATGACGTCATCATAACATAGGACTCTGATGATGACGTCATCCCAACATTGGACTATCACGGAAGGACGGACATTATGCTTTGAAATTCTGGAACGTCCAGTACAAAGAATTCATCTTCAAAATTCATTTCGTCTCACTATTTATGCTAGAAAATTTCCTACCACCTCTTCGAAAAAATTGGCTCATTTTAAAATTCTTTCGAAGTTTTAAAAATTCAATCGAAATAACCTAGTAATTAGAAAAAACCATTTGCAGTGCTAAAAATCTCACACTTTTCTAAAGGAATTCTTTCGGCGCTAACGCTTCGGTTTTTGTTTTTTTTTTTTTGTATTTTCGTTCTCTCTTTCATCTCCCTTCATACCTCCTCGCCATTTCAAAACGATCCGAGTCGAAATATTAAAAGGCGAAAATAAAATAGCCTTAATACTTGTTCGTATGCCTGTGAGAAATAAAAATAAAAATCGTCAAAAATAGCAGAATTAAACCCTTCCTACTCGTTTCGCACTAAACGATTATTTCCAAGTGTTATAGTATACGTCCATAATATAAAAAATAGTATAGCTGATTGTATCACTGAATAGGACACGAAACAGGGGAAAAAGTTTCGTTTTCGAACAATCCAACCCACGTCTCTCTCGACCCACTCTGCAGCTCCTTAACCCGCATTTGGGAGGTGCAAGGGCCGAAGGGTGTACGAAAACGAGCGGAAAAAAATAAATAGCTAATTTTGAAATTTTCCTTTACTCTTTCAGTTCATATAATTTCGGGTAAACGCCGAAGACGAAGACTGCATGAGAATATTGAGAACAGCCTTGGTCTATTGTGAAGTGATCGAGGAATGGGTTACGACTTTTTATGTCGCCATTCACATTCATTCGAATTGAACGAACACGGTAAATGGCTCTAACGATATTACAGTCTTAAATGAAATTCCAGCCTATTAAAAATCAGTATAATATAATTTCTATTCGCAGAGCATTTTAGTTTGCCAGTAATTTAGCGAAATAGCCAAACATAGAGTCCTATTCTTGATTTGAAGTTTTCATTTCAGATCCGAAGATATTTCTGAGCATTCGAATAATATTTTGACGTAATTATACTTCTGCTTAAATTCAAATCTTCTAATCAATTTTTGCAACTAAACAGAGTTTATCGACCAAATTGATGGTGTGGTTCCAAAATTTACACGCTCAAATTCCAGAAAAATGAAAATGCAGTTGGGGAAACTACACAATATTTGAACCATTAAGTCGTCATGTACGTGTAATGTAGATAATTACGAGTAGAATCGTCTATTTATAAGTAAAGCGATTAGAAATGAACATTTTTTTTTTTCCTAAAATGACTCTCATTGGATTTCAAATCACGTGAGTTTTTATTCCGCAGGTTCAAACAAATTTAGGATATTGTAGAGGAAGAATTTCCTAGAACAAGCTAGTTTTTAGATTTTTCATATTTACTATGGCATACGTATCAAGAGCGGGGAATTTTCAACAGAGTCAAATTCCAGCCATTTTTTCTGAGTTTTGAATACTAACGGGTGTCAGGCCCTTCGTCACTCATTCTGAAAGATTTGAATCAATGTGATGAAAATTCGAGGCATGATTTGAAAGTCTGTGAAAAACCAACTGTCATTTATAAGAGACTGGACCCTCCAAGGTGTGGTATCCAAGGTCAACCGGGGTAATTAAGTTTTCGGACTGAATGAAACCAGTCAATATTAAAAGTAAATAAAAATATGTAATTGAGAAAAGTGCTACCTCTATTTACCCGTTGCCAAGAGTGTTTACTCAACTCCAGCAATCGAATAGATTCTCTGTCTTCGTCCTTCTACGATACTATCATCAAACAGGTAATAGCAATGTATTTCTGGTCAGTTTGAAAATTGAACAAGACTTGCAAGAAATATTTTTAAAAAAACAAGAAATAACTGACAAAATTCGTTAGATAAGGTATTCTTAATGAATAAAATCCGTTTTTCTGTACAACAAAATTCTACACAGGCTCTATGGGCACTTGTATTTTCTACAGCTGAGTTTCACACGTTCAATCAATCAATTGCAAACAAATTTTAATGAAATTCGATTACAGTACCTGTATGTAGCTTTTAAATACACACCATATGCCTCTCTTTACTTCTTCAAATTTCAGATTTTCAAATTCTTTTTCAAGAACCTCCCAAGTACGAGGCGCATTCCAAAAGTCAGTTCGCACTTTTCATATCTCCTTCCCTGGTCACACCAATGCAACCAAATTTTTACCAGAGCATCAGGGACCTCAAACGATAATATGGTATAAATTTTGTAGCCCTACTGTGATTTATTCATGAGTAATGACATTTTGAAAATTAATAACCCCAAAACTGTGCTGTCCAAATGTGGGGTGCGGGGTTTGTCAATTTTATTTCACTTTCATGAACAAAACTTGACCGCTGTGAGATGGCAACACACATCCGTAATGCCTATGTACATGAGAATGTATTGGGAGTGTGCCCTGTTGGAAAATCAAAATGAAAATTGTATGATGAAGTGCAACAAAAACCAAAGAAAATCAAACAGCTGCATGAAACAGTGGTGCGCGTGTGTGTGTATCTGTGTGCGTGTGAGCACACTTGTGTGGGTGCATGCGTTGTGTTGGACAAATGTAGACGTTAATACACGTTACTTCTTTACACCAACACACACTCGCACATTTTTTTGACGATGTTTTAGCCACCCAAGAAAAATAAAATTTTTGCATGGCAAATACACGTCTTATTCTGCCAGTTTATGTACGCGCCGTGAAAAAACTTGAAGAAGGAGACCTGTCCCCACCTCTCTGATTCATCAGACCTTGCCCCATCCAAATAAAATCTGTTCCAGGGATTGAAAACCAAATTAGAAGGTAAAAATTTGCAAATAAGGTGGAATTTGTCAGGAGGTAAAAAATTTTTATCAAAATTTGGACGGGAAATTTTTTGAACATTATACTCAAGAACTTAAATTGTGCTGAAATAAGTATCTGGATTGCCTGGAAAATCATTTAAAATAACATATTTAAGCCTATTCTTTCCAATAAAACTGGTTGCATATCTTTATCTCCCTTAGTTTTCAATCGGTGGGGGGTGCGAACCGACTTTTGGAACGCGCCTCGTACATTGGTTTTTAATAGCTTTGAAAAAATTGCTGAAAAATGATACGTTGAAAAAAAAACCGATTCACATCGAAAACCTGCCGAAAAAAAATTTCAATTTATTACGTACGGAAAATACCACCATACCGCCCTATTTTCGGGTTGGAAAACCGCAAATTATCAGAAGCGGGATTTTTTGCTTTCCGCGGCGGGATTTTTTGTTTTCCGCACCTTTATATTTCTGTTTGCCGTTGATTAATTCGTTTATCATGATAATTTGCGAATTTCCAACTCGAAAATAGGGCGGTTTCCGTTCGTAATAAATTAAAATAGTATACACGATTAGTTTGAAAAGTAATCGCTTACTTTCCGCACCAATCGTGTAATCTACTATTAAAAACTTCTATAGATACGAGTTTTCACGCGCCACACAAACCGGGATCGAGGAAGAAACCAAGAATAGAAAGAATTGACACTTCCTCGAAGTAGAAGCAAGCGTGAAGACGCCATATGGTCTAGCATGCACATGTCCATGTCACAATGTAGCCACTTTACGAGAGCGTTTTTATCACGTGCTCGATGATAATGATGATAGACATGAAAGCGTATTAAAAGTTATATATACAGGTACTAACTGTAAATTATATCCGTTAAAGAAATAAGAACGAATTATCACCGACTAAATATTTTCCAAGTGACCTACACCGCCAAAACGAATTCTTTCTTAAATTAAAAAGTTGGTAATCAAGTTACAAATTTGGCTAACCAGTTACAAATTAGGCTATTAAGTTACAAATTCGGCTAACCAGTTACAAAGTTGGTAATCAAGTAACAAATTTGGCTAACCAGTTACAAATTAGGCTATTAAGTTACAAATTCGGCTATTAATACACCACACAATTATGGGTATTATTGCCTGATGAAGAGAAGACGCTGCTTATCATACCAATTTTATTATACAAAGTGAGAAAATTTGCTTTTATTTTGGGTGCCTGTTAATTGATTTTTGTTCTGTTATCAGTGAGAAGGGACAGACAAAAAGAGAACATAGACGGACTTGGCTTGATTTGTTCGGGCCGGCTAAAAACAAAAAATCGAAAAACCTGTTAAAAACACCCTCGATAAGACGATAAGAAGTGAAAAAAGAAATTATAAATGACTATTATCACAACTCGGTACAAATAATTCAAAATTTTTATTCATTTTCATTGCAGAAATGAGGTAATGCTCGGTTGTGGAGTGCGTTGTTGCAAAACGCTACAAATCATTTTCTTTGTGAATTTTAGTAAGCCCATTTTCCTATCTCCCCCCACTGGAATTTTCAACTTGAAATTTAACGCACTAATTTTGCTGAGTGTGCTAATTTGTGCCACTAATTGTAGAATTTGTGCTCACCCTCCTCCCAAGTTGTGGCCCTTCTAAGTTTTGGATTCAGCCTCACCTATATTTGGAGTTTCAATCAGAAACTGTGCACACTGATTGAGGCTATAACTAGAGGGATGAGCACAAATTCCGAATTGAGCGCAATTATGTGTAGTGTGCAAAATAAGTTTGAATTACAGGCGGAGGGGCTGGGGAAATGGATATAATTTCAGTCACGTTACGTTTTTTTGTGTCGACAGAAGGTATATAATCACGCGAGTTGAGAACATACCATTCCAAAATCTCACCCATATGATAAACCTCAGTGCTGCCAACAAATTTGCCTTAACTCCACGACATTCACAGAAAAAAATGTACACCTTCGCTCATCTGTAACACATACCACACTGAGAGAAATGAATAGAATCAATTAGTTTTCTCATCACAGTGTAGAAAATTATTCTTTACTGTAGACATTTTCAATGTTGTAGCACTTTTTACCAATTTAAATAATATATTATGTATTTCACCATTTTTGAAGTAGATTCTGCAACAAATCTTGGATAGTTTTCCCATTTAAATTGTAAAGAAAATTACTTCCCAAATTTTTTTCAGCGCAGTCACACTTCATGAGCTGCGTCACAATCACACACATACGGCAACTCACACACCATACACATTCGAAGGGTAGCACAATGAGACATACAAGTACGAGTACAAGTACACCATTTATTACTTTTTTATTACGCCGCAACGCTACACAATGCCATTAATTAAGCTGCCATTAATCAGCGCCGACTGATCAACATACGACGAGTGAATTAATAAATTCGTTAACACCTACGTTCAACTCCTTGAGAGCACACAGCACACCATCAACCGACACACACTTCCTTTTTCATTTTGCTAACACATTATAATTATGGGAGGGGGGGGATTGTTCAAGCTTTTCCTTAGTAGGTTATATAAAATCTAGTGCATCTAGAAACAGCGAAAGAATGGGAGGGAGAAGTTTAAGGAGTCAATTTTCAATAATTCGAGTTAGTTTGTTTGTTTGTTTTTTTTTTTCATAAATTTTTTGGCATATCCTCTCTTTTATTACGCGAGCAACTCTTATAATAAAATATGGGAAAATATAAATCAAATTTCTTCATAAGTCAAAACCATCTAAATTTAAGAATTTTTGCGATCAGATCGCCTGATAAAATGAGATTAAAGAAAAATATCTTCATACAAGATGAAGAAATTTTCCAGACTGTTTCGGGCAAAAGTTTTCAGCAGAAAGTCATAATTTTTGGATATATTGCAAGTACACAAATGCTGAACTCAAGGATCTATGCACAGAGATAAATGAATAGTACTAATTACAAACGGCTTGGCAATTTTTCTTATCTCAGTAGTAAAAATTATCGTTTACATTATTATTTACATTCTGTGGCGATTTTGGCAGCACTGTATACGACTAAATCAGTGCGTTAATTTTGTACGCTCGAAATTTAATTTCTTCCCTACAACAGTTTGTCTTCGTGTTGATAACGATTAAAATGGTGAATCAGTGGCGCACCCAGAAATTTGCTAAGGGAGAGCTGAGTCTAAAATTAAACATTTGTGCACATCTTATATGCAAAAATCACGACGTTCTAAGCCACAAACAGTCGAGAAAAATGAATAAATTACACATGTGTTGGGTCAATTTGATGACTGGTACCTCATGCTGATTTTAATACGGAGATTATTTTGAAATATGCAATGTCCAAATGAACACTGCTTTTTTATCCAAATTGTTTTCATCATTCAGTAGCTTAAGAGACAGATAATTCGATAATTTGCCAATATATTTCAATTGAACCAAAATTTCTATTATAATATGTTCAGAAACTTTGCATTTCCTGATTTTTGCTCAGGGAATAAATTTGTAAGTTGAGCACTGGTATGGGGTTTTCGGGGTCGCTGAACACGAATTCGGAAGCCGTTTTTGGCGGCGGCTCTTGCCAAGCGAGATATGGCCAAAAAAAAGTAAACAATTCTCCAAAATGAGTATAAATGACGACGTAGAGCAAAGCTGGCTGCAGATTCGTATTCAGCGCAAAAAATTGTCAGATTTTTCAAAATGCTACGTACTTTGTTTATCAGTAGCCTGTTTTCTACGACTAAGACAAATAAAATTTGATAATTTATAATTGTAAATTTTTTTCATTAAAAAAATACACCGAAGAAAATGCTACATCATCCGCACAAAGATATATTTGGCATTTCAGAATTCACTTTTCCGAGCACACTCTTCTAGCTCCCACTACAGTTCATACTCCTATCTTCACCTCGGACTCTTTCTCTCTTCGTCTCTCTTTCGTGCACTCTCGTTCGCTCTCTCTGTCGCTCTCAGCTTCTCCTCTCTCAGCCTCCCTGCTTATTTCTGGCTTCATCTCTTCGTCCAGGACCTAATTTTAAATTGTATGCGCCACTAACGTTATTACACGCTCGGATTTTTAATTATTTCCTTTAATTAAAATATTAAAGAGAGAAACTCTCCAACAGACGAACACTCAATAGAGCCAGAAACTAATTACAACCTTATAATTAATTATCGCGAACATGGATAACGCGAGAAACGTCTCCTCTCCCTTCATCTTCTACTTTGCAACTTCTTCAGCCTCCCTCTCGCCACCTCAAACCACCATCGACCCCCTACTCATCACTTCTTCACCACTATCCTTCTACCCAGCCACTTTTTTCTTCTCGTCTGCTTCAAATGCGTACACAATGTGCTGCAGCAGCAGCAGCAGGGGTTTCGTACGAGACGAAAGGGAAATGTGGAAATGGGATAATGAAAAACAATGTAGGAAACGACTGGGAAGTTTAATTTCTTTAATGTTTGCCAATAAGGACGACGCGACGCTGATGCTTTCGAACAGATGCATTATAAATGGAGAGCATTTATTAAACTGCTGGGCTGTAGTTTACTGCGATTTGAAAAATTAAGCTTCTAAATGGGATGAGGTTTCTGGCTCCAAGTACGAGAGATTTCTGCGCTATTAAAATTCCAGCGACAGTTTAGAGCGCTGGACTGTAGCTCGAGTGAAGCCAATGGTGCAGTGGCGTGTCTACTAAACGAAAAAGTTTAACCAGAGAAGGTTATAGAAATTCTACAATACTGTTTATTCAAGATTGTGATACTTATACAGGGTGTTCCGCCTGGAGTTCACCACCAAACAACTGCAGGTAGAGCAACATGAGTTACGTTCATTCATGATGGTTTGTCTACTCTCCGGTTGGTAGGCGTTGAAATTATTTTTTCCTCCGGACAAATTCAAGTCACTATTTTGAAAAATTCATAAATTCAAAACAATGATAGTTGAAAAAACTGCGGCTTGCGCTATTATTTAGAAAATAAGATGTAGTTGTTTAGTTTTAAACATTAGAGCAATGTAAGCAAGCAGAGAAAAATGACAAATGAAAATATGAAGAATTTGAGTGGTAAAAAATGCCCTATTATTCATTTTTTTTTTAAATTGAAAATCAAAATATTATACGAGTATCAGCCAGTGCATTTTAAATTTTCAGATAGAAATTCAAAATATTTGCACATATTCAACTTATATTAATGTAATATTAATGAGGAGTAACAAAACTTTCAACCCAAGTCCCTATGTGAAATTTACAGAGACAGAGTATGCAACCAGTAATTTGGTTCAGATATTCTTGGCTAAAACATGGACCTACCTTTTGTTGTAGAGTACGCAATTCTGCATGCGTTGGCTGCTGAAATTGATTTATATATTGCCCTTCGTAAGTCTCTCATTTAAAAATAAAAACTATTCGCTACATGCCAATTTCGAGGTACTTGCCTATTCGTCAATGTTGTAATTAATCACTACGCGATGATCACGATATTTCTCGATCATTCTGATTAATTATTTCGATATCGAGCGTAAAATAGGTTAAACGTTGGAGATTCAACCTTTTCAAACCGAAACTGGTTTCAACTTCCAACAGTTTTTTACACACTCCATCCATCCGCATCTATCCGGTATACGCATTTACCTGCGTGTGTGGTACCACATACGGTCACGTGATACCAACAGAGGTGCATGTGCAGCATACCTGTATGCAGCATCTCCAGCCTTCTCTGCACACGACATACACGAATACCAATCAATTCTATTATTGTGAAACAAAACAAAAGAAATCTCTCGTTCCTTGTTATGCAAATACAACATAATGTTATCGTTTTGTACCGACGATTAGAACCCTTGTACACCTCTCAACTACCTTTTTTCGTTCCATTTTGGTATCTTGATAATCAATGCCCGACTACGTAAAAGTGGTTAACAATGTTTCTGGTTATAAAATATCCAAACGTTTTACAATGAAGTGAGTTGATTCTTCCTCTCCAATTTTCGAAAACAAAAAAAAAAAAAAACAATTTCTTACGGATCACCAAGTGGAACAGGTATAGTCTTCTTTTGGGTGTTTTACATTCCATCCAAAAGTGAACTGTTGATAAGTATCTTGTAGAGCGAATTTTCATCCAACTTCTTAACCGCTAAATAATTCATCACAAAATTAAAACCATATAAATGAGAGCAACTCCAACTGATACATTTACAGGCCAAAAAATCAAAAATCTCTTTCATCAATCATCAGTAATAAATAATTTTCAAAGTTAGATTGCGTATGAGTGTAAAGGAATAAAATTATATAGATACAGTATAAAGGGCCTTATAATTCACCTATACTTTTGGTAAATCCTCAATTCGAAACAATAATGCAAGAATGAACTATTTTGTTCGCAATTCACATTGACGCTTATGACTCATACAAACCATTTTTCGCAGCTGGAAGTGGAAAAGTTGAATTCGATATAGTGTGTCGTCCCTCAACAAAAGCCCTAATTCAAGTTTCTAAACTTCTCACAGCTCGAATGTTCGAACAAAACAGTCATTTGAAAAGCAGCCTTCAACGAGCGCATATTCATTTTTCACACAACTCTGCAATCACCCACATTGTCTTCGCCCGTAATTTATTCGTTTTTCTTCAACCTCAGAAGTGCTTCAATGTTCACTTTAAAACACTGAAAATTAAAATCACTCCCACATTTCAGGTTTCTCATACCCACTTCACTTTCGCAGACATTAGGACTACCAAAAGTTTTTGCTGGTTTCGAAGTGCCGCATTCTTTAACATCGATCGATTGTTTCTCATCACAATTTTTTATTTTCAAAAAACCAAGGTCAAAAAGCCATCTTTCCGTAATGGTAATGAAAAAATTTGTTAAACTGATCATCTTTTTTGAGCTCTTGTTTTTTTCTCTCTACGAAAATAATTTTCAAAACAATCGTAGCGGTTGTTCGCATTAACTTTTATGAACGAGTAAAAAAATTTCATTTTTTTGGCGCTTTATGAAACTGGTCGGTTGGCCAGAGCAGAGAGAGAGAGAGAGAAAGAGAGAGAGAGGAAAAAAGGATGAGCAAAAGAAAGAAGGAGGGAGATCGACCTCAAAGAGGAGTGAGAGAGAATGAGAGCGGAGATGAAAAGAAGAAGTTTAATCTCTGGTTAGTCGACGGTAAATTACTGAGGGACGTTTATAAATGCGAGAATCAAATATAAAAGTATAACAGTTTCAGCATTAAACGGATTTTTGCTTCTTTAATATCCGCCTTCGAAAGTTTCGGTAATTAAGTTTTTAAATGAGTTTTCCCCCTAGTTTCAATTTTTTCTACGTCGTCTCCCCTTGCTCGTCCTCTCTTTCACTCCTTTCCTTCGCCCCTTTTGTTGTAAATAGTACCTAAGAAAAAGCAAAAAACACGAGATCGAAAAGACGAATGAAAATGAAATAGGAAGAGAGAGCTTTTAATTTTGATGTTACAATTTAATTTGTAACAATCTTTATCAGTTTTTTAAAATTTCATTTATCTCGACAACGTTTAAATAATCGTATTATCATTGATTACAACAATAAAAACAACTTTAATTGGTTTTTTCTTGTTTAGGAGTATTCAAGGATGGATATTAGAGGAGCAGTAAAAAAATTTTCTTCCTTTTATGCGCAACGAAAATGAAAAAAAACCGGAAGGTATAATACAGATACTGCGAATTAGATTTGGCAAAATTAGAACCGATTTTCGTCAAAAAGTTTCAAAATTACAGGAAAATACCCTATGTGGCCCGGCGTAGGTTCTGGGAGTAGTGAAATAAATCGATTCTGATGATCGCTTATAGGGGCCTTTCAAATTTACAATGAAGTAAAAAATAAATCTTGTGAGTATAACACCCGAGCAAGCGACAGAGAATTGGAGGAAAAAAATATTTTAAGCGGATACCACATATTCAAATTTTACAGGATGGCAAAAAAACACTATTATGTTACATAGCCTTTTTATCCGGATAGGACTCAACTTCGAAGTCAATTTTCTCAGCGATTGTTGCATTTTTTGACATAATATTTTCACTGTGAATTGGACTTTGTGTACACAATTATACCTTAGAAAAACTCTTGTTTTGGAAAAAGGTGGGCTTATTCTCCTCTAGCATATCACTGTTCAGTGTTCATATATTAAAGAAAATATTTCATAAACAAAGTGATACAAGTCCAAATAGTGATATGGAAATTCTCACTATATCTGATGCAGTTTATCTTATGTACACTTACGTCCTGTGAACATAATGTTCCAAAATAACCACTTAAGGATATGTACCACACAAAAAAAATGTAAAAAACAGAAAAATTTTCCCCACTCATTTCTGCCTGAGTTTTCAACTTAGAGATACGAATTTTTAATATGTTATAGTTATAAGACAAACTTACGGATGTATAGAGTTAAATTTTCAATTTACATTTTTTGGTAGCTAAAATTAGCTATCAAAGTTACATCAACTTTGTGTATTCGTAAAAGCCGTTGTTTAATTTTAAATAAAAATCCAACTCTATCCATCCTTAAGTTCATCATATAACCATAATATATTCAAAAATCGTATCTCTTAGATAAAAACTCAGCCAGAAAACAGTCAGGAAAATTCCCTCATTATTTTTAATATGTTATAGTTATAAGACAAACTTACGGATGTATAGAGTTAAATTTTCAATTTACATTTTTTGGTAGCTAAAATTAGCTATCAAAGTTACATCAACTTTGTGTATTCGTAAAAGCCATTGTTTAATTTTAAATAAAAATCTAACTCTATCCATCCTTAAGTTCATCATATAACCATAATATATTCAAAAATCGTATCTCTTAGATAAAAACTCAGCCAGAAAACAGTCAGGAAAATTCCCTGATTTCATGAAAATATTTTTTTAAATATCGTTTTATCGGACAGTTTGATAACGAAAATCATAAATTTCGTATTCGTTGAGCTAATTAAGAAGTTATCTCATATTTTTCCATTTATTTCATCCTCAGAAGTTTTTCCCATGAGTTATTCGTAAACACAAATTGTGGAGTTCGGGCGTCTAGTAAAGCATACCCTTAATATCTTTCAAATGAAAACCATATAAGTACCCGAAATAAAGGAAAATGGAACAATTATGTATTTTGAAAACTTCAATTGCGTTTTTTCGAAATTCAAAACTTGCAACTTAGGTCATTCTGGTTCCAGCGTCCAGGTACATACATGAGTATGCGTAAACGTTATATTTAACATCGGTTTTAATTCTTTTTAATCGTCGAATGAGGAGTTTTAATTTCTGAAAAAATTGAGCAAATAATCACACTTCCAAGCATTTGGGGAACCATCACTTTCTAATACGTAAGATATCCGAAAGAAATTTGATATCTAATACTGAATCACTTTTGCAGGAAATTGAGTTCTAAAAAAATATTTTTGTAAAATGGAAGAGTTCTACGTGAAAGTTCAGTCAAGATAGTCCATTTGCGTAACACGATGAAAACATACGAGTAGAATGGTATAGCATTCAATTTAGAAAAAAATGATTCGTCAAGATGTCATCCTATTTCAACTTTTACTCAAATCGAGCCGATTTATGGCGACGTTTTCAAGAAAATTTAACGGGCATCAGCGCAAGTTGACGGATTTATTTGTAAAATAACCCACAAACCGCCTTCACTTCTGCGGTTTATCTAATATGCCGCAACAACAACCTTCTACCTGTAGAAGCGATGAAAAAATTAGATATAGGTATCCGTCTTTCAGACATCGATCGAGTTAATCGAAAATTTATCGGAGGAAGGAAAAGCAAAGCAACGATTATAAATTGAACGTCAAGGGGGAGAGGAACTCAATTTCATACCCATCTGAACGTTAAAACGTGCACCAAAACTGATTTGTCATTACTCTAATTACGCAGTCATCGAGGCGTAATCGTAATTAAAAATTTCACCGACTCGTATAGCCGTACCAGCGTTTATACGTCGTCCGTAAACTATAATATAACGTGTTACACAGTTTATGTAACTGCAACACCACGAGAAAATAAAAACGAAAAAATTCCTATTATACAAAAAAGAAAATATACTGAATCCACGCGATAGGAAAATCTTTTACGAATCGAGAAAAAAGGGCGAGAAAGCTAAAAGAAGGGGGGAAAAAAACAGTGAACGTGAAAATGAAATCAAAAGATATAATAAAGAAGCAACCAAAATCGAAGAGACACAGGGCGAAAAAAAAAAAAAAAGGATGAGAAAAAATCATATACAGCACGACAGCTAGATACAGTGATATACTCGGAGTGCATCATAAAGCTAAAAATATATTATATTAACTGTAACTGAAGCGAATTAATTTCATTTCGCCAGCTTTTTAAAAGTTGCCCAAAAATTCTCCCCTTTCCCCCATTTTCGTTTCTCTCACACTTTTTTTTTCCGCCTCTGTTACCAACTTCGAATCACTTATACAGATACGAGGTGAAATGTGGGGCAGGGACACGCGGAGGAAGGACACGCCGTAGTAATGTTAATAAATGGCACAGCGAGGCAGGGGCCAAGTGAGGGGGCGAGAGTGGGCACGTGGGGTTGGAAAAACGGATCTCGACGCACACACACAACGTGCGATCCTACATATAAAAGATAATGAAAGAACGAAACGACGCGGAATCCGAGGCCTTTCGGTGAGCAAAAGTAACGTTCATAATCATAACAATAATCATAATAGGAGAATCGAAAACAATAGCGTCGATTTAATAAAAGTTATATGGAAAAAGGAAAAAGGGAGGCCAAAAGAGGAAAGGAAACATAGAGGTCTTTAGGAGAGAGGAATGTATAAGAGACGACGCGACACGACGAAAGCGTCGAGAAATGAGAGAGAACAGGAAAAGGCGAATGGAAAAACGAGCAAGCTTGAAATGATGATATAAGGGTGCAGAAAAATACATAGGAAAAATGAGAAAGGGTTGAGGGGACCCAATTTCACCTTATATACGAACGCACACACGCAAACCAGGACAAACTCTACTCAGATACAGGGTGCTCATCAGTGAATGTTAATTGGCCGCAAAACTGAAAACACGAATTCAGCTTTACACGGACTCAAAGTGTAAGAACTTGCAAAGTTTACACAATTATAGTCTATTCCAGTAAAGAGTTCCATGACGTCACAAACACCTGAAGAAAGCGATTGGTTGGAACACGGTTGAAATCAAAAATACCTTCTTCTCATTCGTTAAAGCATTGTGACGTCCTGGAACTCTTAACTGGAACACACTATAGATGAGTAACAGAACTGTTGGAAATATTTGGTTGCCTTACCCAAAAGTCCACGTTCGTAACTCTTCAACAGAACAATACTGTGCCATCAGAATATAGTAATATCCGGCTGCGCGGACAACAAACTGTTCAAAAAATTGCCTATAAACATGGCTCTTTGATGTAAAATATTCTTAATTTACGTTTTGCGATTTGTCCGTAACTCTCTCTGTATGAGAAAGGTTACTATCCTGTTCTAAATATACAAATACCTTGGATTGCGCCCATTTTCCAATCCAAAAATAGTGAACATTATTACTACGAGTAAAATCTCTATCAGGGCAATTTTAATCCAAAATAACTATTTGGCGTCTCAATATTCCTAGAATAGCATGCAGGCAATGTAGTAGTACGAACTCCAGATACATCGATATAAACAAAATATTCAGAATTCTGATTAACGATAAAATGTATTATAGTATCACATAATGAAACGAGTAGAGAGCACAAAATGATACTTTCATTCATTTGATGAATATCACGCGCATGCGCATCACCATTTCAAAGAAATGTACTATATTGATGAGAACTGAGAAGGAATTCTGCGAATCCAAATCACACATTTTTTTTATCTCACTTCATTTCTCTCAATAAATGTTCTGGGTGGCCTATTTTCATTTAAATATCTCATTAAAATCATAATATTATTTCTGAATCGAATTTTTGTCACAGTGTATAAAAAATCAAAGCATAAAATTATACGAATCGATGAAGAAAAAAACAAGTCCAATTGTAAATCACTCGCTGCATCTCTTAACGGAAGTTGTAAAAAAACAAATAAAACAAAATTATTGGTTTTTTTTTTATTCTCAAATTCTTATTTTGCAATGAGAATTCAGTATTATAGATACGTACGTTATTTCGTAATGAATTTTAATGATGATCTCTCCGTATATAATTTCTTCCGCGAAAATCCTCGCTTTTTCCTCCAAACTCAGCCTTTCCTCAACTTTTGCGCCATAACAAACTCCACATATAATACATACTTTCTTTCACTTCTCAGAAAATAAAAATTTTGCATCGCCTCCAAATTTGATAAGCATCGAAAATAACGTTATTTTTACTAGTATCTGCCCCGAAAATTTTCGAATACGACGACTATACGAATCGGTTAGGTTCAGATTGGAATTGGTGAAATGAGCCAAAAAGCCATTAATGTATGTATATGTATAATATATTTCTTTCTCATGGTAACGACCACGCATGATGATACGGTCTAGACAGCTTCAAATAGTATTTAAGCCAGTTGGGGAGGGCAGGAGCCAGCGTAAAAGAAGTATAATTTCATTTCATTCCATTTACATTTTTACTTTTACTACTCTTTTTTTTTTTAAATGCGAATAATATAAACTGTAAAAGTGGGATGAAAACGTGATAAGGAATGTATCAAAAAAAAAAAAGTGAAAGAACAGTAAGATAACTTAACTAATTGACGAATGTAAATTATACGAGCACTTCAGGTATGAGTGATGAGTGAAGGTGTTATACATGAGCTGATTGTAAAAACAAATTCAAGGGGTAGGAAGAGAGCGAAGCATCGTGTTGGTACATCATTTGCCCGAAGCAACTATATAGGCTATCTAATAGCATAAAAATCACAACTCTAAAGCTAATTTGTACAAGATAAGAGAGAAAAGAACTTTTAAAATGATTATGAATCGATTATACATATGTACATCAAGAATTAGAACCAAGTTGTCGACATAATATGGTTACTCAATAGGTCTCATATAAGTTTTCAAAATTTTTATCCAAGTTCTTCGAAAAATAGTCACAATCACTACTCAATATTTTTTCAACTTTTCGAAATTTACAGAAATCGGATAAGGTGTGTCTTATACGAGTAGTATTTTTTACATTTAATTCAATGCTGGTCTTCATTTTTCTGTATCGGGTTACAATTTTCAGTGATTCGTGAGAAATTATAAATATTGGTCCTGTAGAAAAAATGAATCACTATCATATTTCATCATTAATCTTCATCGTTTCGTTGTAATCAGCGATTGTTATTCGTTAAAAGCATCATAGGATTCGGATCAATACTACTGTTATCACCATTTACGAGTAATAGCAATTAGAATCAGTGATTACAACGAAATGATGAAAATTCAAGATGAAATAAAGTCCCGTACAGTAATTTGATCATTATAGAAGGGAATAATCCCACATTTACGAATTTATTGCATAATTTTCGTGATACTTTATTTTCCCTGCAGGACTAAATATATTAATAATTTCTCAGAAAACACCGAAATTATTGGTTGGATTTCTGAAAATTTTTTTCTACGTTGATTAGATGTGTTTTTGAAAACGGCATTGATTTTGGGAGCGGTTAGTGGGAACGTTAACCCTTTCGGTCATAACTATTTAGTTTGACAGATAGAATTTTTTGAGTTACAGATTTAAGCTCGGGTGATTTTTCTGAGAATTTTAGTTTTTTGCGCAACTCTCTAACCTAATTAGAACCTGAGATATAGCTTGTCCACTGTAGTGGACAATGTGACTAGCAGGACCAAAATTCTTCAATTTTTTTTTTTACTTCTTTTAACATAAAAAAAAAAAGGACCGTGGGAAAATATTTAGAACCTGAGGTATATCTTGGTCACTACAGTGGACATGGTGACTACAAAAACAAGCTTTTGAATTTCTCATTATCTCACATTTTTATTTAAAAATAGAGATAGATATATAAAAATTACCAATGTATTTGAACAAACAAATCACTGGATGAATATTTCCATAAAAAATCTTGGTTCACCAGCCATTAACTAATTCTTATCATAGTTTTAATGATGTGTAGTGAGGTAGATAAAAAACAGATGGCTTCTATCGCCACACATGTGTGAAAAAATCAGAGTTAAATAATCGATAATAATGTATTTTCCAAGTTTTATCTGACTGAAGAAAATTCAAGTAGGGGAAGGGGGGCATGGTAAAAAAACACATTTAAAAAAAATATATCTTGACAAAAAAAAATTTTTCAAAGTCAAGAACCCCTCTTCATATATTTCTCAACAGTCACCACGTCCACTACAGTAGCCATGACTTCAATGCTTATCGCAGAATTCCCTAATGCAGTAAGCATAAAAATTGTAATATTCCTGAAATCTGACAGATGAAACGTATACAAAAAAATTATTTCCAGCTTGCCGACAGTTTCCAACTCGCGTCGATGTTTGAAGTTAGAGTTTTACTTTTTTTTTTCTTCTTCTCTTTCGTTTCTCCTACCATGTGCTCATAATGTGATTCCATTTATAATACAGAGAGTTTATGAGTTAATTCATGAAAAACTAGATGAATATTACTTTCGAATGAGCCCAAGCGCGGTTCTCTGCATTAATTCGTCATCAGGCTACATTCGATTGAAAATATGTCCACTACAGTGGACACAGTGACCGAAAGGGTTAATCCAAAGATTCAGCCAGATCTAATAATTTTGAGAGAAACGTTTGAATTTTAAATTAGTCTTATCGGGTAAATGTTATTTTCTCACCTGATAGAATACATTATACTGAATTATACAAACGAAATTTCCTCTCCCCGATGACAAAAAATTACATCGCAGAAAGCTACTTTACCCATAATGTCTATAATAGAAATACATGTACATAAATTGGACGTTCTTTCTAAATGAAGACTTTCGATTTCCATCCACGCAAATCGATGGATTATCTACTAACTGTAACTAAAAGAAAAATAAAACTTCTAGCAACAGAAAACTCTAATTGAATTGAAAATACATGTTTTTCACTGCCATGCGCTAAATAAGAAGCATTTCACTCTTGGCATACAACCTCTACAACACATTCGCACTGAAACAATTCAACGTGAACACCGGGCTCCATAAATTAATTTACATCACTTAATAACACTTCGACATTTTCCACGGATGTTGAACATGTGTCTGAGCAAGCATTATTTTCTCATTCGATCTCTGCTCACATCCTATTAAACATTCCCCACAACCACCATCCATCAGCTTGTCTATGATAGACGCTACCACATTTTCCCGTCTTTTCGGCGTGAAATTCGAGAAAAAAAAAATCACCAACCAAACCATTTCACAACAATTAGTCTTCAATGGTGAAAATCTAAAAAAGTAAATTTCCCTTCAACAGAACGCAAATATGACCAGTTTTCCCGTTTTTTCTAAAAATAAACACAGGGTATCCCAGTTTTCGGCAAACTATAGCTTTCGAGATTCTCAGTACAAGTAGGTATATGGTAAAGCTTTACCCAACTTTTTGCTGGAACTGGAAATTGGAAGAGCAACAATAATATTACAAGATGGGAACGTTAAGAGCTCCTTCAATTTCATGTTCAGGCAAAAAATTCTAAACGGAATTCTGTTCTACTCACAGATGTCAGCTGGTCAGTCTAAACGAGAGTACCCTGCATATTCATGTTCATATGCATCGAGTGAGCAAGATTTGAAAACAAATTATCAACTACAATACTCAAAAAGAAAAGAAGAAGGTGGCAAAAGTCTGGTATGCCAACTCACTAAAGATCAGCACATGACTTGTTTTTTGGCTGCTACTTATACGTCCTCAAATACAACCAAAGTACAGGATAAAAATACAAGAAATTAGGGGAAAACAAAAGGAAAGCAGCAAAAAATAACTCCTTTTCCAAGATAGTCGAGTAAACTTCAAATACCCCCTCGTACGTCCTCACCCCGTCTATTGTCTTCGAATACGCATTCTTTGGTGAAAATACTGGAAAGCACAAATTCGCAGCATTTTTTTTTTTTTAGTTGAAAATATATATTGTAGGGTGCTTTAATTAGTTCTCATTATCGTGAAACAATATCGTTCGTTCCACAAGAAGGGGACGGTATGATGTTCGGAGAAAATACGTGAACAAGCTTTTTTCTCCTTTTCTTTTGCCTTCGTTCTTTCTTTCTTCTAATTAGAATAACGAGATTTATCTTTACACTCCCTCATTAGGCATAATTAGGGCACCGAGTAAGAGCATGAAGAAAGAAAGAAGCAGGGTGGGGGGGGGAGAAAAACGAAAGAATTTCGCTGATTAGAATCGACTGATAAAACTAATTTACGGCAGAATGCTGAATTGTTGATATCACATGATCGTCACGGTGACTGACGATCAGAAACGAGATACTGGGGTGGGGGAGGGCAGGTAGAAGTGAACACCAGGAAAATTAAGTAACGCCAATTAGAATTGGTGCGAAGAAAGAAAAAAAAAAAGGTAAATTCTAATGCGCAAAATAATTGGCAGAGAAAATTTTACGAAAGCTCTTCGAGGTAAAATTGGTATAATATTCTACATAAAATAGCGAAAAAGACCCAATTTTCTAAATTGGTCATTAAAATTTTTTTTTGTCTGAAATGAGACTCTTTGGTATTCGCATTTTATAAGTCGTAAGACTAAGCATATTATTCTCTTTGGCACAGGTAAAAGATTTCAAGGTTTCGAACGCACTTATCGAAAAACAGAAAACAATCCTAATAAAGTGGCTGCTAAGATATTTTCGTTGAAATAGGCATCCAAAGAGAGTAATTTTTTTCTCACCAATTACACTCGAGTAATTGCCAACCAGAATATCTATACGTATAGTAAATACGAGTGCCTACATACTTCGTGCAGATTATATTTCAGAATACGATTAATAAAACGAAACAATTTACAAATTGAGTGGGTATAAAATTTGAATAGTCGAAACTACAGACGAATTCTGTAATCACCTAAGGTGGACTTTGCTTGATTTATTGGGGGAGGGGTTACCAGCTGTTTGCATGTTATAGGGGGAAAAACCCTGCAAAAAAGATAAGAAGGTACAAGGTAAAAAAAAAATCATCATAATTATTTTGGTACAAATGAAACAAAATTATAGTTATTTTCTTTGAAATGAAATGGAGGATTATATTCTTTCTGGGTGAGTGGGGACTGATTTCGATTCTGGGGGGACATAGCTTCCCTTGTCACCCATCAAAGTCCGGAGATGTTATAATTTTTCACTTTTTACTCGCATTTTGTGAGACACTTTGTGTAAGACAAGAATCTAAAAGTACTGATTTCATTCAAAAGCCAAAACAAAATTCAAGAATCTAAAAGTACTGATTTCATTCAAAAGCCATAACAAAATTCAAACACTTTTTTGTACCTTTGCATCTACAAAACTGATGCGAAGAATACTTAGCTAGCTTCTAGTCCTTATCTTACAAGAACAGCCTTCAATCAAGTTCCTGGCTCAGAACTTTGAAAACAAATATTACCTATACCTTCACGTGGAAAGTATTCAGGATCTATCAATGAACTCAGTGAGAGATTGAGCTTCTCTCGTACTCGAACATGACAGATATCTAAAGGTCACTATTCACGATTATGATAATGCGATATGTAGAAGAGGATGAATAAATTTTAGGCTGTATTATAATGATTTCTAATGGAATAAATTATTTCATTTACCCGTTTACGCTAATGGATTGAATCATAGCCAGCAATTTACAAAGTATAGCGCACACTAATGACTGTTTCAGTTTTTCTTTCACGTTCATTTTTTATACTTCAATACTCACTTATGCAGAAAAGCGATTATGAAATCTCAAACAAGTTTTGTAAAATTTTCAGCAATTAGATAAGAATTAACCCTTGAAAGGCAACATGTTTCATTAGTTTTGAAATGACACATATCAAATACATAATTTCATTGAAGGTAATGTAAGGAAAAAATTACACACCAGCAACATTTCAACGGTTTTAAAACGAAGCATTTTTTCAAAAAATGTCTGTCAAAGCAATAGGTACCAGCTCAGAAATCAAAAATCAAATTTTACGGAACTTAACTTCAATCTCAACATTTGTGTACAACACAACCAAAAATCGGACATCTCCCTTTTCTAGACAGCCGCAATTAAAATTTCGATTTTTGCCCCTTCCCCCACCACGGTTTTAGGACTCAACTAAGATCCAGGCTTTTGTTTTAGTCAATATTGCCCAAAGGCTTAATGATGTCATCATGCTCCTCGGTTGCCTGATAACGAAAAAGTCTCGAAGTTTTTATACTCAATTTTGAATGATACTGGTTAATTTTTCTATAATAAAATCGATTATCACGGGTACCACCATTAAGGTATTAATATAAGTTAGTTGCGGAATTCGGGCTTTTCGTGGGATTAATGCTTATAAAAAACAGAGAAATTTTCCCGACTGATTTCTGGCTGAGTTTTCAACTTGGAGGTACGATTTTTGAATATGTTATTGTTATAGGATGAACTTACGGATGTATAGAGTTAAATTTTAAATTTACATTTTCTGGTAGCTAAAATTAGCCATCAAAGTTACATCAACTTCGCGCATCCGAAAAAAATGTTTTTTAATTTTAAATTAAAATATAACTCTATACCTCCGTAAGTTCATTATACAACCATAACATATTCAAAAATCGTATCTCCGATAAAAACTCAGCTAGAAAACAGTCCGGAAAATTTCATTTTAGGAAAATATTATTTTTAAGTATCGTTTTATCGGACAATTTGACAACAAAAATCCTAAGTTTCATATTGGTAGAGCTAATTGGGAAGTTAGATTCATATTTTTCCATATTTCATCCTCAGACGTTCCTCCCATGAGACATTCGTGAAGCTGAATTGTGGAGTTGGCGAGTGTCAAGTAAATCATATCCTCAAGTTATAGGAAGAGAACGAGGCTTGAAATTAAAGTTACTCACCAAAAATTTAATTGTGCTGGAGTTTTGGTAACACTGGCAAAAAAACTACTCGGTAGTTTATTTCCAGTGTAGTCTCAGAGGAAGAACTTAATAAAGTGGGGCTTGATGGTCAAGTCTCGTACACATATAAGATAAGTATTCAGTACCAAATATAAATAGTATCATAAAATTTTCAGCTTTAAACTATATCACATATATTTTCATTACGATACTTGGGTTGTGCTTTTTGTATTGCTGCAATTCAAAAAGATAGCAGTAAACAACAGGTTGTGGCGTTGTACTATTCAATATCGCATCGAAGGTAGGCACTTTCCAACTAAAAACTAGAGAAATGTGACGAAGTACTCGTATTATAGAGATGGCATTTTTGAAGACATTTCGTATATATTAGATGTGCGCCAAGTGTGCCATTGATGAGCTTTTGCTCTTTTTTTTCCCCCCCTTTTTCCTGCGTTTATTATATTGGTGCTTGCAGCTGCTCGGAGTTGATCGTAGAAGCGTATAGAAATTATCTGGTCCGTTCCGTAAGGCGAGTTTTTCTCTCGTTTTCTTTATTTTTTTTCCCTCTTGTATCATCATTTTTTTGTCTCTTATTTTTCCTTCCTCCTTTCGTATCCGTATAAGCACTCCTTTCTTTCATCCTCGTCATCGTTATTTCGTTTTTAACCTATTAATTACGCCAATCAAGCCGTGTGAATGGTTTTCTTTGTGTGAAGGTAATGCCAAAGGACGCCGGTATTTTTCACTCCTCCGGTTTCTCGCTCTGTCTGCGTCACGCTGTACCCCTTCACCATGTGTAACGACCCCCCCGCCCCGCACCCTCCGTCAGGGATGGTGTGCTGTGTTCATTAGAAACGGCTAACTTGAGGTACCTACCGCAGAGCATTATAAAGCTGCCATCATGCAGTTCTGCGATTATAGCGAACGACTTTTTCGAGGCAACCCGTACAATGAATGCGAAATCGTAGTTGAGGTTTATGAGTGTACCTCTGAAGTAGGTATATAGCAGTGTGAAAATGAAAATCGGTAATTTTGCAGAGGGGGCATTTTTCTGGAAAATCAAAATGAAAAACATTTTTAATGTTGACCCTCAAATACAGCTCTGGGGTCTAATAGCCCCACGTGACTTTTTTCAAGTTATACTTTTAAAACTAATATATCGGCAGGGATTAAAACAAATGCATGGAGGTTCCAACCAGCTTTGCATATTTACGAGTTCCATCATCTAAAATAATAATCCGTATCTTCTTGTATTTCCATACACAATACACCGCTCTATCTACCGTCTTCCCATCCAACCTACAGATGTGAAAAGACCACTGCTGTTATAACACACGTCTTTAAATAAACCAGAGAGAGAGAGAGAGAGAGAGAGAGAGAGAGAGAATCAGATTTTTGATATCTTCACTCTGCACTTGAAAAGTATGGGTGATAGATTTTTCGTCTCAATTTCTCATCCGCTTTTTTCTAGACAAAAATGTGACACGGCTCCTATTAATTTGCTTGACTACCGAAAAAGATGTATAAATTTGGTAGCTACTCGACTTTTTCCAACTTTTCCTCCTTTTTTCCCCATTTTCGCGGATTTTCCCGGCTTTTTTTTTCGTCTACACGTTTTCGCGAAGCGATTACCCTCTTTTTTCTCTCCCCCTTAGTCCATCGTTCTTTTTTTTCCCACGACAGAAAATGTCAAAATTAACTTTTCATTGTCTGCTGTCGTGAAGCACGGGAGAGCAACAAGATTTTCAATTAAGATTTTCCGCCATACCGCACCACAGACAAGAGCGAAAAGCGTACGAGTACGTAAAATAGAATGAGCCGAAAATGAAAACAAAAAAAAAAAACAAAAACACACAATACAAATAGAGAAAAAAAAAGGGAAAAAGAGCTTTTGTTTTTGATTTGATATTAATTCTTAATTAAAGGTCTCCACTGTGTGACAGTTCGCTTTCGTATATATATATGCGGGTAATCTTTTAATTAAAATTTCATAATTTTTGACACATCGCGCGCTTTATCTAGGCCGTATATTTATACATATACCTATATACACATTCACACACACACACACACACACAATAAGCCTGGAAGTAAACCTTTCAACATTTGGCTGTATGAGATCTGTTATTGTAGCCCGAATTCGGAGACCACTATATATATGTACATCCAACTGATTATAATTATATTTATACTTTGGCAAATTAATTAACCGATTCATTGATTTTGAAAAAAAGATGCATATTCCGCTGGCGATTGTGTGTAATTTGCAACCAAATTTATCTTCACCTTCCCTCCTCCTCCCCATACATGCCACGTTCACAATTTCTCTCTGCTGACGTCGACAGCTAACGACTATAAAGATGATTAAAAAAATAAATAAATGAAAAAAAAGCACTAGTGCATTTATGGTACTATACCCGTGATTGTTGAAATATCGATGGCATATCGATACATAAAAAATATCGATATTTAATCATGAAAAAAGATATAGGCAGAACTTAAATATGGACTATGGAATGACTATAACTGATGAGAATAACATTGAAAACGAGCAAATTGGCCGTTCCAACATTTCATAAGTATACACGATTTTGTAAACAACCGATTTAATGGGTGGGAGGAAAGCTGTTTTCAAATCACGTGGGCTGCGATCGCGATGCCAGGCAAGGCAGGAAGGTTATCTCTTCTCATTTCTGCCTCTTCCTTTTTGGTAACCACTCAAAATTCTACTTACGTATGTTAGAACGAAAATCATAACAGTTTAGTGAGGAAATCAATTGCAAGACCATCCAGCAGTTGTGGCTTTAGCAACTAGAGGGTAAAACTGAAAAACTCTTCTTACTTACAGATCATTGTTTATGCTACGTGTATACTTTTTCTTTAGCCCAACTTATCGTTATTTTCAAATGACAATTTGATAAATCGACACGTATTCTCTTGATGAAGAGGGCACAGATATTCTTCAGCCGCAATGCCGATGCATCCGAGTCACAATTCAATCCCTTCTTCCGACAATTATTCTCATTTTTGGCATATGTTTCCTCCTGTTCTTTTCCTCTCGCTTTCTTTTTCACGTTTTTCATTTTCCTGTACCGCATTTCTCGAATAGTACGTACAATGGATTCCGTAATTAACGGGTATGCCCACAAACGAAGTGTGACTAATATTCGCACCTTTTTTTTTTTCTTTTTGTTTCTCTCAAAATATTTGCCCACCAACTACCGCCAAATATACAGTCTAGGTCCACACGATTTGGTTCCCGGTTACTTTTCACACTCGATGGAATCGAAAATTAGCGGTGCGATAACGAGACATGCGGTCCTTCTTCTGCTCGAAGTCCGAGAAAGCAGCTCAAATTGTTGACTGACTATAGCAGAAGAGACCTTCGCGTCATGAAGACGAGTAAGCGAGAAAAACAAATACCGACGGAGCATTGTGAAAGGTGGAAAAAAAGAGTCGAGTTTTGCTGATCGTTTCGCGCCAAATCGTTGTAAAAATGAAGACGCGAGATGGCAGAAAGCTACATTAATTTTTGGTGGTGGGAAGGGGGGAAACGATCGCAGCAGACGAAGACGCATAGAGGAAAAACTATACGAAATGATTGACAGCCGACCGAAAGTCGTCGCACTTAAGCAAAGTGGACAAAATCACGGTATCATCATGATCTCATGGTATATTCGTGGTGTTTCAAATGATTTGCGAATTTCCGCATCTTTGTACGAGTAGTTCAGCAATTTACATGTTTTACTCTTTCACACGTCATTCCTCCTTTTTGTGTCTCTTCTCTCACAGTCACTTCCATCTCTGTAGGTCTCTTCTCTCTACTAAAGCGAAGAAGTTTATGCAGAACCAGCTTGACCAATCGTTGAACTGATGAAAATTATAGCTCATAGGCTGCCAAGTAAAGAGGTGTCTGCTGGCGCACAAAAGCGAAAAATTAGCGATTAGTCTGAAAGACTAATTTTGCAGCCGGGAGAACCGGTTTGGGCGAAATTGAAGCCACATTTTTTGTGTGCACGCGCGTCTCAACCAAATGCCATGTCTACACGCGTCCGCGTTCTCGTATACACGGTGCTCATTGCAAAATTGTGGAATTATTGCTTCGACGAACGAGTACTCACAACATTATGATGATTTATTTCAAGCTTGATGATTTGGTTCGGAAATCTAATATAGCTGACTGGGTTGCTCTATATTGAATATATCTCCCGATTAAACATATCGAATGATCAAAAAATTCCACTCATTGTTCTCAAAAAAAAAAAGTCACAGAACGAACGATGAAAAGATCGACCACGGAGAAAGAATGGAAAAAAGATCGACACAAAAAAAAGATCGCACAGAAATAAGAGCGACCAAAAAGATCGGAGAAAAATCAAAAAATAATTTCAAACTGGTCACGTGATATACTGCATATACATGTATTATGTCCAATACAAACAATGCGAATTCAAAAAACTCTATGTGCGAATTTTGATAATGATAAAGTTGAATTTATGACAAATGAAAGCCAAAAAAAAAAGATCGGAAAAAGATCGACCGCAATAGAGCCAGGAAAAAATAATAAAAAAACGGAAAAGTGGCCCAAATCGATCGGTATGTTTGCTCCATGAGGAATGGGCATTGGTTGAAAACCATTCACGAACATGTGATAAGAAATGAGTACACGAAAGTGTCAAGGTTTTGTTGATTTCTATACAATTCGTATAAATGATAAGAACCTCGAGACCCTCATGTACTCAGGTGTGTTCGTTTTGCCACATAATTACGAAACAGATTCATGAATACGTGACAAAACGAACACAGCTTCTCGTCACATCTTCGTGAACGGATCGAAATTAACCCTTAGCAAATACGTTAATGCCCACTCCTTTTCTATTATACCTCCATGGTTTGCTTCCGATATAATAAAAAAGATAATTCGGATCAGGATCAGAACAGCAGGACAAAAAGGATCCATAATACAGTATTTCAAGAATGAGAGGAGAGCAGATATCGAGATTTTTGGTAAAAAGTGCCGTCTACAGGATAATTCGTAGAATTACAGAATCTACGAGAACACCAAAAAGGTTGGTCGACATCCCCTATTCTTGCTGTTCACTTTTATATTTGAATATATACACCTACCTATGCGAAAAAACTAGAAACTGGCGATTGTCCTCGCCGAGCTTTCCCCAAATGTACGCACTTTAGGAAGTCCAAAAGGGTAAACGACATCTTTATCACGAATGAATAATTCATGAACGATCGTGTGGCTCGGTGTTCGTCGTGCATTGTTTCGCGCTTTAATCACCCCCTCTCCCTCCACCACCAACACTCATCGCTCAATTGCTCGATATTATTCGAAATCGAGATGTTATTTTATGTTTTTCATTTTTTTTTCACCTAGCTCATCAAACAGCAACAGGCGTGCACACACCAATGAACGTATAGTTCATCGAGTGTTATCGACTGTATTGGAAAAGTTTTTTATCCTTCAAATGCGAATATATGGCGATAAAATTCGACGAAGATGAGCTAATATAAAATCAGTACAGCGACATCTACAGTAGCCCATCCAATTTTCGATGCAAATTAATTCGAATTTAATTTCCACTTCTAGATACCACAAACGACAATTAAACACGATTTACTGGCAAGCCGAAGCCACGTAGTTGTCAGATTTCGGGTGTTGTTGTGTAGAAAAAGAAAACAAAATTAGGCAAATTGGGTGGTTTAAAGTTGAAAATAGAAAAACGGCAAAAAAAACAACGCTATTGCCTATTAATTTGTAAACTCGGATTCGTGAATTCAAAATTAAATGTCTCTGCGCCGCCTCGCTACTCTAACTTGAAAATTGTGTTTTTTTCTCCTATCGTTTTCTTCTGGCCTCGTTAAATATTAAAATTCACTCGTTCTTATGCGACGAAGGGGAATTATACTTGATGGAAAAAAGACCATCAAAATGTATTCTACTTTAAAAAACACTAGATTACCACACATACATTATCGGTTTATTTAATGAATTTAGTATGCCCATAGAGCTCACTTTTGGGGATATCTTTCAATGCATAATAGCTACAAGATTATTAACATCAAATAATGTACCTACGCTGACTTTTATTACAGTTCATTTTGTTCCTCGCATATCGAGCTTCGAGAAATGAGAAAGCTTTTAAAAGAAACTTTGATGAGATCTGAGAATGTAAAAATATATTTCCAGCAATGTTATAGAATCCATCCTTATGTTTGGAATATTGTCTATTTTTTGGGGAATTCAAGATGGCACATTTTTTACTGTTTGTGTTTGTGATACTCGCGTAATTATACGCTAAAAGATTATTTTTTGGTTTGCCCCCATTTGCCTGAATCCATTTGTCTGAGGATATTTGCCTGAAAACAAAAAACCTGAAAGACAATTGCCTGAATTTTTTCCCCGAATGAACATTTACCTGAATGGACATTTTTGTAAAACCTGTAACCCTTATCCGTGAACAATTTTATTTTCGCATATCCAAGGAAATGCCAATTTGTCCAAGTATCATTCGGTTTTCTTTCATGTAATCAACCTGATTTTAAGAAAATCTTATTCAGTGGTATTTTCTTTGGCCGGTTGAAAACAGCACATGTCCAAAGACAAAAAAAGTGTGGAACAATTTTCAAAGGTGGCTACCGCCCTATCCCGAAGAAGTGAAGTCAATTTCAATACTGTGGATGTATTCTGCAAAGGGTTTATAGAATAATACCCCTGCGCCAGTTTAGCTCTAAGTACCTTGAGAAAGCTTGAACACTGAACAGCTAATCATAGTTTATTGAAAACATGGCCTGGATTGGACAAGTCCGAAGACATTTCAACCATTCAGTACAGATTTTACCCATATACCTAGAAAGAGGTTTAGAATACGTCCGATATATGGACAAAGTAGAAATGCGTGTGATACTCTACAATATGAAAAAAAGAAAAACACTGTATAACTCATCTAGTTGGCGAGATATTCAACAGGGACAAGAAAACCAACATTTTCGTAGAATCACCTACACAGTCTGGAACACGAACAGAAAGTATTTTTCTCCATGAGTAAGAAAAGCCGTTGAATAAATAAAGTACGAGTACGACGACTATTAAATATCGACGGAATAAAATGATCTCACATTTAGAACCAATAAATCTCATAATTTATGCGTTCTTAAACGTGCCGAGCAATGATGTGGACGAATATGAATTACCGTGCCAACGCGATGAAATATGAACATTCAACCATGCTCTAAAAGGTGGTTCACATAAGATATAATGCCATCAATCAATATTATAATTATGTATACTCTAGAAAAGCAGTATTTCGAAAAATCCATATACGCGCATATGCATTAGCAGTACGGGTTTACGGTCACTAATTTCAGTTCAATTTAGAACTCAAAACCGGGCCATACATTCTCGAGGACCCACAACTGTATATGGGAGACCAAGAAAATAAAAACTTATCAAGTGCCGAGAAAAGGAAACTAAAAAAAATAAAACCCAATACAAATGTGGGAATGAGAATCGACAACTGCACACAGCAGTTTATAGGTTTGTATTTATTTTTTTCTTTAAAAATGCGATATTTCATGCGCGACGCCTCTTAACAAGCATCACCATTTTCATTTTTCACACATTTATTTTTATTAGTGTTAGGTCGTTAGATTTAAATGGACAGCAGTTACTGGAGGCCAGTGCGGTTTCCTATAAAATCGATTGATAAATTAATTTAATGGTACCTGCGACTATATTTTCTCTATACTTCTCTGTATTCCTAAGGCTAATAAATTACCGATGCACGAGAATATAATGATAAGAAATGGACAATCGATAAAGGGAAGACGGCGAATAAGACGTTGACAACAAAACCGAAGAATCAATTACCATTCAATTCGATGCTGAGAAAATGTTATTTGGCGAAAAGAAAAAAGTCAAGTTGCACGAGGCGAAAAGGTTAAATGGCGATTCGAAAAATTGAAACACCCAATTTGTCTTCGCTACAGCTATCAGCATGCATATTGTAGGTAGTAATAGCCTCTAATGATCTTTGAAAATCTTCGAATAATTGCGAGAATATTCGATTTCGCGTCAAGCAGGCGAATAATAGTGGAACAAAGATCATTCGAACATATTCTCAAATTGGCAAGGATTATACTCGTATTGTATAGCACAAATTGAGCACAGTTTCTATGTTCAGATACTAGTTGAAATTTCAAATTGTCGGGGCTAAGCCCAAATCGTTTATGCAGACCTTCAAATTTTTGGGAAAACCATCAAATTATTTTTCAACTTGAAACACGCATCTCTCTTTTATCTCCAGCTGCGATATACAGACACTTTTATGTATGAAAAAAGTAAATTTTGTGAGGCTCGGCAACATTCGAATACCTGTACGTATTTGAAACTTCAAGGATATTTACTCGAGAAAATGAACCAGCACGGCAGCAATCATCAAATTAACGACCAATCTCAATGAAATTTTAAATTACAAATTTTAATTGGGTAATTTGTCTTGGCTAATGAAGTTTTCGAATTGATTTCCGATTTATTGAATGATAAAATTAATCATTTTTCGCGGCTGGTTTTTCAAAATATGTACATGTGTATATTCGTATATGCATACTTTGCGATAGAAATTGAAAAATACCGGCTAGAAGTGTCGCGAAAGAACGAAAAAATTCGTCATTGGTATAGTTTAAATTCATGATCAAACTGCAGCTATCCAAATAAACTGAGTTTTTAGCTGATCATCGTTTCGCATCTTCTATGTGTTAACGCATCTTTACGATATCCAATTAAAAACAACTAAAATAATGACAAAGATTAGAAAATCTAAAGAAAAAACCGAGTTATAGCTAGACAACGCAGTTAGATTTTTTGTGTTGACATCTTACATGCAATGACTTTTTCAAATGTTGAAATTGAAGCCCTCTGTCCATCAGTAATTTGATAATGTACAGTACTCGCAGCATTTTTCAAAAACTGCACTATCATATCGGTATGTTCGTAATTTTGATGTTCGTCCAACTCGGAGAATTATAAAAAGAAATGCGAAAACGATAACCACTTTTCATTTACTGGCGACCAAAACTAAAGTTCTAATGCGTTTCTTATCACCGAACGTTTTTAAAAAACTAATGTTAACCAAATCTCACCTCAAGTCAAAGAATGCCAACAGATGAGCCATAAATGATAACAACAGCAACAAGAAAGCAACCAAATGTTAAATCGTTCGCATTTTAAGCGATGAAAAAAAAAAAAAAAAAAACTGAAAATCAAAACGTCGAAGTCGAGCCAAGAATTATTTCTAGCCATATTTTCCTTCTGTGCTCTTTGATGAACCTTCGAAAATACTTTCTGCAGAAGTAAGCCGCAGTCCAGTGTTGCGCAAAAAATGATGAAATTCGTCAAGAATGCCATGATTGAAGTCATAACTAAATGCTTAGTCATTTTGAGTTAACCATTATTATATTAATCAGGTTAGTCGTGACTAATATTATTTACTTTGTGATGACTAATATGAGACCATCAGTCATGATTAAAAACTACCTAAATCATGACACTGACTAACTAAATGACTAAACTGAGAAATACCTTATTCATATTTTATTTCGCCTTTTAGTAGTGCATTTTAATTTTGCATACAAAATCCAGACTCTGGTCTTTACAGAACAGAAAAATATAAATAAAATTCGTCATCAATCGTGATTAAACTATTCGTGATTAATTTATCGATCATAAGTCATAAAAATGACAACTATACATGTACTTGTATCATCTTCTATGACCAGAATTAGCCATCTGTTCGACGATTAAAAGACTGACTCGTAGAGATAGATCACCGAATTAGTCACGACTAAATTAATCATGATTTATAACTTTTATCAGTTAATCATCAATAGCATTATAATTTAAAGTTATTAATAATTTCAGTCACGACTGATTTGGATTCTGATTTAATCATCAATTGACAGCCATGATTTAGTCATGCCCAACACTGCCACAGTTTTGTTTGATTAATTTAAGTTAAGCTGCCATATTATGTGGTTCAGTTGTATGGGTGACCGTTTCACTTTCACTCACGACTCCCTGGCACCTTCGACTTCGCGTTTTCCTAATCCCGCACACGCCAAACGGGAGTTGGATGCGCGGAAAGGGAAAGCAGCCCGAAGGGGTAAAGTGGAAGGGATGGGGCACGAAGAACTGGCAACACCAACAACATTTATATATAAGCTGTACGCTTGTCAAAAGGACTCGTCTTACCAGATGACACAATTTACCCTTATAATTAAAGAACAATCCTATTAATTTATCCTTTTCTTTCCACCAGCCCCTCCTACCCATCTCTTTCTTCTTATTTTTTTCACCCTCCGTTTATAGAAGAAAAATCCTCGAGTCTCGCCGACGCCACACCCCTCCACCCCCCACCGCTTCCACTGTTTCGAGCGAACAAATTTTCTTCTTCCACCGTACACCGTTTTACACAATCTTTTCGCCGCTCAGCTATACCCTTCCGTCGCCACCCTTTCGTCGCGCTCGTTGCACCCCTTTGTGGTGTATGTATTGTAGGACGAAGTACTAGAAAACAGCGTACAAACACGAACACGCCCGCACACACACACACACAGAGCACACTTCTGTGTATACATGTATATGTATAACTCAATCTTTAATTACAATTTCAAATTAAAATTCCTCCGCGTTGCTACCCCTCGCCCCCAATTTTCGGAACGGATCGCTTTAATAACTGCAATAATTACAGCTTTTACAACAGAGTGTATCTCATTACAAAGAGAAAACCATCAAATTTGAAAACTGTTGACGTTCCAGAAAATTTTAACGAACGAAAGACACAAGCTCTTTTGCCATCTCTGTCGACCCCCCCCCCTCCACCTTCTTCAGCACTAAACCGCCATGCGACTCTTTTTTTTTTAGCACAGCTCTTCGCCACAGTTCTCTATAGCGTCTCTCGCCAGCTGCCTTTGCAACTCTTGCCCGCCCAACCAATTTTCTTGTTTTTTGGACAAAAATTTTTTTGATCGCAACATTCGCAAAAGAATAATAATTATTACTCGTACTTTCCACCTTGGTTACGTCGCCGCCGTATAAATCGCGTTTTTAATCGTTTTTGCTCGCTTCGAAGGCGAGCATAACCTTCGATGGTTTTATTTGGGCTCCATTTAGAGAAGGAAAATTTCCGAAAATTTTGCGATGGGCTAAAATGGAGTTACGGTTTACGGCCAGAGTGCCACATAAGAGATACACCAGCCGCGGCACTGGATTCAGGCGTACACCCCTCTATAGTGGCTTGAACCGATCTGCAAATGTGACACAAATATGGAGGAGAAATGTGACTTTTGTGACATTGCTTCTTGATAGGTTGAACTTCTGCCATATCTGCATCACATTTCTCGTCCACATTCGTATCATGCAGTTGGCAGATCGGAGAATGCGGAATTAGAAATTTCAAGTTAGTGGCACGCTCTCTTATTGAGTTGAAAAAAGTTTGAACGGCGATTTTCACAGCTTTAAATTGGAAAACGTACTCGTACAGACAAGTCGAAATTTTTAGTCGAAATTAATAAAACGTAATTATGAGCCTATCTGAGATAGTAAATAATACTTTGAAAAAAGAATTTTAGGTCAACGCTTTCATCATGATATGCGCACTCCAGTTTACTGTTTTCAAAGTCTAAAGAATCAAACTAAAAGCATTTAAGGCTGACTTTCTCAATCTCCCGGATAAATCTGCCAGTTAGTTATCCCATGGTCAACACTAACTGCTAGTTAGAGAAATGTTGCAATTGCTCATCGTACAGTTAGTCAACTGATAGATGAACCAGTTTTATGTAAACAAAAATACTTGGCAACACAAATAGCCGAACTTATTCTTTTTGCTTCTTTCATTTTATTAGTTCGTTATTCTGCTTCCGCATGGTTTGTTGTTCAATTTTTACATCCCTGCTTAACTGGCAGTTACGTGTTATCCGGTGGAAATTTTACCGGTCAACATTAAGTCATCCGATAGTTATAGCACTAGCCGGTTATAATGAAATTCGTTCGAGAGATTTATCCAACATTTAGCGCTATCTGCCACTTATATTTGCTTAATCGGAGATTCAGAAAGTCAGCCTAAAAAATACTACATTTAAGAATAATATCTACAGTAAATACCGAAATCTTATATCGTTTTCTCATCTAAAATAATGAAAAATTACTACTCAATTGCTCTCAGTGCAACGAGTGCATTATACAGACAAGAGATCTGCCATACAGTTTTTAGTCAGAATTCAGACTGTTAAACACTATAGATGCAACAGCAGCATATAAGCAGACAAAACAATGATTTGCGCCTTCAACTCCAGACTGCATACTCGAAGAGAAAAAGCATAACGCTGTACAACGGAATTCCGAACCGCTGCAGACATTCGAATGAGAGAGTTCTACGAAATCACAAGTTTTAATTTTACAATATACCATACCTAGGTATCTCTACCCAACGAGAATGACCGGTCGGTCGTCAAACCAAACTTTTCGTGATTCCAAGATATTAAAACAGGAGAAACCACATTGCACGTGTTTCATGTTTACCGGTATTACGAAAAGGTGACTTAAATCCTCCCCCTGCGGCCAGCTCAACCCCCCCTCCTCAAACCCCTTCGAATTCAGGTGCGAAGGGGTCACCATCACCACCACTACCACTACCACCATCACCACCGAATCGGTCAACGAATTCGTTTCCATCTCCCTGGCGATGAAAACAACATGAACTCCTGCGGGGCGACCTATAATTAAAAATGCTGATTGATATCGAAATGCACGGATAGACCTTACCTATTATTTTTAGCCAGCCTACGTATAAAAAGGGGACGAACAAGAGGAGCGGATGAATTAATTATATTCGAGTCGATCGTTGGGTTCCCACTTTTTCCCCTCAATCTTTTCTCTCTTTTTGCTTTGTTTTTCTGTAGTTGTTTTCTTCTTCTTTTTTTTCTTTTCTTTTTTTTTTTTTTTTTTTTTTGATAAATGTGTACAGGTGTCTTTTTTTGACACAGCGCTGATTAGTGGCAAACCTAAATTAGGGATTTTTAAAATAGGTACCGGCAACATTCAGTCCCAAAATAGAAATGTCCTCGTACACGGTTATAGCGGTAGGTAGAAATGAAAATCAGTGAAAATGGCGGAATCAATTTTTTTCTGTGCACATATATGGCCTTGTCTTCAAGTTCAAAGTATAGGGGACAAATGAAAATAATTATTTTACTTGTTTTTCATTTCATTCCCTATCTGCTCGCTTATACGTGGGGCTTATAATAAAGACTGTAACATACATAGGAATGAAAAAGTTTTCTTTTACATTTATGCATCACATTCCGTAATGCCAACAAAGGTGCTGTAGTCTCATACTGCGGCACGGTCGAAGGATCGAGTTCATTATTTCAAAAGTGCTGATTATGCAGGACTGAAACATCCCGATTCAGTCTACGTGCTTGAAAATTCTATAAAATTGATATTCGTTTCTAAATGACAGAATTTTGTCTTTACAACATATCTACTACATGTACGTATAATATAAGAATGCACAGTTTCAATTTGAAAATTGAATCACCAGCACTAAAAGTTGTGAAATTTTAAAAATGAAGTTGAAAATAAAATAAATAAACAAACGGATCAATTATCCAGATATGAAAATGAAAACATTTTGAAAATGAATTACTTATTATAAAATGAATAAGCCTTTACAGAAAAAGTTTCATTTGTATCGCTTCAGTACAGGGTCTGAAACAACCATTGGTCCATAAGTGAATAAACAAACAATTCAAGCAGAGATATACAAACACCACAGTTAAATGCATAGAAAATGCAGTAAAATTAGCATCATGTCACAACTGTACATGTATATTGTATAAGGTGTAACAATACTTCTCAACCTGAATTTTGCTTCGAAAAATTTCAACCTCACATATTTTGTCACCGAAAAATACATTTTTAAACGAAAATAAGTCAAAGGTCATTCGTATCTTATCAAATGAGAAAGCTTTTTTAATGCTCGTACTCGTACATTCGACAACCATAGTAGACGCATGATATGAAATAATTTTTGGAAAAAAATTAATCAACTCTATCTCGGATCAGACAACCGTGAACTTCGTCAATTATCCATTTGTCATATAATATCAAATATTGAAAAATCGAAAGGTTTTTTTAAAATTAAAAAGAGAATAAATTGTCGAATCGAAAAATAAAAAGACACCTTACTCATTCGTTGAAGTACTTCGAGAAGTTGAAATCGCCTTCATACTTGGTTTGCGATCAGAAAACACAAACGAAACAACCATATACTAACCCTGAAAAAAAAAAAAAATTACTACCAATATTAGTCCATCGTCTTTTAAAACAAATTTTATTTTTGAAAGGCAAGTTGAAAAACAGTGTTCGGGGTTTTGAAAATTTTAGTCACTTTAACATGGAATATATTTGCATGGATTGGAATTCTGACAACGAAGAATGCTTTTGTTGAATACTTCGGTATAAAGGTTCGCACTGAAAATATTTTCTGATAAAGGTAGGCAGTTTACCGGACTGGACATGAAATATTTTTCAGAAAAAAAAAAAAACGGACATTAGAATTCCTATTATATTTGTCCTTTTGCTAATAAAATGAAAAGTAAAAAAAAAATGCAGAAAGAACTGCAAAATGGAATGTAGAAACAAAGGTACCCATGGAATTTTCGTAACTTTCGAAGAAAAAAATAAAAATGAAATAAAATAGTCAAATAAGCAAGAAAAGAGGGAAAAAAAGTTGAGGTGAGGAAAAACATAAGAAATAAAATAAAATGAAACGATCCTCGAGTAGTTTTCTGTTATTTTACAATAACTTAATTCGAAATACCTCGAAAATTTTACAAAAGAAAAAAGAAAAAAAAAAGAAAAGGAAAGCGATGCTCGCAAAAAGACGAATCATCTTTCGAAATTTATCGATAATATTTCAATTATTTCCGACCAGAGAGCATTTGACATTTTTCTCCTGTCTTTCGGTTTTCCCAGTATTTTCTTCTCTCTCGCACTCTCTGCGTTTTATATTTAACTCTTACGAAACCATCGGAAATATTCGAACAAATGTTATTTACCCTAAACTTGATCTGGCGAAAATCTGAGTAAAAAATAAAAATATTTTTTAGAAAGATTCTTACCCCTCATTGTTTTCAAATTTCTTCACTCCGGAAAGATAAGTCATATAAAATATGTATATTTAACGATAAATGTTGATAAAAATTCTTTTAGATGCTTTTTTTTTTGTATTTTTTACTCATCGAGAAGTAAAGCTTGATTTTTTTTTTTAATAAAAAACATACCTACCTACAACAGTTGAGTATCATGTTTTACTCTTAACCAAAATTTCAGAAAAGTGTTTTTCATTATCTATGTAGGTAATTGGACACGATAATGAAGTAACATTAACCATTTAGAAACACGTCGAAAATTATGGAACCTCGAATTAAGATAAGGAAGTGAATAGTTCTTGTAGATAGCTTCAAATTCATTGTCCGATAAGGAAGTTAATGGTTACTCTGACCCAAAATTTCAACTATTACGACTCAAAGGACAAGTCAGATAAAATTAATGTTATAGCAGACAAGTTTTTTTTAAATTTTTTCTTTTGCATTCGTTTATGTTTCAGGAACAAATTTGCTGAGCACCATTATAATACATGCAGACTATACCTTTCACCTATTTTTGACATTGGTTAAAGCTTTAATACGATTTATAAGAAAATCTAGGCACCTAAACTTTTCAACACTAATAATAATTAAAGACAAAAGGCTCTCAAGTTATATGGAATCACCGAGGAAAGCATTGCTGGTGAGCTTCTCGTTAAGTAACAAAGAAATCGAAGTTCCAGTCCTTTAGCTTATATTCCTATTTCACTTTTTTTTTTTCTGTTTAAAAATATTATCTCTACCAAATGTTTAAATTCTTATTTTAAATTGTTAAGACGTTCGAAATTGCTATAGAAGTTATGAAAAATGTCTTACGCATATTTCAATAATAAATTGAATTTCTATCGAATGGGTGCACCACTTACGTCTCACTGTAGGAACAATGGTGCCAAGACTGAGACAATTTAGGAGTTATTTTTTTAGGTTCATAAGAAGACGATAGTTGAACAAACTACAAATTTAGCATAATTACATTGAAGTTATAGCTAAAGTATCTTCAATTTCATGCACGTATTTGTCAAAAAAAAATCTTTTTGAACTATTTTAAATTTCCAAAAAAAAGTCTCACTGTTGGGGCCTCTGTTCTACTATTAACTTCCACCCGCTATCTGCCAAATCAGTTCGTTATGAATGAGGAAACAGCATAGCAAAATTTCTATAAAGACAATTCTTTCTTACAGTTACAGAGTATTCGCACACAGTTCATATCAGATGAAAGTTTCATAATTCAGAAACGGGGCTTCAAGTTCAACCCTTATTTTTGTTGATTTAACCCTTTCGGTCACTGTGTCCACTGTAGTGGACATATTTTCAATCGAATGTAGCCTGATGACAAATTAATGCAGAGAACTGCGCTTGGGCTCATTCGAAAGTAATATTCATCTAGTTTTTCATGAATTAACTCCCAAACTCTCTGTATTATAAATGGAATCACATTATGAGCACATGGTAGGAGAAACGAAAGAGAAGAAGAAAAAAAAAAAGTAAAACTCTAACTTCAAACATCGACGCGAGTTGGAAACTGTCGGCAAGCTGGAAATAATTTTTTTGTATACGTTTCATCTGTCAGATTTCAGGAATATTACGATTTTCATGCTTACTGCATTAGGGAATTCTGCGATAAGCATTGAAGTCATGGCTACTGTAGTGGACGTGGTGACTGTTGAGAAATATATGAAGAAGGGTTCTTGACTTTGAAAAATTTTTTTTTGTCGAGATATATTTTTTTTAAATGTGTTTTTTTACCATGCCCCCCTTCCCCTACTTGAATTTTCTTCAGTCAGATAAAACTTGGAAAATACATTATTATCGATTATTTAACTCTGATTTTTTCACACTTGTGTGGCGATAGAAGCCATCTGTTTTCTATCTACCTCACTACACATCATTAAAACTATGATAAGAATTAGTTAATGGCTGGTGAACCAAGATTTTTTATGGAAATATTCATCCAGTGATTTGTTTGTTCAAATACATTGGTAATTTTTATATATCTATCTCTATTTTTAAATAAAAATGTGAGATAATGAGAAATTCAAAAGCTTGTTTTTGTAGTCACCATGTCCACTGTAGTGACCAAGATATACCTCAGGTTCTAAATATTTTCCCACGGTCCTTTTTTTTTTATGTTAAAAGAAGCAAGAAAAAAAATTGAAGAATTTTGGTCCTGCTAGTCACATTGTCCACTACAGTGGACAAGCTATATCTCAGGTTCTAATTAGGTTAGAGAGTTGCGCAAAAAACTAAAATTCTCAGAAAAATCACCCGAGCTTAAATCTGTAACTCAAAAAATTCTATCTGTCGAACTAAATAGTCATGACCGAAAGGGTTAATTAATAACCATCAAAAATTTTACTAACAAAAACACCAACAAAAGAGCGCAGAAGGATGTAAAAAATTCGTTTCACTTTTTCGGCGACTTCATCGAACAGCTAGAACTTTTATTAAGTTATAGCCTTCAAGTTGAAAGTACGTTAATGAGGAAAAGGACAAAAGTTATGAAACTGTTTTTTACGTCCTATTTAATCATCATAAAATAGAACATCGACGTTGAAATTACAAAATTAAAAGAATGGCTTGAATAAAAAGAACGAGAAACCTTCCACCAGGTCGATACAAAATTTTCGAGTCAACCCTCAGCAACGAACAATCGTGGAAACAAATTTCTATACGACCCCAAACGAAGAAGACTTATCTATGAAAGTTTTAAAAATTGGCAATAAATAGACAAAAGCTGCGAATCACTGAAAGCACTCGCCACAATTTGCAAGAAGCAGCTAACGAATTGAGAAAGAACTGCGAAATTTGAAACGATATTTCCAACCAAATTGAATCCTACAGCCGACGACAGAATTCCTCACTCTCATCCCACTTTCTCACTCCTGCCAGACAGCACTCTCAGTGTATATAACAATTATATCGTTTCGTTTGGCCCTTCGTGCCTCTTCCTGCAGTACAGCTGATGCCTGCTTCGCTCTACAGTCTATACTTTGTCTCCGTTCTTTCATTTCACTCCACCCTGCCCCTCTTACTAACCGCCATATCAAAGAAGTCGAAAAAGAAAAACTAATTTCGTCGACCAAAAGTTGGTCGTTTCATCGTCATCTCACCCCTCCGCACCCTATACCACCATATTGCTGTTATATAGGCTCATACGTAGAGAGAGGGAGAGAGAGAGAGAGTGTGTGTGAGTGAAAGAGACAGTGTGACAGAGAGAAGAAAGAGGTGAAAATTTAATTTCGATTTTATTCAAAAGTCTCACCGATCCGAGGTGACGTAGTAAAAAAAAAAAAAAGAAGAAAACCGGGTCTACTATTCGCGTTTCAATGTCGTTCCTTTAAATATACAAAATTGCGTGACACGTTAAACACGCGGTCACAAGAGGGTCCGGATTTTCTTTTTCCACTGGCAAAGGCACGAAAAACGAGGCTATATTATATATATATAGATATAGTACACCTTAGCGCCACCAACTTTTTTTCATCCCTTCTCCCCGGCCATTCTGACCAACCCTATTCTTTTCCGCCACCTCATTGCGCGCCTTTGTACTCTTTTAGCGCCCTCGCTGTCGTGAAAATTGTAATTTTATACTCGATGGCCGACAAAAAGAAGAGAAAAAAAAAAGCATAAGAAAAGGGTTTATATTTACGTGCAGATACCTCCAATATTTTGATACCAACTTTGCCTTTTCACGACGATGGACACCTTCACATCGCATGCAGAAAATAATAATAATATAATATAGGTAGACGAGAGGAAAACGTATAAATTAAAATTGAAAAGAAAGAAGAAAAATTAGATTGGAAAATAATTTCAGCGCAAGACGAAAGGATACTCGAATTAAGGTCATCTTATAATGTAAAATATGCTAACTAGCAAATGCAATCAGCTACATATAGCGAATTGAATCTACTACTCAGCAAATGCAATCTGCTATTTAGCAAATAAAATCTGCTACTTAGCGATTATAAGGTAAGGCAAAATGACTGGCTTCATTTGTTTTGTCAATGACAAGCGAAAGAAGAAATATACAGACATGCGGTTAGTTTTGAATTAAAATTCATCCTTTAAGGTTATAAATGAAATATAATTTCACTTCAATGTTGACCATTCTGTCTAGGACTTTCTCAAAGGCGTAAAACTCAATTTTCAAAGACTTTCCTCAGCAATGATCTTATTTATATATTTCATCAATTTCTTTCTCGCGCACGCTTTCAAAGATTATAAATATCGGATCAGCTGGGGATAGTTTACAATCTCCCCTTTCCAAGAAAAAGTCATCACATACCTACGCATAATTCTTCCTCACAGCATATAGTGGAGGAAATTGCAAAATAATGTGACTATTGCTTAGTAAAGTCTGTAAATTTCGAGTTTGACACCTTTGAGAATGCGCGAAACGAAAAGATCATTTTTCAATTATCTTTCTCAAAAAGATTTATAATTTTACAAGCATAATCAAGACTTAATTATGATAGCAGATAAGACATTCAGATTGACTATATCTGATAATAATGAAAATAAATTTTTATACTTTTGAAAATTTATTTGATACCTGTGCCTTCTGAAATACCCGCGTAATTCTCAAAATAATATAGAAGGTAAATACGAAATAAAAAATGTAAGCTGTTCGTTTACTCGTATTGTTTCGTTAAAACTACAAAGGAGCAAAAAAAAGGACGAGGAAAAAAACGAAAGGAAAAGAAATACGAGTATAGTAATAGAATGTGCACGTGAAGAAGCAATAACTATGAAAAATTGTTACTATTAACCTTACACCATGGTCAAGGACTGCCATTACAGAATTATAGAACAATTTTTTCGTTTCGATGCACTAAATACAACTCGCGAACAAACAATGAAATGTGTACGAAATTCGCAATATTTAAAAATGAAAAAAAAAAAAAAGACATAAAAAACGAGGAAAAAAGGGTGAAACAATAATAAAGGATGTCCGGAGTAGAAGATTTCTCAACGTCCGCGTGACAGTAACTCATCTATTAATCACTCACCGAGGTCAGTTCTTTTCATGCAAAAAAAAAAAATTAATAAAAAAAAAGAGCTAGGTTAATTGTTTTTAAACGATTACCAGCACCAGTTTTTAATGAGAATGCAGACGAATTGATGGACACGAAATGCTGCAGTGGAGCTCGCATTATGTTCGGATAGTACCTGAGTGCAAAAATCTATCCGCAGATATGAATTTCGTGACATTCGAATCGTTCGATTGTTTTCGTTTCCTAGAGCCAAATTGGTTTTATACTTCTTGCTCTGACAGATGCCAAGTATTTTCAATTCTTATTCAGGTCAGTCGAAGAGGAAGTACGTGTAAACGTTTTAGTAGCTGAATTAGGGTAATTTGGGAAAAATTACACGACAATAATACATATTACAAAAAAAAAAAGTTTTGAGATAAAATGGAAGGAGTATCTGTACCATTTTTATGCCCCAGGAGTGAGTTATTGTAACGTACAAAATTTATGGACCTACTGAGCAAGATTGAAAATATCTATACTTGATATCATAAAAAATTGATTTGTACCTACGTAATAATTATATTAATTTTTACAACACATGCAGCAAAGTCTGCCTATGTAAGAATATCTGCAAGAAATTTTGAATTGTCTCTGTCCTCCTATTCAACCACTAGAAGAAATGAAAAGGCTCGCCAATACATGTATTGATTATAAACAGAATAGTAAAAAAATAGCTGTAGCCTTCACGAAGAGTCGTGAAGGCGAAGATAAATTCTCTTTTACATAAATAATTTGTACGAGTACGTAAAAAAGGTTCATCAACTGTTCTTGAGTAAAAACATTTTCAAATCAAACTTGAAGCATACAGTTTCTCATGTTTTACATAAAAATAAACACTAAATTCAGTTTGTAAACTCAATTTGTAAGCTCAATTTGTAGCTCAATTTTTAAGCTCAATTTGGGAGCAAAAAAAAGCTTTGTCCGGACACAGACGTCATCATACGATAACATTGGATACACACGGACACACAAAATTTCGACTAAATGTCTAGTAAAAAGAATATTCATCTTTAATAAGCAAAATGATCTGAGTTCAGATATTATTGGTGCTAAATAATGAGCTGCAAACTATTTAAATAATTATGCATTTTAAAATTTTGACCACGGAATTTTTTCTCCTCCATTCGGCTATAGTTCTCTTCCAAATATCCTTTACAGCCGAGTATTTTACTAAAAAATAATACAATTTTACAAACCAACAGGTGCGATATTTTCTAAGACATATACACGACAAAGGAGGAAAAAACTCAACTTATCCGACTATCTCAGCCAAAAAACTGTTCTGAAAATCGAACCCAAGACAGCAGATGCGAATGCAAGAATGTACACGGATACAGCCTATATGCAAAACGCTAACCTTTTAAAATAGTATGTAAATCAAAGAAAAAAAAAAAAAGAAAAAAAAGAAAAATAGAAAACAAGCAATCGAGCATGTAAACAATTTAACTCTCATTGTAACCATTCACGGATATTAATGACGATTATTTTCGACATCGTGTAATTAAAAGAAAGAGAGAGAAAAACGAAAGTAAAAAAGAAGGCAATATAACAGCGCATTAACGTATTTTAATTAAACTCGATGACAACACGCCTTCTCCTATTTTTCCTCACTTCGCCATTTTCTGAAATGCGAAATTTTTACTCGCATAAATCACTACGGAAACTCGAGGCGAAGATAGCGAAAGTTTTTGTAAATAGAAATAAAATTCACTTTTTTCCTTTTTTATTTTTCGCCAACTGAACACGACACTAAGCTTTTTTTACATGCTGGATTTCGAACAGCATAAACTGAAACCAGGTTGGCGTTTTCTATCTTCATTTCTGGGACGGCTTCAGGTATATAACCAGGGATAAAAAGCATACAGCAAAGAAAGTATAAATTATAGTTAAATTAGTCCGAACAAATTAACGAACTTTCGCATTATTTGAGACTCAAAAACCGTCGAAAATATTTTTGGACGTCAACTTTAGAATTTCTTATGATCCAAAACTATACGCGCAGGACCACAATATTATAATGTACCTATTTAAAACTTTTTCCAATTTCTTAAAAACTGACAAGTGGAAATCGATAGGTGAAATGAAAAAAATGTATCATGAAACTATTATGAAATTGTGTACCCAGCTGTAGGAAAACATTAAAAATTCAGTAAATAAAAATATAAAAAAAACAATTGGATGACTAAATTATATCAATTGTCCTTCAAAAGCATGACAAAAATTTGTTGCACATAGTGCTGAAAAAATTATAAAAACTTGAGGAAAAGAGCTCATCACCCAGTCATTGAAAAAATACTGGGGTTTCGTGAATTTTTGAGATAGTGGGCTAAATGATGACTCGGTGTAGCAAGAAGAAAAACCATAGATTGCGAAACTCGTGGATTTAAAAAAAAAAAAAAAAAAAAACGTCAAAGTCGAATTAGACTCTTCTTTATACACTTTCATGGATAAAATTCATGAATAACTTCATTTCTCCCCTCCAATATTCCAACTATAGATACTCGTACAACCCTCTAAATAGTACATCGGCGACAAGATAAACCAACTGAAAGGAACGTGCTTTCTGTATTAAGGTGCATTTTATTGTAAGGCAATTTATTTATATGAAAGAAAATCAATTAAGCACGATTTAACGGCTGAAAGGGATGCGGAAGGATTCGTAATCCTAACATTTTACAGGTTAGTATCATCATAAGTACCCTTTTTTTTTTCGCTCCTATCTACTTTTTCCTCTTCTTTTTTTTTTTTTTTTTCGCCTGTCCACAATGTCCTCAAGCGTACACGTGCGAAGTCTCGAAAGGGAAGAAAATTATCCGCATGAGGGGTAAGCACGATGTAGAAATTTATTTAGTGTAAAAGAGTCTCAACTTGGCTCGTATTGTTGGTGGTACTTTTTTTCTCTTTTTTTTTTCATATAGTCCGCGTATTTGCTTTTTTTTTCTTCGAGCTTTTTTTTTTTTTTACTTCGCCAACCCAACGAGACAGGATTTATGAGAACAGACTGCGCGCCACTAAAGAAGCACAAATATAACTCAGCGTAAATTAGTTGAGAAAAGAGTGAGGCAGACGGCCAGAGGAAGAGATGCATAAGCAGAAGAAAAAGTAGTAGTAGTAAAATTGAAAGAGTAAAAAACAGAGAAAGCATAATACACACAAACGTATACTGAAGACGTAAGACCGAAATATATCTATTCTTAACGAAGAGAAACACAGTTATAACGACAGTAACGGTTCCAATATCGTGATTTAATTGCCAAAAATTTCGTTTAATTTGGAAATTTTCTAGTGCCCACCTCTCTTTATCTGTGTGTGTGCGTGCGTGTGTGTGTGTGTGTGTGTATGTGCTATATGTATACCATACGAAAGAGATGCAACATAACCTGTGATGAGTGCTTCGTAAGTTTTATCGAGAATTTCCGTCGAATTCGTCGAGCGAAATGATTAATTGGGAAAATTTAAGGCGCTGTTAATTAGCGGGTGAAAGGAGCAAAAATAGCTCGAGTAAATTAGTCACTGTTTTTTACTGCCCACACTTTAGAAGGTAGTCCTTAAAAAACGTTCATGAAGTTGTCCGTTCGAATGTATGAACACGCTATAGTCTATTTTTCATGTATAACTACAATCCAAGATGTTCATTCAGTTATTTTGGCATTTAAAACTCGCGGGTCTACGATATCAACAAGACCGAATCCAAACACATTCTAATCGCCTATACTAATCCATAAGATATAAACGTGTAATTTATATCTAAATAACCTTTCCCCAAGAAAGGGACCTTATGGCTAAAAAAAAAAAAACGATTCAAGAAAAACGGCTTTGAACGACCGAGAGCTCGCCCGTTTAGCCGCCACCAAAAATACCGACGATACGAAAATTTAGCCATAAGGTCCCTTCTTTCGGACACGGTCACCTACATTAATTTGAATACTAAAAATACGCTTCACTATAAAAGCCCGAACTCCGCAACTTGGAAATACTACGAGTATAAATACCCTAGTGGTGGTGGTACTTCGGAGGCCAAAATTTGGAAAAATATGAATTTAACCACTTAATTAGCCAAAACCATCCAAAATTAACGATTTTTGTTATCATCTATCAAGTTGTCTGATAAAATGGTATTAAAAATAAATAATTTCATGAAAATATGAAGAAATTTTCCCGACTGTTATCTGGCCGAGTTCATGATGAGCTTACGGATATGTGTATCGCAGCTAGCGAGTTGGATTTATATTTTCGATAGCAATATCTGCTTTTATTGATGCGCAAAGTAGATTTAACTTTGACGGCTAATTTTAGCTACAAAAAAGATACAAATCAAAAATTTAACTCTACTCAAAAAAAAATTATTAAACATTAACATGCTGCATTGTTAAGACAATTCCGGTTTTACATGTACGTGAAAAATATTTCAGCATGCAGCACACTCATTTTCATCATATTTTTACTTAGTTTCAATACTTTGTATTTTAATATTTTTTTACCAATTCTTAATTTTGGGCGTAACCCAATGGGTTTAGTTGGTGCCAATTTGATTTTGGTTAGCACCACATTAGACTATATAGTTGATGCTGATTTGATTTTGAGAGGCTCCCATTTGATTCGGTTGGTGCCAATTTGATTTTAAAATAGCAACCAATTACATGGTTCAGTTAGCACCCATTTAATTTTTGAAGGCACCCGATTGGTCCAGTTAGTGCCAATTTAATTCCGGGTGATACCCACATAGAAGATCAGACAATATCGATACGGAGTTATAGGCACTGACATACAGAAAAATCCCTTTAAAATGATACCATTCGCAGCTTTCCATGTTGAGAATTCGCCGACATACAGCCGTTTGAAATTTTGAATTTCCATGAAATTGCACGACACTTCGTTCCACAAAAATTGACTATATCTCAAAAACTGACCGACAAAGTGGCACCTTTCCTTCTGCACTGTCACAAATGATGTTTGAGAACTTGGTAATGCTGAATCAGCAATGAAATGGGTCATAATGTTATCAAGAGTTAGAAGATGAATAGTTCAAGTTGATTTGGCATACATAATAATGGAGTAGTCAAAAATTCAAGATCAAGTTTGTAGCTCAATTTGAAATATCGGGTGTCAACTTGTATTTTTGAAAGGCTAAATCACAATGTTTAAATTCGGTAACTCAAAACACATAAATTTTCAATAAAATCGCACAAAAATTCTATCCTCATTTTTATTTCACAAATAGATATGTTGATACATTGAAGGTTGGATGAGAACTGAGCTCTGAGCAGTGTAAGAACTTACTCAAAAGATTGTTTTTTTTTTACTATGGTTTATTTAAAGACGTGTTATGACATCACAGGTCTTTCACGTCTTGGGCGGATGGTTGGGGTTTGAACCTGTAGGTTTGGTAGGTGAGGTGGAGCTCGTGGTAGGGAATGGTGCGGGGGTGATTGGAGAGTCTCAGACGCACAACTTCTCAGTCATGCGAAGAGCAACAGAAGAGGAACAGATAAATTAGTCATTCCAAAATACACTGATGAACAGATAAACATGTTTTTCACAAAAGATAATGGAGCTTGGGTTTTTTCTATCTCGATTTGACTCATTCAATCAGCTTACTGTCGATAAGGTAGATAAAGTAGCATTGATGAAACAACAGGTAAACAATAGCGGACCATGGGTGGAAGAGGAACGGAAGCACTGATTTCAAAGTAGAGGATCAATATAAGTTATAGTAGGTGCTGCTTACTCATATATTTTTTATTTTTTTGAATTTGCCATTTCTGTCCGCGACTGCAGACGCACAATCAAAAAACACGTTAGGAGATAATATAGCGGAAGATTTTTATAACTCTCAAAGCTTCCTAGTTTGCTCTCCGTTTTCTTAGTAGATTAGCCTCGCTATACTTTTCTATCTTCACATAGTGCCAGAGGGCGCACACATTTTATTAGCAACGAATTCGATCACGTACAACAAATTTTCAAAATACCAAACGATCCTTCCATTTGGTAGCATTAATCAGACGAATTAAAACCATTTTTCAGAGCCACTCGCGTATCGGCATTGCGTATGCACAAAAGATTCACGTGTAAATTATTCAAAAGTCACACTCACACGAGTTTTGTAAAATACGTACCATGGTTTCTTTCAAATCACGACATTTTTGTGGTTACCTATATAATATCTTCCTGGTTCACTCTCGCGATACACCACTTTCACTCAGCCCCCTCGACTCCGTCTCTCCGGACTGACACATGCTCACGTGTGCACTTAAAAATGTTAATTGCTGCTTAATCCGATCAAATATTTTTTTGTTACGAAGATGGCGAAGTAAAAACCTCACATAATCCGTATTACATTTATTTCCGTGCTGCAATAGATTAGCGAAATTTTTGGATACCAGCAGAATTAATTCGTGGTAATTTTTGCAACGGGTGTGAAAAAGCAATAGACGAAAATCCTTTCCATTTTTACCACCACGTGCCATTGTCAAAAAAAAAAACTACTGCTGCTGCTGCTGCCAAAACCAGCAGAACATCCAATCAAAAAGAAAGAAAAAAACACAATTCGTGCGCGAACCATATGGATGTTTTAAATTCATAACCTGCTAGTTAATATTAATAATGGATTACGAATACCAATTTTTCACGTACCTATTTATATTTTAAAAATATTCGATTTTTCTCTTAATACCTGCGCGTCGACACCCGCGCAAAATGAAAAAAAAAAAAAAAAAAATCGTAAATCGAATTAACAATGGACCAAAAAAATTCTCGTTTTACAGTTGAAAAATCAGGCTTATGATTCTGCGAGGAAAAAATAATAAAATTTTTCCACAATTCTATAGCTATATAACGATGAGATTGCGTTCCCTGTAATTAATTTTTAATCGATTTACGACTATTTTCTTTCTTTCTTCTCGTTTTTTTTGTTCTCCACTCACTTTTTCTTTGGAAAAATGATTGATTGGAAAAGTCCGGAAAAATTGGTTTTTTTTTTCCCTCATTCACGTATTATCGGCTTCTGCTTTCATCCTATTATATGACTTTTTTTTTTCTCTCTTCCTAATATCTATTTTTCCTCATTTTTTTCTCTCTTTTTTTTTTCTCCTCCAATATTGTTATATATGTGTGTGTGGATATTATACATTGGTCGACCAATGTGATGACGTAATGTATTTTGTGTCCTTCTATAGGTCCATTGTCGTTTCATAAAGGTAATACACGCCGCTGACTGAGATGGAGAAGAGACAGAGAGCTGCGAGCGAACAAAAAAAAGATCAGTTTTTCTTCTTCGCCGTATATGCTTATGTATGGGTATTTATGTGTACGCGGGTAGGTTATGCCTTCGATAATATTTTGTCGGTTTGACTTTTTAAGACGTTTTCCAATATTATAGGAAAAAGATTATTACCCTATTTGTTATGCTACATGCGACGACGACGGTATTTTGATTATTCTCACCTCTTTGAAAAGATGGGGACGTACCTGCACTATTTTCTCGTATTCTCTTTCATTATATCATCATTTTTTTCAGAAGCTCATACTCAAACTCTTTCCTCACCCTCCACCCAAGACTTCATACACTGTTGATGCCCTTCTCAACAAACACTCCGCAGCTCGACTAATTTCGCTCTTTTTCTACTGCCGACACGAGAGATTTCGGATAAAAATCGCTTCTTTCGGTTGATGACATGGAAAATCTCTTCACTCTCTCATTTGACCGCCTCTCCATTCTTCAAATGGAATTCTTTAATAGACTTAACAGTTTACTGTACTCTTTGGCAGGGGCAGAGCCACCTTTTTTTTTTTGAGGGGGGGGTGGGCCAGAGTGGGCCACGAAAAATTGGAAAAAGTTTCAACTTTCAAAAACAACGGTAATCGGATCGCTTTCATTCACTGACGAACCCCCCCCCCCAAAAAAAAAAAACCTGTGTCTCATTCGGATTATTTTTATCAAAACATTTTTCTTCACCACCCCGCCAAAGTGTCATTGACGAGTCACTCGCCAAAACCAAAAATTTTTTATTTTAAATATTTTAAATAATTTTTTCTTTTTCGATAATTTTCTCTCTTCTTTCCCCCAGATTTTTCGTTCATTCCGGGAACAATTTTTGGATGGGCTATGGGCCACCCGCCCCCTCCCACCACTAGCTCCACCGCTGCTCTTTGGTAGCCAAATCAATACCACTAATCGTCAGGTGGAAAATGATTCCTTAGACTAAGTTAATTAATCGAACAAAACTGCGGTGACCGATATATGTACATATTTCTAAAAGCATTCGATGAATTCATAATATACGAGTATAATTATTTCCTACTAATTCGGCTATTCTAAAATTCTCTATTCCTCAAGTGACTTTCAACGTCAACAAAGCTCTGACTAATCCGTAATAGCTACTTAGTTGATCAACCAACAAAAATAGCGCTATCTACATGAATCAACTTCAATCACTGCGACTGATAGTTTTGCAATCAACATCACTAACTATTCGTGGGCTTATGAATTATGATTGACATTATTCCATTCAAAAACTTGAAAGTTTGCATTTTATTGAATTTTGTATTCTCTAATTTTACATGAAATTAGTGTTTTTTATTTGATTTTATTATTTTTATTGGATATGATGCTGGCACAGTCTGTTCGACTTGAAAACCCTTCTTCTCTCATTTCAGCTACAAAACAGCTATACGCTCAGCCTTCATAAATTACCAGACACTCGAGTTGCTACTGAAATGTACAACATAGAATTTCAATTTCTCATTTCACTCATACTCTGACCTTCGAAATTTGAACATTTTTTATAAATAAGAGCTAGCGTAGAAGCCAAATGGCAGCGCAAGCAAAATGTAAATTGCTGTAAGTATAGGTACGTGATTATGGTGCACTCATTTGGACCCACAATAAGGCATAAGAGAACTTCGACTATATAAACCATCAGTTAGTAATTAAAAGTAAAGAAAGCAGTACCCATCTCTCCCCTATATTCATCCGAGTCAGTCAACACAACAATAAGTTCGACTTCTAGCGATATTTCCAGCTATTGAATTTTTCATTATTTTCGTTCATTAATAAATTGAATCGTACTGCACCTTTCCCCGATAACTTTTGCCTCCCCCCTCCACTCCCCCAATCTATCCGCTATGTTCCTTTGTTGCAAAATTAACGCTTAATGACATCGACACTTTCAAGCTCGCACAGCGACATCGCGTTTACCCGAAACCTACCTGAAATCGAAGTTGGAACAGAAAATTTCCGACGTGAAATTTAATTAAGAAAATCTACGAGTAGTAAACAGAGTAAAAGAAGAAAAACGAGAATCGGAAAAAGAGGGGCTCGAAAAAGAAAAAAAAAAAGTACAAAGAAAAAACGGGGCAGGGGTCAAATGAAGAGATTAACTTTCCAGATTATTGATTGACGACTTCGGTTTTTTTTTTTCCCAGCTAGCTGTAGCACCGACACTCTCTCTCTCGTCATCGAGTCGATTTAATCGCTTTAATAAAAACTGTCCCTAAAAATGTGTCTCCGATAATCATCTTCCAATTGAAAGAAACACGCAACCCTCCCTCTACCTTGGATCGTCGTCTCGATTAAACGGCAATAAAAAAAAGTATATTAGAGAATACTAAAAACTAGGTACTATAATATAAAATAATCGTCGTTATTACTTTTTCTCGAAACTTGTTTATCTACGAAATTTATATCGCCTGGGTTATTGGGCTGGTACGCAGGAAAGCTAAATGAGTATAGAATTGAGATGTGCCAAGGCAATGATAAGTCTCAATAAGATTTTTCTTAAAATTCGAAGATTTTCGATTGTTCTTAAGAGTTTAAGACAGACGAGCAAAATTTCAAGATTTTTCGCATATTTGTGAAAATTCTAAGAAAAAGCTTAAGAAAAATGAATTATCAAAAAATTAATGGAGAAAAAGGTGGAAAATGGTCGTTTTTGGTTCAGTCTCCTTAATTTACATAATTTTTTGCAGGCTGAAAAGCAAAGAGTAGGTAAAATGTGAAATTTTCGAATAATTTTAACGAAGTTTTTAAAACATTTCGAGTTTCAAGATTTTTCGAGCAGACCACTTGCGGCAGCAGTCCGAATCTGAAAAAACCTTATCGGCTGCGAGTCAACTTGAATCCAACCTTCTGGGTAGGATGACAAATTTTTGTATTCTTCTTCCCCAAAATCTACTTTTTCTGACAAACCACCCTTCCCTTTTGTAGTGACTATACATACGTATACCGTATGGATGGACATACAAAACCTGTGAAAGTAGCTCTCAAGTTGGAAATTCGTTTTGTGGTGTTCCCCAGTTGTTTTAGGTGCTAGCAGTCCAGCGATAAATAGTTTACCAGCACCATCAAGTACGAGAGTCGTGCCAAACGTAGTTTCATACATTTTTCATTTAGGCCACTGGTAACACTAGGGAGACAATTTTCACATAAATAGAAATTTAGAGAGGCGGTAATGGAAGTAATGGACTTTGATATCAGAATTTTCTGAGGAAAATTTAATCAATTGACATTCCGATGCGGCCTGTGAAAAAAATTCTATTAATTTCAATCACTGCAGATCGAGATAAATTTATTTTGGAAAATCTCATAAGAACTCTATTTAAACCAAAATAGGAGTCCACTATACATAATCAGTTCGGTTCATTGGCAGAACCACCAGCTCCAATATATTTTATTTAAAAATATTTTTTTAGGGTGCAAATTCTCACAAGGTCACTTCGGAAAACCAATGAATTTTCTGAAACTCGCATCTCTATTTTGAAAAGGACATAAGGGTGTTATTTGGTAAAATATACATACAAGAGGGGGGGAAAAAAATCAAAATATTAATTTTCAGATGAGAGAGGCTGCAATCCTAACTATATAAAGAGGTCATTTCAGAGTCCCAAAATTTCCATTAAGTAGATCCATCTATGAACTAAATATTGAAGGGGGAAAAAGTGAAAAAAAAAATAGTGTCAAAAGAATATTCTCTATGGCAGCGTTGAATTATTTCTCCAAGTTTTTTTTCCTCATGTAATCGATCTTATGGAGCGTCTCGACGTCTCCATATACGACGTCGTTGTATGTTCTCTGGTGGTTTTTTGATTTTATCCTTTTTTTTTTCTGCTATCGTAATTTTTCCAACTTTTTTTTATTTTCGTGAATACATTGTACGATCGTTTTTACATCGTTTCGGTATCTTTTTTTATTCTAATTTAAAATAAGTATTGCCAATTTTTCGCAATATTTTTCGCCCCAAATTTTTTCCACCCATCGAAAATTCGAATTTTTATCCGCGTCATCGACGAGTCTAATCGTAATTCACGTGGGTGGACGTCAGAAATGGAATATGGACCCTGGAGAATGGTGGTTGGGCCCTGACAAACGTATGCGCGTTCTCTATCAAAGGTTTCGTATAACATGTACGTATACATTATAGTGGGCTGTAAAACTACTTGAGTTTTTTTCAAGCTAAAAGAAATTTCAAAGCGTACACCGTTCTTTAGTTCCGCTCGAAATTTACAACCCGTCCCTTGTTTATGGCAAAACTTACTGCTCGCTGGATAAAAAATACAACTTGAAAATTTACAATCAGCTTTCGAGGCTGACCAAAGTTCACAAATCAGTCAATTTCTATTCTACACGAGCGCTTAGCAATTATTCGAAGGTTATTCAGAATTTATGGCTCATATTTTCTAAATTTCAAAACTGCTGCAGTTCTAAACGAGTCACTCGCTGTAAACTTGACTACATTGACACGCTTGGAATTCGTAGGTAAAATGTACAATCGAGAATACAAATTAAGATAAATTTTCCTAGAATATACGCGGAAAATAAACGTTCAAAAGCGAATATATTACACTAAATAAAAGCCAGGAAAATTTGAGAACTGAACATCCGCACCAAATTTAACTAATGAAATGAGAGCCACCTTTCAGTTGGTGTTACACGAAAATTTAAAAATGGTCAAGTCCAAAAAAATATTTAACCTGAGAGACGTTCATAAGCCTTCACATTCTACGATTCAAATCTCCTAGCGAGCTCTGGTAGGACATCTATACCCACAAACTATTATAAGCTTAAGGATGAAAGATTATTTGTACACGATTGTTTTTTTTTTCAATTCAAACCGATGACTTTTTTGACATTCTCACAAGATTCCCACAATAAGGTAATGAAATTCGAATTTAGGTAAATAGGAGCCTCGAAACAGCTGTCTACACGGACTATTACGAACTCGTAATTTTCACATAGGTACCTTCAGAATTTAGCCACGTCAATTTGCATATCACCATTCTAACACTCATGCACGAGTTGCGGGTATCAAAAAATTCACATCGACAGTCAACAAAAATGAGCAAAATTTTCGCAGCAAGTATATACACTCCTTATGAGGCCACACATTAATACTTACAAGAATGTACGCGCGAATTCTTCTCTTGCAATAACGGTTTTGCAAATATTTAAATGCGCGCAGATACTTAGTAAAACACATTTTATAAACCGCCTGAGTACATTTATTCTCGAATACTCAAAACGAACACGTAACGGCAAATAGCAGATATGGGCAACTGTTTCTACAGAGTTATTTAAATTATTCCACACAATCTGAATATTTGACAGTCCACATCCTTCATCGGCACTCGCTATTGAAAATTCTCTTGCAAATTTTGTCAAATATGGAGGATAAGTAGATGAAAATTACAGATTTCACTTTCAGTCAAGTTTCAAGTTGAAACACATCTTTCAAAATAAACTTATTTTTAAACGGAACTCAGTTGTACGTGGAATTTTGCAACTAATTACCTATTAATTATACACTGGAAAATATTTTATCTTTATAAAACAGCGGCCTCGAGGTGATACTTGTCCTCCAAAGTTGGTCCAGCCAGTCGGAGGGTTTTTTTTTTGTTGATTCATCTATATAATACAGATGCTGTACATAAATGGTGTACTATAGATTTTCACTATGCATAGAGCAAATCTTACGAAACGGATTTAAAATTCAACTTGACAAATACGCAGTAAAAATTAGCTGATTGAATTCGACTCAAAATATGAACTGCACATCCTCAATCTGCATGTCGAGACTAACTTCAGGACTAATTCTCAGTTGCAGAATAATTAAATTCTAAAATTAAAAAACTATCAAGGTCGGCACGCTTGAATTCAATAACTAAGGAATAGGACAGTTACCAAAAATAAATTCAATCTCTCATTCAAAAAATTCGTACGTATACAACCTGCTCTACAACGCAGTAAACTATATACTTCCAAACAAAATGGGCAATGAATCTGGATTTCACTTACCTGAAACAAAAATGAAAATTATTAGAAAATTTCTCAAAGCTTATAAAATTATTTTATCTCCATACGACTGAAGTATGAAGATGTAAACGAACAGCTTGGTAAGATTCATAGTTCTCGAAATAATACTAACACCTCAGTTATAACAGTTTTGGAGAACTATGGAGACATTGGAGAGGAGTGCGTTTTATGCAAATATCGGATATCATTTCTTTGTCTCAAATTTGAATGAATTTTTCCAAAGCAACGGTGTAAGTGTTGCCACGTTCGAGAAAACCAGTTTCAAGATGTGCTTTTTCGCAAACCCAACGTACAACTCTTCTGCGCAAGTTCACAGTCGCGTATCAAAATCGACGTCACTTTCAATTTATATCACACACCATTGTCCAAATCTATCCCACGCGTTTCAAAAGAATTGGTAAGATGGCAGAAAAATAGAGACAACATAACATGAAAATCATCTATAGGTACCCATAGTGAAAAATGTGTATCGTTGGAACCCGATCGACTAGTCACCTTTAGATAGTCGAATTTAAATGAAAACAAGTGAAAAATTCCACAGCAAAATGTAAACGATACGCGAGAAACTATTTATCCCACATACAGGCGTGTATGTATTTAGCCAGCGAAATAAAACACTAGAAAATATTGGCGAAAAAACGATTGAAAAAGTAAACGAGAACGAAAAAAAAAAAGCTGTAGACAGAATCACATCACATTTGCGGTCAGTCAGTATACAAGGTGTCTGTTGAACGCTGATAAAACAATAATTTGGTATGACAAACTTCATTCTCATTCGAACATCACAAAAAAATATCCAAATTCTTAAGACAGCGATATTAAAAAACAACATTTTTTCCCCATCAAGAATCATTGAAAGGAAGTTACACTATTGAAAGTAAGTTTTGAAAAATTAATAAATAAATAATCAATGATATCGGGTCGTGTGGAAAAAATAAAAGGGCATTTTTAGGAAGGGTAGTGAAAGTTACACGCATTACCCAATCCAACTAAGCCACAGAAATCAGAATATGGCTACCAAACTTCAATTAATTGAACAAACCGGAGGCTTCATACCTGGGTACAAAAATACACTCGAAAAACTTTCTTTCGAATTTATAAAAATACCTAGTTTTACATAGAATAATTCAAAACTAACAACTATATTGGGACACCCTGTATACGATGGCGAACAACTCACACCTAGAGCTGTGAAAAATGAATGCGAGATGAACTCTTTTACAACTCAATCCATAAAGAAAAAAAAACTTTTAATTTTCGATGAATACTTCTTTTAATCGGCAAAATAAACACCTATTATCAACGTAAACTGGTTTTTATTTATTTTTTTCTTTCTTTTCGTTTTAGTCACTCGAATGAACGAGAGAAACGACTTGTCTCTCCGCAGCAAGAGTTATGCATAATCGTGCAGCAGTTTGACTGAGCTCAGTGACGTAGATAGGTATTTAAGCCACAATGTAAAGTTCATATAGTTGTACTGGACACTTCAAGATGACGACGGGTTTTTCTCTTCTTTTTTATGACTTTTCGCCGGCAGGTTTAGGTGCAGCGGTCTTTAAAAAAATTAATCTTCGACCGGATTTTTGGCAAGTGTATTCAACGGCCAGCTCAAGATGGCTATAATAATCGCCACAAATTAAGTTAAAGGAGGTGGGGAGAAGACATAAAATACGAATAGAACACTGATTCCGTACTGGTACCAGAAATTCTGAACAATAGAGAGGCTCTGCACTACCTTATTTTCTTTCTTTCATTTCTCACAAAAATGAATATAAAATATTTAAAACCTTTTATATTACGAGTATATAGGTCGAAATTTTTCTTTACGCAGATAAAAAATATTAATCGATATCCGCAGGAAAAATTTGAGAGAGCTCATTTCCCTTTTACCACATAAAATAAAATAATAAATGAAAAAAAAAAGTTTTAAAAACTTTTTTCGACAGTAGGTATTTGGCCTACAAATGTTGAATAATTATACTCGAAAATATTTCCATCAACTTCATCTCTGAAACTTTTAATTTAGGTTGGTATATAACTGTTTCCAAACACTTCTGTTTGGCTACGTTCAAGTTGGATACTTCGGATTAATAGCTTATGATCCATTTTGTGAGAGATGAAAGAATTTTTCAACCGTCGGGTGGGGAGGGGGGTATAGAGAGAAACTGTGACAGAAAAACAGCACTGAATGTTTGTATTCAACTTCAGTCCCAACTGATCGGATGTATGATAAATATGATGACAACCATTCAATTCAGTAAATACGTCTTGATAATACAAAAAAAAAAATATAATGACCCGCCAAGCGGAAAGGGACGACAAGTCGGAAAACAAAATTTTAAGCTAGACGCAAAAATGTGAGATCAGGTCAAAATTAACGAAAATTGTTTTATGGCGGTTTCTGGTGGTGAAACATATAACTTTGCCTGTTCCAAAGGTAGAAAGTCGAACTCGGCTTGGAACTGGGGTAAAACTGCCTTGAAACAGCTGGAAAATGTTTTTGATTTTCTCGATTTTCCAACTGTTTTACGGGAGGGGGGAGGGTGTATCGTCATAATGATAAACCTTCCCCCCTTGAGGTCAGTCTGGATACGCCCCTGTATCCTCGAGCTTATTGGGTTCAATGAAGATATAAATTATACTTAAAAAAAATTAAATTCAGTAAATTTTGTTTGATTTTCTTTAAACCCCTTTTTTTCAAAATACAATTTTTCTTAAATTAAAGTTCAAACAGTCATAAAACTATGAATTTTATAGGTACGGGCGTCGTTCTGGTTTCATATTAATGGGAATTCGTCCTACTTTCTAAAATGGCCATAAAATTAAAATTAAAATTTCCTACTTGTGGTCCCTTTCCGCTTGGCGGGTCACTATATAATAATGCAAAATAAATGAATGATAAAAGTTCTCTACACATTTGTCGTCTCCATAGTCTGAGAGGAAACTTTACCAGCTATCAATGCGAATAAGAAATCAGAATTTTATGAAGACTACTTTTCATATTTTGGAGATGGAGACTCGGTCCCTCTGTCAGAAGATTTCTGGACGTGCTGGTGGTTGGTCTAAAATGTGTCCCTCTAAGACTTCTATACAGCCTTCATTTTTAGTAATTTTTATACCTAACTGAGATGAGAAAAATGATAATTCTATTCACGATTAATAGATACTATGCATTTCTTTCAGTGTAGGGTTTGAATTATCATTAATCTGAAATTGTGGAACTACTTCCTCCCTGCTCCCTTCAGCAATGGCTGGAAAGGCTTTTACATTTACAAATATCTCAAATTTCGACAACACTGCATCCTCTCCATTCGCCTCTCATGTACCATCTAGTTTTAAGAGGCATACAGGACTCAAGAGGCGGTATAATATTGTGTAAGCCCAGCCTGAAACATACAACTATAGTAAAAGACGACGTAAAAATCTTTGTACTTTTGAATACTCCAACGTCAGACAAGCTAACCCTTTGTGGGTTTCAAATTCAACTTGGCAATTATATGGGTATCATCCGACATTCACCTCCCAGGCACAAAACGGTTTGTAGTATTTTGGTGAAACGAATTTCTCAAGAGCAGACCCACACTGAAACAAATCCTATATACAATAACTCCTCCATCGACATTTTTCGCTGCACACGTCAAAACTATACGAGCACATCAAAAAGGATAGCTAATAATTTACGTTCCCACCCCCATTGAGGTAAAACGAAGACACCTGTACCTGGAAACAAAACCCGCTACACAGCTCCAACCTTTCGTCTTTCTCACATCAACCAAATACCAGCAAATCTTCGACCCAACGGGTTAAACATTTTTCAGTCTTCTTATTTTTTCTTCGTCTTTTTTTCCCTTCTTCTTTTTTCCATCGTTTAAAGAAAATATTCAAACGATGTCAAACCGGTTCCACATATACTCGGTAAACCATCTACGGAATACACGGCGCAAAAGACAATATTTGAAAAAATAAATAAAAAATACACAGTAGGCAAAGCGACTTCCACTCGTATGATCACGAATGCAGCACCAACGAGGGGGGCTCACAATTTAAAGAGCAGGGGGCCGAGAACAGTACGCGAAAACGAAGTAGCTCATAAATCAAAAAAGTAAAAAAAAAAAACATTAAATAAAGAGAACAAAAAAATAAATAAAACGAGAAAAAATGAGTAAGAAAATATATAGAAACCCACGGCAATAGTCTTTATAGAATGCCTCAGTTCAACCGTAAAATATACTCAGCATCAGGTCCCAACCCCTCTTTAACCGCAAGTAAAAAAAAGAAACAATAGAAAAATCCACAACAATGTTAGCCGATCGTATTTTAATTTGCAGACTCATTTTCGATCAAACATTTTACAGCTCGACTTTTGCGCAACGACGAATTCTCAATTTATCAGAAATATTATTTTGCGATTTCTTCCTCCAAATGCCACCAATAATGTGTAAAACTGACCCAATTCTCCACATGTAACATTCTTTATGGTTAGGGCGTAGAAGTAAATTCCTGCCTGATCATAATAATTATAAAGAAATGAGTGAAAAAATATGACCAGTGCTTAGCAAAGGAAAAGGACTTCAAAATTGGGTTGCCATGCAAGAAGGAGATAAGACCATTCACGTCATGATAACATCAGTGATAACCGAACGAGAAATTCGTCATTGTTTCAATAAAATCTGACGTCTAAGGGGAGCTTGTGCCTCTCTAGCCTCCCTTAGGTGCACCACTGTGGTTTTATCTTCTAAGACACTGATATTTCACGTTATATACTTTGTTGAGTTTGTTCTGTACAGTTTTCAAAACGTGGGACCTATCCGCTTTTAATTTTTCACTGGAAATTTCAATTGCTATGCTCAAGAAGAAGATAAGTACTTCCAGTTGAAGAATTTTTTTCATTTCTCCAGCTCCCAAAGACGGACATAAACTCAAAAGTTGCTAGGATGTGTTCCCAATGGTTGACCCTCTAACTTTACACACCCAAACATGTGCTAGCTCAGCCCAGTTGCAATGGATTCGAGGTTAAAGTGTTTTTCTGCTCTCCTGAAAAATTCGAAAAATTGGACTTATCCCTTTCTAGCATAGCAGTGTTTAAATCCGATACCCCTTTTTTAGAATTTACTTCAGTCACTTCTTTGAAAATTCAAAACCTAATTCGAATCCAAAAACTCATTTTTGTTCTGCCAAAATTGTGATATGCAATGATTCGAATCCGGGGCTAAGCAAACACACAACGTGAATCCGTGGCAAAACGAACACCTCAAGTATAATAGGTTGCTGAAATGCCAGGGCTTCCAAGAGAGTACGTCACCACTGCCACCAGGCCAGCAACACAGCATACCACAGTCGAAGAAATCAAGCTGGCTGGTCCACGAAATCAACATTGGAAGTAGACGCAGAGACGAGGATACGCGACCCGAAGGTCTCCGCGCAGTACACCAACCATCAACCAAGAACGTTCCTTCCGTGGTCAGCTGCACTCGATCATTTACCCCTCCCAACCCTCCGCGTGATCACCGTCCTATCGTGTGTCCCAAGGCAAACTAGAACCTCCCCCCCTCCGCACCTGCCATTTGCCACTGCCTCTTTCTCTTCTTTGAAAAGGCAGGTTTTTATGTACGTAAACACCTCATCTCCCGCACGTATTTTCCATCACCACATCTCTCTCCCTGGTCTCGTTGTTGTTGTTGTTGTTGTTGTTTTGCTGTAGCACCACACAGCTACACACTTCCACTCCCCCTCCACGTCATCTCCTTCTCCACCTGCACCACCGTCAACAACAACCCGGCCGGAGAGAATACTATTTCCAACGTCCTCTCGTTTACGTCGGTCGTCCAGTTATATACACCTTCTTTTTTATTCTTCTTCTCATAAATGATGCTGTTCAATGCTCACTCTTTATTTTGGCCTCTCTCTCTTTCTGTTTCACTCGAATAACCTTCCACCAATTTCGATTCGAACATCTTTGGTCGAAGATCTAGAAACTCACCAGCAGTATATCTCTCTTCGCCGACATTTTTTGTATTATACAATCAGTGCGAGAAAATGATGCAGAAGATAGTGCATAGTACATATTTGTACATTTCAAACTAAAATTTCTTGAAAAAGTCATACTGGCTTGTAGAGAAGGGAGATGGATGATCGGGGGTCTGTTTTTTCTTCGCATTTACCTAAACTTTGTGACTCATTCAATTTTTTTTTACTGGAGGTAAATTAACTCGAGTTGGACTTCAATATTTGCATTCGAAAACATGCCTTTCATTCTTCATAGTCGACAGATGGTATCGAGTAGACTTTCTATTTTGAAAAGAAATATCTTCAGCGGTACGAGCCAGAATCCAAATTTGGCGATAGAGAAATTTTCATCCGCTGGTTTAAAATAACCGCTATCCTTGAAAATGAAAACCAGAAACACTCTTTTGATATACTTTTAAGATAAAGATGAGACGATCGTGTAACTGAACAAAAGCATCAGAAAACAGCAGCACCCAACTGATTGGAAATTAACTCAATTTCATTGCACGAAAGAAACAGCAAAAAATGCAACATACGAGTAAAAATGCAGTATACTGCAGCCAGAATGGGTAAAATCAATCTTGAATTATTGATGTTCACTTTCAGCCAATAAAAAGCAGATATATAAAATAATGCACTCTATGTACTTGCTGGCTGAAAAGTCTTTACCAAGATAGTACGATGTTCAAGTTAAAAATATTAAATAAAGTAATGTGGACTCTCCAGTCAATCAATGGCAGTACCAAAAATCTGCTCTCTGATCGGCAGAAAAGTAATATTCAGACTAGCAGACGTAGGTCCAAGCCCGGACGAGAACAAAAGTGAACAGATATCGATACGTGGACCAATCCACAGAGACAAGTCGTCGCCAGTCTAAGTTCAAAAAAAGGCTCAGATGAAAGTACGTATGTGCATTGTGCAACAAACTCGAAACAAAGGAAATTGTATAATTCGATAACTTCGACTGCAATTTTCTCAAAATTACGTTTTGGACTTCGATCGCTCTGGTTCTCAGCCAGAATTTTCAAACATCTAAACTCGTTGCACGCATATCATGATCAAAACTGAATGCAATTGTGATGTAATATAGATTCACATTTTACAGGTGATCCTTTTATACAATTTCGATGAAAAAGTACCAGGGGGTTTCTGTTCTACAGACGGTAACGAGGGTGTATATGGTTGTGTGCTCCTCCTTGGTGCACAACAATAAACCACCCTTTTCGAAGATCTAGGTAAAAGAACGAAAGACGAGACCTACAAACTCGAGCATCTATGGTAAAAAAATGTCTACACAAATGTCAATTTAAAAACTTCTCCAGGTTTACGACTCGTTCTCCTCATTCTTTTCCATCTTCATCGTTAATAAAGACTCGCATTGTTGAAGGAGAACACTATGGGTTTCGATAATGTCGAGGAAGTGGCTTTTTCATTCAGCCTCATAATGGATTCTCATTTTTTTCCCCCTTTTCCTTCGTTCTCTCCCTTAGACCCCGACCCACGCCCCTCATCTAGCACACCCTCTTCTTCACTCCATTCACTTCTCGTTTCTTCTCCGTTTTCCCTTATTTTTTTTTCCCCGAACATTGCGGGTACACGCATTCACGACACATTATATAAAAATGTTCGAAAAGGAGGGACTCGTATATAAAATGCAATCCTCCAGCTCACCCCTGTCCCTTCGCTACCACAAGAAAATGTATAACAGGTGTTAAAATTACTTTAACGAGTTCGGCATCGTACGTATACATATGTATAGGTATAAAAGTCTACGTATTATGGGTGCATGATTTTCAATTTGATTATTTTTCACGGATACTCGAAAGAATTATATACGTTCCTTCCTTGAGGCTCTTTTTGTACGCACGCGCTCATTCGTTAGGATAGGTAGGCACTGATACGGAAAATGCTTTAATTCAAAGATGGATAGTAACAAAGAAGCTCGAAGTAATAATTGAATGAATTCGCTTCAAATAAAATACACCTACTAATCAACAATACACATCAACATGAAAAGTTTAAAATTGATGAGAAAATTTGAAAAGCTATGAGAAGTAAAAGAAAAGAATAATGAAAGGCGGCAAGGGGAAGGAGACTTTGAGAAACTATTCGAGTTCCAATAGGGAGCGGAAAGCGTTACAAAATTTTTACCTGCAGTCACTAAAAAAAAAAAAAATTATTGATAAGAAGCGATGCATAGAATGAAAAAAATTCATCAGCGTTTGGCACAAGTAAATCAAAGGGTGAAATGAGAGAGGAGGGCAGAGGTTTAATTCGGTTTTATATGGATGGAGGGGCTTATCTACAGTGAGAGGAGAGGCATAACCATCTCTACCATATCTTCAAGTCAGTATATGCCTTCAAAGTCTACTAAAAACAGATGGCACCTTTTTTTGTAATAGAAAGAATCTTCGAAGCAACTTGATTTCAAATCTGTCCCACTACAGGATAATATGCTTTTCATAATAGCCTTGAAAAATGCATACGTAGTCCAATTCGTAAGGGTTGAAAATACCCAAACAAATAAACTTGGTCACCCATACAATTATTTCAAGTCGAATAAATACCACATTATAATTATTATTACTTTTTATAACAGCAGAATATTTTATTTTGACAAACCTGAAAATGTCGAAGATTCTTGTTCATAAAGAAATGAAAAATCTGTTATTAATTAAAAAGAGCACCCAATCATAATTTGGCTACAGTACACTGACAGAAGTGGTATAAATTTTCTCAACGCAGTAAAAAAATTATTTTTCACGAAAAATAAGGGAAAGCAAGCCAGTTTTTAGTGCAGAAACTAACATTTTTCTCTACGCTTTTTTTTTTTGCTGCTTGGCATGTTAATAATTTTTTATCGCACTTTATCGATAATATTTGTAGGTGGTCATAATATGTATATTTCTCGTTAATTTATTGATAAACTATTCTGCACTTGCGCGGAAAGGTACTTTTCTGCACTACTTTTTCCAAGCTTATCTGCACTTGTGCGGAAAAGTTGTCCTTAAGTTAGCATGCAGCATACTAATTTCTAATATTTTTTCTCCGAGTGCAATAACATTTGTAGTTGGTACTTTTCACTATCTTACAAAATATATATTTTATTACTTTTATAATAATTTCTGCTACATATTTTGAATTGGTCCAGTTTTCCCGTACAAATTGTAAAAATTACCGACTAATTTTTTTTCAGCGCACAAACTGAGAAAATTCAATAACAATCAATACGTACACCATAGTTTCTATTAAATTCATTGCCGCTCCTTAATACAGTGTACCCTACGCTTGGATTTTCATTATATTAAGCCCAAATTAATATCAACCGTTGTTGCTGAGATTCTACTTCGAATTCGCAATATATACGCGGATTCCGCTCATATAATATGTGGACCTTTCCCGCCTCCCCTCTCGCCCAGCAGTATATGATCACCCACCACCAACACTCTGCTCAAGCTGACGTAGGTATTTTGGAGACGCGGCGGGCGAGAATGAGAGACGAAACGAAGGAAAATCCTGCGGTGCGCTAATAAACCGAGCGAACGTATAATAACTGTCACTAAAAACTAATTAAATACACCGCAAGTTGTCGAACGCGTATCGAGGGGGCTGAAGCGTCCCCCACACGAAGACGATTTCACGTATTCTCCATAAATTTACGCCTTTGCTTACGCTTTATGACTGCGACTGTGTGCACGAGTTGCGGAGATGAGAAAGCACACAACCAACCAAAACTGGTCAGTTGTGTGCTTCTACCCCGCATATACGTATAATTAGATAATAAGTCTGCTTCAGAAATAAAATATCTTCGACTGACGACGAGTATTTCATCAAAATGTCCGTCAAATTTTATACTTTTCGCATTCTTTTACAGTTTCATTACACCTCAACTGGTATAATTATAAATATCGTCATTTCTCCGTAATATAAGAAATGTACTCGTACGTAATCTGGATTTAAATAGCTTAAATTATTACAATATGATGCTCTAGTATATTTTATAATTCAAAATCAACATTTTTGTAGAAACACCCGCAAACAGCTTTCCCTTTGGAGGGTTTATCACCAAAATTCTTCTTAATTTTTCGAAGAGTCAAAATCAACACGATCAACTTATAGTTTCTCATCCTTTTTTTTCTGACTTTTTGCAAGCCTGAAAAAACGGAAAGAAATGAAAAAATCGCCAGCTTTCCTCGCTTTTTCGACATTACCCACCCCATCCTGCGGCCCCAAAATAACCAGCAGCGGCGGTCGAAGCCGCAGCACCTCGTCCACAGACCGAAGACGTTTTTAAGACATCGTTTCCTCAACAGATGTTACATTAAATTAATTAACTTCAACGGTGGAAACACGTTTCTAAATTAACGCGTGTGTAATCCATCATTCTTGAAGTGCGGTTTCAAATGAAAATCGAATAACCCTTCGTTCGTTATTAGAAGGAAAAATAACGTCTCGCTGCATTTTCAGAGCGAGTTTTCGTGGCTCTCGTCAATCCTCCGCCACTCATCACAAACGGATGAGAAGAGGTGTGGGGGGCCACGACTAGGAGGAACGATGAGGAAGAGACACGCCATTTGTGCACAAAATTTTTTGTATTTTCTCGCTTATTTCCTTCTTTGCCCTTTTCTTCGTCACTTTTCTAAAAGCCAATATAATGTAGAGGAGTGAGAAAAGAATGCGGGCAAAGGGGACATCCACCTTACTGATATGATACCTACTCTCGACTGTAGTCATTTATAACCCGCGTAATATACGTTCAAGTGTTTAAAATATCAAATTTTTAACAGATTCATAACTGAACGAAACATAAAGACAGAAAGATGAAAATTATCGAATTGATAACTTCTTCTTCTTTATTTTTATTTTTTTCAATAGGAGGCCAATAAGGGATAACGACGAAGAAAAAATAATAATAAGCAAGACAAAGATCACAATTACGATTATCAACCTTTGATAGATAAAAAACGCATCTAAAAATACATGATATGCTCTTCCTCCCTCTTCAGTTAAAAAGGACGTTGAACACAAAACCACACAAAAAGATTCTGATAAATCACAGAAATGAAAAGAATATCATCTTCTCGCTATGATTACAAATATTATATATACGAGTAAAAATGAGTCATTGTAAAATTAGTATAGAATAAAATATTATTCGGAAATAAAAAATTTCAAAAATTAAATTTTGCAACACCAAAATATATCTATAGACTATACTTCGATTAATTTCGTAAATTATTGTTTTTTTCAACAAACAACTGACGAAATTGGTGAGATGAAATTAACAATTTAATTAGACATTGATAACGATTTACACAAAGAGCTATTTGATTCAGTATAAACCGTAGATCGGATAGAGTATACGTACTCGTATCTACTATAGAAACCAATAAAATAAATAATCATGAAATTATGACAAAAATACAAGAATGCAGCAGCGATTCAAAAATCATCCTGTGAAAAGATTCTTAATTATTGAAAATATAATGCTTGAAACTTTTCTCAAATTACACTTTCAAGTTACATTTTCTTTGAATTTTCACACATTTATCGCTTCATCAAAGAGAATAAATTTCATGAAAAAATAAAATGTTACTATCGAAAGTCAAATGCTTACCAAAAATTAATTTGGATCGTCATAAAATATTCTCATCCTTTTTGAGGAATTTTTTTTTTTTAATTGTAAAATTGACGGAACGAGTAATTTAGATACTAACTATTAGAATATTCATTTCCAGGAAAATATAGTATACTTGTTTTTCTCTCAATTAAAGTATTAAATCGAAAAGTTAATTAAGAAAATGTTAATTTTTCATCGTCAAGTTATAAATATTTATGAAGATTATTCGCAAAATTTTAATAACCTAATATAATCTTATTCAGAGATCGAAATGATATTTTCAATAATTTTACTACACTGAATAACGTCTTAGACTCGCATTAGGTAATTAATTATTAATCATATACGCGGGGAAGAAATCAATAAAAAGAAAACTGGGTTCGAAAATAAAAACTAATAATCAATAATATTGTACCTGAGAATATTTTTAATTTTCAAGACCAAAAGAATTTTTTGGAATAAATTTCATTCACTGAAACATACGAGTACAAACAGTAAAATGCACATACCCAGCATTCAAGAGACAAAAAAAAAGAGCATTAATAAGAATAAGAATAATCGAATTCGTATTTACTCAAGTATAGCTACCTACCTATATTCAATTAATTCTAGCACTGAAATCTGTACATAAAATTTTGTCCAGTAAAATGAACGAATAAATGAAAATAATTTGACTATGAAATGAAGATTTTGCTTTGTCTTAAGAAGTAAAATTAATATAAGGTTTTCTGTGGAAAACCTGCTAAAAATAGGTGATGTAAAATAGTGGTAAATTTGTATAAACCTTTATTGAACACCACTACTAATCTGACTACTAGCGGCGACGAAAATATGGATATTTTATTCACTCAATATATAGCGCCACATGTCGAGTAACTGATGATTAGACAAAGCCTAGTGGAATTACCCAAATACATTATATAATGACGTGTGTAAATAAAAACAAGCTTATCAGAAAATACTCGAGTTTCAATTAAATTATTAACCATTTACCAATAAAAGTCTAATCAAAACAATCAATATAGAACAATGTTTTGCGAAATATAGGTAGACCAAGTGAGGTAGCTTGCTTCTCACAATTCATTAATATTACTTCAACGTGTCCTATAAACTTATAATCCCTACACAGAGGACTCATCTTTAAAAATCATCTCGTGAAATCCAGCAGAACAAACAATAAATCTGTAAGATGATAATAAATTATGGATCGACTTGAAGTATTTACAATCAATTCTCAGATGACAGACGAACACACACAGCGACACAAAAAGCAGCGGGCAAAAAAGCAGGGAAGAACAAACAAAAATATTTCGCAAAGCAATGATTTATGTGATTCAGAAATTATAGAGAAATAATCGTTCACTAGCTTTTTTCCCTTTGCATTTTTGGTCTCGCCAGGCAACCCTCATTCACCTCCACATAATGAAGCATATAACTAAATTTAATCGCATGGATGGTGAAAGAGGTACATATCTAAAATAGGATTGAAATGCTAACATTTTTCTTAACTTCCAAGTGAGACGTAGATCTGGCAGGATCTTAAATGAAATTTAAAAATTCCAGCTCAGCAAGACCCGCTAGAAAAGCAGATTTTCGAATGGAACTACCTGGGGGTTCGATGAACGATTAAAATTTTATGTTTCAGAATTATGCAAACATTTGGTAAAAAATGAATTTCAGTCGGAACCGGCGCCTACAAATGCCAAAGAAAAATTTTCGTTCTGAACATTCAAACCCCACTTTTTACCCGAAACAAACCACAGATTGGCTTGAAACTTGAATGGTTCATTTTAAACGCTTCTATTTGCACACGACATCAATTTCGGCTCAATCGGTCAAGTATTTTCTCAATTAAGAACCATCAAAGCTACAAAATAAAACCATCAGAATTCGAATGGGATCCTCCATTTCCTCACAAACTCATCAAAAATCATGGTTTTTTGGCTACCGCAAAACCCATCATCGTCAAATTTCAATCGAACTTCAATATCATCAGGATTAAATTCTTGAAAATGTCAGCCCTATTGGTTCAGAGGTAGGTCCTGGAGCGCACGTGGACATAAAAAATGACTTTTCTACAAAACTAACTAACGGATTAACTTGCAATTTGTATCAATTCATGTTCACTGAATATTTCAGCAATACCTCGCTCTTCCTCCCCCATTCATATGCGTACAAAGAAATATGAAAATGTGATGAAACGAATAATTATGCATGTCCTGTATGGTTATTTGCGAAAAACAAACCAAAATTAATAGAATTAAAATTCTTTTTCATCTTAGAGGAATGCAAAAACAAAATTTTTCTAACTCTTCGTAAATACTTTGCAACCACTCTTAAACTTTTAACTAGAATAGAATATTTGGAAATCAAAGTAGGATTAATTTTATCCAAAAAAAATCCGCCCCTCACAAACGAGGAATTTTCATACAAAATTTTCAATTATAATATTTCCTATGAATGAAACAATCAAATTTCCACGATTTGAAATACTTCTTTGGTAACTCTGGAGACAAAAATAGAGATAATAATTACCATTCGTGGCCTCAGTCGACGAAAACTTTATAACATAATTAAAAATATTATTCGTTAAAAACACTGCACAAGTCACGATACTTTGAGACTTCGTTTTCATTCCACTTATTCAAAAATGGGAAAAAAAAATTGTAACCAGAACAAAAAATAGTGTTGATACTTGTGTCGCTCGATCTGATAAAATATTTAATTAAATTCTCACCTCCAGTTACCTTGATTTCCGATTTCCTTATTCGCTTTATATTTATTCTTTTTCTTAAATAATAAATTGCCTCGTGACTACCACAAGCAATATAAGCTTGGAGTGGAGAGGAGAAAACACTGTTACATCACTTCGAATTGTATTTGGCACTAAAACAATTACAAAAATGTTATTTCCCCCATCTAATTTATTAATTTAAAAAAAATCGTCAAATGACACTTACAGAGAGGAAAAGATTACTTCCAAAATTAATTTTAAAAATCATCAAGATTTTTCCACGAAATTCAACTTTTGAATCTGACTTTCAACAAGACGCAGCAAATTCTTCGTTAATTGGGCTGGCTTTCTTTCTACTCCGTCCCCTCACCCCTTATTTCAATTTTTTTGTTCCACCAAGCGATTCGTACCTACGTCAGCGTGTAGTTAAATAGAAAGGCTTAATTGGCTGTTAAAATTTTTTTTCAACAATTTTAATAAAGAAAGACCGATTTCGAATAGATCTCCGCAGCCTTCTGCCATATCAATGACGTATTTTGCCCTCCCTCCCCACTTTGCACCTTTTTCACGTAAAACACAAATTATTATTTACGCGTTTCTTTTCTTTATCAACCATTAATTATATTTTGAGTCGTAGATACTCTACTGCCCAAGAAGCTTGAAGCATTCGTTAATCTCTACTCTTGCGCAAGTAATTTTAAGGTTATAAGTATGCACGAGACGAAATTTATATGCTCGAACTGGTTTCGTGCCTTTGCTAGAGGTAAAATACTCAAGTTTCATAAATCTACAAAGTAGGTATAGCTGAAGAGTAGCAGTAGAATACGTGGAACATCAGAGTACCAGAAACGTTCATTCGCCACTAAACGTCAAGGATAGTATACCTGGTCAGATAAGCGAATACAAAATATTATGCATTTAAAAAAAAGTATTGCAGTCACGTGACTTCTCGTCCGCTTTTTTTTATCTTGACGAAAGGAAATTCGTATCATCGGTTTCTAAGAAAATTTTCTTTCAGTTAGATAAAACTACTGTAATCACGCATTTAAAAAATAATAGCAGTTTTCCAAATTATAACCAGCTAAAAACATAATAACAATAATTATAAATTACCTGATTTAACAAAGTTATAACTTTTAAATAGGTATTATATGCAGAAATGTTGAAAAAATTTCTTTGGAAAAGCCAAAATATATGTACGAGTACAATAATACTTTGTTAGGCAGTCATGTTCATTTAAAATTGTGAGTCAAATTTTTAAACATTTTCTATTCAACACTAATTATCATTGGTTCCTTATACCCAAAGACAGTTGCCATATTTTTATACAATGCAAAAATATTTTTGTCCATTTTAGTTTTTAAATTCTTGAATCAAAATTTGTTGCAAAACGCAACAAACGCTATACGGATATAATTTTGAGAAAAAGCCAAAAACTGTTTCTCTGAGACTACCTTAGTGGACCAATCTTCACGCTTGATGGCTTAAAATCTTCCTATAAATGATTAGAATCTGAATTTCAGTGAAATTTTTCCACCTCAACCCATGGTGTCAATCTAGAGACCATAGAAACCGCAGAATTATGGATTTGTCGCGTTTTGCAACAAAACTCCTCAGTTCTTCTAATAATGAGACTTACAAAGAAGTATTAACAGGAATAAGGGTGCTACATGATTTTCAATTGGAGTTTCTGATTTTAAGGAAAAATAACAAACATTTCAACTCCACATGAAAAATCTTAAGCACAGGACATCTTTTTTTTTTTTAACAGGTGGTGCACTTGAAGGATAACCTTTTTGCAGCGTTACCATTTCTGTGAGATAATTTCTGATGAGTCGCATCAAGGTAATTATTTTTACTCTAATGACTAACACCTTATTACTTCAATGTATCGATTTCTGGCAAGTTTGTAGATAAATTTTCATTCTCTGCGGGAAGGATTATCGAGCTAAAGGGGGAAGAAAATTAATTTTATGATAAAAGGTCACAGTTTGACGGTAGATCCATTGATATGAGCACTATGTGCACACATTTTTTACCATTTTTGACAAAAAATCACACTTCTACAGCGAGAAAGTGAAATCTTATAGCTGTCACCATTTCATACCTATAATATACATTCTCAGGTCGCATCAAATTTGCTTCCAAAAATTTCAATTAATATTTTCGAGCTATGCGGGTAAAACGTAGACTATATCTACTTCAAGTGCACGGGGGTTTAATTTCAAATATGACTTGACTCGTTAAAATCGTCCACAAAATACACACCCAAGCCGGCATTCCAACTACAAGTCATCGCGACGGCTTAAACTTCGGTTGACTTTAAAGCGCAAAATTTAATTTGCCATGCGGGTCCTCAAATCGCATCCACACTATTTGCGTTGATATTCCTCAACTTCTCACCATTTCTTCACATTTTGGAAACCTCTCCGCACAAAATGACTACGATACGCGGCTGAACAATACTCCACTCTAATTTTAGAGCTATACTAACGACCGGTACAAATTTTTCGTTAATTAAAGGAACATTTTTTTTTTCTCTCGCAGATTTCATTTCCTTTCGTTCACCACCTCATCCCCTCCACCTTTCCCACCTACGTTCTTTCTTTGTAATCACTCATAAGTCGTCGGTTCCTCTGCCGCTCTTCTTGCTCTCTCCATCATGCTCGCCCAATATCGCTAATTGGCAATTAAAAAAATTTTTTTCGCTCAAAACGAAGTACAAAGCCTACATAAACTACGTTTTCCTTGCTTCTCGCTTTTTTCAAATCTCATAGTGAACGTCATTTGAAAAAGAACACAGATACAAAACTAAACAAACAAAAAAAGAAACCCAGTAATCGAATGAAAAAAATTATGATGTGTAGATGTACTGATTAACTAAAAATATTATAAATAAGTACGCTAATAAGACTTTTAAAAAAACACATTGCTTTTTTCTTTTTAGTAAATTCTGAAAAATTTTGCATCATTTTCCAGAATAAACATCGAATCAATTTCATATTTTGGTCACTTACATTTCCTAAACGGATAAATAATAAGTCCTTCATGTGTTTTTAAATTTTTATAAAATACCTACTACAAGGGCAAGAAAAACAAAAACTAGTATAGTCTGTTCCAGTTAAGAGTTCCATGACGTCACAATGCTTCAACGGAGGAGTAGAAAGTATTTTTGATTTCGCAACCAATCGCTTTAATTTTCAGATCCTTGTTACATCAAGGAACTGCTAACTGGAATAGATTACAGCTACTTAGAAAATATTTCACTTTTCTGGGAAAAGGTGTAAACAAAATGATTGTCCACTGAGCGGTTCTAAAACCTTTCCCAGACTAAGCATGACTAAATTTTTATACAAACTGGAGAAATAACAGTTTTTGTCTTAAAACTTATTTTGGGCCATGACTATTTGTTTATTCGCTGGTTCGGCGAGAATGGACTCCTATATAACATCAAAATATTACCTCCCCTCCGCCTCAACAGAATAGTAAAATTAGCTCGTTCAAATTAAATTCGACCAAAAATTGATACAGTTTGGAATTTTTGGAACAAGGGCCTTATACTTTGAAAGTAATCACAATATACAGTTGATCAAAAATTTTGGATTTATATTCTTTACTGCAAAAGACGGCCAATGCAATTTTTCAAAATAGCCTTAAGAATTACAATCAGTGTGTTCTGTTTTATCGCAGCAACAAACTGTGCTCAAGTTCTCAATGAGTTCTACATAGTCAAAATTCGCGAAGAGCTCTCAGAACTGTAAGTTCACGTCAACAATTTTCGTAGAAAAAAATTATTAATCGTATCTATTTCAGACGATTCGTTGAGTGCGAAACCTAAAGCGCAAGGTTAAGTACAAATATAATTTTCAACACACACGGTGATCAAAGATATTATCTATACGGTATTTTGTACATAGTTTTCAGAAATTTTGGTTTTTTTCAATGTCAACAGGTAGATTTACTACGACCACACAAATCATTATTGTCGACGACGCAAATTTCTTTACAGTTTTTACGTTCAAAAAAAATTCAGATTGATATCGTTTCAACGATAAGTATACAGAAAAAAAATTTAGATAGTTTACAATTTGAAAGGGAAAACTGGGACAATTCAAGATTTGGCGCAGAAACTACCAAAAATATGGTAAAATATATTGTCTGAAATAGTAAAAAGTATGAACTACAAACATTAAAAATGTCGACAAACAAAATAATTTTCTTCTCTCCGATAAGAAAAGTTACTGTCCTCTTAGTGATTAATATTATTCATTTTTCTCAGAGTACTTTTTTTTATGCTATCACTGTGGAAAAATGAAACGATCACACATATTAGTGTTGGCTTGTAAAATATAACTGGACCTGAGACACACAGTGATGTGAAATGAGGATTTTGCGATTTTGATTTTTGATTATTTTCAATATAGATCCATTAGCACTTTTATCCTGTGAAATATTTAAAAGTTCGAAATGGCCACACATCATCTTTGAAATGAAAAAACCATAATAAACAAAATTAAAAAAAAGATGGTTCATTTTGAAAACTTCAATGGCCAATACCTACTATCTCAAAATTCTAAATTAAGAATTAATTAACATTAGCTCGCAGACAAGATATGGGTAGAAATATTTTTTCCAATAGCCTAATACTTTCAAGTAAAATCATATTCGCTGGTGTTTTTTCCAAAACTTCCATTAGTTTTGTGATTTTAGCAGAGAATCGAATCTGGGCATCAACTACATCAATTGGCACGTCTAACAAATGAACTTAGTACCATAGGACAATTTAACACTTTTCTTTTCTTCATTTCACTGTAATTTCTTCTATTTGACACATTTCGATCAATTGAGAAACAATTTTTGTAAAAAAAATTACAAAATTTAATTAATTTATTACGTCAGTAATTTTCAATTTCATAAATTTCCATTATTCCTCACTCGTTCAACTAGGAATTTCGCTTCAAGACATCGCTCAGGAAGGTTTGGTAAGCTATAACTCAACTGTTGACAGGAAATATTCAGTTTCGCTCATACTTAACAGTTTTTCTCTCAATCATTATTCTTTAAATGTAATTTAGAAGGGGTTAATTTAGCTCTAATGGTATTTTTCCATACTGAAATGACATATCAGTCTATTCTTCAGAAATCTGTGAAAAAACCTTCTTCATTTCTGGGGACTTAGCAGTTTAGAGGTTTGGAACGGTGATGTTATTTTCAATGTTGAGGCGAAAAACAAATAAATGTGTATCTACTTGACTGTTTCCCGAACTGATACCTCCATCTAAGTCCATAAAAGAAGAATAAATTGTGAACTTAAAATCAACAATTAACATTACTTTTCAAGTAAAGCTGATACATAGTCACAATTGGCAACACTGTTCACAACGCATTCTCATTTTTCTCGTCGTCTACTCGTCTCTTCTCACCATACCCATAGCACGTCTTCTTCAATGATCTTTTCAAGCATTCGTTTGACACCATACTGTCTACGATATATTGACGAGCCAACGTGTAACTCAATTTTACAATTATTTCGAACCACAAAAGAGTTTGCGTTACAGAGACAAAGAATGCCGGCAAATTTCTTCAAAAGTAACTTATACATAGAGAAATCTGAGCCAAAGAAGCAATAATACTCACTTAAGATGATGTCGATGGATGCGATGACGAGTACGTTCTCGATTATTTCGTTTCCAAATATCAGGTGAAGTACTTTACAAATAAAATGCACGTTAACACTAGCACATATGATTACACACGCGATTAAAATTAGTTTAGAAAAAAATCTATACGAATGAGACAAAAAAGCAAACTGATTAAAACGGTACTGAAGCCCAAATTAGAGATTACTCCGAATAACAGGTAACCAAAAATAGAAATAAACGAAATTACGTTAGAGGAGAAATGACAGTTTTTGTCTCAAGTTCGACAGAACTGGAAAATCTGAATAATACACTGTGAATAGGTACTACTGAAAAAAATCGAACAGAAATAAATGAAACCCGTTGTTACAGGAAAAACGAAAAAATTAATGAAATCAAAATTGAAAAATGTTTTCAACAGTCGCTCCTTTGTAACAGTTTTACCTTCCAAATATCAGAGTGGAATTCAATTCTCGAGTTTGACCAAGTCTGGACGATTACAAAACCGGCATGAAACTGTAACTTCGAAACAGTAACTAACACGAAAACAAAATGGCGTGACGACGACGACGACGAAATCACGAATTTGGAAAAATCGAACGAGAAATTTTTCTTAATTAACAAATTTTATTCGCGAAAATGTAAAAACTTTTAGCAATAATAAGACGAGACACGATATCGTGGCATAGCGACGCACAACAAAAACCAACGACGACGAACGTCCACATTCGACTTCAAGACTTACACGAATGAACAGAGAACAGTATACTGAAATGAAACTAAAGTAAGACAACGAAACGAAGAGAACAGAGAAAATGTCGATGCAAACCGCACCGTTTCGTAACATTTCGAAGAACACGCGAGTTCTTCGTTCTTCTCTCTCTCACCCTTCCCCACTTGGCTGGCTATTACTCCCTTCTCTTCATCAATCTTTCTCTATCACTCTCATTCAATTTCGAGCACGGCGCAGTGACTGTGCGACGCGACGTACGAGAACGGAATTGATCGCAGTGTTGCCACAGCGACTTACTCGAAATTGTAATTGGAAATTTTTAGGAAAGCTAATTTCTTTTTTTTCCCCAACCTCCTACGATTTCCTTTTTCATTCTATTCGGCCCATTCGTTACTTCGTATATCTTTCTTCGGCCTTTTTCTCTCATTCAACGGGTACGCATTTTTTTTTTGTTTTACTTGCTTCTTTTTCATTTTTAATCAGCTTTTAATTTCGTTAAGTGCTGTTGGCGTCGGTGGCAGCTCTGCGAAGTCAGCAGATAGCCACACTTTCACGCCACCTCGCAGTACGCTGACGAGATTTTTGAAATTTCGCTGAACAAATGGCTAGAGGGGATCAGTGGCATACCTGCGGGGACGATTAGGAGTTCACAGTGAAACCTTTCAGAGTTGAAAAAATATGTAAGAATTTACAATTTACAAAAGTAAACGACATTGGAGAGGACAGAGGATGACTGGCGAAATCGAGTGGGAGATATAAGCGCTAGTAATTATTTAAGGAATTTAAAAAAATTATATTTGGAATTCGTTGATTTTTGAAATTCTTGGCAAAATAAATCGATCTTTTTTCGAATTATAAATAGATTTTCTTTCGCTGGGTTATAGTAAAGAGTAAATTACACACCCACTTTTTCTATTCACGGTAACATGTTCAAAAATTACACATGAACATAATCATAGAAACTTCATTATGAGTAATTTATTACACATGTTTTCTTTAAAATAAGACGATTTGATTTATTTTATGTAACCTGCGATCTAATGAAACCGGTCACCTAAAGTTCTAGAGTCAAACAAACCAATCGTTAGAATTTGTCGAAAATATCAAGAATTTTCGAACCATTTGTGGTTTTGGCAACGAATAAAAACAATATCACAGCATGCATTATTGATTGGGCTATTCTTTGTTAAAATACCCAACATTCATTAACTGAAGCATTGTTTTTCGACTAAAACAAAAGGTTCGGGACAGTGAAAATCCATTCTAGGCATCGTTAAAGGACGTATTATTTCATTTTTTTGTAGGTAGACGTTCTAGTATTCCTGAAAAATGTATGACTGAAAATTTCAATAAAAAGTAATAAGTGTTGAATGCGGTGTTGATTAAATCGCAGATTATTCAGTAATTTCCCCTATATACTGGATCGAGTGATCACATGATTCATAAAAGTTCAAAACAAAATACTTACCTCTTTATTTTTTGTTCCACTTTTTGTCATCATTATAAGAATTTTTCTGACAAGTGTTTACTCTTCAATACAATTTGTACTTGATTACTTGATTAGAACAAAAAAAAAAAACCACAGGTATATACGTGTCAGCAGTAGTTAAACTAAACTCAGGGAAAATAAAAAGAAGTGTAAACTTTCAGAAAAGAAAATGGACAAAAGCTCTGCAGAGCTCATATATTTTTGACTTTTGACAAACGCCTTTTCATTTTTCTGAAAAACTTCAATAATGTGAAGTTACTCGTAAGTCAACCCAAATTTCAGTTTTGCGGAATTATAAGTTTGTAAATCTTGGAATTAGACGCTCTTAATAATAAATTATTAATTCATTGAGGTGAAAAATATTAATGTAGTGGGATGTAGAGAAAGTTTATATCCTCTACATTTTTTCTTTCCCGCTTTTCTTCATTGATCGAAAAATTACAAATTTTTTGACATGGATTTAAGTTTTAAGGCTGGGGATCATTCTGCAACCTCACATATCTACGATAGGTAACATACGACACAAGTTAAACCACATTTAATATGCAGTTTTCTCTGATCAGTGTTGGATTGCATGGAAGATTTTTTTCTTTAAAAAAAAATGGAAAAATGCGAACATAGACTCAACCTTGCCATTTAGATGTTTTATGCATAAAAATGGAAATTAGAAGTTGTGGCCAAGTTTTAACACTAGAAATACCAGATTTTACTCGATTGCTCAAAGGAATGACACCGCAAGAATAACCTCAAAGGACCAGGTGGCGTCGTATGACACTAGTCAGGGGTTCTCAAAATATTGGTCCTTTGAGAAGTCCATCTCAAAATGTTGACACCACCTGGTACTTCTAGTGTTAATCGCATACAACTGAAGTTAGAGAGAGTAATCAAGTGGATAATTCGGTTTTAATATTAATTTCGCAGTCAAAATGTTGATTCTACAGCTCTCAAACTTCAACAACATGCAAGTGCAACATGCACAGGTAGTCGAAAGTTGTATCTTTAATTCTCAAGTTTTCGACTGATATATGAAATTGTTGGATTTTTACTTTTATAAAACGATGAAAGCTAGGAAAATGTTGAAAACTGCGCTTCAACTTGAATATAGATGGCATCTTTTCACTCCAGAGTCTAGACCATCGAAAAGATGTACCCAGAGAATAGATAAAAAACGAGACGAGACCCCATGGAGCATCGAAGGTAGTTGCTTCTACAATCGAACCATTTAAACGATTATTTATTATGAAAAGTGGTATAAATTGTCGTCATGAAGCCATACCGTTACCAAATGACCGTTCCACATAGGCTAAATGGCTACACGGCTATATGCACAGCCACAGACCTTAAAATAAATGATGATGGCAACTGAATGAATTAGCATTACATTAACACGTTTTAAAGAACAAGCAGCGAACGAGCCTATAATGTATACATACAGAAAAATTAATCCTTTGACAAACAGGAAATTACATTTAAAACTGCTTTCATTTTTCATTTCATGCAGGCCATATCTGATACAGCTACCTTCATCTCTCTCTCTTTCTCACTTTTACCGTGAAGTTTCCACTAATTGGTTTGGACGTGTGTCATTTGACATCCTACGTGCGTTAAAAATTGTTGTCAAACTTTCTTGAGTATGTGCAGGGGGCGGGAGGGAGGAGATGGTGGCACTTTGATCGAACGTCTCCGCATCGGCCACTTTTTTTTTGTCGCTATACAGGTACTTAAAAGGTCGGAAATATTTTCAGTGGTCATATCTATAGACGACGAGTTTATGGCAGAGGATGGACAGGGTAAGGAAAGGGTGTGACTACGATTTTAGTATTTCATATACAGTACACTGCAATGAGAAATATGATGTAGTAATTTCCAATATTCTAAATACGAAAAAACTGGGACTATTGAGGGTGGCTATTCTTAAAATTCATAGGTCTCGTATTCTTCACAATATTCATTACTATTTTTGTACAAATTTCAATCATTGGATTGTACCCGTTTTTCCATCCCAAATAGTGAAAATTACTTCGAAAACTATTTTCAGCATAACTAAGGGTAAGGTTTTTTATTGAAGAGTTATCTAAAAACCAAACATGACTGACTCAAGTTTAAGACCTGCCAAGATTCTTTTCTGTTTTGGAGTTGAGAAGGCGGGTTTTCAAATATACAGGAGGTACTCGTCCGTGAGTGAAGGGGATTAGACACAGTCCTTCCATTTATATAATTATACATATACTAAGCTTGGCTAATGTAAACTGCTCTTATCAGTAAGACCAACGCAACCAAAAATTATTCGCTGATTCACGTGCAGCAACCTCGAAAACCCCCATTCCAGTACACAACGAGAAATTTTTCTCTATTTAAACCAACTTTACCAAGTTTGCCATCTCTTGCCAACTTATCCCAAGTTCTGCTAATTTTTGCCAAATTCTGCCAGTTTTCGCCAAGTTCTACCAACTTTTGCTTCGAACAGTTAAAAATATAAGAAATGTCAACACAAGACATTATCCAGCCAAGTTTTCAATTTTCAAAAGCTTAGGTCTATTTATTTCAAATGTGAATACAATCATAGCTTGATTTGTCGAAAGAGTTAATAAACTCGTACTTCATATTGGCAAGCTTCATTTTTGCATTAGCAAACGTCTACGGATAAAATCTTGCGTGTTCTCTTTCAAATAGCAAGTTCGAAGCTAATTTCCCTCTTTTAACAAAACAAACATAGCTATTACCACTACACAGTTATACAATTCATATTTTCGTATTACACACACTTTCATTATCCCACTATCCTTACACTCAGTTTTCACTTCGCGTTCTTATTGCTAAGCTCAGTCCATTGTTAATGGAAGGTCTACGAGATTAGAGCACCCTTACACTTGTTGCCCAACTTTAGTGTTGAAATTCAAGTACTTTTAGTCAATTAGCCAATCAAATTCAATCAGATAATCGGTTTACAGCTCCGCAAATTCGAATCACTTTCTTTTCGCACGTAAAGTGCACATCGAGAGCGCAATTTTTTCTTACACGTTCGTTTTCTAAAAACCCAGGTAATGGCTGCACTAATGGGCAACAGCAACACGCGATCATGCGAATGTTATGCAGGCCAACGATACTGCATATTAGAAAAAAGTAGATATTACACGAGGGCACACAAACACACGATGATATTCATTACAGGTAGAAGAAAAGTGAAAAAATAATAAACTTACGTAGCACAGGCCAACCTACCAATAAATTTTCATCGAATCAAATCTGCTGCTGGTGATTAGACGACGCGCAATCGCACCACTCTGTATACGCCTTCTCGATATTTAAGCGTAGAAGAAAAACTGAAAGGGAGAAAAAGCTTAATGAAAGATGAGAAAGAATGAGAGATAAACAATGAATGAAAAATAAAAAATTATAAAACGAAGTTTGCGAAAATAGATAAAGCTAAAAGGCTAGCTATCTTAGTTGCTATTTTTACATATTATGGTGAAAAAAATTTGAAGGATGGAACTTTTTTTCAACTTTGAAAATTTTCTTTAGAACCGCAGGGGCCACAGGGATGTGGGAGTAAAACAGCTCTCCTGAGTAATCGACATTTCGCCATCTTCAAAAAATTCGACACCCTCTTCGTTCTGCATTTACTGGATGGTCTATAACTCTTTACGTTGCCTATTTATAATCTCGATAAATGGTTTTAAAAATAGACTTAATTGGAGATCTCTAAAGAAAAACAGATTATAAAGCAAGAATATAATGCCTGTAGGTATGTCGTTTGGCAGAATTACAAATCTTTACTTCAAGTTTTTTTCATCGAGCTTCAAACTGTGGCATTTTTCGACGTTCCAAAACTAAAAAACTACTTAATTCGAATTTCAAAATTCTGCCATACGACTTACCTAGAGGCATCCTTTAACTACATTTTGCCAAAGTTACAAATGAATTGGTTTAGAATTGAGTGGCAGGACCAGCTAGAGCATTATACCAGTCCATTTGTGGAACAATGGATGAATTCAAATAATCTTATCACATATCCGCAGCTGCAGCTTTCAAAAAGTCGTCCATATCTCGGACGGGAAAGACTAAAATTGTGAATAAATTTTGCTAAATGCATTTCTGTTGTAACTATTAAGGCATGCTGAGTATTTTCGTTAAAAATATAACACTTTCGGTCATTCTTTATCTAACTGAGACCCTCATACTTTGTATTCGAGTATAATGAGTAATTCACTTGATAGGACGTCACACATCTAGTATTCTCTTATCACTAATTGTGGGCTTTCAAATGCCTCTTTCAAGTATGTAGGTACTGTAATTTTCTGTAAAATGAACTCTTACTAGGTTAACACCTGCTGCAAAACTACAAAATGACGGATCGTTTCTGGAAACACGTCATTACCAAGTTTTAAAACAAGGATAGATAATGCGCATTAAACGCAAGTGAACCATATCGTCTGTGAGAATGTTGGAAAATTAACGAAAAGAAAAAAACAGGCTATTGTTATCCAAGTTTTGTAACAAATAACTTACTGATTGAGTTATATATGGATGCTAAAGGAACACTCGTTGGATTGTAATTATACTGACTTAATATCATGTTGTTTTTGTGAACTTACGTTTATGTCGGGTGTCAAGGTTTCAGAGCAAAACCAGAAGCTTCAGGCATGCAGAATAATCATAATTACGATTACTTGATGGCATAAATGTCAAGGTGTACTTTGATTTTGCTCATTCATTCCACGATGGCGTGTTCTGCGAGGTTTGCATTCAATCAAAAATGTCCTAAAGCATACGCATGGGTGGACTTTGCAAGATATTTGTTTTGGGGGCTAACATTTTTTTCCATCCCTCACAATAAAAAAAGAAAAAAAAAACTAGTTTTCGGCTGGTTTATTATGATTTTTAAATACAATATTATGTTTTCCTTGTATGATGATTATCTAAACTTACGGATATACTCGTACATATAGAGTTGGATTTTTATTTTCAATTTATATGAATTATTTCGAACGGAATTTCAGCTGGAATTTGAGCAGGAATTGAGCAGAATTAGAGCGAAATTCGATCGGAATTCGAGCAGAATTCGAGCGGACATTGAAAGTTTGAGAGAAATCTGACTGAAATTTGAGCGAAATCTGAGCAAAATTTGAACGGAATTCGAACGAAATTTGAGCGGAATTTGAGGGAAATTTGAGCGGAATGTAAATGTGAGTAAATATGCGTGAATGTGAGTGAATATATAATAATTTTTTTTAATCATATTATTCAGTTCCTCAAAAACTGAAGATGTAAAAATCGATTTTAAAGGAAACAAATGATAAAATTTTCAAGATAATGAAAAGTATTTATTACTTTACTCCATTACCTGAATCTTATTCCAGTTGAAAAGTAGAACTTGAAACTATTCAGAAGAGGAATTGGCAAATCTTTTGAATACAAAAAAGTATATTTGTATTTTTTTCAACTCGGCAGAAAATGAAGATGAAAAAAAAAGAGTTATCTTGAAGAAAAATAATTAGTAAAATTTTTAAGATGTAACTTGTATTACTGTAAATTTTAACTTTAAAGCTAAATTACAGTTCTAAAGTTTTGAAATAACAGATCCCGGGCGAGGCAAGAGGGGGCATACCCCCCTCGAGCCACGCTAGTTGAAAAAATATTATTTAATTTATTTTCTTCAAGCTTTTATACAGTTAATTCGGTTGCTAAGATTGCCGTTTCTCAAACATTAGGCCACAATTGCCTGGTACGTATGTGCGTGCATCTTGTTTGGGTTTTTCAACCATGTACTCGTATTTCAACATTTTTATGTATTTTTCGTTTCTCCCTCCTACAGCAGTACCCAGTCTGGAAATAATGGGGTTAAAAAGGTATAATAACAGTGTCCACAACTGGCAATATTAAAATTCGATTGGCCGATAGGACGTTACAGTATAATTTCTTTGACACGAAATTATACGGTTTCGCTGCAATAATTATCATTAATAAAATATCGGAGGGATGTTTTGGTATAGGGTTAATTCATTCTTTTCTTTCCATTTTTTCATTTCTATGTTTGGCTGGGCTCGCGTGTACCTGCCACTTTCACGCGATACATTTTTCAGTCTTCTTATATTTTTCAATTGAAAACGTTTCATTTTCTTTTAACCCCATATATCCCCCTCATTACATAACTTATTTTCGCTGGACCCCAATGGCTTCAGTCTGCTTATGTGTATATTTGTCCGAGTGAAAATGAAAACAATACATAATGAGGGTTTGTTTGAAAGTTTTGGCGGTTACCGTCGAGTCTCTTCGCTATAGCGAGAAGTCGAAGTTGGAAATGATATAATTTATAGGATTTCGGTCGAATTTCAAACGGTTTATTAAGTCTTTTCGGTTGTGGTAGCGTGTCTCTGCTCGTGTTTATCTTCCGCATTTAAAAGTAGCTTCAGGTGTGTTTGTACACTCTGTGCCGACTGGATTGGTTCGTGGGTCCTCGTGAAAATGTCTTCATTTTCCCTCTTATATATACTTCAGGCGTTATACTTGATTTTTTTTTTTATAAGCATGCCTTGTGAGCACATCTGCTATGGCCACCAGCTCCAGTCCTCCCACTTTGAAACTTTCCAATTCTTCCAACTATTTGTGACTGGAGTTTTTAACAGTAAACAGATAGCCACGATTTTTAGACTAGTTGTTAAAAAATATTGAACTTGATGAATATTATACATTTCTGATTTTCACTTCTAGAAGACTGAAATTTCAATAAATTCAGATCCAATACGCTAGATCAAATATTTCTATAATTCTACAGAGAGTCAAGTTCAATATTTAAATATATGGTCGGTCGTGTGCGTAATTAGGCACTTCACGACAAAGTGCCAACACTGAGAAAAATCTCAATGTACTCGTAATTTTTACAATTTGGATAGGAAAATTGGGACAAATCAAAATTTGCCGCAGAAATTACAACAAAAATAGTAATATGATGTATCATCTAAGAGAGTAATTAGTACTAAAAATATTAGATTATTTACAATAAGTAGTAATTTTCACTAATTCAGTTTTCATAAATTATGAAATTAATACTATTCATTTCTCTCAGTGTGATTATACCACGTGACTGTGACATATCCAAAAATGTCAGCCTTTGATCTTTCAATATCATTGGCCTCATAATTTTTATAATAAATAACCACGAGCAAATATTGAATAACAATATTTATGTGGAAGACAGGAATTGGTTTTCAATTATTTTTATAGAGCTTTAGCCTCTCTTAACTCCTTTCTTGGATGCACCACTAAGATTAACATACTAAAAAACAACAAAACGGAAGACAATCTTTAACAAAACCTTTCGAATTTGCAACTTTGAATATTACGTATTAGACTCTTATATAATCTTCTGTCGATTATTACAACATAATTCATTCATTAGAATGAATGAAATGATCTTATCAACATCATGGCCTAATGAACTCGACTAATTAGAACAGAAAATGAAAAATTCATAATTATCTGTAGCAAAATCATAGACAAACTGATTAGAAACTTTGAAAACACGCTTTATCGAGTAGTCATATAATAAATCGTGAATATTTTTCATCTACAGTTTTTTTTGCACAGAACCATGAAAATTTGGGCAATCAAAACAAATTAGGCATTTCCGTTCTCAGATTACCTACATATAGTATAGCCACTTAATTAAAGGACTTGTATTCCTGATAAGGTGCAATTACTCGGACTTCGATCATTAACAAGCCAGATGCAGAATAAACAAGGTATACATTGAAAAATCTGAAAACTTCAAATCTCCCAAAAAATTCGTACTTTTTTTTGCAATTTCTCTATAGTCGCAAAACAAAAAGGTTTCAGATTTTAAAATGAACCCCAAATTTGGATCTCTTAAGTTCGAACTCCTAAAATTAATTTCTTAGTTTTTTTTCAATTTTGCCGGAGTAATTTCTTCAAATATCTCAAGTGCCATACTATTAAGGGCAGCTTCGAAAATGTCGATATTTTTCCTACAAGTGCCTCGCAGTAGTGGCGTACTTGGGACTAACATTCTGTGGGCAGGACGATTTCATTTCATAGAGCCGAGATTTTCTTTTTTCCCTCCACAAAAAAGCAGAACTGCTGCGCTGCTGCGCCGGGTCAAAAGGTTAAAAAGTACTAAATACTGTAAAATGTCTTTAAAAATTAAACACAAAGAAACAGAAGACAAGAGACGAGTAATTTTTTCAATTAAAATTTTAAGTCAAATTTGATTGTTTCAAAATATTAATTTTGTGAAAAAATACAAAAGAAAAACACGGAATTCATCGAGAGAGGGAAAACCCACCAAATTTTGGGTTAAAACATCAAAGGCACTGGAATTTCTTATGCATTTTGTTTTTCTTTTTGACTTTACGGCGGGTTGAAAGTTCCCAAACCCTCTTTGCTGGTATGCCTCTACCTTGTAATGAGCATATTCGACAATACAATCGTAATATCCAATAATAAATTTGCTTCTTATTTACTTTTAAACCATTTCGCCTTATAATTTCTGATGGTAAGACCGATACAATTCTTTCATAACATATATATATGTTGCCTACATAAAAAGTGAAGGCAATTGAGTACATTTTCTCTCTAATTTCTCTGAATAAACAGTTGATTCGGAAGAATTACCCTATCGAGCAGTCTAATGAGATTCCAGTGATTGCGTCGTAGGGTATCTTTTTCGATTTCACGTCGTTATCCGTTCAATAAAAGTCTCTTAGTTTCTATACTTTGAGGTCAAGAAAATTAGGTCAAGTTTCTAACATACAATGAAATAATAATAATCGGAGTGTAATAAAAATCAGAAAAAAATTTTCAGCCCAACAATTTTCCATCCTTCGAAGAGTTATATTGGTATGGCAAATGCAGAGCTTTTCACGAGAAGATGGCGGAGAAATGAAATAGTCTGGGAGAGACAGACGAAGAAGGAAAACAGAGAGTAGAAAAAGGAAAAAGGGCTACGTAAAATTCAAGTCATAACTTCTATACTACTGTATATGCAAAGAATATTTTCTAAATCAAATTGAATATAATATTTGAATGGCGGCGTTTCGCGGTAGGGGTTGCATTAGATTGAGGGAAGGAAAGCTTGGCGAAGAGGGTGTACAATCGTAACGAGGGCCACGAAGACGATCGGAAATTTAACGAGCTTTTCAACAGCCACTAATTGGCTTGATTCTTTCCCAACATAATGTAAGCTAAAGGCACATAAAAATACCATTCCGTGTGCTTGGCGTTATACGTCGAATATAAAAAGCTTCGAAATTTTAACCAACGAATTCTGTTTTTGGGAGGAACATTTCGCAGACTAAAACGTATCAAGAATTAAAAAATTCTTCACGAGCAAGATGAAATTTTCTCAAAGGTAGAAAAAATTAACGCTAAATGCTTCAAGACACGAAAATATGTTCTTAGCTGATTTTCTGTTTCATAGAAATGTTGGATTACATTGTAGTAAAATAGAAAAAAGTATGTTGCTGCAATGCTGTTGGGCACTATGCTTCACTAGAAGCCTGAATTCCACAAACCTCAAAAAAAAAATTATTAATATTGACATGGCTACCATTATGACTTCCATTTATACTTGACAAGTATTATGGACTCCACCTGATTTGAAGAGAGATACTTGGTGGAAGAGTTATGAGACATATGCATACGGATTAACCCCATCCAAATACGATATCTAAAAAATTCCAATGCCATTTAACAATCAAGAAATTCATTAAAATTAGTAGATCCTTATATACTCGGGAGTTGTTCGGCTACCATTATAGGGTACGGGAGAAATTCCACAAAACACCCCCATGCACCGCCACTATAGAAAAAATATATCCGTTGGATGCTAAAATTTAATAAAATGTAATATTTAATATTAATTTTTCACATAAAACCTGCATTGTCCGAGATGGCCTTATCTCAATGACAAACTACAGACAACTGGCAGTGAGTGTAGGTTGGATGTTTCCTAATTGCTTTACTTAGCTTCTCCCTTCATATTACCAATGCAGGGTGGAGGGTGCAATAAGAGTGTGCGCATACGTCGATGTGAATGAACTGAATGATGCATGAATGGTAGAATAATTGCAATGATTAAAGGCATATTATGGGGCACTAAATCCTGACACTTGTATGTCCCTACAGGATTCTATATTATAATAAATGTGAAAAAATATAAATAATCGAAATTTGGTACAAATGAATAAAAATTTTAGTTATTTTGATTTATATAATTATGAACTTTTTTTTTTTTCAATAAGGATCGCCTTATGGTAGATTGAGTAATGAAGATTTCCAAAAATGACATCACAGTTAGGTTATTTCAAGGACCTATTTTTTTTATAGGAGCATCTATAGTTGCTCGCTGAAGTGAAATTTATGTTATATTTATTCAGCAAAAGTAGCTGAGGCCCAATCCATTAGACTATACAAATTCTTGATATATGCAACTATCAACAAAAAAAAAAACATTGTACAACTTTCATCGTTGACTACCTTTTTCATTTGAATGACAGTTGAAAGAAGTGGATGGTTGCCGAAGTTTTCACTAGTGTTGACAATAAACGAGCATTAATTTTGCACACCATACTCTGGAACGAGGTTAAGTGCATCACCTTTAGATTGAATTAATTCATTTTAAATGAACATTTCATGTAGAGACGAAATAAAGTACGTGAAAATCGAAAAATATGGAAAGTTTCGCGCCAGTAACGGTGTGAAATCCATTTCAGTTAAGGGAAAAGATACGAAACTTTTTTAATCTAGTTAATTTATTTACACCATTCTTACCCCTCGCACGTCGCGATGCACTTAGCATGTACCCTAAGCTTTATAGTAATCTGTGTAATTGTTTATCAGTAAATGGAACTGCCGGAGAAGGAACATCATTAACTTTCGAGGAACAGAAATCAATATACTAGAAACGAGGGTAAAGGTTGCAAAGACAAACGAACTGAATGTACACTCGTTCGAATTGGAAGTGCAAATTCCAATCAACTTAAAGGCACGGTCGAGTTTTTACCTAAGAGGAAGAAGGAAATTCATTTTGATATTAATTTCAGACACACCTTTGTATAGAACCACCTATCGTGAGTTGAAGGCTGAATGTTGATCAGTTTACAGCAGAATTGATCAACTCATGTATTTAAAATCCCTCTCTCCACCGATGATGTGTTCTACGAGTTAGATTTTTATTATCGATTGAATATCCGCTTTTTTACGTGAGTCTCGAGTAGATGTAACTTCGGCTGCTTATTTTAGCGATAAAAAAGATACAAATTGAATACATAACTCTATATACATCTTAAAGTTCAACACTGAAATAGATACATCGTGGCCTTAAATCACAAATTTCTATTCAGAATCCGCTTCTTAAATAGTCGAGACCATTTTACATAATTTTTCCTTTCTGGTAAAGCGCATACTTTTAATTACTTCATATATTTAACCTTTATAGCTAAATAAGTTGAATTACTATTTCAACACAGTATGCTTTCACATATTCCCTCCGCGGACAGTCTATACTCAATTGGACAAATGTAATTAGATAAATCTGAATACTTTTGATTAATATCAGCTTAAATGCTTTATCTTAAAATCACTGTCACCTAATGGTCACTCATTCCAAACTTTAAATTATCAAATTTTCACGTTTTTTCCTCGGCCATTTAAGCTATATTGTTTCTTTTGTTTTTTTTTTCTGTTTAGGATATCGGAGGCTTGTACTCGTAAGTTATCGCATTTGATACTTTTCTAGGGAAATACGGAAAAAAGGAAAGAAGGAGGAAGAGAAAAAGGAAAGTTATTACGAAAAATATCTCCTTACGTCGTAATCGCTACTCTTTCCGACAAGATATGAATCCCATTTCAATACAGCATTTTCAATTTTCTTTTTCCTTTATTTTGATAGCGCGACACAAAAATACTAAATATGGTCGTTTCCTATCGATCCATTCGGTCAGTAAATGGCAAAAAATTGAAAATATACGACCTTTTTATTGTCGAATTTATGGAGATGAAATACGTTATTATTACTTCGAATATTTCCATAAATTCGTACCATATTTTATGGCGGCAGCGAGTGAAAGTTTCGAGCTATTTGTTCGTGAAATTAAGCTACGATATTAAGGCTAGTGCTTTCCACTACATAACTGGTGGGACTTGGTGAAGTATAGGATTTGAAAATTCATAACCCTGAATTCAAGGAAACTCGTTTAAAAAATACAAAATATATGGACGGATGCATTTTTGTCAAGTGCAAATTTAACTTTACCCATCCAGTACATACGAGGGTAGTTCAAATATAAAGCAGAAAAATTGAAAATTGCCAAGCAAAGGTGAATTTTGGTGCGAATGGCAATACGGTCAGTTAGATACATTCTCCACTTACTACCCTGACGGCATAAATCCGTTCCGTCTTGAAAAAAACGTCTACGAGAATATGGAGTGAAATGGAAGTTAAGTTTTCCTTTGCACAACATTTTTACTGCCTTACTACAATGCGCAACCATGTAAAATGCAACACACGCACACATGTCTTTCCCAACAGATCGGGGAGAGTAGGGAGGGCGTTCCAACTTCTCGCTGATCAGTTAGGAAGGACATGTGTGCGTGTATTGAGTTGTATATGGTCGCGCGTTGTTGTGAGGCAGTAAAAAATGTTGCGCAGCAAAATAATTTTCCTCTGGTTCACTCCAAGTTTTTGGATCCGTTTTTTTCAAGACGGAGCGGACTTGTGCAGTCAGGGTAGTTGGTGTAGAATATCTCTAACACAGGGAGTTGCTATTTTCACCGAGCCTAACCTCTGCTTGATGGTATTTAATTTTTCTGGTTAATATTTGAACCACCTACGTACAATCTGCAAACTAACAACTAGCAAATGCAATTTGCTATTAATAAAATTTAATCTGCTATCTAGCAAATGCAATGCGCGCTATCTACTGAATACAATCTGCTATCTAGCCAATGAAGTCTGCTATCTGGTATTGTCTGGTAATTGTAATGTTCTATCCAGCAAATGCAATCTGCTATTTGGCAAATGCAATTTGCTATTTGGCAAATGCAATCTGCTATTCAATAAATGCAATCTGCTATCTAGAAAATGCAATCGGCTATTTTTCAGCAAATGCAATCTGCTATCTAGTAAATGCAATCTATTGTCTGGTAATTGTAATGTTCTATCCAGCAAATGCAATCTGCTATTTGGCAAATGCAATTTGCTATTTGGCAAATGCAATCTGCTATTCAGTAAATGGAATCTGCTATCTAGGAAATGGAATCGGATATTTTTTAGCAAATGCAATCTGCTATCTAGTAAATGCAATCTATTGTCTGGTAATTGTAATGTTCTATCCAGCAAATGCAATCTGCTATCTACCAAATGTAATAACTAGATTCCTGATAACTTCTCAGACATCGATCTATCGAAGACATATCGACAACCACTGAACTCTATTAATAACACTGGAACGCTTACGCTCCCTAAGACCAATAGAAATTTACCCGACGGTATGGTGTAGAAAGAGACAAGAAATGGAAAAAAGAGTACATATCTTTGTTCAACGCATTACGTTCATAGGCGGCTGATGAGTTTTCTCATTAATTTTTTAATTATCTCAACTTCTACTCAACTTAAAAAGTTGAAACAGGTCTCATTTAAAAGAGAAAGATTTGGAGAATGTGTTGATATGGAAAACGTCCAAATTTGGCCATTTTAACGGATTTGTTTGGGGAAAAAAAATTTTAAATCTTCAATTGATCATACATTTTTTTTGTTTACCCTTCTTATTGAAAATATGCGCATATAATATGAGCTTAAAATTTAAGTATGCATATTTTTTCCAAAAATATGCATGATTTTTCAAAAAATATGCAAAAAATATGGAAATATCAATATTGGTATCGTTTTACTCAGCTAACTGAGCTAAAGCTAAATTTGACCTTCATACCAATTACCTAATAATTTAAGATACAATTTCTGAATGAACAAAACAAGAAAACAATTTTATTCAGTAGATAATTCTTAATTTTCTCCTGGGGGCTGAGCCTGGTGCCTCAATTTTTTTCAAATAATAAATGATTTTATACTGTGCAAAATATTAATTATTTTTGACAGATCAAATACATAGAGACTGAATAGAATTTAGGTGAATGGACAAATTAAAGAAAAAATTAATTGTTTTCACTGCTAGAAAGAGGAAGCATAATAAAATAATTTTTTTCAAAGTAATTTTCTTTAAAAAAAAAGTGTATCTAGGCACTCCCTTCTGCCAAATACTGTTTCTCATCCACTGATACACAAAAAACTGCTCATCTCTAAGTCATTGTAAAAAAAATTAATCATTAATTGAAGATTTAAAATTTATTTTCCCCAAAAAAATCCATTAAAATGGCCAAATTTTGACGTTTTCCATATCAACACATTCTCTAAATCTTCCTCTTTCAAATGAGACCTGTTTCAACTTTTTAAGTTAAGTAGAAGTTGAGATAATTAAAAAATTAATGAGAAAAACTCATCAGCCGCCTATGAACATAATGCGTTAAACAAAGATATGTGCTCTTTTTCCCATTTCTTGTCTCTTTCTACACCATACCGTCGGGTGATAAGCGAGCGTAAGCGTTCCAGTGTTCTTAATACAGTTCAGTGTCGACAACACGTATCAGATATTGATAAGGTATCAACATGAAAAAATATCGATATTTGCAAACACTGCCCATGCACTCATCCTGCAACTACAACCGTTCATCTCATTTTCACGACATTTTATTGCACCAATAAGAAGATTCCTTAAAAACTTCTTCACCTGCCACGCAGTCGCCGTAATTGACGAAAATGAATAAATGTACACAGACAAATATGGCAAGGGGGCTGAAAAGCACCCCATAAGAACAAAGCAAACGCAGACCCAGCAGCGGTGCCACAATGCTCTCCTACCAACCATTCATTAATTTAAACGAAGTTTGCGAGAAAATTTTGAGAATTGAATGTAAAAAAAAAAAAAAAGAAGCGAGAGAAGAAAAAAATTTGTTCTCTTTTCTTTATTTATACACATTTCCAGTATATGTCGATTCGATAGGAAGAGATTTCCAGTGAGTACGTTCTGTGCGGTCCCCCTCGTGGGAGAGCGAAAATTCGTCGTATAATTACATTAATACTAATAGGGAGTCTAATTGGAAGTACCTACAAAGAGAACAACGCAAAGGTGTGGGTTGTAAAGGCTCGAGGGGGTATGTTAAGCAAATACCAATTGTTTACATAGAATCTTGCTTCTCTAATGGAAAGTAAACAATTATACACGGTACGTACCTCATCCCCCATTTGTGCGCACCACTATCGGCTCTACGCCACCGTATAAATGTACGTAGGCCCACCGAAAAACAAGAGGAGCTGCGACGAAAACTACTTGTTAGCCTTCAAAGTTAATAGGGAATTGTCATTTCGAGCAGATTGCCCAAAATTTAGGTGGAAATTCTATAAATTTTTTTCATCCTTCTTCGTCCAAGCTGATTTCGTTTTTCAAGATTTTTGAGAAACTCTTTCATGATCGTTTCATTTTAAAAAGCCTGAATTTCAACTCGGTTGAATTTCTTTGTTTTCTAAAAGTTTAAGTATAATATGCAACATGATGAATCAGCCCTCCAAAAAATGAGTTAAGGAGAATGAATTAAGTGAATCAATCGAGTGCGCCCAATGAGAAAAATTTCAATATTAATTTTTACAATTTGGATAGGAAAACTGCGATAATTCAAGATTTATAGCAGAAATGACTAATTACTACAAATATGTTATCTAAGATGGTAAAAAGTAGTAAAATAGCTGCAGCCTTCACTGAAGTTTCGTGAAGGCGAAAGATGAATTCTCTTTTACAATAGGAGATTATAAAAAGTATCCAAAAATGTTTCTTATAAAAACAAAATTGTTTGAATATGAAGCGCATAGGGACTTACAAATATTTCTTCATAATTCTTTCCTGAAAAATTTTACTTGGTTACTTTTCCAATCTTATAAGTAAATGTATAATGACGTCATCAAAATCTTTTGAAATGTTATAACTAGTGTTCTATGTTATACATAGGTATGATGACTTCATCTACTCAGTTGTAACATTGAGCTATAAAGAAATCTTATAAGTGTATGATGACGTCATCAACAGCTTTTTAACTGTATGACGTCATCATCTGTGTTTACTATGTAATAAATAGGTATGATGACGTCATCAAGGAAGGACAAAATGTTATATCTAGGTATGATGACGTCACCATCTGCGGTTCCTATGTTATATCTGGGTATAATGACGTCATCATCTGTGTTTACTATGTAATAAATAGGTATGATGACGTCATCAAGTAAGAACAAAAATTGGGACATTATGTTATGGGTGGACATTATGTTATGGTGGGACATTATGTTATGGTGGGACATTATGTTTTGAAATTGGAACGCCCAGTACAAAAGAATTCATCTTCAATATTAGAATATTTTACAATAAACAGTAATTTTCGCAATTGTGATGAGAAAAGTTACTCCATATTCTGTTTATACTCGTAATTAATACTATCCATTTCTCTCAGTGCACTTTACTCACTACTTATTCTTTGGCTACTATGATTTTAGTAAAACTGACCATACTCCCATCACATTATCTCCACTGTGGGAACTGTGGAGAGGCAAGTTCAATTTTTTGAACGAATCTTTTTGAACTGAATCACGATAAAAACATCAAAAATCGAAAAATCGATTTTTGATTTTTTCACAACCGATTTTCGATTAGGTCAATTTTTTCAATTTCAATTTAAATTGATAAATATCGATTTCATAATTTTGAAAAATTGTATCATTGCCATTACGCCACGTATACTCAAAAATTTTACAAAACGATGCTATTATCAACAGTAGAGACTAGAAATTTCCATGGTGTTGTCGGGTAACATAGAATATTTTTCACAAAAATCGTCTCCCCAGTGTTACCAGGGTTAAAAAAAGGGTGCAAAATTACTTTTGGGATGGCCCTTCATACATAATGAATCATCTCCCTTTAAATATTACGTAATTTAAAATTTCCCAATTACTTAGTATTTTCATTTTCTACAAAAGTTTCTAATTTAGGGGACTCGATCGTAGAGAAAGAAATTGAAAAATAAAAATTAAGAGTTCTTTAAAATAATATTTTTTTTACACAAAATATTTTCCAAACGCTATGAGAATAAGCGGTTAGATTATCTCATCTTTGGTTTATAAATACGACGCCTCACTACACTGAAATAATTTCCTGTATTTTATAGTCATCAGTGCTTCCACACAGACTAACGGTAGAAACCGGTAACACTGATATCATGGCCACAGTGCGTGAACAGCTGATGCGTTGCCAAGTAAATACAGTCGAAAACTAGTGAGCCGTAATAAATTGAAAAAAGATTTCGGAGTTCGGGTTTGGACTGTTATCAGTAATAAGTTGGTGTACAATTCGGTGTACAAGTCATGGTAAATTTATTTCAGTAATTTTTAGTTGATTCGTTTTAAAGCTCAAAGTTTGCGTTGAAACATGGTTTTGGTAAGAAAGTTTTCATTTAAATTCGTAGATAATTTCTAAATAATAAGTAATATTTTCAAATATGAAATCATATTCTATGTCTATATAGTACTTGAAATACGAGTAGACACACAAAATTGATGGGTACATTGAAATAACTCGAACTATCTCGTTAAAATTGATTTTTAACTTTGAACAAGTGGTCCACCGAAAAATTTATTTTTTGAAATCGTATTTTCAATTATCGAGCTAATTTTTCAAGCAAAGTGTTGACATGTACGTTAGTGCGTATTTCGTTGTACGAACCGGTTCAATATGAAAAACAATAAAATCAAAATTTACTCCAACACAAATACCAATACCTCGGCACATCTTTAGTTATTATAATTTTATAATTTTTCAAATAATAATACAAATCTTTACGGTGACTCAACACTTTTTGTTTGGTTGGATTTTTCCTACGAAGCGAGCTCTCATCATTCATCAATTTAAAATACGTCACCTGGTTTTCGTTCAAGCTTTTAGCGCGCATGCGCTTCATAGATGTTTTCTGTTATTTTTTTACGAGCTCAAGCCGGTATGCAACTGCAGCCTGTAGGCTAAATTAGGCGAGGACAGAATTATACTGAATTATTAATGAACATTGGGGCATTGCTGAAGCTGACGTTTCTTTCCAAAAAAAAGTTACCAGTATCTGCCCCCCTCCTTGCTCTTGACTGTAGATTCATAAATTGTTATCACGAAAATGATAATTTGTTTTGTTATTCTTAAGGTGAACAGAGTAAAATAATTCAAAACCTATAGAACTAGCTCTTACTCCTCCACTGAGTTTGAAGAATGCAAAAATTTTTCAGAACTTGACGAATTCTTTTCAAGTTCCGAAATTGCAAAAAGAAGGTCTATTATCAAAAAACTACAGTTCTCTACTTTTTGAAATAGAGTAGTCATTTTGAGAATTTTTTTTCGAAAAAGTGTTTATAGAGTGGAAATTTTCTACAAATAGAACCAACTTAATGAGTGACTACTATGAAAAACAAGTTCATAAGATGACAGTTGGAGGTGAACTGCATCGATCAATGGTCAATATAATCCTTATTACTAAATTTCGGATTTAGAAATTCTGATCACAGGTTTTGATTTATGTGATCCAAAATATAATGATCTAAGAATATTTCTACATCCTGGGTATGCTTTTCCAGAAGCGAAAAACGTTCGGTGAAATTTGTCCGGCTGTTCAAGAAGCAAATTCTGAACTCAAGCTTATAATTTTTGGCGACGATGTACTTCAGTGTTGATCTTAAGGACGTAAAGAGTTAAATTTTTGATTTGCATATTTTTTGTAGCTATAAGATTAGCCTTCAAAAATACATTATCTACTGTGTGTGCGCATCAGTAAAAGCAAATATTCAATCGAAAATAAAAATTCAACTTAATACATCCGCAAATTCATGGCCGGTGACTTCTGTGTTCCCTGTGTGGTGCAGAGTTCCTCTTAACTCATTCACTCACTAACAACCCCCCCGGAGGAGGGGTGCTTGAAATTAGTTGATAACGAATTACGAAAAAGAAAGAAAAGTGAAAATGAATATAAGGACAGATGGCGCGCTATGAATCTGTGAAAATTCGTAATTCGTAAAGAAAATTTTCAGGTTACATTTTTCTCTTTGGACTTTTTTCAGTGTGGTGCATTGTGTGCTCAGTACCACCCATTTTGTCGGTCGTGCCTATTCATTCCCATTTATTCCCATTCATTTACATCTATTTACATTCTATTTGCTTTACTTACATTCATTTACATCCATTGACTTTAACATATTTTGTGCTCTGCACCACACGTTTCGCCCGCCATGCTTTAAATATTACGAGAAATTTTTGTTTAATTAAAATAGGTTCACAAATTATCAAATCATCTGTCTCTAAGCTACTGACTAATGAAACGATTAACGAGTTTAGCTAAGGAAAGAAGTGTTCAACGGGACATTGCATACGCATGTAACTATTTCATGTACAGGGTGTGGCAAAATGACCGGCCACATTTGTTTTTCCAATTATATTCGTAAGACAAAACATAGAGACATGCGGTTGGTTTTAAATTAAAATTCATACTTTAAGGTTACATATGAAATGAAATTTCAATCGCATGTTGATCATTTTGCCTAGCACAATTGCGAAGGCGTAAAACTCAATTTTTCAAGACTTTGCTAAGCAATAATCATATTTTTTCCACTAATTTCTTACGTATTCAGACAGTAGGGAATTTACCTCCTCGCGCGCTGACCATGAAGAATGCCACAAGTGCAGAATTCCCCTCCCCAGTCAATTTTATCCATCACTGGTAGCATTTAGCGGAAGAAATTGCAAAATAATGTAACCATTGCTTAGCAAAGTTAAAAAATTGGATTTTACGCCTTCAAAAATGTGTTAAGCAAAATGGTCAACACGAGAAAGTGAAATTGTATTCAGTAGCGCACCAAAGTAGGGATAGGGAGCTGAAACCTTCTCTTTAGGCCTTGAATTTCATCAAAAAAAGGCTGAATATAAGATTTTCAGTTTTTTGGGATTTTTTTGGGAATACATTTGTGCCTTAGCTCCTCCCTTGAAAAATTTCTGGGTGCGTCACTGATTGTATTTCATACGTAACCTTAAGGAATAAAGTTTTATTTAGAAGCAACCGCATCTCCTTATCTTTTTTCTTATGCGCATAATTTAAAAAACAAATGTAGCCGGTCATTTTGCCGCACCCTGTATAATCTCAGGATGAAAAAATTAGAGATATATGCAAGGGTCTTAAACTTGTAGAAATTCATCATACAAGTTAGTAAAACATATTTAAAATACGTCACTTCGAGTTGAAAACTTGACCAGAAAACTGTCGCAAAAATCTTCTCATTTTATGAAATATTTGTCTCTGATATAATTTTTATCAGACAAGTTGATAACAAAAATCCTTAATTTTGGATGGCTTTGTCTAATTACGAGTAACTATAGTTAGATTCATATTTTTCCATATTTCATCATCAGAAGTACCACCATTTAGGATATTAGTGCGGCCGAGTTTGGGCTTCTAGTGAAGTATGCCCTTGAAAAACAAGCTGTAAACCAACATAAAAAAATATTTCTCACAGTTGCAAGAAGAATGTGAATTTTAATCTTTTCTAATATTATTATGCAATTCACTCGCAGCTTCGAAAAAATTCATTATAAAAAGAGTAGAGTGGAAAAAAATTACATAATTTTGTCGATTTCCATACTGTCTTTTCTCTATGACGTTCAAAGCGGCAGCGAATTACCAAATTAAAAAAGTTTATAACGCTACGGAAACGAAATTAAATATCTTCAGCGCGCCGCGTAGTATTTGGTAATTGGAGGCAGCAGCCCTCCTGCGAGAGAGTTTAGACGAGTTTTTATTAAATTTTCTTGGCGAAAAACAAAAACGCGTATTAATTTTATATAATATACGAGAAAGGCGATGAAAACAGACGACGAGGTCCTCTTCCCATGAGCTGTTCGTTAGGCAGCTCTGTGTTTTGGGTGAAGGGTTGCAATTTCCAATCCCCCTTTCTGTTTGCTACGAGGTACGAGTACAGGGCTATTCCTAAATTGAGGCCAAATCTAGGTTATTTATCGAACTGTTGAATGAGATGAATTATCAGAGATATCAGTTTTGAAATTTCTCCTCCCAAGGTACACATAATATCTATTCATTGAGTTAGCTAACTCAGCTAGACTAAATTTAAGCGATAAAAATAGCATTTTCACTCAATCTGAGAGGCCAAATGTTTTCTTTAATGTAATACGCAAAAGTAGAAAGGGTTGTAAATTGTGACTTGCCAACAACTCATAAGGGAGATTAAGGCAGAACAGATTATAAGGCAAAAAGAATCATGCAGCTGAATTACGTTTTGGTTTTTAACCTAAATAATTGGGTAAAAAATTGTACTTTATTTGGGTCATCTATCATTGGCAATAATATTAAGATCCTTCCAAAAAAAAAAAAATAAAAAAATAGTTGTCCGATAAAATTAATAGTTGTTGTCAGATTCAACTTAATATTAAGACTACTTTAGGTAGGAGATTGAATATTGCTTATTATATTTTTCTTCTACAAAATCACTTTGCTACCCTTACTCACTGGCTAATGGAGTGGTTTGAGTAATTTTAATTAAACATCTCTTCTGATTTGCAGGCTTCGCCGTATCGTGGCCTCATGGCTCCTGTGTTCGCACCTTTTTCATCCGAGTAAGTATCGCAACTATCAACTACTCCGCTGTTATATTACTACATAGGACACAAGCTCACTTTCTTATAAGCTAACACAGTCACTAGCCGTTTTAAAGTTTGCTAAATATCGTTTTTATGTGAATCCTAAATAACTCATCTATACCTACGTTGAACTGGAAAAATCCAATTTCAATTCATTTCTGTACAATGTGTTGACAAAAATAGCTATAAAGAAGAAATAATGCATGATACAATTTTACAGTTACCCTGTTATTCAACCAAAAAAGACATTTTCAGCTGAATTCCAAATGAAATACAATATTAAAGATGAATTTTTTTTACTAGACGTTTAGTCGAAATTTTGTGTGTCCGTGTGTGTCCAATGTTATCGTATGATGACGTCATCATACATAAGCTTGATGACGTCATAAAGCAATATATAAGTTCGATGACGTCATTATACATAAGCTTAAATGAGACTTTTGGTCAATTTTGTGCGTGTCCTTGTGTGTCCAATGTTATCATAATTATGATGACGTCCGTCCGGATGAAACTTTTTTTTTTTTGGTCCCATATTGAGCAACAAATTAAGTTACAAATTGAGCTACAAATTGAGCAACAAATTGAGCTTACAAATTGAGCTACAAATTGGGCTAAGCCACAAATTAAGCTTACAATATGAGCTTGCACATTGAATTAAGTATTTTATTATGTAAAACATAAAAAGTTGTATGCTTCATGTTTAATTTGAAAATATTTTTTCTCAAGAGGAGATAATCATCTTTTTTATATACTCGTACAATTAAAGTAAAAGAGAATTCATCTTCGCCTTCATGACTCTTCGTGAAGGCTACAGTTATTTTAGTTGAAGATGCCTTTCTCGACAAAAACGCATTATTCGTTGAGAATAATACCTTTAATTATATGTTTGATTTCAGTGGCAAGTTGAATTTAGAAGAAATACCGAAGTATGGAAGGTATCTATTCGAGAATAGTGTCAAGGGTGTTCTAGGTAGGTATATTTCCACAGTTTTAAAACGGGTCGCATTTGCATAATACTCCCAAGTATGAATCCCTGAAACCACGGATTTTTTGAAATTTCAGGGATTTAAGAATTCTTAGGAATTGTATCGATTTTTTTAAATTGCATTGTCTTTTTCGAGAATTTTGTCTCAATTTTTCGATTATTAATCAAATAAGAGAAAAGAGATTGTATTATTTGATATTTTATCCTCGTATTTTAAAACTAAAATCATTCTACTTCAAATATTCTACAAACCATTACTATTATTTTATTTTTCCTTTTTTAGTGGCGCTAAATTTCAAATTTTCTACGAAAATCCGGTTTAAGGGATTATTCTTTACCTCCAGGGATTTTTAACAATTAAGGTTGGCAACGCTGTCTGTCAATGGGAATAGACAATCTCAAATCAAGATTTTTCAAGGCAATATTAACCCGAATTTTAAAAACAAGGGATTTGCAATATCTCAACTGGTAATCTTGTGTATGCCTAGTGAACCTAATTCATTCACAAAGATACACTTTATTTTAACAGTGAATGGGACTGTCGGCGAAGGAGCACTTTTGAGCATCGAAGAACGTAAGAGTGTTTTAGAAATATGGATGGATGTAGCCAGAGCATTAGATATTTTTGTAATGGTCCACGTAGGAGCTGCAAATATGAACGGCGTTATCGAATTGGTAAGCCGTCTTATCTATAAATTCATCAAAAATGTCAACTAAAGTTTGTCCTTCGATTATATGCGAATGGAATCTTTAACTATTGCTTTAACGCAAATTCTTCATTTCAGGCAAAATATGCCGAGTCAGTGGGCGCTGATTCTATCCTCTGCTTGCCTGATATGTTTTTCAGACCAACTACTATAACTGATTTAGTCGACTACTTGAAAGTAATAAGCGCTGCGGTTCCTAAAACACCATTATTTTATTACAACTATCCTGATTTGACTGGAGTCAAGTGTGAGTATTTCATACAGCTACGATCTCAATAAAAAACCTTTACTACTGAATGGCCGAAAATAAACTTTCTTCTAAATGGATGTACGCAAGCCTTCTCATTTTTCAATTGTTGTTTTTTTAATTTTTGCAAGAAATACGCAATAAAAATGATTCTGGTTTTTCAGTGGATATGGTTGAATTTTTAAAGGTTGGTTTCAAGGAAATACCGACTCTCTCAGGACTCAAATATACGCACAATAATTTGGATGAAGGTATTCGTTGCGTTGAACTTTATGACAGAAAATTCACGATTTTTTTGGGTTGTGATCAGGTAAATTGAATAAATAATAGCGATTCTGTTTGAAAAAATTCATCGAAGGTAAACACAGAAGCCCCGAAGCTCTGGGAATGTTTTTAAATCAACTTAATGGCAGTTTATACGAGTAATAAAATGTCTAATTTTTGGTTGAATGATTTTAAGTTTAATACTCGTACTTTCCATCGGATTTGTATTTTATTCAAAAATTAGTAAATAAAATAATACCTTACACCCGAAATCGAAAACATATTATCCACATAACTCATTTCCCCCTCTTGTCACCCACGAAAATCCCTCCGAGTACATAACTCAACACAATGAAAAACTTTTTAGTAGTAATTCTCACTGTACCCATATATATGTATGAAAAAATTGGGACGATTCAAGATTTATAGTAGAAATCACCTCAAAAAAAGTAAAATATAAATTTTTCTAATATTTTGCTTTTTGGAGGCCTTTACTCGTATTTAACTCTTGCTTGCTAGGTGCAACCATTTGACAAGGTTTCAAATTATTTTTATTTGTTATCAGTGAAACAGAGGAGAAATGTGTAGGTAGATTATCTAAATAATAAAAGTAGATACTGAAAACGGATAGTAATTTGTTTTAATCGAATTATTTTGACGTGGATTTCAAGTAACATAGTCTAAATGATTTATAAAATTTAGTATTCAGCACTAAGCCTTGATATATATATGCGAAACTAATTCAATTTTCAGTTGATATTTGCTGGGTTTTGCGCGGGCTTCGATAGTATGATTGCAACTACTTTAAATTTTGCTCACGAAGAAATTATTGAAATTCAAAAGAAAACTGAAAAAGGAGATAACGAAGTAGCTAGAAATCTTCAGCGTAGAATTACTGACTTAGTCTACCTTTTGATTCCAGATGGTGAGTAAGAATAGCCTGTCTAATCGATTATTTTTGAAAAACTATCCACACCATGTTGTAGTTAATCAATTTTATAATTAATTTTATTTTCTCTACGTAACTTTCAGTCCCCTTCATCAGCGGTATGAAAGCAGTCGTTTCAAAAATATCTGGAGTTCAACTGGGCGAGCCTAGACTGCCGATTAGAAAACTAACAACGGCTAACTTGGAAAAATTGGAAAAGGAACTGAAAGACAGGAAATGGATTTGAACCAAAACAATCTTCATTATTTTTAAATCACCTAAAATATTAAGTACAAATATTTTTATTTTTGCTTTAAGTGCGAGTCTAACGAGCAATGTTTAACTGCTCGTTTTAAAATTAATGTAGAATTATGTTTTATACTTCAACTCATTATAATAATATTATTAGGTACCTACTTTAGAGTTTTCGAATTGTTCGATGAAAACCGTCTTACTTTGTTCAGCAGTTTTTTAACATGAAGTAATTTTTATCTAATAGTTATCGACATGCAGCTGGTGTTATACCAGCTAGATTTGTAAAATATTTTAAGAGAAGAGGGGGTAATGGAAGTTGGTAAAAAACAATTGAAATTCGAGATTTCAATTCAATCTGCTACCATTTTTATAGTTTTCATCAGGAAAAAATTTACTTGACAAGTTAATATTATTATCAGTTAAAGGCTAATTTTGGAAGAAACATTTAAAAGCTTAGGAATTACTTTTTTTTTTTTTGCACAAGGACATAGGTGTATTCATATTTAAAACAATAATCCACAGAAACGTCAATTTTGAAAAATATGTCAGTTGGTTGGTATTGTTGCATTGGGCTATTCAATTTTCTATATCAAGCCCTTAATATGGTTTTTAAGGATGTATAATCTTGCATAGATATACTTTAAGGGCATTCCTCACTCAAGTCACTGGTTTCTACCATTTGGGAACTTTTTTTTTTTTGGCAAGTGGCACCCTTCCTGTCCTCAATTCGAAAATAACCCCACATCTGGCAAATGATGAAGAAATTTTCAGACTTGAGTTGTTCGTCTCAAATAATATAGTGGTTGGATGAACACGACTCCATCGCGGCGATGTAATTTCGTCAATGAGAGAATGAACACTTGTGCCTTTTTCTCGGACCTTTTAACCCTCAGCCATAAAACTTTCGCGTCAAAGTATCGTGAAAAATAAAATACGTGACGCATTTGCTATAGTAAAATGCGTAATGCGTTTATTATTGCTCGTTCACCTAGGCGTTCCATCCTATTTTAATGCTTTCCACTTTTCAGCACGTAATTATGCGTCTGCAGCTTTACTGCTGGGTGAAAGTCTACGAAAGAAATATGAAATCTTACTCGGTCTCATACCAGGGACTTAATGCCATTTCTAAAGCCTTATTTTGATTCAAAATAAGTCGCAGTGTTTTTCTTTGAGGCAACAAATAACTTTTTCAATATTTAAAGTCAAATAACGTAAAATTACGTCAAATAACTTTTTAGGGTAAAAAAATGTCAAATAACGTCAAATAATGCCAAATGACTGATAATATGGAAAAACTTGGTGCATGTACTGAACTATACTGATCAAAATCAAATTTCATTGTTTTGTTTGCAAAGTTGAACGATAAGAACACCATCATTTCTTAGTAATGAATCATTATTTTATAATAGAATCATTAAGCTGGATTCACAATGAACTTTTTTTTTTTTTACTTTTGCTTTTCCTTCAAATGTTCAACAAATGTAAGCAAATGGAATTTTTGTGATTTTGTAGAATTTTGTATCCCATTCTCATCTCCTAAGAAAGGCAAAATGAAAAAGCAAAAGTACATTGTGAACTGGGCTTTAAAAGGTAACAAAAAAATCAACAACGATCATTACATAATCATGAAAAATCTCTTCACCAACGATTTTTTTATTTTTACTTCCCAAATTTTTGTCGTCAAATAATGTCAAGTAATTGTCAAAAAATGAATTATTTGACATGCGTAATTTTACAATAACTCCAGTTATTTAACGGAACAACACTGGACTTATTGACTTCATTCAATTAAATATATGTTGGTTGGCAGGAAAAATAAAAGTCAAGAAATTATTTCATAAATGGCCCTATTATTTTGTACATGGGTGTTAACATTTTTATTTAGCCAAGGTACGATATTAGCAAGCTGATGTCGCTGTTCAATAAATCAGAAAAGGTCCAGATAGAGGTAACCAAGACTAAATTATAAAATTTCAGTAGGTAGTAATTTTCATAATTTGAATAGGAAATCAGGCACAATTCAAGATTTGTAGCAAAAATTACTACAAAAAAATAGTGAAAAATAGCTGCTGGCTTTACTGAAGTTTCGTGAAAGCGAAAGATGAATTCTCTTTTACAACAGGAGATTATAAAAAGTATCCAAAAATGTTTCTTATAAAAACAAAATTGTTTGCATATGAAGCGCATAGGGACTTATAAATATTTCTTCATAATTCTTTCCTGAAAAATTTTACTTGGTTACTTTTCCAATTTTATAAGTAAATGTATAATGACGTCATCAACATCTTCTGAAATGTTATAACTAGTGTTCTATGTTATACATAGGTATGATGACATCATCATCTGTGTTTCCTATGTTATTTGTAAGAATGATGACGTCACCATCTGCGGTTCCTATGTTATACGTAGATATGACGTCATCATCTACGGTTCTTATATTATACATAGGTATGATGACGTCATCATTTGCAGCAGTATGATGACGTACGTCTCCTATGTTATATCTGGGTATGATGACGTCATCATCTGTGTTTACTACGTAATAAATAGGTATGATGACGTCATCATAACATTTGACTATCACAAAATCTTCAAATCCTATGTTATAAGTAGGTATGATGACGTCATCATAACATTGGACTCTGATGATGATGTCATCCTAACATTGGACTATCACGGAAGGACAAAAACTGGCGGACATTATGTTTTGGGCGGACATTATGTTTTGAAATTGACTAACGCCCAGCACAAAGAATTCATCTTCAATAATAAAAATGATATTAAAGTGCACTGCAAATGAAACGCTGTAGATTGTAGAACCAAATGATTCAAGTGCCATTTTCACGAAAAATGAGAGGGTGGAATATATTTGTTGGCACTTACGTCATTCGGTTCCACAGATGATACTCAAAGTTCAAAATTGTCTAAGGACCTATAGTACAAAGAGCCGTATAACGCACTATTTTAACAGAACCTAAGTGGAACGTTAAAAAAAAATTCTTACAAAGTGTTGATTGTCCATTTAGCACTGGTTGAAATTATTTTACGAACTGTTATAATTTTGGACTGGTCAATAGAATAAACAATTTTTTCATCTGCAATCGATTATTTTATGGATAAGATAAACCTGTACAAAATTGCATCAATAAATAATAAGAAATATTGGCCGTCTATAATTAGTAAAGTCAGAAGCTATCTAAAGAATGCTATCTCTGTTATTCCCTTAATACTCGAAGGTTAGCAGACAGCAGATTGTAATCTCAGTTATGCTGCAACGGTCAATCTGCTTCAACGCACCATAATCTCTGTTCAACTCTCCGTTAGGTAAACAATTCTTTTTCAGGTATTTGTAATCCCTCCACTGACGCTATAATACTTCAAAATATTCCATAACCAAAAGTAATTGTCTTCTATACACCAGTCAGTCGTATACATCCATTATTTGGTTGTTCTTATTTTGCGTATTATGTAGGTACATATATATCTATACTATTTATTTCCACTTCCTCGTGTAAATACTGCGACATCCATTTTGTTCGTACAAGGAAATCAAACAATTATATAGGGTTACGAAAGTTAGTGGAGACATCAGTTATGAATTCATACTCGTATACCAAACTTTTATCATTATCACCATAATAACTGGTACGGAAGACCGAAGCACTGACCTCTCAAATGGCCACCATATTCGATTATGAGGAAAATAAATTCGGTGATAACACAATAAAAACAGCAATCTAGACAGCAGGAAAAAAATGAGACACATACATATAGAAAAACATGTGGAATTTTTTCCTCCCTCTCTTAAAATCCTTTGCAAACCAACAACCCCTCCTTTCTAAACATTCTTTTTAGGTTCCGTTATAATATCGTATAATGCGAGACAATTCAGAGTCCTCAATTTAATTCGATAAAATTAATGTGTAATCAAACAGGTGATACGGGGAGCGGGGAGGGGAATGTCTTCGTAATTCAGAAAATTGACGTTACTTCGTCGATAATTGCGATACTATAAGTGAAGCATTAATCTCGTTTAAACCACATTCGACATTCTGTCTACCATTTTCCGGATATCTATCATAAATAGTCTGACACTCGAATTTTCTTAATGAGTAACGAGTATACAGTAAATGAAATTTCTTTTGAAAATTTGAATTTTTTCGTCGATACATAGTTGAAGTGAAAAGTTGGCTTTTTTCCATTTTACGTAAAAATTATTTTTCAAATTATAGTTACTGCCATAAGATGAAAGTAAGTTTAATTTTTTTCCCAACTAATTAATATAGCAGACGAGTGAAATTGGGTAATAATTTGAATGTTAATCAAAACTAAAGAGAAATAAGTGCAAAAAAAATTTTAATTTCGCGAATAGGTTGGAAAAAAAACTACTCATTTTCTACACATAGCTCAGGAGAATTCGTGTTTGGAAAAGAAAAAATTGGTACGAAAGGTTTTGAAAATCACCAGAAAAATAGTAAAAATTACTAAATTTCAAAAGGTTTATAATCATTTTTGCAGTAATTTTTCTACTGTATAATCACAAAATCGTCCCATTTTTCTCATAAAAAAAAGTAAAAATGACTTAATCATTATTTTTACCATGTGATAAAATTCGTCAACAACTCAATACGGTCTACGCGCTTCCATAAATTTTTATTCTTGTTTTAATTTTGAATTTTCACGACCTTTTTCAAGTCCTCTACAAAAATCTTTTTTGGGTGCAGAGAAACGGCTTGGAAGAATAACGATTGGGGTGGCGGAGGGGCAGAAGGGAATGTATTTAAAAGCATCTTCAGTGAATTTTACAGCAGTGAGTGTAGAACTCAGCTAATAAATGAAAAATGGTGCATGTTCTACAAGGAAATACAAAATCAAGATGAACGAATTAATGACTTGGAAATATCATTCTGCAACTGAAAAAACATATCACCCGTTTGAACACAAATCCTGTTGAGCTCTAAAAAATTACAACCAATTTTCTCGCTGATTATTAGGCCCCAAAACATTATTATAACTCAGTTTGATCATTCAAAGTGATTTTATTTTTGATACTTGTGTTCCCATTCTATCCATATATTTTAATAAAAGTATAGAAAATCATTACTTCGCAAGTGACCTGACACTTTTACTCATTTATACCTCCTCAATTTGCAATCAAACCAAAAATAAAGCATTTTAAGAATTTCAGTTCTGTCTTATTTAGGAAGTTTGGTAAACGTTTTTCTCGATTTGATCAAAATTTATTTTTTGCTGTCAAGTAAATTTGGAAAGGATCTCCTCAATTAGATCTCTCATCTATGCTAATTTCCCTTCATGGGTTCAGCTATGGAATTGCTTTTAGAAAGACCATCCTATTCAAGTTTTTACGGAATGAATAGAGTATTTAATACAGAAAATTGAAAATTTTACATTGAAGAAGAAAAGTTTGACTGCAGTAAAACCAACAAAAAAAAAGTCTGACACTTGAAAATTGTCAACTGATGAGCCTTCTGGCTGAAATGTTTAAAATCCTTTCCTCCACTGAATTAAATTCACTGTAAAGACTAATTTACTGTATATTAATTTGTTATTTACTTTCCTGCAAATAGAAGTAGCCTTAACTAGTTTATCCAATGTTCATATAGCAGCAACGTATAAGCTCAAGTTTGAAAACTAAAAACTAAAATAAAAAAACTGGAAGTTAATATAACGAGAATCATACGAAAACCCATCCTCACTCCAGTACTACGAGAGGGTGGGAGAAAAAAAGTTGGAAGGAAAAAATGTTAATTCTAACAACTCGAAAGATAAAAGACAATTTTCAACCAGGGTTCGTGTACTACTCGCTGAATATTTAATTCTATTTAAATTAATTTGTTAACGAGAGTACGTGGAAAAAGTCCCTGCCGCACGTTCTCCATCCTTTTGTCACATCCTTAACCCTGCCGTGTAATACCTGCAGGAAAATAGCGACGATAACGAGCTACCTTCTCTTTAATCGTGGAATAGGCACTCACCAAAGCACTTTTTTTCCCCCTCCAACCCTTTCTTCGCCAAATATAACGTTTCAGATACCGTCGCTTTAATTTCGTTTTTGAATACATTTTCCACAATTCGTGTATGTACGTGTGTTAGCAACGAGTGAGGGGTGCGAGAGTGTTTTGTACGAAAGGATGCTGAGAGCGAGTGAAAAAAAAAGTGCCATTTATAGACACACGCGAGTACGTGCACCGGTGTGGGAACGAAAGAGGAGTTACTAATTAAAATGTAAAATAAAATTAAGTAGTATAAATGCCCCGAGGGCTGGTTGAAGGTATAACGAGTACCTAAATTACAAGATACGATTCCATCGTTCTTGACAAATTGCCGTTGATGGCGTAACAATTACAAGTACTTGAGAGGATAAAATAAGGTACCTCAAGTCGACTCGAAATTCAAGTGCTTTTTCCTTATAGTGACTATATATACATGTGTGGGGACAATGTTAACTATTAAGCTAGACAGCTAAATAGAGATGCAAATATGTACGAGAATATATTCTAATTCAGTGTCCGCCACAAGGCAGGATGCTGCTACATGGTCGCGAACCAAACCGGTTCTGCATACTCGTAGATAGATGCAATGCGTCTATCGTACATAGTATGCAAATCATAAAACACTGCGAATTTTGTATCTGTCTCTCACAGACGACCATTGTTACCTGGGTGCTTATTTGTGTAACCAGTTACCCAAATAAGCTATGGCTGTTGTACAGACACAGCTATAACAAAAGTCTAGAGGATATTCATAGCTTCTTACTAAATTAGGTAGACTGGTTTTCCAGTATACCTAAAACATGTATTCTGCAACTGGACAGGAATTATCCCAATCCTACCTATATCTCCTACATCAGAAACAGTCATATTCTTTGTCTGATCCTATGAAAAAACAGTCAGCTTGGTCAAAAAGTCGTTACTTGATTGTCACTTGAAAGAATGGTCAGAAAAAATCGACTGATTCCCATTTACAAGAAATGTAGCGCAGTAATTTTTGCCAAAAATCGCCACTAAGGGCTAATATTCCAATCAGGTGTAAATTGACTGTTTACATTAGGAAATTTTTAACTGAAATTACGGCGCGTTAAAGGAGAATAGGAATTACAATCGGCAGTCTGCTAGCCGTCAATTAACGGACAAAATAACAGAGATAATAATTTTCAAGTTTTTGACTTCACCAACTATAAGTGACCAAATATTTCTCATTAAAATTGACGCAGTTTTATACAATCCTATCTTACTAATAAAATAAAAATAATAAACATTTAGAATAACGTACATCAATCACCTTTCAAACACAAAAATAGTGCATTATTTATGCTATCAACCAATCAGAAGTTATAACAGTTCGTAAAATAATTTTAACCAGACTAGATTGACCGGTAAGCTGAACCAATGCTTAACAGACCATTGACACTTTGTAATACCACATTTTTTTAAACGTTTCGTTGAGGTTCTGTTATAGTGCAGTTAGGTATATAGATTTCCTTTCTATTCAGCTAGCGAACGAATAATAACCAAACTCATATGAAAATAAATCTCAAATTCACTAATTTTAACTTCAAGGAAGATTTTATGCCATGCAAATTATAATAACCTACATTGTAAATGATTTCCTTGTTCGTTGGCAATAACGTACAACCTTATTACAGGGTTGTATGATTTTTTTAAAATTATGACGGTAATAATTTTTTTGACCTTAAATGACGGCCAAAAACAAGCGAGAAAGTGGCTGATTTTCTGTGTTCAAACAAGAGCGATAACCCAAAATTACTCGTGTTTTCTAATCAGTACAATATTTATTTAGATAAAGGTTTTCTCAATTGGTTTCTGTCAAATACAACATATTTTCAAACATCATTAACGAACGTTCATCATTTTATAGATTACTTTTTTTAAATCGCTATTAGCCTCATTATACTTAATAAATGATAACATTTTTAGGATAATCAATGACTATCATTGTCAGAAAAAAAAGTCAAGATTGAAAATTTTCGTTTTTTCATAAAATATTAGTAGCTAGACTATACGCGTATAAGGAATTGTAAATTAAGAAGAAAACCTGCTAAAAACGAGTAAAATCAGGTTAATCTTTTCCTTTTGTAAAAATTTTTCATTTTTTCGGAAATGTTAGCAATTTTCTTAGAGCTATCCTATCTTGCAGCTTCAAATACATATCTCTATTACCTAAATTGTGCGTATTGTTTTCAAGAATAAATTTATTAACTCTCTCCCCTCAAAGTCCACTTATAAGACCAAAATGAAAAATGATATAAAATTGATGAACCGATTGAAAGTTTGAGCAGAAATTTCTACACGAAAAAAGTACGAGTATTATACTAATCAAAGTGAAACATAAAAGTTTTTAAACAAAATAAGAAAACTAAAATCATAAATGATCTGTTATTACGGAACTCAATTAAATGCGATTCTTCGCTTGTAACTTGCATCATGAATTCAAATATTCGTTATCTCATAATAGGCAGATTTATTCAAAGGCAGATAGGATGAGCTTACATCATTTTGTAATTTAAAAAAAAATTATTATGATTCATTTTAAAAAATCGTGCTTCCAAATTGAAAATTGCGAAAAAGTTCAAAGCTGCATAGATGAAGTGTAGTTCTAGAAAACGTCGGTACTTTTCCCATCAAGCGCAAACCCTATACATGATGCACATGCACAATGTTGTAACTGCAGGCTTATCATGTCGATCCTTTTTTCGATCGAGACAAGAAAAGAAATTGTACCACATGCAACATTGGTACGTCAGTTTAGAAAGAATTTTTCATCGTCACGTAGTCAAGGCGATAATCGTAGACAAAATCAGTTTCCTATAAATCTCGTTTTTTGGGCCATTTAAAAACCCCTTAAGATATATTTCAACTTGAAAAAATAAAGAACTGCGGCCCTTTAGAGGACACAATCGAGAGTAACTCGAACATTCATGTAGATAATGTAATTTTGTATCTAGGGTGGGGACCAAAACAAGTAGTACGTGCTCGTCTTTTTAGTGTACAGTCTACAGTACAGTCTGTAATAAAAAGCCACCTTTGTAAAAATGACAAATAAAAACAAATCTACCCATACGTTCAATAAGTTGTGATTTGTAATTCTTGAAAATATTTTTCTTACAGCTCTCAGTGATACTAATATTCTTCATGGCATATGGAAACCTAAGTGCGTATCCTTCATTTCCAACGTGGAAAGTGTACCACCAAATTCAAGCTAACGCCTGCCTTTCGACCGAAACTGAGGTGAGAAATAATTTCATTTTTTGTTAAGGTGGCAACAAACTCAACTCAATCAACTTGTACTAAGATATTGGAAAAAGAATTTCTAAATTTTCAACGCGTAACTCGGAAATACAGGGTGTGAAAAAATGACCGGCTACATTATTGTTTTTTAAATTATGCGAGTATTTTAGAAGAAAGCTACAGGCATGCGGGCGGTTTCAAATTAAAATCCATACATTTTACTTAAATGTTGACCATTTTGCCTCACACATTCTCGAAGGTACGAGTATATAAAATCCAAATTTTATAAACACTTTGCTACGCAACAGTCACATTATTTTGCAATTTTTTTTTCCATTACCGTCATTTGCCAATGGCGGACACCTTCCCAATAGCGGTCACCTTCTTTTTCATTTTTGTATATTTAGTGTTTAAACCGACTTATAATGAAACTGATGATGTCACATGGTAGCTGTTACCCATGGTAATGCGTTCAATCACTCAGTTAAATTTTTGCTCCATCCAATAGAAATATTTGGCCATTAATTATGTTCTTGTCAATTAAAATATTCAGTTTCGTAATTATTGCAAAGAAAAAGATTAGATAGTAAACATTTTTAAAACTGATAATTATCTATTCCTGTGATTATTAAATAATGTTCCTTCAAAGCATCAATGATCCTAAACCATTACAAACATTGAATTTTACAGTTTTAGAATTATTTCATCTGTTTCAAACGTTTTTTTTGAGGGTGTCCGCCATTGGCATAAAAGAAATATCAATTTTCCAATGGCGGACACTGGTGTCCACCATTGGAAAATTCAGTCTGTTCGAAGGTTTCCAGTAGCGGACACTTGATTTTATGCACAACTTGAGGCTGGAATAAATCCTATACCTACCATAAACCCAAGGTATGAAGCCAAAGGATGACTGCCATGCCTTGTGACATCATTGAGTTTAGTTGGATTTGTTTTTTTTTTTGTTCATTTAATTATTTGAATAATGAATATATCTACACAAATGTGCATGGTAAAATGTTTTCAATTTGTTTTTTATCCAGTTGTCTCTATAAGTGGATGTATGGAGGGGAGTTGAGCCCCGGAATGGACAGAGGGTAAAGCCCCTTACTAGTCAACATCATAATTGAAAAATATAATAACAATTATTCACGTTTTTTTCTACATTACAAATATTTTTCTAGGTGTCCGCCATTGGTGTGTCTGCTACTGGAAAAATGAAAATTTTGATGTCCGCCATAGGCAAAATTTAGATAGTTGAGAAAAATGATAGGGTGTATTATGTGTATGGGTTACGGGGGCCAAAAGGGGAGAAGTTTTTAGAAGAAGGTGGGGGCAAATATTCAAGGCATCAAACAAAATAATTGAACCATTTTTCAGCAAGCTATGAAAAAATTAAGGAAAAAAATGCCTTAAGATGTCTGCCATTGGCAAATGACGGTATATACTTCGAGATTGGGTGAGAATGTGCGACATTTCCTCAGCAGGGCGAGGAGGGAAACTCCCCACAGCTGATCCGAGAAATAAATTACTAAAATATAACCACGAAGCGAAGTCTTTAAAAATTGAGTTTTATGTCTTCGAAAAAGGGCTATAGGTGAAATATAGAAATAAAATTATATTTCTCAGAAGGATAAATTTCAAGTACCTAATCGGAAAAACGAATTTAGCAATTCCCTATATTACTGTTTAAGTTGGAAAAATAATTTCATTTGAGTGTACAATTTTATTTACCCATAAAAATAAAAAAAAAACCAATTCTTTATGAAAAACTTTGAATGATTAAATTTTTTGACAGATTGATGTTCAAGATGTTTGTCAACGCTGTGCTAAAGAAACCAAATCGGATGTTGTTTACTCGATGTGCTGTAGCAATCAAGATGAAGCTCAAACTTGGTGTCTCAAAGCCATTCACTACGGATCATAAAGCGACTGATAGCTTTGGTATGTCTAATACATTTTTAGCAGCGTATCCATTTAATTTTGCGCCGATATTTGGCCTCTTTTCTCAGATGCATTATGCCAATAATTAGCTTCATAGCTTGGAGAAATAAAAGTGATTAAAGAAGAAGAAAAAAAGTTTGTTTTCTGTGAAATGAAATTTTTAAAATTTTTTCCATCGATATATTATTGTAAAATTAATTGAAAAATATGTCACTAAAAATTTCTTCAAAAGCACAATTTGCCTAATACTGCCTGTTGGATAATAGTCCAGATCACAAATATTTAGGCATTGAAAATGTATTGGGGAGGGGGGTTAAAGATGCTAGTAATTTTCAAGTGGGATGCATCATTAGACATATATTTTTGGGTGCTGGATCTAAATTTCAAATCAAATTTTAGCTATCTACTTTCCAGTTAATTTTTTTGCAACGTATTTGGTATCGAAATTATGTTTGGAAAAAAAAAGTTGGCAATGTTGAGCATTACTTTTTCAAAATTGTAATTCTGACTTTTTTTACTTGAATATTTCTATGCTCCCTCTGAGAGCAGATCTCTTACTCAGACTCATAGAATATACGATGCACTTGACAGGTTTAATGAGTTAGTGGCTTTGGTAAACATTTTTATTTACTCTCAATCATGCTCTAAAAAAGTGGACAATATTGGGGACCTCTACCTTATCTTACGTCAGCAAGGATCAAAAGTGAGTAAACATGCTCAGGAATTTGCGGAAAAACACTCACTGTCGACCTTTGATAGGTAGTACACTATTATTTCTTCAATTTTCTGGACTTTTACATTTTCTGATAAGAAATCAACAATTTTCATGACCTATAAACACTCCGGTGCCTTACTTATATCAACATAAATCTAATCAACTATTCGTAGTCAATAGGAATTTCATCATTTTTGGTAATAAAAGCCATGAAATAACTTTTTCCACTGCACTTTTACTTATTATGAGTACCTGTATCAAACTATAAGAAACACGTGTTTTTATTAAAATAAATTGTTGATGTTTACAAAGTTACAATACAACCGAAAACAGTTGGATACCTAATTGATATTGAATATTTTTCTTTCCGACCAATCTTGTACAACATTTTTATCCTTCAAAATGTTACACTTTTCGTGAAAACAACTTTTTGTTTTTCAATCAAATATTATTTGTCACAAATTCACGCAAAACAGTTTTAAAAGCCAGATACTGTGACGAAGAAGGGAGCACATCAAAGGTCTGTCTGGGTATAAGGAGAGCTTCTTTCTTATGGGGGAGGTGATGAAGAAGGAAGTTGGGGAAAACAAATCACCTGAGAGTGAGTTTGCCCGTATAAAATGTCATTAGATTATTCCAGTGTTTAATTCTCTTCAGGCATACACACTTTAATTTTCACACAGTTCCAATTTAAGTGATTAAGTTTCATAATATTCCTCCGAAACAAAAGAACCTAACAAACTCGTAGATTTCATACTTAAAACATTTATTTACAATTTTCACTGTTGAAGACCGCGTTGGCTGTGGGTCAGTAAGAATAGAGCTCCCTTTTAAGCATAAAAATCTCTTCCTCCATGTAGGTAATTAATTTAGGCACCTACATTTTATGCTCGTTTCCATCACGCGAATGAAAACATGCACACCTTTTATCACCATTCAGCAAGTGAAGATTTTTCAATTGAACCGACAAAAGCTGTACTTTATGTACGAGTATTATATTTTGTTTAATGTTACTCATTCGAATTATTTTTCAATCCCGGAAGAAACATTTCAAGTAAACATATTTTCCTTGAATATAATTACGATTATCTTTTGCGGTAGTTGGAAAAATAATGCTCTAGTTTTACTAGAGTAGGTAAATATCTACAAACAGTGTCAGTCAATGAGTAAATTCATACATTCCATAATTCTTATCTTTCAAAAGGGTAAAAAGCATTGTTAATATAGTAACTGAATAAAAAATAACACATTCACAGTCCACTTATTTTTGAAATACTACCTACGTTCGTAATAAAATTATAGCAGGTGATAACCCAGTTAGCTATATAATAATTAACTTAAGGCAATTATTTTTGATCAGAATTTCATGTGAGAATTATGTTTTTTTCGACTTATTATGTCTATGGTGAAGCAATAGACAAACAGAGAATAAAATTTGTTCCAGAGACCTCTAACTTTAAACGCATATTACTATATCAACGTAACTTCATCGTTTACCTTCGATAAATTTTAACATAGAAATTTTTTATTATTTTCAGATTTATGCGTTTTCAGGATTACCTTTAAATGTCTTCCTTGTGCCAGAAAGGAATGTGACGTTATACAGGAGGCTGTTGGCTCCGACAAATACATTTTTTACTCAGTGGCGGAGCTAGAGGAGGAGGGTGGACGGCGGGTGGACAATGGCCCACCCCAAAATAATTCTGGCCCACCCAAAAATTTTTCCAGAAATGAACGAAAAATCGGGGGGGGGTGAGAGAAAATTATCGAAGAATAGAAAAAAGTATTAAAAAGATTTTGAATAAAAAGTTTTGGGTTTTCTAGTCAATGGCAGTTTAGCGGTGTGGTGAAGAAATTTTTGTTGAAAAAAATAACCCGAATAAGAAACGGTTTTTTTTTTTTAGGGGAGGCGGGGACTCGTCAGTGAGTGAAAGGGGTCCGACCACCTTTGTTTTTGGACGTTGAAATTTTTGCCAATTTTTTGTGGCCCATCCAGAAAAAAAGCTGGCTCCGTCACTGTTTTTACTGGATTAAGCATGGAGGAAAATATCCCCGCACTGCTTCGACTCGCTTCGAATGGAGAAAGAATTCAAATTGAAAGACAAGAAGCTGTGATACAATTACAAAATTATGTAGAAATAAAGACGTGATTATTATTAAACACCTATATCTATTCTTGATTATTTTATTTCTCCGTAATAACAAAAGTAATAATTGATACTAGCATCATACAATGCAATTCAATCATTTTATTCTTATTCGATTCTCAATTATCTGCATTTGAAATGAGCAACTGTGGCGTACCTAGGTCAACATCCGGGGCGAGGGAGGTTCAAATAGCCCAAATGCTCCAATTTTTACCCTCATCACTGGAGCGGAGTAACAAGGTAAAAAAACAGAGCCCACAAAATGGGGAAATTTCCCCCAAAAATGACACAGAAAAAAATGAATTTTTTGATGCTTTTTAAATGAAAACTTCTGATAAGTTAAAATTTCATTCTTTTGTTAGGCATAAAAATGTTAAAACTGTTCAAGAGATGAAAAAAACTACCTTTGACCTTTGATGGTCAAACACCATGCCAAAGGTACTCGAGTTTGTAATACATATTTTTTGGCTCCTGGGCAAGTTGAACTTTCAAACCCTTCAGCTGGAAAGCTACTGAAAGGCAATACTCAACAATAACGATACAATGCACCAACGTGTAGTGTTGTCGGAGGAATTCCAGGCAATAGATACTTTTGTATTTATGTTACCGTTAAAATATTAATTCTAGTTAATGTATGAAATCACCAGTTAATTCATGCTTTAACGGGGTAGGTGTGTAATCAAAATACTTTTACACTTTAACTAGTTATTTCATACATAAACTAAGGGTGTTCCATTGATGTTTGTAAATAGCCTGGCTATCTTATCTAGACAATCAGACTTGTGTTTGTTTCTTGTTGTTATGTGTATTTGACATAGCCTAGCCTACCTTTATTATGTGCATTCAGTTGGTTCTTGATCTTGTTTTAATACACACTATTTTTGTGACCGCTATTTGTTAAATCATAAAATTGACCGTTTATAAAAAATTTTATTATAAAAGTACTGTTACAAATGTAAACAAAACTTAATTTAAAAGTACTAGATGCAAAATTAGGGAAGACAAACCAAACACGTTATTTATTGCATTGCAACAGCTGTTACTTCCATGGCATTTAGAGTTACATTTTATTCCGTTCTTGACGCACAAACAACGCTTATTTATAGACTTTTGCATGCAGTGACATCTCACAAAGCCTTGACCATTACCTGTAGCTTGTGAGGAAGCCACTGATTGTAGCAAAATAGTGACGGAGGTAATGGGTACTTCATCAAGCTGGACAAATTGTTTGTGGCTGAGAGTAAACTGGGAGCAAGCGTACAGAGAGTTTATGATTCCTTCTCTGGTTCCTAATTTGTAAAACCCATCTCCAGTTTTTTCAATTACGCATGCTAAAATGCTCCTCAGGTCTGTTTGCATCTAGTACTTTTAAATTAAGTTTTGTTTACACTTGTAACTGTACTTTTGTGATAAAATTTATTATAAATGGTCCATTTCATGATTTAACTAATCGTATCTCGTCAATTTATAGAATAACTAGGTATTTCATACATTATCTAGGTAGACTGTGAAAAATTTTCATACTTTAACTGTTTTGCCGTTAATTTATAAATTAACCAGTTATTTCATGCAATAACGACAGTAACACTTTAACGGTAACATATACAAAGTTAGTTGAAAAATTAACCTCGTTCAACTTATTTTTGTGTTGCCTCTACTGGATGCATTGACTTACAAATACAGTTATAGCCCTGCTAGAAGGACGGAAAGTGCTCGAATTGAGCCATCTAGTGCTTGGTATCTTGCCTTAAGTAGTTAAACAGTTTCGCTCGCTCAATCATTAAACACTGGGGCTTTCAACAAATCAAAGAGATTCAAAAATATTCTGGGGCTAGAGTCAAATGTGGAGCAAACGGTTTTTCCTCCGAAAACATAAATCATAGGTACGTCAAAGAAACACCTATCTACCAACCACGGGTTGATATTTACCTTATACGTATGATTCAGTTCAAAACATCATGAAACGAAACTCTCACGAAAATACAAATACCTACTTGTGGAAAATCTCATTGTAATTAATTTTATTTTTTCTGGTAACTAAGAACCTGACTTATCGCACCTAAGTCGATATGTTGCCCACACCTAAAAATTAAATTTTTTGTTTCTTTCTATCAAGTACCAGCATGTTACCCGTATATAATCCGTCTTTCTTTGGAGGTACTAAATTGAATTACCTTTTATAAAAAATATGAAGAGGTTGCGTGGTGCTTTCCGCTAAATTTTTCGGTTTATTTATGCGAACGTCGAGAGAAAATGAAAAGAGAGGGGCGAAAAATTGTAAGTACGACAAAAGACACCACGAACCCTAAAAATGTCTCTGCTTTTACTCAATGAGACGATGGCGATGGTAAGTGCTCGCGACTATGACTTATCACATCTAACTGACGAATCTTATTTTTATACTCAAGAGTTCAGGGGTATTGTTGTACTCACCAGTTTCGCCTTCATTGTTATAAAAGGATCCGCGTGGTTCTTGAAACTTTCATTCTTGTTTGAGAGGAAGCTCATTTTACAACCTACGGACAAAGAACAGGAATTGGTAGAAAAAAATAGGATTTTTTACAGATTTACAAAGAACACAGAAAAACATTTTTCATTGAAGAAATGAAAGAAAAAACAATAGAAAAATGTATGTACACAGGATAAAGGGGCTTCTTACCCCCTATTCGCTTACGAGCTGAGGTCAATGATAAATTAGGAAACAACCATTAGTAAAAATTCATTTCTCTACCGAGGATATGGGAGATTCTACAAGTATGTTGTATTTCTGTCTCAGCTGAATAAGTGGAAATAAAATGTTTTCAGGACAAGCAGCAGATATAGCAGAGTTAACAGACACAGACAGATGATTTAATGAGATTAGGTCACCTCCTCGCTGTTGCATAGATTGTTGCGAACAAAAATATCCACTCGATCAAAATAAAATTATCAGCTACGTTTTACCATTGATAATAAATCATCTTCAAGTTGATATTAATTTACCTGTTGAGGTAGGTAATTAACGAGTACCTATTTCAAACGATTCGAAATAAAATGATTTCCATTACAGATAAGATAATAACAAAACTACTCTCAAAGATTTATATGAAAGCCAGTTAAAAGTTGAAATATTCGCTGATTTATTTCTTTTTAACCCAGAGATTATGAAACAAATTCCTCAAAATCTAGTTTTATTATGCCAGTCAGATATGGGTTAATGTACGGAATAAGACAGTCTCTTTGACAACATAATGTAAGTTTCATTTGTGCCAAGATAGATACCAGAAAAATTAAACTTTTCAATCATCTCATCATACCAGATACTTTCTTCCAAATATATAAATCAAATCTAATAAAATAAGACTGACAATAGGGGCAAGAGTATAAAAAAGAGAACATCGCAAATAATTTTATTTAAAAATCCAACACAAAAAAGTATATTTGTTCAACAAATAAGTACCTGAAAACCGTACAAAAAGACGAATACGAAAACCATTGAAAATAACCACAGAAAATTGAGCAATAAAAATAAAATGGTACCTTTAGTTAACACTTGAATCGTCAGCCTGCAGTTGTTTCATGGCCATACGCAGGTGCTCCATCGTTACAATTACACTTTGGTCTTCTTGAGAGACTCCTGAAAAGGAAGTACATAAGACTCATTGTTATAGATATAAATTAAAATGTTTAACCATTGGAAGAAACTGAAAAAAAAAAAATTACCATCAGAATCGGTCGATTTGATCAGCTGACGAGCAGCATTTAACCAAGCATTTGAACAAACGCCATAAAAATCGGCTCCAGTAACGCTACGTAATGGCAACTGTTCCACTAGTTTTCCAAAATCAACATCTGCAGCTAATTTGAATCTGTTAACAGAAATAAAAAAAAGAAAGGAGATAATTTAATAGTTGGTACAACATAATTATACGAGAGTCTTTGCTCTCATTTGGGCTTACTAGTATCAAATAAAATTCAGGTCCGATTGAATAAAATAAACCTAATATTTATAAGTAAACTGGAATTTGCATACTTTTCATAACCCAATCAGATAAGATTTTCCGTAATGAGACTTCGGTGTAACTATGTGAAAAATAAAGGCTATACTCATTTTCATTTCATTTCGTAACAAATGCTGGCTTTTTCAAGGAATTTATAACTCTTTGCTTTCATTATGTGGTGTTGACCTGACCTGTATTCCTCGGTACACAACTTTAAGGAAATTTTCAAATACAAAAAAATACAATTAAAATCTGGCATACTCAGTTTAGGTAGGTACCTCATTAAAAAACTTTTGCAAAATTAAAGCAAAACTCAATGACCTAATGATGATCGTTTCAGAAAGATGAAACACGAAAACGAAGAGATAAAGAAAATGATAGAGCAGCCATTTTCTACGTATAATACAGACACGCAAATCTATAAGAAAGAGAAAAAAAAAGAAGACGACTGAATATTGAGATGGCCTTTGAAGAGGTTATATTTTGCCCTGATTACCAAATGAACCAATTAATCTTTGATAGAATACCATCAACCAGTATTACTAATTAACGTCGAACGAATTTGAGAAACTTTTTTTAAATGTTACTTTGTACGTTTTGTGGCATAAATTCGCGGCATAAGGCGGCACTGTGGGAACGGAACGAGCTACAGAAACATTGACTCCGTCAAGGACGAAAAAGAAAGATTAGGTGTAAATAGACACACCTTGAAGAATAAGAAGGTCAAATTAAAAATGTTAAAGACTAAGTAAACCAGGCCATAAAATAATATATAGATGGGGTGGTTGGGTGGTAGGGAGGAGGAGTTCATCATAACTCTGGCAATTTTAACTTTACTGATATTACCATAATTTCAAAGTTTTTTACTCCGATTATTATGAAGTACCATTAGCTTTATCTAATTAATTATGGTAAGAGGTTTAAAAAATAAATAAAAAATAAAAGTAATGAATAAAATTAATAAAATCTGTTCAACGTATAAAAAGTTACATTCGCCCACAGCTACCAAGTACCTTTCTGAAATAAACTTCGATGTCAACGCCAAAAAAAAAAATTATTACCAGTGTTTTCAAACGATCTTATGCACACATAATTCTTTTCAAAGGCCACAATGCCACGGTCCTTGTAGTTTTAGCTGGTATCAACGACTGGTGCGTTTGTTTAGGCACTGAATTTATAAATGTAATTCGAAACTGATTACCTCAGTTTCTGTCAATTTGGATTCGTTTCAATTTGAATCAGGTTTCTCAAAAAAATAAAAATAAAAACCAGAAAAACGTTACATTCATTTTACCGAGACAGTTTTAACTACATACACAATCTGTAGATTTTCCAGTATATAATTCTCTGTTATAATAAATTTGGAGTAATTAGAGAAATTGGACCTACATTGCGCCGGGTCCCATACACTATTTGCAGTTCCTTAATAAGTCTCAAAGTTGGTTTACTTTCAGGAATATTCTACAGATTTCCATCAGTCACAAAGCCATTAATTTTTAATTACCAATTAAAAATTTTAGCTTTCACCAAAACAAGTTCTCATTATGGATAACAGTTTTTGGAGGTGCTATCTGAAACCAATGAAAGTATTCGATAGGTAATTAACCTTCTTGAAAGAAAATTATGATTATCACTTCTTATGAAAAGATCTTTAAGCTCATCACGTTATTCGATTTTGGATGATTTTTTTCATTGCTGATAACTTTTGCCGTCCTTGATCGTGGTTATGCAACTTTCCTAATGATTATGAAGGCCATTTAGCGGACGATTCAGGAGGCACCAACAACGGTTCTGTTTCTAGTACAAAAACTTATATGGGTCCAATAGTACAAAAGTAAAAAAAAAAACTTGATATATCTCACACACGCTGTAAATACGAGTAGGTAATAAAAATTATAAACACCAAATCCAGACAAAACTTCCGCATGTCAGAAGAATTTTAGAGACTTACGTTTTGAATTTGAACACGCACTGAATACGTGAAAACCGTACGAAACTGACTAAAATAATAATATCTATGTTACAAATGTGCATGTCTCATAATTTCTCATGGATTATTATCGATAATTATAATTTTATTTATTCGCTGCACTTAGTACAAATACGATAGAGTATAGTACGTATGGGCTACTAAATGATTACCTTTGAACGTCAGTAATTAACTACTTACTTCCTGGTTAACGCTTTCAGAATGTTTATTTTCGACTCGTTATCATCACATCTTCCCACAAATAACATTTTATCAAGCCTGCAAATGAGAAAAATAAATTAAAGGCTGCAAATGCACGTCGAATTCTTAACGATATTTGCATCTTTCAACGATTAAAGTTCGTACTTGAAAATTCAGGGCATTATTCAACATAAGTAATAAAACATTATATTTTTGTGAAAATACTTTTCAAAAATCAATTCTTTATCGATACAAATAGCTTTTAACGAACTTCGATGCTTCGTAAAAAAAAGTTGGAGATTCCCAGAGATAATCATATTACTTATCAATTTTTCATAAAGTCGTCGTGAATAATTTCAGATAACAGCTAACAGATTTGTTGTTCACAAGTTTCACATACTGATGTATTCACGTGATAAAAAAATTTACGAGTTTCGAGGAAAACATCTGTCTTTTGCAATTAGTAACTTTTTTGAAATACATATTATTATAATTTTGGAACAACACAAAATTGAAATTATCTCCCAGGCATGGTTTTTCATAAGACCTCACCTACCTTCAATTTTTCCCAATTTCGCCCCTGAATTTGACGATAGTAACTTATTTCTTTTGCCTTCTCCCCAAGAAATGAGCGTGGTTCAAAATACGAAAAGTGAAAATCACATAAAAACTCGCTAAACGGACAATACCTATGATTTTGTTTAGTGACTCAAAGTTGAAATTAATGAACTTTTTAGCAAAAGATGAACAAAATAGTATTTTTAAAATTGAAGGATATGTGGCGGATTATGTCTTTATTTTAGTAGAATTTTATATGAAACAGTCGATCGAAGAAAATGAAATTAATAATAAAATAACATGAAAATATCTACCTTCCTGGACGGAGAAGGGCAGAATCGATCAGATCAGGACGATTAGTAGCTGCCAAAATGAAAACACCGGTGCTCTTTTGAATTCCATCCATTTCAGCTAATAACTGAGATACCACCCTAAGAAAAAACAAAATTAGAATTGTCAACATCAAGTTAAAAAAAATGTACTTAACCAAATTTTAAATCTTTGGCATTTAGAGAAAATGCATCTTGAAAAGTTGCCAACTTTGGCTCACTACTTGCGAGCGACTAGAACTTTTCATAAGTCAATAAGCAAAATGCCTTAATAAGGATACTGTTCTCCTGTACCATAAAACTGAGGGGAATTCTTTGAATAAGGGCAGACTTTTTCCAAACCTTGATTTTTTCTACTTTTACGAACTAATTGGACCATCGGAAGTCAGAGAAACCAGTCAAAACAAACAGCAGACGTGAGATGCGTCTGCTGATGGTTTTCCAAAAAATATGTAACGTTCTTGTACTTCTTTTGGAATATTGTGACTAACTTTTCTTACCTGTCCATAACGCTGCCAGAACCTCCACTCTGACCACGTTTCGGGGCTAAAGAATCGAGTTCATCGAAGAACACGATACATGGAGCAGATTCACGAGCTCTAGCAAACACTGAAAAAGAAAAACAAACTATAGCAACGATAAAATGTTGAAAAGGGACAAAAAAAAAAGAAGTTGAACGTTTTGTTTCCTATCATTTTCGGTGAATGTAATGAGAAAGGTTACAAGAGGGTTAGAACGTTAAGAGGTCCAAGTTGAAAAAAAATTTCATTTTTAATTATAATGGTAAAATAAAAAGAAAAAAAATTACGAAAAATAAAGAAACAGTTAAGATTAAACTGATAGCATTTAACTAATATCGTTTCGTCAACTCAGAAACAATTTCAATAAACGCTGACGACAGGAAATTAAAATTCAAAACAAGAAGCTGGAATATTAAATTTAGTTCGATACTCGTTTCGGGAAAGGGAACACGCAGAAAAAGTTCTTTAAATTAAAATTTAAGATAAATTTTTCCTTTTTTCCCCCTCCAATCTTTGGAATTTAAAGAATACTTGATAAAATTATAAATTGTCTACTTCAAAAATACCTTCACGAACATTTTTTTCACTTTGTCCCACGTACATATTCAGTAGTTCGGGTCCTTTGACTGATAGGAAATTGTACTTGCATTCGGTTGCTATCGCTTTGGCCAGTAAAGTTTTACCAGTTCCAGGTGGACCATGCAGAAGTAAACCTAAAAACAATTATTTCAATCAACATATCATTTTCCTAGAGATAACATGGGTAGAAAATTACACACCAGCAAATTTGTCAGCGTTCCAAAACAAAGCATTAAAAAAAAATTATTTCATCAAAAATAAAATGTGTAAAAAATTGTAATAATAAAATTTTCAACTATGCTCATGTGATGAGTGGTGATTGTTGATGGTGAAATTACAAAATACAGTTGCATGTAAAAGCTTATACATGTAGAAACGCTGGCCTTTCACCCGAGTTATTCTAATAAAATTAGTTATACAATCTTACAGCGGTATTTTCGTACCTGATCGAGAAAGACCTTGCGATGAAAGTGGAGTAAAAAGGGAAGACAGAATTTCCTCTTTTAAATCTGTCAGTCCACCAACATCGTCCCAAGTAACATTCGGTATTTCAGGAGCACCAATGGAATCCGCATAAGAAGCGTTCATTTCGTCTGTAACAAATGATCTTGAGGTCAGTGTGACAAATGTAATAGTCAATGTCAATATGAAACCCTATTCAATTTTAGTAAAACTAAAATGTCACATTTTTTATCTGATTTTCAAATTTGAACTGTATTAGTTTCAGTTATTCGACAAATAATTAAATTCATCTGAAATATAAAACTCAAATCACGATAATAATCAGGTGATTAGGAAGAAATAGAATCATACCGAAAATCACAGTAATACCTCAATCAGAGGTCGATTTCACGAAAAAAACAAAAATCAAAATTTACCTAGTTTAATATTTGAAAAATTATTTTATTCATCATTAGTGACAAACTCGAGATTAGTAACAGTGAAAGAAAATATCCCCGGCATGCTTTTTCAAGGAAAAACATTTTTTTTCAACATAAGCTGAACTTGTCATACTGGAAGGAAGAAGCTGTGTTCTTCGAAATATAAACTGAGTAAACCAGGGAAATTAGAAATTCATGAGTTAAAATACATTAGATACCCTGCTAAACTTACCAATCGCATCAACGAAATCTTTGAATTTCAAATGATACACAGCGTCTCTAATAAAGATTTCAGCATCTGTAGCTGACTTACGGAAATGAACTCTGAAATGTGAATAAAGAAAAAAAAGTTATACGAATTTATTAGGTTTGAGTAGATTAAACTCAAATTCTAATTTCAAAGCGACAGTTTAAACTCACATGAAGGCCCGTGAAACTAACTGAATTAAATCAGCAAACACAAAATTGGCCGTAGAACGAGCAATTTCTTGTAGATTATCACAACGAAGACATGATTTACGAAGAATCCAATTTAACAACGATAATCGTGATTCATAGTTTAAACTAGAGATTCGAACGACTTGTAAAAATATTCGTTGTAAGGCTGATGATATTTTGGTTTCGTTAGATGTGCTACAGAATACGATGACAGGATACTCAGACTGTAAAGATTTTATTCCCCTGACAAAGTGATCGATTGTACGATCGTCGTTATTCCCGGATTCATCTTCGCACAGAGCCTACAAACGATAAATAAAAAGCTATTAGAAAATTGATTTCATCGAAAGATAAAATTGTTGAATAATAAAGTAGCTGTCTAGGATGGAAGGATTCGAGTAATTTACATAATTTAAAAATAACTCAACTTTAAGATAGAAGAACTCACTTCTATGTTCCTGAGGTGCAAAATACATGGGGATAGACTCGTCACTTTTGTAAGTACATTTGTAACAGCCGATTCTGTTTGAGCTGGTTGACTGTTCTGCAACAGCATACAGTTTTCATTGCAGTATCGAAATCCATTCTGTTTGGCAACCGCAGAAATTAACGTCGACTTTCCAGTTCCACTTTTACCACTCAGCAGAAAAATAGGTGAAAGTTTCAATCCTGAGAGAAAAAATATTTTTTAATGCGATACGTACAACCAATGCAAGTGAAAATAAAAATCCCCCAAATAATTACTTCTAGAATATCAAACTGAACTAACTACTCGGTTCTATCAGCAAAAATGGTGTTATCATTCTCTCAATTTCGTTTTTCAGTTCATCGAAACCATCTGGTAGAACATTGAACAATGATTCTGATAGTGTATCCAAACTGATGTCAGTATTAGTGCAGTCTACAAGAACAGTAGGAATGAAGCAGGATGTAGGTGAGACTAGATGAAGAGTAGTGTATTCGGTATTGATGAAATATCCACAAGTGACATCAGTGTCTTCGAATGGAGGACCTTCTAACGAATCGATTTTGAAATAAACGTAACTCAGATTCCATTTGGAATACAGCAATTCAGGACAATACGAAGAAATATCTATACAAATAATATCGGATGTATGAAGGTAACGAGAAGTATTGAAATAGTTTTTCAAACATAAATCGATGGCTGAATTTTCGATATCAGCGTACGACTGAATTAAAGCAACTTTAGCACTATGGGCATATTTTGGAGAGAATTGTCTGGTTCTATCGTACAAGATGAGTTTCGGATCTAACGGCGGCTTTGATAAAGCTAAACTGCAGGCGTTTAAATTGTAAAGATTGGTATTAGTGAGGATAGCTGTGTTCTCATAGTGACTGCTGACTGTGTAAGTAACGAAACGATAGAATTTACGGCCGTTGCAGCAGATAACAGCCCAAGCAGGTTCGCTGGTTAACGATTCATCGTCAGTGGAACTGACAATGATACTGGAATTCTCATCAGAAAGGCTGACGTATTTAAAATTTCGAACGATGTTAACGAATATCAATTCTGATACTGGAAGTGTATCCATGAGCAATTGATTCTGAAACAGAAATGCATTGTGAATTCATGAAAAAAACGTAACCGAACGTACCTTTGGTTTAGTAAAAGAGAACTTACTTTCTCTGACTGCTTGTAGCTATGGTGCTCGACAGTTACGAAGAAAGATCCAACATTTTCATGATAATATTATAATGGACATGGGTGAGCGTAATGAATTAGAAACGAGAGCTAATGGACATATAGATACGTTATTATATAACCAACAATGCATGCAACTTTAGTAACTTATTAAAGAAATGAGATTACGAGAATATTTCAATTCAAAAATGGAAAATCGCGGTTTTAGAATGATTTTTGGTGATTTTAGAATTTACGATTTTTGATAAGGATGCGAAACGAAGAAAACAGAAAAACAGTGTTGCCCTGAGCCGAATCGTAACAATAACGTAAGTTATAAGGGTGGGTTTTTGTTATTGGTTGGACAACACTGTTTTCAAAAGTTCACAGCACTGCAGACGACCGATCAATATTCAGTGAAAGCGTAAAAAAGCTCGACAAAGTTTATCCACGACAGACTTAGCTGTCGTTTTTCTATTTCAGTGGTAAGTTCGGTGTGAAACGAAAGCTCTGTTCGGTCCACAAGTTTTCAGTTTAGTGAACTGTGATCGGAGTTTCTAATTATTTTTGTGGTGACGAATAAATTGACGAATATCGAAGTGTTTTTAAGGGGTAAAAATTTAAAATTCAACCAAATATGGACGGCGATCGAACATCCGGTGACTATTTCATTCTATAGTTTTACTCGTGGTCGCAAATTGTTGGTGTTTGGTGCCTCTTGAGATGTTTCATCTATGGCCTGAAGCTCTTTTGTTGCATTCCAAAGGCGAATTCGCCATTAAGGTAAGTACCTTGCTGGGATAATGGGGGGAAAATATCTGAAAACAGTTCTTTGCATGAATGAAATTGAACATCTGAATTCCCAGAAAGGGTAAGAATCCAAATAAAATCTTCAGTAAGTGAAAACAAAATTTATCGGCATCTTTTAAGTAGAAGAAAATCAAGGCCGGCAAGCAAGGGTGTGCAAAGGTGCTTAGGCTCCTCTTGAGATAGATTTTGCTACCATGAGTAAATTAAAAAAATCACTTGGAGAAAAGGAAGATAGGATATTTGGTTCCAAGAAAGAAATTAAATTGAAGACTTTTCAATCATATCGCACCCTTTGAGAAAATTATAACTTTCCAACTTTGAAGAACTTACAAACTTGAAACTTGCTGAGAAAATTGTATCGTTTCATCACTTTCTGACGTATGAGTTGACATTACAAAGCTAGCCCAATCTAGTGAAATTTTAACACTAGAAACACCAGGTTTTACTCGATTACTCAAAGGACCACCACAAGAGTAACCTCAAAGGACCAGGTGGCGTCGTATGACACAAGTCAGGGGTTCTCAAAATATTGGTCCTTTGAGAAGTCCGTCTCAAAATTTTGAGTGGTGTCGTATATGACACCACCTGGTACTTCTAGTGTTAAGACTCAACTTCTTCAAGAGCTCATTTTAAAAAGAACCATAGTTAAATTTTCGTCGGGTGATTGAAAATTAGTTTTCATGTTTACTGAAGTTGGGTATATCGGCTTAATATAGTTTTGTGCTTCTCAATCTAAATTTTCAGTCAGAGTTTTATTTTACGCTTTCCTGTGGTCAAAATACAGCTAAGATTTGAGTCTTTTAGTCGGTCAATTTTAATATACGTACGTGCATAACCGTCTTCGTTTTGTCGTCACTGGATGACTAAAAATTATTAAGTTTATAGAAATAACATGGACAGTAAAATATTATACAAAATAAAGCTTCGGTGGTCAATACTTCTAATAATGTAACGAGGCTCGGCATCCACAAAAAAAGTTCTTTCCTTCAATTAAAAAATGCCTATTTTGGACTGAGCCTCTTTTGAAACTTAGGCTTTCTCCAGTAATACAGGAATCCAGAAAATTATGAGAAAATGTAATTGTATTGTAGCATTAAGAGACGATTCACTAGAAAAGTTGAACATGAAAATAGTTGATTATACATTAGATTTTTGTTTGGCTGCTCTGGACTTTATTACCTTACAACTTCATCAGTGCCAGGATATTTCATAAGCAGCGGGGGGGCTCACGAGTGGCTTTTTCTTCCCCACCTCCTTCCTTTTCCTCTATCTATCGTCCCCTCCTTCCTATTTTTCTGACCCGAAGGGGGGCTCGACGAGGTCAACGAAGGGGCTCAGTCCCACCTTGATTACGGGCTTGATTCAGCTACAATACAATCTGGCACATTGACTGATCTCTCATGCATCCTTAGACTTTTTAGACAAAAGATGGTCAAAAAACCAAAAAATCTATACTATTTATCCATACTTTTAGCAAGATGAAAACATCAGACAAAATTGCAAATCATTAAATAACGAAGCGATTTGAAAATATGTGCCATTAAGTTTGTATTCAAGTTGACTAAAATAACTTGTCCTCATTTTAACTCATTTCAGATGATAATCTGTCATTGTTCTTTTTAATTGAAAAAATAATGAAAAACAAGCTAGGTAAGTATGTATACTAATGGAAAAATAGATAAGTACATAATCGATGTTAAAAATTCAAAGATACCACTTCAGCTTTATCAGGAAAAAAAATTAATACGAGTTTTTCAATATCGAGACCCTTTTAAAAAAGAAAAGAGAGAAAAAAAAAGGTGAGAAATACGAGTACCTACATAACCGTTAACGATTGTAAATCGATAGATTTGTATATTTCTGCTTCGCTTTTTAATATTTCAAAAAGTAATTTTTCTTCACAATTCAAAATTATACACTCGAGCACGTTCCTTCATACGATAAAATGTTCAACCTTCACTTTGTCAGTCGAAGAATTGGAGAGGCAAAAACAAAAAGCAAGAGGTGAGGTATCAGTTCTCGTGACGAAAAAGTTTAGCATATCCAAATATTCGGGTCACATATTATTTTATTTTTTTTCGTGTATGTGTCGTGGAAATTCACCTCTGTATAAGCAGGCTCTACACGCACTAGTTACTAAAGAGAATTAAAATTCATTTTTCTTCATGCCAAATAAATATTTTGAATTTTCAACCCATGCTTTCTCCTATTCTCGACCGTTTTACCACTCAGCAGTTCCAAAAAAGTAAAATAGAAACCAACTTTCATAAATGTTGATATTCGAAAGTACATTTTTTTCTTATGAGAAATCCTATGTAAAAATCGGAGCGTTTTGTTATTGGAAAATATCGATATTTTATTGTTTTGAATCTTGTATTATGACGTAGGTAAAAACATTTTCCACAGACTATTTGCAATTTCTTAGTCGACCTTTTGGGGGAAAAAAAACGAGTGCTGCGTGTCCTTATCTCACTGACGCCGAATTTTCCAACTTGGACTTAACGCTGCCGCATAAACAATTTTTATGAATGAAAATAAAACGATAAGTTCACAAATTTCTCTCTCCACGCTAAGTTCAACCGAAGGCGAGGGGGGAAGATTTGATACTTGCCAAATACCCTTAGAAAGCGAAAACGAAAGTAAAAAAGAAGAGTCGATAGACCTAGCGATTTCAGCCGAAAAGCAGAATGAAATGAGTGCGTGGGAGAGAGAGAAGAGAAAGTAGTTCGTATAAAATTTGTTCGTCAAGAGAAACAGTGGCGCCAGCTTGACTACGAGATTTAGCCACAAAAATGTATTAATATTTTATTTTCTTTCCTTTTTCGACGGAACCTTTTTTTTTCAAATTAGACCTAGTTTCTTCTTCTTCTTTTTTTTTTTTTCACTGTAGTTAAACAAGAAACGGAAAAGTTTACCCTAATATCGGATACAATACGCCCACGAAAGTCCATTGAATATTAGAGTAAATAAAATGGAGTTATTTTTGTGTCGAATAGGGCGATTTTCGTCAGTAACAAATATTATGTTTTAGAGGTTTCAAACATCTTTCATGAATAGCAAAATATGGTCAGTTACTGTGTACAACCGTATAGCATAAATTTTGCAACTGAGCTGAAAATATATAGTCGAAGATTTTTCTATTTACTTCGATTCGCGGTTATTTGGAACATTCTCCAGATCCAGTTTGAGCCGGATTTAGCGAGTTATGTTGATGCTATAGTATATTTAAAACCCTGTAATACTGGACAGCCAAAAAGCTTTTTTTTTCGTTATATAAAAACATTTAAACCCGTAGCTAATTACTCAATTTCAGTACCTACCTATTCTACCTTTTAATTTTTAGGCTTAGCTACGTCTGAAATTTCCAAACTCTGGAAAATTATAATGTACATTGAGAAACTGAGAATGAAATATTATTTTAATCGAGGTGATATAAGCATTTTGTAGCAGGTTTTCAACAGAAAAACTTATTATTTAGAACTTATTTTCGAAAAAAAAACTTCAGAATTTTTATGAGATTGAATTAGCTATAGGCGATGAATGAGGTACTATTTTTCAACTTTTTACATGATTAATGCTTTTGTGGAAATACTCTTCGGAAACTCGATTCTGCATGGATTCATGTACATTTTTTTAGAATCTTATGCTGAATCCATTGATATAATCGCTATGTCCTTAGCTCTAAAACTGACCGAGTTATTGCAGCTTGAAGTTGCGAAGAGTCAATTTTTTTTTAAGGGTAAAAAGAGCCTTCAAAATTTTAGACTATGTTTTTCTTGATAAAAAAATCTCTCATTAAATTGCAAGTATATGATTTCTTACGTAAAATTCAATGCTTCATTCAATTGGTGTGCTCGAAAATTGTGAATGGGTTAACCTGGTGGAGCTATTATTATTATAAATGAGGGTAATATTGGCCATTTTTGCACTTTTTGTGGAAGTAGACTGTTAAATGTTTTGGTATAATAATATAAGTATTTATATAAAATTTCAGCATGATGAAATTGTTTAAAATAAATTAACCATAAGCAACTTATAAATCCCGCTTTAAGCTTGCTAATCAACATAAAAAGTACGATTTTTGGGTAAATGTAAGCGAGTGCACTCTATTTTTGTACCCACTACCCACGTTTTACTTTTTATTTTTATTTTTTTCAATTTCGTGAATGTTATTCCTCCTGGGTACCATGATAAGTTTTTTGCACGCCATGCGATTGATAGTGAATTAGGTAAGTAGCTTTTTTTTGAAAGTTTTCCACCTGACCTTGATACAAAACCTGACGTTCAAATGACGTAAAAGAAGGATGCCCTATTGACAAGCTATCTCGATTCAATCTCGATCTAATGTCGGATTTTTCGATATTTCTATATCTATTCGATATCGAATTTTTTGGCCTATACCGAAAATTACGATATAGAAATTCTATATCGTATCGACGTCGAGACGATATCGAATTTCTACATAGAAATTTCTATATAGAATTTCGATATCGTATCGACGTCGATATGATATCGAAAATACATATATAGAAATTTCTTATATCTATACGATGTCGGATTTTTCTATATCGCAAAATTCGACATCTATACGACATAGAAAATTGCTATATCGGCTATCCCGAAAAATTCTATATCGTATAGATATCGAATTTTTCGGGAGCAATTTTCTATGTCGTATAGATGTCGAATTTTGCGATATAGAAAAATCCGACATCGTATAGATATAAGAAATTTCTATATATGTATTTTCGATATCGTATCGACGTCGATACGATATAGAAATTTCTATATAGAATTTCGATATCGTATCGACGTCGATTTGACATTCTCTTGTCAATAGGGATGGAAGCTATCTATGAATAATAAGTAATTTAATATTGTATGTTTAGTATATTCATCAGTTATGTGCTCATTTTCTAAAGTAGGTCTGTAAAGTTTGTCTGTGGTCTATTTGTCTGCTTGTTTGTTTGGTTTGTTTGTCTGTCAGTTTCACATGCTGTTTATAACGTCTCAGCTAATTTTTTGGCAATTGGTGGCAAATTGTGCTTTTCTTTTTGAGTGAGATTTTACTATTGTGGCTCGCCCCTAGGGGGTACGCCTAGAGGGTCGCACTTTCGGACGGGGTCTACCGGCCAAGGTAGAGCTCCGCCGTAAATAATGTACGAACGAAGTTCGTACTTTAATGGTTTCGTCTTCGGTACACTTGTCACGAGACTGGCACTGCTGCATCGTCGAGCGCACATTCGATACCTACCAACCGGTAGGTAAAGTGCGGACGACGGTGCAGCACATGCGCAGCAGTCGCCATTGAAGGATAGCCTCTCGGCTGCTGCGGCTGCTGCTGCGTACCTGTTTTCGGCGGTCGCCTGGACTCACCTTCTGTGACGTGCACTATGGTGCACGCCACAGCCTCCGCTCCCCTCGGTGGCCGAGCCTGCCATTTGACTTATGTCAAGGGGGCGCGGGCGGAGGTTTATTGCCCCAAATTAAAGGCTGTTGGGGCCGAGCCCCACAACTATTCTAAAAGGTTCAATACAGCTTTAGAATGTCTTTTTTTTCCTATCAAAATGATAAATTAGAGAATATTAACTGACCAAATCAGAGAGAAAACGAAGTTTTATTGTTTGGGGACTTAGCAGGTTTAGCAATTTTAACCAACGATGTGCTATTTCATCGAAAAAGGTTTAAAGAAAGAAACTCAGCGTCTCCTTGGTTTATTGTTTTTAGATCCGATTATTCTACTTTTGTTGCAAATATGTACCACACAAGAATACGAAGTGTTATTATTTGAGCTTTTTCTAACAGATTTAACTTCGCCAATACCAGATTAATTAAAACTTTCTGAAGTACGTTTTGGGAAAAAAGCATCAGGCTACGTTGAACCGTGAGGAATTGTTTCACCATAAAAGAGTCCAAACGGGCGATTAAAATTATTTTCCAATTGTTGAGTAGTAATTCTGAGAAAGAGGTTTTACATTTTAGAATACAAGAACGCCACCGAGGCAAGAATTCGAATAGAAGTTTTAGGAGGACGATAAAATGAATTTAATGATTTTATTTGTTCGATAATATCCATCTATCTTATTCTGTAACCTTCACACTTTTCCTTGAAGAATTCAGGGAAGATCCGAGTTTATTATTTCAACTATTTTAATTTTTTAAAAGTTATTCTTCTAAAAATAGTATAACTTGCAGTTTACACAATGTGAGTTCCGCATGTAAAACTTGACCTGTGAAAAGTAACGTATGTAAAAAATTACACAAGCGCAAATTGCTGGCCTGGTGGCAAAATCTGCAAGTCCACAAAAAATTATCACCCATATTTTTGGCTGTTTTACCATTGCCAGGTATAACAATAGCTGTAGCCTTCACGAAGAGTTATGAAGGAAAAAATGAATTCTCTTTTACATCAATGGTACGATTATATAAAAAAGATTCATCAACTTTTCTTGAGAAAAAACATTTTAAAATCAAAATTGAAGTATACATCTTTTCATGTTCAACAAAAAATACTGAATCCAATTTATAAGCTCAATTTGTGAGCTCATTTTGTAAGCTCGATTATAGGGGGCAAGAAAAAAGCTTCGTCCGGACAGACGTCATCATATGATAATATTGGACACACAAGGGCACGCATAAAAACGGCTAAAAAGTCTCACTAAGCTTATGCATGATGACGTCATCAAACTTACAAATGCTTGATGACATCATCATTCGATAACATAGCACACCGCCAAACACACAAAATTTTGACTAAACGTCTAGTAAAAAGAATTCATCTTCAATATCATTCGAGCTGAACAAATTGGGTGACAATATTTTTGGGACTAGGAAAAAATACTGGGGTTGACGAAATGCTAATTTATTGGAATGTAACTGCTTACAAGCTCCATATCGTCAGCAACCCCACCACCCAAAATTGGTCCAAAATATGCTAGGAATTTTATACTCATTTTGTACTGTTTTGTACCGCAAAAAAATTTTTGTACTGGCATCCACGAAGAGTTATTCGAAGATACGTTATGGGGTGCTGGGGACATGATAGCACCCCCACTTCAACCAATCAACTTGAAACTAGTCTCATTATTTTATACTATTTTGTACCAGCAAAATAACATTTTGTACTGCTCCCCTTCCTATCCTCTGATAGGAGGCTGACCTTCAAACTCGAGAAAATTGCTCCAAAACAGTCTCATAATTTTGAACTCATTTTGTACCGTTCTGTACTGGCAAAATAACATTTTTTACTGCTCCCCTATCTAGTCTCGGATTGGGAACTGACCTTCAAACTTGAGAAAATTGCTCCAAAACAGTCTCATCATTTTGTACTCATTTTGTACTCATTTTGTACCGTTCTGTACTGGCAAAATATCATTTTTTACTGCTCCCCTTCCTATCCTCTGATAGGAGGCTAACCTTCAAACTCGAGAAAACTGCTCCAAAACAGTCTCACCATTTTGTACTCATTTTGTACCCTGTACTGGCGAAATAACATTTTGTACTGCTCCCCTACCTATCCTCGAGTAGGGGGCTGACCTTCAAACTCGAGAAAATTGCTTCAAAACAGTCTCATCATTTTGTACTCATTTTATACCGTTTTGTACTGCTATTGGAAAATTGGTACAGCCAAAAATTAAAGTAGGACGAATTGTACCCAGTTGTGCTGTCTAAACTGGAATTGGCACTTACTGTAGCAATTCGTGCCCTCAAAAATTATTTTGGCGTTACCAGAACCAATTGTGTTACTATAATTTGATTTGGCGTCAATAGAAAAAATTTTTTACCAATAAAAATTAAATTACCGCCAACTATACCAATTGGTTGCCATGAAAACGTTAACTGATACCAATTATTTTGCCAATACAAAACAGTACAAAATGAGTACAAAATAATGAGACTAGTTTCAAGTTTATCGGTTGAAGTGGGGATGCAAGCATGTCCCCAGCACCCCATAATGTTTTTTTTCGCGGTACAAAACGGTACAAAATGAGTATCCTAGCACATTTTGGACCAATTTCGGGGGGAGGGGGTTCTGACGACATGGAGCTCTTCTTACACGTCGCAGTCGCACTCTCTCTATAAAACTGATAGAACTCAAAAAATCCAATTTTCTGCGAGAATTGTTTCAAGTTTTAAAACTTTTTAAAATCATCTAAAATACTTAAGTCATTTTTCCACCGATTTTATTCATTTAAAAGCCAAATGAGCATGCTGTACGACTATAGTCACCTTTAGTGAATAATTTTGTTTGAAAAATGCTTCATTTAATAATCCTCGACGATTTTGTTGGTGTGTAGGTAGTTTTTTTTTAAACACGTTTCCTTTAATAATATGATTTCATTTTTGTCCTATCAATAACTAACGAAACGTGTTACTGGTACTTTTTGAGGGTCAATTTGGCATTTTTTAAAAATATCCGAGGGTATGCTCAATTCACTGATTTCTTTTGATTCTGAAAATGAAAATCATTTTCATTTCTTTTTTTCAGGTCTGCAGCAGCTCAAGAGGCGAAGGTATAACATCGAGGAGTGGGTCGTGACTGTATCCCATTCAGCATCATGGGGGGAGCAACTCATCCCGGAGCCAGCATGGAGAAAGCAGCTGCGGGTCCATCTTCGCTTTTCATCTTTAGCGAAAGTAATGCCATCAGGCGTTACACTCGCTTCATCATCGAATGGCCATATCCTTTACTACTTCCATGATATTGTTCGTTTTTAATGCTATTAAGGACATAGTTCCATGTTCTTAAAAATATGGTTTCACAGAATTTTGAATCAGGCACCTGTAATTTTGATCCTATGTGTATATCGATTCAAAATATTCAGAATTATATAATGGAAAGATGTCCTATCTACTTTTTTAAATGATTTTCTAAAAATTGACTAAACTTTCAGTAATATTGACGCAAAATTTCCTATTTTCAACCTGCAGCTTACATACGTATACCTACTATTTAATGCGACGAAATATCAGAATTTAATTAAGTTTTATATTTCATTACTATTCTTCATGTTTTTACAACTGTATTATCCTTAATAGAAAATCTAATCCATTCGAATATGCTGTTCTTCTGACAATCATTGCAAACTGTGTAGTTTTAGCTCTAGAAGAACATCTTCCTAGAAATGACAGGACTGAATTGTCACAGAAGTTGGTAAGTTAATGAATATTTTTAATTCTTTTTCTTTTTGTACCTTGACAGTGGGACTACATGTCTTGTCACTTTCTTAATTCCTTTGCGATCAATTAATCGGTAAGACTTTTAAAAATTCTTCTTGCTCGAAAATTTATAGTACTAGGAAGGGTATGAGGAGGCACCATAAGGTTCAACATTACAAACACTGGTTATTGGATTATAGTATTCTGTTGAACTGGTAACCAGTGGTTGTAAAATGGACTATAATGGTAAGTAATAAAATTTTGACTGATTCTCACATTTTAACTGAGGAAAAATTTATTTGTACAAAAATGAAACAATTTTCCTGTAAAACACTTAAATTATAAAAAAAGTTATTGCAAACATTTTTGTTGATGTTATGATACCACAAGAGACCAATGTTTATTGTTCACAGGAAATCACGGAGAACTATTTCCTCGGAATTTTTTGTGTAGAAGCAATTGTAAAAATTTTAGCTTTAGGTTTAGTACTTCATCGTGGTTCATATTTACGTAACGTGTGGAATATGATGGATTTTATTGTTATCGTAACAGGGTAAGTTGTACTTCATTTAGTAGTTACCTTCATTATAAAAAATTACTTTGGAGTGAATTAATATATTTTTTAGGAATATTATGTGAATGGCCAACTTTATTTATAAAAATGATATTTCTGCTACAGTCTCCTTGTCCTCATGAATTACAAGTCTAATCAAGTGCCATAATTTTAGAAGGGAATCCGAAAATCATAGTCTCATAGACCCTTTCTGAATTGGATGTCCGGCAAAATATTAAAACTTGAAAGCACAAATTTAAACATAAGTCTTTATGTGTTATAAAATAGGAGATGTCTCTAAATTTTGTCACTCGCCATAAGTAATACACCTAGAAATTTTCCAAGGGAGGGGCTAAATCTTGAATTTTTTCACAAGAAGACATAAATGCTACGAAAACTCCACGGAAAGGTTGAATTAAGAATGTAAGTTCATAAAATTTTGATACAGTTATAAAAACATAACAGCAGAGAACACCAAATTAAGGTTTTATGGGCCTATATTATCTGATAGCCCACTCTGGTCTATGAATTTTGCTTCTAATTTAAAAAAAAAAATGAATCGATTATGTTTTTCATTTTGGGTAAGTATACGTCTATTTTCAAGTCTACTTTACAAGGATATACGTCGGCAAAATTCGAGCATAGATTACTAATTCTAGACAAACAGAAGATTGTTCTATAAATCTCTCAATTGTTTCCTTTAAATTTTCCTCAACTTCGATCAAACCGGGGATATTTTAAAGTCCAGAATGGAAATTTCTTACAGGTCAATGACAAAATTTGCTGAATCGAATGTCGATGTTGATTTAAAAATGTTGAGATCGTTTCGGGTTCTGAGGCCGTTAAAACTGGTCTCCAGGATCCCAAGTAAGATTCACCTTGGGACGAGCACCATCAAGTAAAACTGCATGTAGTGTTTTTTATGTCTCTCCTGTTTAGACTTGTAGAAAGAAATTTGAAATTGAAATGTCTAGAGATTTTTGTGTATCATTCCAGTTAAATTAGGTCTAGAGAGATTAGAGAGATTAGCTGTTAGAATGAGTTAATTGTGATATAGAATAGAATATTATACGGAGGGTATATTGGTTTATTTGAAAAAAGGCTAGACAAATTAGTGTAGTACAATATTACGAAACGAGGGAGTCAAGTGAATGAGCATAGAATTTCAGAGACTCGGGGCCAATATTACAAACTTCGGTTACTAATTTCATAGATTTTTTGTCTTAATGGTTTGTTAGATAGTAATTAATGTTTGTAATACTGGCCCTTAATATAAAATTTAAAAAGTCATCTTTTGAGAAAAAATAATTCTCATTTTTTTGGACCTTCTGTGTAGAATTTTAAAAACCTAGATACTAGAAAATAGATGACTGGTGTATAACACAATCAGAATATCTGAACAGGTGAGAGTAAAAATGACTTATGTGAGTTTTATTTTTGATATTTTTTCCATGTATGATTGCTAAGTTCATTTGTATTAGATATGTACTCGTACAAAAATATGAGCATTACGAAAAAATAACTCGAGTTAATTTGACTCTCATCGTTTCATTTATTTTGGATTCAAATTATTTTTGGGACTTATGTATAATGTTATATGTATAATACTTGTATCTTACCTTGGTGATTGGTCTTGTCGATTTAATATCTTATCTATGTGTATACTTAATGAGTAGTTATTTCATCCCCACCTGATTCAATTCCACTCCAATTCATAATTTTTAATGTATTTGAGCCAATATCTGACTTTAATGCTGGAAGCTGTTGGTTCTATCTGTGTATTTAAAAACAGATGGGTAACTTCGTTAATTAAAAGTCCAAGTGTGGGCACAGGTGGCAGAATGGATTTTGGCCAGTAGGTACAAGCCTCAAAGTCACACTTCTCCTCTTTGGTCAGTTACTTCGAGTTCAGATACTTGTTTTACTATTTTTCTCGAGTTTTCTTTTTTCCCCTATATTCTCATTAATTTTTTTTTCAGGGTGCGACGCACCCAGTAATTCTTTTCTTTGGGTAGGAAAAAGGGCTTGCACTCTTACTTCCGCCACCAAGTGAATGCCAAGTTGGAGCTGACTTTTTAGAAATGATTCTGAAATATGGTCAAAATATACGTTTGTACAAAATAGAGTACATCACAATTTTCGAATAGATAGTTCAACCTAGTGTAGAATATACTGTGGTACCTGATATTAATATTGTAGTCTATAGAAATTATATGTTAGACTTGGTAAACCGATTAGTGAAACTTGTGTAGCATTGCCAATATTGTTTCGTAGGATATTGACGTGTTTTCAAGATTCTGGCGAAGAAAATGCTGATCAAGAAAAAATGGATCTTCGAACATTGCGATCATTAAGGGTCCTTCGACCTTTAAAATTAGTTTCAGGCATTCCTAGTAAGTATTCGCTTTGCAAACGGCATCAGATTAATGTGTTTACGACAGTCAAGAAAATTTCTGATTACACTAAAAAAAATATCGATGATAATTTCTACTATTTTTGTAGGAGATATACAGGAATAATTCAAAATTTATTGAAGAATTTACCATGAAAATAGTAAAATATATTATCTAAGATGGTAAAAAGTACCACAAATGTATGAACTAGGAATATCTACAATAAATCCTGAATTGTCCTGTCAAAATTACTATTCATTTCTTTCAGTGTGATGAGGACTTTTGCATGAATAAACAGTTGCAAGCTAAAATTAAATTTGCAGATCAATTCAACACACAATAGTTAAATCTTGATACCTTAAAGTGACCAAAATCAGAGTTAATTTTTCGAGACTTTTGCAGCATTAAATGAAAAAATTCAATCTTCTAAGAAGCTTCTCTCCTACTAAAAAATTTAAAATGGTGAGGTTCTTGAAATTGAAAAATAAAGAAACTCAATTTAAAATTTTCTCTGAATTTAAGATTAAAATTCTGGAATTTCTTGTAAAATTTGCCTCAAACTGTTTCGGTCACTTAATTTCGTGAATTGATGATTTCTAAAAGCATGCTATCTGAGTGAGCAAAAAATTAATTACAATTATGTATTTCAAATTTAGTCGACATTTCACTTTACTGTTTTGTAACTAGACGTTGTTATCGACTATCAAAAGGCATTGCAGATTAAATTTAACCATCAATTTTTCATTTTTAGCCATGTCTTCATTTTGTTGAAATTTTCATCTGCACTTTTTGGCTTCTAAGAGCCTCAATTATTAGAAAATCCAAAAATCAGGTGAAGTGATTAGCCCTAGTTTTAGAATAGAGAACTCTTCAAATGATCAACTTGATTTTGTAGCATAAAAAATTAGATAAGAGATCTCTATAACTCTATAGAACATATAATTACAGGAGTTTTAGTGAAAGTAGAACTTCCATAGAATCAGGTACCGTAGTTAATTAGGACAGTGTATGTACCAATAGAATACCAACCATATTTAGAAACCATGTTTGCTTTAAATAATGCCATCTTATTGGAGCTAACAGAGAGGCACTTGAAATTGTAATTCATTGCACAGGTCTTCAAGTCGTCTTGAAATCCATCATCAAGGCGATGGCACCTTTACTGCAAATTGGCTTGTTAGTATTGTTCGCCATTATCATTTTCGCCATCATTGGGCTGGAGTTTTATTCTGGCGCGCTGCATAAGACCTGCTATAAACTGGAAAATCTAAATGAAATGGATTATAAAGGTGAAGATCCGACTCCATGTGCTGGAGATACCAACGAAACGATGACTTCTGTCACCTCCAGCATTGGTAGGCTGTGTGATTACACGGTATCTGTCTGCTTGGAAGACTGGGAAGGTCCAAATTATGGAATCACCTCTTTCGACAACATAGGATTGGCTATGTTAACTGTATTCCAGTGTATAACTATGGAGGGCTGGACAACAATATTGTATTGGGTAAGTAGTTATTTGCGTCATCCAGTTTTCATTTAAACAATTTTCGTCACAGACCAGCATAGATGGATGTTTCAGGTTGTAAAAACTCCTACGGAAAAAATTTTTGTATAAAAACGTCAAAGACTACCTCTAGAATCCACCAGCCCAAACCCCCAAAAAGGGAGCAAATTTATCCACGTTTTTGGTTCTTGTGAGCATTTTTTAAAATAAAATGTACTATTTCACTAGTGACAGCCCAAAAACCAAAAATCTGGGTAAATTCGACCCCTTATGAGAAGTGGTTCTATGGGTAGATTTTAGGGGACTTTTCGGGGGTGATTCTAGAGATGGTTCTCCACGTTTCTACGCAAAAATTTTTACGTAGGATTTTTTGCAGTATTGCATTTTTTTCGTTTAATTGTCCTGGACTATCAAACTTTGTATAGGTATACCGATGAACTAAAACATTTTAATTTTCGTAGCACTTTAGAAGTTATTCTTGAATTACTTATGTTCTTCATTGATATTCATTTTAATTGTAAAATTACTAAGTTGCTATTTGATTAGTTATTGTTGTTGAAATCAGGACATTTATTGTTATTTTCTCTTGAATCTCTAGACCTATTGTATTATTTTACAGATGAACGATGCTTATGGCAGTTTATACAACTGGATGTACTTTGTTCCATTAATAGTCCTAGGTTCATTCTTCATGTTGAATTTAGTTCTCGGTGTTCTTAGTGGGTAAGGATACAAATATTTTAGTTTCATTCTTGTTTTGCAACTCAGATTTAGTAAATGACGGGGCGAAATTTGTGAAAATATCTTTGAAATTAACAGTCGAAATATTACTGGAGGAATTTTAATAATCTTAACTGCAAAGAATTATCACTGGCATAAGTCCAAAACCTGCCAACTCCGATATGTTATGACTGTTTTTTTTCCATTCAAATGATTTTTAAGTGCCTGGTCGTGTTAAATTATTCAAGGAAATAGGTGAAAATTTTGTTTGGACTTGGCTGACTTGTGACTTAGGTCAACGATATGTGCTTTTAGCTCGATTTCATTTTCTTACTACATCTCAACTCCATGTATAATGAAAATAAGATAAAATTCGAATTTGTTACCCCATTTGAATTTCATTTCTTATGCCTGTGCAGAGAATTCGCTAAAGAAAGAGAAAAAGTGGAAAACCGACAAACTTTTTTGAAATTACGAAGACAACAGCAACTAGAACGTGAATTAGATGGCTACATCGAGTGGATTTGCAAAGCAGGTAATTGTAACTTGAGTGGATTTAAAACCTAATACCTAGACTTTGTAATGCTTAAATGAATAAGAGAAACTTATATTTTAACCATCAGCCAGAGGATGCACTCTGAATACTTATAAATTTTAATCGCATAGTTTTTACGTCACCATAATCACCTCAGTAGACATATATCTAATCTAATGCTCATACTAAAAATAAAACTGCTGCTATTGTATTATTTTATGAATTATTTTTATACTTGATTTTATTAGCTTATAGGGTGACCATTTTAGTGCAAGGTCTTTCAGGTCCTAAGAGTTTTATGCGCATTTTTTTCAATTCTTTTTCAGAGGAAGTAATTCTTTCAGAAGATCGAACCACAGATGAAGAGAGGCTGCATATAATGGAATGTAAGAATAATTTTAATGTTCACTTATACACCTTTTTCTTCCCAGTAATAGATGCCAAAACAAAATATTCATGGTTTAGTTCTTTTATTAGAGCACATTGCCATCTTGAAGAGGGAAGGTGGTAAGTCAAAAATGGGATTTTTGCATATTTGATTTTTTTTTTGACCATGAAATTCACTTTTTTGTCGCTACAGGCCTGAAAATCTGTATAAATGGCCAGTAGTAGCAAAAAAAAAAATTTCACATAAGTAAGTTAGAAAATTAATGACATCAAATTTTCAAGTTTAATTTTCTCAAAGACTACTTTTTTAAACATAATTTTTTTCATTTTAATAAAACGACATTTGCAAAAACTAACAATTATGATGAGAATTTGAATATTGTTTAAAAATAAATTCATGTTTTTTTTTAAAAATATTTAGCAAGACGAAGAGCAGCCATGAAAAGCAAAAAATTGCATAACATTGGCAAAAGTAAAAGCTCCGAATCTGAAGAGGAGGAGGCTGAAGATGAAGAAAATGGAGAAGGAGCTGAAGAAGTTCTCGAAGATATGGGTAAATATTTGATCGGCATCACTACTTGTATATCATTAAATAACTTAATTCACTTATTTCTGAAGATTTTCATTCTGAACTTGCTTCGGGCGATCACCTACCTTTTGCTATTTTTTTATTATCTATTTACAAAAGTTTTTTTCTAAAGCGAATTCGATGCCTTTTTCAAACTTTTTCAGTGTTTTATTCATTAAGTATATAATTATACGAATATTTAAACTTGAATTTGCAATATAGCTGCTGTATGTATTTTTAGAATTTGACGCGTTCGTCATGACACCAGAGAAGAAATTTAAGAAAGGTATGATATATACGAGTAGAAGAAAAAAAAACCTGTATAAAGGAGTGAATAATGATTTGTTTGCTGTGTGCTTTAGGAAATCACTAGAATTTAGAAAAATATAAGTAGAACCTGAGTAGGTAGTTCAAATTCGGACAAGCATGCTCTGTGTTCGAATACAAAGACAAGGAAAAACAACCAGTAAATGTACATGATTTTTAATGAATAGTACAACGTGACAAATAAAACAAATTCATTTTCATTTCATAAAAAATATTATGTTATCAACTTGTCGCATACAATATCAGCTTCTCAGCCCAGAGTTAAAACTTTTTGTTTCATTCCAAAAGAAATTATTTTGAAATTTAAACAATAAATATTTTCGTTTCCACTTTATAGAATTTTATATTTATAATTCTATAGTAAAGGTAAAGTAAGGAACCAAAGTGTGGCGAATTTCATGAAAAAAACTTTTTTTTTTCCTATTTGGTGCAATCAAAAATTATTCATTTGTCTCTCGGACACAATATCTGAGAAATTTTGTAATTCAATATCTATGCAGTATCAATAAGATGGAAAGATTTGTAGCGTATTGCTGCATAAAGTGGTAACTGTAGGTATATGATTATCCTCAAGCTTTATAACTGATAATGTGGGCATCTAAGAACAGGTATCAGTAAGATCCAAGTCCAAACTCTGTTTTGAAATTAGTAGCACATTCAAAACTTTCCTATAGGAGGGGCTAAATTCCGAGAATTTAAATCTGATGAAGAAAGAGGAAAGGTTTCTGCGATTACTTATACAAGACAAAGAAATAGAAAGGCAAGATTAAAATGTTTCCAGTAAACTTGCACTTACAAGAATGCACTTTAGTTGTTCAATTATGCACCGATTGATCTGGAATTTTCACCGATCTGCTCTCAAAAGATACTTCCAGGGAGCTCACTATCGGAATTTCGATTTCAAATTTGGTTTACGAGTTATATCATGCCATAAATGTTAATTTTAGTCCCCAAAACTTATTTATAGCAAATTGTTTACTTTATCTTGAGCATTGTATATCACACATTACAAAATGTGTGGCAACATATTGCTTCTTGGAGAACTAGCTTGGAGTGAAGCAACTGTGTTTGGCTGGTAAACATTTTCCTATCAGTTTCTTCATCTCTTTTCTGACTTTGTATGCATCCTAGTGGTGGGTAATATAGACTCACCTGTATAAAGTGTTACCCACGAAGAAAAATAATCAAATATATTTTTTGGGCGGCGATGGTCCTTTCAGTGGCTTACAAGTTTTCCAAAATGATAATATTAATTGGTGTACATACATGTAAAATAGTAATATATTTCGAAAAAATTAAATAATTACAGTTTTCTTGCAAAATATAATGTTAAGCTGAATAAATAAATGATAGCTGGTTGCAGATAGCAGCTATATTTCATCGACGTAGGTAACGAAGGAGTTAAACAGAACCCTAATTAGAGTAAAGTTGACAGCTCCACATGTATATACACCCGCGTATTATATATTTATTTTTAATGAGTAGCCTAGTTAGTTGTGTAAAATCTTGTTAAGATTTGCTTACAATGAATTATAGCTTACATAATTTTATAAGAGTGGCTTGCAGTTTCTAATAATACCTAATTTAATAAAATATTGCTATAAGTAACTATCGATATCGTATACAAACCTCGAAAATGCAAGGTGAGGGAGTGGGTTTATCATAAAAGGTCATTAAATTTGATTAATCGTTGATGAATGGTCAAAACAACTTCTTAAGCAATGAAAAAATTCAAAGCCAAAATTCACATCCCTTGCTTTTTACCCGACCATTTGTACTTACGAGGTTTGCTTACAGCAATAATGTCTTATCTATTATAAAGGTGCATATTCTCTGGACAATATCAAGCGACAGATATGTATGGAAGCACTTCCATTTATTGTCAAAGACTGTAACATTACAAAGAAACGCATCATTGGAAATCTTGTTATACTGTCGTCATGTTTAGAGTTTTTTCAATTATTATGGAAGAAATTGAAGACAATTTCATTCTAAATATGCACCTACCTTAATAATTCCTTAGAAGTGGGCAAATACTTGTAGTTATACTCCACTAATCCACTCATTTATGTAACTTGAATGTGGGTACCAACCTTAATAGTAATTATAATTTAGTTGATTGCGTTAGTCTCTGTAATTTGACCGAGCCGAAATTATTCATAAGTGGAAATAAATTTTTGACAAGTTACCTCTCCATTTACACTTGATAAACGGAGGAGTATAGGTACAGAGTATTACCGTTTCACTACGATGACTTAATTTTGCATAGAAATTAATTGACTTTGCCATAACATGCTTGAACTCGGCTGGTTTTTTTACAATGAGTTCAAAAAGATTCAAAAGCTTAGGAATTACTTGTTTGTTTGCCCAAGGATGGGTATTTTCATTTATTTTTAACAACAATCCACTAAAAAAAAAAGTCGATTATTAAAATTATGTCAGTTGGCTGGTTGTTGCGTTATAAAATAAATTTGAAAAAGTATTATACTCGTACAACTTATGACATGTTTTATTCGTTTATTTTGAATTTATGTCGTCCCCCCTCCCCCAAAAGGTGCCTGAAAGTTGTTTACCATGTACCATACTCTTCATTATTCCTTCGTTTTAATATTATTATCAGTTGAAGCGATTTTCACAAAGTTTACCACTTATGAATAATTTATCTTACATTTAGATTAGTTATACTTCTACATGTATATGTATAGTTACCCAATAGACTACCTTACCTATTAAAAAATGTGAAATCTCTATGCAGTTGATCAAATTCACCGGATTCGAACCAACCTATTAAACCGTACATAGGTACTCGTACTTCGGCTTATTAATAAAAATAGCTTATTGAAACGATTATAGAGGTGAAAAGTCTCAACAGCTGTATCTATAGCTGTATTTAGTGTACGAGTGTGTTTTAGTAATCGATTTTCAACAGATTCGTCTTTAATGTTTCGCATTATACTGTAAACACAGACACTTATATGGCTTCATATTATTGTATTAAAATCTGTAAGAACTACATCGTGATTTTGTAATTATTGCATCCCTCCTTGTGATTTTTTGAATGTACTTGACTCATATTTACATGCTTCTTTAATGTTTGCAGGTATATCAAGAGCAATATATTTTAAGAATAAAGTTAAGAGAAAAGGAATGTGTGCCAGATTTTGGCGAGCAGAGAAGCATTTTAGGTGAATGTGAACTGATAATTTTCTAAAATACAAGTATTTGATATCGAAGACAAAATTGCTTACACTTGGATTTTTTTATGCTTTAGGTATTCGATTCGACGAATGGTAAAGGCTACTTGGTTTTATTGGTTTGTTATCATGTTAGTGTTTTTGAACACCGTTTTTGTGGCTGTGGAACATCGTGATCAACCAAAATTTCTCGATTATTTTGTTTGTAAGTGTATTATATGTGTGCAGCATTTCGATTATAAATTTATAGATTGATAGAAATGCCTGAAATTTGGATAAGTATTTTATTTGGTTAAGAAGTAACATGAATCTAGAGTCTTGTTCAATATGGAAAAATACTGAAGTAAGATAAATAAATCATTTTTTAAGAATAATTAATTTCTCCAAGAATTATTTTCAAAGTATTTTTGACCAGTTTGACGAAACAAAAATGAAAATATTAGACTTAGCGGGTAATTATTTTCATTAAGAATAAGTTCCCATAGTTTTCAAATCCCAATTCTGAAGCTTAAAACTATAGGTCGACTTTTTTGGCGGGAGAGGAGGGGGAGGGGCTACAATTGTTTTTGCTTATAGTGTCAACAGAAAATTTATTTGACGTTGGTACGAATTAATCAAAATTTCAGTTATTTTCTTTGAAAAGGAGGGGAAAGGGCTAATTCGATATTGAGATTATAATTTTGGCTATTGAGAATAAACACTTGCAGTTTTTGAGGAAGGTTCATAACTTAGCGAGGAGATGAAAAGAAATTTTTTTCTTCAATATGCGTTTTTTATAATTGTTTGTATTTTTATTTCAGTCTACTCGGAATACGTTTTTCTGGGTTTATTCATGTTTGAAATGTTCATAAAAATCTACGCCTTGGGTCCAAGAAATTATTTCCAATCTGCGTTCAATCGTTTTGATTGCATTGTGATATTTGGATCTATATTCGAAGTCATTTGGTCCCACTACAAACACGGTTCATTCGGATTTTCAGTTTTAAGAGCTTTAAGATTGCTACGTATATTCAAAGTGACAAAGTAATTATTTTTATATATAATATCTAGATATCTGTATGGCTTGAGAGTAGTGAATATATTACTGGCCAAGGGCCGAAAGTAAGGTATTACATGGTGAGTAAACAAAGTCGAAGGTGCGATCAGTTATTGTATGAGTCATGTCAACTTAGGTACTTTGGTAATTGCAGTCATCAGATTTAAGGAACTGAAAGATTTTTCTAGTGTAAAACCTCGTTTCACTTTTCTACGATGGAAATATTGTAATATTTTGGTTTTAATTTGTTAATTGTTTCGAGAAGCTTAATTTGGGTTCTTTTCTACTTTCAGATATTGGTCTTCTCTGCGGAATCTTGTGATATCGTTATTAAATTCTATGCGTTCTATTATATCTTTACTATTTCTTCTGTTCTTATTCATACTGATATTTGCCCTTTTGGGTATGCAACTATTTGGAGGACAATTCAATTTCGAAAAAGGTACACCAGCTACTAACTTCGACACATTTTCAGTTGCTCTTATAACTGTCTTCCAGGTAAATATATTTCTTCTTACAATTTATCCTGCAAATATACGAGTATTATGTATTTGTGAAAAATTGTTTAATTCAAATGAAAAGAATCTTACTAAATTGAATTACTTACTTATTTTTAACCTCAAAGATTTTAAAGTTGGTATATATTTGGTGTAGAAAATTTGAAAAGTTGTGAAATTGTTTATTACATATGCGGTTTTAGATTTTGACTGGTGAAGACTGGAACGAAGTTATGTACGATGGAATCGAATCGCAGCAGCTAGAGAAAAAGAATGGAGCCATGTTATACTCTCTGTATTTTATAATTCTGACATTATTTGGTAATTACACATTGCTCAACGTTTTCTTGGCCATTGCTGTCGATAATTTGGCTAATGCTCAAGAATTAACTGCTGCTGAAGAACAAGCTGAGGAAGAGGATAAGGAGGTGAGAAATGTAGTACATATTTTGTAACTTATCGGGTCGACCGATCTCAATAAAATGACGTTTCCCATAAGAAATTACGAGTAGTTTGTATTTTCTTTCGATGAAAATATTTATGGCAAATAATCATTTTGCTAAAAATAAGACAGGTACGGTTTTACATGACGTATTGCAAACAAAAAAGAAAAACTGTATTTTAGTACAACATCGTGTCATGCTTTTCACATAATCAGTTTGCCGTAAATATCACGAGTTGAATTTCTCAATGTCATGCTTATTGCATAACTAGTTTGCCGTAAATAGCTACCGCGGATTCGTTATCGAAACAATTTTCGTTTTTTTTTAATTTGATGGGAAGACTGGAATGAGAAAGGAGTGAAAAAAGTTCTAGCGGATTAAAATCATAAAAAATAAGATAAAAAAGCGGCGCAGGCGAGTCCATGAGGCTCAACTTTTTTCTTTTTTTTTCAGTCCTAACTCAGAATTATTCAATAATTGTCTTGGATCGATTTCTCACTTGCAGAAACCTCTTTACTGATTTCTAAAAAAAAGTTATCAAAAGAGTTGCAAAACACAGTTGAATTTTATGATAATATAAAATAATAAACAAATGAATAAGATGAGAAAATAAAACAAAAGTTATAGTATGTATTTGATAAAAAATTATTTTTCTTGGTTACAGAAACAACAACTTGAATTAGAAAAAGAACTAGAAGTATTACACATGATAACGGATGGATCGACCCCAAGAGTACAAGGAAATTCGGTATCTCCAGCCCAGAATGACAAGTGAGTCAAGTTGAATTATTTAGGAATGCGTGATCATCAAAAGAGCCAAATGCTCAATTCAGTTGTTTGTCAATTTTTCATATTGGCTAATTTTAATTTTATTTATTTTTGTTAATTTTTATTATTGTAGGTTCCATCATCACAAGCATGCTAAGGAGGAGGACAATGAAGAGGAAGAGGAAGAAGGTCCCAGACCTATGTTACCATACACTTCAATGTTCTTTTTGTCACCAACCAACAGGTGAGATATTAGTTGCATATTACTAAGTTTGGGTAGCATTATAGTTTAACATAGGTGCTGTATATTTTACGTGAAAATAAAATCACAACTGGAAATCTGAAAATAGATAAATCACAAGTTTTTGTTTCGAAAAACAAGGAGAGTTTATTTAGTTAGGGTATTTTATTAAAAATTGAATATTACGAGTACAATATCCACAAACAAGATACCTACTTCTTATTATGAGTGACTAAAGCTGATGTGGATTTGTAACTGCCAATTTAATGATAGATTTGGAGTTAGGTGAAATTATTTCACGAATAGTTGTTTTAAATAATTTCTTAGCTACTAATACTTTCCTTTTGGAAAATAGGTAATGACTTAATGGAATATTTCAATTTTACTGGAATTCTGATTTCAGTGTTCGAAGATTTGCCCATTGGGTGGTAAATTTAAAGTACTTCGACATGTTCATCATGGTGGTCATCGTTTTAAGTAGTATGGCCTTAGCTACTGAAGACCCTGTCGACGAGAAATCAGAACGAAATAAATATCTGAACCACCTGGATCATTGCTTTACCGGTGTCTTTGCTGTTGAGATGTTTTTAAAGGTACTAATTCTAAAAAAATTGAAGGATGATGTGATTTAAAAATAAGCAGGTTTTTCGAGTGAAAATCTGCTTAAAAAAACAGGTAAATGCTTTTAACTTTATGTACATTCCAGTTGAATTTTTTCAAAGTCTAAGAACCCCATTTTTTCTCTCCTGCGGACCAGTTTGTTTTACAAATTCCAATCTCTGCTCCCAGATTGAGTTAAATAAAAGCATTTTTTTTTAAAGTGGAAAATAGATGCTACTGTTACACATAAATAAGTTGTTTACTCTAGATACCACTGTTTCAGGTTATTGACTTGGGTATTATTCTACATCCGGGTTCTTACCTTCGAGAATTTTGGAATTTCTTGGATGCGATTGTCGTCATCTGTGCACTGGTTTCATTAGCCATAGAGATCATGTAATTATAATTAATACTCTGTAAATCAATCATTTCGTTACCCCAAATCCAAAATCTTCTTACTGAAAATTTGTAAATTTTACAAAACAGCTAAGAAAATTCCCATTTCCCTCCATGTGGTACTATAAGATGATGCTATGAAATTATTTTTCTCGATACACAGTATAATAAAATGACAAATTAGACGATTGTCAATGATTTTAAGCAGGTTATCTGAGCAGAGCAAAGCAGCAACTAACCAAAAGTTATGAGGTCTTATAGTAAACGATTTGGGTAGTTTTGTTCATATTAAATTAATGCATCTCAGTCTATCTCACCTACGAGTATTCAGTTTAAAAAAAAACTTTCTGGGACTAGTGGGACTTCTTATCGAACTTTTCAACTTATCCAAGCAGTAGTAAAACTTTGGAAAAAATTTTGGAAGAAAATTATATGATTACTTGTTTCCAAACTACCAAAAGTCAAACTACATAGTCTATTGTGATGATAACTAGAGATTGTTTTTCACCTCCCTGAAGCGTAGATCACTGATTTACGTATATTTTTATTTACTAGCAATGGCAAAGGACCAACCGCTGCTTCGAATGTGCCAGCTACCAAAGCCAAATCAGCAACAGCCAACTTGGGCACCATCAAATCGTTGAGAGTGCTACGAGTGTTACGACCACTGAAGACAATTAAACGAGTGCCAAAATTAAAAGCAGTATTTGACTGCGTGGTTAACTCGCTAAAAAATGTATTCAACATTCTGATAGTGTACATGCTATTTCATTTCATATTTGCTGTTATAGCTGTGCAACTGTTCAATGGAAAATTCTTCTACTGCAATGATGGAAGTAAATCGACCAAAACTGAATGCCAGTAAGTACATATTACATTCGATGCCTATAATTTCAAATTAAGCAAATACTATAATTAATTTTGGCAATTTTCTAGGGGTGATTATCTTTCGTACGAAGATTATGACTTGAATTCAGATGCCTTTATGCCTGAGGTCAAATCGAGAGTATGGGAACCTAGAGAATTTCATTATGACAATGTGATCATGGCTATGTTAACTTTGTTCACTGTGCAAACTGGAGAAGGTTGGCCTCAGTAAGTCTCACCAGAAATTTTAATTTACGTTGAATTATTTGAATGTGGCTGTATCTCGTAAATGTGAGGTCACCCTGTTCTACAGTAACTAAATAAAAATAGCTAAATTGGAAAATATTAGGGTCAGTATCAAAATTACTAGAGGGCGTTAAACATGAAAGGTATATTGATGCTCAATTAAATTGGTAATCACTGTTTGTAACACTCACCCTCAAATTTTGAAGAGTAACATTAATTGATTATTTAATTTATTATTTTTGAAAATTTTAGAGTTCTACAACATTCAATGGCTGCAACATACGAAGGTCGAGGGCCAATAGAGAACTTTCGTTTGGAAATGGCCATTTTCTATGTGATTTACTTCATCGTGTTTCCATTCTTTTTCGTCAATATCTTCGTTGCCTTGATTATTATTACATTTCAAGAACAGGGAGAAGCTGAACTGCAGGATGGAGAAATAGATAAAAATCAGGTATGTTTCCTACAGTAATTGAAGAAGAATTTGATATTTTTTATGGATGAATAGATGCTCACAATATTTTTCCGTTTTTAGAAATCGTGCATTGATTTCACGATAAATGCTGTTCCATTTGAAAGATACATGCCAAAAGATAGAAACAGTTTGAAGTACAAAGTTTGGAGAGTCGTTGTGTCCAACTTATTCGAATACTTCATTATGATGTTGATCGTGTTTAATACTTTGCTACTGATGATGAAGGTTAGTTCTACCTAGAAATGGATTTTTGATTTTGATCGAGATAGAAGAGTTTTCATTTACTAAGAATTGGGTTTTTACTGAAAGAAATTTCAATGGTAATTTTTGCGTTTTGATAGGAAAACAGACAATTCAAGATTTGTAGTACAAATTACTAGAAAAATTGTAAAATAATTTATCTAAAAAGTAGAAAGTATTCGAATATTTAAAATAAATAGTTACTTTCAAGACTGTGATGAGAAAAGTTACTATTCTGTTTATAATTAACTGTGTATTTATTTATTTCAATGTAAAAGAATAATTATAAAAAACGAAGGGTGCAAACTTCTATAAGTATCTCCAAAATTGAACTTTTTTGTAGGTTTAAATTCTAAATAGTAAAAAAAATTTTTTTCGATGAAATTTGAAGTCAAAGTGGACGGCTACAGCCCCCTTAGTCCCACTTTTGGATGCGCTGCTGAGAGTTGAAACCTCGTCCTCAAGCCACGACACTGGAAGAGGCTCCAGCTTCCCCTATGAAGTTTTAAATTCAACCCTGACAATAAAATTCTAACGGAGTATCCTAAAACGACTAGTGTTTTCAAGAATTTGAATCTGCTTCGCAATCACACGTGTTGGCTTATCTATGGAAATAATTTTGTTATAATTACAGTATCACAATCAAGATTTAGTCTACGAGCGAGTGCTGGGCTATATGAATATGGTTTTCACATCTATGTTCACCATAGAATGTATACTGAAGATAATTTCCTTTGGAGTCAGGGTATGCTTGATGATTTTCATTCTAAAGTTCCATACATGGTGCTGGTATTTGCTTTGAAAAAACTTCAATATTTCCCTCTTTCACAGAATTTTTTCAAAGATGCGTGGAATATTTTCGATTTTATATGCGTAATTGGCAGTATTGTTGACGCCGGTTTGTCATTTCTTATGAACAAGCAAGAGAGTACAGTAAATATTTTTCCTTTCTAAATTTTTTTCATCAATAATACTTACGTGAAAGTTTGTTCATTTTTTTTCTTCTTCAATATCGGTTCTCAAGATATTATCCTAATAACGAAATAATAAGTATGCTTGGGCCCAGATTTCCCACACTTTTTCTTATTTGTTTTCAGAATTTACCAAATTTAGGTTTTCTCAGATTGTTTCGGGCTGCTAGACTTATAAAATTGCTGCGTCAAGGTTATACGATACGAATATTGCTATGGACTTTCGTGCAGTCATTCAAAGTTGGTTTTATTTTATTTTTTAGCTTTTTAGTTTTTATATGTATTTCATTTAGTGAATATTTTTCAAAACATAACTGCATTACAGGCCTTACCATATGTTTGTTTGCTCATTGGAATGCTGTTTTTCATTTATGCCATTATTGGTATGCAGGTAAGCGAGTAAAACAACCGAAAATATTTGCATCTGTATTAATAAAAGATTTTGGGTTATCAAATGAACCCAAAATATTGAAAAATAAAATGAAATTCTTTAAAATAATGTTATTTTAAAGGACTCTAGTGCCCTTTTCAATACAAGGACATCAACAGACAGTAAAAATAGAATGTGAGGAATAGCCATAAATTTTTTTCATTTCCCTCCATAAATTAGATTTTACTTTTATTAAAAAATAAGTTTTCAAAAAAAGAGTAGCAGTCATATAATTATATTGTTTTACAAATACAAATATTATTTTTCAGATGTTTGGGAACATAAAGATTGACGATGATACATCCATTACAAGACATAATAATTTTCAAAATTTCATCCAAGCTCTTATGTTGCTATTTCGGTAAGAATATGAAAATACATTAGTTTTTCCAGAATCAAAATGATACCGCGTTTATTTTACAAAAATTATAGATATTTCTTTTTTTTATTTTTAAATATTGATTTTTATTCATTAATTTTTTGAATAGATGTGCTACCGGAGAAGCTTGGCCATCGATTATGCTATCATGCATAGAAGGTAAAGAGTGCCAGCCGGTGCCACATGCTGAAACAACTGAAACAGAGAAAACATGCGGCTCAAATATTGCGTTTCCATATTTCGTATCTTTCATCTTCTTCTGCTCTTTTCTGGTGAGTATATTTTAGTTTTTTCCCTTACAGGTGGTTATAGACCTTCTATCATGATTGTGAAAGGGTGCCGACACTTTCATCAACTGATATATTTCACTTTCTAAATTCACTGAATGGCCAATTCGCAGGTAGACAGTTTCGAGAATTTTATTTTAAAATGCTCAAGTATTTTCATTTGATCTAATAAAATACAAATTGGACCATAAGTGAATTTGAAAATCTATTGTAGCATACTTATTTTTTTTTTCAATAATTTCTTGGTCGAGTGTGATGCAACGAGTTTGATATTTTGTTGTTGCTCCAAACACTTCTACCAAGTTGTATGATTTTTTTGTATCCTCCCATTCGATATTAGGTAAAAAATTTTCAGCTATAAGTTAGCCATCACCTATTTTAGTTGTGAAATGCTGAAACATTTTTGTCATTTAAAAAAAAACTATCTTGGGTGAAATGTAAGTTGGTGAAATGTCCTAAACACTAGCTTTCTATAGTTCCCTACAAGGGTTTATCTTTCATTTCAGATGTTGAATTTATTCGTCGCCGTTATTATGGATAATTTCGACTACCTAACGAGAGATCCATCTATTCTCGGTGCTCATCATTTAGATGAGTTTGTGCGAATATGGGCTGAATATGATCCTAATGCCACGTAAGTGAAAATTATAGAATGGGTATCATTGTATGTGAATTAAAATCATCTAGAAATTATTAAATTCAAAAGTTGCGCTGCAATTACTTAGTAATTTTTCAAGGTCTTAGAGTTGAAAACTTATTCAGAAAACACTCATTATTCTTAAATTATCAAGTTACATTCTTGCAGAGGACGAATACACTACACAGAAATGTATGACATGCTCAAAAATATAGACCCTCCTCTTGGATTTGGTAATAAATGCCCGAACCGATTCGCATATAAGAAATTGATTCGAATGAATATGCCAGTGGACGAAGAGGGAAAGGTTCAATTCACCACCACACTATTCGCCCTAATACGTGAAAATCTGTGCATTAAAATGAGAACGGGTAAGATGAGGTTTTTTTTTTTAATTTTTTCTTCATGTCTTCCTATTCTTCTTACTGCGCATTATGATCAGTGACTTTATACTAACCTAAAATAAATCTAGTTTTTTATTTTGCAATAATTAATTTATAAAAAAAAAAATGTACCTACTTACGATGTGGAACCGCAGGTGGTGTGTTTGAAATGGGGGGGATATCTATCCTTACAAAAACGCTGATGAAACAAATGAAAAAAATGGAAAAATTATCGAATGCTAAATATGATTTTACACATAAACCAAAATGTAGGTCATTTTTTCAAAATAGGAGATGTAGGCTGATTGGATTTTCTATCGAGGCTGATTTCAAATTTGAGCGTATAGCCCTCTTGTTACGCCCAAAGTACTCCTATGTATGCAGTACTCATTTTGAATACTACTCAAACTTGATTAAAATTTATGGTACTTAATCATTTCTTCTGCATTATTGCCAAGATTTTACATTTCTATTGTTATACAGCTGACGAAATGGATCGTGCTGATGAAGAACTAAAGGAGACAATTCGTCACATTTGGCCTTTGCAATCGAAAAAAATGTTAGAATTATTGGTTCCTCCTCGCGATGGTAAGAAAATATGAATCTTAAAGCGTGAGTGGATATTTCTTAGCTTAGTCAAAGATGAACATAAAAATATGTTGTATGGACTTGGCACTGAAAAAAATGAATACTGGGCCTGGAGAAGCAGAGAGATTCAAGTCAAACTTTTGAGATATTCGCAGTGAAACTTTCAAAATACACTCTTTTCCGTTATTTTGGGTTCTTATATTGTTTTCCGGATACAATATTAGAAATTGAGTTTATTAAATTAATTCCTATTATTATTATTGATACTAATTTCGACATGGACGAGTCTGATTTTCAAGTCCAGAATAGTAATCCTTACTATTTTTCGAAAAACTGTGACAGCTTCAAGATTGTTAGTAGATATTACGAGTATTATTACAAAAATATAAACAAACATGATTTCTCGATTTAATAAAAATTCAATAGCCAGTGATTTTCAAGCGAATAATTTTTTTCAAGTTGTGAATTGCCCATTTTAATAGTCCAGTGATATTTTAAAATTAATTACAGAACTAAACGATGGTAAACTGACAATTGGAAAAATCTACGCCGGATTGCAAATTCTAGAAAGTTGGAGAGCAACCAAATTTAAGAAAATTGATGATGGTAATCCACCTGTAAGTATGAAATGAGAAAATCAATAAGTACAAATCCATTAGAATATATTATTCTTTCAAATAGGGTAGCCACTAGCCATATTCAAATGTTTTATAATTACAATAGCGAAGCTAGATAAGTGAAAAATCTTTTTCTTTTTCAATATTTCTCGATGGATTATCATTTTGTTTGTGTGTTGAATTTGTGATAAACTATTAACTGTAGCCAACCTTCTGATTGATCGGTGTGTTTGTCCATAGAAATATTACTTATGATAGACTGTTCCCATAGAAATGAAAAACTATAGTGGAGCTAGAACATTAGCATTTAGGACATGTAGTAAATCGAAGAAATCCGTATAAAGTCGGAGTTAATAAATCACCTAGATTATTAATTTTAATGAGTGCTCAACTATCCTAGTTTCTTGGTTGCAGTGAAAAAAAAAAAAGACGAAAGAATCAAAATATCTAACATTTAAATTAGAAATAGTAGGTAAATATGGCTTGAAGTTATGAATTTCAAAGTCATGTGGAGAAATGTGCTACCAAAAATTGTAAGACTATACAAAAAAGTCCCACACCTTGAATATGTACTCGTTTTCCTGAAATCATTCAATACAGATAAAAGGAATAGGTTCTTTTGAAGATCATTATTAATATCATTATTGGACTTATTATTTTTATTAGTACCGGTACCTATTTTTATTCGGTTGGGTAAGTACAAAGTGAGATTTTTATTGAAGTTATTTCATTCCACAACCAGCAAAAAGTAAGAAAAAATTTCAATTCAACTCTGCGATTCTGCAAATAATTCTCATTCCCAAGAATGTGGAAGCAAGCAGTAGGTACTTTTTAATAAATATAAATCGAAACTAAAAGATCAATAAATCAGCCTCAGTTTTGTTTCTGTTAGTTTACTAAAAAATGAATGAAAAGCAATTTTATTCTCCACCTATTTAGATAGCGTTTCATTGATACCTACTTAGTATTATACGAATATTTTGCTTGTAGATGCATAGCTAATTTTCACATATTTAATTATACCTGCTAGCACTAAAATTTTCACTCGCTCACCATTACTTCCTTCTTCTATATTCATTTATCTTTCATAAACATTTCAATACGATGATGCATTCAAAATATTGATGAATTATAAGCAAAATTTGTTAATTAAGTAGTTTGTCAAACATGGTGATAAATGGACTTAGGTGATAATTACGACTTATTTCTATCAGTGAAGTTAATATTTAGAAGAAAAAAATAAAAGCTAATGTGAAAAGCTTACTTTTCTGCCAAGGTAAATTAAAATTTATAATTTTTGGCTGGTGAAGGTGAAAAAGCAGGCGGGGGCACAAAACAAATATTCCATGAAAAATCCAAGCCAAAGATGCAGAAATTTTTTATTCATGTCTTTTTACAAAGAAATTTGATGCTTTAGAAGGAGGGCTTCAGTCCCTCCGGCCCTTTCCTTTAGGTGCACTTTTGAATAGATGTTTATACCGAGCATGTTTTTGAAAAAGATTTTCTATACTTAATGCCTTTTTGGGAGAATCATTTTGAGTACAGAGATGTAATGGCCAGTTAACGCCCAACATGATGTTTAATCGGAGCCAAGAATTTATAAAAATCAGATGACAGAGACTTGTGACTCATGTCATCATGCTTCACATTAGATGGAAAATTATTTTCAGTCTCTAGTAGGTAGAGTTACTTGTAGTTATGTAGTACCTAGCTTTCTACTTCATCGATAGTTGAAATAATTTAACTTTTTATACCTATACTTCATTGTAAACTTCGTATCTATTTTCTTTTTTTCAATTATTAAATTTCTTGCACGTTTCATAAAATATTTTGATTTTTTCAAAATAAAATTAGGCCACGACAATTTGCATTTGTAGAATTTATCATTACATTTGTTTGCTATCCAGCGTTCTTCATTTTTCAATCGTTTATTGGATATGGCAGTTGAGAAAAGGGCCATCGATCATCATGGATACGAACCTGACACAGAAAGTAGTTGTTTGCTTACAAGGAAGAGTACTAGAAGAAAGTAAGTGTTTCCCCAACTCGAGTGAGAAATTGTTTCATAACAGGTACACTTTCTTGGATTTGTGATGAAAAATTATTCTTAAATGTTTTTTTGTGGTTTTGATAGGAGTTATGTACTTACCTATACATTTGTTGACTACTTCCTCTTTTTAAGAGGAATATTTTGAGACAATAGACCCAGCGGAAACGATATTACATACATACATAAAATAAGTTTTCCTCATATCGATAACAGAACTTATGAATAATTCCTGGACATAAACACGAATTTATTTACCGAAATTCAATTTCCTAAAGAAATTTATCCTGTATGACTTTCTCCTGATATTTTGTTTTAAATTTCAATCCCTAAAGGTATTTTCCCGAAATCGATTTCTCTAATGATGTTTTTCTTCAAGAGCAACTTTCCCAAGCCAAGCTGTAACGACTCTGTGCATTACAATGTACGATTTAAAAAAATAAAATCATAAAAATTAGTTTCGCATTATTAAATAGCCCTGATGAAAGTTACTTATGTGAATGGAAGGAATATTGAATTAATGTTTTTCATCGAATAAAATTTGTCGTTACAACGGAATCATAAATTGAGCAGAATGAATTTCGTAATTGGTACATTATCGAACAAAAGAGACCATTGATGAAAAATGAGTAAAGCATACCATATAATAGTACTTAGACCTACATAAAATTTGCCACACAATAAATTCAGAGGGTGCCGTGAAGGCACAATCTTGAGGAGCAACTACTTGACGATTTTTTTTTTTCAAATTTAGAAAAGAATTTTAAAGATGATCGTGTACCAAAAAATTAACTCGAGGAAGGATGGAACTGGTGGGGGTGGCCTCCATTTAAGCTGTTTGATGGATTTTGATACCAGAGAGTTTGACTTTAAACTATTAACTTCCATTTAAAACTAAAAATCTATAATTTTGACATGAATATCGTTTTTTACAGTTTTTCTAAAAAATGTTGACTGACAAAATAAGTTTTTTGTTTAGTAATGCAACCTAAATAGTATTTCCCATGTTAACACTTTCGCAACTTATTTTCAATTTCACATTGCTATTCGTTAATTTGTATTTATTTTGTATTTTTTTCAGGTCGAGAAAGGTAGAGCACTTGAATACTTGGAACAGAAAATTAATGCACTATTTCCCATTATGGCTTATTCAACCTTGAGAAAATTTTTTTAACACTGAAATTGACCATCTTGCTTTTTCTCCCACATTATGCTTAATACGTTTTAGTGATTGGCCTGTTCTTTATAGCCTTCACACACTTTGGCACTTGAATCTTTTCTTTCTTCATTTCTATCATTGCTTGTAGTTTGACATTTCAACGATTGCTTCGCTCTAAAAATTGAATTAATTTCGTTTCAAATTATTGAAAAGATCATTGTGAATGTGAATGAGCTGTTTATTTGTATTACATTGATGCAAAAAACCCTAATTGTTGTTCATGAAATAGGTACCACTTCTAAATCTAAAAAATTGAGAAAAATGATTTTATTAGGTACCAGTACTAATGAAAATTATTTTTTGTAATTTTACTTCGTATCTAAAAATCATATTCTACAGATATATGAAGTGGGATAGAGCTGACCTCTTTTTTTCAAAATAATGAGAATTTTATTTTTTCAACTTTTGCAGCAAGTTTTAGAGTTAGCTGATGCCCTCACCGCGTCAAGAAGACCTTCGTTGGAGTCACTAATGCCAGATCGGCAAAGGGTACATTCACGTGGACTTTTTGGCTTTCCACAACATCTGAGAATGTGAGAACCACTTATCTTTTTATTACATCGGAGATAATAGTTCAAATTTAAATATTCTAAACTCCATATTTCAGGGGTAAACAACGATCTCCGGAGCAGTCAAGAAGTAATTCACCACATTTTTATCAACAGCAACAAGGTCGTCATGACTTTGATTTTGGTGATACTGCCTCCAACGTGGTCGAACTGGTTCGCCAAGAACATGTTCTACGAAGACATCCTCATCGCTCACGTGGTAAGACTAATAACCCTTTCGTTGACCATAAGACTTAATTTTAAAATGAATTTCATAAAATTTGAAAGGAAGAGAAAAATTTTGAGGTACATATTTTTACTTTGCACCAATACTCGTACAATACGAGTATTTACATATTATTCAAAATTATGTATAAGATAATTTCAAGACCAATTTTAAATAGGTACATTTTTGTAAAAATAAAAAATTCGGATCCGTTTTTTTTACTTTGAAGTTCTCAATATTAGTCAGAGAGTATGTCAAAGTGAAAAGTAACCCACGTTTATTACCAAAACAAGTTGATTTTAAAAACTAATGGGCTTATGTAGCCTCTATTAAAATAATTTTCATTTTAAATTCCCTAAATTGCACTTTCAAATGCCACCACTGATGAATTTGTCATTTTTTGAATTATACTCTTAAATTTCAATTCCAAGATTCAACTCGGTCCTTCCCCTACGTCCAGTTTGCAGTGGTGACCTTCATTCTAATCGAAAATCTCTGATTTTCAGGTTCATGGTCCGCCTCAACAAGTCCCATCAGGTCTCCTAGTCCCACTCATGCATCTTCGAAGCGTAAGACTGAATACAATACAACCAGCCTGGAGCAGAGATCGCGTTCACCCTCCCCACACACCGAAAGTCGCATGCAGCTTAGCTACCCAATGCTGGTGAATCGGCGTGGTTTTGGCCGCCGCTTACCGTCCATCCCCAGCAAACCTTCATTTCTACAGCTGCAGAATTCGTCCATCAACTTTCCACGCCTCAGCCCATCTCCAACCCACTACAAGCCTCCATCGATGCCAATGACCTACCAGCCGGTCACAGTGTCCTATGAGCAACCCAATCGGGGAGTACGAATTATGGCAACACCGCTGCCCAACGGCTATAAGCCACCCCAAGTGCGAATCTCCAGACACAGTGATTCGGATGACGACGACTGGTGCTAGGGGTAACTTTTTTCACAGCAACGTCAGCAGTGGAATAGTCGACTTTAGAGTGGGACACAAAAGTGGACTTGTCACCTAACACGCTTGAAATAATATGATAGGTCATCAAACAGCATAGAGGGACACAAAATAATTCCAATTCCAAATTGACACTTGAAATGAAGGCTTTCCATCTTATATATTGTCCTAGAATACTCATCATTTCAGCCCATTTCTAGCGAAGCTGAGATCTTTTCAAAAATTTAATTTAGAATAACAGATTTCAGAGATTTCAGATGATTTTATTGTTTAAATATTGTATTAGATGAAGACGAATACAGTTACTTGAAGGCAACTTCCCTCTGGGTCTACTCAGATTAGATACTCAAATTTTATAAAAATTCTTCAAGAATTAATTTTTGAGGTTTTTGTTATGACATCTGAAAAATTTAGTAAGTATTCACAAGGTTTTGATAATATGTACAACGATGACATACGACTGCTCACTGTTTTTCGTCGGTTTCCAAAAATTTTGTTTTTGCAACCTAGATGAGGGGTGTCATTCTTGTTTCAGTCCAAGTCAGGATTGCCAACTGTTTGGTGGTATTTTACTCGTCCTTTGTTTTATAATTTGACACAATCTGTCCGGTAAAAAAATGAAGGACTCAGTTGGCCGATGTGAATGTTCAGAATTGTCTTCAAATGAAAAAACAAGTCTCATAATCTGCTAAATTTGGAGATTTCCAGAAAAAAATGTCCAAAATTGAGTGAATTAAGGTGAAAAAAATTTACTTATTTTTCAATTTTAAAAGGCACCTTTGGTAGTGTCTAGTATTTTCAAATTTTAGTATTGGCAACCCGGCCCTAGTTCCATATAAATACTTTGACAAGTGCAAAAGAGAAGTTGTTTTCCAGGATAATTGAAAGGTCTCGAATATCAAAATCAAATGACCATTGATATCTTTGCGGTTAGTAAATCAAGGTGGGGGCTGTGTGTTCTTAGGCATCAAGAACTGTAATTAGCTTATTGACCTTATTTCATAGAAACTGGATAGTAATAATAGTTGACAAGTCCATATTATACTTTTTTTTTTCTATGAAACACCTAGTGGTTATTTTAGCACTCTTACTCAATATGTCGGATGATGTCGGATCTCATAAAATAGAAATAATTTCTTGCAACTATCAAATTAGAAAAAAAAAACATCGCAAATAATTTTTTAAACCCACCCTGTGTAAATTACTTGTAGGATAAAAACGAATCAATTTTCGTGCAAATCATATATTTCCTATAACAGTCTCGGTCTTTTTCATTTTTACTCTCACTCTTACTATTCATGCTTTCTCTGTTTTTATTTCTGGTCTAATCACAAATCACTTGTGTGATTTTTGTTTTGGAAATTGTGTCCTTTCATTTATTGAACTGAATAAAATTGATGAAGAAATTATTCATTGCTTGCTTAATTGTACCATTTCATTCATATTTGAAAAGTTATGTATTTACTTGTATTTTCTAATTTTTTAAAATATGCCTGCTCATTCTTTTATATTTATTTTTTGTATTATAGATTCCATTTTTGTCAAAAAATTTTCGATTTCGAATAATGTCTAAGTACCTAATAGGATTTCTATTTTCCTTTGTAATTTATCTATAACTTATTCTTTTATTCACACATTTTTATTCAATAGTTTTTATAAATTAAATTGTTAGATTTTTTTTTCGATTTATTTATTTTTATATATTTTCTTTACAGAACAGAAAAGGATTATTTTGTAGAAAAAAGTGATAGTGGCACGAAGAATGTAAATAAGTTTTACTTAGTTTTTGCTAACTTTCATAAATTGGGCTTTCTATTAGCTTTAATGTTACTCGTATTATATTTTTATAAAATAAACCAGCCTTGCTACGGGACCATTCTAAAATACTGCTGACGTTGCTGCATATGTTTACTCAAGTCCAACAAACGGGAGAAACTGCGATACTTACTGCCAATTTGTATTTTCTGTTTTCAATTTTTCTAAAAGTGCTTTCAAATTTTCGTCAAATTAAATAAAAACGTTAGAAAAAGAGATATATTTTCTGTGATAATTTAAGAGAATATTTTGTACCATACAATTTTCGAACTTATACCTCTTTGTTAGTTTTTTCTTGTTTTTTTTTTTTTTTTTTTTTTTTTTTTTGAGCTCAAAATGCACTTATTTGACAATTTTTACATCGTGTACATCTTGTAATATTTTCAAGCTTTCAGCTAAGAAATACTTTCTATGCATAATTAAAGTAGAAACGAGAAATGTTGAAATAAAAATGTTAATAATGGCATTTACTTTTGATACTAGACAATTTTTTTGTATTTTACTTTTATTTGTTACAATTGCTAAAATTTTTTGAACATTTTACTTAATATTCGTATATTATTAATTCAAAGTTGGCAAGAAATATTGTTGGTTTATTTATATTTTTTACTTTTTGTTTTCTTTGCAATGTCCAGTTTTAGAAAAGGATCAATCAAGTTATTGTAATTTAATACAAAATAGCAAAATCATTATCGAGTACTTAGTTATTGTTAATAAATAATTTAGTTTTTTGTTTATCTTCAGATTAGTGGTAAAGTAAATATTTGTTCCACAAAACATGCATATTTCACGTTATTCAGTTTTTTAATAAATCTTTTTACTTTGGGTTAATTTCATTTTCTATTACAAAAATATTTCTAAATAATGATGATGGCGAAGGTTACAGTACTGGCTTAAGTAGGGTTTAGACACGAATACAGTTCAACCTCGAATTTTTCAACGTAAATTCCTGTCTTGAGTCTGGTTTATGTTTGAGCTCAACTTAAGTGGGTACTGCAACCCGCGCCCTGCCCTAAGACGCATATTACTGGTTTAAGGGTATGCTTTACTAGAAGCAAAAAAACGCTCGAAATAGTGAAATTTTCCCAACATAAGAAATTATAAAACTTGGTTGGAAAGAAGTTACATAACCGTATGGCTTGCACTAAAAATTTCAACAGAAATGCTTTATGAGTGGCGAGGATTCCCTCACCAGACCCCAATGGTGTAAATCGTATTTGAAGAGTTAAGATTAGAGAAGGAAGGTTAGTAAGTGGTGTTTTAAAAAGAACTATTTTCCTCTTCTAAAGAGCAAACCTTTCAATGTATTTTCGTGGCAGGAATTCCCAGGTTACAAATGATTATTTTCAACTCACCTACGTTTAGAACAGCATTCTCTAAATGGTTCTGGTTACCTTGCTCAGTAAATCCACCTATGTAAGTTATGCATAGAACCATTTATGGGTATTTTCGACCACCAATGCACCTTTAATTAATTAATCGGAACCCACAAAATTTGCAATTACTTCGAGTCTCTCAGTGGTGACGAATTTCGCTAAAAGCCAACCGATGAATTTCCAATTCGATATTACATAGGACGGAAAACGTTTATTCCAGACGATTAGTTTTGGATTGGCGACATATGTTGGAATCAATTCGTGTGCGAAATTAATGAAAATTCGCCATCATTTATCAACTGGCAAAAGAACAATGAAAATGTGCACTCGCTGAGAAGTTCATTAATAAAGTACCGTGTCATCGTTGAAATAAATTAGCTTCAGAACGTAAAATTGGAATACCTTCAAAAACACGAGACAAAAAAAAAAATCACAAGAACGCTACTTGTAAAAAGATACAGGCTATATTTTGAGATAAATTTCTTAAGTAATGAAAGCGTTCAACTTAATCTGTAGGCCTTAATCTATAGCCAGTATTCCTGTGATAAAAGAAATATGCATGTCCTCTTGTCCCTCGTCAGCATTTAACTTTCTTTTTTAAAAATTTATTAGCCTGCCATTTGTGGTCGTTTCATTATTTAAATATCAACGACTTAGAAAATTGTAAAATAATTCACACATTTCTTCTTTTCTGTACAAGAAGATTAAATCGTTTAGATTTATTTCACACGTCTAATTGGTCATGATGAGCGAAATGAAATGTGTAGTATAGTAATAAAAAAGTGCTAGATTATTTTTGGCGTCTTCAGCTACGAGAATGGTGTGTGGTGAATAAATGAGGAAAAAGTCAGGGAGGTAATGAAAGTTTTGTGGTTTGTTTGCATAGAGAAACCGTTGACCGCTGTGTTTTTGTTAGTGATGGGAAACTTATTGATAAGTTTTTTCGATAACGATAACTATCGATAGCTTCAAAAAACGTGGTTACATGTGAAGAACTGGCGAAAAACGGATTGTCTTTATGTTTGAATTCCAAAAAACCAACTAACATGCAAAAAAAACACGGGATTAGTCATCGATACTCATCAACAGTTATCGATAACTCGGAAAAAGTTATCGATAAGTGAAACTGTCGATATTTCCCATTACAATTTATTGTAATCTATTTCTTCGGTGGATGTTTATCTTTTCAAGGACATAAGCATTATTATCAGTGATACTGTCTTAGATCGATAACTTGAAGCCAAAACGTGCTATGTCCTTTTAAAAGATTTAGCAGGAAAAAGAAATGTTACCACTTACTACATGCATTACTGTCGAGGCAATGCTGCTCTTGTCAACTATGATGAAGACTACAAGTATAATCAATTATCTCGAGATGCAAGTTAATGAGAGTGGCATTGAACAGAGCGGAATTGAGAGCTGAATTACTACAAAAGTTTTAAAATAACAGGTCCCTGTGACTATCGGGGCAAGAGGCGGCGTAGCCCTCTTGGGCCACGCTAGTCTGATATAAAAAATATAACACCAACTTTCAATACCAAAAAGAAAATTAAAAAATACAGTACTCGATTGTATACATACAACACCTCAGTGAATACCAACTTTCATTTTGCTCTCCTGAAAAATTAAATAAAATGGATATACGATGTTTTCGCACAGTGCCATCGATATCTACCATTTCTCCTCTCACACCTCGTGAATTTTAACATAACAATTTTTCGCTTAAAGTACTTACTCTGAAATAGGTTCAACCCGTGAATGGCGATGGACGGCCTTCCTTCGAAGTTTTTTGATTTTATTCAGTGCCACTCTTACAAAAGAAATACCAAAAGCATTACATCACTGTCACAAATTATCAAAAATCAACCGTTTCAGCATATCAGCAAAAATAATTCGCTAGGAAAATGGAGAAGCCTGGTGAATGACGAATGACATTATTATCCGGCTGCGATGAAATAAGATCTTGATGCGTCAGCTGTTGAAGATACGCAAGCTCGTCGATCGTTATTATTAATGCTAAGAAAAAACGAAATCAACGTTTTTTTAATTTCACAAATTACGATGGTCTCAGAAATTCGCAGTTCCCATTCACAATCGGTTCTCACGATCCGCGTATTAATTTCTGCATTTATTAATGTGCGAATGTCTAAAGCTGAGCCGAATACCCGAGCACACTCGTCGAGTACCCAAATAATACACGTAAAATTAGATAAATTTCTGAAATTGCTAAGCAAATTAATGAAAGATGCTCGGGTATTCGGCTCGGCTTAAGACGATAGTGTGTTCGCACCTTTATGCAGGGCTTGCAAATTTCATTAATCAGCATTCAGTAAGAAAAAAAAAATTACGATAGACGAAATACGAATGAAATGAACTGGAAACCACTGACACAGCGATTATGCAAGCACGAACCTGCCTTTGGAACGAAACGATAACTTTTTACGTTCGAATGTTGGTACAACTGTCATCGCACGAGTGTATCGACGCGACGTTTGTCGTTTCATTTTCGGCAACTCACCCTCTTCATCTTCACTTTTCAGTCAGTTTCGAATTCGCTGGCGTGTTGTGTGGAAGTGAGATTTAGTTTCAATTCGATTTTTCGTTTTAATCGCGTGTAAGTTCTTTCGAAAATATTTTTACAATGACGGGGTGTTGAAAACTGAAATTCGACGTCTTTTACAGAAACCGTGATTCTTTTTTTGGTCTTTTTCGCGTATTTTTATGTCAATAATTGTTTCTACTTTTGATTTTAAATAATTTCGTGATCGTTATTGGTTTTTTTTTTCGCGTTTTTTCCAAGTGCGAGTGCGATTTCATTTCGGTAGTGTTCTGTTTTTCGTTGTATCCAGTAATTTATTCTTCAAGCTTACCGACGGTATGTAATATCAACTATCTGTATAGTTTATTCTAGTAGTTATTCTTATAATTCTTCAGCTACCACTAAATACTGATGTAGATCAAATTATCAAATCTGGTTGTCGTGAATGTGTCATTTCTATTCAATTTGTTAACGGTGACGTGTGTAAAAATTACTCACTCGCGTTTCCCATCGAAAGTAATACATTTGTGTGAAAAAATCAAACATGATGAATACTTGCATGTGTGTCTGTGTAATATTTTACTCGTGTTACTTTAGATGAATATAATGTTTTAAGAAACGCTTTGTTTTGGAACCCCTGACAGTTTTGCTAGTGTGTAATTTTTTACGCGTCCTCTGTAGTGAAATGGTTTGATTTTTGTCGTCTCGAAAATGAAACTCGTTACCTTCCTCAGGGTTAGAAAGGAATTATTTCTTCGTTTACATTACAGAAATACAAAACATGTTTCTTCGTTGATCTCTATTTTCGATATAATATTTCACATTTTCCAGTTAGCCTGCAAATTATGGGAAGTCCCAATTTTTCATCAGCATAGTAAAAGTTGTGAAAATTGAAAAAATAATATTTTCTCAGTTTCATATTGAATTTAAGATTTTTCTGCACTCGTCGTTTGTCGATTTAAAGGAAAAACGATATCGCATTCAGTATTAAATTCTTTCATGAAACTAAAAATTTTCTTAAACCTCACTTGCATTGCCGGACACGAAAGAAGTGTCATGATTGTTGATATTTATTTCCTGTAAACATCTTAATTTGGCGTGTAGTAAGTTTACTTGGACACTGAAGTTGAAAAATTGAAGCGTAAAATTTGTTATCAGTAATCGAGAAAGCTCTCGTTACTATCGTTGTCTGGACTGCACAAAATATTTAACTGAAATTATTGTTCCTTAGTACCTTCCTAATGAATAATTTGGTGATCTTTGCGAGAAAATGTTATTGCAACTTTTTTTTTTTTTTCCTACGCGGCTGCAGAAAGCGAAATTTTCAACTTTTATTTCGCTTGCATAATGTGTGATAAAGCTGGAGGCAGAATTACAAAGAGTGGAGTTAATTTGTGAAGCATTTCTCGAATACGGCCGGATTTATTCGAAGAAATTATTTTGAAAAAATTCAACAAAATCGATTTGGAATTGTAGTCCCGGGTGAATATTTTCGTATGTATGCTTTGTGGCAAGCCGAACCATTCTCTACTTTGATACTTATTATTTTTCAAGTTGGACGAATGAGGAGAAATGGAATTTGGAATGCTACAGTTACACGAATAATCAAATTTCAAGGTTACTTCTTAATAAAGTTGGAAATAAAATATGTACTTATTGCAATTACGAGTAGCTAAAAATTTTCTTGTCTCGTACGATGTTTACCATCCTCCTGAATTTTTTATGCGAAAATAAGTGTATAAAAATTTACATTATTTCAACTCTTGGCATTTTAAACTGTGTGTTCTAGTTCAATTTTTGTTATTTTTAATTTGATAAGTGTGACAATTCACGATTTATAGTAGAAACTTCTCCGAAAATAGTATAATGTATCATCAAGTAGGTACTACAAATATTAAAAATATCGACATTAAATCATAAATGATCCCTGTTTTCTTATAAACAATAGTGAAAATGATTATTTATTCCTCTAAGTAGGTGTATACTTCTCTCAACAATTATTGAAATATCTAAAATTTACAGCTGGAACAAAATTGAACGTTTCTACTCATTTCCACTGTACTTCTTACTAGCTATACTATGGGGAAAAAAGAGTATTCTGTCCAACTTTCAAAATATGACGAGAACATGGAAATGTGTAATTTTACGACTGGCTGCTAGAAAGGAAAGAGGAAAAAAATGCAAATGTGAATGAAATGTAGTGGTCTTCGAGGTCATTTTTCCTAAGTAGGAAAGAAGAGATAAAATGATTTTAAGGGCTTTACAGAGGATACGACGAGAAAACGTAATTTATAAGAATTGTGTGCGCCACAAAGGTTAGGTTAAATTAGGTGGTTTTATTTACCCAAGGGATTAGACTGCATTATATCTGTATCCCGTAACCGTTTGCCTTAGCTACCCAAATTGTGTGCGTGGTCAATTTAGGCGGATTTTGGCCGAGCACGCTTTGAAATTGCGAAAACATGTCGTCTTTTTGCTGTCGTTTTGTCGAGAGGAAAAGCCAAATAGTATTTTCAGCGCTGAAATGGATAAAGATTTCTTTCGCTACTAAATTCGTGTAGCTATTTTATAGTAATTTTATAGCACTGTCTATTTGGCCGAAAAATTTGGGGCGAAGGTTTCCGAAGTGAACTGATCAGAAGATGGATAATTTTATTCGAAGTAATATAGCGGGTTCGAATTTTGTATTCAGTTTGTGAAAATGAAAAAGTTAAGAGTCACAGGGAATAATGAGCGATTTGGTTTGGAAAATATTAGTTGAAATATAGGCTATTGGTATTTTGAAATATTGTATATTTGGATCTACGGAGCTGTAAAGTAATAGGTCAAAATTCCAAAATTCAAATTTCAACGCCTTTGAAAAAACAGAAAAAAAAAAATCATATAATATGCATAAGTACAAAAGAAAAGACATTTGGCAGATTTTATTTCACAGATGTTCATAACTAGTTTTTTTTCTTTGATTTCTTCAGCTGTACTCACAATTCACAGTTCTTATTTAGGATCATGTACACATATCTTTCGTTTCAAGGTATTTTTCATCTTAAATAATATTTTAGTTGGTTTTCTTCAATATCTATACTTGATAATTCGACCTCTTATATAAAACAAAAGTTAAATTTTTCAAATAAATTTTGTTTAAAAAATGACACAAAGCTGTAACTACTATACCGGATCTGAAGAAAATAGAAATTACATCACACGAGTACTCCCCCTAATTTCGGTTGACTGCCTTTGCCCCTCCCCCACTTTCTTATTGTCAACAGTGTAAATGATCCATGAATTGGGGTACAGCGAGATCGTCAGCTCGGGTGGCGTGGATCTCATTAAGAAATGTCGCGATCGAATGCGACAACGATTTTTTATGTCGTCGATTTTCTACAAACATTTCCGGTTGGTTTTTGTGTCATAGGGTACTTCAGCAGCTAAATGTTTAAAAAGGGCTGACGAGTGCCAAGTAATTAATTGTTGCGGGACTGAAAACGAAATACGGTATTTTTCGGGGTGAAGGGTGCAGAAATTGTCTTAAGCGAAACATTAATTTTTTTTTCAAGAGTAAGAAGAATGGCAAGACGTGAGGACTACTTTGGGTAAAATAAGAAATGTAAAATATCATGAACCTTAAGTGGGCGTGACTGGAGTTACAAGGGTGAAGTGAAGCCTGTTTTTAATAATCTCATTATAGCCCTTGGGTGTATACCGTCTTAGGAGGAGCCCAGTGGACGAAGGGTCGCGAAATATTATTTGACTTTGACGTCGTGAGAGCTGAGAATAGGTTGACGATTATGTATGCTATAACGGCTCAGAGAAATTCCCGAATGCAATCCGAATCGATATAACGATTTAGTATCGTAGTGGCAAATTGAAAAATTGCCGTTTTCTCCTTTTTGAACGAAAATACAAATTTAATAGAAAAGCACTGCCATACTTGGACTAAATTACATTATAAATATTCGTTGATTTACAATGCTTACTTTTGAACAAATATAATACAGTATGTTCCTACTTATTATCATTTCAAATCACGTGTTGTGAAAATGAGACGAGAATTAATCTTTGTATGTTAATAATTTCTCCTTTAGGATGTTCATTAGTGTTAACCTTAGAAGTGGTTTAGTTGATGCGCTGATCATGTTTGGAGCTTTATGATTTGACAGTCGCGAATTCGATGCTACTTATATTAACCATTCTAGGCTCTAATATTTCATAATGTGATCTGTCTAGATGAGAGTCTTGACTATTAGAAAATCAGCTTTCTTTTATACTTCTCCAGACACTGATAAAATAACTATGTAGCTCGAGTCCACTTATATAAAACGCCACAAACGTCATTGAAAAAATGCTGAATATCACCAAAAAACTGTCCATAAATGAAGAAGCAGTCGCTCTTTTTTAATGCATGATGACTCCATCTTTTCCTTAGAGTTGACAAACTAATATTTCATCATAATGATACTCCATTTTACTCAGATAGTCATTTGTGAAGGTTAGAACAACTCATTATGAAAATAATGTTTGTTAGGTTTTGCGATTAAACTCCATTGCTCAAGTTTGCAATTGAAAAAATCTGAAATCGTTATAAGCAGTTTTTGGCAGAAAACCACCTATTAATTTTGGTCTGACTTTTTCATAAATAGGCATCGGACTTGCATAGTTATTCATTTCATATGATCTCTGGATTCCAAAATACTAATGTCGCGTTTTTATCTTTCTTTTTTTCCCGGGGTGGGGGGCTGTTAGAAATCGCAAATCATGACTTCAAAAGCTACCGGTCGGATCGAACACTGAAATTTCAACTTACGGTACATTAAATGAAGTCTTTACAGCTGACCATTAAAATTTCAAGAGTGAATTCGTTGGTTGATACGTGAGAAAAGCGATTTTGAACTTTCAAAAACGTGAAATTTTCGTGAAATTTTCTTTAGGAAGTTACTGCATCAGTAGGGCTCGAATTTACATCAGATGTCATCTGATGTGAGGAAGTGCAGTGTAAAATTTGGTGTCGATTAGTCTTACAATTCTCTAGATATTAGCTAAAACGCAGTCAAAATAAATGATGATTTTTGATAAGTTTTTTAAGGAACGGATTCCTTCAAAATCTAACGGAGTTTTCAGTTTTGATTGCCACTTATAGAGAACGTACGGTATCGATTTAGCTGAAATTGATATGGTGTGCTAATAGAAGCTTCTAAAATGTTCCATTCGAGTTTCAAGCGTATATCTATGTTTTCAAGCCCATCTGTTGGTTTTTGTAAAAAGTGGTTTTGAAAGTTCAGATTGTGACATTTTCTTCGTAACTTGCTGGCAAAATTTTCGACAGAAATTAAAATTCTAAAAAACCAGTCCTTAAAAAATTAATCTTCATTAAATGTTCCAGATTTCCTATAAAAAGAAAATACTGTAAAACTAATATTTTTTTGTGACTAAAATGCTCACCGTCAGTACGAAAAGGGCTGCCTGCTATAAACGAGGGCTCTAATTGGCAAACTATTTAGCTGCTGGTATGTTACTTGTATCACCGTTTGTGATTGATGGTGGGTCGACTGAATCACCATTTTCTAACAAACATCGTCATTAAGCGTGTCAGGTCTACGTCAACCGTACAGCCCTCTGGGCAATTTATTTTAAAATTTTATCGTTTGCCCTCCTCACGTGACAATTGCATCCACTCGTCGTTCTTTACAAAATACATACTGTACACATCGTATGTATACTCGCGCCTCTTTCTGGTGTAATCGTAAATTTTTTCATCTACCGAAAAAAAAAAAAATTCTATTTTATCTACTGACTCATTTATCACGATATAGCATCCCATAAGTGTGAGCTGTGACAGCTAAGCAGAGGATACGCCAGGGTAATAATTCGTACGTGTGATTCCTGTTCATCTCTCGCACAGCCGCAAATATTTATTACCATCCAGATTGCAACCATTCGTCAACAGATATAGTGGGAACAAGCTGTACCACAGAAAAGAACGCAAGAAAGTCGAAAGCGAAATGCCTTCGAGGGGTCAGGAGGCGAGAAAGAGAGGGCACATGGAATTGTATAAGTCGAAGTAAAACGACTTCGACGGTGGCTAAAATTGTGGTGGTTCAAGGGGGATATAGGCTTTGGCGGGAGGAAGAGGTCGTCGAAGAAAGGCATTTAATTCGGTTTTCAATGAATTTCTTGGCAACATTTGTAGCAATGGGTAAATCTATTACTCTGGGAAGGCGGCGAACGTAATTTATCTAACCACGCCTGATTCTGGTTTTTAGCTACTTTTATCATTAGCAATTGGTTCGTTTAATGCGGTGGAATGTGAAAAAGTCTCCTCAAGTATGGCCTCGTTAAAGCGAATGTTTACCATTCTTTGACCCTTTTAATCGTTTTACAACGAAGAAAGTTGCGAATAAGGTGCTGTGTCTTCAAATTTGGCAGAATTTGCTGAGACAGAGAAAATATCAGTTTTCCCTGGCGCCCATTTAGTATAACTAGAAAAAATACACAAAGTTTAATGAATATGCCCAAGTATACCTTTACCTGGTACTTAGTACCTACTTGCTTGTGGTATATAGTTGTAAAGGAACTGAGACTTCTGAAACTTTCATTAGAGTTTTTGTTTCTATCCTACGAGGATACGAGGATTCTGTAGGTGATAATCTGAGAACACATTTAAAAAGTAAAGTACTATATATACTCCATTGGCTCCGTGAAGGTTGCTGGCTAATAATTACAGATTTCGAGTCAGTTATGAGCGAATAATAATCTTGTACAAATCCCAGAGACAATCTCGTTTCGAAATTATCATCTGTCAGTCACAAAACCTAGTATACCAACCCTTTCAGTAGCATTGATCCCCAAAGTTCACTTTTAATCTTGCATGTTATTTTCTATTTTTATTATCTAACAAAAGTTTTCCTTGTTTGATTTCTCTTTCATACTGAAATTTTACAAAAGTTATCCCCGATGTGCCATTATTTTTTTGTAACGATTGTTCGTCTCCACTTTCACCCTTCAACTTAATCGTATACAGGGGTGAAGCAGCCCAACTGCCTGTCGTGTGGCAGCTTTTTGTTAAACCGAATTGGTTGCTTTCAGTTCGAAAAAGTCGTCATTCAACACAATTCGCTTACGACGTAAATCGTGCTTCGCCTAATAACTGGCTGGCGTTTACAAAATAAAAATAGAGAGAAAAAAAGAGAGAACGTTTTTTCCACCAAATTGGCTAGTTTTCCCGTTTCAATTTGAAGATAGCAGTTATATATGTGCGTGGAAGTGAGATAGCAATTGTGGAGCTGGAGAAGCGTTAACAATCCTCAATTTTGGTTCGTTCATCTTCGCGAGCGTAGGAGAAAAGCCACTATTTTCGTGTCATTTTCCAATCGAGTATTGAATTATCTTTTTTCTAGCCCTCGCTTTGCGACGAAAGGCTCGAAAGGGTCGGTTCTAGGCGAAATTGCTAGCGAACTAACCACGTCGATATTTTTTATGCTTCCCCTTGGTTTGATGGCATGGTTTTTCAGCGCATTAAAAATGGAATAGCCTTGAAATCGATAGTAAATGGAATAATTAGCGTTAAAAGCAGCCTTTCTTGCTGGTACCTGTAACGTTACAACAAATACTGTGAAAAATGAATGTAGGTCGGTCCATTTTATAGGTATTTCCAGGTGTAATAATAAATGAACCCGTCATTAAAATAAAAAAAGATTCATTTCACTTTTTTTGGGGGTATATGAGTTAAGTCATATACTTGTGGTAGCACTGATTGAGAGTAGAGGGATAACTCTTCTCAGTTGTTCCAAGTCTATCAAATCCAAAGTTACGAAACACGATTAGTGCAAAAAAGCACTCATTCCGACAAAAATGTGCAGTTGTGATAGAAAAGGTCAAAAGCGAAATTAATGAGGATTAGTTGAATGTATCATTTTTATAAATGATGAGTCCAAATCCAAATCCAAATATTGATATTACGTGTATCAGAGAAGTCTTTTATTGACATCTTATTCATAATTTATGGTAGCACTGAACGTATACTTTTTTTTTTCACTCATACATTTCTTCTCAAGCCACACAGCTGGGTTGATTTTTAAAACTCTGTTTGGTGATAACTTGCGTATATTCACTTTGAACATTCGGTTTTTGTTTCTTATCTATATTAAGTTTTATAATATTTTCGTATTCAATTGCTAATAAACTGACTAGTTGAAGATGTTGATTAAAATAATCGACTCAATCTTTTATACTCTCTTATTTTGTCAGTTTGATGTGAGGTACTAATTTTATACACTTTCTGTGCGATAGATTACAATTCACTCCCTTGACAAACCATGAGTACCTACTGTCCAAACTTTCGTTTTTGCTAAATATATAGACTACTATGCCCTCGTTCACTCATAGTTCATCTTACGCTAAGGTAAACATGAGGAAAATTCCCACTCTCAAAATACAACTAGGTAAATTTTTTGCGTGGAAAAATTTTTTTAACCCATGAGAATCCTTTAAAGTACCCTATACCACTTTTCGCAGACTTTTTATGGCACACCCTGTATATGAAGACGCCAAATGAATTATCGTATGTGGTCAATGACTATATTGAACCTCTTTTTATGTCAGTGGAGCAGCTCTAGCCTTTTACTATAAACCGAATATTAAAATACCCTCTGTTTTGCCCCACCTTTAAAAATTTATGATTCTGATATCGTTAAAAAAGTATTCCAGTTAGTGAGAGGGTAGGGAAAAAAAAGAATACAAGAGAATACGGTATACCATAACCATAAAAAATATTTTATGAACTGGACCCTCGTTCATTCTTCCTCTTTTTGCATTTAACCCCACCATCCCTCTCTGTCTCTCTTTCTCTACGTATACTCTGTTCTTTTTTCCTTTTTCTCATTCCCTTTCTCTAAGTATTTACTCACTTTTTTTTTTATATAACACCAAGCTTTTGCATTCGGTTTCATTTTCCATAAATCGTGTCGACGATTACAAAAGAGCTTTTCTTTTGGCCGAGCTGAAATAGTGACAGATTTTTTTCACGCCAGATTATCTGTGAAATACTGTCCATTACATCGCAAGTATTTTATTTTTATTTTCCCATCCTTTTATTTTTTTATTTCAAAAGTGAGAACGTTTTAGTGATTCTACAGTACGGATTTTTTCATTCTATTCTCCTTTTTCATATCATGTTGGCCCATATTGATGTACATTTAGGTATCAACGAGAATAGTTTTGAGACGACTTTTTCTATTGGCAGTCGGCAAATGAAAAATATGAATAAATTAATCGTTTATTGAAGAAATTCTTTTCGTTCATTGAGGATGGGGAAAATGTTTTGCGTTAAGAGTTATTGGCATCGATGTCTGATGTAACTAATCGTCTAATATGAATTTGTTTTCATTCACCTTCGCTTATGATTAGCTTATACTTACTCTTTTTGTGTTGAGTCTTTCTCTTCACTGCGTTGCAAACGATATAAATGGCACTCAGCTGTTGTCTGATTGAGGAATAATTGGAATTTCTAGAACTTGTACCATGCGTGAGTCTTTTTATGTTCTAGAGGTTTCATGTATAATGAGTTTATCAATTTTCAAGGAAAATAAATTTTAATTCTCATCTGTACGCTGATAAAGAATCCTGCTCATTTCTCTCAATGTACATGTCACAGATTTGAACCATAAATAACCATTTCCCAATATCGTGAGATTACTCCGATTCAATCGGGGTTGCGCATGTGCAGTTGAATAAAAATTCAGTTTAATTTCGAATGCATTCTATGAGATTGTTTCAGCATTAACTAATCCCTATTTCATTAAAAATTTTTCGTTTATTTGATATCTGTTTTGCATATTTCGACATTCTTTCCTTGCTCAAGTTCTATCTTATTTCTTATGAGGAATCGGAGTGGTAAAATATTAACAAAATTACGACCTTTGACAAGCTACTACTTCCCCCTCTCTAATTTTTGATTCGACTGCTTGTGACTGATTTTGTCTTTTTTCCCCTTCGCTTTGGAAACTGAACCGAAATTCGAGCTTTTTCGAGAAATAAATTGAATAAAAACTGAAACTCGTGCATTTTGTCGAACACGAGGTAGCAATAAATTAGTCCGCGGTTTCACCTTCTCAATTTACATTTTCCTTCAACACTCGAACCGAGTCGACAAAATTTTCCAAAAACTCTTTTCACGCGTGCAAAAGCCAAAATTCCATGAAATACGTGCATAACTGATCACAACCCTCAAACCACTTCTTCCTTTTCCTACACGCGGAAAATATACATTTTTTTTTTTGAATTTTGTACCTAACATCAGCATTTTTTCCCCTGCGAAGCTCGGAGAAGATGCGAAAGAAAAAATTATTTTTCTGGCATCGAAAGAATAGCTTGTTAGTATTATGAAGAAATGAGAAGGGGAAAAAAGAATCGTTTTCCAGCTAAAAATATTATTTTGGTTTTTCATTTTGAAAAAAAAATTTTTGTATAATTTTATGAATAGACTTCGAAGAAAAAGCTTTCTCCGGTCGAGCTTGAAAGAAAAATATCGGCTCCCTGGAAAATAAGTGGAGCATACACAGAATGATAAAATTTGAATGATACAAAAATAATTGGTTTGTTTGGAGAAAAAGAGGAGCAACTTGTTGGTTGAAAATAATTATTGTTCAGTTTTGGGTCTGATTTTAATATAGTTTGCTTATTTTTTCTCGTTTCTCTTTGAATTTTAGTTTTATCAAAGGGAAGATACAGGGTATGGTAAAATGTCCGGCTAAATTTGTTTCTCAGTTACCACGAAAGAAGAGGGAGAGAGATATTTGGTTGGTTTTAAATTAAAATTCATTTTTCAAGGTTATGTATGAAATTACTTGAATGCTGACCATTTTACCTCACGCATTCGCAAAGGCGTCAAACCTAAATTTTAACAACTTTGCTACGCAATAGTAACATTATTTCGCAATGTCTTTCATTATACACTGCAAGATTTACAATGAAGTGGTTGCTTGGTAGAGGAAGGAGGGAAATTCTTTCCTGCTGATCGTGTAATGTGTTTATATCTTTGATAGCGTATATGGAGATGGAAATAGCCAAAATCGTAATGACCATTGCTTAGCAAGGTCTTTCAAAATAGGGTTTTACACTTTTGAGAAAGTGCTTGGCATTTTATATATAACCTTGTAGAAGGAAACTGTAATTCTAAACCAACCCCCTGTCTGTATCGTTTTTTTTTTACATGTTATTGAAAAAACGAATATAGCTGGTCTTTTTGTGGCACCCTGTATTTGACCGTAAAAATGCAAACTCCACCTCTACTCATGGGCTCTAAAGAATCACAAGGGTGAAATAGTATATTACATACCATGGACCGAGAGTAAGATTGATTACATGGCATGTATAAAGTTTACTAAGCTGGCCTTCGATTCACTCATCAATTATTGTGTTTTACTCATTTTGAATATTTGAAACATCGTAGAACATAGAGTCAAACCTGTCGTCTACCAGAAACTGTGTTTAGAGAGAAATGCGGTCTTCAAGGGACATTTTGTTTGGTCTCAAATTGTAATTTGATGATACATTGCATCTCTCAATTCAGCGAAAACCTATAAAGGTGCAAGTTTGCCTCTATAAAATATTATATATACAAATCTGGTGAGAATTCCACTTCGGCAATATTATAAGTATTGAATTTTTTTTTTTCTCAGAGATACTGCGAAACTTCAATTGGCTTTAATTTCCATCCTAATGTGACCGTCATGAAGAGCACGCTGTGGGTCATCTTGAAATGGACGTCCACGATCCTCTTCATTTGGCTGTTCAACGAAAATAAATTCCGTGAGTACCTAATTTTCTATGTAGTGTCACGTTTTTATACTTATTGTTCTGGATATTTTGTGTAGGAAACAGACAGACTGTTAAAATATAAAGCTTGTAAGGAGCAGTAGCTTATTACTTTTAAAAAATTAGGGTGCAATTTATTTTATGTAATATTTTGGCGAGATGGTTTTTTTTTAAGCGAATTTTTTGTCAAAATTGTTTTTCTTCATTTTCCGAAGAATTTGTATTGTCCAATTTTCAAGATTTTACCAATAGATATATACGAATCCAAAATAAAAGAATCAAATCAAATTCGCCTTGGAAAAACGTCTGTATGGTTTTCTCGATGGGTTAGTGCACGGGTCAACGTCTAAAATTCGGAAATTGATTGTTCGTTGAAAACAATTTAATACGTACATGTATAGATGATAAAAGTTGAAATACCTTCGAGGAACGAAGCGAAAAAAAACTCAAAGCATTTTTCCAAATACGAATACATACTCGTATTTAGAAATGTATAGTCGCCTTCCTGACGTTATTCGACTGATTTCTTTCGGTGGACAAACTTACATTTGATCCATTCAAAATAATAGGATTGAAGAAAGAGGAGGGAATGAAAGGATGATTACTTTTTCGAATTTCTTTTGGTCAGGTGAATATCTTCTTGCGAACAGAAAATAAATAAGACCTGGTAAAATACTTTCTTGTTAGAATTTCAGAAAATTGTACCTCTATAAAAAGAGCCGCTTGGCATGGAAATTTGATGATTCATTCTATAAAACTTGTTCATCACATTGTCTCCAAGTACACGATAACGAGGGAATAAAAAGGGACCGTTTGTTGTGGGTAAAACTTTATTGGTTGCGCTGTAGTTAAGGTCGATTTGTTTGAAATGTAAATGAATGTCATGACGAAGCAGAATAAGTACACTGAGAGAAAATTAAATAGTGAAAATTACTAACTTTGTCCTAGTAATGTAAGCTCAGATCAAGGCAGATAGCACTTTTTACTAACCTTTAGCAATTTTTACTAAGACCTTATTAATTTTTACTATCAATAAAATATCAATTTATCCTACCACAATGATAGTAAATATTAATAAACCTATCTACAGGAATTTATGCTAACACTCTTAGTAATTTTTACTATGCCAGTTGGTAAAATTTATTACAACTCTGAAACATTATTTTTTTATTCACTTTTTTTTTTCTTCTTACCCTACAGTTGCTCTCTACATACTTAATCTTTACATTATTAGTTACAGAAAGTTACCATTTATTTTTAGAGTTCCCAAACAAATCTGAAAAATTCCATACCTGAAGGTGGATTTGAACCCTGGTCTCTCTGCTTAGAAGTCCAATACTTTCCCAATTGCGCCACCCAAGCAATTTAAAGATCAATGATAAATTAAAATGATTATTCTCTGTAAGATACTTCCAAATTACTTTACTGCATAGTAAAATTTCCTTAGTATGGGTTAGTAAAAATAAAATTTCCTAAGTATGGGTTAGTAAAAATTACTTAGTGTATAGCACAAAATACTATACCATTATAGTAGAATTTTCTATTTGGAATAGTAGATTGGAATTTACTCAGTGTGGTGTAGTAATATTTACTTTCTGTTTAGCATATTTTTCATAGAAGATATAGTACAAATCATTAACTGGGCATAGTATTTTTGAATTTTTATCTTGGTTAGTAATTTGCACTAGCATGAGTTTGGTAATAAATACTTGAATTTGTTATCATTTTATCCTGTAGTACTTAGCACAAATTGATGAAACATAGCAAAAATTGCTCTGACATATAGTGGTTTATCCTACACACAAAATTCCTATACCAATGTAAAATTTTTACTATGTTAAACTTAGTGTTTTTTGCTAAATTTTAGTATTTTTTCATAAGACAGCAAAGGAAAAATTGATAACTTTTCTCTCTGTGTATACTATATAAATAGCGGAGTAATTGCTGCATGATGATACGATGGAAATACATAAAAGCTGAAAATAGTTACGATGCATAAAAATAAATATCCACGTCTCCTTTAAAAAAAAGTGAGAGCAGAGAAAGTTTGGATAGATCCTTGGATAAATTACCATCGCCCTTGGATGAGAGCTGAGTATTTTCATACTCGTATTAATTATTTTTCAACAAAATAAGTTTCGTATGCATGTACAATTTTGAAATTTTTTTTTGTGAGAAACGAATAATATTAACTCTATGTACGATGTATGAACAGTTTGAGCTTAAGAACCTGAAAATTTTACTTCTCTTGACATTTTGTGACTTGACACGATTCATGGCAGGCTCATTCTATAATATACACGAGGATGAAATTCGCGCAAAATATAACCATTTTTTTCCTTCAATCGCGTGTCGACGAAAACCCTGCTACAAATCTTGCTATCAAAGTGTACTAAAACTGAAATTCGAATTTGGTCCTTTGCATTTCTCTGCCGCATTCTCGCTGCCTCGCCTCTTTTTTCCCCTATTCACTTTTTCCTCCCTCAAAGCTGTTGTTGGAACGAAACCCTTTCCTATCGCACGTGTTCGCATCGCGAATATATCTTAATGATATGTGTTTTCTTGAACCGTAGGGGTCTCTGTCGAGATTTGCGTCATTAGTCTTAGCCAGACCCGCGGTGAAGTTTTATCTTTCATTTTCAGGATTCACATGCTCTATGTAGTCGAATAGCGCACGTCTATTTTTGCGTGCAAGAATACGATTTTACCCATTTCATCCACCCTTCCGCCCCGCTATTCAGCTATTCCTTTTTCGATTTTTATTCATAATGGTGGCTGGAGAAACCAACATGGCAGAAAAAAAAAACATGCTGTTTAACAAATAGTTTTTAGTACTTCAAGTTGGAACAGGCAACAGAAAGGGTGGAGAGGGGAAAAAAACAACGTTTGAAAAAAACTAATGTTCCATAAAGAGTCGAAACTTTGTTCGACTGGTCGACGTTTTAACAAAAATTTTTGGTATATCCGAACCTTTTTTCTTTTCATTTACACGTTTAATGTATTAGGAGTCGTACTCGAAAGACGTTTTGCGGAGTGAAACAGAAACAAGAATGGATAATACGAAAAGTAAACTGAAGTAGCAAAATAATCGTGTTATCTTTCCACCTGATGAGCCAATTAAGTTTTTTCAGTTGAGGGTGTATTAAATTCTAGACTCAATCTTTATGGAGAATGAAAATGCAAATTATGAATTATTGTTGAATGAAATTATGTGTGAATAGTGAAGATATAAAGCCGCTTTTGGTGCTTCGATTTAAAAAAAATAGTAATAGCGATTAGAATTTTCGTAACTGAATATTTTTCCATTTTTCTTCAGTGAAAAGTGTTTTTGCGCGCCTTCTCTTCAGTGATTGAATTCTGCACCAATTTTTAATTTTCCTGAAATTTCGTGAAGAAAATAGTTGAAAAATTGCCTCTCGACAGCTCTTTTGGCAGAATTTCGAAATCTAAATCAAATCTTGAGTTAAAAATGCTAAAAAAATAATTCTTTTTAACGTTGTTACCAAAATTGAGGCATAATTTTAAAATTCTGCTACACGAGTTACCTGGGTATTCTTCAACTGCGCTGAAAGAAATGAATAGTAATTTTTCCTACTTTTTGTAGGAGAATAGGGAAAATTTCAGAGTGGAACAACACCCATTCTCATTCTAAATGCTTTTAGGGCAATATTGCTTTTAATAATATTTTAGTGGAATAATATTTTTTAACTGTGCAAAATCATTTATCGTTCGACGAACGAAAATAACGCGTTTTATAATTTACAAAAAATTATAGAGTGTGCCCTATAAAGCCTACATCCTTTTTGTTAAAACTGGAACACTAAAAATTAACACCCTTCGAAGCTTTATATCCGAAGGCAGATATCACGACTGCTGTGTGTTGACTGCGAATATTAATTTTCTGCGTCCTAAATAATATTTAAATGAGTTTCCGCAATTTCAGGCCCCACAAACACCTCGAAATAGTTTGTTGGCAAGCGTGGTGTGAAAGTTGGCGAGTTAATTAAATGTTTTATAAAATAGAATCGGCTGTTTTGGAGTTTGAGGGAAAAAAATTCAATCCACGCTGGAGAAAGGTCATATGGACGAACAGGCAGAATATTACAAAAAGTTAGAGTACAGGTTCTCAGTGGACTGGAAGAAATGCGTAGGTAATAATTTTCGCTACTTTTTGTCGGAAAACGGAGACAATTCAAGATTTATTGCGAGTAGATAATCTTAGTTAGTACAGTATTTCTAGTACTTTTCACTATCTTATAGATAGCATATTTACTGACTCAGTATTTGAAACAAGCAGGTTTTTGTTTCTTTTGTCTTGTCCGTAATGGTCCCCTCCTCGCTCGCCCCTGCGTGGGCATAAGGGGGTTAGTAACTTTGTAAATCAATTATTTCAAATAAATTTCAATTTCAATTTAAAAAAAATGAAAAAAAAAAACTTTTAAATATTACCTGTGTGATTTTGATTTGAAAATGAATTTATTCTTACCAGTAGGTATCTGTGTAATTTTGATAGGAAATGAGAAATTATAGATTTTGTTAGCCTGATAAAATCCTATTTGTGGGAATTAATTGTGCCATCGAGTTTGCTGAATAATGAAGCATCCCGAGTATCGGTTCTTGGAGTTGAGGAATATTCAAATAAGAATTGAGTAAAATATTTCATCTATTCTGTGTTGATGGAGGCTTTTTATTTCAGTTCAATATATTATATAGTGATGTTAATGCGTGAGAGATGACAGGAAGTTAAAGCATTTTTATTGGTCCCTAAAGGAGGTAAAACTTATTTTGCGACAATTCTTCATCATTTTCACAGATAAAAAATATAATTTTCTATTTTCAAATAAAATCAATTCCTTCGAATGTACTTGTACATGTATAAACGAGTATTATGAAAAACAGTATAAAAAACTCGAGTAAAGAGTAAACCAACACAGCTAGTGCTATGAACTTCACACTAGTTTGTAATAGTTCAGTTTCTACCCTTGTTGTATAATATACTAGGATTACTTTCGTCAACTGATGTACGCCGCATGGTTCTCTTATAATACTATTTCGAAGAAACAAGATCCTTAATTGTGATTTTCCCCCAACTTTTCAGTCGAATTTGGGATATTAAGCTTTTAATTTATAATTTTTTCCCTTTCGTTCGACTTTTACATTTTTAAGGAGGAAAGGCAGGCGAAAAAAACAGCTTCTTTCACAATAGTGTCATCAATTTTCTATTCGAGCTGCGTGCCAGCATTTATTTCATACTTTGAAGGGCGAAATAAAATTCAAATTAAAGCGTCTCGCTCACTACACATCTCACTCCTCAGGCTCTTTTTTGCTTATTTCTTTCTTTTTTCTTCTTTAGTGGAGGGTGAAGAGAGTTTTTCTAACCCCCTTGCGCCTTTTAAAACTTTTCTCGTGTTTGTTCGTTGTTTTTTCGAACACGTTGAAAGCAAAAACAAGGAAAAAAAGAAGGCAAAAACAAAAACAGGAAGCGAGGAAGTGAAAGTAAGAAATATAAGTGTGAGGGTAAGGGTTAGAGTGAGGCTGATAGTGAGGAAAGTATGAGAGACAGCGAAAAGAATCGCGTAATTTTGCAAAGCTGCACGGTTTACCTGCGAAGTTGGAATTGCGTTGGTAGAAGGCTTTTGTAAGGGGTGGGGGTGGTGCAGCAGATAGGTAACTAAAAAAATTATTCGTTATCTTCGCGTCGTAGCCGAAATTCTATCGCTTTAAAAAAAAAGTACCATATATCAAAGAGTTTTGAAATGTAACGCATCGACTCTAGCTTTTCTTCTCTTTTTTTCCCCTCCTATAAGTTGAAGTCGAATGCTTTCTTTTTCTTTCATTCAGTATTCGCCATAGCTCAAAAAGTTTTTCGTTTAATTTTTTAGAAATGCCTTTTCGTTTTTTTTTTTTTTTGTTCACCATTTACAGTTCTGTGATGCTTGAAAAAGTAAACCGAAAATTGGGTTTAAAGAATTTTATTTATTTTTCTTGTGAGGCTGATTGTTGATTCAATTTTTCAAGCTCTAACGATTGGGTGAGAAGTTGAAACTCAATTTTTTTTTGGATCAGTAGAGTTTAGTTTCTGGTAAAATTTCGCGCTACCTGCTCAAAAAAATAAATTCGCTCGAGATGAAGCGGAAAATGTATTAGAACTTGAAAAAAGTTTCACGATAAAAATAAACAGATCAGGTCGTGAGTTTTAATTTTATATTTTATGAAGTTTTAAGGGATACTGATGAATGCAGAATGCCGACAGACATTGCTGGAATATTATATCAAGTGCATTAGAAAGGTTCAAGATTCAGTTGGCTGCCTTCAGAGATGGAACAATTATATTTGAGAGAATACTTTTAAAAGATTAAAGTGAATGTATAAAAAATTTTTATGTAAAAGAGTATGATTTAGCATACAAATTTCAATATTACCAGACTATCAAAGTACTATCTTTCTCTTCCTTCTCCTCTTTTCACTACTCATTCATCTGACAGAAAACTAAAATATCAAATGCCGCGAGTAACACTAATTTTGGAGTTGTGACGTCGCCACAAAATTTGTCTGCTAAACTAGTGAGAAGAAAATTGATTCGTGTCCATATTCTGCTAATTTCATTTCATTTACTCATGTTGTTCGTGGCACCAAGGAGAGACCTACATTCGATGCTACCACATATCGATCAATCTTTGTCATTGATGGGCATCACTAATTGGCAGTTTGTGAAGAAACGACTGAAGTTTGGATTTAAATAATTTTCTTTGGATTAGCTTCTTTATCTATTTTCTGTTTCTATGGTCGGCGATGATGTAGGGATAACCTCTCATTAAAGATGAATTCAGGAAAAAAATTTTCTAATTTTTTATGGAGAGATAGGGTCTATAATTTGATTCCTGCGGTTGCCAAGTTCCAATCATCTTTTAAAATCTACCTAAACTTAAATGGCGAATAATTTTTTTTTTGCTGGCTGAAAAATCAGCCGTCGCAGTCTTCCTGTACGTTTACGAAATCAGCTCATTTAAAATTCGAAAGGAAAAATGGCGCCTGGAGTTTGTTTTTTTGGTACTTTGAACTTTAAAAATGAGGCATTCTCCGTCGTTGGCAAGAAAGAAAAAAAGTTTTTTTTTTTTTATTCTTCAAACCTCGATAAAATTAACTTAATCGAAAGTTTCCTTTTTCGTTTTTCCAGTAACGTTCACTCGTTTTCTCTTTTCAACTCAGTCATATAGTTGGAAAATTATTTTACATTTCTTTTGCAGCCCATTTCGAATTCATAACGTAGGCTACAAAATTTGCAATTCGATTCTTACATTTTTCATTTCGCTTAAATATTCCTAAACTGAGAGCAATATTCTGCGCCAGAAATGGAAGTCTCAGCTAAGATGTCCTTTTTTCTCTCCCTTCCTAATTCAACAATTTCCAAGAAGTACGTTCTGCAGAATAAAAAAAAATTATAAATGGAATGGTAAAGAATAATTGTGGAAATGATAAAATTTTATGTTTAGTATCGCATCCTAATTCAAATTATAGCTTATTACTTTAAACGACAAATTATAATGAATTATTTTTCATTTTATCAACGTTAGTGGGGGTGGTCGAGGGGTGAGAATGCTGGTTTTTAAGTCAAATAACTCAGGTTCGAGGTTAGTAACAGGCGTTGAATTTTTCACAAAATATAGTTTAAATTAATCACTGTTACAATTCTTTAATGTGTTAATAATTATCATCTTTCATGATAACGCATAAAAAATAACTACTTTAATTTAAACAATGATCATCAGAAAATAAAAGAAAAGATCAATTAATTAACCAACGAACCACCAAGGGCACCAAGAAAATTAATCAAGAGATTATTGATAAGATTCGTTCGACGACCTCGGATCTTATTTCCTCAGTGTTACCAGGTGGCAAAATAGAAAAAGTGCAAACTTACCGGAACGCTCTCGAATAATATATTACATATTTTGTTGAATAATTTATGGGCTGTTGTCATACTTCTGGTTTATTTAGCAAAGTACTTGTAAAGAAGGATTTTTGTCTGACATCTGCTACGCGTGATATACGATTGAATGGTCGTACCGTTTTTTTCGTCCAGTCCCTTTATAAATATTTTAGGTTCAGATGATTTCGGAATTTCTTAAACCGTGAAACAGACTATGTCAAATGTCGTAATTAAAAATTAAAATATTCGGTACACAGCATGAGTTTTCCATTAGTTCTTCAAATGTCACAATAAGAGAAGGCGACATTGTGTTTTTTTTTTCGCTTCGTCTTTTTTATTTAGTCATAAACTGTCATGAGAAACTATTCGCAGGCATCATTTTCATGATTTAAGTTGCCCTTTCGTGTTGTAGCTTTGAACATGAAATTCTTCTCTTTTTCACATTAAAAGTACGTCGTCAAAAGCAATTTTATTATACGCGAGGCCATTGCGTGAGTGATGAAGATGTGTATAAAAAGGCTGTGCTTGGTCGTTTATTGTTTTCTTTTGAAAAGGCGTGATTAAAGTGCGTACATTTGTGGATAAGGACATTATGGATGTAGTCCATAGATGATATCTGATCTCAAGAATACGAGTATAACTGTATGATTTCTGTAAATTTAAAAAATTTGAAAAATGTTGAGTAGTGTTATTTTAGTCTCAATGATTGAAGAGTTTTTTATCCATCGTAAACTAATTGCTACTCTTAAAATGACTGCTTCTTTTTGAGTTTTTTAATATAGGTACTGTACCATAATTTTATGTCTTCTGCAAAGGAGAAAAAGCGCTTCAATTTCTATTTGCTACTGGTGGTGTAGAATTCCACCTCCGCAGCTTGCGTCTCACTCGACTGCGATAACTTAGGCCGTCGAAATTGAATAAAATTTGTGAACTCGAAGGGAAATTTTTGCACCGTTTTTTGTCGCCCAAGAAATTTGAAATCATTAAAAAAAAAGAAACTATTTTCAACGAGAGAACATTGTTCTCGACCGTTTTAACAGAATGAAAAATATGAAAATGGAATTTGACGAACTTGCTTTTTGTCTAAATCTCAAGGCCTTTTGTCTTGTGTTCGTTAAATTTTGCAGAATTTTTTTCTTCTACAACCCTCGACGAAAGTAATTTATCTTTTTTCGATGAAAGCTCATAAAAATTCTTTTACGCGTCGACGTTAAGGCGAGATAAGAGGCCGGGTGGACGAGTGGGAATGAAAGAACGGCGAAGGGGGTGCGAAAAAGATAAATTAAAAAAATAAAACATAATTCCAGTTCAGTGTGACAAGCCTCTCAACAAGGAGCTTAGAAAGGCGAAAAAATGTCTGCGGAAAATTTACGTCCGCTTTTCCAAGAGTCTATAATTAATCCGACGGTTATTTTTTCGAAATTTAATTAACTGAATAGGACGGCAAGTTGGCGGTAATTCTTTCGGCGAGAGCGCAAGATCGAGAGGGGGGGTGAATGGGGGGTGAAAACTGGCGGATTAATGAAGAAAGGCCGGAGACAAAGATATGTCAGTACCAATTAAAAGTCGAAACCGCGAGAAAAGGCGCACGAGATGGACGCGAAATTTCTGGCCAAGTCCATCCGAAGGATGTCACAGTAGTGAAGGCTGCACAAAGGCTGCCTGCCGGTGGATGGAGGGAGAGTATAGTGATAAAGTGGAATGAATGAGCGAGCACGTTTGGGATTGTGAAAATGTTCAGGGTGCGATGAGGCGAAATTTAAGAAGGAGGGCTGAATATGGAAAGCGAGGGGAAGAAGGAAAATGTCATTATCTGGATATTTATCACCGTTTATACGAAAGCACGAGGGGGCACAGTTTTGTTCATCTTTCTTGGAGGAAATTTTTAGGGTTTCTCGCAGACAAAAACTGTCGTCGTCACATTCTTCGAGTATCTAGAAAGAATTCGCTACTGTTTTTCATTAAATAGTTAGAGATAAGGATACTATAAAACATTGTTTTTTATGGATAACATGCTTTTCGGCCAGTTCAGGTATGAGAAACTAGGCTTTTTTTGAATTAATTTTTAGCACAGGGATATGGGCGATTACTTATCTGGCTTTGTTTAGATACGTATAGATGTGACAGAATGCAGAAATCGCGTACCTGAAATCAGAAACTGAAATTATATAGGAGAGCGAAGAATATGTAATGAGGTGATTTTGGGTAAAAATGTGATTTTAACATATTCTTATTATTCACATTGAAAAAGAAAAAAATTTCTATGCCATGTAAGTACAGCAACTAAGGCCGTTATTCATACTTTTTAGAGATATGTGCATACTTTTGTGTACTAATGGTTACTAAACTCCTCATTATTATGATGTATAGGTACACTATTTCGATTGTGATCGTCCGATGCTGCGTTAATCGATACTTTTCAATTTTTTACGCTTAGCACTTTTTGGATTCTGACTCTTTGGTTAGTCCTTTAAAAATCAACATAACTACAAGTTCTATAATAAATAGAATTATGAGACCTCTAGATCGAAATGTTCTTCCGTAAATTTAAATTATTCTAATCGCAGGTTTCTTTGGGCTACCCGTTATTGCGCAAAATTATGAATAAAAAAAAAAGAGAAGACTGTCGTGTTCGCTTGATCCCCCCAACTGTAGAAAGTATTTCCCACAACCTTTGTCGTAGAAGCGAGACTAGAGAAAGAGCGGGTCTGTGGGGCCGGCCAAGTTGGAAGACAGACGACGAACTAAATTAAAATATACGTGCCTTGTTCAAAATGTTCACGCATTCTCTCGGGAGGTTTTTAATAAATCGTTTACACTTCGAAATACTCCTCTCGTCGCTTCTATCGTACCCTATGCTGTTGAAAAAAAAAAGAAAACGCCATTAAGCCGTCGTTTTGACCATTTTGGAGGCTTGAGGGTAGTCTAAGCTGCTTGTAATCTGAAAGTTATTGACAACGGTGTGTCTTTCCAAGGGAAGGCCACCTCTTCCCCAATTTCCTTATGCGTGATACACCGTATTGTTGGTACCTCCATCGATGCGGAGGTGGGCGGTTGGAATGCAAAATAGAATTTTATGTGGAGTTGTCGCGTACTTTCGTTTTAATATACGCGAATTAAATTATGGACCGAAGCCAAAGATTGATATTCGATTTTTTACGCTTCTTTTTAACTGTTATTTCTTTTTTTTTTTGTTTTGTTCTTTTTTTTTGTGTTTTTTGTACACAATATTGAGAATCCGGCTCGAGTAATGTAGTGTCTTCGACGACAAATGAGTGGGAGGGCTCTATTTAAACGAAACTTTTGGAAGTGGCACGGCGTGAGCTTCCACTCTGCAGCTTCAGTTTGGTGTTCTTCTGGGACTGTCGAATCTGATTGAGACACAGTGCCAACTACATATAAACGTTAATAGTGAGAGACGAACAGTATTTGGTTGGAAGGGAGGCTGGGGGTAGGTGAAAAACGATAAGAGTTGACGAATTTCCGCAGCTATTCGTGGGTGACGAAAAAGTAGACGTATATACGGAGTCATGGTCTGGCGCGGATGAGGCGACAGCCACGAATTGTCGGAAATATGCCATGAAAATGTGAACTTTTTTTCCGTTCAAACGTTTAACGTCGACATTTTTCGTGACAAATTGACGGAAAGGAGGCTGTGTTTTTATTTTGTCTGTTGTTTTTTTGTCACCTGAATGAATTGTCTGCGTTTTGTACATCCGATATAAGCTGGCAGATGTGCATAGCGTGCACACTTGGGCTGCTTCAGGTGAAACGATGTCATTTATAAATACGCTGGCTTTTTCATGATTTACTAGTTTTCCCTGCATAAAATCCAGAGAAAACAACTCACCAGTCTCGACGACGAGTCTATCGTTGAGACATCTGGCGTGATGGGAGATCTAGCGTACCACTAAATTTTGTGATTGACCCTAGCCATAAGACATATCCATGTCCCAAACATCAACCTGATTCAGAGAGGTGAACTCCCAAACTCACCTCATCGGCTATATTGCGCCACTGATCTAGAGATTTTTCCAATAATTAATTACTTAGTTTTTTCTACTTAGATCTATATAGTCCAATGTAGGGACACCAAAATTCTGACAACTGACTTAACGTCGGTGGTCTGCTGAATACCTCTTATGTGATAAAATTTAAAAAAAAAAGCTATTTGTACGGGCTCATTGAATTTAGGTCAACAAACCCAAACATATAATTTTCCTAATTTTCAACTCATTGGAGATATTCAGCTGGCCACCGACGTTAAGTATAATGTCAAGATCTATATTTTGCTTCGTCCTTACTAGACGCTTCCTCACTTTTCGGCTCACCATCAGTCAACATGATGGGTTGGTCCACGCTACTCATTCTGAACAAAGTTTCCGAATGACCATTTTCATACGCCAGCTTCGGCTACTCATCGATTTCTGCAGATGTTCGTAAAAAAAGAAAAATAAGAAGAGCAAACAAACTTTTCACAAATCAATAATAATCTTTTCCTGTTCCATTTTTCTCATCATTTGCTCGACTCGTATGACGGAGGAAACTGTCTTATGCACGCGTGTGTGGCAATTATTTTCGCATTCATCCCAAAAACTTTCTCCATAAAAGCCACCTGGACCCGTTTTCTTTTTCGCATCGGCAAGGCGAACGAAGATATTCGTCACGAAATGGATGAGCGACCCAGTTCAATACTTTTTCGAGCATTTACCTTGTTTTCCAAGCTAATGCGTTTTCCTTACTTCGGCAAAGTCTAATAAAAAAATATATTTAAAAAAATCATTTATACTCGTAAGTCTGAAATGTACGAGTATAATAAAAATAAATAAAATAAAAAACCAACATTGACAGGACATGCTCGTTAGTGTCAGATGTGAAGGGTTTGATAAAAATAACGAATTATTTTAATTTTCTGTGGAGGGAAGTGATGGGAGAGAATGGAAGGTCAGTGAAGAAGGGATGGTAATTAGAGAGAGAAAACACACTCATGCATAGACACTATCATACGATCTATTAAGTCGAGCAATATTTTATGAAGTCTAAGTACAACTTTAATGCAGTTTATCTTCTCCACATTACATATGTTTCCAATTTTCGTATTTTTATAAAAATTATATACGTACTATAAGCTGGATGTAGATTACGTGTTTCTTTCGCTCGAACTCGACTTTTTTCTTTATTTTTTCTTTTTTTCTTTCTTAGTTTCGAAATATCGTTGTAATCTGTGGTTTATCATAATATAAATGTTATTATAATGCGAGTCGTAGACGTTGTTGAAGCTGCTGAAAAATATTATTTCATGTTTATGGCATATACACCTCATCTGATAGTAGTAGACGTACCACAGACTAGGATTGTAAGAAAATGGAGAGAGTATAATCTGTAGTATAGTTTCATGTACCTTACTCGTAATAGCGATATCAGAATTTGTAATCTGAGTAACTTAATTATCGTTGAAAATTTCAGTCGTGAATCAGCTGCATATATTTAAGTTCATTGTCTCACCAGCGTTACCAAATATCCAAAAAAAAAATTGAACTTAAGGAAGATCTCTTAGTGGACTTGATTATCTTCAGGTATATAACTTCCAGCTTTTACCATAGCTTTCGGTTAGTGAGCTCCATGTCGTCAGCACCCCCACCCCCCTCCAAAATTAGTCCAAAATATGCTAAGAATTTTGTACTCATTTTGTACCGTTTTGTACTGCAAAAAAAAAAATTGTACTGACATCCACAAAGAGTTATTCAAAGAAACGTTATGGGGTGCTGGGGACATGATAGCACCCCCACTTCAACCGATCAACTAGAAACTAGTCTCATTATTTTTTGAATTGGCGCCAAATGAAGTCATTGGAACCATAAAAAAATTGAATTAGCGCCGTATGAAGTCGTTGGTCTCACCAATAATTAGTTTGGTGGAGTCATGGGTAGGTACCATCAAAAATTTAATTGGAGCCAACTGTACTCATTGAGTGTCATAAAAAATCGAACTGGTACCAACTATAGCCATTCTTGGTGGCTAATTGGTTCAGTTGGCGCTAATTTAATTTTTTTTGGTACCAAATGAGTTCTGTTGGCACCATATCAATTTTGGGAGACACGTTCGAGTGGCGCCAAATGAATTTTGAATGGCTCCCATCGGTGCCAGTTTCTGTTTGGACAGCAGAATGGCTCTAGTTGGTACCATTCAACTTTTTGATGGCAACCAATTGGTATAGTTGGCGATATTTTAATATTTGGTGGTACCAAATTTTTTTTGTTGACGCCAATTCAAGTTTTGGTGACACAATTGGTTCTAGTAAAGCCAAAATAATTTTTGAGGGCACGATTTGCTCCACTTGGTGCCAATTCCAGTTTAGACAGCACAAATGGGTACAGTTTGTCCTACTTTAATTTTTGGTTGTACCAAATATGTTCTGTTGGCGCCGAATTAATTTTTGGTTACACCCAATCGATGGGAACAGTACAAAATATACTCGTAATTTAGCCAGTACAAAACGGTACAAAACGAGTACAAAATAATCAGACTGTTTTGGAGCAATTTTCTCAAGTTTGAAGGTCAGCCCCCCATCCGAGACTAGGTAGGAAATCAGCACAAAATGTTATTTTGCCAGTACAAAAAGGTACAAAATGAGTACAGAATAATGAAACCATTTTGGAGCATTTTTCTGAAGTGTAAAGGTGGGCCCTCTATCTATGACTTGGTAGGGGAGCAGTACAAAATTTTATTTTGCCAGTACAAAACGGCACAAAATGAGTACAAAATAATGAAACCAGTTTGGAGTTATTTCTTAGAAGTGGGGATGCTAGCATGTCACCAGCACCCCTCATCAATATTGAAAAAAAAAAAAAAAAAACAGGAAGGGTGTGGTACAAAATTTTCCAATAGCAGTACAAAACGGTACAAAATGAGTACAAAATAATGAAACTGTTTTAGAGCAATTTTCTCAAGTTTGAAGGTTAGCCCCCTATCCAAGCATAGGTAGGGGAGCAGAACAAAATATTATCTTACCAGTACAAAACGGTACAAAATGAGTACAAAATAATGAGACCGTTTTGCAGTTGATTGGTTGAAGTGGGGGGTGCTATCATGTCCCCAGCACCCCATAACGTTTCTTTGAATAACTCTTTGTGGATGCCATGTACAAAATATTTTTTTTCGCGGTACAGAACGGTACTAAATGAGTACAAAATTCCTAGAATATTTTGGACCAATCTTTGGCCCAATTGGCATTTATATAATATTATGTAATAATAATAATGACGTATCTGTATAATTTAAGAGAAGCAGTGGAAGAAGTGTCGAAAATATAATGTGAGTGAATAATTTGGCTTTTTGCGATTAGAGAAAGGTTGACTATATTATTGGCTTATCTTACAATCTAACACATTCTGAAAATTTGAAACATCTTCCATAAAGAATCAGGGTTTTTGAGTGAATTTTTATTAAATGTGAGTTACTCAATTCAAATAATGTTAGAAAAAATGAGTTGTTAGTTGCTGGAACATATCATTAATCGCAAAATACATATAACTTTATATTTTCCTTATACCAGCTGCGCTGGCAACACTTCATGTACACGCTCCTGCAGAATATACTCGTAATATACGCACGTACTGCCTACCGCTACACTCAAGGCTATTAAAGAGTCTTTATAAATCGAATAAAATTTCATACTATTAACAAGTACCTTCAAGTCATAGCAGAAAATTTCAATGATGACCTTCGTCAAAAGATCTGTTGATTGATTAACTAATACCAGGTATGAGATTATGAAGTCTCAGTTACAGAGAAATATTTTTTTCTGAAAAAGAGAAATTTTTATAAAATTTCATACGAGTTACTGGAAAATGTTAATATTACTCGTAATTATGCTCGTAGAAGTTATAACAGCCAAATGTTATTCAGATGGGACTTGGAAAAAAAAAAAAAGTCACACCTGTAAGCGTATATGTTTTGTTTACATGATAGTCTACTTTTTTCTTTCACTTCACTAAATGTTTACTCCTGTTTCTTTGAACTTGGTGAAAAATGGCTGTTTGTAGATAAATAAACAAATATACGAAGACGTTAACATGCATAAAAAAATCAACAGAAAATGTAAATTCACGGAATAGATTCCGTATTGGAAATGGTATTTAGTTTAACTTCTTTAGTCAGGTCAAATACCAGATGGTGGAATGATTAGGCTTTACGCATAGGTAGGAGTACTTTTTCTGTGGAGTCTGAAGAAGTTAATGGCTCATTAAAATGAAATGTCAAAATTTTGGACCACTTTGCACTTACTTGAACTTACTTGAATCGTGATAAAAATACATATAATTGGTAATGGAAAAATTTTTCACTCTCTAGAAATAGCAGAGGTATAGTCTAATCAAATGAGTACAAGAAAAGAAAGTAAAAAAAAAATCATACACGACTCTTAGGGCATCTTTTCATCATGTATAAGAGTGCTATGTTATCATACAGGCGTATTAGTTCACGAGAGTAGCTCAATACTATATTAGCACCATATTACTATATCATTGGGTAAAGGAACTTTCTATCGAATTGTTCGAAATTTGGAACATCATTAATCATTATACTCGTACCTTATGCACTGAAAAACATTTAAATACTCGGTAATTTTTACAATGTGAATAGGAAAACTGGGAGAATTCAAAATCTGTAGCAGAAATTACCACGAAAACAGCATTTTTAAAATGGTGAAAAGTACTACTAATAGTAAAAATATTATGTTCTCGAATCTGTCGATTCTATGTGGGATTTGTTTTGTGAAAAAAGACGTAAAAAGAAAGAAGAGAAACTCGAAAAAAAATTCGGTTCTTTCCAATCCAATTTCAAAAATAATTATTATTCGAAAAATAAAAGTATGGCGGAGGAACGAATGGGTGAAAATAAAAAGACTGAATTTATTTGAGAAAGAATGGCGAACAAGATTTATACCCCCTATACACGTCTTGTCGAATCACAAAAAAGATTAAAATCTCTCCGTAGTGTTCTCCGAAAAAAAGCTCAATAATGATTTTGTGCTCGACTTTCTCCTTCTCAGTTCTCATTTTTTTCTCATTTATTTTTTCAATTTTTATTTTATTCACTTGTTCCCTCTGTGAAATGTAGAAATCAAATTATCTACCCCCCTTTTCTTTGGAGATTAACTCCGTAGTTGACCCTCGATTTTTCATCCATAATCATTTTTTTCCGCCCACCTTTCGACATGATGGTCTCGTTCAAAAATGTTAAATTCGTAGTACAAAAAAAAAAAATTAAGTATAGAAAAATTGAATAAAATATTTGCCGCCAAAAACTTTGTTTAACATCAACTCTCGCTGATTATTCGCGAATGAGTTTTTATCAACTTTTTTCATCTTGGTCTTTGTCTTCTCTTTTTTTTTCCTCTCTCTCAATTTCGTCAAATTGAAAACTTTTTCATTTTTACGCCGAAGCTGTCGAGATGAGGTTCTTGGAAAAAATAAGGATTGGAGGAAAGGGCGGAAATCGTGGCGCAGAATAATTACCGCCGCAGTTATGCTCCGGAGGAAAAATAAAATGCTATTCGTATTTAATGAATAAAAGAAGCGATTTAGAATGGAGTTGACGATTTAGAAGTGTTTATGGAGGAGGTGAAGGGAATGAGAAAATTGTAAACGTTTACGTTTGTCTCTTTTTTTTTTTTCTTAAATTCAGAAAAATGTAGATGAGGTTTTGTAGTGCATAAAGATTTTGGATAAGGGGAAGGGGTGCGAGTAAAAGTAATTTCCACCAGAAAAAGTAACCTAATTATTTACGTTGTGGGAATAAAAATGGCTGGATGAAGAAATTACTGGGATTGTTTCCGTTCGCTCGCTGTCTTTTTACTTCTTCCAGAAATGAGGGGTCGAGGGGCAGAGAAAAGGAAGGGAAAAAAGAAGGAAGTATATATGTCTTCTCCATCGACCTAGTACTTTTGCACGCCGTTTCCGTCCTCACCTCTCTGTTACCTTAAACTCATTACGAAAATCCTTCGGACTCATTATAAACTTTATGAACTTGATAGCACTGGGATTATACGCGTGAAGTTGCTGCCTCGGCCTCGCTTATCTGACGATGATGGCGAGGGTGCGCGGCAGGGGCGGAAGAGGACCTTTGTAGACTCACAAAGGGACGATTTCGCGTGCCAGCTCCTAAAGGCTATATGTACGCGTATAAATTAAAATACGGTTTGGCGTTCGCCGTTTAAAAAGCGTTGGGTTAATTTACTCGTAAGTAGAACTGCTTTGAAACTGAAGACCACAGAAATGAAGACGCGAATGCACGATAGTCTTATGAAGTTTGGAATGTTCTTTTATTCGAAGCTATTTGAAAGGTTGCAGTGAGGGTGCTGTATGATTTTATAGGTGTGACCATGTGGCCTCAATGATTATGTACTGTACATATGTATAGTTGCATAGTGGTCTTGAACCATATTCTGGACTCTTTACAGGCTGAAATTACAATTCGAGTAGAAGCTCAATCAACGGCGATTGAAGTAAAAATTCATCGAATGAAGCTGCGTGAATCTATAGTTTGAACTTTGAACTAAAATCTCGTGACAAAAATAATGCATTTAAATGAACTTATCGTTAACTGGGGTGACTTTTCTGTCATTTTCATAGTTTAACTTCAACTAGGTCTGGTATGCTATATCTATTGAAGAAATCAGAAAACTATAACGACTGTTTTATATTGAGAGGGGTGGGTGGGTGAGGATATTTGTATGGAATTGTGATGCTTTGAAGAAAATCCTAAGTTTTCCGGAATTTTTCGCTAAAAACCGATATTTGTTTTTGTAACTTTTCAGAAAAATCATAAAAATGTAAAACTCTTTTCGCCAAAGTGATTATGCCTCCCCTCTAAGTCCATCCGGATTTTCTGTCGAACTTGGGCGATACTTCGAACGGTTATTTTCTACCTTATCGTTCTCCTATCTGTTTTCTCTTCGTATACTCATTTTCTATAGCGTTATAGAATTTTTCATTTGGAATAATATTGAGCTGAGAGGAATCGAAGAAGCAGCATTTGCGTGCTTGTGCCCTGCCACGTATTTATGTGGCTATTTATTGTCGTTACTGTCAATGATTTTATTTTCCCACTCTTTGTCCCATGTCCCATTTAACGCGACAGCCTTTATTTTCGTTTCTGCTCTTATTTTTTTTTTTCTCTCGGCTTTTTATTTTATTCTTTCCTATACTTTCGACGCTAGACGACTTTGACGTACGACCGATCGTCGATTATGTCTTTCTTTCTTTTCCTATTTTTCCCCTCTCCAAAATCTCCATTTCTCTCCGTTCCTGGAGTTTCCGCTACTTATTCGTACTTTTCTGAAAAACTTCCGTCGCTCATTATTTATCGTATCTAGTTTATCGACTATAAAAATACGAGATTTTTATGTACGCGCATATCTCTAGGGTACGTTTTATTTTTGGGTCGGATTTTGCCCGAATTTGCCCCTTTCCCAAAGAAGAAAGCTTTTATTCGAGAGGAGGCGGAGGGGAAGGAGAAGAAAAAGCAAATATCTTACCGCCTGCCCTCTACCTTGTACCAATTTGTGAAAGGAAATACAAAAACTGAATGTATAGAAGCACCATACCAGTATCACTATCAGTAAGTTCTTTGTAAAAGGCATAATATGGTGCTGTAGGATTGCGGGAAGCTCATAAAAGAAAAAAATAAGCTGCCGGGGTGCATTAAAAATACTTCAAGGTAACGAAGTATTTTAATCAGGATTTAATACTTATACAATATTATACAGTCTGAGTTCTCTTAAGAAAGCATTTTTCTTTTCAGTTTTTTGGAGAGTTTTACCTCTTTGATAAAAAAATCTACCGTCAATGTTAATATTTTTGGGAAAGAGAAGAGAAAATTTTGTTTTTTAATTTTCTTCTGATCTGATCAGTTCATAGCGGTAGGTATATTAATTTTTATTAAATATCTTTATGATCCGTCGTAAGTAAATGCTATGGTGGCACCCAGAAGTGTTGCCAAATTTTTATACCCCATGCCTTTTTAGACGCCAAAAATAGCATTATTTTACATCCGGGGACGTTGTGGTACCCAAAAGGCGAATGCCACAAAGTAAAAATGGATGTCACAATAACATCTAATAAGCAAATTGGGTCATGATGACGTCTAAATAATCCATCCCAGTATACAATGGAGAAAAAATTTCACTGGTGAAAAAAATACGCCAACTTCATCTCTTCATTCCTCATAGTAACTACAATATTGGACAGTAGACTGCGTGATGTGTGTGTCATATTTGCCAGAAATATGAACTTGTGTTCTCATTTTTTCAGATTGATTTACCTTGAAAATTTTCTCATCCCTTTATACTCTTAGTTTATATTCACTTTACCTGATATTTGAATCGCGATTTGAGAGCAAATCGAAAGAAGGAAAGAAGTGTTTGCGAAAAATGCGTATGTACGTATCTCCATAAAAGGACTGGAAATGGCAACCATTCGTGGGGAGTGGATTAATTTTTTTTCTCAACTATTATAAAAAAGGCGACCGAATCGTTGCGATGAAATAGAGCTGCAAAATTGTATTTCATTATGCGAACTTTTTTGTCATATAGACTACCTTTAAGGAAAGGTAAGGGTTTCGATTGGGAGAAAATAAAGAAGCTGAAATAAAGAAAGACATTCTGGGAAATGTGGTTTACTGTGGATAAGGATCTGCAAAGAAAAAAGCATATACCAATAGAAGTATATTTCCTTTGCTCTTTTTTTTTCCACCCTTACAACTGTATCGCAAAATCTAATTTTGTCGAATTTGGTCCGAATCATCGTGTTTCAACAGAAAAACTAATCCCTCGAGTAAGTCGAATATTTCCAACTGAGAAACATACGAGGAAGAATAAATATTTTTACGAAACCCTACTGGAAAAAATGCTTCGTTTCGCCGCTTTTTTCGCTCCTTTTTTTCACATTGTGTCATCTCTGGTGATTAAAAATGTGGAAACACGCCTGCAGCCCTTCTTTACACTCTTTTAACGCGCCGGAAAAATTCGGATAATCTTTTAATCTCGTCTTTCTCTCCGAATTAAGGTTACCCTTACCTTCGAGCAGGTTCTAAATTCATAGGTCATATCAGAAAATGTAATTTCACTTTTGAAGGATATTTATCAGCTGCGATATTTTTCTTATCCTCTGAATCTGAAGAGGTGGGAGAAATACGAGGATAGTGGCTGAGGATGAGATGGGGGGAAAATATGAAGAACGTGACGGAGGAGGTTAAGTGGTGGAGGAGGCAGAGAAGTGAGAGCTTACTGTGTTAATGATTTTATGACCAAAGTATTGGTATTAGCTTCTTTCTCCCGCATTTAGTGAGGTGGTGGCTTCAGTTGCGTCGGTTTTTTGGTTCCTTTTTCTTTGTGTTCTTTCTGATTCCTTTATACCCTTCTCACCTATTGTCATTCAAATTCATTAAAAAAGATGTTGCGAATTTTTTCTCTCTCTCTCATGACTCCTACAATCTAGAGACGTGATTTTCAATTACCCTAGAAATCCATAAGTCCGTTGTTTGAATTTGGAGGGGATTGAAAGTTTTAAATTCAAAATTTATTATTTTTTAAAATTGTTTTTAAATATTGGGGGTACAATGTCACTTAGCCTGATAAAAATTATTAGCTTTATAATTCTATAGCCTGAAAATATTGACATGAACCAGAAGAAGACAATTCAGGTGGAAAATTAATTCTTTTCATAACTTTTCAAATTTTTGAATTTTTTTGCCCCCTTTGTTTCATTTTTTTTTGGTCAGTTTTGTACATTTTATGATACTAAATGAATGTTTGAGGAAAAAATTGCTCATTACATATTATTCTACAGACTTTCAAGCACCAGAATCCACGTTTAACTCAAAACCACAATTTGACCCACTAGGTACCTTCTTTCGGCGAATGTCACATATGCTTTTTATTAAAACCCTCTCGTAACTGACTATGTCTTAATAATACCCCAAGTTCAACAATAAGAATCCCAATATACTCGTAACTCCCAATAAAAAAGAACTGAAAATAAATAAATCGTAAATGATAATACATCCGATATCCATAACCTGCCAAGTTTCAAAAATATTATCAATCAATTTGTTTTGTATTCAAATGATGTTTCAATACCAGCAGAAAGGGGAGGTTTTTATTGACATGAGGTATGACATTTTGAATTTAAAATTCCTATTTTTGAGAAAACCAAGTTCAAAGTTCAAATCATAATTTTCAAAGGTATAAAATGTTTTTTTCTGTTTGTTTGTTTGTTTTTTTTACAAAAACTGCTGAATTGATTTTAATGAAATTTTCATATGTTATTATACACACAATCCTAAATGAATTGTGTTCTCCAAGAAGGGGATAAGTTCACTTTTTTCGAAAATCGAGTTCTTCCAAGAATTAATTGTATACGCAAAAATATTATGTCCCAAAATGACACCATCGCTGAGAAAAGTGACTTCAAAGTTGAGTTGAAAAGCAATGTACTCGTAACATGGAAGTATTTTTATCCTCTCCTGTAAAACTTGAAAAATATTTTGTCGACTTACCCCCTACTTGCATATCACTGTTCAAATGTATCCTACAACGTTTTGACCCAATAAATCGGATAGTTTTTGTATTACAACAGTTGAAAGATTATAAAAAAGGAAGATAAATGAGAAACAATAGTCCTTTCTTCTACGAACTTTGCCTAAAATAAGGACTAAACCCATAATATCATTTGGTGGCGTGAAACTTAACCCAAATGTTATACGAAAGGAATGTATTAAAGAAAACATGAAAATATGCTTTTTCATTTCTTGGCCTGACTATCATTTTTTGCCTGTTTCCCGAAAAGTTGTCGACCGACCTACCGCTTCATAAATCACATAAAAAATAATGTCAAAAAAATTCTTTCAGGTAAATGCTTTCATCTTCACACCCACTCCAGTTCAATTTGTTCAAAGTCTAAGAATTCAACTTTCTTTCTCCTTCTGCACACTCCAGTTTGTCAGACAAACTCTAATCTCTGTTCCCAAATTGTGTTGAATAAAAGCATTTAAAATAATATTGGTGTTCCTAAACATTGATTATTAGAATAAATTCGCGGATGAAGTTGGAAAAAAAAACAAGAATTGGTTGGGTATTATTTCCGAGCAATTATAGACTTGTGATATCACTTTTCTCCATCATCAGTTAGTGGTTCGTTCCAAAAGTTCGGTCTAAATTTTACAGAGGACTCTCCTGTTACTGTTTAGTTTCACCCCCGCCCTTCTTTCTCTCTCTACGTTCCACTTTTGAAGCTCACGTCGTATGTAAATGGCGTATAAAGCGTCCCTTCCTGCCGATGCTTTCGTTATTGTTTGGCTAGGTGCGGGCTGCTTTTGTTTCTTATTGGGCGGTTGGCCTGTGTTTTCATTAGAAAAGGGAGAACGATGTTTCCAGTTTTCTTTAATTACGAAACCTGTCGGGAAGGGTCTCCAAATGTGCTCGTGTAATGGAGCATGTTGTCTAAATTTTGCGGATAGCGCTCATTATTCCGCCTCATCCTTCCCCATCAACAGACTCTTCTTTACCTTTTGGTGCCAAAATTAGTTTGGAACTGCAGGTGAGAGTTCACAGCCGAATGATACGACGCGAGAATTTTCAGGGAAAATAACTTAATGTTGGTTTTCAAAATTACGTAAGTATTAGGTAATTTCAATGAATGGACTGAGGAGTTTTATGAATCAATTTTTTTGAGAGGGTTTGAAAGTATTTCAGAATTAATACCTATTTCCCAAATTTTCAGAAAGGCTATTGTCAATGGTATAATAATGAAATGAATTACCAAATTATTTTCAAAGTGTTTGAAATATTTCAAGAATGCATTTTTGTAATACGTCGAACGAATTTTGAAACACTTTCGAATTACTTCTGATGTATCCAATACATGTATAGTGTGTAAGGTAGCATAAAGTGATAATGAGTCGAGGCTTTAGGCTGTACCTCCGCTGAATGGGTACTTTTATCACGTAGACGTAGAAAGGAATTTTTTTTTCTCCAAAAATAGTTGTTTTGGTCTCTGTCTCCTCCATTTCCTCTTTTAGCTTTTCTTTATACGAGAAAGAAGAAGAAAGCAGAGTACCTATTGTCGTATTCGAAAGAAATCTGAGGGAAGTGGTCCTATTTCTAGCCCTGGCCACTTCTCTTCACCTTTCACTCGTCGAGTTTTTACAACACTCTACAACAGTTTTAACCGATAACGACTCTCAAGAACAGGACATAAAGTTTATGGCTCTTTTTGAAGAGTTTTTCGTTGCTTCGAAATGCAGCGGGCAAAAACGACGGACATTATTTTGCTTTCCAAAGGATATTGTCAGCAATAATAACGATAATTTAAACTTTTTTTTTCAACCCCTCTTTTGAAAGATTTGCTCTCGGTGTCGGGTTTCCTTCTCTTTTTTTTTCTACTTTCAACCACAATTCATTCGTTGACAGAAACAAAAATACCGGAATTTATAAGTTATACTTACTTAATTTTGGGGAAACGAGAGAAAGTAAAAGATTTGGTGTGCCGAGGAGGTAGCTAAAAAAAAAAAAAGAAGAAAAATGCTTGAGGCGGTTGAAAGTAGAAAAATTTATCGTTTTCTTTTGAAACGGTCGAGGAAGACAAACAAGGATAATTTTTCTTTTTTTTTTTGGAGCTACCAATTTATAAAGAAACTTGTACCTTTTTTTTCATTAGCTATTGAAAAAGAAGGAACCAATCGCTTAGATGTTGAAATTTTATACAGTGCATCAGCACTTTTTTCTTTCTCCCTGCAACTCTTAACTTTTGAGTTATTCTTTAATACATAGATAATTGAGAATAAAACTGGGACAGAATATATTCTATAGATTTTTGTTTGTTTTCCTGTTTCAATGTTAGAACTTATTTTGACCTCCTTCCCGTCAACCACCAAACTGCAATATTTTTATTTATTTGTGGGATATGACTAGTCAACAGAGGGTTCTTTTTGCTACAAAATAACATTTTTACTAGAACAAAATCTTGAATACTGAGGTACTAGTCAGTCTCTGTTATTTTTTTATCTTCAATTTTTGATTTTCTGGATTTTGTTTCATTAAAAAGGTTTTCGGTACTGTTCTCATTTTCCTAAACATCCTGTTCTGAAACGAAGGACTTAATTTTGGTAACAAGTAAATTCCCTAATTATTGCACAAAATGCAACTTCTAACTCAAATTATAACATTATATGAATATAAACTTATAGCTTAGTACTTCTTATTACCTGTTTCTAATATTATAAAATTTTTCAAATTTTTGTTCTGATGGTTGAATTTGTGAAAAAATCTCCTACTTTTGAACTTTCTCAATAAAACACCCATTTTATTTTTATTCGCATCAAACCTTTAATTTTCCCTTCAAAATGATCACTGATCAATAATTAATTGTTTACAAGTTCTTACGTTTTCAAAAAACAAGTTTTTGAGACTTGAAATAATAATTTCTTTTTAAGATGATGAATCTCCATGTAAAGTGAGGAAAAATTTTTCCTCACGCTTCGTTGAACTTAAGTTTAATGAAGCTGTTTTATTTTTACCCTTTCCATTTGGTTTTTTCCTCTATTTTTCAGCCACCTCTTGTCAATGCTAATACCTGTTTGCGGGAAAATAATATGGAAAAACGTTTTTCAGCTTCGTTTCTCAGCCTATTACTCTCTTCATTTTCACCTCACTTCCTGTACCATTCCATAATTTGGAGAGCTTTATTATGCTGCGTCCGTCGTACGACTCTCGACGGTCAACTGTATATCGAAGCACCTCCCCTCTGCTGCCCTAAATTTCCTTGTTTGCAGCCTAAAAAAAATCAAATTAACGCCTTTCGTTATTCGTATCGCGTTTTATCGACAATTCCCAAAGTCCACCGATGAATCAACAATACGCTGCGCTGTTGAATTTCCAATGTGTTTGCAACCAAAAGTACCCCCGCATTTCCGCCGCCCGCCACTATCACCTTTCTTCGCATTTTTCTTCTTTCTGCTGGTAAAAACCGTTCAATTCTTATACTGTCGCACAAAGCACTATATACCCTATAAGGGTTTCTGCAGCTATATGATAATGAAGGAGGCAGGGGATTGTTCTCGGAAAGGGCACTCAGGTGGGAGGGGGTACAGAAATTTTTCAATGACGACGAATAACATCGCCGTTTACTCTCGCGAATCATTAATCACACTCTCGTCTTCGCCTTTGCTGCCGGCTGGAAAATGACGATAGATTGGTGCGGCTGCTGCTGCCGACGCGTTCGATCGATAATACGTCGTAATAAATTGAGTGAAGACGTTCGACAAGCGAAGTTGAGGGGGCAACGGGGTATAAGTTTTAGCGCGGTGGTACCAGGAAAAAAGAGGGATCGATTCAGCCAATCTTTACGAACTGATAGTGGAAGTGACAAGAAAAACTGCGATTTGAAATATACTGTAATTTAGCTTCGCAATAATATTGCATTGCTCTTATACGCAGCAAGATAGGTGAGTAGAGTTGGAACTCGTCGAGACTGGAATAATGAAAATTTGGTTGCTTGCATTGGCACATTTGGAATATTACGACGCGAGTGCACGAGAATTACAAGCCATGCTTGGTGGAGCGAAAGAGACAACCGAAATATGAGAAGCGAACTAGTCGGAATGGCGAAATGAGTAAATTAAAATGTATGAGCTTTATCAGAATTGTTACATTTTATCGATTTAACGCAAATTTTAACGAACGAAATTCATTACGTACACAGTTTTTAGCATCTGTCTGCGAGAGCTAGAAATTAATGGGGAAAATGATGAGATAGATACTGAATTTAGTTAGTGGTTTCCTCTTTCAATGAAGCTATTCGTTTTTCTAATTATGTGTAGCCTACTGGATTTGAAATATACGATAGGATATTCTTATTATTTTTAAATTTTTCTACTATTCCTCCTTTAGTCGATTATTTTGTAGATGAGGGTGATAATAACAACGTTGAAATGGCATTTTTGATTATTTCATTACTCAACAACTAATTCATTTTTCGAAATTCGGTCTTTATAACGACCTACTGGGAAACATTCTTGGACTACATTTTGCCAACGCAACGTTTCAAATGAGTCGGTTCCGAACTGTGTGAAGAGTTGGCGTGTTGAAGCATTTCTACCTTGAAATATTATAATAGTCTGTAATGAAAATTCGAATGACTTTTCTTGAAAATGATCCTATTGGCAAAATGTGTTTCTTTTGATATTTTCACTTCGCTTCGTTTGAACTCTCGACTCTTTCTCCATTACTATTTAAATCTTTTTTTGAAGCACATGTTCACCTCAGTGCCACCTTTGAATCTAAATTTTATACTATCGACAGTACCTAAGCTATTTATTTTGACATTATAGTTACTTCATTCCGAATGACCAAAGTATACCTTCTTAACCGCATCTACTGTCTTTTTATTATTCACTATCTACTCTAAAGGGCACACTCGTGGTCTATGCTTCTCCAAAAACTACCAGTTTTCCCCCAATCGTGACGACCAACCGAATGCACAATCAGACGTTTCCGTGTAATTATAGGTTTTACGAGTGGAAAACTGTATTTTGTTGAAAAAACATAGAACCCTTCTTGCTGCACAAATCCCTTTCCACTTCTTGCAATCGTGAAATACGATACCCTCGTTTGCTTAACCGTGTTTACATTTCCTACGCGAAGTTCTGTACACCGAAATATTTTAACAAAATCATAGTACGCACACACACACCCACACACACACACTCTTTCTCTTTCGATATTGACAAAATTAATTTTTCGTCGACATTCGTGTAAATATCATGGCAAGGGGATTGGTAGAGGCAGAGCCGAGGTCTTAAGAAGACAAGCGTAAAATCAAACTTTCTCAGAAAACATGTCGTCGCGGGTGATGAACTCTAACAGAAAAAAAAAAACAACAAAGGGCCGAAGGAGCGGGGGGGCACCAGAAAAGAGCTAAAATGCTATAGACAGCTCTTCATGCACAATACTTGTGTCTGTTCGAGAGTAAACAATATTCTTATCGGGTGTCGGAAAAAACGTCGTGTTCGACGATTATACTTTATAATTCTTCTTCTCGTTTCGTACAATCTCGACACGATGACGTCGGTTAGAGGACACCCTCTCTTCGTTGGGGGTGTGGGGGAGATAGAGGTGGAAATATTCATTAATAATGTAAATTTATCTTTTACTTTGTGGTGTAGCATTCGGTTCGTTATCGCGATATTTATTTTACGCGGTTCGACGTATTTTCTGAATAATATTTATTTACTTGCGCCACGTAACAATTGACACAGTTGGTGCCCAACTTTTTGTATCCGCACATAATGACTATGCGACAGGGAAAGACTTGAAGACTGTGTACTCCTGTCGAGAAAACAATAATTCCTCTTTGTGCTGCGAATATTTCCTCCAGCAAGACCCACAAAATACACCTGCATCGACTATGATATAGTGTCAATCTCATTTGAAAGTGAAATGATGCCCTTAAAAGTGAAGAAAAATCGTTTGTGCACTCATCTATGTGTAGGAGTAAGGGTGGGTGTGACGATTTTCAGACTTGTAGAAAATCAACTATACAAAGGTTGTATCTCGATTGGATGGTGAAAACACGTTGTTATCTTCGAAAGTTTGAACATATAAATCAAATTTCAGGTGGTATGGAAACAAACAACATTTCTGTCAATTTTCAGTCATCTAACTTGCCTACTCCATACTAAACTTCGTAGAATTAATTAAGGTTTTCCAAAAATAAATTATCATTCTTTAGAATTGAACTTTTTTGCAGCTTTCTAGGTGAACACAGCAATGCAAGAAGGAGATGGGTCTTTTTTTATCAGAATTGAATTATTGTAAAACATAATATTACTGATAAGTGTTCGTTAACATAGACGGATTTTATCATCGATTTTTCTTGGACAATGAATGACTGCAGTACTTTTATCTGATTTTAATAATTATCTATGAATATTAATTTTATGTTTTTTTTTTTCCTTTCTTTGTTGCAGGTAAGTAGTGAGAATACTTTTGTTGCTTCAAAGACCAGTGTGCTGTTATGTGTATTGTAATTCTAAGTGAGTAACTACATATACGAGTACATACATATTCTGATCTGATTCAGAAAAATCGTATAGCCTCTTCATCTATATACTAATGAATGACATATTGCAAGATATAGGTATAATTAGATTGGGAAATCATTAAATTGATATTTTTTTAATGAAGATCTCGCAAACGTAATTATTTTGCTCGTCTGTAAAATGTGCACGAATTGGACTTACCCTATTTTCGTAAATGATTGCATATATCTCCCTCCATTTATTAAAGTGTTAGTGAAAGTTGCTATAAAAACTGAAGGCTTTGCTCATTTAAAGTTTTTCGCATAGAATGGAACCATCTACTCCCTCGCATAAGTTATAAAAATTGTATGTTTCATTTATTATTACTATCCTTTCCCTGCCCCTCGAATACCTTCCTTTAAACGTCAATATTCTGGTAAAAACTGGTGAATATTAAACGCATCAATATTCTTTGCCACAAAAACACCAATTGACACCCGTAATTCTCGTTTCTCGAAGCACGTGACCGCCGTTTTTTTCTCCTCGATAAAAAAAAAATGAAAAGGGAAAAAAAAGACGTTCCACCGAATTTCTGGCCATTGCTGTGACGAACTGGAAAACACATTACGAAACGTTGTGGCATGCAATATATGGGTAACTCCTTCGACCCCCATCACCCCCCATCTACCTTTTGACATTCTTGAAATTGATGGCCGTCGTCGTTGCCAGTGGAACGACTCAAATTTGATGACTGCTCCTCATTCGAAGCCTTTCAGCCACGTGGCAACTGCAGACTGAAGACGCCATAATGTGATGCCATTTTAAAAATAATGAAAAATTGTAAACGTTTATGAAAATTCCAAAAGCGTGTGTGTGATGCATGCTGAGATAACTTTCTGTTTTTTACTCGCTAGAGAGTACAAAATATACAATCTGTTCAAATAGCGAATGTGAATGTATAATGATATTTTGTAGCAGAAAAAGGATTCCTCCAGAATGTTGTGTTAATGACTGCACTCCTCCCCGCTCTTTCGCCCCCGGTCCATTTATCAACTATATTACAGGTTGTTTAGAGATTATTGTCAACTTGATAGCAAGGATTAATGAATATTTCCCCAAATTTAGGTAGGTACGTACTAGAATGAACTTGATATCCCCGAACGCTATAAGATCTTGAAGAATATTTATTCGAATTAATCTATCCTAATATGTAATTTTTTCTTAATAATATTAAATTACCAGCGTGTAGTATCATTATCCGCATAATGCCAAAGACCATGTTACCCCTCGTGAAATATTTTGAAAAGAAAACCCTTATTTTGAAATCTGCTGACAACTTTGATATTAATGAAATTAATTGATTTTCGTCACCTCGAAAACTAATGAAACGTGGTACCTTTTTAGCAGGGTTTTTCAACATAAGACCTTCAATTAATATTGATCTGCGACTTTCACAAATAGGAATGATACTCTCATAGTTATTCGTTTCATAATCTCAAGAGTCTGTGGTCTGTACAAGCAGTACAATCAATTTTATTTGGCTAAACTAACGAGGAAAGAAATCGATAATGTTTGAAAAAAGTGAACCGGCTCAGTCACCAGCAAATATTTCGAAAATTGTTTCTAAATAAAATGTCTTCAAAGAATGTCTTCAAAAGGGTACCGCATTGCCTCGTTTTGATTACAGGCCTATTTCAATAGGTACCTTTTTCTTTCTGTAAGTTATAGACAGTAGACTTAGTCAGCTGAAAAACTTTTTTTCAAAGAAAACGTATCTTTCACAAAGTTTTGGACCAGTATTCTCGGCTAATCTTGGACGTTCCACCATTCTGCCATTCCCACAGTTTTCCTTGACCACAAAATTAAACTCGAGGGAATCTTAAAGAACAATTTAAGCGGTGGCTTTCGCAGTGGCCATGAATAATCGTTAGCCCATCGAAACTCGTCAGATACGGGAAACTTTTTGCAGCCTATATAGTGTGGGATCTAGTATTTATAAAGTGTCTTTAAGTAGGATTAGAGAAGTAGTGAGAATGAGGAGAAGCTATATGGAAACTTTTGCCGACAAAGATAGTAGTCAGAATGACTTTCTTTTAAGCCAAACTGTATAAGATTTTTCCATTTTCACAATAGTATTATTTCAGTACAGCTATCGACTACATAAAGTTTCACTTCGTGTAAAAGAAATACGTGTATACAGATAGATTTTTTTGTAGTTGTATGGATATTTATGGCCGACAAAAGCAAGTGCATATAGTGCTCTATAATGGCGGACTATACAGTACTCGACTATATGACAATCACTCGGTTAGTTTTCGATACGCCATCTTCGTAATTCGATAAAAGCTTTCTTCCTAAAAGATGATGAAGACGAGAAAAGTTGTAAGAAGTTAGAGGAAAAAAAAAAGAGAGAGAAAAAAATCGAATATCTTATTAAAAAATAGGGTTTGTTCGAATCATATACAAAAGATATGGTTTTCTTTTATCGAGGTTATGTGTACCGCTGCAAGAGAGTAAGAAAAAAAGTTTTCCAAAGTTTCCTAATGATATTATATCCTACGATTTTGCTCTGCCAAGTTGAATTATCTTTGTTCGAGATTATTAAAAACTATATTTCATTATTATCTTTTTTCTTTCTACTTTTTTCTGTATTTTTTATTTATCCTTCCTTTTGAATTTTATTCGGGTTGAAGATCAGTTTTATGGAGAAAGATCTCTCGAGAAAATAAAAAGTATTGCAGCCGATGCAGACTACAAAGGGTTAGCAAAAATACTCGGATTGAGTACGTGGTTATGGCGAGTGGTACATACAGGGTGCTTTTCGATATTCTCGATTTATGTAACATCAAAGGATGAATTTTAATTTAAAATCAACCGCATGCAAATCTTTCTTCTTATGGGCGTAATTGAAAAAAAAAAAAAATGCAGTCAGTTATTTTTCCCCCACCCTGTAGGATATGGTAACAGATTTTCAAGGTTGTAGTTTGATGAGATATCAAAATTCAACGGGAATTTAATTTGTTGAGCTTTCTACAGCTCATGTGATCATTTAAGTAGCTGTATTATCCTTACATTTCGTCATAGTTCAAGATTAGGCCGTAGCACCTATAGTTTGAAGCAATAATGTAATTCAAATATAACATCCTGTACATGAGTGTGATGAAAAATTATTTTAATAAAAAAATGGGCTGAAAAAAAAGAAGAAGAAAAAGTGTACTCTGTGAATGAGTTTTTATCAAGTCGATAAACCTTTTTTTTTCTTTCGCCTTTCTATCTATCGATTGTTGTAACATTATTATTCCATAGAGATGCCATCGATCCGTTCTATTATTGTCTTTTTCTTGAGTTTTTTTTTTTTCTTTCTTACATCCCTCAAGCTTTATTAAAGTTATTTTTGCTTCGGTGTTCTTGCAGCGCTCCCCATCATTTTGTGCCCCAACTTCGTCTTTACTTTGTACGGATTTTCCCCTTCAAATTCTTTTTCTTTTCTACCCCTTTTTCGTCGCCTCCCCCTCGCCACTATTGAATTATCCGCTATTTTAACCAGAAAAAAGTTTCGTAAATTAGAGAAAAACACCTTGTCTTCTTTTTTTCTGCCCCCATTTTCCCCCTGTCTGTTTCTCTTTTTTATTCTTTCCTCGTCACTTTTCTTTTCATACCTACCCTCGTCGTAAATTTTTATTCGTTCGTTTGGAAATTAAATTTATGCTTTTTTGCTCGACTTCTGGGTGAGGTAAATTGTTTAAATTCGTTGGTCTACGCGGCTTTCTTCACAACTTTCACTTTTTTTTTTTTCCCTATACGATTTCTATGGCGCAAAATGTTTCCATTTATCGTATTTACATAGATTCACCTGGTACGAGTCCTAATAACTATTTTGTGTTTCGTTCACTAAAAAATGACGTAAGTAATACACATCTATTCACATTTTTGCTGATTTGCATTTACGTTTATGAACGCTTAGCTCAAATAATTTATGTTTCTATACCTTTGTATGAGTGTTTAAGAATAATATATGGATTAGATTTTGAACGGACTTAGTTATAGTGGTTAGCTTTCCTTAAAGCAGTATAAAGAACGTTTTTTTATAAGTTGAATTAACTTATTTTAAGTTTGGTAGTATTCATTCGCTTAAGAGAACTGAGCTCATCATTTTGCAAACCTCTTCTATAATATATGATTCATGAAAGTAAAATTGATAAAATTGTTTGAAAAATCATCTTATTCATTTTTTAAAGGGCCGGCTCTGTTTCTACAAAAGTTTAAATGGATCACATTAAAAAAACGGCCTTTTTCTTCTTCTTCTTTTTGTGTGTAATATTCAGGGGTGCAGTGTGGTGGATTACTTAGAAAGCACACTGTATATATGACTTGAATGTTATCACATTCGAATCAGCTTTGGCTTTCTTAACAGCGCAAAAAATCGTACTGCCAAAAATTTCATTTGTCCACTGTATCAATAAAATTGAAAAGAGATATCCATAAAATTGTTTGTGGCTAAAATTCTTTTTTTTTTTTTGGATCCAATATAATCTATTTGGAAAATAAAGCTCATTTGTCAAAATTGGACGAACAAATTGTCACAAAACCATCGTGCAGACTGTGGCGAAGTGAAAATTAATGAAAAACGATGAATCATTTTGGACGAGTAATAAAAGGGCTAAATGATTATTTTATTGTGGCAGACTTTCTTAGCATCTCGTTGCTTTGCGGTAAAAATGAACGTTAGGAACGAGTTACACGTAAAAGTAATGAAATGAAGAGAAAAATAAAACGCCAACAACTGAGTGCACACGTTTTCATCATTTTATCAACTCGTAGAAGTTTCAATCGAATTAAATTAGATAGAGAAGAAAATTGACGTCTGCTACCAGCACTGACCGTTTCTTGCAGTTGCACCACGTTTTTCATTCGATGAGATGTAGTTGGTTATAGTGGTATAATATAATTCGATCAACGGACTTGCCAGCTAATGCAGAATCAAAGTCTAGTGTCAGTGACATGTATCAAAAATAATTGAATTCATGCGGGTAAGATAGGTGTAGATATTCGAAAATTATGTTTCTTCTACATGAAATTCATCTTGTTCGACGTTTCAGATTTACCTATTATAATGTAGACCGAAAGTTTGAGAGGCTGTCTGTAAATATGGTTCAAAGGGCTGCTTAGTTTCACCGATATTAATCAAAAATTAGGTTCTTGCTTCTGATTGGTTTGAAAATTGGATAGCTTTCAAAATTTGGATTTTTCCGGTAACGCACGAATGAGAAAAGCTACATGCAGTGTCATGTGGAACTGGTTGATTAAGAATGCAAGGGGGGAGGAGGACGTAAGAAATTTAATAAAATTTGGGTACAAAATTATATTAATTAAGAAACTTCATCAAACTGACGAACAACTATGAATTACTAATCTACGAGAGAATAAACTGATAAGAACGTAGGAGAATGAAAATAGGGCGGTTTGTACAACCGTACGAAACGAAACTTAGGGCGGGTAGTACAGCTACAATAACATGAAATAAGTTATTACTAATAGAGGAATTGGAGCTAGTGGTGATTCGTAAAAGAGTACTTTATTATTTCAAACTCAATTTCATTTGTTCGTAACGCAGCATAGGTAGTTGAAAACCTGCTTATTATTGTTTTTCTTTTGCCTTTCTTCGTTTGTTTCTTTCAAACTCTGGTCTGTTATACTGCAGCTGTTTCTTATGTTCCAAGTTGGGTTCATTTATCGACAGGGGGTGTGTAAAATGATGTACGAATATATAAATAAATGAGTAAGCAAATGAATGAATGAGTATAATATATTGAAGGTCAAATTCACCACGCTAAAAAAGCGTCTGACCGTTATCGTCGCGACAGTCAAAAATAATGTAATAAATATACATATGTACCTACTCGTAAAAGCTGAAGTGTTGTTAGTTTTCATTGATTCTCGAGAAAATAATTCAAATTAAATAAGTTGAAATGTGTGTGGTACAAACTACATTTTTTCTCATATTTATGCGTGCAGCATCAGTTGCTTTCATTCTTATGACATTCTCTTTTCACAATAAGGCACGGATATGTATAAAGCATTCCCTTTTTAGTAGACGTATACAACCTTCGAATCTGCCGCATCAGGCGAATTGCTTTTAGAAAAGACTCGTTTACCAAACTTTACCAAAAGTCGTTTTATTCCGGCGTATTTTTTGGTGCTACAAGTTTTACCTCGTGTTATACTCGTATATGTACCTACTACAGATATCGTATCCGTTTCAGCTAGATTATAATTAGCCCTAACTTAAATCAGTAGGAGACAGGGAAGAAAAAGTTTGCTGTGCCTGCGCCTCTGCAAAAGCACTCTCTGAGTATGCAAAAACTGCCGCATTACGTTGGCATTATATACATATATATATATATATAAATATAATTGAATTCAAAAGTTGAACAGAAAAATGGTAATTTTCAGAAGTTGGTGCACACTAGTACATGCGGGAAGTCAAACGAAACAATATTCAAATTGACTCGAATAATTAACGAGAGTATGGTTTGAAACGAGTCGAGGTTGAGGATTTTCGGTGTAGTTTGAGAAAGGTTGTTTTAATTGGTGGAGTGGAGGGGGCGGGGAAATTACAAGATTATTTTACCGAATATAAAAGCTCGTTAGTAAAATATACATCGTTCACGATGAACAAGCTCTCTCTTTCTCTCTCTTCAAAAAAAAACAAAAATTGATAAAGACTTTTTCCTTCTGTACGGAACCTACCCCTGCCCCCTATTCCTATATAGATGTTTTTTATCCTTCAGAACCCATTTTTCTTTGGTAACCGCTGAAATAATCGACTATCGACGTTTATTTGCAACGTAAGGAGAATAGTGTTCTACCAGACAGAAAGCCAACAAAAAAAAAAGACAAAAAAAAAGCCAAGTTATAGGAAAAAAAGAAAATATTTTATCGACTTTCTCGAAGTATCGAGATGAAAATGAAAAACTATATTTCGAGCATTTTTTTCTTGACTGTCTGATGTTAAACGATATTTATGAAAATGATTCTGTATCTATTTTCATTCTGTTGTAGATGTAAATCTATTTTATTGCCTTAGCCCAACCTAAAATTCTCCTTTAGTCCGTATATTTTCCGCAGTTAGCCATTTTTTTTCGCTCCATTTTCTGCTACGAGTTCAGTTTGCTCGCTGTTTGCGTCTGGCATTCTGTCAAAAGTCGGTTATATTATCTAAGTTTTTATCCGGCTAATTGAATAAGGCTGAAGTATTTCATTGGCTTCATTGGCTTAGAGCAGATTTGGAAAACCTTGAGACACTGTTATAAGAATTCGTTACTAAAGACATTGTGTAATGTCGCTGTTGGAGCGTTCCTGTCGTTTCAAGTGTAAATAATTTTTTTATTCAATTTACTGGAGTTTTCAACTTGGCAAAATGCTAAGTGCTTTAGTTATTCCAGATATATTCGTATAAATTGACACACATTCACAAACGTTTACTATAATAGATTTGTTTGACGTCATTGTAAACCCCAAGCTACCAATTGAATGCCATTGTGGCCCCCATTGGGTGGTTGTGACATTCACTTTCGATAACACACTCGTACGAGATATTGGCTTGAAAATGTGCTATTTCTAAAGTCTTGAGATCGAGTAGGTGAATGCAAATCTGAATTTTCTTTTGAGGAGTCACTTTGACCTCTGAATTAATCCTATAATAATATTTACTACTGCATATACCAAGTACAAGGGTGCTACTATAGCATTCAGTTATGATTGGTCACCAACATATTTTCTTGAGTTTTTCATACAAGTACAAGAATTTCACAGTGTCTTATAATAGCCCGAGGTTCGCTTCACTAATACAGCAATTATTGATGTATTAACTTCTTTATTTTTATTACAAGATTTATGGTATACGCTTCATTACTCGACGGAGCTCCGTAATTAAAAAATATTGGAAGGCTTTGAAAAGTTACATTGCTACTAGCGTTATGAAGCTACACTGTAATAGACGAGGAAAAATTTTTGAAAACAACAAATCTCAGGAGAGGAATGTAGAATGAAACTCGCCGCTTATGAATAAAATTTGGGGGCACGAGCCATTTCCATGGAAATTGATTATCTACATTATTTAAAATACTGTTGTAAAATTATTATTATCTTGTCCCTTTTTGTCAAACGTATAAATACAATATTAATACCTATGGAGATTGCTAAGCAAAAAGGGATTCCGAATATTTTTCAAGGTATTTATGATATGTACTTAATACCGTCATTTGCCAATGGCGGACACCTTCCCAATGGCGGTCACCTTCTTTTTCATTTTTGTATATTTAGTGTTTAAACCGACTTATAATGAAACTGATGATGTCACATGGTAGTTGTTACCCATGGTAATGCGTTCAATCACTCAGTTAAATTTTTGCTCCATCCAATAGAAATATTTGGCCATTAATTATGTTCTTGTCAATTAAAATATTCAATTTCGTAATTATTACAAAGAAAAAGATTAGATAGTAAACATTTTTAAAACTGATAATTATCTATTCCTGTGATTATTAAATAATGTTCCTTCAAAGCATCAATGATCCTGAACCATTACAAACATTGAATTTTACAGTTTTAGAATTATTTCATCTGTTTCAAACGTTTTTTTGAGGGTGTCCGCCATTGGCATAAAAGAAATATCAATTTTCCAATGGCGAACACTGGTGTCCGCCATTGGAAAATTCAGTCTGTTCGAAGGTTTCCAGTGGCGGACACTTGCTTTTATGCACAACTTGAGGCTGGAATAAATCCTATACCTACCATAAACCCAAGGTATGAAGCCAAAGGATGACTGCCATGCCTTGTGACATCATCGAGTTTAATTGGATTTGTTTTTTTTTTTTTTGTTTATTTAATTATTTGAAAAATGAATGTATCTACACAAATGTGCATGGTAAAATGTTTTAAATTTGTTTTTTATCCAGTTGTCTCCATAAGTGGATGTGTGGAGGGGAGTTGAGCCCCGGAATGGACAGAGGGTGAAGCCCCTTACTAGTCAACATCATAATTGAAAAATATACTTAATAACAATTATTCACGTTTTTTTCTACATTACAAATATTTTTCTAGGTGTCCGCCATTGGTGTGTCTGCTACTGGAAAAATGAAAATTTTGATGTCCGTCATAGGCAAAATTTAGATAGTTGGGAAAAATGATAGGGTGTAATATGTGTATGGGTTACGGGGGGCCAAAAGGGGAGAAGTTTTTAGAAGAAGGTGGGGGCAAATATTCAAGGCATCAAGGAAAATAATCGAAGAATTTTTCAGCAAGGTATGAAAAAATAATATTGAGAGATAAATTTAATTCGTACGCAAGCCTATAGTTTGCTTATCAACAATCCACTCGTGTATGAGTTTCTGGACGGAAAATTTAAAAACAAAGACCAAAACAGTAAAATGGGAAAAAAATGAAAATAAATAGGAAAAAAAAAAAAAAAAAAAAAACAAACATCGCCGAATTTTGCCAGTTGACTTCAGCCTTATTCTTGTGCGAATATTTGGATGGAATTTCTGGCTTGCGAAATTCACTTGCTAGAATATTTTTCTTTCTTCGCAGTCGTTGGCTTCGCATCTATAGCTATTAAATTCTTTCTTCGAATTTTTAACGCCTGCATTCACACGAAATTTCACACCCCAAAAAAAACTACGAAATACATAGCTGCTTTTTTTCCTCGATACATATTATGTTTTTGTATGTTCCAGTATTTTTTTTTTTTTTTTCGTTGCCGTCCTGCTCCTTCTCTCGACGTCGTAAACATTTTTTCTTTTAACTTGGACCTTAGATGAAGGGCTAAAATGGGGGGTCGATGCCGCAAATTATTTATTCTCGTTCGTTTCGCAGCTTTTTTCTTCGCTTTTCGAGTATAATTTTTACGCCAACGTTTATATTCTTCCTTCTCGTTGATCATTTTCTCGGGCCGGGCGTCGAATTTCAACTTTATCTTTGCGAATTCGTAGAATTTTTTCGCGAGTGCCTCGTTATTAAATTTGCCGATGAAAATTCGCGAACTCGTAAGACAAAATAATATAGCGGCCTTCTTCTCCTTCGTTTACTCCTCTCCCTCTCCCTCTTCGTCGGGAATTTCGTCAAACTTCTTTCGTTTTACGTCAATTTCACTATTTTACGTTTACAATTACGGCTGGGACGGAGGATGAGGGCGAAAAAAGCACCCCATTTATTGGATCGGTTTGACGACATTAAACCGTCAAATTTTGTTCATTAATGTTTGGGGGGAAAAAAAAAAAAAAGGAAAAAAAAGAAAGGCGAGAAAGGAAGCTAGCGAAGGAGTGATGGAAGAGACTTTGAGGGGTGCAGAAGAAACATTTGGTTAGAGTCGAATGCTCGTTAGTTACGCGAAATTTAACGAACTTCGTGTTATTTTTCTGCGTGATTCGAGGTCGAACTAAATTTGCATTTGAAAAAAAAAAAAAGTGCAATGGAGGGAAATAGAAGAAGAAGAGCTAAAAAGAAAGTCGGAGTAGGAAAACGATAGAGTTGAATCGAATTAAGACGTGAAAATTTTATTGTGAACAAAAATTCATAATAACTATAGTAACTATTGTAAAATAAAAATTGTTAGTGTTTAGTGCAGTGTTTATAAAATGGGGACGTAAATTCTTTATTTTTCATGAAGATCCGGCCTAGAAAAAAAGAAAAGGAAGGGTCCAGAATATTTTATGGATAAATCAGCAGAGGTTTTATGCTTGATCCTCCAAATTCGAATAAATTTAGATAAAATGAATTAATAAATATTTATGTATAATTATAATTTATTTTTGGGATGAATATTCATCTATATGTAAGCGTGTCTAATAGAAAATGAGAAAAATATTATAATTGCTTTGGAGTTGGAAAATTCTTAATGCAATATGAAATGTGGTTTATCATAGAAATATTGTATAGGTGCGCTAGTCTGCAATACCTTAATAGATTTTTTAAACTTGAAACCGTATAAAATTTTCATCTGTTCATGTTTTCAGTATTATCGGGTTATTGTTGATTAATGTTTTGCTGAAATTTCATAAATGTTTGAAAAAAATTTTGACCTAGCAGCAAAATTAAAAAAAAAAAACAACAAAAACAAAAAACACGTGGTATGCCAGTTTACAACCCCAGCTGTATAAATTAGCAATAACCCTTGTACTAGTTTGCTAAAGAGCTCTTGCACTAGCTCATAGCACGCTTGAAAATCATATTATTTTTCAAAAAAGCTTATTTCAAGTTTATTACGTTATACTGTTATAATTGGTTTTTGGTAAACTAGTTATCTTCGAAAAACACTTGAAATTTTCAATTAGAAAGATATTCCAATGGACTGTAGTGTTTTACATTAAGACGACCTACAGAGATAGATGAAAACTATAGAATAATGCTTTGAAAAGTAATAAAAAATTTTCATCGTGTCGAATGAGATTTTTGTGAAATTTTTCCACTCAGCCGAAGTGCATATAATATGCGAGAGCACATAGAGTTAGGTCGAGAATGTATATATTCATCCCTCATTTCTTCCTCCTTTTCACTACGTCTTCGATTCAGTGAATTGGAAATTTCGCAAATTTCAGTCGCTATTTTCCAGCTCTTCTATCACACCCGTGCCCCCGCTACACCGATTTCTTCGCCTATTTTGGTACGCATTTCTATTCATTTTCGTTCGCCAATTTCTTTATTTCCCTTCTCTAAATAATGTTCAATCCGACGAATGATCTGTCCGCAGAACCGACAGCAGCAGTATCATGAAAGACTAGCAAAATAAAACGAAAGTCGAGTGTTTCTCGTACGGAATTCTGCCTTTGTCGATCATGTTAGGAAATATAGAACAGGTATCCGGGTAAAGAGTTGAGAAAAAAAATGTGTAGGTGGGTGTGGAAAGAGGTAAAAAAACAAAAAAAAAACAAAAAAAAAAACAAAAATGAAACGGAGAACTTGAGAAAGTGTAGCCTACAAAAAACCAAGTTGGCCTAAAATTTTATCTAAATTGAAAAACAGAACTGTAAAGGAAAAAGGGTACAAAAAATTATAGGTTATTGCACTCGAGGTGGAAAAAAAAAAAAAGATGGCATATAGTGGATCGTCGATAAGTAATTTATTATTCGGACGTTTTACGGATGATCGCCTAAATGGTCAAAAGCATTACAACGTAGAGCCGATTCAATTTTAAGTGTGTGTCCACTCGAATACATGGGGGTTTTTGAAAATGGGAGGCAGAGGGCAGGTTGAACGCAGTAACTTGGGTTCGGTACCTCCATCCCAAAGGTAATTAACTGTGTGTGTGTTGTCATTAATTTGTAATTAAGTCGCCACAATCTACATTTACCCCTATAAAACTTTGGCTGCAGGTAGACTCGTTTGTGCATGGCTTTTTAGAATGCACAAAGTGAACAAAAACCACATTCCGCTGATAAGTGTAGAGCTCTTTTCCGGTTGGTCTGTTGAAAAAAAATGTTTTGGCTGGATATAATCTTTTGCTGTACTCGTATCATCTAAAGGGAAGGTGGAGTGTCGAAATATAATATATTATGGGCTAACCTCTCGGTTTTCAGACCTTTCATGGTATGATTTTGATTATTTAAACTATTTGTTATGACACTTTGTTATAATAGCTATGTAGCCTTCACGGAGAATCGGGAAGGTGAAGATGAATTCTCTTTTAGACCATCTAAAATGTCGATAAATTTTTTTTTGCGAAAACATTTTTTCAAAAGAATTTAACATCATATTCAATCCCATTCATTTACATTCAGTTACATTCCTTAACGTTATTTTACATTCATTTACATTCCTCTGCATTGACATAATTCCCGTCCCATTGCAGACCACTAATATATTATATGGGTACTTCGCACCTGAATTTGCAAAAAGTTTCTCGTAACAGTTTAAACCATTATGCTGACGATGAGAAACTAGACGGAATACCCACACACTTCCTCAATTTTCTGTGTGCTTGATTCTAAACTGCAGCTTGATTTCAATTTAACCTCCATCACATCTTCCTAGAAAAGTGCTATATTTTACGAAATTCATCTCGACATAATACGTCGCATTTATATCATTCATATTACATGTATAAGGAAAAGCTGTTGAAAAATGTATGCATTGTTTGTCATATACCCTTTTGGCCGTCTACATATATATATATATTCAATTCGATCGTCTTGTAAACCGGGAATTTCTTATAAATATCTGTCCATAAAATAAACGGATATCTTGCATAAAATGACATCAACCTTTTCGACCATAAAATAGCGAAAATAGGTACTCGTTCACTTATGCACAGCTTACGTATTTTATACCGATTTTCACGCTCAAATTGATTCAATCGTACCTCTTCCATTCTCTCTTTATACTCGCATATACGAGTAAATGTGCCAAAGAGACGACAAAATAAATCGGAAAAAACCTTTTTCGCAATGTGTCTCTGTCTGTTTGTCTTTCCTTCCACACCAGTCGCCTCGTCTATTTGCGAAAACACCAGTCCTAATATATCGGTTTATCTCCTAAATTGAAGGAATTCATCAGAAGCTTTGGTGCAGAGTGTTACTGTTTGTCTTTTTGTAGGATTTATATGGATAGGTTTTTCATTATTGTATTAGGGGGAAAAAACATACCTAATTTCACAAAATTGTACCGAGACACTGCGGCGATTACCATAGCTTATGGTGAGACCATTGTGTATTGAAGAGATTGAAAATTACTTCCAAATTACTTCCCGCGAACATATGTATAACTTCTTGAGAATAATGAAACTATGATAACCAATGCTATGAAGTTTTCAAATGTGACCTAACTTGGTTTGAGATTTTAATGTGAAAATTTCAAATTTCCATTACTCGTATAATACGTTGTAAATTGTTATTAAATTTTTCGATTAAACATGATGCGAAGAAAAACTATGTGTAAGATATTTCGATGATAAAATCAGAAAAAAAGAATTACTATCAAAATTTGTTAAACTAAACCCTAAGGAAAAGCTAGTTATTAAAGTATACTTTCTTCAAGTCTCATTCTGATTAGACAGAATTCAGCCGAAAGTATTCATAAACTGGGACGCAGTCTGATCGAGTTTGGTGTTGAATCACATATTTAAGTCTTATGGAGAGTATAGTCAATATCGTTAGAAATTTCAAAAAAATGGTGTATAAATTGCCCCTGTAGTAGACGCTACATAAAGACCGTAGGTATATGTAACCTTCACTTGACACTCATATTTGATTATGAGAACCAAACCAACCACCCATTTCATACTCTCCTCCACATTTTTCAACCTGTCCAAATCTCTCTACCTTTTCCACGCCATCAGATTTCCGGCGGATATAATATACGTTGATGTTGGTATCAAAAATCGACATAAACTGTCAAAAATTTCACTTTTCCTGCTCTACCGTTGTTGAAAAATTCGTCTACAAACGTCGAATTAATGATTTTCGCCTCGAATATCTCGCGTCGATGTTGGAAAATGGGTAGCTTATACCTACAGAGATGTGGTACAAGATATTAATCGTTGGGCCAATTCGTAGAGCTGAAAAATTTATAGAACAGCGAAAGAGCGAAAAAAAAAATGTATGAAATAGAAGAAAGTGATGTTGGTAAAGAGATGGAGGGCATAGGAAAAAAAGAGGGAAAAAAAGAGCATTTTGACCGAGAAGCTGTGAACCGTACAAAACGATGGTGTTTTCATAAAAATAACGCGCTTTATTAACACGTATGACGTGTGAAACGGCGGATACACGAAGGGCAGGGGGTGAGAAAGCCTTTTTATCGCGACAAAAAAGCTCCAGCGTAGCGAGCGACGCTAAAAAAGCAGGTTTTCGATTGATTCGGATGGTCCTTTCTGAAAAATAGCTGTAGCCTTCACGAAGAGTCGTGAAGGCGAAGATGCGAATTCTCTTTTACATCAATTATTGTGTATAAAAAAGGATCATTATTCATTAACTTTTCTTGACAAAAACATTTTCAAATCTAACTTCAAACATAATAATATATCTACAATTTTTCATATTTTACATAAAATACTGAATTCAATTTATAAGCTCAATCCGTAGCTCAATGTGTAGCTTGAAAAAATCTTCGTCCGGACTCCGGATAGACGTCATCATACGATACCATTGTACACACAAGAACACGCACAAAATTGACTAAAAGTCTCATTAAGCTTATGTATGATGACATCATCAAGCTTATATGTGATGATGTCATCATACGATAACATTGGACGCACACGGACACACAAAATTTTGACTTAAAGTCTAGTGAAATGAATTCATTTTTAATACTTACAGAAAATACTCTAGAATATCTAAAGCCTCGATTGCTTTTTGGATTCTCAAATCGATCTTGAAAAGTAAAATCAAGTCATCAACAAAAATAAGAATTTCGGAAAACTGTCTTTATCCCGGTCCCAACTAACGAAGCCAAACTTGAGGCTTTATACCTCATTAATTCCGGCCAAACCTATCAAGTCCCTATTTAACCAGATATCGAGCCTCAAATTTGAAATTTTCGATCAACTTGTTGAATAAATGTCGTGTGCTTCAAGAATGTCGAATGAAATCGCAATTTTTTTACCGAAGTTGCTATTGCAAACCTTTTGAGATCAAAACCAATACTAAAGCTGTTCTAATTCTCGGGATATCATCTCTCGAATTTTATGACAAAAGTATTACAACCAACCAATATGACACGTTCTTCTTTTTTTCTTCTTATCGAAAATAAACTTGCTCCATAGCACTTGATTGGTTTGATTAATAAATACAATAGCAGATTCTCGTCGTAAACTAAGCTCATCTACGAATACTAATTGAAGTTTGGCGAATAGGAAGTTTTCTTTCGGAAACCTGCTAAAAAGAGTACCTTACCAGCGAAGGAAGTAGTGAGAAGGGTGTGGAATGAGGACAAAGGTGGTGAGGGGAGTTGCGACAGGAAGAAGGAGAAAAAAATGCGACGGAAAACCGTGAATCATACCTTAACTCATTTTTCCACAGGGTGACGTTGCATAACAAGGGAATTGTCCTTGCGAATGTACTGTTCCCATCCCTTTCTAACGACTGTCTACCAGCACCCCTATACTTTTTCTGCCGCTTCTTTTTTTTCTGAACGCATGCCAAACTCTCCCTCCGCGTGTGGCTTTTTTCTTCTTCTTTTTTTTTTTTTTTTTTTTTGCAACCCTCGGTCTCATTTTCTTTGACAATATCCTTTGCAGTTTCTTTAACGACGCGACACGAGAACGAGAGAATGAGCTGGTAAAGAGTGTATGGTTGGAAATTGTGTAGAAATGAGATATACTACGTATATATATATAGGGTTTAGGAACGGAGGGAGTTGGGAGCGAAAAAAGACGATCTTTTTCATCTTCACGAATCATGTATGCTAATTTTTGGGATCACAGAAGAATACTTTGGGCGAAGAGAAAGAAAAAAAAAAACGGAATTCGAATGGTATGAAAAAATAGGGGATCTTGGGAATTATGTTTGATGTGCAATTACGCATCAATAATCGTTGAATAATGTCTTTTTTCATTTTGACTATCTTCGCTTTTTATCTAAATGAAAAGAATTTTTGGAGGCTCTGTTTGCTTTCGTCGATTTTTTATTTACTTTTTACGTTCTTCAGCAGACCCTGTAGGGTATTTGTAACTGGGGCAGTGTTACTCCTTCATTTTATTCACACAAAATATGCGCGGTAAAATGCTCGAGCGATTGAATTTTAGATACAGAACTTTTTACTGTAGAGAGTTCGACAGCTGTGAATAAACTTTGGCTGTTTTTGAGGTATTTTAACAGTTTGTGGTGTGGGTTGTAGCTGTTTACAAGATTTTTTTCAAATTTATTTTTCCAAAATGTGATTTCTCCGTGTACCCATTGTTGAAACTTGATTTGATTGATATTTTATTATACTTTGAGCTTTATTGGAACACAAATTTCGTAACAAAAATAGTTTGCTGGTTCTGTTGAAAAAGTGTGGAAAAATTTGTATCATTGTTGATTGAATAGCTCAACGCAACAACCAGCCAACTGCAATATTCAAAATTTTTGGAAAAACGCAAAAAACTGCCCGAATTTGAAGAAACAGTACGCAGAAGGCTGAAAATCGGATGAGAGGATGTCCTTTAGGTGAAAAACACTTTTCTGAAAAGTCAAGCGATGACTGTGTTCACATTTAAAATTGCATAAGCTTGTGAAAATTGAAAACTTGGCTGGTTGTTGCCTCGACTTGACATTTCTTTTTCAAATGTTCAAAGAGTCGATCAAAATGTTTGAAATGATTTATTTTCGCATAAAATTTAATTTATTCAAAAGATACGTACAACGATAATGTAATAAAAAATTATTTTAATAACATTTTTTTACTTGGCTAGTTGTTGCCTTAACATGCTTGAACTTGGCTGGTTTTTTCTATAATTTACAAATAAATAAGATTTAAATTTGCCAGTCTTGGAATAACTTTTTTTTTTTACCCAAGGATATGCGTTTTCATATTTATAGAACAATAGTCCTAAAATCAGATTTTGAAATTTTTTCAGTCGGCTGGTTGTTGCGTTGGGCTATTCAATTAGAAAAAAATACAACAAAAATTTGATATATTCGTGTCATCCACTTTCATTTAAAAATGTTTTCAATTAAAGTAAGGACCGGGTAGCACACTACTCTGAAGAAGTGTAGAAGTTTTAATTATGAAACTCGTTCTGTGTCACCAAAAGCTCCCTCCCCAGCCAGCTTCCATAGCTTTCCCAGCCTTCTCACCAGGCACTAGTATTAAGAATATTCATTAGACTACTTCTCCAAGCTAAAGAATATTTTGGAGTTTTTTTTCCTGTTAAAATCTGACTGCTATAATTTTGTTGCTCTACCCTCACTCCTTTCAATTGTCATATTTTTTCGAAAAAATAAGCCCATTCTCTTCGACGTATTCGTCGAAAAACAGATTGCGTTCTCTCGAATCTCTCAAAGGCCAACATACGAGTATACGACAATATTTTCCGTCCCTTGAGAGACAAAAGAAATCAACATCTTTATCATGAAACCGCAACGTCGTCAAAAAATGAAATATGATTCCTGTTCTATAACGATAACAAAGTAAAATAAAGATAGGCCACAAAAAAAAAAACCTGCTAAAAAAGGAAAAGATTTACCGCAGTTTGTCCCACGAGACAGATATTTCAAATATTATCGAAAAGCTTCTTAAGTTATGAGCCTGAATTTATTTGATCATAAAAAATCGAGGGTGTTTTGATTGACCACGTGGGTCCAATAGATGAAAATTTATTCATTTTCATTTAATATATTTATTTATTGTTTTTTTTTTGTTAACTCCTTTATGCGTCAGTAAACTTGTTACTCGCAATTCATTTTTATCACGGCAAATAGAAGTCTGAAATCTGGTCAATAAAATTCTATTCTTTCTGGGCAGGGTTAAAAAACACAAACATAAAAAGAAATTTTCACTGCGAAATCTGGATTTCAATGTGCAGCATTCTGAATAGAGAATGATCAGTGACTTACAGCGCAATTATATTGAAAATTGATATGCTAGCTGCCTTTTGAGATTTTATGCACCTAGGCGTAGGTGACAAGTTGGGTGATGCAAGCGCATCACTAGAAAAATTTTTACACCACTTGGAAAAATTGCAAGAAAACAAATCAATTTTATTTGCGAGAGCGAGGAAGGGCGTTAGAAGCTTTTTATTTCATTCTTAGAAAAATGTCGAAAATTTTCCAATTGCGTTACACCGCTTGCAAAAAATCAAAACTGATCGCTGCCCCCGAATGTAATTAGGCCTGATTTACCCTACTTTTTAACATGAAAACTTGATTTTTCGCTAGTGTACAGTTTTGCAGCACCATAATATTTAGAAATTGTTCAACTCGTCTATTCTAGGGGCGAGGGGGAATCTGTTTTGCATTGAAATGCAGAATACCAAAATATTGATCAGTCGAACCCCTTCGAATACCTACCAAGGCTTGGAGAAGAACGATTGAATGATAAAAGATGTGCATGTGTATTTAAATGATTAACTAATGAAAATATGTGAAGAAGTTGATGTTATTCAAGTACACGCAGAAACTTAATAGTTATGAGTGGTCTGCGGTTAGCACATAGAATGGTTGGTTAACTTTGCAACATTGAAGGCACGAGTTCAAGCTCAACCATTGCTAACATCCTGAAGTAACTTCAATTCCACTGAATCCGTCTAGCTGTACTCTTTATTGACGACTATAAACTGAATAACTATCAGTTTTCTACATTCTTCTGCTCTGATATTGTATAAAATAGCCTGGTAGCTCAAGTCCAATCAGAAAAGAAAGCATGAAAAAATAAAGATTTATTGTTTATTTAATTCTCTCGCCCCGTCATGTGGTTAATCGAAGCATACAAGTATTTTCGAAGTAGTCGATTTTTTTTGGCCTCAAAGCTAAAAAAATATGAAAATTGTGAAAAATGAAAAATGATATTAAATACATATCCACGTATAAACCCCCAGAAAACCGAAAAAAGGTCCAAATTTTGGCCAATTCTTTCCTCTTAATTCGGATTAACATGCACGGAATCGTATAATGCAAATAAAATAACGCGTTCGGGTTGACCAAAAATATTTTCCGCATCCTTTCGTCCGTTTAATAATAAGCCTCTGACCCTGCTCTGTGCAACCATAACTTAACTTCGTGCACCTATATCCCATTGTCAAAAACACAAAAACCAACTTTGCGGTTCTCAGACTGGTGAATTGTGTAATTCATTTTGTGTGTGGACTGTGGAGGTAGCGGTTGATAAAGTGGTTGTTCGGAGAGGGTGTTAGCATTGGATGAAAGGACTGAAATGAGAAAGGAGAAGGAAATCAAGAAAAACGGTCGTACGTGCCATATTGTAGAACTGGCCCCCCTCCTGGAGAAGATAAAAACAGTCGTGTTGTTGAACAAAAAAAGACATGGAAATTCGGAAGGCCAAAATTAAAATCTGCGTGGTTGAAATTGCGTGTTCGAATAGTTTCGAGAATCCGAACGACTAAATTTGAATAAAATGGGGATGGAAATAGCCTTTAGAGGCAGGTCGAAAAGTGGCGATGAAGTGAAATTCGCCATAGGATGGTGAAGTTGTATAAAATTATAAATAATTTCTCTGTTGCATTTGAGCAGTAGCAAAATTAAATTTTAGATTTGTTTCGTTGACCAGCGTTTTGACAATTCAACGAAGGGAGGACTCAATCAAGAGATTTTGGCCAACTAACATCAAATTTAAGTCCAGCAGACCGTGTTCATTATTTTGATACGAAACTTGGATTTTTCGATTTACAATCAAAATCGTTTATAATAACATCGTTTATAGTCAGTAAAAGTGAAATGTCTATTTAAGAGAGACTAATACATACATAATATAATAAAATGCTTACCTACGAGTATAAAAATAAATTGAATATAAGAACCATAATAATAATGAAGAAATTTGAATTTGAATATTGCTTATAAAAAATAAATTCACGAAATATTTAAATTCTAGTAATATTTTATTATATTTTACCTATAAATTAAATTCAAATTATTAAAATGCAAAAATAATGTAACTGATCCTAATTTGATTAATATCAACAAATCGTTATTTGTCATAATATTTAGAAAACACTGGGTCCTTCAAGTTTGCTCTACCTATAGTCAATTTTCACTGTATTTTACAATCTTCTTTCTTTACCCCCTCACCCTTTATCTCTATTGGAGGTGGGATTTTTAAAATTTGGATTTAAAAGGCCCAAATCGGTGTTTTTTTTTTTTTTCTGAAAATTTTTGTTCATTTTCAGCTCATAGCCCCCCTTTCTCCTGGCAGTATAATTCAGCGCAAATATGGCACAGGCAAAAAGCTGCAGTAAAAAATTAATTAGTACATGTTCTGATAATTTTCTTGGAACTTAATATAGGTTCTGTACTTTGGCCAAAAAATCTAAGGACTACAAGAGGGGGATTTAGATAGCCGCTGCTCCCTAGTGGCTTTTCTATCCGCTGCACGTGTACTTCTCCTTTGGCATGCCAGAAGTTCGAGCGTTTCTCAATTTATATTCCAAATTTTACGATTATAACTAGATTTTAACATCGGTTTGGCTCACCAGCGAACTTCAAATGCGTTTTGGTCAGAAGTAAATTTTGCTAGAAATCCGCTTCTTGCTTTTCACTGCTCAGTTGTGTCTGTTAACCATCCTCTCGTGATCGGGTGGATATACGCACCAGGTAAAATTTACAAAGTAGTTAATATAGTACTTTACGGAAGTCTATAAGGTTAGATTTAGATTCGCTTCTTCACTATGCCTCCGCCGCCGACTATTTCGCTGCGAATCAAAATCGATAGCCTGTCGTCTAGCCTGCAGGCTGTCAAAATCCACCCTCGGCGCGTCCTCATTTAGCGAGTGTAATTTTAGAAACGTGATTTTGGTTCTCACCCGACCGCCAGCGCACTTTCGCTATTCGGGCCACGTAGCGTAATAAAACTGCCAAAATTTATGTAAATTTCTCGATTATTTTCTACGTCTACGTTATATAGCGGGTATTTTAAAACAACAATACGCAATTAGCGATACCCCAGTCCATTTTACCCTATTTGCTCGCCCACTTTACCTTCACCTAAGGCTATAACCCAACCCCTCTCCCGCCAATCGCTCGAGTTTATTACAATAACAAAATGGCACTCTATATACGAATGTGACAGACGTGCTGCAATGGGACTACTGCCGAGCTCATCATCCGCCGCCGAATTAGATTTCGCCGCGAAGTCATACGCATAGAAAAATGGCCGACACGGAAGTTATAGTCACGTGATTTCGCACTTTTGACGCCTCCGGCTATGGCGTAGCGAAAAAATAAAATTTAACGAATAATTTGGGTTGGAGGGGGTGAGCGGAGAACACTAACAACGACTGGTACACGATATGAAATCCGAAATAGGTTTACCCACGATATCGGCCAAAATTGACAAAGGCATTCCCTAAATAAACATCAGCCCCTAATGGCTGCGATGCGAACAGATTTTGTAAAACTTTATGAAAGTTTTTGGTGGCTGTATGGATGGTTGGAAAAGAAAATCAATTCGTCGGAGAATCGACTTAAATTGAATTCTCCATAATTCATTAAGTATATATATTTTGGGCATAATTTAGTCGAGAATTTGTATTTCGTATATTTAAATTTCAGTCTACGAGTTTGAGAAAAGAGGAGCAGTTGATTTTCTATTTTGAGGAATGAAATTAGGTTATCGGTTGGGTTATTCGTGATTATTCGCCCGAGTTTTTGTAATTTGTCGAGATTCGAGAGTAAAGGTTGTTCATGATGGATGCTTGTGCGGTTTTAAACCGTCTTTTTGATTTCGGATCAGAGCTGCGTATTCAAAGTACAAGTTATTCGACTTGGCCAAAAAGCGTATTACTGCAATAATCAGTTCTCGTCAAACTATTCCTACAGAGCAAGGATGCCAACTGCAGTGATCAATCCCTGAAACTATGAATTTTTTCACTGTCTTGAAAAATGTCAATGGATAAAACCAGGAAGTTTTTCCAATTTCAGGTATTTTTTTAAAATTTCTGAGATTTTTCAATATTTTTGAAATCTTAAGGATCTGTCGAAATTTTTCGGTAATTTTTTTGGCATTTTTAGGGTCTTGTCTAAACTTTGCAATTACAGTCAAATCTCGATAACTAGATGTTGAAACAAAGGGAGGATTCATTCGAGTTACTGCAGTTTTCGTTTAATAGAGGTTCGAGTTACAGAGGCTAGATTATCTCACATTTCAAGTTGTATAGGTTTTGATCGCCAACAAAAAATTACTTTAAAACAATTTAAAAAACCAGCCAATAGTAGCACGGTATTTTTGTTTCAGCAATTGAGCTATGTGGATTTATCTTACATGTTATAACTTGTCTTGTTTCCACTAACTTCGATCTTTCATTCTTGTCCCTGATTGGCCCGTTTTAAACTGTTGTCCCACTTCTCTCATTAATCGATTTCTCTCGCCGCAAAGTATCGATAATAGACAGATTATCGATAGTTTTATTTTGAATACGGAATGCTGTGTAATAATTTTCGATATTTTATCGATATGATTTGCAAAATATTTTGGAAAAAATCGCGAAAAAAAGATACCATCGAACGCGAAACAAAACCCGTGTAGCGAAAATAAAAATGTTATCAAATTAAAAACATTGATTTCCAAAGCCGAGAGAGTTTTTAATTTTCCAAAACTTCGACTTATAGAAGCTGGATGTTCAAATTAAAGAGGTGATTTTCTATAAGCGTTTTATGGGGGTGTGCAGCCGGGAAAATATAAGACTCTTTTCGAGTTATGGAGATTTTCGTCTTATCGAAGTTCGGCTGTATTATTTAAATACATATAAAATTCGAATCAACAGCAGAACTCAAAACCGAGTTCCAAAAAACTTTTCTCATCGAAAAAACTCACAAATAAATTCAAGCTAAATAGAATGATAAATGAAAGGTCGAGTAAGTAAACAAAGAAAATGAAAACTGAGAACTCAAAATCCCTCTTAAAGTGCAGAACTAATTAGAAACTCGAGTCCTTCTCAAATTCCGAACTGGCAGATAGATCGCCTCTATCCTAGTTCTTCCCTTTTTTTTTTTGTTGTAAAGAACAGTTATTTCGATAACACTTTTTTTAAAGTGATATCTGGTAAAAGTGCAAAACTTTTTTTACAAATAATAATAATTATGACGAACCTAATATGAGGAAAGAGCAGCTTACTTCGTTCGACATAATGCACACAAAAACGTATCGAGACGACGTCATTTTAGCATGCGATCGAGGACTTTTTCCAAACGAGTTTTTCGTTGCTACGATCAGATGATGAAGACGATAAGCTGACCCGAAGAAATATAACCTTTACCACAATATGGGGATTGGTTTACGAGGGTGGGAATGAGGATGAGCAATTGCTTTTGATGGCTTTGCAACGTAATGAGCGTGCAAATGTTGCAATATCGTGGTAGGGGAATCGATCGAATATTTTAGTGTTTTTATGGTGGTGACAAAATTTGGGGGTGATTTTATCAGCTCGGAGATTTAGGTGAGCGTAGCGGATGCGATTATCCGGTGCTCATTTAAAAAATTACTTTTCAGAATGCCCGTTTCATTTTCATCCTTCTTTTTCTATAAAACAGACGAGAGGGAATTAGAATCCCTCTAAATGAGATATAGGATGTTAACTTTAGACGAGTGAGTCTACTTAAATGCGTGCATTTATAAATTTTAAAAAACTTACTCCGGTCTATGTGTTATAATTACTACTCGTACTTATTTCTCTCTGTGTGTTTTGAGAAAATTATGAATCGACTAATGTCCGCCTGTATATACGTAGTGCTGTATTAATGAAGATAAATGAGAGAAGTCTTCGATGACAGTCGAGTCTCACCCTTTTTCTTCGTACGACTTAACCTGAAGGAGTATGAAATTTCTCTTGAACTGGGTTGAATTTTGTGCTGGTGAACGGTTAAAAGTTTTGACGTGGCGATTATATTCGACAGCAGTTGAGAATTTAGAAATATGATTCAGCCGAAAACAATCGACGAACTTGAGTAAAATGGCAGTATGATAATTGAATAAGTTCGCGAGAATGTTACTGTTTGACATTCGAGGCTGCCGTGGGCGTCTGTCTCAAATCTAAAGTAAAAATTGTTCATCGTTCGAGGGGCAATCTAGAGAATTATTAATTTGTGGAATCCATTAGCTTGTTTTAATTACTGCAGTTAATGGACCACGTAAGAACTAAACGAATGTTCGATATTAATTATAATAATTTTGTGAAAGTTCAAATTTGTACACTTAGTGATGCAGCTTTCATATTACTGTGAGCTTTTCTTGGAAAATTTTGGCCTGAGAACCACAGTGATCCAAGTCCGAATTTGAAGTTTTGAGATATTTGCATTTGAAGTTTTCTAAAGAAACCATTTTCCCTCATTTTGGGTACTTATGATTTTCATTTTAAAGATCTCTAACCTTTTTCATCTTCATGAAAACGATCATGTACTTTGCTGAACGCAGTTAAGAGTATCTTTAATTAGTCCGAACCAGTGCTGTGTTGCAAATATAGAGCCGAATAGAAGTGTGTGAACCGTATCAGTCTATTTTCTATTTTTCACACCAGTAAGCCTGCTTCCAATAACGATATTCATTCAACTCTGAGGTTGCTTTTTGTTTGCGCTTTCACGATTTGTTTTGTCATTTGCTCCCCCTCGTTGCACGGAGAAGAAAAACACCCTAAAGCGTATCGAACCCCACGTATTTCGGTTTTCGATTTTGGCAATTCCAATCATTGCGGTTGACGAACTTGGAAAGAAAAACAATGCCTCTCGTCCAAGTGCGAAAAACTGAAATGAAATTGCATTGAGCTGCGACAAAACGAAATCCGCTGCTGCTTAGAATTCGATCCTGTTAAGTTCACAGTAAATACGCACATCTGCACCTAACAGATTGAAAAGCGATGCGGACTGAAAATGGTCTGAACCTGGCTTTGGCGACACAATACATAGCTTCGGATCGTAATCTGCGTATCAGAATATCCGGGCCGAAATCATTCAGCCAGAAAAAGCATAGATAAGGATTTGTTGGTCGGTTTTCACGATAATGAAAGTACCTATAGCTTTATAATTTTAACTTCTGTTTTATAGTAAAGGTCGAATTTGATAGAATTATAAGTTGCAGATAATTTTGGGCTGCTGAAACTATTCAGACGTGTTATTGGTGTTGAAATTCCTAATCATTCTGGTGTTAAGGGGGTGCAAAAGGCGGCAATAGCTCAATATTCTACTGCAGAATCCAGTCAACTGATAAAAGGTCTTTTAGTCTTTTATTTTAGGAGATTACTTTTTAATATTTAAAGTCCTGTCAAACACTTCGACCTTCCTCGAAATTATCACTTGCAAGATTAAAATTTAGAAATTTGGCAAAAGCCCTCACCAGCTGAGCAGTGCATTCAGGAATGAAATGCGGGAATACCATTAATAAGGGCAGTCAACAGACGGTGTAAAAAAATGAAATTATACCAAAGCAAAAACAATAAATCGTTTTGGCTTTGGTTTTCGATTTGCGATTAACAGCACTGCTAATGACAAAATGCTCTTGTCTTTTTAAGTACGTAAGTAGGTATTTGACAATAGTTTTACAGAAAATCTGATTCAATAATACCTTGGTTTGTGTTAACCTCTCCTTTTCACCAGCACTCTGCAGCCACATTATAAAAAACACCAAGTTGCTTTCTATTCTGACACTATAAGTGGGTTTCATGGGAGAGTACATGTATTGTCTATTTGTGTATTCCTCTATTAAGCAGCAGTAGCACCTGCCTCTTAGTTATTGAGAGTGCTATTGGTGAGTGGATAGAAATGGTGGTGATGCAGTGTAACACAGCCTATTCTTTACTTATCTAAAAATGAAATATAGGTATCTACTTTACATGAATCGTTTCTGTTTTTTTATTTATCTTATACGTACTTTATGTTTATATTTGCTCTTCGATGATATTATACGAATGATATTTTTAGATACAATATTTAATCCCTCGAGTAAGTCGAATATTTTCAGTTGAGAAACATATGCGAGAAAGAATAAATATTTTTACGAAATTGTACTGGAAAAAATGCTTCGTTTCGCCGCTTTTTTCGGTGATTAAAAATGTGAAAACACGCCTGCAGCCCTTCTTTACACTCTTTTAACGCGCCGGAAAAATTCGGATAATCTTTTAATCTCGTCTTTCTATCCGAATTAAGGTTACCCTTACCTTCGAGCAGGTTCTAAATTCATAGGTCATATCAAAAAAATGTAATTTCACTTTCGAAGGATATTTATCGGCTGCTATATTTTTCTTATCCTCTGTATCTGAAGAGGCGGGAGAAATACGAGGATAGTGGCTGCGGATGAGGGGGGGTGGGAAATATGAAGAATGTGACGGAGGAAGAGGGAAGGGAAGAGCAGAAGTGGGAGCTTACTGTGTTAATCATTTTATGACCAAGTATTGGTATTAAACCTAATATATACAGAGTTATATTCACTTTGACTCGCAGCAATGGAAAACCCGTAAATTTGCGGCGAGTAGTGAATCGTATGAATGCAGTAGAGAAGAAAACCAAATACTTTACGAGCTGTTAAGTTAACAAGTTTTGCACTACCCAGCGTTGTAAATGTAAATTGTTCAAAATCTCTGCATCGGGCCAAAAAAATCCCTGGACCAGAAACCCTTTTTTTCGTTAAAAATTCAGATTTCAGCCACACACAAAAAAAAAAGTAAAGTACGTAAAATTTTAATTAGAAAAATAAATTTAAAACTACGAGGATGAAATACCAAATAATATATCGTTTCTTATTTGAATTATAATCACAAAGTTGATACAAAATCCGTAAGGTTGTAAAAAGAAATCCCTAAAATTCCGGGGAAAAAAGCCTGAAATCCTAAAAAAAATCTCTGGTTTTATCCCTGATATTTTTTAAGAATTGAAAATACTTGGTTGCAGGAATTAATCGCTGCTGTAGGTATGCCTAACACTAGCACAATATCGACAGACTAAAAGATGACAGCTTTATCGCATCAAGTCATGTTGCTGCATTGGTGAATGAAGATATAATGTATGTACGCCTAAACGCACGACTCCCTTTGACTCGCAGCAAATGGCGTTTTCCAATGCTGCAAGTCAAAGTGAATGACCATGTGTAAAAAAGTAATATAAGTAGATATAACCATGCACAGAAAACAAGTAATAACTAATAACTGAAAAACCTGTATAGTCAAGCAGAGTTATATTTGAATTATCATATTTACAAACTACAAACAAACTTTATTTAATTCTGAAAATGTAAACGAACCCATTTTTGATTTATGGACCGTTTAGGTAGTGCCTGATTCCATAATATGTGTAGAAGCAATGACAAAAGTTCTCAACGCCATTAACAGTTTCACAGGTTCCCCTTGTAGCAACTGAACGTCTTGCATAACCCAATTCTATAGTTAATGTTTTTCCAAAGTGACTGCGACAAATGCACCAGCAATCATAATTATTGCAACTGTCCCAAGCTGAGACATATCCAGCAAACAAAAAAACTGCACATATCAAGAAGAAAAACAAGCACTTCATTTTGATTCACTTGAAATTTTTGAATTATAACTTAAGTTCAATTTATTCACAAAATTGTGAGAAGAATGAGAGAACAAATCTGCTGATATTTAAAATGTCGAGTGAACCGTAGCATGAAGTTCATCGTTTTTGTAGAATGTTTTAATCATTTAAGCCGAAGTAAGACATTATAATTCGAAAAAATGTATACAGAAATACGAGTAGATTCCTAAGAATTTTTTATTTCTAATGAGACCAGATTCAGCTTTCTACGTGATGTGAAAGCAGCTGGTAATCCCAAAATGAAAAATAGCTTGAAATGTAGCATGAGTTCATCGTTTTGTAGAATGTTTTAATCATTTTCCGAGAATTAAAACATTAATTCGAAAAATGTACATCGAGATAAATTCTTTGGAGTTTTTTCTTTCTAATGAGACCAAATTCAGCTTTCTACCTTCAGTAACAGCAGAGTAAATCGCAAAATGGAAAATAATTGCGAATCTTATCAATTCTTCGATCTTGAATCGCTTTATACCTTTTGTTATGAATATCCTGTTTACTACTTTTTCCACCAGGTAGCGTACTTTTGCGTTGACCTGCAAATAGATGGCACGTGTAAATCGTTGATGTCATTTTACTTGGAAAAGAGAAAAAATAGTTTGAATTATGTGAAAATCAGGAATTATATGACGTTAATGCAGTTGGAAAAAGTAATCTGGTTAGAGAGATAAACTAATTTAATGAGGAGAATAAAACAATATTCAACCATATATGTGTGTACAGAGGGAAAATTTCGTTACACGAAAAAATTGCTTACCTTTGGCTCTTTCTGTCTTTGTCCCTATGAATGACACAAAAAAAAAATGATCAGAACAAAAGTTGTTGATAATTTAATGTAAAATATTTTTTATTTCAAGCATTTTTTCATAAAATATACAGTTGGTGAGATATAGCCTGAAAACCAAAAATGTGGATACATTTGTCCCTCTTTGGGGGTGTTGCAGATGTAGTATTTTAGAGGACTTTTGAGGGGGCATTCTGGAAGTGGTCCTTGACATTTCTGCGCAAAAAATTTATCGCAGGATTTTTTACAATCTGAAACATCTATCTGCACTGGACTACGAGCAACTAATGTATAAGTCTATGGATAATCTTTTACATTCTGTTACCAACAAAGGGCTCAGTAAGGTTACTGATGGTGAGTTTGTTTAGCTGATGAATGTGATAAATCTTGAATTTTATCAACATCCGCCGTATATAAGTGAAATTTTCAACTCATTCACTTACAGGTTTTTTCGTTGATTTCTCAACTGCACGGCATGGTTTTAAAAGCCACTTGAAATTAACTACTCTCAAGAGTAAATTTACGAGGCTTGAAGTGCAACTATTAACATTGGCACGTGTAAGCATCACGTTCTGTATAATTTCCCATTTCATCTTCGGTTCAAGCAACTCTCATCGAATTTTTTGCAGCCGAGCCAAACGATAATTAAAACGCGTCAAACGCTTGTGTAAACAAGAAGGGATGAAACCCTTAACAGAAAAAAAAAAAGTAAATAAAAAAAAGAGGACTACGTATATAGTGTACTTGGAAGAGGAGATGAGTGCGGAGAAGGAGTGAACGTTTGTTAATATGAGTCAGTGCGTATCATAATGGCGTGTCCGTCATCGTAGGGTATTTAAAGCTTTTCAGTTTTAATTACGAAAATGAAAGAACAATGGCGATGTTAAGTAAGTGCAAAAATTTGTCGAGCCACATCGATATCATAAATAAATATAGAGGCGATGTTATAGAGAAGACGGTGCCCTCGGTTAATGGAAAACGATTTATAACGTTCGGCCATTAAATATGCTTTAATATCCATCGAGGGGGTGGTAAAGTAAACAAATTCGTATAATAGTTCAGCAGGGTGTGAAGTATGTTTACTGGCTTGAATAAAATCGAGGATATTAAAAATTACTGCCCTACTAAAATGAAAAGACTTATTAAGTTCATTATTTTATTGTTTTAATTTTTGTAGAGAAAATGTTTTAGTTTATACTTTATATACTACGTAATATAATCCTTGAACAAACGAAGAAGTGTTTTTTTTTTACATAAATTGACTTTTAATTCTTAATTTTAAAGATGTCCCTTACCGAATCATTTGACGTTAAAAAGTACGAGTATCTTAATCCTATAACAAAAGCACATACCGAGGCTTGATAGTGGTGGAGCGCTATTGCCACTCTTGGTTTGCTTGATGTATTTTTCTTCAAGGGGAAAGGGCTAAAAAAAGTACTTGATATGTAATTATGATTAAAGCGTGAAAGATTCTAAGTGTCAGTTATACTGTGGAACTCTGAGTTAACCCACCTGTGTCAAAGGGTTCGAATGAGTTAACTTGGTGTCACGGAAACCAGTACTGTACAACCGGCCATAAATGAATCATAGTTTTAATTTCGATCGAATGAAGTCAATCATCTATCATAATCATATAACGAGATTAATATTCAACCATTCAATCTCGAACCCTCTGATCATCAATCTTGTATGCTAATTCCTTGAAAATTCGAAATGGATGCGTCTTCTAGCTGAGGTAAATCAAGAATTTTGGATGTCTCAATGATGACGTCATCACGGGTCAAGGATGACGACGTCATCACAATATCATGGCTATACCGAATATACCTCTTTCATTAATTTATTTTGTCCGAATTTTGGTAACACTATTGATATTTAAATAGTGGGTGGGCTGTTGGGGAAGGGAACTGATGACGCAATCGTGGTAATATCTTGAAAATATAGGTGAGCGGGGTGACGGTTGGGAAGATTTTCAATGCCAGCCGTAAAGACATAACCATGATAACTTTCCCCACGATAGTCGTTTCAAAAATGGATTTATTTTGACTCGATTTCTGTGCCAGCTTTTTCGGAGGAAAAAGATATACTGGATTCGATCCGAAATAAAATTGCCTCGGAACGTGGACGTCGTTGAGGAAATTTGGGCGAAAAAAAATTCGGACAACGTATTTGTAAAATAAACATCGCTCTGCGAATATACTCGTAATAATATCTGGGCGAAAATATTGTTTTTCGTTTACTCCGTATTGTCGGTCGTTATCGTAAATGCGAAGAAGTAGCATTATTGCTGACAGAGAGCAGAAAACAAGAAGAAAAAGAAAAAGGAGAACTGCCCCAAGCTGCGCACGAAAGCTCACTCCCTTTTTTTCAGTATTCCTTGCCTTATACTCGCTATTTTCCTCACGAGAAGAAGAAATAAGAAAGATGCTCTGGCTAGATAAAAAAAATAAGGTGCTGCGAGGAGGAAGCCTTTGTTTACACTTAACGCTTCCTCTGGGGGCATTTTCATTTTTGTTTTTTTTTATTGTGTGTCCCTTCCATTTCTCTTTTTATTAGAGCTCCATTCGTGTACAGAGATTCGAAAACACTTACGAAAAGGGTGGACAGTTTTTTTGCCTTTTTAACGACGTACCACTTTCACGTAATTCTTGCGCCACTATCTCTCACTGCCCCTGCACTCCCCTCGTTCTTACGGTTTTTTTTTGTGTCTCTCTTTTCCACCTTTCCACCTTGTCCACGTCAGTATATCCTTCTATCTCTTTTGACCTTTTTTAACTGTGTCTCTCTTCATCTCATTTGCTCTGTTTTTCTCTTACTTTCTCCTCCCCCCTCCCTCCAGCAGCGACTCTTTTCAGCCACTGAAACCCTTTTACGCTGGTCAGAGTAAGTATTCCAGTCCGGAGCTTTTTGCGAAAGTGTTTTTAATGCAAATGTGATTTGGAATTCATGCATTTGTCCGAACCTTTTCCATTCACTCGGTGTACAAGTACGTCCTTGTGAGGGGATGGGAGTGTAAGGTTGCCTATATCTCTATTCGATGTGTGTCAACATTTGAAGAATCTAGACTAAGTCTGCCTATGCAAATCGTCATGGTTCAAAGTGAGCGTTTCGTATTGAAACGGAATACAATTTGGAAATAGTGTGTCACTTGAAAGAAGCGATGATTGATTGTGAAGGCTATATGTATATTCTGCCCATTTTTCAAAACTAAAGCGAGCTTGAAGAGGTGTTGAAATATTCCAGTTCGTGCGATCAAGATTTGGATACTTTCGTCGTATGATTGTTTTGTTTCATTCAATAGGCTGGTAAACAATTGTCCTTCAAATGACTTATAATTTTACCCTCAAAATGATGAAAAATATTTACTCGCATTATTCACAGGCACTTCGTAGTAAAGTGGAAAAATATTATTTCTGTGTAAGAATTAGAGCTAAATTCGCTGAAAGAAATAAATTGTACGTATAATTTTTACTAGTACTTTTTGTAGGAAAACAGGGACAATTCAAAGTTTGCTGTAGATAATTATTTTTAGTGTGTGTAGTACTTTTTAAAATATTAGATAGTATATTTTACTGTATTGTTTGTGGTAGTTTCTGCTATAAATGTTGAATTATCGCGGTTTTAAGTTACAAATTGTAAAAATTCACTGTCGACATTTTTCTCAGTGTTCTTTCATTCCCATTATTTGGTCCAAATGAGCATATCAGTAGAGGAAAGTCAGTATGGTCTTGCCTTGATTCGAATATTGCGAGAAAAATTCAAACACGATAATCATTCTAGATATTTTCTCTAAATTTTCTCAAAATCACTTCTATGGACCTCTTATGTTTTGTAAAAATGCCCTTTCTGCTGGTATTGAATATTGAAACATAATTTGAGTGCAAAAAAGTGGTTGACAATATTTTCAAAACTCGTCAGGTTTTGAACTTCGGCTGACGATTATTATAAGATTTATTCATTTTGTACTCGTATTTTATTGGGAAACCGCATGTGAGAAGGATATTCTCATTATATTAGTTTATCTCCCAATCAAGAAAGTATTAAATTACTTTCTCGTGAATTATAATGTCTGCGCATGATTTGCTCCAACCCTCTTTCATATTTTTAATTAATTAAAAATACATTAATAATTCACACGTACTACCTACCAGTTATACGTAATTATAGATGATTTATACTACATAATATAATATACGAGTAATATTGATTAATTCTTGGTCTGACAGTTAATCAGGCATTCAGTTAATGTATGTTATGATATAAATTTCTCTGTTGAAGGAGCAAAATTATGTGCTTACAAAGTTTGGTTTGTTTGTTAATTGCAAAAATAAGAATTCCATACATAATTAACACATCACTAGCTGCATTTTAAAGGTTTTGTACGTCAATTATTTCGAACGATAATTTATAAATTGAGTCTTGAATGTTTATCAGTTATCTCTCTCCAAAGTACATATTAGATTACATGTATTTTATTCTGCATCATTATTAATCTTATATCTACTTCTGACCCCACTTTCCTCTACGTACACATAAAATACATTAATGACTTACACATGCCACCTGTAATCATGTCGATATACCTAGTTATCATATTAATAGCGATAAATTATCAGACAGAAAGGATATATATATTCTTAAAGCGCATCTACAATTCAGAATCGCATAGTACTCGTACAACTGGTGCAGGTGAAAGTGAATTTTTAAAATTAAAGTTTTAACTCGAAAATTTCAAGTGAATCAAAATGAAGTTCTCATTTTTCTTCTTGATATGTGCAATGTTTTCATTTGCTGGATATGTCTCAGCTTGGGACTATTGCAATAATGATGACTGCCGGGCCATTTGTCGTAGTCAGTTTGGAAAATTCCGAGTTGAAGAGTTTGATTATATACCCTATACATTTCCTACAAAGGGAGCCTGTGAAACTGTCGACGGCGTAGAGAACTTTTGTCATTGCTTCTACACAAGGAATAACGGAGAAAGGCACTACATAAATAAACCAAAGTGACAAAATCAAAAATGGTTTGTTAAGATTTTTTCAGAATTGAATAAAGTTTATTTGTAGTTTGTAAATACGAGTATACTGCATTCAAATATAATTCTGCCTGACTATATGTTTTTGAATTGTTATTTATTTTATGTAAATAATAACCTACACAGAGAGAAAAGTTATCAATTTTTCTTTTTCTGTCTTATAAAAAATACCAAAATTTAGCAAAAAACACTAAGTTTTACATAGTAAAAATTTTACATTGGTATTTGAATTTTGTGTGTAGGATAAACTACTATATGTCAGGGCAATTTTTGCTGTGTTTCATCAATTTGTGCTAAGTACTATAGGATAAAATGCTAACAAATTCAAGTATTTATTACAATACTCAAACTTGTGCAAATTACTAACTGCTAACCAAGATAAAAATTAAAAAATACTATGCCCAGTTAATGATTTGTACTATATCTTCTATGAAAAATATGCTAAACAGAAAGTAAATATTACTACACCACACTGAGTAAATTCCAATCTACTATTCCAAATAGAAAATTCTACTATAATGGTATAGTATTTTGTGCTATACACTAAGTAATTTTTACTAACCCATACTTAGAAAATTTTATTTTTACTAACCCATACTTAGGAAATTTTACTATGCAGTAAAGTAATTTAGAAGTATCTTACAGAGAATAATCATTTTAATTTATCCTTATTCTTCAAATTGCTTGGGTGGCGCAATTGGGAAAGTATTGGACTTCTAAGCAGAGAAGCCAGGGTTCAAATCCCACACTCAGGAATGGAATTTTCAGATTTGTTTGGGAACTCTAAAAATAGATGACAACTTTCTGTAACTAATGATGTAAAGATTAAGTATCTAGCAAGCAGCTGTAGGGTAAGAAAAGAAAAAATAGTGAATAAAAAAATAATGTTTCAGAGTTGTAATAATTTTTACCTACTGGCATAGTAAAAATTACTAAGAGTGTTAGCATAAATTCCTATAGATAGGTTTATTAATATTTACTATCATTGTGGTAGGATAAATTGATATTTTATTGCAGAAAATATAGTAAAAATTAATAAGGTCTTAGTAAAAATTGTTAAAGGTTAGTAAAAAGTGCTATCTGCCTTGATCTGAGCTCACATTACTAGGACAAAGTTAGTACGAGTAATTTTCACTATTTAATTTTCTCTCAGTGATACGAGTATTTACAAACATTACTCTCCTACATGTGACGTATATTAAGTCTGCTTATAGTCATAAAAATGTAGTTGCAGCAAACTCCCTTCTTCTTTGCCAATTCCTCTCTTCCTCTTTCACCTTCATCTTCTCCGCCTCATCCTCTAACTCTATATCTGTGTTTTCCTCCTACTTCTCCTCTATATAGGAATACTACGAGCCTGATGATACCTCTTCCTCCTTTTTTCACCTTCTCTTTTCATTGTATAGGATACTCAGATACTTATTACCACCACCGCGATTGTTTTATTCTTCATCTGCCGCCTCCTTTTTATTTCTGCCCTTGTAAAAGACTTTTCTTTATTAAATAGAAAGGTATAGGTACCTATGGTCCAGGAAAATTTGACAAATATTGGCCTTAGAGAAGAAAAAACATCTAACTTAACAGGACTTGTCATTTAGTAGAGGTCCGGTCCAATACAGAGAATCATGCACTATAACAATAAATCAATTCTCATTGACATTTTGGAAAATGCTCAAGATTTCGTTTATCCTGAAATATTCAACGTAGCTGGCAGCTTATGTTTGAACAGACCCCATATTCCATTTACAATGCAGTTGAAGGTGTGAAAACGGTGGCGATGAGAAGAAAAGTACTATACATATGAAAATGAGTGGGCACATGCGTGTGCGAAAATATTTCTCGCATTAATTACCTATATTGTGCGTTTTGTGTTACAAGGTTTTTGTATTATTATTCTATCGTGTTTCGTCGCTGGGGTGGAAGAATGGTGCAGATGGTCTGAAATATTGGTTCCCTGCGTCTTACTCTTTTCTTTCTCTTTCTCTTTCTCTATAAATACTTTAATTGTAGATAGCGTGTTTTCAGTCAGTTGGGTTCGTATTTGTTTTCGTTTTTTTTTTTTTTTTTTTTTTTTTTTTCCACATTTCGCGTTCAAAGTACGAGTAAAAGGGTGCTGCTGTACTTTTTTTTTTTTTTTCGTTTGAAAACATTCTTTTGTGAAGACAATCTGTAAACTCGATTGCGGTTGTTGGGAAATTCACGCGTGTGACGCGCTTTTGCTGGATAAGGGTTCGAAATTGAGGGTGTGCATCCGATTGCGTGATTTTGGTTTCTTTTTTTGTTGCCCGCCTGCTCTGCGCGACTCTTCTTTTTGTCGACAAAAATTACAAATTGTATTTGCATTTTCATGTTCAGGTGTCGGGAACATCGTGTTTCGTTATGTTACATTCTTTAGCAACGAGGGTATAAATCGAGTACGTATTGTTTTGTAGCATTTTTCTGGTCGTGTGGCTTGTTGAACCCATTCGTTGGAGAGGGTAGTTTGGAAGGTGGAAAATATTTAATTTTATTCAAACTTGTTTGTTCTATTCAAGGTATAGAAAAGGAGATGGATATTCGTAGATCGTCTGCAAGATACCGAGACTAAATGGAATTATTATAAAATGCCCCCGCGTCAATTAGGCTTTACTGATAGGTTATGTTAATACTGTGTATCTATATCTTTTCATGAACGAAAATTTTTAATTGAAATAAGAAAGAACAGAATATGCTGTTTTAAATTTAAATCTGTACTACTTTGAAGGAAAAGTATGTAGGATGATCCAGTCACTGTTGTACGATCGATCAAGTTGATATTTTCTAGAATATGATTTGTCACGAAATCGTTTATGTGTTTAAAAAAATGAACAGGAACTATTAAAAAACTTCCAAAACAAAGATGGCAGTTTTTCTGCTCGTGGCCATCAAATTGTATTCGAATAATTTTATTTCTTGACAGTTTCAGAATGGCTAGGTATCAGACTATTTTGTAATTTATTATTTAAGAAGAACTGATTATTCTCAATTACAAGTATATAAGTTGTGAATCACAACTGCCTAACTGTCGGTGAACCATTTCCGAAAGATTCTCAGCTCTTTTCATCAAAAACCGTATAAATCATTCGTGGGATCAGTGAATTTTGTTTGAAGTGTGCATATAGGCTATAGTAATATTCTCAGAGACATCAATAACTCTTTTTTGGAAAAGATTGACTTCATGCGTTTTGGAAAGATGCGCTACAATTATTATAATTTTAGCTGACCAAATGCTAGCTACCTGTATGCAACATTCACCAAGCAAAACGATGAACTGTGAGAATCGAAGAGAAATTCAGAAAAATCCGTCGTCCCTCTGTTTACGTCATTCGATACGCACGTTCGAGTACAGGGAGTAGGGACGGACACAATGCTAAATGCAAATAATGAATGAAAAATTACGTGATATTGTTGGCCACGTGCACTTAAGTACAAACGAAAACACGTGCTCAGTCGCTGGAGAGAAGAGGAGAGCATGCATTATGAAAGGTGGTGTTGCCGGCAGGAAGTGGCGAACGATAGTAGCTAAGCTTTTTCTGCTAGCTATACCCACTTTTTGCTGTCTGCAAAAACGATGATAAATTCGCCCATATATTCATTTTACACGAATCGTTTACCGATTTTCGGACACATTAACGGGGCCAGGCTGAGTACGAATGTGGCGGAAGCTTTCGCACATTTTTCACGATCGTTGCTCTCGCCGGAGGGGTGGCATTTTTTGTAGGGTCGATGCGGGGTGCCTCGTGTAGGGGCTTCGAACAGATGATACGGATCATTAAATAAACGATTTAATTCCTCGTGTCCGAACGTTTTGCTACAGCGATTTAGTCCATCGAGCAGTGTATAGTCCCCCCCTCCCTTCACGGCTCAAAATTCCTAATACGGATGAAAACTGATTTATATTTGGGTAGCTGTTGTTCAGTTTAATATAGCGCTTGCGACTTCGTACTTGTTGGCTTTTTTGAATATCTCGATGTAGTTTTTGTTCCCTATTTCTATTTTAAAAATTTGAATAATGCGCCCAGCTCTAAGATCCTTAACGATATGCTCCGCTAAATGCCCAAACTCTGCAATTCAGCCATCCCAGTATCTTAAGGTTATGCTTCATCGGTTAATTTTCTTGTCTAAACATACCCCTGCTCATGAGGCCATTTTTTCCTTAATTTTCAGCCAAATTTTATGATTTTTTGGCATGTTATAGGCAAAGGATGACTTTTCGGCGCTATAGAGTTAGAATTTTGAATTTCAGTTTGGTCTTGCCGAAATTATGCCCCCAAGTTGTCCATTTTTATGATGAGGTAGTATTATGACTGGAGAATGAAGTCTAAAGTTTTAATTCTGTAGCGCCAGCAACTCAACCCTCATAAATAACGTATCAAAAAAGCACGAAGTTTTGGATGAATGTAGAAGCCAAAAAGCCTCTTGAAAAGAGATAGCATATTTTGGTTAAATCTTTCGTATTATTCTGATTTTTCGTCCTAGATTTTGGTATTTGTTGTCTAAAATGTGGAGTTTAGGCTCCGGTATTGCGTAGGTACTTGAAATCTAAATCTACACATCTGTAAGTTCAATATTGAAGCAAATCGTAGCCAAAAATTAAAAATTTATGTTCAAAGTTTGCTTCTGGAACGAAAAGTACCACATTCTTTCACGTCTGGTGAAGAATGCTCTTAGTGTAGATAGAAAAAGAGGTGAAAATTTTCGAATTGCACTCTCGTCTGTTTGACTTTTAACGTAGTCACACTACTCTGAGTTCTAGAACCAACTGAACATAATCACAATAAGGAGGGATAGAGATGATGAAAAATTTGCTAAAACCGATCTCCCTTTCTTTCTTAACAACAGTGTTGCCCCTAAGGGAGAAAAATAAATATAATAATAACTTTATTCGGCTGAGGATTGTTTGAAATTAATTGTTTACATTTTTTGACTAAAGCTAAAAGAAAATAATCAGGATTAATTTAGGTACGCTGAAAAATGTATATCATTATCTACAGTATTTTTTATCTTAGAAGAGGAATCTTTTGAGGGTTATTAGAGAAAGGTAAAAGGAAAATTTTCAGCACAATTGTATTTCTCGAAAGAATAATTGTTATTCGCAGTCGAACTAATAGAGATAAAGGGTGCAGGTACGTCATCGAAATTAAGCTTAACCTTTCTCCCGCTTACTATCATGGAATTGATTTACTACATTATGCATCGATGATTATGAAAAAAAAAAAAAAATGCAAATGAAAATCGAATAATGTAAACATCATTTATTTTTTCATTTCATTCTTTTCTTTATTCTTCTCATTCCCTCGAGAATTCTATTATCGGTTTAGTGATCCCCTCAAATCCAATGCAATAAGAATTGCTGCACCTCTTGAACTTTTTTTTCTCCTCTCTGAAGGAACTTTGTTATTCTAAAAGTACAAACACTTGCACATCTGACGATATTATAACTTGACGATGTTTACTTTTGGTTTATTAACGGCGGAAAAAAATAGAGGAGACGATTTTTTAAAAGGGGTTGTATGTTTTTTATGAGTAAGTTTGCATGGATTTGTATTTTACTTTGTGATATATTTTGTTGAACAAGAACAAAAAGAAATCATCGTGCAAAAGTCACCCCTTTTGGCTTTTCCCCTCGTCTTTTTTACATTGCCTCTCTTCACTTTATTGTACTCCTCTTCTTTTTCATGTCTTTTGTTTCTTATTTCCACTCTAGAACTCATTTAAATGTGAAAAATCGTATAAACGACTTACGTGTCAAACCGTATGATGTACCTTGTCTACTTTTTCTCCTTTTCATGTACAAAATGTCAAGATTTGCTAAGAGAAACCATCTGACAGTCGAGCATTTTCTTATACGATTACCCGCGTATGCTTCTCTTTATTTTTTGAAACCATCTTTTCTAGTTCAGGGTAATTACTCGTAGGTATACATGTATCCGAGGACCTGCAGAAGACCCTACTGAGAAATACGCATCACTCAGTTCTTGTAAATGAATTTTATTCCTTTTCTCCAAGATGTTGGTTTTTCTAAGTCGAACTGCCTCGTATCGCCGAGGAAAAATAATGCAAATCCTTTATAAAATCGAATCTACTGAAAAACCTTTTTCGCAGATACACAGCGAAAATATAACTTGAAACATTCGTTCTGTCCCTCGAGTTTCCTCCTCGTTCGGCTCGTTCTTGAAATCGGCCCAAAGTAAGCTTTAAGTAACTCCTTTGTATGCATTTTGCGGATAAATTTACATGCAATTTCCGTCGAGACTCCATACGAATAACCTTGTTCAAGACTATTAGGCAGAATTTTCAGTTATTTCTCGCCCGAGTATACATCGTCTCTAATTTTAGGGTCGTCCAATTATTCCGCCGGGTATATGTAAAACACACAAAACACTTGTAAAAAAAAGAAAAATCATAAAATAAAAAGGTGGGAACGAAAAAAGGAAACGATGTTAATACGATTTTTAAATTGCAAAGTAGCAACCACTTATACCGATGTCGACGATATTGCCGTAGTCTCGGGGTTGAAGGAGGGCAAAAAATGAAAAAAAAAAGAAGACATTTCTCGAGTGAATAGGAATTGGTGTGAGGGGGAAGGGGAGTGGGTGTAGAAAAACGCGAATAAACGAACGATAATTACTCGGTGCTGCGTACAACAACAAAAAATTGTTTTCTTTTTTCTGGCTTTTAAGAAAAGGGGAGCAGTTGAAGTCTTCGTTTCATCCCTTTTTTCTGTTTTTTTTTTTTTTCGGTGAACTTTTCTCTTGGCGTCCATACGTTGTTTTGGCGACGCGCACTAAAACTTTATAATTAGTTTGATGAGAAATTCGTCTCCGCAGCAGCAATTACAGCTGCTGGGGAGCGACGAAGCTGGCGAAGATGTGGGGCAGTCGTGGGTAGACTGTGCGAAGCACCAGCGAGTCCGCCATAATGGCGAAACAAATCGAAAATCAAATCCCTATCTCGACCCACCAATCGTATTCCCCACCTTTACCCTTCTAATTAACTGTGGTTGTGCATCAGCCCTTAAATATCCCGTCGTACTATTTGTGGTACATACGTTTCTTTCGTTTTTAAGGTATAATTCGCTATGGAAATAGTGTATGGACTATGGAGCTCGATTTTTGGTGGTTATTTGGTGTGCAGGGATGCCAACTGGCAGGGATTAATCTGTGAAAGCAGGAATTTTTACTATCCTAAAATATATCAGCTATAAAACCGGGGATTTTTCCGGATTTCAAGAATTCCAGTCATTTTTCAGAATATCAGGAATTTTAAAAATTTTCTAATGTTTCGGGGATTTTTTTGGTTGTTGTAATTTTAAGCATTTTGTCTCAGGAAATAAGAACTGATGATATTATAACGAATTAAGTATTTTATCTTCTTGCATGTTTCAAACTTTATTTTTCCCAATTAAAATTCTACGGACTAGGTATTACCTTCTTTTTTTTTTCCAGTGAGAACATTATTAATACTCGTGTACGAGTAAGATGCAATTTTTATTCTTTTTTTGAATTCTTTGTAATTCGATCTAATTTTTCACGTCGTTGCTGATGTGCATGCAGAAGTTGAATGCTATTTAAAAATTTAGATTCAGCCCACCAGAATCAGCAGTTATTGAAATATTGGTCGAAAAAAACGAAACTGATACTTTTTCTCGCGTCAAAACAGAGGGCAATAAGAAAACGTGTCACGCTTATTGCATACGTAATCGCCGTAAATACGAACGCCATCTGCTGAACGTGAACTTGTGGCCGTTCGAGTGCATGACGTTTCTAAATAAATCGCGTTTTGTTTTAAAACTCAGTCGAGTTGGAAGAGGAGGCGGAGGAGGAGGAGGAGAATGAATGCACAAAGTTTAATTTTTCGAATGCAAACTTCGAGCATTCAAAATATTATCTCCTGCGGATGAATAATCGTACTCACAATTAGATATAGCTGTACGGAATGCAAATGACACGTCAGGTTTGGAGAGAATCAGAAGCAATGTTATAGTTTCGTGCCTAGCAAGCCGATATTACTGCTATAAAAGAAGAATGGCTGACCTTGACATTGATCGAAATTAAGATTTTCGGTGAATTTGGTGGACTCTCTCGGCTTTAAAGCAGTAAATGAAAGAAACCGGTCTCAATTTTTAATTTCATTCGAGAAATGTAGACTATTGAAGCTCAGAGTGCGCGCTAGCATCGAATCACGTGATGAGACCGTGTTTGAAAGAATCCTAATGTGGAAGTAATTCAATTTTGTTTTTTACGTTTAACGTACCTAAATCTTAGAGTCTAATATATAATTAATCCCAGGTGTGAATTATGTGGAATCTAAGTTTCAAAATTTTCCTAAAACAATTACATAATAATATGATGAACATAATTTATACTTATGCGATTGTAATCAAATAACGAATGAAGATAAAATATATTGTTACAAAATGCGAAACAAATGAAAAATCCTCGCAACAAATTGTGCAATTTGGAGAAAAATTGTAAAAAAAAAAAATGCAAATTTGCATTCTAGTTTTTTCATTGTAAATTTTCGTCTCACTTTCGATTTGTTACATTTTCTACCAACCAGGTGGAGACTCTTCGTTAAACAGTCTCAATAATAGGTACCTAGTTGGAAAAATTGACTACCTACTCAATGCCATAGAGAATAAAACTCGATGTTGAAAAAATTTTATTTTTCATATTTTACTAATATACTCGTTTCTCTTTTCTGTTTCAGGTAAGTTGAAAATAATTATACCTTCTGAGATTCCAATCAGATAATGCAACGTGGAGAAAAGGTTTGATAAAATTATATTTCATTGGGAAAAACAAATCATCCACATTTCAATTTCGATTAATTTTGGGTATTTTTCCCCCTTTTTCCAAACAAAAACTGGTCGTATTCAAAAATGTATCCACTAAAAAATAGTAAGATACTATCGCTATTTTAAATCCTTATTCAAACGTTTTCTAATCATATATCTATAGAGTCTACAATATTTTATTCAAAAAACAAGGAAGTATCCAACTGTGGCGGCTAACCAGCTGAATGTTCTCAAACAGCCAAACTTATCTCGTCTACGAAATATGATTGAAAAAGTTCAGTGACCTCATCTATGGTAACAATAAAACGATATAGCTTGAATACAAAAAGTGTTTGCGAGCATTTTATTGCTTATCTCGAGTATCAGAAAATGTCAACGCTAAACGTCTTCTAGCCATTAAAAAAAAAAGTCCAACAATTTTCATTTTTCCCAAGAGTCTTTTTTCCATCTTATTCGTCTGTTTTCCAGTACAAAATGTATAAATTCTCCTCCAACAGTCTATATTTTCGTTTCCTCGTTACTTTTTTTATAGCGTTGATAAAGTCCTCCCTTTCCTCCAAAGAGATTGTATTTTTTTTTTTTAATTCATCCTCCTCAACTTACGTAATTAATAAAAGTTTTTACGCACGACGATTTTCTTATCGTTAAATAATTAAATTAAATGTCGAGCTTTGAGGAAAAAAAAAAACAAACTTTGAAAGCAGAAATGTTATTTAGAATTCAGCTGAAGAGTTATTGCAGAAGGCTTCCTCCTAACACTTTTCCTTTCAAATGTGTATGTCGATTGACTATTTACAGTCTGTAGGCACAATTGCTATAGCGAGTGACATGAAAAGTTTGAAATTGAAACGAAAAAGAAAAAAAAAAACATTTCGCCAAGATCTGTCGCAATTGTTTCTGTTTCAAGCCCCCCTTTTTTTTTTTGTGTATTTTATTTTATTCGAAATGTTCATGAATAGATATTTTTCACGACTGCGATCTAGACAGAAATCTGAAAAAATTCTCATCTGGTAAAGTGTTTTGTAGTATTTTTGGGCGACTTGATACGCGCATATTATTCACAAGTTACCAACGACTTTCTTCTTTTGGATGTATACATGAAAAAGGAGGTGCACGAAGAATGGTACGCAGTGACTGAATGGATGAAGTACATTTTAGAAATTGGATTTTATTTTCCACCCATGCGAAGGATGAAGAGAGTGTAGGCGATTTCCAACGTACGATTTAGGTGTTAGAAATGATCTACGTAAGTAGTACCGGGTGGAAATTTATATTTTATAAAATTGACTCGAATAACTGCAGAGTACGATAATATGTCCATAAACAATTACCACCCGCTTCTAATATTTGGTAAATGAAAAGAGTTGTTATTTATAACCGTAAATACGCACTTGGGCTTGCCAACATTCGAAGAAAAGGAAGTTTGTAAGTTGAAAAATCGAGTGCTTCCTCTTTTTCCTCGGTAAACTGGAGCATAGCTATTCTCAAAATAAATGGTATATTTCCTGCCGGATTTTCACGTTTCCATTCGCACCTTCGCAGCAATCATATTTTCTTAATCATTTGACGTTGTTTGCTGTATAATTAAGGATCGACAGGCAGAAGCTCGGAAAAAGGAAGCATTGCGCTCGAGATGAGAAGCTCTTAGAGGTGGGTTCGCGTTTTGTTTTGCAGAACGCAATTCATCACTTTTTCGATTCTCGCATTTTTGGCGCTGCGCTTTATAAATTAACTTCTTCGAAGACGTTTTCGCTTTTCGTGTTTCCCACGATTTTCTTTCGGCACGACTCTTGGCTGGCGGTCGACCAAAATTCATGCTAGTTGACCCGATTTCGCGAGTCGAATAGGCGACGATTTATGGCTTATTACCAAATTTTCGGCCTGCCCCATTAACCATTTTGATGTTTCCTTGGCATTTCGTTTTCGCGAGGCGAGTCTACGCATACCGTCGTCTTCCATCCTCTGTAACTTGTTTTTCATTCGCTTCGTTTGGGCCCATTTTCAGTGCCTGTTCATGGGTACGTGATTTAGTGTTCGTGGTCGAATATGGTTCGTCGGTGCTTTCGAAGGTATATATAATAAATAAATAGATTTTCTAGATTTTTGTGAGGCGGAGTGGGGAGAGATAACTGTTGGACTGTGGCTCGATATCCAGTTGGTTCTCGTCGGCTTTGGAATAGCATTTTGCTGACTGGCTGCGCATTGAATGCGGTTACGTGGTCGAGTGTTTTTCGTTTTCCGTTCAACCGGGAAAATATCTCATCCAGTCGAACCGAGTGTGGAAAGTGAACCCCCTGATTGCGATCGCTAGGTACTGCGTAGTTTTGCCAGTCGAGAAAATTGTTGATGAAAATATATAACAACAGAATTCACACGCGGACCCAATTTCATCGTGATGGGGAGTCTTGATTTTCCATTTCATCGTCTCATATTGTTGAATCTATTTGTGATTTTTGGCCGCGACGTACTTTAATGTTGAATTCAATGGAATAAGGATGTATATATAACTGAATTTTTGATTTATGTATCTTGAAAATGAAGCGTCAAAGTCACATCTACTTTGCTCATCAGTATAAAAGCAGTTACTATGCAATCGAAAATAAATAGCTATGTATCCTTCACGAAGAGTAATGAAGGCGAAGATGAATTCTCTTTTGCAACAATTGTATGCACATAAAATAGATTCATTAACTTTTTGTTGGAATTGGACGACTGGTGAGAGTCAATATACCTACGTGGTAATACACTATGTACGAGGAGTAAGGCAAATGAACACTACAACCCTCTGAAAGAGTGAAGCAGAGTTCATGAACCTTTGGTACGTAGCTGTGTGGCCTACGGAATGTGGTTGATGCAAGAATAAGCCTCGTACCGCTTAGTATTGCATCAGCCACAGCAAGAGTCGTCTTGCGTTGGGTATTTTGGAGTAAACAAGTCAATAAACTAAAGGGTTTACGACTTTGTTTACTAAAGAGCAGTGAGGGCTCTTTCTAGCTCCGAGGGACTATATAACAGGGAGTAGCTGGTGAGCCAGCGCTGTGTTCTCTGAGAGAGACTCGTCCTATCTGGTTGCTAGATACAGTAAGGTTCAAACCGTTTAAGATTTTATGCCAGGGTGTGGCTTTTAAATAAAGTTCTTATTCAGTCTAAAATGTAGCCCTTTATTTCCTTTGGAGTATATTGGATCTGTCTCTATGTGAGTCCAGACGACCCAATCCAACAGGTTATGGGCCCAGCGCACGCTTTGAGATCTGCGCTGATTTTGCGAAAATTTAAATCTTAGTGTTTTTATCAAAATATTTTTGTGAGAAAAATCTTTGAAATAAAAGCTAGCAGTGAGATATTCGCGAATTAAAAATTGTGAGGAAGAAAAATCATTTTCGAAATAATTTTTATTTTCGAATTTTTTTTTGGCGAAAATTTTTTTTTGTAAAATAAAAATCGCGATGCCAAATAAATGGCGTAATTTGAAATTTTCTTACAATTTCAAATCTTCCAAATGGAAAACCGAATTTCAAAATGTTTCATTTTGAAAATTCATTTTTGAGTGAGATTGTACGTGAGATCCGGATGTTGGTAATGTATTACACATTATTTAATTTATTTGGTACCAAAAGTGAGTTTTTCAAAAGTGAGAATTTTTAAGTGAGAAAAATTAAATCGTTGATTTAATTCAAGGTGCACCTGAGTCTAGCTAACTCAAACCTTATAGCGCTATATAAATGTGTCGACTAATTAATTTTACCTTTCAGATTTAGGTAAAAGAGGATGCGTGAAAATTTATTTTTCCATTCCTCAAATTCTACACTGCGTGTTCTCTAGTGAGAAAAAGAGATGAGACAGAGGGAGAAGTTTCACAGACTGAGTGTCTGAAAATTATTTGTGAGGTATGGCTTTTCCGCCTTTCAAATAATTTAGTGAGTTATTTTTATTAATTTTTACTTGAGAAAAATTTCAGTGTGTCAAAAATCGATGAGATGAACTTTTGAAGTGAGAGAATTTCAACCTCAAAGATTTTTGGTGAGATAAAAATTTCGAAGTGAGAGAAATTTTTAAGTCGAAAATTTTGGGTAAAAGATGAACTTTTGAAGTGAGAGAATTTCAACCTTGAACCTTAGTGAGAAAAATTTTCGATAAAATAAAATTTTAGTGCGAAAAATTTTAAGGCTTCAAAGTAGTGAGAAAAATCCAAGTTGAGAAAGTGAGACTGGATATAATTATTAAGACATATATCTAATAATTTATCCTTAAGTTAAAAGGATGAAGAGAATTTGTGAGAAAAATTCAGTGAGTATCCTTTTAATTTTTTTGTGCGTAAGAAGTCAATAATAAATTTGAGATGCGCATATTATTGACTGTGGTAGTAATTTGGTGTTTGAATGATTGAGGCTGAAGACTAATTAATCTTCACCCAATCAGAAATAATTTTTCCAGAGTGAAAATTATTTCATCATTTCCGTGAGTTCGTATTTTTGTGAGTACAGTCATATTCAAAAATGCTTCTTAACGGAGGGAGTAGAATTTTGAAGACTGAATACACCAAATTAAATATATATGACTTCCCTCAACACCCTTCCACTTATATACTTTGTGTGGAAAAGACGAGAAGTGTCATACATATTTTTTATCATAATTTCTTCGTGAAATTAGAAGTACAGTCGAAAACAAAAGTGAGTAGAAAACGAAGCGCGGAAATCACGCGTCCGCCGCTGCGAAATACACAGCTGCTTCGTTCCTTTTCGTTTTTCGACATTTTTTTGTACTGCGAACGTAGCTAAGTGAGAGCGAGAAATGTTCCGTGCGGGTAAGAGGGAGAAACTCTATGCGGACGCTTCTCAACGTTCTGACTACCACTACATACAAATTCTTACGCATTAAAACCAAAACTCGAGTTTACAGCAGGTTGAGAGCTGTCGAATGTTAGTCACCAGATCGGTGCATTTTTGTACAAGCGATAGGCGCATAAATTATATTAAATCGCCGAGTTTGTACGATACTGTTGATTTTATGATGACTAAAACGACCAAAACGACACACCAAATATTTTTTTCTTATTTCAAAGATAAGAAAACCCTTAGTAAGAATAAAAGGGCGATCCGGATAAACAATGTTCGAATGACTCAAAACAGATTGCAAACTACGACTACATTCACGATAAAAGGCTTACGAGTCACCAAAATAATGAACCAATCAAAATTAAGATTTTTTTTTTGAAAACGAGATCGAAATGTTTTCTGAAATCTTTTGTCAGCTCACTTGTTCGACGACGACCATACGAATATGATATCGTCTCGCGTTTCGTGGCTGATGCAACTGCAAATTAAAAATTTCAAGTTGCTATTTTTGAATTATTTGTGTTTGATCTGGTTCGTTTATTTTGTGTATTAATTATTGAAACTAATAACATTCAGTGTCAAAACACTGTCTTTTCGTTTATTTTTTTGTTCAACGAAAAGTTTAATGACTCGTATTTTTTTTTACTTTTTTTTCGTGTATTGAACGAAGTGAATTTTTTTTGTTAAGTTTTTGTTTTCTGAATTATTAAATTTTGTATTGTACGAAGTACAAATTTTTGACCGTGAGATTAATTTAGTTATTGACTAAAAACTTTTCTTCGTTCGTTGTGTAACAAAACACAATTTTGTAGCCGCAATCTGTTTAATTTTTTTTTGTGAATTTGTTAGCCGAAAGTGAGTAAATTGGTTAATTATTTTTGAAGCCGAAAATTGAGTCATTCATAATACATTGTAAATTTATCATTTAGGATCGTTTGGTGCAACTTGGTTATTTCTCTGTCCTCGTCGTTGTCGTTTATCCGTTTAAAAACGAAAGTACAGTCATCATCAATAGTAAGTGAGACAAAGAATTCTTTATATTTTTCCATGTATTGCATGCAAAGTGAGCTTGATGGAATGTGTGTGCCCTAACAACCGAACCATTGTTAATTTCTTTCCGGAAAACCTTTGACAATAATAAAATCATTGTCATAAATTTTTTTTTAAATCATTCGTGACAGACGAATGACGAATTTTAGTGAGATAAAATTCATGTTTAATTTTGAAAAATGGGAGCCAAAATTAACGTAATTTACAGTGAGAAAAATTACATCAGTGAGTTTAGATCTTGCAATTAGATAATTTGGGTCATGCTGAATACACTTGACTTTCAGTGCGAAATTATTTAGTGAGTAATTGCAAATCTTCATACCTCTTGTAATCGAAATCAAGCACACCTGATTTAGTGAGGGATTACAATGTATGACTTGACAGGTTTTCCTTCAGTGCGTATATTTATTTAAAATCTAATGGTTTCCAAGTTAATAGACCTCTGGAATTTAAACTTTAAATAAATAAACAAACGACCATTGTGAGTTGGGTAATGAGTTTCGAAATAGTTAGAAAGTTTCTTGAACCAAAATAAAATTTCTTTCATAGACGATGTCCATGATAACATTTCTCAAGTTAAGAATTTAGTGAGTTTAATCTTAAATTATATCAAGTGAGACATATAATTTATTTCAGTGAGTTTAAATTCTTAACGTAAATTTACATACAGTGAGACATGTAAATTATTTGTGAGTAATTATATTTTTTGTGAGCTAAAATATAATTTTGAGCCGTGAGTATAATTCCAAAATACGTGAGATTTGTGCAGAGCACAATTTTTGTGAATTATAATTTTTTTTGGTTGTCGAGCCAAATGTAGGTCATTGACCTAGTTATCACAGATGGACTATTTTTCCCTTATGAAAAGGTGATTCGTTATGATTTGAATATTTTGGTTCAATATTTCTTTTTCGAATACCCTGGTCGTCTGGTAAACAGAGTTACCAGTCAATGTTTATTATTAAGTTTCCATTAGTGGAAAGAATTAAATGTTGCTGGATAATAATCAGCATAAAGCCAATTGGCTTGGTGGTTCATATTAATGGTTTGCATGAATTTGTGTTCATAGTCTAATTGACTAATGTGACAAACCTGGTTGTTAATTTGTGTGAGCAACTAACTTAAATGTTATGCTCTATTGTCATGTGCATGATAAAATCTATTGGTTAAACGTGAGGAAAATTACCAATGACACTAGTGTATAATTGTACAAATTTTATTGGCCATATCTTAGTGAGTTTAGTGAGTCGAATATTCGAACAGTGAGCTGATTTGAGGGAGAAAATCAGAATATACCACATGAGTTTTAATTACTCAAATTTTGTTCATCCATTATGGGAACACGTTGTGGGCTACACAACACAAAAATCCAAAATGATTTTTTTTGGTCATTTATGAGTTAAATGTTTTGGCGTTAATTCCGAAAGTGAGTGGAAGCGTGCTGGATTCTGCTGGCCGCCAGGATCCGTCCTATTGTGAGAGGACACCCAGTGAGAGGAAAATAAATATTTTTCCTATTATAAAATTTTTGAGGGCGATAAAATTTTTATTCAGTGAGTTATAATTTTGAAGGTGAGCCAAAATTATTTTTGAAATTTAAGTTGAGCAAATTTCATTTTTACCAAAAACGTAATATTTTGGGGGATTTGAACTGTGAGGAAATCCTATTTTTGTCACTTAAACTTTATGGATCGATCCGATGGTGTCTCTCTGTTTACACAAAAGTGGTAACCGGATTGTAAAAAGTCACTGCCAGACTGATAAACAATCGACCGGGGTGACTGACCTCACCTAATTATTTTCGGTTAGAGATTCCAATATGTATTTTTCATGGGAGGTCGAGATGAAACTGACTGCTCGGATCCTTATGAAAATTTTACATAAAATCCATATTTTCCAAAATTTTTTATCAGTGAGTGGGAAAAATTTTGATGGTGGTATATATACTCGTGAGTAAATGTGAGAGTGAGAAATTTTCTTAGCCAACAACCGGGGATTACTACCGTGCACTATAGGAGACTCAAAAAAGGGGTTATCGCTAGTGCCATCTGTTTTCCTCCGTTTAAAATGTTGTTCGTTTTGTTCGAGTTGTCTTGTGGTTCTGGAGGAGGTCATTTGCATGAACTTAGAATAAAGTGTGATTTCTAAATTTCTGTCCTTTGCGAAATGACAGTGCCCAGAAAATACTCGAAGTTGGCAAGAAAATTCGCACGTCGCCATAAAGTGGAGCTCATCGTACCTCGTGTTCGCCTCGATCGAGACCCAGTGATCTACGAATTAGGTCCACTGGATCCGGCGATAGTCAACAATCCTACGCCGCCTCCATCACCAATAATCGAAGTTGAGCAGTTTGGTGCAGAGGTAGAGGTCGAAACTGAGGTGAGAGCCGCTGCTGCCTCAATTAATTTGTACGGCAGACTTGACGCTGGGTTGCGGCGTGTCGGAGGGTCGGAGCCGTCTGGCTCTTCACGACGACGGGGTGAGGCTGACCTCGCGGAAAGCCAAACCTCCGGTTCGGCGGAGGGCGAGGTGGCTCCAAGTCATCCTCGCTCGTCGTCGGAGCTAGGCTTGATGGGGCTGTGGAGACGACATAGGCTCATGTCGTTATGTGATCCTCCACTGCCTCCGTCACCGACCCTCCCGACCCAAGCGGGTCATGATCCTCTTACCGAGAATCATGACAAACCAGAAGTGAGTCTGGATTTATTAACATTATTGTTACTTTTATGTGAATGGTATTACTTGGTCTTAGAGGACGTAATTAAAACTTATAGCAAATAATTTATAGTGAGACAAATTAGCTAGTTTTAATTTTACCCTCATTATAAGCCCATATTTCTTAAAAACCAGTGAGAAAATTTGTTTGGTGCGCACAAATTTTACAGTGAGATAAATTTTGAGTAAAATTTTTCTTTCCAAAATCGAAAGTTTCAAAATTTGTTTTTAAGAAGTTAACCTTCCTCAATTCGGAGGGAGATATAATCGTTATAATGTCTAGCTCCTGGTGATTTTTGTTCATAAATAAGCTGACAGTTTTATTTTGGCAAAGTGAGAGCCTTAAATTTTTAGTGAGATAACTTGAGTTATACAGTGAGTTGAACTCATCAATATACTTTTTGAGATATATATATTCAGCTGGAGTCTGATATATATGACATATATTGATATTTTGTAATAGAATTTTGTGTGCGCACACAAAACAATATTTTTGACAGAAAATATTGGCCACTAGTGAGGGCATAATTATTACATTTAGATACGAGTGGCTTTATAAAAGTCCGTTATCTACAAAACTGTCTTATAAAATAGCTTATTTTCTACACATTTACACCTTATGTTATGGACTAGATATTCACACGATTCTTATAAATACTTATAAAATACCACTTATTCACATATTATACTTACTTGAAATCTCCTATATGATCACATGTATTCACAGCCTATGGATGATTTGGATATTCCAATGCCAATTGGTCCTCCTGCTGAGGCCAATTTACTTTCGCTTGCGGGTCCGTCGGAAGAGGTTATTGTTGAGCCGGATATTCCACTTGAAGCCATCTGCGCTCACGTTGAAGAGGCCAGCGTTATTGTGTCCGCTCATGCTCCGGCTGAGGTTGAGGAGGGTCCCATTGTGGATCTCGAAGAGGCCCCTCAACCTCAGGTTTTTGTCGTTGCTGCCGAGGTTCACGAGCCCCCATCTGCCAGGATTCCTACACCGCAGCCAGCTATGCTCGATAATGCACCAGTCCTTCCGCCAGCTGAAGTTGATAACGCTGATGAGGTGATAGATGTTGTAGTCGTTTCGGACGATGATGGAGAGGATGCACCAGTGGCTGCAGCTCCTATTGTGATGCTCGCCGATTCGCCTCCCCCTCCCCACGTGATCGATGTAGTCGATCTCCTGGCTGATGATCCGCCTGCTCCTGCCGCTGTCTTGCGCACACCGCCCGTTCGTCGCAGGCCTCCTCGTGGTCCTCCGCCTGCGCCTCGAATCCCCTTAGGTAAAAGGTGTTTTAATTGTCAGCGAAGAGGGCATTTGGGCAACGAATGCCCATACCCGCCAGCGGTTGGGAGACCGTGTTTCAATTGTGGCCTGCAAGGCCACGAAATTGCTAATTGTCCGAACCCAGCACCGTTCGCCGCTGATAACAGGATTCGATTATTGGAGCGCCAGCAACGACTGCAGGAAAGAGAACTTCGACGCCTGCGCACCAGACGGCAACTTTTCAGTCCGCCATACTCGTACGCGCATCCTCAGCTGCCTCCTTTGGCCATGTGGTTGGGGCCCCAGTATCCGTACCCCCCACCACAACCTATGGCCCCTCTTGGCTGGGCGTACAATGTACCCAGATGGCAGGTCCCATACCAGCCTCCAGCCATTGAATATCCGCCGCTGCCTGACGACCCAGATTTTAGCGATCCTGAAGGTAAAATTTTGACTTTTATTTATTCAGTGAGTTACATGGGTTTGATACCCTTCATTTTAAATATTAAGTCAAAAACTTCAATTTGGATAAGTCCGAAAGTGCTGTGAGAGTGAGAGTTTTATGTTTCCCAATTTTGAATTCACAATTTAGCCCATTTTCCAAGAAGTACCGATTATAAATTTTAGAAATTTGGAGGGAGATTTCGCCATAAGTTGACTTCGAGTCATAGAAATTTGAAAAATTTATATCGGGAAATACCAAAGTGAGGGTGAGGGGGAGTGAGACCCAAAGTGAGGGGCCAAGGGAAGTGCGACCAACGGTGAGACAGTGAGGGCCCGCTTGGAAAATAATTTGAATCCACATTGATCCACTTAAATTAAGCGACTTATAAATACCTTAAATTAATGACTAGATAGAATTAGTTCTGGTAACTATATACACATTATTTATACTAATGGTACCAACAGGCTTGGTAATTTAAATTGTACCTATTACAATTTAATACTAGTCAAAGGTATACAGAGAAAGTTCACTGAACTTATCTGATAAACTTATAAATAAGTTAAATCGCTTTATCAGTGAGAATAGATGCACAGTGAGACGCATCAGTGAGAAATAAATGTTAGCGGTAAGTACTGACATTTATTATGAAAGTTAAGTGAGACAACTTTCAACTTTTTGAAATAAATACCTGTGAGACACATTTATTTTCAAAGTGAGAAAAATTACAAGTGAGATAATTTAGCTATATTAAAATTAGACTTAAAAATAAGAACTTAAGAATAAATACAGAAAAACAATTCGTATAAAACGGATAATCTGTAGGGTTGAACACATGGAAAACTTACATATAGTTTTAAATAACCACTCGATAGGTTATTATGTCTTAGCTTACTGTAATTAAAAATTAGCACCATACAGATAGAAGAATTTTGTCAAATTAGACAGAATTATTGTCAAACTAGACATTTCATCGTCAAATTAGACGATTTAAAAGTAGGTCAATGATACGTGGATCAAATTAAATTGGTTATGACATAAAGTCGATCAATACAGGTCTATGACCTTCTGGGCTGTGAATATAAATCACTTAAGTTGATTTATGGGTTAACGAATATTACTGCCGACATCCCGTAAAACAAAACTAATTCCGTTGTGTGTGGAATTTTTGTTACAGAAGACTTGTAAATAGTTTGTAGGAGGACCGGCTGGTCTCGGCAGAGGTGCGACGCCGCTGCGGTCCCCCACCTTCAAAAATTGATTCGCCGACTGGTGGGGCGAAATCACTTTATATTTTGAAGGCTGTATATATATTGTTGTGTTTATATGTTCTAAAAGACTGATTTTATACGTGAGTTTTTAATATAAGTTTTGTTTTCGTTTGTAAATCCTTTGATTACAAAATGGAATTATTCCGGGATAACAGGCACATTCGTTAAACATAACATAAAACTGATTGAGTTTTTAATGCCTTCGAAGCTTTTCTCAATCTGTAGCTAAAAATATCAACAATGTTGATATAGTAAAAGTCTTAAGTTACTTTTCAGCAAGCTACAAAAGAGTTGGGTTTTTCAAGTTTTTCCCAACACAAGTACAACTTCGGTAAGTAAAGTTGTAAATGGTGAGCATCGGTTTTTCGAAGTTTTCCGATGATACGTAAAATTTTGGTGAGTATAATTTTACATAGTGAGGTGAGTATTGGGACTTAGTGGGTTTCCCAATAACACGGAGTTTTGCCTCAAAGGTCTTCTCCGTTGTAGAGTTTTTCCTCAAAATGAGTTTCTCTACATTAAAGTGAGTTAAAGAGTTTTTCATTTCGACAAAATGAAATGTTTTCCTCTTAAAAGATTGAGTGAGAAATCTAGAGAGTTTTTACTTTCAAAATGTTCGAAAGTTTTTCCTCTCAAGACTGAGTGAGACGTCACACAAGAGTTTTCTTTGTACAAAAACAAAGTTTTCCTCTTGATTTAGTGAGTCATGAGTAGTGAGTCATGAACGGTGAGTTTTCAGAGTTTTTACCTATGAGTAGGAACTTTTCTCTGAAAATTAGAGTTTTGTCTCAAAATGAGATTTTCTCTAAAGTGAGTGAACAACGAGAGTCTTTTCTTCATAAATAGAAATCGATTCTTTTATGTATGCATGTTAACAATGCTAAGAAACTAATATGATTCTCTCGAGTTCTAGATGCTGGAGTTATTCGCTGCCAAGTGTTCCCTCCGCATATTTTTGGAGTTTTTACACATGTTTTTCTCCAATACTTTTCGAACAGAGAGGTTCGACTGGAGTTTTTAATAAACTTTTCTCCAGGAAATTCGACGAAGAATGGCGAAACGTCGAAATTGGAGTTTTCCTACGGAAGACGGTTTCTCCAATATGAAATAGCACTTGAGTGGCTATACATGGAGTTTTTATTCGGGTGCGATTTTCTCCATGAAAATTTAATGGAGTTTTCAAATTGAGATTTTCTCCATTACAGTGAGAACTAGAGTTTTATAGTGAGACTTTCTCTAGAGTGAGTACTGGAGTTTTAGAGTGAGATTTTCTCCAGATATATACGTGAGCCTTGGAGTTTTTGTAAACTTTCTCCAAGAATGACTGATTAAATTTTATAATAATATTTTGATAAAAACACTAAGTCAAGTGGTGAGACTTGAATATTTTATAATTTGTAATTGAACCTTACCTGGATGTGAGATATCCTAATTCGATTCCACTCCGGATATTGAGGAGGGAGTGTTGGAATTGGACGACTGGTGAGAGTCAATATACCTACGTGGTAATACACTATGTACGAGGAGTAAGGCAAATGAACACTACAACCCTCTGAAAGAGTGAAGCAGAGTTCATGAACCTTTGGTACGTAGCTGTGTGGCCTACGGAATGTGGTTGATGCAAGAATAAGCCTCGTACCGCTTAGTATTGCATCAGCCACAGCAAGAGTCGTCTTGCGTTGGGTATTTTGGAGTAAACAAGTCAATAAACTAAAGGGTTTACGACTTTGTTTACTAAAGAGCAGTGAGGGCTCTTTCTAGCTCCGAGGGACTATATAACAGGGAGTAGCTGGTGAGCCAGCGCTGTGTTCTCTGAGAGAGACTCGTCCTATCTGGTTGCTAGATACAGTAAGGTTCAAACCGTTTAAGATTTTATGCCAGGGTGTGGCTTTTAAATAAAGTTCTTATTCAGTCTAAAATGTAGCCCTTTATTTCCTTTGGAGTATATTGGATCTGTCTCTATGTGAGTCCAGACGACCCAATCCAACACTTTTCTTGAGAAAAAACATTTTCAAATCAATCGTGAAACATATGTTGGCAGCAATATCGATTGATAGGCAAAATCTGTAATGCCGCGCCAGCTCATTTTGTAAGCTCAATTTGTAGCTCGAATTGTAAGCTCATTTTGAAGGTCTGAATTTTTAAATTCATTTTTTAAATTCATTTTGTAAGCTCATTTCGTTATACTTTGCTCAGTTAGTCATTTTATGTAGAAATTTTTCCTAATATCATTTTATCAGACAATTTGATAACAAAAATCTATTGAGAAGTTAGATTCATATTTTTTCTGATTTCATCATCATACAGACGTGCCTCCATTTAGATACGAGATGTATTCGTATTGTCGAATTGTGCAGTTCGGGATTCTAGTAAAGCATATTATATCCTTGAGAAATGGTTATAATTCAATGGGTATTTTGCGAGAATAAAGTGAGAGTTGATAATTTTTGTCTCGAAATTGAAAAACTTAGATTCGGAACCAGCTTATAGCATATATATATAATGGGTACGTCAGTTAATTATATCTTCCCGTTGATATACGAGTATAAATTTGCTAAGTAATGTACATTATGTAGCGCGGTCGTTTCCATGGAAGTGTAAAAACAGCTGAAGGGTAAACTCACCCCTCTCTCCCGTATCCCTTCGCCGCAATAATTACCACAAAATACCGAAAATTCGCACTTAACAAATGGCTATATGCAGTCAATTACGACATTCGCTTATATTTTTCTTTCGATGTTTACAGCGGAAAATGCGATTATCGTTTCTGCAGCATGTTCGTTGTACCCTTTCGCTCGTCACTCGCGTTTCTCAAAACCCTTACACAACCCCCAGCCTCACCCCCTCGCTTGTCGATACCCGCTGCTTTCGTTTACTTTTAGACGATCGCGTGCGCCGAACAAGTTCCATCACTTCCGACAGTTTTTGAATTTTACACGAGAGCTCGTTTTCCACCCACCGGCCGATAACACCTTGTAAAAGCTGATAAGCTTTTCTTTTTTCGCCGCTCGTCTCGTAAAGCCCGCTATAATTACTTTTACACGGGTTGCCATGGGGGTCGTGACACACGTTAATAGCTTCGATATTAATTTTCAGCGAATTTTATACTTGAAAGTGCAAAGTTCGATTTTTGCGTCGACATTTTGGGGCGAAAACGCGGAGATATCGCCTCCAGAACTTGGAAAGGGGTGAGGTGAACAGGAGAGGATGTGTTTATATTTGCTTGTAAGTTTATACATATAACCGAAGTTACATAATACAAAATTAGGTGTGTCAGCTATGCCGAGGGGAATTGAAACATTTTATCGAATAACGTTGATATATTTCATCTCAGCGGAGAAAAATGTAGAAATGGTCAAATTTTACTGCAAGATTGTGCCTCTAAATTTGAATCGAAGACTGTGTCGTAAATATCGCTGTCACAATGACTAAAACCTTCCAGAGTCGAAAAAAAATTAGCGCCCATATTTTTGATATGTGGTCTTCGTTTTCGGTTTTCGTTACATGGGAAAATTCAGAAAATTGCCACTAAGTTACAATCGATTCTCGATATCGAGAATGTAGGCAAAATATAAATGATGCGCGCGCCATTATCAGTCATCAACGAACAGTTCTCATCAATAATCTCTCGATTAATATCCAATTGGTAGTTCGTTAATCGTTTTCAATTTTCTAATTTTCATTACTGATGTATTATTCTAGTTATATTTTTTATATGCATCGTATCATGAAAGATGTTAACATTTTAACGATTTACAACAGTGATAAACTTAAACTTGTGTTTTATTAATGATTAATTTCCCTATGGGCAAAATATTTTGAAAACGGATCCGTTTTATTCCGGGTTATAATCCGTTTCTGGATTATAACCCGGAATTTTCCTGTTTTCCGGCTTCTAAAACGGATTTCGAACGGATTGTAATCAGTCTTGCCGGAAATGAGTCTGGATTATTTTCCGTGAAGGCTGTTTTATGATATTTGTTGGCCCGGGTTATAATCCGTGAAACCGTTTTACAAACGGATTTAGAAAAATTGCCCAAAAATTATCACTGATTATAATCAGGAAATCCGTTTTACAAACGGATTTGGAAAATTAATCAAGATGACAAAAATAACTGCAAATTTTCAGATCCGATGATCGAAAATAAAAACGGACTAACAACGGATAAAATTCTCATTTTCCGGATCAGTTTCTCATTTTTTGCCCATCGGATTACTGGTTATGTTGGCTCTTTTTGTGAAAATTCATTCGTTCTTTCGTTTCGATTGCAGTGATAACGAATTTCATTAATGAAACATCGATTTATCAATAGTTTTTAAAATAATCGAGTTTTAAGCTTTCTCTGTTTAATTGATCATGAAAATATGGCGGAAGGAGTAATCAGCTTTATACTTATATATTAGCAGGTTTTCTGTGCTGTTTATCAAAACTTCCTGGCAGTAATCTTGGTTTTTGAGGAAGTACATTCGGTTCAAAATTTTTACTGTTTAGTTTGAAGAGGGTGCACTTTCGCAGAATAGAATCAATAAAGTCACGCGAATTGTCCGGATGAAATCAAACTGAAACAATATTCTTCAAAGAGTTCGGTTTTTCTTTTCATTTCTTTTTTTCATTATTTCTAGTTGAAACAAAACAACCATAAAATGCGGACTACCTATGCGGAATTAAAAAGGGCGTGAGAGAATATTTGATCGTATAATATAAGTTGCTGGAAAACATAGGTCTACTTCTGTGCGTCATCGTTTTTTTGCAAGTTTAGCCCCTTCATTGTTTATTCCTTTTTTTCTTTTTGTTCACCACACCCTAGCAAAATTTTCTCTTTTTTTTTTTGGTTTCGCTTCTCCTTCCTTGCTCTTCTATATATTGTCATTGCAAAATATTTTCACACTTTCGATCCAAGTTTTCGTTGTTTTCTACCACTTTTTTTTTTCTGTATCTACAATTCTACATCTTTCTTCGTTTTTATTTTCAAAAAAAAAATTTCAACGCTCCCTTTTATATATTTTCTTTTTTTTTGCATTTGAACATTCTTCCAGTGTGTAAGGGTGTTGTCTGCCAGTCTGTCTCTCCTTTTGCTCGTCTATGTATATACTTTTTGCTGCCATAACTCGTCTGTATATATTTTAAGTGGGAAAAACGAACTGCTCTGCTTCGTGGCGGAAGTATAGAAATTGTCTGAAGGTTGGTATTTGCTTTTTTCTACACGCGTCTTCGTCTGACCGCCTTTGTCTTCGTCTTCTTTTTTTTTTCTCTCGTCTTGGTCTTGCCTTTGCTCTCTCTGGCGATTTGTTTTTATTATTCCCACCGCAGACAAAACCCCCTATTTACGCCAAAACGCTTCTAACGACAGCCACTTCGCTAATGCGTTTTTATTTTATTTACTTCCTCGCCCCACCCCCTCGCTCGTCGATGTTTTCAGTCTTCTTCTTCGGCACTACCCCCTCGTCGATCCGCGTTGGTATTTCATCTTTCTCACGCTGCTGCGCAGCCTTTCGCTTTCGTTTTCCGAGTTAATGTTGGAAATTTCTGCTTTTATTGTGGAACATCATCTGTTTTTTTTCTACTTCGTATATATACATAGTTACTATATAGGCATACGTTTAAATGTAATTTGTTTACTGTCGTCTTTCGTCCTCCTTTTGTCATCGTTTGCCGCTAATGTTGAACATTTTGCTCGTAATGGTGCGGAAGTTATAGAATGGTGGAGGAAAAACCTGGCCCCCACCCGCTTCTCATCCACGTTTTAATGGGTCTTTATTCAAATTTTGTGGCATTTATTTTCGTGTCTTTTCGTCGTCTATTTTGTCTCTTCGCCGTGTCTTTCCATTCAAATCTTATTTAGTAAACATTGGATTGCTTCGTTGAGACTTTATACTTACCATCTTCGGAGAGAAAAAAAAGTATATAGCTGCGTGCCATTCCTAATAACCTTTTTCTAAATTTATAGTTCTTGAACCTAATCCGTGTAATTGCTATATTTTCGTAAGAAAATTAGGACAGTTTGAAGATTGTGGTAGAAATTACCTCCGACATTAAAATATAGTTTTAGGTAAACTGGAAAACCAGAATACTTAATCTTGGTAAAGAGCTTATGAATGTTCTCTTAGACTTTTGATATAGCTGTGTCTAAACAGCCATGTCTTATTTAGGAAACTAGTTACCTAAATAAGTACCCAGGTGACAATTATTACATGTGAGAACTAGATACAATATTCGCAATGTTTCATGAATTTTCATACTTGTATGATAGACGTAATACGTCTACATACGAGTATGCAGAACCGGTTTGGTTTGCGATCATGTAGCAGTATCCTGCCTTGTGGCGGACACTGAATTAGAATAATTCTCGTACATAATTGTATCTCTATTTAGCTAAAATGTTTAGCAGTTTACATTGTCCCCACAATAGTAAAGGTTAAAAGGTATCACGTTGTTTTTTTTTCAGTGCAGGTTATTTTACTCACTTAAGGTGATCAATGGTCGTAATAGTTTGAGCATATATTCAGACAAATATTCAGACGAATCAAAATGATCGTTATGGTTTTTTTCAAAATGCAAAAACTGAAGAGCTCATCGTGCATTGAAGTAACATTTGAAGGCCCATATAATGAAACTTGTTGCGGATGTAAGGTTGGTAGGCACATCAACTAATGTAGTTGATACCCAGCAAGCATGATTATACTTGCCATAATATCGAAGCCCATAAAAACGGACTTAGCACGATTTGTGAAAAACACACTCCTCGATTGGACTGTTACTACGTAATTTTTATTGTTATTTATTCGTCGTCACTCCTAAATTTCTGACTCTTAATTTGATTCTTATTTCACGAACTGAATGAAGAAAACATCGAGGTAACGTTTAATTTAGTTTTTAATTTTGATTCCCTCGTAAATTTCTGTATAACGAGCGACGAAAAATGCTTAAAATAGCCTGATCTGAAAGAAAATTTTTGCCAAATAATACGAGTATGTAACTGAAGCTCCGCATTTTCTATAGTAAAAGCGAAAATTTCGGAGCAAAGTTCATAATATTCAATCAGCGAGCCGTAAATTTCGGTTCGCAAATTATTTTTACATTAGGTCGACTTTCTTTTCGAAGATAAGAAAAATTTAATAAGCTATAAAATTTTGATTACGTTCGAACAATAGGATAGGCCAGGGATGACTGTCCGGGGGGGGGGGAGGTGGAGCGAAAGCGAGAAGGAAACGTGGAAGTTGAAAAGAACCGAGAAGAAAAAAAATCTTGTACAATAGTTTTTAAGATATGTTATATAGTTTGTCGTTTTAAATTAATTTTCGTCGCTCGTGAAAGTTTCATTATATAAAGTTTTCTTGGTGAACACAACCCCTCCCCAATTTTCCATTCGCTGTACCTATATATAGAGGTACCTTCTGTATAAAGAAAAAGCGGTTGGCTGTATATCGCGTTGAAAAATTTCAGCGGAAGTGAGAATTGTGCCAAGAAAAATCTTCTTTTAAATGTTCGTTCGTATACGGCATGGCATATCTATATCTTTTGGAAGTACCCGTGTGGAATTTTTATTTGTGCGGCTGTATCTGCGATGCGAAAATTTTCCATTAATCTTTTCGCGGGCGAAACGTTTGGGAAAGTTACACGGTTTCGATATATACTCGTATACGAAATGAAAAATAATATTCGAAACGTCATTTACAGCTCTGGCACATAGAACGAAATGTCGACGGTCAAAATGTCGAAATCGTAGGATATACGCGAAATCATTTCGTATAGTATTTTGGGCGGTGGAAATTTGCGGTTGAAATGTGTCAAAAAAGGGGCCGAGGCGGGGTAGGGGTGGGGGCAGTCGAAGATGAGGTACGTTTCTTTTGTGATGACGCGAGTACGATTTCGCAGCACTCGAAGCGGATATCATTGGTGGTCATTGTGTTGCCATTTCCGTATATTTTGCGAATATAAAAGGTCGGACGAGAAAATTGTTGAGTGCTGTATCGGGTGATGATGGAGTTCGAATCCGGTCAAGTGGAAGATTATTTGTAAAATATTGCTGGCCAGCAGGATGAGAATTAAGGACTCGCGTGATGCTAGAAACTTGGGCTTTTGCTGGGCGAGCAAATTGCTTGGTAAAATTGATCAGCATTTAAGTGGTCTGCAGTTGAATGAGGTCGCATGGTTGACGTATCAGCAGGTTTTCATCAGAAAACTTTCTATGAAGTTTGGTCTGACTTTCACAAATGGGCACGGGACTTTCATGGTTATTCGTTACATGATCTCAGGATTCGAAAAATAATTGAATTTTCATTTATTTCCGACGAGTACTTTATGATGAAGCTTATTTATAAGAACGATGTTGGTTCAAGTACTTTTGAATATTTTTATTTTCCGGCATATCGTTTTCTATATAAGCTTATATCGTTGAAAGAACAAATGAAAATGTAAAATGGAACTGCGAGAATGTATTTGACTTTGTTTTGGCTTTGGACCATCAAATTGAACGAGTGAAAACGAGAAAAAAAATTGTGAAAGTTGTCTGGCACAGTATAAGTAAGTAATAAAATTTTTATGATTTACTTCGAAATTAGGGGTTGATTTTATTTTCATTGGAGTGGAAGTTAATTTCAGCTATGACGCCACAAACTGAAAAAAATTTAGATAGACTACTAATTTTCACAATCTGAATGGGTAAACTGGGACAATTAAAAATTTGTAGCATTAACTATACTAGCTGACAAAAATGGTAAAATATATTACCTATCTAAGATAGTATGAATTACTGCAAACATTGAGAATGTCTGCAATAAATAGTAATATAAGTAATTTTCTTCATTATGATTGAAAAAATTCTGATGTTTACGCAACTAGAACAAAAATTTATATCTTATTAATTAATAAAGAATAATGAAAATTAACAAAGTCTCAAACAAATTATGTCTTAATTTTTGGCCGTTGATTTATGTTTTAGTGTCTGGCAATGCCAAACCAACTGAAAAAATGGGTGAAGCTTTTTTGGGAATTTACCAGGTTTTGAATTTATTTCTATTAAAACCTGCGAATACTGCGATTGCACGTGTGAATTCCAGAAAAAAAGCTAAAAGTCGCAAATTTACTTTTCGTAAATCACGAACAGACCTAAAAATTTGAAACTTGTGCCATGAAAATTGAATTTTGTAGATGCTTTGACTAATAAAAGAACTTTCAGGGTTGGATCATGCAAGATCTTGTGGAAGAAAAATCAATTTAGGCACTTGATCGTTACAGAGATAATTTCTAATGTGAATAAAATTACAAGAGTGCAACTATAGGTACATAAAACAGCTTTTATGAATGGCAGACACTAAATCGAGTTATTAACTATAAAAAGTTTGAAAACTACAACAAAAAATTCATTATATCTCCTAACATCTTTGCTTTTGAATCTCACCTTCTGGTTATGATTGCTGCTCAACGTGCCGTGAAGAAGAGAATATTTTTCATAAGAAGTTTTTATATTTGAAGCACTTTGCAACTCAAGTTGTTCGTGACTTTCATCCACCCCTTCAAACCTCCACCTCTTCAAATGATTATTTTAAAACTTTTTGCCAACAGTTTCGGAAATCATAGAACAGCAGAAAGAACTCATTTTGCTTTTTTCCACGTCTCATCGCTGTATGGTTACAACCCCCAGGCGTATGAGAATGGTACTTTTATTTACTAGACACCGTTGGCCGTATATTTACACAGAATTTCAATTTTCAACGGGGAAAAAAAAAAAACTTTTCATTTTGCAATTAATTCGTGTGCGCCGGTAAAAACAATAATATGCAGGAATTGCGACGCGATGGTTTTTCATTTTTGAGAACCACTCGGTTTTAAATGATAGGAAAAGTAGAGTCCTCCTCTTGTTTTGCCTTTTTTGTTTTCCAAACTGAAAACTGAAGAGGTACTTGAAAGTTGGCTAAGTGCGGTGCAACTTAATGCATCGTACGAGTACCGACCTAGAGCTGTGCGTTTAATTCATTTGTTGCTCGTCAGTTTCAAATTCTCGACTATAAAATGAACTGAAGAGTGTCAAAAAGTTTTGCTAGAAACGTATAAACGTGAAAAATGCACGCTTTCTTGTCAGCGAATTAGGAAGGTTGCTGGAAATATAACGAGATGTCTCCAGTTTACGCGCGTGCTACTATTTCAGCCATTTCGTAGTTTAAAGAAAACTTTTTCTTTTTCTGGCTGCGGTTTTTCATTGATATTTATTTTTCGGCCAGTGAAAACGAAAATTGAATTTCACAATACCTAAAAAGTGAAAAAACCTTGGTAAAACACAAAAAATAATGTTTTTTTAATTTTCATTCAAACCACGTTCCCTCTTTAAGGTGACGATAGGAGCATTTTCTTCCACATTTTTTGAGCTAACATAATATTATCTCACGCCCATTCTGTTCTATGTTTTTTTTTTTCAATTTCGGTTTAAAAATGTGCTCTTCATAGCGGTTTTATCACTGAAATCTTTCAATTCCAAAGGTTTCGAAGCTATAAAAAAAAAAATATCCGAAAATGACCTATAAAAATCTGGTAAACTTTATCGGAAGAAATAGAAGAAGTGGGGGAAAAAAAAAATTGAGAAAGATATAAAATAAAGGATTTTTTTCCGGATCTTTTAATAAGAAATGAAAAAAAAAAATTGGTTTAACCGTCTCGACTGAATAGATGAAGTGAATAAATAATAAATTTGTAGTTGATCGTAGAATTTAATGTGCTGTCTGGTACTCTCGTAACAATAATTTCTTATTAAAAAAAAAAAAGTTGAAAAAATCAACAGAACTCTTTGGGGATCGATTGATACGACTATACGTAGAATAAAAAAATAATATAAGATTGGACGAAGCGAGGGGGTAGATACCCAATTGGGATGAAAAAGTGCAATCTTTTGCGACATCTGCTGCTTGTGTGCGTGTGTCATTTTTCGACTCTATTAACTTTTTCTTTGTCCCTCTTCTAAAGTCTCGTCGTATAATCTTTTATCATCTATTTTTACTTTCTCTCCGTTTTTTGCCTCGTTTCGTTTCTCGTTTCTTTTTCTGTCCGCTTTCTTTTCTTCCCCTATATACACTTTTTAAGGGTGTATTTTGCTTCCATTTTTTTTTCTAGGCAGTTTGCTCGTATGTTTCTCATATTATATGGAGTTTTTCTCAGCTTTGTTTCACATCCATTCGTCTTGGTGTCATCTTCTTCATATTACAACGTTCGTAAACGAGTGCTATGTTATTTGTTTTGCTGAGATTTTTTCTTCTCTTTTTTTTTTGAGAAATTTAATATTGGCTGCGGGGGGATGTGGAGCTGCTTGATTCATTACTTCACCTCGCTGAAAGTATTTTTTTCTCAACTATTCTTCGCGATCATCGTGTTATATCGTTTTACACGTACTTATATTTTGCCAAAGCACTTTTGTTGGTTGGGCGGGAGGTATGGAGTTTGTTGTCAGCAAAAGCTTCTATAACACGGTTGAAATTGCACTTCAGCCAGGAAACTGAAAATATTACAGCCTGAAATACGACGTCGACGTCAAAATGAGATAGGTATTAAAATTCTTTTCTGCAAATGTCTAGAAGCTGAAAAGTACAGATGTTGAAGGCAGGCTGAAGAATTCGGGTGAGATGAAAATGTTGCAGAACATGACGTTGTGGATTCGTCTATTTTATTGGAAATTTCACGTTTGGAATGAGTTTTATAAAACTGGGTGTTTTTTTTTTTTAATTATTATATAAGAATAGGTGTTAGTTAGTTTTTTTATTTCACTTCATGCTAATGAAAATAAACTAAACTTGTTTTCACGTGTTTTACATATTTTACATACGAGTATAAGTGTACATTTTTGACATGAAAACATGTTTTCAGCATAATTCACTGAAAAGCATGTATATTGCGTCATTGCAGGTATATGTTCATGTCGAGCTCAGGGATTTAAGTCTGTCCTTATATGTACATCACCTATGTGTCTCGTTATGACTCAGAGACCTGGGAAATCCAAAAGACCATTAATAGCGAATTATGTATGTACGATCATTTCTGAATCGTCAAAACAGCAACAACTGCCTTCTGGTAACCAACATTTACATTACATAGCTGCTACATCAGATTTCTGGCCAATCCAATTACCAATCCGAAATCGTAGTACCCTCACCTCACTGGTATTTATATCTGCAATAGGACTAAGCAACAGTAAATACTTTCGAGGGCGTGGTAGTTTTCGAATGGCTGGTTGGAAGAGAATGTTTTATAGATTGCCTGGAAAATGGAAATCCGATATACCTAACAGCTACGTAAAGTATTTTTTGGTTACCAAAAGGACAGTTGTTGCTGATTCGACGATTATAAGTGGTTGGATATTTCACTTTTTAAGGTCTCTTGGAAAGCTATATACAGCGTTGTTGTCTGCTCTTGATGATTATTTTTTCGTAGTCTTCCCAACGTTATAGAATGCATTGCTTATGATAGTGAAATTATAAAAAGAAACACGATTTCACGATTCCTAGTAAGTTTATACTCGTACTTATAATGAAAACGCTGGCATTTTACTTGAGTTACCTATTACATCAGATTCTGCTTGGTGGAGCAAAGCCTCAAGTGTGCAATTATTGCAATTTGATTTTCCTACATCCAGAAATGAACTCTACCGTTTGCTTAATATACCATGTACGAGAATAAAATCAAGTTCCATTTCGCTAACCTAATTCGGTTTGTCTTTTAAATTCTATGTCAATAGATGAAACGAAAAGTTGGAAGTTGAAGATGTGTTTTTTTTTTTTTTTTTTTTTGGAACTTCACGAAACACCATTCTCAAAAGCGTCTTCGACCCTCCTCCACCTCCACCTCGATGCACGTTCTGTTCGAATTTCCACGGCTTCTCTATATATACATGTACAAGAAGAAGATTCCCCAAAAACGTGGAATTTCGGAGGATAAACGTCACGTTCGCTGCATACGTAACGTTCGTCATATGCGATCGTGTAATCCAATATTTTTTTTGTTCCTTCGTTCCTTCCATAGCCTTCACATCCCCCCACTTTCCCACCACAAATCCCTTCAACCTCGTCTCTCACCACCCTCCTGCCCGGTGTACCAGTCAAATCTTCATTCGGCGCTGCTCGCCGTGCTTCGTCTGTGTTTCCCAAATTATCGACGAAAAACTTTCTGCACGCGTATAGCGATTTTTATTCCGGTCTGGTTCCACATCGAAACGTTACGTGTTTGCTGAACCAACTTTCTAATTCGATTTCCAAGTGTCATTATGGCCAACTTCTCCACTCGTGCTCGATCTAAGGGATTCCTTCTCTATCGACGGTCTCCTTTTTCCTTGGCAGAGGGGTTGAAGTGGCGGTGAACTTTTGTTACACGTTCTCATATTGACGAGCAAGAATACGTACGTGGAGAAGGACTACAATGGTGGAGGTTGGTCTCTTGTTGAGCCGAATTCGAAAATATTAAACAATAATAATATTCGTGCCATGTTGATGCAATCGTGATAGAAATGAGGGAGTGGGTGGATTTCACAATGAATATCCATCCATCTATAAGAATATCTCATGAATTCTACGTACATTGCAGCGAACCACAAGTCTTCGTCTTTCATAAAGTTACGAGAAGCGGAACTCGTATTTACGGCGAATCGGTTATGCAATTTGCGATACATGACTGATTCACAAAAATAATGTAGGAGTATACGAGTATGTACGTAATTCAACTGTTTATTTTTTTTATTACTTTTTTATTTTTTGGTTTGTTACAAGAGAATTAATGCAAGAGATTGGACACGTGAGAGTGCCTCCTTTTTTCGTACCACGCTAGCGCAAAGAAAGTCCGTCCTATTGCTGTCAGAAGCATTTGAAGCAAAAATGAGGTCGTCAAAGTTCTGTAACGAAGCAAAAATAGTTTACAGCTAATCGACCACTTGAAAGGCTATAGTAGCATAACCGAGATCATCCGAGGGGTCTGTAATCCCTTTTGAGGCACCAAAATATGTCCTAATGCGATGTTTTGAGGTTGGATATATTTTTTAGCTAATTTCAGGAGAAAACCGCGGCTTATAATTTTAGTCTAACTGTGAAAAATAGACACGAAACATATATAATTTTTTCTTATTATCATCTCAGAATTCCATAAATACCCGCATCCTCCGCCTTCATAAAACTTTATTTTATTTATTTATTTGTTGACAAAACATTGGATACGTGTGTGCGTAGGTTGTATTGATAACCTCTGTTACGAAAATTACCAGCTTTCTTTACTTGCTACCTCGTTATCTCCTCCCAGTAAAAGATTCATCGATAAGTACAGATTTTTTTTTGCGCTCAATTGCATGATAGCTACAAAAAATTAATAGATAACAGCAGTCAAATATGATGCATGAGAGATTCACTTATTTCAGTATCTAAAATTATGAAAACAGGTTTTCGAATGGAACCACAAGGGTCTCATGAACCATTAAAGTCAAGTTCAAGCATTTTAAGGCACAACAACCAGCCAAGTACAAAACTTTTATTTTCATTTTAAATGAAAATTTTTGTTTTTGGATATTGTTATACTTATTAATATCAATTAATTTTTTGCAAAATTCAATCATTCCAAACCTTTTGAACCACTCTTTCCAACATTGCAGCCAAGTTTTCTGTTTTAAAAAGCTTCCTTTCAAATGTGAATACAATTATTACATGCGTATATTGATTTCTCAGATGTGTGTTTTGTACGAATTGGACATCCTCTCATGCATTCAGTTTTCTATGTACATTTTTCCTAAAGGTGCGCAGTTTTTTTTTTTGTGTGTTTTTCCTTAAATTTTGAAAATTTGCTATTGGCTGGTTATTACGAGGGCTTCTGAGTTTGTATTTGGATACTTTATTACTCAATAGATAATAAAAAAGTCACACAGGATCTTTCTTATTTACCAGAGTAAATTTGAAAAATGAAAAATGAATAATTATGTAATTTTTAAATCATCTCTACTTTCCTATTTAAAGTAACGAAAATTACTATCTCAATTCTATTTCTCTCAATGCACTGTACTTGTGATTTTGATCAAACATCACCGAATTTTAATACCAAAGCATACAATATACTGAGTTGAGCACGTCCTCAAAATGTATTTCAATTAACTGCGTATATCCACCCCGTATAATATTTTTCATCATTTCTTCATTCGCCCTTGCATCTCCGACCCCTTTTTCATTTTGTCTCTCGGTTACGATCGACCAAAAATCATTAACAAAATGCAAAACATCATCGTACTCGTATATACGACGGCAACGCTTAAATTTCACTCTTCGAAATTCGATCATTTGAATACAATACACGAGGGAGACGCTAACCAAATTAGCGACGACATCGAATGCTCGGCAAAATGGCAGAAAAAGTAGCTGACGCAGATGTAATTAGTTTTTAGGGGGCTTCGAGTCGCAGAGACAGCAAATTAAAATACTATAAGATTAAAAGGGAAGCTGAGTCATTGATGCGTGGACTCGATTCGTGAAATTATATTACATTATATGACAGCAACAAGCGTAGTATTTAGAGGGAAAAAAAAAATCCTTAGAAATGAGGCGATTTAAATAAGAGTAAAAAGGGAAGAGAATGATATAAAAGAACATTAATGGACAAAGGGACCTTATAACTTTCAAAAATCATCGTATTTAACTGTGCTTTAAAAGACTGAAATTTTCAAGTTTACTTTCAAAGGAACGTTTAGATATTCAGCAAACTGTTGTAATATGAGTAAGTTTATTTTTGTATTATAAACTAGTGCATATAAGACACGTTGAAGCGAAAAAGTGCTATGACTATTTGAAAAAATTTATGATACTCGTATGAATTGAGGAGCTTAATTGTCGCAAAACGCAATATTAAACGCCATTAAAAAAAATGTTGAGTCAGGTATTGGTTCTTATACTGAATTTTTAGCGGAGAACCGACAGGTGTAATCATACTAAGAGCCATTCTAAGTGCTTGAAAATCCATTTTGCTGCAAAACGCAACAAAATCCATCTTTCGGGGCATATTTTTCAACAAAAATAATTGATTATTTTTCTTTTGAGAATAATAAAACACCTTCATGCAATAGTCATGCCATCGTGTGTGAGTGTTTGGGCAATAAAAGTGCTCCTCGAACAATGAATTTGGTTGAAAATTCATCAATTTCTGTTCATATTGAGGTAAAAAGTTTTGAAAATTAAAATTTTTGAAATTTGTTTTTCCATTTTCATGCCCTTGGAATTTGAATTTCAACAAATTCAAACTTGTGCGCTTCTATGTTTTTAACAAACATAGGTACTATAATTTACTAGCCAAAAACGTAGCTAAACATAGTTTACATTAAATGCTCTGGATTTTAGAATAAGCATAAATTTGTCTAATTTTGTTCTAAAAAATTTTAATTTGATGTTTTTTGCCATAGAATATGTGAGATTAATGATATTTAGTCCGAAAGTAAAAATATTAGTAAATTTTATTGCAGAAAACTTGAAATTTACCTATTCAATTTTGTATCAAATCCTTGATTCTGCGGTTTGATTCAATTCTCAACTTTTATTTCTTCAAAATATTCGCTAATAAAATATTCCTGTCAATTGACTTGAAAATTGAAAATTCGCGAGACGTATTCTTATTCCTTGAAGTATTTATCGTGAAGATACTCAACGTGATTGTATAAACGATGATTGACTCGTAACCGTCAATTAAAAAATAGAAAACAGATGAAAAGCCATTCGCAGTGTACCTCATATTCCATCCCATATATTTCTTACTCCACGTATCTGACCTCTCCTTGCCTATATTCTCCTTCTTGAATCACTCTGTCTTTTTCTCTCCTTCCTTGTTCACATTCTTTTTTTTCAAACTCCCTCTTTGGTTACTATAATTCTGGTAATTTTTTTCCTCTTTTTCCGTCGACATAAAATAAAATTGTAGGTAATATTTTAGTAACCATTACTGCAGGGTGTGTCGGTTTGAAAAACCATACTAATGAAGTGGTGCCCATCGCGTAAAACGCGTTCAATTTCTTTCTTTTAATCTAGCGGTGGGCAGGGGGTTGCTTTTTCACAATGCCGTGGATGGGCGAGTGAGGGAAAATAGGTATAGACCTTTCACATTTTTTCGTTTCGCCAGTCTATCTTCGCGTTAGCTTAACACGTGAAGTTTTCGACTTTCACCCTCTTAGTGGCCAACGTAATTTGCTAGCCTGTCAAAAAGTCTTCCTCGTGGCTTTTTATCACCTAACGCACCCTTGACGAAATCGTAACTTGATTTTTTTTTTCGTCTTTTCAGCCCACACACTAGATCTTCTTTTTGTCTCGCTATCTCTCCCCCAAAACAGGAAAATCCACTTGAAGGTAGGAGAGAAAAAAAGGGATGAATATGACTGGTCCTGACAGTAGACAAAATCTGTAGATTTTTTTCAAAAGGATTCGTGTGAACTTCGTATTGATGCTGTTACTCGAATCAAGATTCACGTTTATTGTCAGGAGAACGTTTCTTTCATTAATAATTTTCAATACTATTAGGGCGAAACTATAACTCAACGTCAAAACTACCCTTGAAGGGATGGAAAGAATTTCTTGAAGAGTTTCAGTGCCAACTGCAAAAGTTTGATAAAAAAAAAAAAAAAACTCGAGTTTAATTCCTCGCTGTGGTAAAATTTTCATACGTTCGCAGCAACACATTATTTAGGTATACTAAGGGCCTGTATTACTAATACTGGTTATCTATTTGGTGGAGCAATTAAGTACACATCTCTTGTTCAACATTTCAAAAGCACCCCAAATTTTACGAAGGAGAATATTTTCCATTTTGGATAGAAATCTGATTTATCGGTTCCTTTAGGTAAGTCTTGGTTACCAGAGGCGTAGTTGTTGTTGTCTTGGCAATGGCGACTAGTCGTACAATGGTCTCTGTCTGTGGCCTTTTTGGTTACCCAGGTTCCTGAGTCATGAAGAGACACATTGCTGGCAGAGTCCTCAATCTCCGAACTCGGCATGAATTCACTTTTCGTAACGTAAGTTCATTAATGACAGTGACCCTAGTCTCTGAGCTTGGCCTTTTCAAAAAATTTGTTTTCTCACAATATATCTATTTGTTGTTAATGTTCAATCTTTCCCTCTAAGTGCTGATTGTATTTTACCCCAATTTTGCACATAAAAGCTAAATCGTTCTTCAATTATAGTGTGCACTGCGCAGAGTGCACCAATTTTCATTTTTTTTTTCTCCGTACCATTGTATGGACGGGAGAAAATATAATTTTATGATTAACCGCAAGATTTCTTATTTCAGTCGAAAATGGAAGTACCTATGTCATGCTCATGAGTGCCATTTCAAAAAAATTATTGTTTTTTTTAGTCAATTGCACGAAAGGAATCAAGTGTCAAAATCTCGTTTCGGAAGTTTCAATTTTTTCTTAAACTTTCAAGTTGCCTTCCCCTACAGTGATTAATACTTGTTAAAGTATAAATAGGTACTCCCTGCAAAGATTTAGCACATTATTTTCTACGCTAAACTTTTTCCACATTATCACGCATTCTCGCCGTCAAGTTTGTGGGGTTGACATTTGACACGCGACAAGTACAATCGTTGAAAAATTTAATATTTGCCTTTAGAGTGGCTCTCATTCTTTATTTTTTTTATTTTAATTATTGAATCGAGTCGACACTTTCCATTTAATAATTTTTGATAAGCTATATCGTGTTTATATACAATTAAAAAGTTGAAACATTTTTGAAAAAAAAATTATCTGTTCTAGAGCCCTTTAGAATTGAAGTTTGTACAGGTACGTAATAAATTAAACTCTTTATGTATTAGCAAATAGGTGCAGTGTAGAAACACTTTCATATTATGAGAAATAATGACTTTTTATACGACTCAATTCATCGATAAAATTCATTAGCAATAGTGAAAATCATCTTCAGTTTTGAGAAAATCATGGTAGGTAGTGTAATATTTTCGAGTATAAGTACTCTAAGAAAGACATTGAATTTTGAGGATAAATATAAGTACCTTCACGTATGTTTTTGTTTTATACAGCCAAGAATCACGTTTCAAATATTCAAACTGAAATAAACGAATGGTAATTTTTATTACTGATTATAGGAAAACAGGGACAATTCAAGATTTATTGTTGCTATTCGAAGTACTTGTAGCACTTTCTACCATCTCAGATATAGTATATTTTACTATTTTTGCAGGATTTTCTACAATAAATCTCAAATTCTCCCTATGTTTTCTCATGCAAATAGTGAAAATTATTATCGAAATTTTTTCCAGTGCATGTAATTAATTGAACTAGGTACGTACCTATGTATAATTATTGGGCTACTCATCTTGGTAAGATATTTTTGATTTACAAACTTCATAATAATTATAGCTTTTAAAGTACGATCGTATTGATAAGACCCACATTTAAACAATATCTGATAATTCTAAGCACTTTGAACTGTTTATCAAATGTTATTGGCCGACTATACTTGTAATATTATCTGCAACTAATTGGAATAGCAATATTCTTTGAATAATAATAAATAATAATACCTGCTTTAACGTTGCAAGACAAGAAAATTAAACGTAATCGTTATCACTTGGTGTGGCCCATGATCCTTGAATTTTCTCACGGATGAGATACTGGAGGTCGTCTTCCTTCGCTGCTTCCTCAGATAAGCGTAAAAGGAAATCTCGTTAATGCGAGTACAGCGGATTCGAGTTGGCGAACGAAATGCTGCGACTATATGTGCGAATGCGAAATGTGAAAGCGTGTGCTGGGAGCAGAAGGGATGGAGAAGGGTGCAGCGAGTAAAGTGAATGACTGTATGATGGTGTGCGAAAGAGTATAAAATGTGGGAATTATAAGTGTAAACAAAACCCCGTAGACTGTGTGGATTTTCGTGAAAATGAGGATGAGAAATGTTTAGTCGAGAAGTAAGCTGTAAAGGGTGAAGGGTGTTCGATTCTTACGTGTTACTCGAATTTGTTCGAGTGGAATTAAATGTTTTGCGATTGTCGTCGATTTTGCGTAGGTAGTATACGGTTCTAAGTCGTCAGCTATCTTCTCAATTCGAAAAACGTGCTTTCGACCGATCAGCTGCGTGGCAGAAAAGGCTCAAAACATGAAGGCTGATGTTTTGCTTTCCAAATTCACCAAAGCAGATTTCCGATAGAAGTCTCTTAGGATGTGATTTTAAAAGTCTTTGGTAAACTTCATTACACTACTCAATACAGGGAATTTTACTAAGAGCTGTCGCATATTCTACTTAAGGGTTGGTTTCATGACTGACTGGTAGCCCAACATTTTGTCCCTAATCTTTTCGTACACAAATTATGACCTTTATGATTGAGCTTAACTGAAATAGTTTTAGTTTAATTTTTAAAATAGTCTAAGAATATTTTTATGGAGCATAACCCGTTCAACAAAACTAAAAGGATTAATTTTTTTTTTCGAACTCCCTTTCTTGTCCTGCTGATTACGTACGAGTATCTATACTTTGGTCCTATCTATACTTTGGTCGGAACCATTTCAGTTCATGTATCGTTCTGGTGCGAGTAAAGCTTTACGCTATCATTAATTTGTATTTTCAGGAGTCGGTTTGGCGGCGCTATAGCTAGACGTTGAACTTTGCATTCTATAAATCAAGAGTTCGAGACTATAGTCGTCTATGTCAACGTGTCTATTGCACATACGGTGTCTTTAGTGTGATTCTATGACATTGCTTATAAGATATAGCCATTAGCCCATTAGCTTGAGTAAAATGGTTATGAAGTTAAAACCCATAAACTAATGCTGCAATATTTATCGATAGTCCTTAATGATGTAAAACTTGCCTTACTGATGAAAATTTTTTTTCATCTCTTTTGAATTTTATTTCTTTGTTCGTTAGTATTAATACTATTATCCTTCATTACTAAATATATCGTAGTGTACGATTCAATTATATAACATGATACTATAATTTAAGACTATACAAGTATAGGTATACACATTTTATCAAAATGAAAAATGTCTACCGCGTTGCTGTACTACGAAAATAAGGCAAGATTTACAGATGGTTTACCATCGAAAACCTGCTAAAACAATTATTCCCCATTTAATGGTCGTGTTAGAGCGAAAAATGTTGGAGAGAATAGTACTTTGCCGAAAAACCGTGTTTCTCATGCACGACGAGTGAATATCTGTCATCAGTAAGAGGGTGCAAAAGTATCGCTTTAGAAAAGCAGCTTTTAAGTGAGCCCTGCCGCCCTCGTGCCCCTGCAGGATCTTCTACTTCTCGTGGTTAGCTGTCGTTTTTCTTTTACAGAGGATAGGTTCTGTCAACAAGAACGTGAAGCACTTTATTAACATAAATTTCAAGTTTTTCTATGTCGTAGGCTCGGTGTTCTTTCATCATTTTGTGGCAATGATGATAGACGTACGAGGAGCTTACATTACTTGTACATTTTTCAACTTGATAAGAGGCGATTGACGAAAGAAAAGATGTGAAACGAGTTAGTGTCATCGTCGAAAATTGTGTTGCTCAGTTGGTAAAATGAGTTTAGAATCCTGAAATGACGTGGCTGGATAAAAATAAGTTACATTGCAACCGAGTGGAACTTTTATAAGAATAAAATTGTCATTTTTTTCTTGATCTATTCGAGCGAATAGATTGTGGAAAACTTGACATTTTTCGTCCGAAATTATATTTTTTCCAATTTTCATTGAAAATATATGAGAACTTCATTATTTTGGCAGACAATAGAAAGTACGAGTAGTTTGGCTAATCTGCCGAAAGAAAATATGAGTTACAGTGTTGAAACCCTTTATTCTAAAAAAAAACAAAAACAAAAAACGCATCGAGTACTTCTACCATTTTCATTACTTATATGAAAAAAAAAGACCTGCATTTGCCAACTTAACCAAAGGTTGGAAAAGAATGCCTCGATGATTTATTCTCGTCTAGTTGGAATTTCAACTGTTGGTTTGTTTTAGTAAAAAATGGTTTCGAAGGTTCAGAACGAGAATTCTCTTTCAAAGCTTGCCAGTAAGTTTCCGACAGAAATTCATTTTGTACCTAATTCTTGCCTAATCTTATAAGATAAACTTTGAACAGTTCATGATACCCCTGTAATTCCATTCGAAAACCTGATTTTTTATCGGGGCTTGCTGCGCTAGAATTGTTTGTAGTATTCTTGTTTTTCTCTTTTATTTTTATACGTTTCTAAATTTTTTTTTTTTAATTATGAAAACATGTTAGTTTCTGATGCAACTAGATTTTTATATTATTTTGTTAACTCGACATTACAACTTTCGTTGATTTCTACTTATATATTATTATTACAATATTACTACGTGTTTATACTCGTAATAATTATTTTCCATCTCAAAAATCAAATAGCACCCAAAATTCAGGAGTTAGCAATATTATAAGACTGAGAATTTTTACCAGATTTAGTATAAGGGTTTTTTTACGTTGCTCTTCAGAGCCAAAATCCATCATTGACTTGGAAACATTTCCTACCAGGTGAAAGGTACGTTGTAGTTTTGAGAATATTATTTTCTCGAATCGATGGCCAGTGGCCATCTTCATAAAGTGCTGCATTAATGTTACTAGCTCGATCCAGAATTATAGCATTGTCATTAATGATTATATTTTTAAGGAGTTGAATTTGAGTTATTGTATTTGTAACTCATGATGATCGTAACTGGACTGGATCCTGTCCTTTAGTGTGACGAACTAATACAAAATGTTCATCTACTGCGAGTAACGGTTGGCGAAGTTGTTTGAACCATGAATTTTTAAAACGAAATTCCTCGAAACATTTTGTATATGTAATTGGAGAAATGTGCGTACTTTGCATTTGTGGTGAATATTATGATCATTCCTTGGGGACCAGTTTCATAGAGCGTGGCAATAATGTTGGTAGCTTCGTCGGGAATTGGAACTGTCTTGTTCTCTCCGGCTAAAATTTCTCCAGAAGATGTAGTTACATGCGAGCCATTATAATCGTAATCAATGAGTAAGAGGATGTCGACATGTTTTGCAGTTGTTCGATGAACTGATATGGAATTTCCATCTACAGCAGGTAACTGTCGACAAGGTTTTTCGAACATTATCTGCGCCAAAAAGTAAATATCGCTCATATACACCTCGAAACATTTGGCAACTGGTAAAACGTAGAATTTTGTTAATAATTTCTCTTCGCCAAAAAATGACGAGTGTACTCGGATTGTAATGTTTCTAGCTTCGTCGGGGATTCGAAGCGTTAGATTCTTTCTAGTCAAAAAGTCTCCGGAAGATTCGGTTAAATTCAGGCCATTGTATTCGTAATTGATGAATAATATGGCAGGACGACGTGTTTCAAAAACGGATACAAAATATCCTCCTTCAGCGGGTAACGGTTGACAAGGTTTTTCAAACGACAGTGATCCGATTCCGTTATGTCTATACACCTCGAAACATTTTTTAACTGGTAAAATGTACGATTTAGTGAACTGCATGAAGTTTTTCGAAAACATAGCTTTAAACACTTTGACGTTAATGTTTCTAGCTTGATCGGGAATTAGAATTGTCCTCGTCTCTCCGTTGGAAAATTTATGAGAAGTTTCGGAAACATTCGAGCCCTCGTATTCGTACATTACAGTGAACAGGACACCCTCTAGTGATGAATACCAACCATCGTTGGTAACGGAAATCGAAGGTCCATCCGCCGCAGGCCACTTAGTATAAGGATTTTCATCCCAACCAATTGGTGCCGATGGAGTATGACGAGGAAAGAGCGTAAAGCATTTTCTCACAGATACGTCATAGGATTTTGTAAAAACACGAGCACGCGGCCTGGGTGAATAAACGTCAAGTTGAATGTTTACAGCCTCGTCAGGAAATTCAATTGTCCGATTCTCGCCGGATGAAAAGTCTCCAGAAAATTTACTTTCATTCTTACCAGCCTGTTCGTATTGTACGTGAAACGAGGCTGTGAAATTTGTGGTTTGTCGAACTGAAATTGAACCCGCATCGACAGCAGATACGATGAACATACCGCCCATCAAAATCGTTACAACTTTCGAAGACTGCATTATTTTGGATTATTTTGTCTCAGCCGTCACGACGACACTATGCGCACAATTAACGAAATAATGAAAATATATAATTCGGTTCAATATCAACAGACACTATTAGTTAAGACGAAAAAGAACTTTCGATTGAACGTTTGTTTGGATATTATACATTCATCGTACAGTCTGAATAAGTCATCAAGATAACCTATACAGTTTACTCGAGCAGAAATTCACAGTTTGCCGGATTTCCCCCCTCCCCCGACCCTTATTCGAGGTTCCAAATAAATAAATGAATCTATCAATCTTCATAATTGGCGATCATTGTTTACTCGTAATTTTTTCAATTATCATGTACTTAATCACGGTTATAAATAAATAAAATCAAACTGATTGTAAGGTATTTTTTGATGAGAAAAGATAACGACGCTGCTGGTATAAATGAAGCTGGAAATTTTCGAAACAGAGGTTATCATCGAGATAGCCTACGTGACGCGTAGGTATGTATAAAATAGGTAATTATGTTTATTAGTTGCGAAGGTTTGAAGAGTAAACCGCCAGGTGTACTCGTAGTGTGAGTGTGTACGTGTGTGTTTATGCGAAAGTGTAGTGGTGCGGGTAAATAAATGTAAGTCTGCGACATGTCTTTGCCCTGTGGCGTAATACATGTATGTACGTGTACCTGCGTAAAGAATCGATCAGGATTCACATCGTGAAAATTAAGAAAAATGAAAAATAAATAAGAAAATTTTAATTCGGAGCTGAATCTAAATTCTCGCTTTTTCTTGGCAGAGTGTTGCCAGCTGGGGAAATCAATTATTGTACTATATCGAGCAAAACCACGTTGGAAATAATAATTTAATTTCTAACAACGTATTTCTCTCTTCTCTATAGCTCTTATCGATGTGGCATAATTCTTTCCTCAGTGCACTATAGTTGGTCTGCTTCATGGATAAATGTTGGTCTATAAGGCGTGGAATAAGTTGGCGTGAAAAAAATAATGTTTTCTTGCATAGTGTTTGAAGATTAACTTGTCTGTCGATTTAATTCGCGCACCATTTTTCTAATTGAACGCATTGAAAAACAATTCTTATGTGTATATGAATCGGCGCGGTTCAAAAACGTGCTCATTCCACTTATACTGATTTTGAGTAAACAAACAAAAACATTCGTATTTTGCTCCGAATACGCACCGAGAACATCGAAATTGAGAATTTGGGTACCCGACAGTATGCTTCATGACACCCCCTTAAAGAAATTTTACTTTTGATCATTCTGGCGGCTAAGGGAGCGAGGGGAAACTGGAATGAGTTCGTTTTTCCGTAAAATGACCTGAAAATAGAAATGAAATCATAGCAAAAGAGTCAAAATTAAATAAACACAGCTTTGCAAAAAGGAGTAAGTCCACTTTTTCACATTTTATAGGACAGCAAAAAAAAAGCATTTTCATCTTATATCCCATTCCACAGCTGAGTTGAGGTAGCACATGTTTGGGTGTAAAAAGTTGGAGGGCCAATCCTTGGGAACACGTCCTGGCAATTTTGTGTTTGTACCTCTGTTAGTAAAAATTTAAGTTGAGTACAGTAATTTTTATAGTTTGAATGGGAAAACTGGGACAATTCAGGACTTGTAGCAGAAATTACTCCAAAAATTGTTGAGTATAGAATATTATCTAAGATAGTTGAATGTACTAATTTTACTTTCTTAAGAACGTCCACAATAAACAAAAATTTTCTTCACTTTGATGAGAAAAGTGTTTCCTACTATTCATTTCTCTCAGTGTGGCGTGCAGATTTTGAGATTTTTGTGAAAAAGTAATTTTTTTAATTTTTTAAATACCTTTAGACAGATTTAATCGTTTTGTATAGATTTTGCAAACACTCTTTTAAGGTGGTCTAAAATTATAGTCTACTCGTACCATGGTATTTACTCGTAATACGTAGTATCAATTTTCACCATTTTGAAAGGTAAGGATTTTTTGTGGGGGGGGGGGAGGTCGCCTACGCATCGTTTTCTGAGTTAGGTCCTAGGTGTGTATGCTACACTATTGCTCAAACTTATTGAGGAGGTAAAAGTTTGAATCAAAATATTTGCCCCAAAGGTACTGTAGGAGCGAAAAAATAAGGTAGGTCCATAATTATACCACTTACTCAGACTTTTGAGGAAAATTAATGGAAATTTAATGTACCATACTATGTTGTTGAGTAAAAACCAAGAATAAAATTAACATTTACGTAGTCGCCTCTTCCCATCCTAATAGAACAGAAAGAGGCTTGTCAAGAGGCTTGTCCTGTAAGAGCCAAAAATCTGACTTCAACCTGTAATTCTATAAAGTCATTTAGTCAAAAATGGCACAGAACAGCTCTTCATTCATCACCAAATGATCTATGAAACTCATAGAATTGATCTATATATTGCATTTTGCATTATCTGTTGTATAAATTCACACCAATATCGATAAAAATAAAGGTTCATAATGTCTGCCAGGAAAGGGAGCAGTTGAGGCACTTAGTCCTCTGCTAGCTTCAATATTTCAAGCACGTCTGCAATCTCGATGTCAAAGCTGTAAAACCTTATAACGAGCCCAAGCATACATACGAGGTGTCGTAATCACGGTTAACCTTTATCGAATTGACAGGTACTACCCGCTGACAATCGGCTTTTGTAGACTTTTGCCAATTTCATCCGAACGAATCCTTTTCCTATTTCAGAATCCAATATTTTCCAATACACCGGCGATATTTGCGACTATGAGGGATTTGGTTACACACAATTTCGTCACTTCCTCTGGGGGTTTACTTCAGCGCCTCCCCCCACACCAGCCTCCCTGATAGACGACAGTATGTCGCATTGTTGAGAAACGTTTAAGTCGACTTCAATTTTTTCGATTTAATGGCTCGCATTGTGCGCCGCGTGACAAGGGAAAATGAAGGCGAATCCTCTTTAAGTGGATAAAAAAAAAAGCAAAAAAAAAAAAAAAAGCAAAAGGGTGAAGGAAATAAAAATGAGAGAAAGGACGTCGACAATACGTTTAGATGTGCTGGCCGCAGGACAGACTATAAATTTCATCAAACTTAATTCATCACCCTTCCGGCCAACCGAATCGAGTCACTTTTTTTCCCATTCTATATGTACTTTTCGTCTGGAAAACTTCAGCGTCGATATTTACAATAATTCAAGCACGTCAAACGGTGCACGAATAGAGGAAAAATATTATCCAGTATAGTCTTTTGTGATAAGACGCAATCGTTAAGAGTTCGGTGACACGCGATTTTCCTTTCTTTTTTTCTTCGGATTGTGTGGCGGGACGTGAGGAGGAGGGGGGTAGCGGATTTCTCTTCGGAAAATACGAATTTCGTGAGGGTAATATTACTGTGCCAGGGGCAAAAAGTGGTGGCATCTAATGAAGTAAGAAAGTGGCTATTATACTTTATTCTCGTTCGCGTAGGAAGAGGATCAATTGCGGAGGAGAACGAGGAAGTATTTGAAAAGAGTTTGTAAATAGAATTTGCAAAGATCTTCGCTCATTTGTGCGAAGTGAGTTGCTATAATCTTCTATAGCGTGAGAACGAATCATCTAATCCGATTGGCAAAGAGGTAGAACTGCGGAGTTTGTAGCCAATTCGAGAAGTCTCGAAGTCAGTTTCTTCTAAAGCGTGTTTAAAATCGAGTGGGTTCGAATGAAAAGGGCCGAAATGGACCTTATTTTTTGGTCCTCTCAGTACGTACGATTCTCTGTCAACATTTATTTATAGAAATATGTACTTGAAATAGAATCGTGGTAGGCGTATTTCATCAAAGCGTTCAAAGAAATTTTCACCCGTTTCAAAATTTTCAGCTCACTCAAACCCTAAAAAATAAGAAAATTTGCCTTAAATGGCTAAAAAATACTTTTAAATGGCTGTATCGTGATGAGTAGAGAAGGTATAAGAACTTTAACTTGGGTCAACATATTTCTGTCACCATAACTAAAAAGATTTTGAATCGAGCGTGGAGTCAGCCCCACCCTCCTCAACCAGCCAAATTTGGGTTGTCTTTATAGTTATATTTACCTTTGAAAAGGACCTCATTGATTACATTTGACTTATTTTATTACAGAAATACATGTATCTGCAGTCGGTTGAATGACTAGATTTCATTTTTCATGAAAAATTTTTTGCAAGCTACTTCGATATATCTATTCATATTTTATTAGTCGGAACTTTCTTGCAACTTATAGTTTAGTCGATGTTTTGTTTTCATCTGGACGAACAAAATGAAAGTTATTCGTGTTACCGTACTGTTTTTAGAATGGTGAGAGGATACAAAGACAGGAAAAGCTAGGGTTTTATGATAAGTTATACGAGTAATGTACTAATTCGTAAATATAAAATCTATAACAATATCTATTATATTTCTCTTACCTGTCAGTCATTTCCTTGGCTGATTTGGCAAGTTCCTTTTTAAAAAGCCCTGTTTTATTCACGTTTTCAAAGCTTTCATTTTTTCTCAAACGAAAAGTCCTACTTATATAGTCATCCTTTATAACAGTATCTAAAAATCTTGTTAAAGGAAAGCAGCATCACAGTCTTGTCTTCTCTTCTCAAATAATGAAACATTCGGTGGCGGAAATTGAAAACTGGCATCAGATAATTATAATGAATTTTCCGCGAAACAAAATTTGGACGTTTGTAGAATGAAATGATCGAGATAAATGTGTCACTCATTATTATGGGCATAAAAGACCCTTATTTTGAATATTTGTACCGAGATAAAAATGAGATATTTTAAAAATTAACGAACTTCGCAGGCTGGTTGCTTGTCGTAGTGGGAAAATTCATACGATGACGATTCTTCTACTATAAGTAACTGGAAGCTAGAGGATAAAGTTACAAAATGTAATAATTCAAACGAAGAAAAACAAAAAATTTAGTTCCAGACACACGTAAACGTGTGGAAATGATGAAAAATTATGGTCTGTTCCAGTTAAGAATTCTATGACGTCACAAGGCTCCGATAAATAAATAAACAATATCTTTGATTTCGACCAATCGCCGTTCTTAAATCCTTATGACGTCGTGGAATTCTTAATTGGAACAGACTTTACGAGAGATTTCATGTTATTGCCGTGAGAATATGATGAGAGTCAATAACTCATAACAGTTGTAAATTATAAGTGCAGCTCATGTGAAACGGTGATGAAATAATGTAAACATACGTAAAATTCTAGGTTTCGAGTGAATATTTCCTTCCTGATTTTCCTGGAAATCTCATTTTCACCTGAATCATATTAACTTTATTACAAAGATATTTTGTTTTCTTAGCTGTTCGTGTTTTGTAACATGTCGATTTTCTTCTCATTTTTCAGATTTTGTAGAATGTGCGGCGAAAGGGTCCCACTACCTGCGCCATCATCAACACACACCCGGCACAATTTCGTGGAAGAATCGAGATAGCGATCCGTTTTTCAATGTCACTGAGGTTATGGTTCGTCAACGAGAAGATACAAAAATTTTGTGCGATCTCACCAACGGGTCGACCATCGCCAAAGATAAGTTGAGGTGGTTCCACAACGACTTGGAGGTGGATTTTGGGCACAGATATGTGAAGGACTCGAGAACGGGTCAAGTTACCATTATGAACGTACGCTTTGAAGATGGCGGAATTTGGCATTGTCAGGATCGAGATTCAGCAGTGGTGGGATATCCAGTTCATGTCATTGTTTTGGGTAAGTTGGTACCGTATTTCATCTGCAATTTTAGAAATGTAAAATATGGTGTGGGGACAGTGGTAACTATAATGCCATTTGGCTAAACGCAGGTGTAAATATGTACGAGTACATATTGTTGTGTCCGCCACAAGGCAGGATGCTGCTCTATGATCATGAACCAAACCGGTTTCACATACTCGTAGATAGACGCATTGCGTCTACCATACACATAGTAAAAACGCCGAAATAGTAAACATTTTGTACCTGTCTCTCACAGACGACTATTGTCACCTGAGACGTTATCTGTGCAAATAAATTGCCAGATAACTATGGCTGTTTAGACACAGCTATATCAGAATATTTTAATTGGAGCTTTGCCCATTTAGGTATTTATTAGTCCTACTAGTAATTTACCTAAATATGGCAAAAGAGTTTTTCCCTCTAGTATTTTGATATTCAAGTCTTATCATCTTGTTGGGAATTGGTGGGTGTAAGGTTGAGATTTATTTGGCATAACTTATGTTAATTGTTTGAAGAGAACTTTATTCTTTCACTCAATCAAAACTAAAATACTTCATTTTAATTAGACGCTATATTTCTTTACTATAGCTGTACTATCATTTTGAATATTCAAATTTCGAATAAACATATTAGTTGCCCCTCCTCATCGACGCATTAGGTATTATAATTACGAGTAATTGTAGAGAAAAGAAAAAAATTATACTCGTATTTGTATAATTTTACTGTTCAATGAAAATGCAAAAATTTAATCAAGTTTTACGGTGGGGACTTTTGATACAGCATTAGTTATGTTTCTGACATTTTAAACCCTCATTATAATAAGCCTTCTATTTTTCTGGAAATGAATTTGAACGTGTAACGGGCACTATATCACGTGCGATCTCCTGTAAACTAACAAATAAACAAACAGAAGACCGATTTCACTTATTTAGTTGAAAAAAATTTGATATGGGTATATTACGAATTTGTTTGAGCATAAAATTAGCGACAATCGAGTAGCGCTATTTTTTAAGAAATGCAGTCTGCTAACGTAGGATACGGTCGTGTATTCTAAAATTATGAAATGGTCAGGTCCTGTCCGAAACAATGGTTAGACGAAACGCGAAAGCTGTACAGGAGAATGTAAGAGGAAAAAAAATTAATGTTTTTGCGAGGTGAGCACAGAACCATAAAGACGCATTTTAAAACCTATTTTACCCCTTAACTACGAGTATAAAGAAATGAATTTTTACATTTGCTAGACAGCAGATTGCATTTGCTAGGTAGCAGGTTCAAAACTCACTATAGGTGACAGCGGTTGAACTTTTTCCAAGTAGCAGACTAAAGTTTCTGAATAGCAGGTTGAACTTTTCAAGTAGAAGATTGAAATATTTCGTTAGCAGATTGAACTTTCTTGGTAGCAGACTTGAATTTGCTGGAGAGGTGATTTGTTCTTGAAAATGTGAGTGATCGTCTCCAGTGACAGTACAAATTCACTGGTTGATGATATTATTTGGTACCATGCAGTTTGGTTATGTTTTCATAACAGTCTGACAATCATTCATAAATTTATTTTACCTGTACATCAAAATTGTCTGTAATACTAGTTAGAAGTATCTACTCTCAATTAGTTATAGCTAACTGTTCTTGAATAACTAGTTACTTGTATTTTTATAAGTCAGTTCGTAAACTCTATTTTTTTTTTTTCAGTTCGATAACCATTCCCCATGCTGTTTTATAACCATTCATCATTATTTACTGAAAAATTCATTTCTTTTAGTGATTTTTCACAAATTCGCATCGCTCTCATAAAATATTGACATTCGAATACTGTTCGCTGCTGTAACTGGAATAGCTAATTTTCATTCACAAAGCGTCTTCTATCACTGTCCCCCGAAGGTAAAAACGCAAACAAAAACGGATGCAAAATGAAGAGGGATTGGGAAAAAGGCGAAAAAAAGCCTGCAGGCGTCATTTTGTCGCATTGGTTGGCTAATTAATTGGACGTTGCGAGGCGTTTCTCCTGTCGGAAATTTCAAAAATCTTTCTCTTTGCGCACCCTGGTCCCTGCACTTTCACCACCTCGTATCTGTCTAATGCGATTTTCGTTGTATATACCGTATGTATATAGCCAGAAGGGTTTGCAAATCCGAACGTAATTCCGTCGTAAATTTGGAATATAAATCGTGGAGGGGCTGGGAGGAGGTGAAATTGTAAATTTAGGGCCACATAAACTATCAAACGCGAATTAGCATTTCAAAGAAAATCACGTTTGAGGTTTCAATAAATCACCAGATTTCGCAGCTCCGCACCATCGCGACTCTTCTTTATATCCATATCCCTTCGTCTTCCTCCTGCCAGGCTTTTTCTTCTGAAATCTTTTGCGAGTGCCACAGTCTTTTGCCTCCGTGTGAGCGGTAATTAGTGACAAGAGCGTTCAATTTTCATTTTCGAAAAACATAAAAGTTTAACGAGACGAGCTAAAAGTAAAAAGCTCGCGTTTATAATTTGCGAAAATCACTGCGCCATGTTAATGACGACGACGTCGTTTTAATATATGGATTCCAAAAGTCAGATATAAGTCGCATCAGATGCAGATAGGTACACCCGTTTCAACATCTAAGTATCTCATTTCAGCAGGTTTTCTATACGGAAAACTTTCTATTAATTTGAGTCTGACTTCCGCAAATACGCATCAGACCCTCGTAGTTAGGTATTCGTTTTATGATCTCAGGATTCCAAATATATCTATTTATTTATTCGTATGTATGGCGGGGGGGGGGGGGGGTTTAGAAATCGTAAATTTACCCTTCGAATGCTAAGTGTGTAGGCTACAGCCAAACTGCTAATCGGTTCGAGCTGAAATTTTGACTGAGCATTAATTGAAGTCTCAAAAGTTTACCATTCAAGAATCGATATGGTATGCAAATAAGATAGAAGCTTCAAAAATGTTGTGTACAAGTTTCAAGCCAATCTGTTAATGGTTAGTTTTTGTGAAATGGAGTTTTGAAGGTTAAGAATGTGAATTTTTCATTCGGAACTTGCTGACTGGCTCCCGACAGAAATGTATTTTTTATCGAATTTTTGCCCGATCTTAAAACATATAAACTTCTAATGGTTCGTGACAACCCTGGAGTTCAATTTGAAAACCTGCTTTTCCGGCGAGGCTTTGCTGCGCCAGAATTTTTTCTTTCTCTTTTTGTCCCCTATAATCTCACGAAAAAGTGCTCGTTAAAGTTGAAATTATATTCGCCTTCAATATTTTGACAAATTAGAATAATATCTAACAATGTCAGATTACATTTTTCACAGGTATGATCCCATCATCAGCTAGTTCACATTAATCTACATGAAAAATGTATTCCAATAATCAAAACTGCTATTTATTGCTGGTATAGCATTTTTTCTGTTATTATAGCCTGCTTAGAAGGTTCAGTCGGTAAAATGTTATTAGAGGCCATTTGCCATGCACCACAATATTTCGTTCACATATAATCGAGGCAGAAATACTGAGTCTAGTTTCTTCACTCAATTCACTGTTCAAAGGTAGCTAAATCTGTAAAATCAGTCAATTCACCTGGTGTCGTATAGTCTTTCAACTGAGATTTTTTATAACTGAGTTCTAGTATGTTTGGCTAATAGACGTTATTTATTTATTTATTTATTTATTTTTCTATTGTACTAAAAAGTTTTACTTGAGTAGAATTTTGTTTCATTAAAAGCCATCAATATGAATCACGTACTTACTAATTGAAAACTTTCTCTGGTACGTTTTCTACCAAGTTCAGATTCTTGGATGAAGGGTTTTTTGAATCTCATCGATGTGGCTGTTGAGTTTGATGAAACATTTAAAAAAATAAAATCACCATGGTACAACTTTCATTCTCATTATTATAATATCAGATTTTTTTTTTTTAATTTTATATAATTATGAACTTTTTTGTATTTGCAGAAGAGCCAAAAGCGCCATACCTGCTGATTGACGGGCGTCGGCTGGATGCTGGAAACTCATTCGTGCCCATCAAAGAGAACAACGACTTGGGTGTCGAATGTGTGGTGGAGGGTGGCAATCCAAAGCCGAAATTGAGTTGGCATCTAATGCCCAGCGCCAATAACATCGACGTGAGCGCCGGTGTGGTAGCAGTTCCTGGTCTGCAAATATTCAACGAATCCCTTCCAAATGAAAACGCTGCCGTCCATTTGTTCAGAATTGAAGCCAAATTACCAAAAGTACTGCGAGCTCATCACAATTCGACGATTATTTGCATCGTAAACCACGTAACTCTTCAGGCACCTTTAAACACGTCGATATTACTGGACGTCCAATGTGAGTACTGAATTTATCTATACATTATTTATGTATAAGTTACTATAATTATGCATTTTTTGCCTTTTTAAACAAATTATTGAAACTGAGATACGCCGTTTGAAAAATTTCATATTAGAGATTTTTTTTCCCCTGGAAAAATGATTGAAGTAAACTAATCGAGGATATTCCTCCGAAAGTACACAAAAGAGTTCATGTAAAACCCTAACAATCTTGGGATATGTTTTTGTTTGCGTGATGGAGTATGGTATTGATTTTTAACCTGATATTTCAGTATTGAGTGAATTAGTCTGTTTCTTGTGTGCATTGCACTGCGGTGGACAGCTCTTATAATCTGTTAGTCATCGATTAGGTACTAATTTATCAAAGGTATATTGAGTTCTCCACCAGTCACGATTGTAACAGATGCCCATCAGTGGGATGAAAATATGTATAGGTTTTGTTGTTCTAGTAGAAACACTGTATTTAAGTTTGAGTTTCGGTATTTCTGAGTGTAATATCTTATAGTAATACAGCGATGGATCTACCAAAGACCAAGAGAGCAACGGCTTGTTAGTATTTTTTTATACAGGGTGAGGCTTATAATAATCGCGGCTACATTTGATTTTTCAATTCATTAAATACATATTATTATTATGTGCAAACGAAAAAATTAGAGACATGCGCTTGGTTTTGAGTTATAAATATTTAGAATTTCATTAACTTTGGTGAGAAAAGTTACTGTTGACATATTTAGTAGGAGCGAGCGAGAGAGAGAGAAAAAAACTTGAAATAAAAAGAAAAGTAATATTTATTTTCCTCGCAAGAAGATCATTTTTCCGGTAGGTAGTTTCTTTTTGCTAAAATTCTAAGGTGACTTTGGACCGTCGTCGTGTGTTTTCCAACAATTTCTCGATCCACTTTTTCGCATGCAGCACACGTCAAAATGACTACGTGCATTCTTAAGGATCCAAAACAAAAATTTCGAGAATTTGGAATGTCTAGAATAATTTTGCGTGACTGCGTGAGTTTACGTGAATTTTTTTCTCCTTTCGTACGACGAGTAGCCGTTTGCTCACAAATTTGGTGAACTATCTACGCAGCATTTATCGTATACGAAGGTCTGCAGGTCGACACGGCCTTAGCCGAAAAACATAGTTGCTTTATTATTTTTCTTTTCGCACTTTTGGCTGCGTATTTCCCGCCAACCGGCATTTGATTTATGATGCGTGAGATCGGGGCAAAATCGTTTGCTTGTGTTTCCTGTAGAATAAAAAATTGTACTCCATTCTACAGCGTTAGTCAGCTTGACGTGGAAAATATTTCACGTAGTCATATCGTTGTCATAAGTGAAGGAATTATGAGAAATAAAAGGTGGTGATTTTGTTTTTTTTAGTGGGTGATGTGTATCTTAAGTATCAACTTGTAAGAAATTTGTATCCTCGGTTGAAAATTTTTTAAATACAGTAAGTATATCATTTGATATTTTATCTGCATAAAATTGATGACAATTTAAAGAAATATTTTTCATCATTATGAAATAATAAGTAATGTAATGTGATCGCAGCATCTTAATTGAAGCGTCTCAACACACCTTAGTCAGTAATGGCGAATGCTAAAAGTGTGAGAAGAAACTTATTTCGGCTCAAATTAATAGAAGTTTATAGCCTCAGATTTCATTCAATGGACCCTCAAGTAGCTTTCTTCTATGATTAAAAATGAAAATTCCTTTAATGGAAATACTTAACTACTCTTCTGTAAAATAAAGCATCTGATTAAGGTCGTTTCACCAACAAACCTTTCGGTTTAACAATTTCCGAAATGCAATCGCACCTCAATAACTCAAAATTTTAATAAGTGAGTTGTACATTTCCTTGCCCATTGTTACGAGTCACTTATGAATCTAAAACGATAACTATGCGCAGGTTATGTGTTAGCTCAAACATTGTTTCATGACGTCATATTGTACAGGAGAAAGCCTCGTCGTAGTAGTACAAAATATTTGCGTATAAAAAAGTAAATAGTGAATATTAAACGCCACTAAAAGAGAGATTCAATTTGGAAACTCGTCACAAAACAGGGAGTTGGCGCACTTCTAATGGAGAGAAAAATAAGAAAGAATCATTTGTTCCAGTTTTGGACACCAATAGCAGTATGAGAATATACTTCAAATAACATGAGAAACCACTAAAAAACCTCATTGAAAAATATTAACCGAAAAATTTTAAAATTACCTACTCGTATTATTTGTAAATGATTTTTTTCATCAATTTTCAACGAGTAGAAGTGGCAACTTACACTAATCTGCGGATATAATTTCGGAGAGGATGGTTTTAATGTGAAAATTTTTGGAAAATTTTTCGAGCAGCCCTAGCGCTGCAAGTATCTGGAACCTCAACTATCCATTTGAATTTTTCGATAGTTTTAAAATTTGCATCGAGTGACGTATCTGTTCTACCCTATTATTGAGAATCTGTGTCACAAAAGAATTGAGGGAAAACAAAATTCTTTTTACTTATTTTGACTTGTGTCCATTTAGCTGAAAGCACTCGTTTTCAAAATTCACTCCTAACGCACTATATTTACAGAAGAAAAATTATACAACTGCCAGTTCCACTCCAACCAGTCTCTAGAATTGGCAGCTCAAAATGTAGCACATTATGCAACTTTCCCTTACTATGAAGTATATTTTTCAGCAACCATCGAAAAATGAAAGCTGAAAATAGATAGAGGGTAGAAATGACACGCAGTGAAAGCTAAAGTAACTCGAATAAATAAATAAAAAAAAAGAAAAAAAAAGAAAAAGATAACGCCCACCACGAAAACAATTAATCAACGCTAGCCGTTTTTATCTTCTTACACGCACAGCTATGGTATATATATATACACACGAAGAGTAGTATTACGCCTTCTACTTTCAACCCCTCTTCAGCCCCTTGTGAGTACAAAGTGACCCCAGCAACATGAGACAGCAAACATTAATGGTCCTTATCTTTTTGGAACGGTGGTGGGCGGCATAGACGGATATCGAATAATGACACCAAGCGAGAAGAAAAGCTTGAGAAGAAAAAAATTTTGAGACTAACGTTTGCTTTTAAGGAAAACGATATGTTTTTTCGTGCTTTATGCTATATAATGTTCTCAAAATGGAGCGAGTCGAGAAAAGAAGAAAATTGAGAAAATTTTTTGGCATAATATCCGCTGCGGAAATGGACGTGAAGCACCCTTTTGTCGGACGAAGAACGTAATGTTGGGTCGAGTAAACGACTCAATCTTGATGATGTGTAGCAAATGCGAAGAGAGACAGAGACGAGCGAGCTTTGTGCGAAATTATAAACGGAAATAATAATTTCTGCGAGTGGTGGGTCACAAGTCGGTGCGCTTCGGCTAAACCGATTATATTTTTAAGGACGCAGTTAACCCATTTAATTGAAAATGATGAAATTAGGTTTACAGTCGGTGAGTTTGTTGGGTATTTCTTATTCTAGTCTATTATTGAGGATGCGGCGATAATCTTTTTCTAGTATGGGTTGTGCTTGACGTACGTGATTGGTGGCGAATTTGAGACTTGATGAAAGTGAAAAGAACTGGAGGTACCAAGTAAAAATTTGATCTTAGGTTGAAAATTGTTTTGCATAATAATACAAGATAGCTATAGCCTTCACGACGAGTCGTGAAGGTGAAGATGAATTCTCTTTTACATCAATTGTATGTACGTAATATAAGAAAGGTCCATCAACTTTTCTTGAGAAATAACATTTTCAAATCAATCGTGAAGCATAATATTTTGGCAACAATATCGACTGATAAATAAAATCATCTATAATGCCGCGCCAGCTCAATTTGTTGCTCAATTTGTAAGATCATTTTGTAAGCTCAATTCGTAACTCATTTTGTAAGCTCAATTTGTTGGCTCACTTGGTGAGCTTAATATGTAGCTCAATTCTTAAGCTCAATTTGAGAGAGAAAAAAAGCTTCGTCCGGAGTCCGGACAGACGTCATCGTACGATAATATTGGACACAAACGGACACGCCCAAAATCGACTAAAAGTCTCATTGAGCTCATGTATGATGACGTCATCGAGCTTATATATGATGAAGTCATCATACGATAACATTGGACACACGCGGACATACAAAATTTTGACTAAACGTCTCGTAAAAAGAATTCATTTTTGAAGTATAGTCTGTTCCAGTTAAGAGTTCCATGACGTCACAAGATTCAACGAATGAGAAGAATGTATTTTCGATTTCAACCGTGTTTCAACCAATTGCTTTCTTCGGATGCTTGTGACGTCATGGAACTCTTAACTGAAATGAAGTATAGGACATGAATACGAAATGTTTATACGTAAAATTAATATAGCTGTGGAAAATAGTAAGAATAGCTGGCCAACAAATTCTTATATGCGTCCCGAAATGACTCTCTTTTTATTGATATCGTCTGATAAAAAAATAAATAATAATTATTCCTTTCAATATTTAATAATAACGTTTACATAAGTTGAAAGCTAATATAATTTTTTTTTCAAAAGTTTTCATAGTGAACTCGAACTGTATAAAAAGATTGGGCTATACCTACTTTGTTTGAGATTTTAAATTTTTCATCTTCTGTGAAACTGACTTTTTCATTTGAATTTCGAATTATGGTAAGTGTAACTTACACATTTATTCAAAGGATTGTTTCCTTATATTCGTATTCGGTAACCGAGGCCTTCGTTAATAACTGTTTTTCTTTAGTAGTTCTAGGTGTTTTTCCTCTTAGCTAAATTTATCTTCTCTTTTATCTAAAAGTAACAGGCCCTTCCCGTTTGTAGGCAGAAAAGAAAAATTAACACTACAATTTATTTCTGGGACGTATGTACCTTTAAGAAATCTTCATGAAACTTTAAAATTTGTAAAATGTCTTAAATAAGACTCAGCCCTTTCCTTTTTCCATACGGTCGAAGCCGATAAAAGCCTTTTTTAAAAATCTTTCGCGGTTTCCATTTCTACACGTCTTCAATCAGTGACTTCACTTGGATATTGATGAAATTAGAAACATTTTTCTCCAGAATAGGTTGCTCAGGACAAAACGTAACAAAAATGTACTCTCTTGCTTGAAATTTTGAAACTTTTTCTTTAAAAAATGCTATAAAATAATACGCTCGTACGTGAAATTAAATGTTCGAATTCGTGATTTTCGTCAAAAATTTTGAAATTTCAAATCAGGAAGCGAGTTATCGATATTCTGTCCATTCATTAACTTTGGACAAGAGATCTGCATATAAATAGTTGAATCACGTTTACCTTCATATCTATCCAAACGTTCACCTATACTTCTCGCAAGAGAAGCAAATTAAGTGGAGAACACCTTACCTCAATTTAGGATGAGAAAAATTCGATGTAATATTTTTTTCTCCTTTTTCGACCAGTTTTATCCAATTTTTTAAACTCGTGTTAGTGAAATTGCTCAAGTTTTACCACCAACATCGCCACCATTTTTGAGCATTAATTTTTTTAACGCAGCAGTAAAACGAAATTTAACGACTATACAGCTTCGAGCCGGCGTTTTTTTTCCTCAAACATTTTAGCAAATTTTCTAAGGGTTAATTTAGTTGATTAAACGACGTCTGCCACAAATTTATTAACCTAATTTAACGATTCGACCGTTTTTTTTTTTCTTTCCCCCTTTCACTCAGTGAAGAGTACTTTAACTAACAGTGATTTTTCTCCTGTTCTTACCCTTCTGTGCTGGAAAAAAAAAAAAAAATGAAAAATTAAATTTTCATCAGATGGGAATACTTATTTTAGTTTGTCCTTAAGCCCCACGAAAGCTATTTGACGTTCGTAAATTTTCAATTTCTATTGATGCTGAAGAAAAATAATTATGTAGGCTCAGTTTGTGGCAATTTTGCTTTTTTACGTTTAATTTTCGTTCTTAATAGCGAACTGTAATTTCATTAAATTTAGTTTATAAAATTTATAAGTTTTATGCATATCTATGGTTTTATGATATTTTTGTGGCGTTTTGATTGGACGAGCCATCTGCAGTATAAAGTAAGCTTAATGAAAAGTAAATTAAATCACGAAGTGATTTTTGTTCCATCTTGAATTAGTTCGCGTTCAGGTTGGGTATATAAAATTCAAACATGCTGACAAGTTTTTTTTTTATATTTTCAAAATTGGTTCGTTTATTTGAATTTTTGCGAGTCTGGCTAGAAAACTATGAATTCCTCTAGCACTCGCACCAGTAGCATAACAAAGATGGGTCCGAGGGAGGCCACGAACTCCTTTAAAAATAATCTAAACCCTCCCTCTTATAAAATTTTGAAATAAATCGAAAATATTTTTGGGGGAAACTATTGGACCAAGAATATGTCCTATATGACTTGGTATGCGCTAAATTATCTCCAAAAAATTCTAAATTTGAATTTTTTTAGTTTAAATTTATCAAATAATTTATTTCGGCTTTCTTTCCTTGTACAAAATATTGAAAACTTCACTACCACCTGAATTGAAATAGTTTTTCTTTTCGTGAAAAACGCCGTAAAATGGATGTCAATTATGTCTGTAGATGATAAGTATCTACTTCGTCTTTAACTAATTTTACCTGCAATATGTATTCTATACAAATTTTATTGAAATCGTCATCCCTCGCCTCATCATCCTGGCTCTCATTAGTGCTAATTTTATAAAAGCGTGGTTTATATTTCTTCATTCCTACTTTTTCAACATTTTAATTGTCTGAAAAACAGTTTGCACTCTTATATCTACTCTCGGGGGCTTGAAAAATCGATAGAAATACTAGATGCTGTAGGTACTTGAGATAATTCAAACTGAGAAAATATGACATCGATAAATGTAAACTTCGTCTCTACCAAAATAGCCACTAATAACTTGATCGCATTCGCAGTCACAGTTTGCAAAAAATTCGAGCTAAAAACCGGCTAAAAAAAACCACGACCCGATTTTTGAAGAAAAAATTCTAACTTACCCTTAGTTCTATAAAGTTAATTAAAGACCAAAATATCGTTTTCTTTCGAGTCTATCTTTCATTCGAATACGTCGGATAGGTCTAACTAAATTGCAGGGATAAAAATGAAAAGAAAGAAAAAAAAAAAAAAAAGGAAAAACTGGAAACGATTTCGATTTAAGCTAGAAAAAGTAGGATTAAAAAAAAGACCGAATTATTTCAATACTGTAGCATTTTTTTAATTAAAAAAGCGTGTTACCGAAGCAATGGTAAATTTTTTTTCGTAGCCTAATTTTCATTTCAAACCATTGTCCGTTCGTACAAATGGCGGGAAAAAGCAGAATATTCCTAGTTTTCCGCTTCTTTCTTACTTTTTTTTTTTTATTAAATCGTTCACGTTTAGTGGAAAAAAAAAAAGAAAACAGGAGAGAAAAAAGTATTCTCTCAAACACTATAAGAGCGTTCTACTAATGGAGAAGGTCGAATTTCGAAGAAAAAAATTTGTAACATTTTCTATTGAGGGTAAAAATAAAATGAAAGGGAAAAAGTAGAAGATAAAAATGAACTGACAAGGAAGAAGGTTTACTGCTTCTTCATTGTTATAAAATTTTTCAAAAGTTACTGGCCACCGAAATAAAGATTCTTGGAGAAGTTTTATAGAAGCATAATAATATAAAAATTTGAACCTTTTTCAAGAGAAAATGAGAGTTCGTCTGCAGGTAGGTCAATCCATTTGAAATATAACTTCCCTCGGATTGTGTTTCTCGTTGAACATTGAATGGAGCTGGCAAGAATAAGGGGGAAACAATGTGATGACTTTTGAATGGTAGAATAGAATAAAAAGCATAAAAATTTGGGTCAGTAAAAAAGTATAACGTTGATGAGATATTACACCACAGGGAGGACCTCTTTTTTTTTTTCCTTATTTCGGGTAGTTGGTGGATTTTTTTCGCTTTATTTTCAAGGGATATGCCTATTTGGGTAAAATGCAGCGATTTTATTTTTTGTACAAATGATAATGTATAAAAAATGTTCACGTTTCTCTGGGGGGCAATGAATGAGTAATGGGTAAAGAAGATGGCAAAAAAGGCCTCCGAGATATTAGAGAAGAAAAACAATTCCACTCTTCTTGCTGAAGGGAATACTTTCAATTTCTAGTTCTTGAGTTTTTTCAAAGGAAAAAAATGGAACTTTGAAAATACTGCGCAATTTTCTATATTTTGTTTTGAAAAAGAACGAAAGTAGTTTCTAGCAGAGAAATAGCTGGCTATCAAAATTTTTTCGCTTCGTAATGAAATAATGCCAAACAATCGATTTTTGCAGAACTGTTAGGAAAGTGTAATTGTTGTATTGAAATAGTATCAATAACAACGATGGCGATCACTGATCATTTCGATTCTTCAGTGCTTTGCTGTGGCAGTTCAAAATACGCTAGTCTGACGATTTTTATCGCCTGTCTGGTAAAAATGAATTTATTTTATTCTTCAAGCTGAGTTTTGGCCCGTTCGACTGTTTCGCACTCATAAAATGATATTACAGGCGTTAGGAACATGGGGCACGAATCAGTACGTTGGAATTAACGTGCGAGAATTGCTTTTGCTCAAACAAATGCGAGAAAAAATGTCAAAAACCTCTACGAAGACCGCCCGAGAAGCTGTTTTACCGAGACAGCAAGAAGCTTTTTTACCAAAGTTCCAAGAAGTGCCTTTTCCGGAACCGCAGAAAGCCCTTCTACCAAAGTTCCAAGAAGTTCTTCCGCCAGAACCGCAGAAAGTTGTTCTGCCAAAGCTCCAAGAAGTTCTTCAGCCAGAACCGCAAGAAACCCTACCGAAGCTCCAAGAAAATCATCAGCCGGAACCACAAGAGGTCTCTCTGCCAGTACAGCAAGAAGTTCCTCTGCCGCTACAAGAGCTTCATCTGCCGGAGCTGCAAGAAGGTTCTCTATCAAAGCCTCAAGAAGTTGCTCTGTCAAAACAGCCAGAAGGTTTGCCGAAGCTCGAAGTTCCTCTGCTGGAACCACAAGAGGTCCCACTGCCGGTACCCCATGAAGTCCCTCTACCGGTACCGCAAGAGCTTCATTTGCCGCAGCTGCAAAAATCTCTATCAAAGTCTCAAGAAGTTCCTCTGCCGGAACCGCAAAACGCTTCTCAGCCGAAGCTGCCAGAATCTCCTCTAGTCCGATTATCGAAGCGAAATGTTCAACCGGTTGCCCATGGCAGTGTCGATCTAGAACCGACTATCGATCTAAACTGCACAGGTCCTTGTGCTAGAAGTTTCGACGAAACTATGGAAAAGTTGGTAGGTGAAGACGGCGAGCAGCACCACGACGCGGATATGAAAGACATAAACATTTTTTTGCAAACGGTATTCCAAAATCTGTCGAACGAGAAGCAAGAATTTCGAAAGCTGTCGTCCGAAATACCAGAATTTCAGAATTTGTCGAGCGCAAACGCAGAATCCACAAAGCAGCCAAATAAAAAATTCGAACTACGGCTGATGGTTCCGGATACGGCGAATGGAACAGCGACCAACGCGAATAAATCAGCAGCGATCCAAGAAAGTGACGAAGTTGCCTATGGTAATTATTTTCATGAAGAATTCAAAGAACGTATCGTACCTCGAACTTCAGAAGAACTGAATAAGTATAATATTCGCTTAAATTCGGACGAATTTGACGCGTAGAAATATTTTGTTTTTAAGATAATTTACAGAAAAAAGCTCAAGGATCGTTGGCAGCGAGTGCAGTTTTTTCAGTTATATTTGTGGCATCGATTTACGGACTGACTGGCATAGCTACGGTAAGAAAATGGGTTCGTTTTTCGATTCGTCTAGTTCGTAGTAGCAGTAATAAAAAATTAAGAACCGGATTCCAAAATGCCCTTATAGTGCAGAAAAAAAGAATTTCAACTTTTGAGATAATGCTGCTATCTGGTGGCCAGAGAGGTCCGTTACATATAACTTTTTTAAAATGCAGTTTTTGTATCTATACATATAATTTCGTCTTTAACCAAAGACAATATTCTAGCTGTTTTCAAAATGTGCTAAGTGAATCATATTCCTCAGTACTCATATCTGCGCTAAAATGTGCTTAGTTCACGTTTCTGTTCCCAAGTGAGCTAAGTGCGTAAGCTCAGATTCCGAAGTGTGCTAAGTAATCAACTTTTTTTCCCAAATTCAACTTTTTTCCACAAAGCACGGAGATTGGGAAAAAAAAAATGTTTTGCCATACTGTGAGGGATTGGTGAATTTGAAAAACTGCATTGGAACCAACCTCTTAAGACTCACTGGTTAGAAGCTGTACGTTTCTGTATTTTTTTTATATTTTTTTTTTGCACTTTGCGCACTTTTGAACTGGGCTCGTCATGGTCCTCTTCTCGTAGCAGCGTGTTGAAAATTTTATCAAGTTTCCTCAGAAGTCCAAGACTAAAAAAATACTAGTTTGTAGCTCTCCTATAGAAGTATAATCTATAAATATTGCAGTAGAATCTATGCGGTATGGAACTCGTCGAAAAAAAAAATTAAAAGCACTTAATTCCTCAATAAAACTTTGTATTGTTAGTCGTTTTAGCATGCACTAAATAAGACGTATTCCTATATGGTGTGTGTCAAAACGACTCACTCTGTGTAATAAACTATAGACTGCGCAGGAGAAAAAAAAAATTGGATTCTTAGTCTTTGAAAACAGTAAACTGAAGTGCGGATGAAGATAGAAGCGTTTAACTCAAAACTTTTTTTAATTAACATATTATTTTATGTCATACGTGGGGTGCCAAATATATACCTCGTATGTGATAAAATTAAAATAAAAAACTGTGTGTTCAGGCTCCATCGGATTTGTCTTGAGCAGAAAAATTCAACGAACCCGAACGCATTATTTAAAAAATTTTTAACACCGGAGGTATTTTGCAGGCCACCGACGATATGTATCCAAGATATTATGGTCTGCAAGGTTTTCATGAAATCCGAAGCGGGGCAGTTTCGCCCCTTTTATTCCATAATACTCTTTAATGGAGAAAATTGAAAAATTTTCATTCGTACAAAAGATATTTACGTATCGTTTTGTAGGAGGTCAAAGAATTATTAATTGCACCCATCCTGATGTTTGTCCTCGCTGCTGTCGGATGTGTTGGACTCGTATTCGTTGACATGGGCGTAGTGGATACGAGTGGACTGTTTGCTGGAGTGGTCTACTTGATGTATGTGCTGGGAGCTGTTGTTAAGCTCGTAGTCGCAGGTAAAGGGAAAATTCTGTTTTTCCCGACCGCACGATGAGGTCTGAACGGATTTACGAAATCGTCAATTCCCTGATTTCAGCGATTTTTCTGTATTTCTTTTTCGTGGTGTTCGACTATTACAAAGAACTGCGAGATGGCCCGTCTGCACCGCAGACGCCTAAGCAATCTACTCCGCCAAGGCCCCTTCAAACGCCGCCGAGACCACCTCAAACATCACCGAGGTCAGCTCAGAAATCACCGAGACCATCCTCACCGTCTCCGATTAAACAATAAAAAGGTCGGAATTTGGTGAATAAAATCTGTGTGATCACGAAGAGTATCTACTTGTTTTTTCATCTTTGAAGTAAATGGATTATGGACTCCTTCGTCATTTTTTTGCTCATTCCGTTAAAGTCAAGTGGAATTGTTTTTAAATCAGATCCGAAGCTATTTGTGTTGTTCAATTAATGATTTAAAAATGAAGAATGTTGACTCTTATTAAAATTAAATAGCTCAACGCGACAACCAGCCAACTGCTGTTTTAAAAATTTACGAAAAAACACAAGAATCTGGAAAACTTGGGGAAAACAGTTCACAGAAAGCTGAAAATTGGATGAGAGGATGTCCATTTGGTACCAAACACTTGTCTAAAATAAATCAAGATATTTGTACCTATTCACATTTGAAAATAAATAAGCTTTTGAAAATTGAAAACTTGAGTGCTGGTTGTCTCGATTTGACATCTCTATTTTCAAATGTTCGAAACGGTGGTTCAAAATATTTGGAATGAGTTACTTTTGTATAAAAATTAATTGATTTGATATAATATTATGCTTACATGTAACAATATTTAAAAAAAAGTCATTTTCAAAATGAAAATGACATTTTTACACGTGACTGGTTGTTGGCTTGACATGCTTGAACTTAGCTGGTTTTTGCTATAATTTGCAAAAAAAAAAAAAAACTTAGGAATTACTTTTTTTTGTTTTCACAAGGATATACGTGTTTTCATATTTAGAACAATAATCCACGAAAAAGTCAATTTTTAAAAATATGTCCGTTGACTGGTTGTTGCGTTGGGCTATTCAATTGTGTGTTCAAATTTATAGTTACTGTCTTTTTGTGTGAGTCTTGCTTTCAGTTCCATCCTCGCATAGTCTTGTAAACGTTATGAAATTTTATGAATCTGCTTTCGTCCCCAAAAGAGGTGCTTGAAATAAAATGAACTAATAATAAAAATACTAATAAATCCCCCTCTAAGCCCCAGTACATATTACCTGTCATCTATTTTACGTTAAAAAGCTGAGAGCAGGTGCAGTATCCAATAAAGCAGTATATTGCATCTGCGGTGTGTATCTACCAAGTTTTTAATCAATTTTTATGCGAAAATGTCCACGTTTCAAAACTTGAATGATTTAATACGCAGCGAGAATCTACTTCCAATATTCCTTCCACATAGCTAGCACCAATTTGGTAGACCTAGCTTACAAGCAATATCCACTCTGGGGTGCCGCAAAAAGCATGCAGTATATTGCTTCTATAGCGAGATGACGCCCGAATCGAAGTGTTGGAAATTAAATTGGGATTAATATTCCAAGATAGGAATTCAACTAAACGGTATCGTTGTCGGGGGCCGGAGTTGTGGTCGATGGTATTCGGATTCGACGATATTTATTGCGTGTATAAATGGCAAATGCGCGCATATTTGGTCGCATCATTATGCTGCGGACACGCGATGCAGGGATGAGGGTCGTGTAAAAATATCGAAACCTATCAAGGAGGCAGCTGAGGAAGGTAAAAGGGAAGGTCATTCAAATTGAGGTACCTATATCGCCCGCAGAATATTAAACACAATGTTAATGATTCGAGTCACCTTTCACATAACCCCCCTCGCCCCACCCCCCCGGGTCGGCCAAAAGAAAAGACGTTTGATTTGTAATTACCAGTTTCCAGTGTGCAGCTGGAGAAGATACGGATCCTGCCAGTAGCAGCAACCCCCCCCCCGCCCCGCCCCGCCCCATTTCCTTATACAGTCGAACGTAATTTGGACGTCGTTCAATTTCCCGTGTAATTTTCCAGGAAATGAAAACGGTCGCCTGGGTATCTTAAATTAAGCGATTCCCAAAGGGGGCGAGATTGCTCCCCTTTTTGCGGGTGTTGGGTAGGCGCTAGAAGGAATCTCGTCGAGTTCGATATTCGACACGTTTGAAAATGGAATGGAAGAATCAAAACGTTGAATCGACGTCGATCTGTTAAACGAAGATAAATCTCGTCAATCGAGCATCTGAAATGTCTTCTAATTTTACGAAAGCCTGGGACGCGTATGGCTGATGGCTGCGGTCCTTGCCGGCGCTTATCTCGCTCGAACCCACATAATTACCCAAATTATCTTTAAATTGGAATTCGCAAATGGAAATTGTGTGCAACGTGTTATCGCCAGACAGCGTACACGAAATCGCTTTCCGTTTTAATTTCGTACCTGTACACGAAAATCGGAAAATCGACTCGAACGATTCGAATTCCATGTTCGTGTAGAGATTGAGATATCTGACTTTGACCAGCAAGGTTTTGTTTTCAAGCGTCCTGTTTCTACGCAGTTCGTATCGCTGCCCTTCGCGTAAAATATGTAGATATAGATGTGTGTAGAATGTTAAGAGAACCATGCAAGCTGGAAAATATCCAAGTGTGGTATAATGAAATCTGTCAAACATAAACAACTACACGAGTAAGCCTTTTTTTGTGTATGAAAACATCGAAGCTAAGCTCTTATGATTTCATTTAAATAAACCAATTCGCCATTTTCTTATATTCAACGAACTCCGTACGATTCCTTATATTTTCAACTAATTGAAAGAAAAAAAAATCCTTGAAACTCAAATACTTATTGAGAGTTCCAGTGCATTGTCGGTTCAAAATAAAATTTAAAACCTCTTGTCTGGAATGAAAATCTAAACAATTCGTTTCACTATTGAATAGAGGAGTATAATAACAAAAGAGGGAAGAAAGATGATAAAACGTGTCTATACACAAACATTTTCTTTTTTCTTCATCATGAACATAATTATACAACTTAACATTCTTTCAATATAAGTATGTAATCAGAGAAAAAGGTAGTACTTACTTATATCAATTACTACATAGTATATACTTATTAGTAACTTTTCTCGCCAAAGTTATCGTATGATGACGTCATCATAATTATAAGCTTCATGAGACTTTTGTCCTCGTGTGTTCAATATTCTTACAAATTGAGCTCACAAATTGAGCTACAGAATGGGCTTAGAAATTAAGCTCACAAATTGAGTCTATAAATTGAGCTTACAAATTGAATTTAGTATTTCATGTGAAACATGAAAAGTTGTATGCTCCAAGTTTGATTTGAAAATGTTTTTTCTCAAGAAAAGTAAATGAACCTTTTTTACATAAGTTAGGTAGGTACAATTACAATTGATGTGAAAGAGAATTTATCCTTCTCCTTCACGACTCTTCGTGAAGGCCACAGCTACTCGTATTTTTTACTATTAGATAATATTTATTATCATTTTTTATATTAAATTTTACCACCGCTGTACTTTTTTATCATAAAAAATGGAACGTATGAAACTCGTCCATTATTTTTTAGAATTAAATTTTTTAAATACCTATCCCACTAGATGAGAGAGTTATCGTAAGACTGCTAAAACTGTACCAGTCCTCCGAGTTGAAACAACATAAGTACCAAACTATAATCGTCTCGGTCGTTATAAAATGTATTATTAATGTCCCAAATCTAAACGGATGACGCTTCTTAATCACATTCACTCACAAATCGTATCCCATACGCCATCTCGTATGCCAATTACGAACCCTGTAAACTGGGTATCTGCATTATAATTTTGTGTAAATTAGTTTTGCAACCGCCAAAGTGTAATGCTATCGACTGACGCAGGAGTACTTTTACCGGAAGGATGTAAAGTAGGATAAGCAGAAGACGGCAGTCGGAGGGGGTACTCGAATATTACGTTCACGATGGCAATCGCATTTCCAGCCAAGTTCGAAATCAACATAAATAAGACCGCGAAGGCATCACACATGCTAACGGAATCCACCCCCTTCAACCCTTTCTCGTCCACCCACTCATATGCATGCCCGTTACCCCTCTTGCCGCTTATACGACGACCGAAAGGGACACGAAGACTCGGTTTCCAAAAGGAGACGCTGCAAAAGCTATAATATAACGCTAATATTAATGAGATTCGCCTCATTACCATAAACGTAAAGCATTTTGTGTAAACTAACCGTCAGTGGTTCGTAAATTATCGGGTCGTGTCGCGCGCTCACTTTTTACCTTGGTCGAGTGCAAGTTGCAAATGCAATTAATTTGCAGCTCACGTCCAGATGCTTTTCCGTGACATGAACTTAATATCCATCTATCCAGTTAGTTGAACTTTATACCTGTTTCCCTCCGTTCAACCGTGCAAGTCGTTTCAAAATTAGCTCCATGTCGCTAGTTCCCCACCTATTGAATTTTGAAATTTTGACACATGTATTCGTTTATGCTACGTTTGTGCTGGTTTGTGCTGGAATTTTCATCGTTTGTGCTGCTTTCCCTTCAGAGATATTTGAGAAAAACATTTTCAAGGTCAGTGGGGAACTAGCGACATGCTCTTTCCCACCAAAGAGATATTGGAAATCCGAATGAGCCATTTGTTTGTGCTACGTTTGGGCTGGTTTGTGCTGCCATTTATTTCATTTGTGCTGCTCGCCTCTCCCCTCCACAACCAAAACAAATGTTCATACCCTTGAATGTATGAAATTTTCAAACTGGTCAGAAAGGTTCAAAACTAGTACCATTTGTTTGTGCTACGTTTATGCTGGATTGTGCTGACCTTTTTTTGGTTGGTGCTGTCACCCCCTCACCTCTAGTGAGTGTTTAGGTGCTAAGAGGTTAGCTTATATAGAAGCAAAATTTGAAAATTTTTCAAACACTTATACACTCACTATAGGGGAGGGGTTTGCAGCACAAACCAAAAAAAGTCAGCACAAACGTAGCACAAAGGATTGGTACCATTTTTAGCCATCACCAGTGATTTTCAAATTTTACTTATTTATAGGCTAAATTTGAACACTTATACCCTGACTGGGGGGAGGGGGTGACAGCACAAACCAAAAAAAGGTCAGCCCAATCCAGCACAAACGTAGCACAAACAAATGGTACTAGTTTTGAACCTTTCTGACCAGCTTGAAAATTTCATACATTCAAGGGTATGAGTATTTGTTTTGGTTGTGGAGGGGAGAGGGAAGCAGCACAAACGAAATAAATGGCAGCACAAACGTAGCACAAACAAATGGCTTATTCAAATTTTTGAAATTTCAAGTTTCAAAAATATGACCCAAATTTCAGAGTTTGGTGACTGGTTATTGACCTCTACATTCTTCCCTATTTTCAAACCTCCCATAGAACTGAGTTCACGTGATTTTTTTATATTCTGGCAGCACAAACGCAGCACAAACAAATTGTACTAGTTTTGAACCTTTCTGGCCTGTTTGAAAATTTCATACATTCAAGGGTATGAGCATTTGTTTTGGTTGTGGAGGGGAGAGGGGAGCAGCACAAACGAAATAAATGGCAGCACAAACAAATGGCTCATTCGGATTTCCAATATCTCTTTGGTAGGGAAGAGCATGTCGCTAGTTCCCCACTGACCTTGAAAATGTTATTCTCAAATATCTCTGAAGGGAAAGCAGCATAAGCGATGAAAATTCCAGCACAAACGTAGCACAAACGAATACATGTGTCAAAATTTCAAATTGCAGTAGATGGGGAACCAGCGACATGGAGCTTTCAAAGTTTGACATTACAGATTTTAAGCGAAATTTCTCGAACTAGTCAATAATCAGTTGTGAAGAACGAGCGAAAACTAGCTAATTGAATTTGATTGGCCAGTTGTATGCAAATCGTAACTTTATATAATATTATAAAACAATTAGTAACACTTCCAAAAATTAAGACGAATAAATTAATTTTGATGTTTTTTTTTTTTTTTTTTTTTTTCGTATTAGTTCCATAAAAGTTATTGAGGCCCAGAAAATAATGTTATCGATGCTTTTAGTTTTTTATAATTGAGAAAAAAAACGAACTGTCTTAAAGAATATGGCTACCTTTTGTGAAAAAAATATTTCGACTCTCGAATCATGTATTATACCTATTTTTTATTCAAAATAATGAAAATTACTACCTAGACTCGAAGAAATGAATAGTAATTTTCGCCATTTTTTGAGCTAGAATTTATTTTATTCTTTCCACCAATTTGTTTGACTTTTTTGTGTGTAACCTACATAATCATACTACGTAATAAAATTTTTGAAATTAATTTTATTTTAATAAGTGGTCATGTGCTATAGTTACTCGATAGTAAAACAAGAAGATTATCAAAAAATGAATGAATTTCACTTTTTTTTATGTGAATTTTTCGAAGGTGATTTTTCCTTTTCCAATTTTTTTGCGTGGAAAACAAAAATATACGAATTTATGTGGTGCGAGTAATACGTTTAGGTGTGGAAAATGTAAGTTACGATAAGGCAATCGGTGAGAACGGGTTCTTTCCATTATTATAGGTAGGTACAATATAATAAAAAATGACGGCTGTTTCGGAATAGCGAATAAATTTATCGCCGTGAAATTTAAATTCGATGGAAAAAGGGAGGGGCGCGGGTGGAAGAAGGAAAGAAATGTGGGACGAGAATACAAAGGGAAAAAAAAAGACGTAAATAAATGATTTTTGGAGGCGATGAAAAATAAATTTCAGTTTTTTTTCTCTTCTTATTTCGGGAAAGATGAAGGAAAAAAACGGGAACTCGACGGGGAAAAAAAAAATCACGCAAGAAAATATTATAATCTAAGAAAAAGAAAGAAATTAAGATGGCGGAAGAGAAAGTTGAAAAGAATGATATACTTGCCGTCGTATTTCAGATATAGCCCAAATAATTTCTATATGGGTACGGGAGGGGGGGGGGGAGGAGGAGGAGGAGGATGAAACCAAATATGCGAGAAAGATGAAAGACGTGATCAAAATGAATGAGTTCTCATGATTCTTTCGATTTGGGGGCAAATTCGTTGTAAATATAAACGATTTTTTATGCAACGCGTATAATGATGCTGTATGTGTGCAGCTTGGTTGCTCTTTTTTTCTTTTTTTCTTTTTTTCTGCTAAATTGTTCATAAATTATAGTATATTCTGTGGTATTTTCGCATGAATATCGAGTTTAGTGTATTAGAATACAGAAATTTATGGTTTGGCTTACACAATTTCAATATTTTATACTTATAGCTCTCGACGAGTATGAAGAGCCGGGTTTTGAGATTTTTTATAAATGCAAATTTTGAGGGGGTTAGTTTTATTTGGTAGCAAGTACTATAGAAAATATTTGGGCCTTGGAAGTCTATGATTATGTTGAAAAAATTTCTACCGAAACGAGGTAGCCAAAACTAAGTTTTTACCTCTTGTTTGATAATTGTGTTGCCTAGAATCAGTTATTATTACTTTATTGTATCTACATTAGTTTTGAAATTTCAAGTATATGTTGAAAAATCTGCCAAAAACCTGGGTATTACTTGTCCGTAGGGGAGGGTATAATGTACAAAGTGGGGGGAAAAAAAAATCGAATGAGCGAAGTTGACTGATTGATTTTTTCTATCTGTCAATGACTAAAATTATGGTTAGACTGAAACAACATTTTGTAGATTATGGCCAAAAATTTCAAATTTAGAAGCATTCACTGAAAGAAAACTGCATATTAAATTTTAATATCGGCGTACTAACTTATAATTATAAATAAATAATTAATATAAATGTGTTAAAAATTAGAAAAAAATATTAAAAATTAACACAAAATGTTGAAAGTTAGTGAAAGTACGTTACAAATTATAGCGTGCCGCATGCTAAAATTTAATACATTTTGTACAAATTTTTCACTTGAATTGTCTGAAAGTTAGTATGCAGCATACCAATTCTTGATACTTTTTGTCTGAATGTAATCTGCCTGCAAATTTTCTTATTTTTTCTTGGTGAATTTTTTTAGCTGAGCGCACACTTGAAAGTTCAGTTCGATGAGTACATGAAAAGTTCAGACGAGGAATCAGACTTACACCCGAACATTTACTCTTTTCGATGCACATTCTGGAAAATTTCTGGAATTTACGTCTTACGATTTAAAAATAAAATTGTTGGAAATTCGAGGTATAAAACTATAAAGGACACGAAGGCAATTCCCGAATGTAAACTTACTAGTATGAAGAAGCTATTTTACAGTCAAGATATTATGCAAAATAATTTTGTCATCACAGCCAATGAAACGAGTACCTCGTCGTCCATATCCTTAGACATTATTTTACCTTTGCCATCTATAATGAAATTTTTTTTCTCGAAAACACGCATCACCAACCCTTTCACTCTAATTTTGAACTGACTACAACCCCTTTTAGCAGACTTTGGTAGCCTTCGTTCCTACGGAAGGGGTCGGATTAGACAGGCGCGATCACTTTGCGGAAAAGGTTCATCATTTATATTCGATAATCCTTTGTCAGCTGCATTCACAGGCAAATATCCGCGAAGCAAAATAGGCTGTACAAAACACCCTGCAACTTTGTTATTTTACAATACACTCATATTGCTATTGTTTTTTTTTCTCTCTTCCTTTTCGACCCTACTTTGCAGCTACCTTTACACGTCCCTCATCCTTCCCGCTCCATATTTTATAACTCCCTCGACTTAGTTTCGGATTATTTTCCAACGAGTATATCAATTTGCGAATACACAACACCCTCGATATTATATTAATCATTATCGCCGAATTAAAACGATTAGTTTGTGTTTTTGGACCATGTTCGTTGCGGTTCGACAATTAAATATAATCGCTACTGATGTAATGCTGTCAAAAAAAAAAAGCAATCTTCCCCAAAAATTCGTTTATCCTATAGTCGAAATGAACCGTGCCTCTTCATTAGACAATTCTGATACTTCATTACTTTGCGTGTTTATTGATATAAATGTGTTTTCAACTAGGTTACTTTAGTTGGGTGAATGCTTTGGTGTAAAATCTGTAAAATGAAATCTGTGGAATGTTAACATTGAAAAGTGTAGGTATATTTCAATAAAAACAGAAAAATTTTAATTCAAATTTGAAATCAGCGTTGCCAACCGAAATCGTTGAAAATTTCTGCGATAAGTATATGAACTAAAGAAAATCCACGCAGATACAAAAAATTATTGCAAGAATTTTTTGGCTGGAAATGTGAATTTTCACCTCCCAGTTGTGGGCTCAACAGCATTGCCAACCCAAATTGTTGAAAATCCGTACTTCGAACCAAAAAAAATTCCTGGAGGTTGAAAAAAAAATCGTTAAAACTGGATTTTTCATTAAAAGTTTGGATTTCAGTCACTAAGGAAAAAAAAAAATTAATTGTATATGTACGAGTGTATTATAAAAAAATTTCATCAATTTTTCTTGAGTAAAAACATTTTCAAATCAAAATTGAAGCATACAACTTTTCATGTTTTACATAAAATACTGAATTCAATTTGTAAGCTGAATTTGTTGGCTCAATTTTCTAAGCTCAATTGGGGAGCAAGAAAAGCTTCCTCCGGGCAGACGTCATCATACACGTAATAATGCGATAACATTGGACACGCCAGGAAACGCTCAAAATTGACTAAATATCTCATTAAACCTATGTATGATGACGTCATCAAACTTACCTGTGCTTGATGACGTCATCATACGATAACATTGGACATAGGCGAACACACAAAATTTCGACTAAACGTTTAGTAAAAAGACGTCATCTTTAAAACCCTGCCAAAAAAAAAGGCAACGGTTTGTAGAATTTGAATTTAAAAAATTTAAAACACAAAAATAAAATACCTCATAAAATTATCTCTTATTTTGAACAACAATTATAAAATCGAGAGAAAATCCTGAAAATCCTCAAAAAAATACCCTTAAACTTCGAAAAATTCCTAAAACTCTAAAAAATCCTTGAAATCTCTGAAATTCCAAAAAATCTTTGGTGTCATGGATTAATCCCTGCAGTCGGCATCCGTGATTCAAATATACAGTATATATGTAGCTAGTGCAGAATCCCATTTACCAGTGAGAGGATTTAGTTCCAAGTAGAATTATTTATGTGGACGAGTACCTATCTGAAATATTCATCCTATTGACATGAAATATAAATGTAAACATAATTTATTGTACATATAATTATATGAAATCAGTAAATTTCCTTTGACTTTGACGTACACCCATACATCATAAAAATAAATATACGTATAAATAATGGATGACTCATCAAAATTAAACAATAAACTGAATAATATACGATATGTAAGAATATGTGAACACATTCTTAAATAGCCACAGTTTCTGTCTGTATTGAAGCACTCACTGATATAGTGAGTTGCAGAGTTCTCTCATATATATACCAGATTTAGATTTTATTCATCTGTTGATTGATTTTAAGAGTAGAAAGATGATAGATGTGTTTGCGTGATTCTTCATTATTTTCTAAGAATCTTACAGATATTATTTTAATATTATACCTAGCGTTCTCTATTTGCCCATCTCTTTGAAAATGTATGTATAATAGCTTGTGCTTGCTTCTAAAAACTTGACATTTTTTCACTAATTGTACTTTCGCCCTGTATTTGAACTTGAATTAACACCATTACTAGAGTTAATTAGAGGAGAATTCGAGTTATCCGAGCTGCGTTTTTATCTAAATCGTTTTCGCTGGAATAAAAACGGTATCATCAGCCGATTAAAGAACTCTTCACAATCGAATTTGAAATTGAAATGGATTCTTTACGAATTTACCTACTTTCATCCGCACGGCTCAAGCATTCCAACCATTTTCGCAAGTTTTCTCCTTTGAATGCTTTTGCGTTTTACGTATACCCTCATTTTCCTTCTTTTTTAAAATAAATTAGAATTTAAACGACGTTATGAATTCAGCAGCTTCCTTTTTTTTTTTTAATGACGAGGGAAGAAAGAAAGAGAAAAAAAAGAGAAAACAGCTATAGAAGAAAAACGATTTTGACGACGCTGTCGTGAATCAGTGACAAGTAGGGGTGTTTTTTCTCCACTTTTTTTTTTTTTTTCGAGAGATTGTATCTCGTTATTATGCGCATTGAAAGCTTTGACAAATTAGGCTAAAAGCTGCATAAAGTCTTTTTATTCGTCTCAAATTAATTTGTTTTTGTTTTTCCCACTTGGTTCGGTTTAAAAAATTTTTCTTATTATGAAAACTCACGAACAAACTATATACTTGAATAATACTTCAGTGTGGCTCGATGGTTAAAAAGAGGGTTGTTGGGCGGGGGTTGATTATATTTAAAAGTGTATTACGTCAAATGAAAGAGGGTATTCATTTTTTGCATTCGTTCGTATGGTGTGCCAGCAACTACGTATATTTGTATTACTTATAATATTGTAATGATGTGTAATTAAGTTATACTATAATAATTATATGAACAATTCAATTCTCATTCAAAAAGACTGGATTCACCTATTCATTATGTTCAAATTCGTCGCATCTCATGTCGGTATTTGAAAATCTCAGCAAAGGTTTTTTGTGGGTTGGAAAATAGCTTTTTGTAATGTTCATGATTAGAGACCGAATTCCTCGGCATAGAAAAGTGAAAAAATTGGCATTGAAAACTTCATTTTCGGCATTATTCGGCAGTAACCTACAAAAACCCCTCAAAATAAAAAAAAAAGTAAAAAAGTAATGAAATTCTATTTCAGAGATAAAAAAAATACATTTTTATAAAAATTTATCAGTATGCAGGATGAATTGTGCAGTTATGTATGAGAGTGAGAGCTGTCGATATCAGTCGCTAACTTCCTTGCTTGCATGATTAGGCTTGTGATTTTTCACTATCAATGATTTTATGCGTGATGCAATGGTGAAAATTAGCAAAATCTGCCATTTTTAGCATTTTCCCCATTTTCGGCATTTTTCTCATTTTTGGCATTTCTTGGCAAAATAAAAATTTTTTCCTGGGTTCTATTCCCCCCGATTTGTGCTCATATGTAAAAATTACCCTCCCGCCTCTTCAGGAACAAGTGACAAATGCCGAGGAATGCGGTCTCTATTCATGATACTCTGGAAGTATATTCAAAATTGTGTGAGCGTCTACGGGAGAGTCTTGTAATATTCGTGAAGTTTAAGCTACCAAAAATTATTTATAAATCAAGCCAATTTTCTTACATTGAAAAACCTCTCCATTATATGTATTGCCATGTTGGAAGTTTGTTACTTGTCTTTCATATTTCTTTCAAAATTATATTTCTGCCTTTTAAATCACTTCGGAAAAGAATTCCTCATATGGAGCTCTGTTGAATTTCTCAAGTTATCAGAGAATGATACATTTTCTATGAAATTGCTGCAAAGCCCCAAAAATTCTGTGAATAACAATTAAAAAAGCTACAAATATATTATGTATCTATTCTTTTTTTTTTTTCTTTTTTCTTTTTATTAATTACCCTCCAAATCGACCGCGACTTAATAGATTTTACCAATATTTACATTTGAATAGGAAAACTGGAACAACGTCATGAATTGTTGTATAATTTACTACAAATATTTTAACATTTTTGTAGTGTTTTATCTTGAATTGTCTCAGTTTGGCTATTTAAACTGTTAAAATTACTACCCTGCAAATTGTTTTCAGTGTTCTGAAACTCGATAAAAGTTTAATAAAATCAATCAGTGATTTACCTGAATTACTCATTTTAATTTGTTTTATCATAATTGCACTATCTTGTTAATTTTCAGTTTTATTTATTTTTTTTTTCAGACACTCCATCCTTCGGCATTAGTCGAGTACCTGGATTCGGATTCCCAATTACTGAAGGTATATCCGTGTCGCTAAAATGTGATGTCGATTCTAATCCACCTGCTAGTCCAATTTGGCAGAAAGGTGAGTGGAATTTATTGATTTTCAAGTAAACGTTCATTTGACCAGCAATTATCAAGCAAATCGTATGTACAGCTTGTCTAGATCTGGTTTCCTAAATTTAACTTTGCTATAGCCTCGAAATAGACCCAAGTAATATAGATTTTCCCATCGCAGTAATCATCGAGATAAGTTTCTTCCTGAAAAATCGCATTTTAATTCACTTCCAACGAAATTAGGACAACCAGATGAAAATATCCAGCCTAATAGCTCGGATTTTCTACATTTTTCCCATAAACATTTCTGTTAGTTATCTGGTTCTTCCATTTTATTCTACTTTGTTTTCTGCGGAAGCTCCAAATACCTTTCGACGAGCGTCGTAAAAAATTTAAAGAAAATAAAGGGCTTGGAAAAAAGTAGAAAAAGGTATGTAGGGCTATGCGTATGTCGAATTCTCTTCCAGCTTTGGCAAAAAGTTATTCGTTCGACTGTACAAATGATAGCTTCTGCCGAATCGTTTAGTAGTCAGAAAGAAAGTTTCCTGTTCTCTTTCTCCATCCTTTTTACTTTTGTGTCTTGCGTTTTTTTTTCCCTTCTATTCGAAACTCACTGGTGCGTTTATTTTTCATGGAAAATTCATACACATAGATTGCAACTGTATAGCCTAGTATGCTCAGCCATTACTCGTTCCTTTATTCGTCTTTTTCACTCAGTTTTAGACCTTTTTTCTCTCTCTCTTTTTCTCTCTCATTCTCTCTCTCTCTGTTTCCATACCCAACGTCTTTAAGCAATAAATTGTTCAAAATGTTGTTGTCTAAGTAACTTAAATCCCGAAAAACTAAAAGCCGGATTAAAGTAAAATAACAGCAGCTGATTTTTTTTTTTTAACCGAAAGATGTAAAAAAAAAAGTACAAAAACAAAAGAAGTGTGCGTGAATGGAAGTGAGATGGAAAGAAAAAAGTAGAAATACGTGTCTGGTATTACTGAGAAGATATGACGTTTTTATAAGCTGGAAACTGTTTAAAAATTCCAATAAGGGAAGATAAGTTTGAAGTTGTTTTTTTTTTCTTTTTTTTTTTTTAAATGAAGGAACGACGACGTGAACGAAATAAAAATTAGCATCTATAGGAAACATAACTTGGTAATTTTGCAGCAAGGTCTTTTTGTTCTAAATTAAAAACTTAAATATAAGCCGCTTATGTGGATCATGTTCCTTAGAATTTGTGGAGCTATAAACATGAAATAGTAGATTGACCAAAATTTTGTTCTAAAAATCAAGCTGATACGTTTAAATTATGTTGTAGAATCATACTCGAATAATGTATCCAAGACGATTTCTGTTGCATGCCAAAATATAGTCAAATTCAGGATATGCAAATTACGATCGTATTTCCCATTACGTTTCCTTAGTTGGAAATTATTATGAGTTACCAACCGAAATTTAGCTAGCTGGAGCAAAACAGATGGAGCAAAAAGAAAAAAAAAAAACACGAATAGAGAATTGTGGGCGAAGAATATCGTAAAGGCTACGCTAATTTTCGGATATTTCAGGTTACCGTCGACCAAAATTTTGTAATATTTTGGCAGAAAATCGTTCGTGCGGAATGGAAAGATATTGCAGAAAATGCAGCGGCAAAAGTTTTCCCATTAACATTTCCACTTAGTCGGCCATCTGAAACCGAGCCGCTCGTGTGCTCGTGCTAAAAGTATATTACTTACATCCTGCGCTCGCCTCTCCAAAGGCCTCTATACTTTGGCCTTTCTCTCAAATTCTTACGCGGCGGGTGCTAATTAAAGCAGCGTTTCAATGGCCATTATCTGAAGCACGTGTACTTTTTCCTATTTGTTTTTCTACGTCATTTTCTCCTCAAGCGGTAAAGTAGAGCAGAATGGGAGGTCGAGTTACCAAAAACATTGTTCTAATGGTCATTTAATGGCAGAGGGGGAGATATTCTCAGGCAGATAAAACTAATTTATCGACTTTATTCATCTGTATGATAAACGGTCTTTGAAGTTAACACAGTGAACTGTCCTCCATGTGTGACGAAATCTGACAAATCATCTCTGTCGGGCGAATGGAGTCAAAATCAATTTTCTTATATTTTTCCATGAAGTATTGAATGACGAATCCAATAGTCCGAGAAGCATCTCTTTAACTCGAAAATTGACGGTGAAAGGTAGAGGTTTTTGATATTGAAATATACCAAAAATTTGATTTTGAGAAAAAAGGCTTCCAAATTTCAGAGAATTTATAATTCGGAAAATTTAGCTTTTTATGTAAGTACAAAATTAGCATGTTTTCAAGTGAAAACCTGCTTTAAAAATTGTGGCAGCCTGATATTCGGTCACTTCATTCCTGAGACTGATGATCTAAAAATTCACTTTCATACGCTATATACCTGGGTGAGAAAAACAGAAGTTATTATTATTTTAAAAAATTATACATTCTACTTTATACCTTTCTGAGATAAGATGTAAACAATGATAGGTTGATGAGCAACTCTGTGGTTTCAAAATGTTCGTTGGATTATGCCCAACTAATTTCAATAAAAATTATTTTTAAAAAACAATAATTTTGTCTTCATAGCTTATTTTTGGTCATTTTTGAGAAATAACTATACTCTCACCCTAAAGAACATTTTCTCTTTCGTCGCATAATCATATTTTTAATGTGATCCATGAAATGGTGAACTACCTTAAGCGAGAAATATTAATAATTGCTTTTTACTCGTATAGAGGAAAGTTTAGTGAGCATTTCGCAAAAAAGATCTTCTCAATCGGTTTAAAATTGACCGAGATAAATGACTATTCGAATTTTTGAATTTAAAAACGCTATTTTTGAGAAAATCAAGAACGAAATTTGAATTAAGAGTATCATTTTAAAAAGTAGAATGTTTTTGTTCAAGAGCTGCTGAAGTGATTTAGTAACATATACAAATGTACAGCTATCTTGCAAAATTTTGACAAAATTAATTAGTCAGTTTTTGAATTACAATCTGCGAAATAATTACTATTATTTGTTACAAGGTATGTGAAATTTCATTAAAATATTGCGAGTGGAATGTACAAAAAGATACCAGGAAAACATGATTTTTTCATTTTTTGATCCGTCTATTATATTTTACTTATTTCTCAAAAAATTGTGGGCTGACTCCAAGGGTCTTTTGAAGTTTGGACTTGCACTTTTCACGGGTTTAATATAGGTTACTTACCGCTCCTTATTTTGGCTTCTCCTCCCTCCCCCATCCACCAAGTAGGAAGAATATCTGCCTTCATTTGACAAAAACTGAAAAAACTACCCTGGTACCTTTGCTAAATGAAAGCCAGCTTCTTTTTTTTTTTTTCAGTTTTTCTTCGCTCGCCTTCGCGTCTATCTTTATTCATCTGAAGTGCGAATAGTTGACACATTGGTGAGAGAAATACTTTTTTGACAGTTGTGGTTGAGGATTCATCATTTTGGTAGCGCGTTTGAGAATCTCAATGGAGGAATTTCTTTTATAATAATATATAAGGTCGCACCGGTGAGCCGAAGAAAAGCAAAGGCTGAGAAACAATGCAGCGAGCGAAACAGAAGCCCGCCAAAAAGCTGGCAAGCACACGCGAACGCAGCTACATAATTTTTTAAGGTTAGCCCTGGTGGATTCCGCATCTCAGAATAGGTGCCACATCGAATCCTTAAAAAAGTCGCCATTGTTCGTTTTTCGTTTATATAATGTGTATAACAAACAATGTAAAATGTTACGCAGCTTCATTGTTCCAGAATCCGAAAGTACGTCTACCTTTTACCAGGGGACCACTTTACATTTTTCATCCTTTTCATCCTCGCTGAATAAAACGATCCTCTTCTGGCGTACTTTTTCGACCCCCATCTCCTTCCACTGTTGAAAAAAACCACAACTTCATTTTCATTATTCTTTGCACCGTTTTCGGTTTCTTCGCATTTAGAGAAAGCCGGAGTACCTTAGCGCTTTTTTCCCCCCTTCATCCTTTTCATTCAACCCTTATTTTTTACGCCTTTCTCAACAACTTTAAGGATATTCCACTTGGCTTTTACGTATTTTCTTCTTCTTTCGAGAGTAAATAATTGGAGATTTAAATAAACGCTCTCGTTTTGACTCTGATTTCAACAGTGCTGCTTATACAGGGTGCTCTGAAAAAATTGCTATTGTAATTAAATGTTGTTGAAATATTCGGTGGTTTGTTGTTGGTTTACCACAATAGTTCTTAGATACTGTGGGATAATGTTCACTAGAAAATGCCTCGTTCAGTTTCTGCTCTTATAATCTTCTTGAAATCATGCTTGAGACATAGTATTCAGTCCCTGCAATTTTTCACGACACTAGGTATACTTTACATTTGACAAAATTCACTAATTACCTCGCCCATACCTTCTGTTACTCAAAATATTGTTACCGACTTGAGTCCATAAACAATGAATTCAAGAAATTAACCTTAGAACTTTGGTAATATTTTGGTGAAGTTTCACACCACCAGACCTATCGTGGACGGCTTCGGTTTTTTCATCCGGCTCTCTTTTAGACCTTTACTTATGGCTCGATTTATAAAGCCTTTTCTTAGCGACGTTTTCTTTTCATTTTGTGCCCTGCTGAAATGAAGAAGTCTATCCATTTTGCAATTCGCTTTCCTGCAGACACAGCTAATAACAATTCATTCTCGAGAGAGAAAAGTGATTAATGTCGTTTTTTATTTCGTTCAAGTTGAAGGTAAAAAGAAAGGAGATTTTCATTTTTCATTTCAAAAATTCATGAAAGACAAGTCAATAATGGTTGACTGAATACTTTTATATGCAAGGATTGAAAATTAAGAAAGTGTTTTTATGGTTTTAAGGGAAGTGTAAGGCTTTTGAAAAGCAGATTCAAGTGGATAGTGAGATTCGGAGCATTTGCTCTGTGACTACTACCCGTGTCTGATATTTAATTGAAAAATTTAAAATTAATTAGACAGCCGATTAGTTTTAAAGTCAATGCGATGTATGTGCATTATACAAGGCATTAGACTAGATAGAATCAAATTAGAGTATAAATTTTAGTAAGTTTTGAGCGAATTTCGAGCAAATTGTGAGGGAATTTGAGTAAATTTAAGTGAATTTTGAGCCAAGTTGAGCAAATTTGAGTAAACTAGAGAGAATTTGAGTGAATTTGAGTGAATTTTGAGCGAATTTGGGCAACTTTTGAGCAAAGTTTGAGCGAATTTTGAATGAATTTGAGTGAATTTTTAACGGATTAGAGTGGATTTTGAGAATTTTGCATTTATTTTAATTCAAATTTCTTAGTCGTGTTCTATTCAATCTGTTGTTGTGTGAAGTTCAACCATTTATTTTTTTACGTGAAAAGATGAAAAAAATTTTCCAAAATATAATAGGTAACTATAAAGGAAAATGGTAAATATTTAACATAATTATTCTTTAGGAAAGGTCTGAAATTCCAATTACTTAGGTTAGTCGACGGTATAATCATTTTTTTGATTAAATATCTCTTTCCCTTTCTTTCCCTGCTACCTCTCACTCGCACTAGAAAACGAAAAAAAAGTTCAGAGGTCTAATTATTCGTTTGTTTTAGGTTCGTTAAACGTTGCGAAAACTTTCAATAAATTAAAACTTTTTTCGTTCTGTACTTTTGGTGCGTAAAATGTTTTCTTAATGAAGTGGAAATATGGCCGTTTATTTGGAAATCCATAAAAATTTTATTTTACCAAAATCAGAGAAGACGGTCGTTCATTTTGTTTCCGTAATTTTTGAGCCGACTTCAGAAATATTCTCCGGAAGAAATTTAGTAAAATTTTAAACTTGACAGTATCAACCCTTAAAGGCTAATTTGATGTAGTATTTTGCTATTGAATGTCAAAAATGAAATATTTCTGTTATAGGATTGGAAAATCCTTGCAATGATCGCCTTTGCCTGGGTGGTTGGTTTAAATGAGACCCAAATGAAAGTAAATTTTATACCTTGAAAATTGTTTCTCCTCCTCCAAAGAAAGTCTTATGGTAAAAATTCAGATTTCAAGTAGGTAGCTATAATATAACCGTACTATGGTTCTTTTTTTCCTGATACCAGATTTCTTTTACCCAGGGATCTCTTGAGATTCCTCAAATCCAGAATATTAGATTTTTGGCGGAGAAAAATAATGAGGATAGCCTTCTATCTCATCTCATTGATTAGAGGAGTGGTTTTCCTTTTACCTTAGGGAGACGGTTTACACAGAATGTGTTTGGAGCTACATTACCCAATTTTACCATGCAAATTTTATGCCTCCATTGTTGACCGTTTTCATTTTACACAAGCTCTAATATTGTCAAGGTAAATAATTAGCCCTCCAATTTTGAGTAAAGACGAGTCATAAGTGTTTTTTATTTTTGGAGTTGGAGAGAGCAAAGTGGAGGTGCAATGGGCAGTGGAAGCGGTTGTGTATTGCAAGATGAGGGGGAGGAGAAAAAGAATGAGGAGGTTGAGGTGATTAAGGACTATTATAGTGTAGAGCTAATAAGTTTTGATTTTCTTTGGGGTACAATACAATTAAAGAATTTCGATAAACCGGTTTGCTAATGCTCTATAACTCCCCCACAAAGAATCAGCACCAAGAATCAGCTTGTAAATCAGGTGGAATCCGTAATACTGGTCAAGTAGATGGCTGGCATGATGGTAGCCACGTTTATAATATTATTGGTTACTGGTAGAGAGTATGAGAATTGCGTGATTTTCTGTCCTAAAATATTTTTAAAATTCTTGAATGTCGTCTTCATGAAAATAATTATATCATATAATATGCCAATTAGCATTATTTTTCAGGGAAGATAGCGTGGTGTATTACCCGTTATAAGGGTCAAAAGTGAGTCTTTATTATGTGAAGGAAAGTTTTTGAACGAACGAAGCAACTTTTTAAATGAATCAGATGCTGCACTTTAATCTAAACTCTAAAGAATTATGTATAAGTTACCGATTTTAAACAAATGTAATTTTCCTATCACTTTTGTCACGTATAATCATTCTGAGAATTCAACCTGACCTTTCGACGCCGACAGCGAGAAAAGTTTTTTATTTGTGTCTGCATAAGATGGTCCATGCACACCTCTCGTAATTGGATGAAGTATAGTCGATGTCCTATAGAACTGGCCTTGCATTTACACACCGGATTTTGTAACAATAAAACCGAGTTTACCTCCATTCAGCCCATTTTTCCTCTCTCGTCGAAATTCTCGTGTGACATTCATCAAAGGGCTTCAACTGCTATGTCAAGTGAACGCGCGTAGGGAAAAAGGAAAGGGTGACAAGTCATTTTTCCAGCAGACGACCACGCGACATTTACGAGTACGTCCCAATGGGACGCCTACAGTATTTGGCCAAAAGTGTCTCCATGAATCACGGAGCATACGTAGTTTTTTTTTTTTTTTTCGATTGACAGATGACACCCCCTCTTCTCCACCACACGAAATCCCCCGTGGACAACGTCAATTTCTACATATTTATATACACATTCGCTCCCCTCTCTATATTTGTTCGACGCAATAAACTCGTCGTATGATCGACGACCACTTTTTTTCTGCGTATTAATTTTATATACAGTATATGTATAGGCTTATATTTATTTTTCACCCCCTAGTCAAATCAATTTAATTTTCATTATCGACTAGTCTCGCTGGTACGCAGCTATACCTACATATAGGCTGTTGTAGACGATTTTGCAAGCCCATCTACACTCGTTTTGGTACAATTTAAATTACATTTAATAGCTTTTTTTCCACCCGTATCGCTGCCAACCACCCCCTGCCCCAAATTGTCTTCGTCTGTATTTACTCGGTTATGGACTCTGTGTGTGTATTGTTATTGAGCCGTTACACCAGTCACTAATGGCCATGTTTCACGATTTTTATTTTTGCAGATAACGAAATACCACCTATAGAGCAGAGCAGCGACGGGTATTTGAATTTCAGCTCAATAAGGACGGAGGACAGCGGTTGGTACAAGTGTATCACGCGATATCAGCTATCCGAGTATTCGTCCATCGGTTATTTTCTCCATGTTCGAGGTAATTTGGTGGTTATATACTTTTTTATTACTTTATGCGTGCCGAATTGAAAAAAAGGGCGGTTTAACGGCTGCTATATTGATTTTTTGGTACCTTCTTTTTTGGCAGTTTGTATTTCCAGTTCGTCCTCATCTCATCCCCATCTCATCCCGAAGTAGGTACATCTGAAATGAAAAGAAGTAGGTGGGAGAAAAAACTGAAGTTTAAGCTCCTCACGGTTATACAGATATAGTTATATAAGTATTTTAATGCTCAAGAAAAGTGGGTGAGAAGTGGGAGCTTTGAATATAAAGCTGGATGAAAAGATTTTATTGATAAAAATATTTTATCAACACCATTTGGAAAATCTGTGGCAATGCTTTATGCAATGAGCAATACTTGCTCTCGTTATCGTTTCTTATCAATTATAGTATTGATGAAACGAAATTATTATCAATTTTTGAAATAAATTATTCAATTTATTTAAAAATGATCGAGTCCAAACGGATTTTTAATTGAATTCTGTTAATATTACTGATTATCTGAATACACGATACGTCATTTAAAAATAATGTGCTCGTACCTATTGTTCATTTTGTACCGAAGATTTTATGCTCAGAATGTGTTTGGAGGTGGTACATAGGGAATCTGAGGTAAAAAATCTTGGCCTCCATCCCCTGTTTTTCGCGGCTGGGGGGGACTCGTATAAATGTTGAAAGTTGACGTTTTTTAGAGTAACTCGAAAGCTAGATTGAACATCCGTTGCAGAGTTCCGTGAAACTCTATTCTGCACAATTTCCTATCGATTGAAAAAATTATTACCTCGTTTGGTGCCACTGACGTGAAGTAAATGAAAATCGGAAACCGGTTTGATTTCCCTTAATTTTCGAGTTATTGAGGGAAAAATTGGAAAAGTATCTTTTTTCAACATTTTAGACTTATTTTTTTAATCTTCATTTACTGCACTTGTATGGCATCAAATGAGGTAACTTAATTTTTTTTAATCATAGAAAATTTAGTGCGGAATAAAGTTGTTTTGAACTTGAGAATAGATATTATGATTTAGCGTGGTTTTCTAGTTACAGCAGAAAAACATCTCTTAACACTCATGATCCTCGAGAGGGGGAAGCACAGGGACTGGAGGCCGAGACTTTTGACCACAGATTCTGTGGGCTACCCCTTACACATTCCAGTCATAGAATATTTTGTACCAAGTTTTTTATTTTTTCAACACAAATTCTTCCGAGCTACTCTCTCCATTTTCTTATAATTTTGGGAAAGTTGCTCCACAATGTTGGCTCAGCCTGTCCTACACACCCCGTTATCACTCTCTCCTCAGCAAGAAATTTGTGAAATATCCTTCGTATTTTCGAAATTCGCTAATTCAGGCGAGTCGAATTTATGTTCGAATTAAATAAGGTGGAAATTGAATCGGATTTTTGCGATTTCATTCACCCAGGCTCGATCGTGTTTCTCATCAAAAATTCAAGGATCGTTGTTTGTGCGACACGTTCCTGTTTTTCTACGTTTTTACTTTCGCCCATTTTTCATAATAAAGAAATTCGAATCCTGAGGATGCTTTATCTTGCTTATTTCATTTTTCGGTCGTATATTTAAATCTAAGCAAACTGTTATAGCGGTACTTTGTATGCACATTTATGAAGGAAAATAGCAGATCGTGTTTTCTGTGCAAATGAATCAGCATCCGTATTTTCAGTCATAATTTATCCACATAATCCGCTATCATTCTATGATCATTTCGTTGAATAATTTTATATGTCACAGTATGATTCGATATTTTGTAAATAAAATTCTCCAGCATAGTCGCGTAGTTTTTACCAAAACGCTTTTGTCATGCTTGCTTTTCAGTATTTTCCTCTATGATTCTCATTAATCAGGATAACATGCAGTGCTGTGTCTTGTTGACACTTCGTTCGACAAATGCTGGAAATTAATTGGAAAAGCCTAATTTTTCTCTCTTTTTTTAAATGACTATGCATGATAGGCTGAAAAATCCTATACGCATATGTAGGTATGGGTTGATGTAAAAAGTTTAATGCATGCGAAAAATTCACAGTGCGAGCAAGTATTTTGTACAGGAAATTGTAGTATTTGCAATTAACGTTTCTCGTTTCGACCAATTCGACGAGTAAACAAGGTAAAATTTTATCTGTACATCAATTTGTGTAACTTACGTGAACGATTTTTTAAATATTTTGGATGAATTCGGGTCGTTCCAAATCATCGTAATGAGGAAGGTAAATTGTGAACATATAGTTTACTGCTGACTGGTCCCTTTTGACCTTTCTTCTATTTTCAATAGGATTACGAGAATATTCAATAAAAAACAGATTTTTTAGGATCTAATTATGATAGAATTTCTCCTTTTATAGGATGAAAGTATTTTTTTCAAATAAGTTGAGCGAAACCCTGCATGTATACTATAGGAAGGTTTTTTTTTTTTACTTCTGTATAATTAGCGTTTAATTGAGAATTTTGAACTTCGGGCGCATCAGATAGAGTGAACCATTTGTTTAACTAGCCCCCCTCGTCCGCCCGAAAAATCTTCAACTTGTATGCGGCCTAAGATTTGAGTTCCTTCGAAGATATTTTATTTTTCATAGTACCGTCAAATGCGGTGAATATAATCCTATGGATATTATTACCTACCTATCAAAGTGAGTGAGCATTTTTATTTGAAATCCAATATCGAAGAATTGGTACTTTACATATTTTTATACTCATTCTAAAGAAAAATTTTGGTAGATAGTAGATAAAATATACTTTCTCGTACGCTAAATTTTTCCCTTATTTCTTCACGAATTTCAGCATGATGATCTGGTAGATAAGAGATAACTCTCATTTTTAGAGCTTCAATAAAAATATGCATAATAACTCGCAGGAACAAAATAGAAGCTGAGCCGCTGATAGTGGGTAAAATAATACAACTTTTCACGCTGAATCCGAATCTGCGACCCATTCGGCTCTACGTTGTGGTTTAGATTCATTTACGAGCATTTTGCTCTTCCTTTTGGCCATATCTCGCTTGGCGAGAGCCGCCGCCAAAAACGGCTTCCAAATTCGTGTTCAGCGACCTCGAAAATCCTCATCCCGATCTGTAAACTGAGACGCAAATGTGGATGTGAAATGTGACACGAAATTTGACGCACATGTGGCAAAAATTCAAGCAATCAGGAAGCAGTGGCGCTATTGTGACATTTCTCCTCAACATGGGCGTCACATTGGGAATCGTTGCAGATCGGGATACCAGTGCTCAACTTGAAAAACAATTTTTGGAGAAAAAAAAATTGAAAAAAAAACAAGGGGGTTAGCCTACGTACGATGAAGTATGACATTTTGAATTTAGAAATCCATTATTGAGAAAACAAAGTTCAAAGTTCAAAGTTCAAATCATAATTTTCAAGGGTATAAAATGTTCTGTTTTGTTTGTTTGTTTGTTTTTTTTGTTTTTTTTTTTCTCAAAACTGCTGAACTGTTTTTAATGAAATTTTCATATGTTATTATGCACACGATCCTAAATGAATAGTGATCTCCAAGAAGGGAATAAGTTCACTTTTTTCAAAAATCGAGTTCTTCTAAGACTTAATTGTGTACGCAAAAGTATTATGTCCCAAAATGCAACCAAATTTTTCACGCCGAATCTGAATCTGCAGCCCATCCCAATTTAGACCCATTTTGGAGCATTTTTCCTCTTTTATTTTGGCCATATCTTGCCGGGCGAGAATCGCCACTAAAAACGGCTACCGAATTCGTGTTCAGCGACCTCGAAAACCCCCATACCAGGTAACCAGTACTCGACTTACAAATTTATTCCCTGAGCAGAAATCAGGAAATGCAACATTTTTGAACATACTCGTATTATATGAGGAGAAATTTTGGTTCAATTGAAATAAATCAGCAAATTATCGAATTATCACCCTCTAAGCTACTGAATGAGGAACAAAATTTGGCTAAAAAAAGCAGTGTTCATTCGAACATTGCATATTTTAAAATAATCTGCGGATAAAATTCAGCATCAGGTACCAGTCATCAAATTGACCCAACACGTAATGTGTTATTTATTCAATTTTTTATTTTTCGTTGCGGAAAAAAAATGATAAAATTTTACTCGAGCACAATGGAAAAAGGGCATTAATTTGATAATAACTATACGAAGTCTATTGTTTCATTTTTCAGCATTTAGATAAAAAAATAAATAAAAAGCTTTCGTATTGTTGGAAAAAAAAACTATTTTACGCTTGAACATTTATCATTGGGAATTTGAAATAAAAATATTCGAATTATTATGAGAAAAAGAACCCATCGACTATAAAAATAGCTGGAGTTTTTTATTTCAATTTTTCATTTTATTTCATTTCGACTGTAATTAGTTTCATTTTATTTGTCCGTGTACACAACAAATTTCACATTTCCGTTTTCAAATGATTTTTTTGGCTTTCTATTTATTTGAAACGAGTTGGGCTACATTTATACGAATTTTTCTCCTCCAAAACATGAAAATATTTTACCTATAAATATTCACATTTTCTTAATTCGGGACCAATTAATTTTTTTCCTATTTATGTTAGGTAATGCCTGTAGGCACTTTGGTATCTTCAATAATGATACTTGTTTCAGTTTTTCATTCCTAACTTTATTTAAAATTGAAAATATTGTGAAACAAATTTTCTATAAATTAATATAATTAATTATTTGCTTAGCAAAAAAATTATCATTTTTCGAACACTTTATTTTTCCATGGAATGTTTTAATTCAACTTCAGTAGGTCCCAAAAATTCAACAAATTCGCCATTTAAATGTTTTAATACCCCCATCGATTGAGAAAGTTATGCTAAAGCCGGGGTAGAACTGTTTTACAGTGTAGCCAACCTATTGGTAGTGATGTTAAGGTTCAGTATTTTTTTAAAACCGGTTCAGTTTTTAACCGTTTCAAAAGGAGCGGAGTTTTTTTTCACCAGTTTTTTTTGCTCCAGTTTTTTATTCCGGTTAACTGGAGTTTAACCGGTCAACTGTTCCATTTAACATCCAAAAAAGCTATCTACGTACCTGGTGGAGCATTTAGGTGTACTAATTGCTCAAGGCAACAACCAACAGCAATGTTCAAAATTTCCAGTAAAATCCAAAATTCTAGCACTGCAAGCCCCGCTAGAAAGGCAGGTTTTTGACTGATAGTACAGGGGTGTTATGAACCACAACAAAAGCATTGATTTTTGACTAAATTTTCGCTAATATCTCCTTAATCGCACAACCGATCAACTTGAAACTTTTATCAGACCTGAAACTTGTCAAAATTTACTTCTGGTACAAATTTCAGCCCTATTGGTTTGGTCGTTTGTCTGTTCTCGTGTTCAAAAGAAGTATATGCGTGCGGAGGGAGACAGAATAATAATAATAAAATAAATAAAGAATGCGAGATGGGTATTTTCGGATTCTGTAGATCATGAAACGAAAAACCTCAGGAAGAATTATAATTTTGTTTCTCAGTACTATATTTAGAGTTTGTTCGAAATTCTATCGAGCTTCCTTTGAAGCCACTAAACTCTTAATTGAGTTCAGTGTTTGATTTAGTGGTTGAAGCTTTGATAAGATTTTCAACTGCAGGTTAACCGGTTAAAGTCCGGTTAACCTGGAAAAAAAACTGGAGCAAACAAAAACGGAGGAGCAAAATCCGGAGCAAAAAAAAACCGAACCGTTCCCAGTTAAAAACTGGTAGAACCGGATCAGTTAATCGAACCTTAACACCACTATCTATTGGAACATCGTAAAATTTAATAAAAGTGAAAAAATACGAAGTGTCAGTGTGCCAAGTTCCATCGCAGAGTGCCAAGTCACCCCATTATACGGTTTGTAGTGTGTAGTACATCGATTCGATACCTTGAAACCAAAAATGTATCCACTACGTAATTCTACTAATTCTATTTTTTACAATTCAATAGAAAACATAAGAAATATACGAGGTCCTACTGATTGTGAGTTATTATATAATTCATAATTTGTCTCCAGTTTGGTTAAACTCGTCTTAAGCCATAGTTTGCCTTGTCTTACCGTGAACTTACAAAGTTTGAACCTTCTCTTGAAGTTGAACTGAATCTGTACAACTTATTTTTTCCCCAAGTTGAATCTGGTTTACGTTGTAACTCTACCTACTCATACCAGCATTATGTATCCCTCCCTTGGATCCAGAATTCCGTCTTCACGAATTTATATACAGAACGTCAATCATCGGTGTGACAATTGAGGAGGTACGTAGAACATATATGATCAAGCGAGATTCAACGCGGGTATGGATTTAATATATGAAAAATATCAAGTATATTGGGTAGTGCCTTCTCAATTTCGTCTTCTGTGCAGAAAAATAAAAACATCCCTCCGGTGAATTTTACAAAATAAGGCTTCCCAAGATTTCAACTTTTTCATATAACTTTTCCGAGGCACATCGCGAGAACGTGATCGTATCTATACGCTATTCCGCCTTTTACAGAATGGAAAATTCATTTCATTTTGTCGGTGAGAGGAATGAGCATTTATGAATAGGCGAACTTTCACCACCCCTTCTGGTAGTCAACGATTTCAAACATCGCATTGTTTGGAAATTCGTACAAAAATAGTATCGTAAATAAAATGCTCGCACAATATTATCGCTCACAGCCACATTTTGCCCTTTTTTTCCCCTTTATTCGTCTTTTTTTCGCCTTTTGTTTGTTGTTATCCACGATATAACTACGATCGGGGGGCGTTAAATATTAACACTTTTGGAAATATCAACAGGAAATAAAAATGATCGAAACAATACGACGGAAATAATCTGCACTTCTTTTGTGAAATCAAAGGATATAAACTATACTACGTGTATAATTAGGTAAGATATTAGGAGAAATTTTGGTTCAATTGAAATATATCAGCAAATTATCGAATTATCTGTCTCTAAGCTACTGAATGATGAAATTTGACTAAAAAAAGCAGTTGTCATTCGGACATTGCATATGTCAAAATAATTTCCGGATGAAAATCAGCATCAGGTACCAGTCATCAAATTGACCCAACACTTGTGTAATTTATCAAATTTTTCCCGCTGAATCCGAATCTGCGACCTGTTTTGCTCTACGTCGCGATGTAGACCCATTTTAGAGCATTTTTCACTTTTTTTTCGGCCATATGTATATCGCTGGTCGAGAGCCGCCGCCAAATACGGCTTCAGGATTCGTGTTCAGCGACCTCGAAAACCTCCATCCGGTGCTCAACTTACAAATTTAATCTGCGAGCAGAAATCAGGAAATGCAAAGTTTTTGAAAATATCTTCACAACAGCTTCGATAATTATTGTTATTTTTTGCCATAATTGTTTCCTTGGGTCTTTTGGAAAAAATTTCCTCCACAATCTAGTGAGTCCGGGTGGAGGCTGAAAGCTTAGATTTTCTTAATCCTATACAGCAATTATAATTATCGATAACTTAACTCGACTTGGTTTTCTTTGGCAAAATCAAATTAATTCAATGAAAGATGGGAAAGACGCTTGAATTTTGTATTAGTATAATTTTTATATTTTCTTCTCTCAATCATTTTTTCTCTCAGACTCTCACTCAAACTTATAATTAATCAATTACGTACAATAAATTGAAAATTTTTTTTTTGCAAAACGTCACAAACCCCATTTTGAAAAATGTTGAGTTGGCTACTATATTTCTTATAGGATTTCCAGCAAGTAATCGACTGGTGTAGTCAGATTTTCAAGAAAAATCATTCTAAGTCATTGAAAAATAAATTTTGTAGTCAATAATGCAACAAATCCATAGCGTTTCGCCGCCAAACGCAATAAATCCATCTTTTGGGACATATTTTTTTCTACAAAAATAAAGTTATTTTTTATTTTGAGGATAATGAACCTCATGCCATGGTCATGCCATATGCATTAAGTCATTGAATTTTCGGTTTTTATTGGCTATATGCTAAGCATTCGTAAATAATAATAAATAAAATATTCTTCATTTTCAATCGCTCAGCAGCTAATAAATATACTGAAATTTTAATGCTGCATTCTCCTGTACCTAAGCTATTGTGAATTTCGTGAATTTCTTCAAAATGTTGTTGGTAGTGATTAGTGAAAGGGTTAAACTGTGAAGGTGCAGAGAGGAAAATTATGAACGAGGCAACGTCGGGCTGTGGCATAAGCTTCTGTCATGTAAGAGTCAATTTTTTATGATTTGCGTGAGGTAAGAAAAGAAATAGTAGAATATGTGCATTACTTTGGTGGTAATACTGCTTCTGCCATCTTGAAATGAGACTATAACCTACTGTCTTGTGGTCAAAGTTGATAAATGCCGTAGGTAGGTCAAATTATCTTTGCTATGAAACATCCAAAAAGAAGTTTCCATAACTTTGAACTTATGAAAAATTAACATAGCACTTGTTTGCTTTGAGCTATCGATATGTAGATGTTTCGATTTGGTAGTATCGACTATTATAGTTCATTGATGAGTAAATAGAACTATCAACCAAAAATAAGACTTTCTGCTTGAAAAACCTGTTTCAGTTCAATTTACAATTGAACCGACTAGTTTCTAGCAAATATCTATTTATTTTGGTGGTTTATTTTATTTTTCTATTATTTATTTATTTATTTATTTATTCATTTTATTATTATTATTTTTATTTTTTTGTTTTAATGTTTAATTCATGAAGGAAAAAGTTACAGAGTAATCGGAAAAGAAAACGTAATTCATCGGTGTGCCATTTTCTTTATCATAAACTGACTCACGTACTATTCTCGAACAAAAGCTCGTATAAAATTTATAATTCGTCGTTTTCGATTTTTCTCTCCAATAAAAAGAATTTTTGGTGCAGATAAATTTTCTAATAAATAGCGTTAAAGTCGTGACGATTTTTCATTTTTTTTTTCTCCTCCCATCGCCATTTCGTTTCGGCCAGAATCAAATAAACATTTACGATCCATTTTCGTTTTTTTTTTTCTTTTTTTGTATACTTAATCTATTATAAACCATCAATATTTCCTCTTTTACGATCTAATATTTTGTTAAAATGCTGGTTTAAGATTTATTTTTTAAAGAAAAAAATTTGCTCAACTAGGCTGAAATAATTCGTTGAGAAATCAGGTCGTATTAATCAATTCGGCCGAATCGTGAGGAATTTCCTCAATCGCGTTCGAGGATGAAAATATCGAAAATTCTTCAGTTTTTCTATTATTTTATATTTTTTATTTGAAACCATAGAACGTTCTTGATGTGATCAGTCATCTGTGTTTTTACAGCGTCATCGAGGTGTATAAAACTAATTTTTCTTTAGTCAGATAATAGGGTACAATTTTTCGAAAGTAATTTTCCTTCAACGAGGTTTAACAAACGATCAATCTTACTCGCATTTATGTTCTCGAGGTTCTTTTCTTCACATCTTCAACTTGTTTTCAAAGCGGAAATTATACATTAAAATAAATTTAGCGGACAAAATTGGCATTTCTAACGAAAAAAAAAGGAAAATGTTTGATGGATTTCTTTACCTCATTTACAGTCGAATTGCTTTGATGATTATCGTTCCTCATATCCATGTGTAGGCTTGAATCAGTAATATCGTCGCCCAAATTATGTCAAAGAATTATATGGGGTGTTTTTTACAGGTAGGTAGTACTGGAAATTTGGATATACGTATACGTATATAACTCAAATCCACCGCGAAAAAATTACATATGTGAATATCTAACGTGTAGCCTTTTCCAATGAAAATAAAATGAGTTACCTGCTGATGAACACAATTTTTACCCCTAAATGAGAGAAACTTCTTACCGAAAAATTGATAGTTTCAATTTTTATTATGAACTTGTAATTATATAAAATATAAAAAAACCAATTCTGAGTTTCAAAGTTATTGACAAAATATGGATTTTGACTATATTCGTTGTAATTTACTGTGCACTTTCATCCTGTAGACTGAGGGTTTCAAAAAAGCCATTCATTGTGATTTTCTGTGTGAAAATGCTTAAAAATTATTCCAAGTAGCTTCCATTTACGCTAAACTCAAAAACATTGTCAGCTTGTGTTCCAAAACTGCAAAATCCGAGAAAAAAAAAAGAAAAAAGAAGAATAAATGTCTCTAATTACTTTCCAGGAGAGTATGGCAAGTGGCACGTACGAAGTACAGTAACCGCCGTGTATTATGATCACTGGTTAATACGATCAGCCGCTTATTACGATCGAAATGGGCCAGAACAAATACAAATAAGCTTTTTCCATACATTTATTACCTCTTAATGTGATCATTGCCACCGGTTTATATGATCATTTCTTTTCCTCAAAACACACACATATTACACATTTCATTGTATTTTTCCAGTTTATTCTTGTTTTTTTAATCTTACTCTCAAGAATAAAGAAGTTGGCAACCTACACTTCACTACACTTAATGAAATCCAAGTGAAATTGCTGGCTGCTTTACCACAAAAGCAGTCAATAATTACAGATTTTTTTTAAAAAGTAAGCTTTAGGTATGTACTAGTCCAAAATATCATATCGTGTTTTCAGAATATATGCTTATTAAAAATTTCGCAACTCCTTTTTTGTTTCAAAAAAAAAAAAAAATTTCGGTTATTGTGATTATCGGTTATTATGATCAATTTGCCTTGGTCCCAACGTGATCATAATAAGCGGCTTACTGTATTTTCATAAAAACGACTTCATATCATTAGCCCAAATCCAAAAACTGCCACGTCCCAATGAAATTATTACCCATTTTTTAGCCCATTTAACATTGTATGTATATGTAGCGGGTGCCTGAACATCATTCGAACCTAAAATATTGGGTGATAATTTTCGAGGACTTGACCAGCTTTGGGCTTCTACTGGCGTTATTTCAAAAATAAAAATTTTCAAATAAATTTTTTCTTGACCAATATGTGTTTTTAAAAATCACTTTACTTTTTTTTTTTTCTATCAATACAGGGGCAGAAGCTCAAAATCAGTCAGCAGACGACGAAGTTCCTGAAGAGCAAGCCGAAGAGGGCTCTGCATTAGAGGTGACCCTCGGCGGCGAAGTCCAACTGGAGTGTCCATCAGGTTCTCTGTCCTGTTGGGGACGTGCCAAGCAACCGGACCACAGTCTCGAGCCACTCGGTCCTGGACCAAAATTAACCTTGGGAAAGGTCGTCTACCAAGAGGCTGGCGAGTATAAATGCTTTGTCGGCAGAAATTCAAAAATGGAGAAATGGAGATCGCGAACGGTACAAGTGAACGTAGTTGGTAAGTTTTTTTTTTTCTTTTCATTGGTACTTTTTTTTTTAATTTTTATAAGTACTTTAATAGCCCAGAAGCTGAGTTATAACTTTTTCAAGTTACTGAATTATTTTAATATAGTACAAAATTCAGCCTTTTACACTCTCTTGAACTATAGCCTGGCTAATTTATAGCTTCGAAACATCTTTGAGAGAGAGAAAAAAGGTAATTTAAAATTTACCTCGATGTAAGTCTAGCGTGAATAACGATTATTATAAATTACAGTGGTGGGTGATTATTTTCCAAGTCGCCTTGATAAAACAGAAAAAAAAAAAAGAAAAAAAAATAGCGTGGGTTAAAAGAGAAAGGAAAAATTAAAAAGTTAAGGATAACGAAGAATACACGCGAGTAAATATAAGAAAAAAAAAAATAGGGACTTCTATTCCGAATAAGATGAACTTGGAACTTTGGCGAAAGTTTGTTATTCGACCGGAGGAGACAGCCAAAAAAAGGGTAGAAAAAGAAAGAAAAATTCTAATAACATCGTTCAAAAAATAAATCACTTTTTCATAATTCAAACACAACCGTTTTAATAGAGATTTGTGTAGTGGAACTTCATAACGTAATTATGGAATATCTTACGATCGTAACCTTATTACATCTGGAAAATTTAAGTCTTCCCTGCCCTCCGCTCTGTCGAAATGTCTGGCACCCTTTTTTTCTTTCTGCCAGTCTCTTCATTGTGTTGTCCCTGGAGGATTCTCAACCCGCTTATCTTTTTAATTCTTTTGTGTTCAAGGTTCGCTGACATCGTTTTCGAAATTCCAACTTCCCCCTCATAATTATTTGTGCTAGTTTATAAAAGCTTTCTCTTTGATTATTCAAGTTCGTTTATACTTACCCGCTCTTCAAAGGCCAAAAATTTGTGAAGTCAAAATTCGTGTTCACTTCTAAATGGTTTCTTCAAGAATAACTTGTAAATTCGACCAAGATTTTTCGTAATTGAGGAGTTTTGCCGCGAAACGCAACAAAGGCCATTGAAAAAATGCTAAAAAATCACCAAAAGATTCATGTATCATAGCTAATATCAATGTCCTCGAATATTTTTGGACTTCCTGGGATTTTGGGCTCTCTTTTTCAGATTTTCAGGGATTTTAGCCGTTTTTTTCAGATTTTTAAACGAATTCGGACTGTTTTGTTCGGATTTTTAGGTATATTTTGGCAATTTTTTGGGGGATTTTTAGAAATTTTGAACTTTTAGACTGAAGAAAATATTAATTTCTTAACGCTCTTAACCAGTAAATTGATCCGATTGTCGAGAGAATCGAACGATGGTTTTTAAAAAAGGTATAGAAACTTGATTTCAAGCTACAAATCATCGAGGCTTCAATTTCACAGCACGTGTCACACGAAAAACCTTTTTGTTCGGTTATAACTTTCCACAGATAAGAGCTACATATTGCATAGAATGTGGAAAATGGGAAAGTCATTTGGATGCGAATATTGTAACCTCTTATCATCAAAGTTACTCTCGTTTGAGATAGCGAATTAATTGAATCGCAAATTTTGCCAAATGCAGACACATATGCGTTCAATGAGAAGAAAATTTGCTATGTAAGGTTATTGTTCCGTATCGAGAGCATCGTCTTGAATTTATTACAACGCGACTCGTATAGTGAAATGTGTTTCTCGAATATTATTAGGGTTCGATCACAATCAAAAAGACATTTTATTTCGACGTGAAAATGAAACTTTCAGTTGAACTTTTTGGATGCAGCGAGGGTTCAGGATGAGTTTCACGAGTCGAAGAAAAAGATCTGTTATCGAGACATAAAATATAAATTAAGTCTATTGACTTTTTCGTGGAACATTGTTCTAAGTAGGTAGTTCTAAGTATGAAAATACATATCCTTGTGCAAAAAAAAAAAATCCTAATGCTTTTAAATCTTTTTTATTTGTAAATTATAGAAAGAATCAGCCAAGTTCAAGCATTTTAAGGCTACACAAACCAGTCTAGTGCGAAAATTTCATTTTCATTTTAAAATATTTATTTTTATTTAATCAATTAATTTTTATGCAAAAGTAAATCATTCCAAATATTTTGAACCACTCTTTCGAACATTTGAAAATATAAATGTCAACTCGTGGCGACGACCGACCAATTTTTCCCATTTCAAACGGAGTCTCAACTATTTCTTTTCAAATGTGAATACAATTACGAGTATCTTGATTGTTGGAAGAGTTTTTTATCCTAAATGGATATTCTGTCATCCAATTTTTAGCTTTCTATTTACTGATTTCTCAAAGTTGTGCAGTTTTTTTGTGTTTTTCCGTAAATTTTGAAAATTGCAGTTAGCTGGTTGTTACGTTAAGCTATTTAATTAGTTAAATTCAAATCAAACTAACCGTTTTTAGATCCTGAGCAGCGACTAGCCCTTTAAAGATTTCACCAGGGAAGAATTTCGATTTTGATTTTTGGTCCAAGTTTCAAAAATGATTTTCTGAAATTAATTTCTATCAAAATTTGAGTAATGAAGAAGTGGAAAAAAATTATGGACCCCAGAACTTGAAAAATTTTCTAATACAGTATAATTAAATTATTGTTACCACTTCCACTTTTGGTTAAATTCCAAATAATAATTCTCTATTTTACAAATCCAGTTTTAGCTAAAATTCTATGAATTTTGAAAATGATTTTCAAAATAACTATAGAGGAGTAGGAAACTTTGAAAAATTGTTTTTTATGTACAGTATATGTATATTTTTTTATATCTCGTCCGAGTAGATATTCATCAACAATAGTAGAAAATTGCATCATTATTAAATTTCATTATCTGTATACTAACATTGGAACAGTTCTGGTTTTATATGAAAAATTAATACAAAATATTAAAAATTAATATAAACAAGTTGAAAATAAGTGTGCTGCATACAAAAATTCTAATATTAATGTTATATTAATTTTTCGCACAAAACCTGCGTTTTTTCAAAGTTAGTATGTAGCATACTAATTTTTAATTAATATTTTTGATGTGTTAACATCTTCATTCTCACTCACCCGGGACTAAATTCGGAAATTCGCCCAAAACGGATGGAAAAAAAAAAAACGGACGAAAAACGGTGGGAATGTGCGCAACGCCCGCTCCAAACGTGAAATGTGATATTCGTTTTTTATTTTTGCCGGTAGGAAATTGTGGTGATCAAATGAAAATAAGCTGCGGAATAATATTATTGAAAACTGTTTAGTCTGCCAGTATCTTCCTCATATCATAAGATGTTAACACATTAATTGTAACAGTGCAGCTGAAACTTGAGCTTGTTTCTCTGAGTGTAATTCTGCGAAACAACGTGTTGATAAAAACATATTCGAGGTTTGCATTTCTCACCTCCTCATTCACCTTCCCAGGCCTTCTGTAGAAAAATTGCTGGGAAAAATTCAATTTTAAGGGGCTTCAAAGTTAATTACACGAGTATATCGTATTTTCTGGGAGCATTAAAATTCCCGCTATAATTGAAAAACGTGCAGTCATCTAATGTAGAACAAAATGAAAAAAGATGAACTTAACCAAAGCCTATTTTAAATTAGATTTTTTTTTTTTGCACCAGCAAACCTACTAGATTTTTTTCCAGCCAGTACCCAGACGTGGTTGAAAGCATTAAGAAGTCACTTAAAGTGAGCAAAAGATAGTGAAACATATCGAGTCGGATAAACTGGTAGAGAAAAAAATTTCAACTATTCCGAGAATTAAACCGAATTTCGAAGTATAAGCCTTACTTTGGTCCTTTTTTCGCCATCCTCGTGGGTTTTGTAAAAATTTTCGAAGGTGGTCGCTTCTCATTTAATGGTCTGGAAAGCAGGAATATTCTGCTCTGCGTCTTGACGTAGCAATAAATAAATTATGTCGACTCCAAAAAGAGAAAAAAAAAGGGGGGAAAAAAGATAATACGGTATTTGTCGTATAATTCCTCGACGTATTTCTCAAAACTACGGCATATTCCCGGAAAAAAGGCTCATTTTTGGGGGTAGTTGGTCGGCAGGGTTGAAGAAAAAAGGGTGAATTTACGACATACGTACGTGAATTATTTATTCGGGCTTGTTAGGGCGTTGAAGTGGGTCAATGCGAACGAGCGAAAAAAATTTATGGAGTTATGCCTTCGATGTTTTAATACAGTTTATAAGATATCACTGTCCACTGTAGTACAGATGGTGACTAAGCATTTTAGACTCATCCGACTTATAAACGTTGCTTTTACCAGGTCAAGTAATTAACGATTTTATAGTCAGTATAATCATCTATATAAACTTCAAATTACTCGTTTAGTGCTAAAATTTAAATGTCCAATTCAGAGATCATCTCGGAGAGCTCTGATAATTAACGTCTCCAACTTTATACTCCTCTCTCAGATCTGATTCTATCTCCACCATCTCATGTATTCGTTACCTCATGTTTCCAGAAAATGCACTTAGAGTGTACTTCCGGTTGGTACGTTTTACAGAAAGTCACTTTTGTAATAAAATTTAACCGTTAAAGACTGTCACTTAAAAACTTCTCCGAGATCTCGACATTTTGCTGTTATTTCCTGTCTCGCATAGAACTTTCCCTCTTTTACTTCTTCGCTTGCAAATGAAATACAAGAAACCGTCGTTTGTCACGATTCGTTTTTCTACGAAAATGGAAATTGGTTTAAATTGAAAGAAAGGGATTAGGGGAAAGGAGTGGTTGAAATACGTCCATCATTATCGTTGCTCGATTCCAAATACCCAATTTAGTCGAGCTCCAATTTGGGTGAGAGAAATTTCTCATCCTTATCATCATCCTATTAAGTATACATAATCGTGAGTAAATCTTGATAATAACTCAGCCGAAGTTTCAAATCCTGCCAAGTTTTGAAAACATTGCCAGCTATACTTTTTTGCACTCACTCGACGTTTTAATATTCAGTACCGGTGGTAGGGGCATTTTTTCAAAACATAAACACAAGTCCATAGAATTAACTTTGAAAAAAATTTGAGAAACTATCTAAAATGATCCGGTTTGATTATTTTTCTCGCAATATTTGAATTATATACTTTCCTTCACTGACGCTCATTTGGACCAAATACTAAGGAAACACTTTTTCGACCCAAGTTTCTCGGTTTTCCACTGCTGCTCAGTTCGCTTGACATAATATTTCTATGTATTCCCTCTGCCGCCAAATACCTTCAACCCTCACGTCTTATTTTTTCTTCTACGACATGAAAATAATTCCAACGTGTCTTTCGGTTATCTATAATTTTCCGCATTCGTAAAGATGTCTTGTCAGTTTGGGGGTGGAATTTGACATCCATTTTGATGAATGAAGACGAATTCACGTATATAGGAGCTGTCAATGGGTTGGAGACATAGAAAAAGCTGCGTGTGGTAGCCTATTGGAAAACAGAAATCGAGTTCAGTGAATAGGTGAGAGAAAAAAAGACATGAAAATGTGAAGAGTAGAAAGCTGTATGAAAAGAACCGCGCATATAGCCTGTGAAACGGTGGCATAAACCTTTTTATATTCTTTCGCTTTTTTCTCGCTCTCATTCTGTGCAAGTGAAAAAGTGAAGCTAGCAACGCTCGGAGGAATTGGAAATATTTTTCGCAAAAAAGCAATTCATATTTGTTTACGACAGTACTAGGGCATGTATAGTCGCTTGTAATATCGGCGGTTAGGAGGACAGTTTACCGAGCTTTCAACTTTTTTTATTTTTAGGATTTCCTTCCTTTTTTTTTTCTTCTTCAGTATTTTAGTTTTTTTATTTATTTTTTCACTTTATTTGGTTGGAAATTGTCAGCTTCTGTATTCAGCACGACGCGAATATGAGAATGTTTGGCGCATGTAATAGAAGAAAATTGAAAAATTTTTACGAATAACAGGCATTATTTACGATTTTCTTGCTCAGCTTGCGCGACGATTGTATGTGTTTTTTTATTTTCGCACAGCTCTTTCATTTTGTTCGCAAATGGCCCAGCTGCCTGATTTTTCATCCATAAAATGCACGAAATGAACTGGCTGGAATTTTCTGATTATATTGCGTTCATTTCGTGAGAAATAGAAGAACGAAAAGCGTATTATGAAGTTACAAATCTTACTATTGACCTTGACTGTAGTGTAAAATTTATGTAGCTGCATTAAAAAACACAAACTGAAGAGCATAGAATATAGATTCGTAGTTTTACTACAGCAGTTTGTTCTCTTTTATAAGACAATTTTTTCAAGTACTTTTTGAAATAACATTTTTTTCAATCTTAGTAATTTTGAAAAAATGAAAAATTTAAGATTTTTTTACCTCAAACTTTTCACATTTTCATTCATCATTTATATCATTGCTTTCTTTGATTGCTCTAATTTTTGAAACTGAAAAACTACTTCATATTTGACAGTGAATGGTGAAGCCGTAGTTTTCCCACTATCATAGTTTCGATTTTCGAATGTACGAATTAAAAAAAATAATTGCCTTAATTGATCAGGAGGAGAAAATAATTTCAACCCCTACCCACCGGAGAGTAGGCAAACCACCATAAATGAATGTAACTCATGTTGCTCAATCTACAGTTGCTTGGTGGTGAATTCGAGGCGGAACACCCTGTATAATGCAAAGAAATTCAACACCAGTTTGACTTGATATTTCCATAGTTTAAAGTCGGATAACATAATCGAACATTTTCCATGAAAATTGTACCTATATCGCCAGTGTTACCAAGGGCCAACATGAAACGTGTGCGAAATCACTTTTGGGACAGTTTTCATAATGATGAAATTTTGGCTTATTCCCATTGGTTGACAAAAAAAAAAATTAAGGCTCGTATAGCTTTCTAAATAACAACTTGATTCTTCGCTTCTATCCCGTTAAAACGTTGAAATGCGATTTATCTGACTGGTATCGACATTTATTTAGCCACGTATAACCGCTGCTGTCGAAAAATATTCTCCATTCGCTTGTCGTAAATGCCTCGAAATAAACAGACCGTTTTAATTATCACCGATTTTGGTTTCTGCTTATGCATGTTGATACACGCGCGAATAGTAAATGAGGCACGATGAGGTTGGGGGTAGAAAAGTTGGACGTATTACATCCCCTCCGCCATCCAAAAGACGCGACTTATGTGGTCCGGTGAGGGAAGGGGTTTTCGCTGTTAATATATTTACCAGGATTATTAAGGTATTAGATGAGAAAAGCTCTATTGTCGTTCGCATGCAGACAATTTATCAGTGTGCGTCTCCTTTTTTTTTTTTTTTTTTGAAGGGAGCTTTTTTTAAAAGTCCTGTTTTCCATTTCATTTCGACGAATGTTCATTCGAACTAGAAGTAGACGTGAAGACGAGGAAAGTTTTAGCGTGGCGAATCATGCTTCAAAAGCAGGTTTTCAATTGAGATCTTATGTCGGTGAGGAGTAGAGTACGAGTATTTTATCATTCACTGCATGGAATAATATTCGAATTCAAATCTGCAAGTTATTGAAGAATTGTTGGAATTTTACATTATAATTTCAAGGTTGGGGTGAAAATATAATATCAAGGTGATAAACCCATTTGTCTGTTACCATAGAAATGACCAAAAAAAAAAAAATTGAATTCATAGTTAAACAGTATCTAAATGTCATTTGATCTATGAAAAAGTACCTCGACTCGGGTATCAATTTTTTGAAAAATATACAAAATGTATACTCGTAATTATCTGGACGAAAAAATGAAAAATCATGTTTTCATGTTTTCTTTTTATACCTACTCGTATTATATTCCTCCGGCAACATTTTGGTGAAGTTTTATAAGTAATCCTTATTTGAGGAAAATATCACAACTGAATGGGCCTGTTTTCTTTATTTTCTCATATTATTCTTTTTTTTATTAACCCTTCAACTTTTGTAATCCAAAAATTTTTTAATTCATTTGGTGCGAATTGCAGGATACATTCGTGGTCATGTATCTAGTAATGTGAAGATTTAACTGAAATCCATTGAAACTGATATTCGATTTTCTTAAAAATAGGATTTTATAATGCAAAAATTTAAATCGTCATATTCTAACAAATTTTCCATCGAATGAGAAGATTTTTTTGCTAAAATGTTCGGAATATTCTGTTGTATCAAAAGCAATCAATCCAATCATCATTTCGAAAATAATCCCATTACAAATACTCGTCCAACGTAATTTAATTGCTCAAATAGTGAGTGCGATGGCAAATGTTTTAAATGATACCAAAAAGTTGATACTTTTTAAATACTCGTATACTTACTCATTTATATGTCAGTCTGAGAAAAAATATTAAAAATTAGTATGCTGCATATTAACTTCAAAAAAATTCTAGTTTTATGTGAAAAATTAATATTATATTGAATTTTAGCATACAGCACACTAATTTTCAACGTATGTACGAGGGCTATCCCGAAAGTACGTGTAAATTCGTCATCTTGATGAAATCACAAAGAATAAATGCAGAATGCTGGAACCAGTTTTATTTGAAACAGGCGTCAAAATTCCAAATGAGAGGCGGGAGGGTGAATTTTCCGTACATCCCCTATTTTATAGTGCAGGAGTGAGCATTATTCCCCAAAGTTATATAATTATGTAAAATTAAGCACAAATGACGCACAATAAGTTTCACTCCATAATTTGAATGAGGTTGGGGGAGCTGGCGGCATAAATCTAATGTGCCAAAATTGAGTTTTTCGTCGAAAACCTGCTGATAGCAAGACGTGTAAGAAGACTTGGGATGTTATGGGGGGGGGTTTAAGGAAAATTGCGCTTTCCCCGCAATAGTGACGGGTTTTCTGAAACCACGGCATTAATAATGCTAGCGCTAATTCTCCTTTAATTTCCTTTCAATATCCTTTGTGAATTCGCGCAGAACGTTCCTAATTAAATTATTCGCTCGGTTGAGCTATTCATTTCTTTTGCAGGCGTTTTTTTTTTTTCAGTCGCCTTTTTTCTTTCTCCTCGAATTTTGTTTCCGTGTTCTCTCGCCTTTTTCGCAACTTTCTTTTCAAAACTATAAAATCGAAACCATTTTTTTTTTTTGTCCTTTCGCTCTGCACTATATCGAAGTGACATCGTGCAGCGTAATGAATTTAACGCAGCATTCGATCGTTTTTCATGTTTTCTAAGTTCATTATAAACTTTTGAGACGGGTGCGAAAGGTGGCGCAGGGGAAACGAATTTAGGTGGAAATTTTTTAGCTTCGCGAATAATTCGTTTGTCGTTTATGAAGTGTCTTTAAGCGATCTACAGAGAGTAAAGTTTTAAGTGAAATTTTTAGTCGTCGATTTAAGATGAGTGGCTGTAATGCTATAACTGGTGGTGGCAATTTAACGTTGAAAATTTTCAAAGCGAATTGAGGTTGAGTTAATTTAGTGCTAAAAACTGAGATCCACGTTCCAGATTCAAAAATTTTCATTTTTCATGAGACATATTAGACCTAAGGCCATCCTCCAACTTGGAAAATAAAGCAAAAAGAAGAATAGTGAATGTGGATGATTTTGTAATTTAGGTGAAAATTGAGTTATGGGCTCATTGCCGAGGAATACAAAATTAGTGAAAATGTTCAGATTTTTTCATCGGATAATATTCGTAATAAATTGTCCTTAATCAATTAGATTAGTTTAGTATGTTATGGTGATTCCAATAGAAACGAATTTTTTCTGTTTTTTCTGCTGTAAAGCCACATGTGCCACCCAAAGAACTCGATAACATTTATTTCAACTCGTTTATCTCCAGAACAAGGATGAAAAAAAAATGAAATGATGCCATTGAAAAGGATAAGTGGGTAGATGTAATCGTATATCTGCCTTTTAAAAGAGAAAAAAACTATTGGCACCAAATGGTATTCAAAGTGCAACCGGTGTAACTGATATTTTTTTATATTTTGCAGTCCGAAAATTGATGACATTTTTCTTTTATCGTAAAACCAATGCTTGCTATTTTAGTCAGTGCCATTTTTCCTATTTTTTACTGTTTTTTTCTATTGCGTTGCACGATTTTCTCTACCAGCCGAGAAAGGTAGAATTTTCAAAAAATGATTTTTTTCATTTAAAAATCATTGGCTTTTTTAATTAAAAAAAAGGAAGAAAAAAAAAGTGGTATCTTTTTTTAAATGGCTGTTATAAAAAGACCTCGAAAGTTATTTTTTGGGAATAAAATAATTTCTGAGAGAAGTCGAAAGTTTCAATAATTCTCTACGCTGAGTGTAAGAAATTACGAGTAAAATTATTTCTAACATGACGTTTTGCTGAATAGTACAATAATTTATTTTCCCTAATTGGCCACCCTGCCAAGTTGCGTTGTTCTCTTTTATCATTCTTTGAAAAATAGTATCGTGTTTACACTCGTACCACTCCGTGACTGGTATTCAACTATCATCTATTTTTGAGTTTCTGTTCCTCCTCTGTTCGATCAGTCAGTCAGTTCTCTTCCAACCGCGGGTGGAGTAACATCAAAAGTTTCAAGTTTTCAACTTTTGTACTTTTGTGCACCTTTCATTAAAATTGTGTTTATCTTTTATTTTCATTCCTGAAATTATATTTTGCTCATATATTTTTGATACAAGTACGAGTACGTCTTTATACTCGTATTATCTTAGTAAGTAAAATATTTTACTATTTTCTACTATAAATCTTGAATTTTTCCTGTTTTCTTATCCAAAATAGTGGCAATCAAATCACTACTAAAACTATTTTCAGTGCATGACAGCATAGGAAATAACGTTTACAGAATTAAGTTGGTTTGTAACATTTTTAAATACTTGAAACACTCTCGTTGTCTTAAATATTGTATAAATCTGGTGAAAATTCTGCTTGGGTGAACTCAAAGAACCATTGAGATCCGTGAAGCAGGTCTCTCAGGTCTTAGAATCATCTCTCAGGAGATACTCTACCAAGTATTTTATACAGTATAGTATTGTAACATTTTCATAGGTGATTTATACTTAATCTATACGTTAGACTTTGAATACTGAAAACAATTTTCTTATTTTTCTTACAGGAAGTCCAATCGTGTATCCTGCTAATAAAACGATAACCGCAATCGTTAGTCAAAGGGTGACGTTTTCGCTGGAATTTTGCGCGAACCCTCCAGTTACCAAAGCATTTTGGATACGCGAGTTTAAATCACTGCCTCCTGGAGTAACAGTGGATGGACTGATAGCTCATAATATAACGGTAAGATTTATTTGACTTTGTTAAAAGCTAAAACTATTTGAAGGACTTGCAGAATAGGTAAATGGGAGTGTATACAGAGTGAAAAAGAAGCGGTCATCCATCCGTATGAGCGACAGAATATGTTTGCTTAACGTGATTAATACAAAATAAAACTGTGACCTCAAATCTACTTCCAGCGCAAACCAATTATTGTTTAGCTTAGTTCAGATTTTCTTGCAGGAGGTTTACTAAGCTATACAGCATGTTGTAAGTGCTCTACCTGTTGGTGTTTTGTCCTCAAAGCTACTTTTTCGATCAATTTTATAAATAAGCCCTTTGGATAGTAACCTCATGAAAAGTTTTTGGAAGTATCAGTTATCATTGTTTATGCAAGTATTTTTCATCTTTCCTCAGTTTCATTAACATCCAACATCCATTCTAAGAAAGAAAGAAAAAAAAATCACGACCTTTAATTTTGGTTTAAAAATTTGACTGATTTTTTAGAAAAATTCAAGATAAATTTTAAACAAGTCAATCAAAATTTTTTCACTGTTATCGTGGAACTTTGTACTTGATAAATAGTCAAATCAACACTCGCTGACTTTTCACATTTTTGAATTCTTTTAGAATCATTACCTATTGTGTTCTAGACTTAGACTTTTAATGTCGTAAGCTAAAAGTGGAACTTGCAGAGAAAATCTCGAGAACATCCTCGAATTTACCTAAAATTATTTTCCATAAAACAATGCGATCTAACAGATGTACCAATGTATTTGAATTCGAAAAAGAATCTCTAAAATAACTTCTAACTTCTTTAGTTTGGTGGCAACGACTGAAAATAGAATACTGAGAAAATAAAAAAGACGTGAAAAAAATCTGTGAAAAGGATAAGAAAAACAACAAAAACGGCTGCATTTTACGTAAAAGCGTATCAAATTCGAACGAAAACCTTTTTTTTTTTTAGTTGAAAAGTTGGTCGAAAAACTTGGAAGTAAAATTCTTTATAAAATTTATTTGTCAACTTTTACAGCAGCGTCAAAGTTATTGTATGTGTGAGACTATATGGTGTTTTCTTTTATTCAGTAAAAGGTACAGCCATCATGAGGGGCTAGAGGGGGCGCGGGCGGTTGGTTGAATCTGTGGATTTTATTTGTCGTCGAAATTTATGCGATGCCGGAAATAGAACGGGGATGCGAGTAATACCGGCAAAGTTTAAATACATTTGGCCCTTATTTCCCCCACAAGAAACTGTATTTTTAAACGAAATGTCGTCGTAATCAAAGATTATTTATGGTATAAGTTAAAGGTTTTTTCATCCCCCCCCCCTTTTCCCCGCTGCGTGGAGACTGTTTTTTCAATGCCTGGCTAAGATTTACACATGGGTAGAATTTGAGAACAGTATACGAGTAAGAGGATTAGAGACGCGAGCTTCGTTTTCTGTTAGCAGAAAAAATTGCAGTTCCGGAATAAAAACTGTTTGCATTTATACTAAGTATAGGTAAAAAAAGATATCCAAATATTTTCGCAAGATTTCCTCATACAGGGTGCTTTGGATTCATTTGTAGCGGTTTGGCGTGGGGCGGGGGGAATTCAGTTTATTATCTCATAATTATGACCTATAGGTACTAGATTCGAGGAATAAAAAATGGAATGAATTGAAATTTTTTTTTCTTCAAATTATGATTAAAAAAGAATAAAACTAATTAAAAAATTTAAATAATATTTTAAAAATGAATTCTTTAGTCAAAATGTTGTGCGCCCGTGTGTGTCCAGTGTTATCTCCATTTCTAGGTCATAAGGTCTAGGTCATGAATTCGAGGTCCAGGTCATAAAGTCAAGGTTATAAATATAAGTTTCAAGTCATAAAAAGTTGAGCATTATGTCATGAAGCTTCCATCTGTGGGACTGTAAATTGAGGAATATGAAATAAAATATAATGCTGTGAAAGAGAATTCATCTCGCTGCCTTCACGAAACTTCAGTGAAGGCTAGAGCTACCTTTTGTGTAAATTAATTAATTTATTTGTTTGTATTTTCTTGATTATTATGAGGGTATATAGGTAATAGAGTTGTGTTTCTGATAGAGACATCGCTACAAATTCACTAGAAAACACCGATAATATGAATTTTAAAATTCTGAGGCCTCAATTAGTCTTTTTGAGCCGTGTCCTCCAATTTTGATTCGTATTTTTAAAATCGGCTTTACTTACATCGTGGAGCGAAGGGAATTCAAATTAATTTTTAAAATACGAGTATAACCGCGAAAAAAACCTCGGTTCTGTTTGCTTTGATAACTTTTTCTCTTATCCATCGCGAAGCCGCTTGGAAATTTTTTTTTCCAATTTCAAAGCACTCTCTCACGCCGTATAACGTACATATATATATAATCGGATTTGGCTTATCGGTTTGCCAGTGAAAAAAGAAATCCAGCAACCTTCTTATCTGTGGAAATTCTCGTTTGTAGAAAAGAAAATGATGACTCGTGCATGGAAAAGTTGGGGGAGAAAATGTAAAATGGCGGTATAGTACGGAGGAAAAATACATATAGGTTGTATTATAAACTATAATATATATTCTATTTGTTTGGGCTGAGTGTAACGAAGTCTATATTTATGTAATCATCGATGGGACACGAAAAGCGAATATTTCTGAAGCTGCGAAAAAAAAAAAAGGCACAATTTGAATTCGGGTCTGGTATTTTATGTTCGAAAGAATATTAAGCTAAAATGGTTGGAAACAAAAGCTTGAATTCTGTTCCCCATCAGCATTACTTGGTATTTCGAAAGATAAAAAGGCCTTTTCGTACGACTTACATTATCTTTCATTATTATTAGTTCACGTCTAACCTTTTCCATTAACATCGTCTTCGGTGACACCCTTATTGAATTTTGTACTCGCAATTGTTGTTTCGGCGGGAGGGTATGTCTGCGAGCACGAGGGTATGTAGAATGAAGGATTTGCATTTCATTTCAGCTAAAGAAAACGACTAAATGAATATTCTAGCGACGTATCCATTAGAGGGTATATTAATAAATATGAGAAAATTAGCGGAGAAGGATGAGGGGCAGCAGTGTTGTCATGCAGTCATGGCGTAACAGTAGTGATATGAAAATATAACTGCATTGGTTGGTATCTGGTCAGTATAATTATTGAAATGCCATTAAAGCTAGTATAAAATTTTATTATAGCCAGAGCTTTTCAGTTCAGAAATCGAGAAATATTTGACCCTCTGAATATTCTTTGTCTCAAAATCCGACCATTCTAATCGGTTAAATTAATTTCAAGTTCAATGATACATATTTTTAAAATTTACATACAATTGAATGTAAATTAATCCAAGCCAATGCGTTGAAGGCTTGTGCGACTAGTAATAATATATCACAGTTTTTCTATTGCTATGGAACTTTGATGCACCCACTGACTATGACATGTACACCCGTTCCTCAGCTTATATATAGGGAGTAATTGAACTATCAGAGTTTCAAAATAACTACTCAGCTTAGATCGATACTTTGCTCTCATACTCGTTCAGAAACACAATATACTTACTCTATCGCATATTAACTTTATCATATCATACTGGCACTACGTTAGAGAAGAGAAGAGGAAACTTGATTAGATGCGCATCCGCTTCACTTGGTGTAACAAACTTCACATTTTTCACCGAAATTAGTTCCTTTCCTTTTCGCTTATTTTTTTTTTCTCTTTTGGTTCCCAGTTCCCACTTACTATCCACCTAACTCATTCATCTTTCTCACAAAAATAGCGAAAAAATTCTAAAATAATTTGACGATATCGAAGGATAACTCGATCAACCGATGTCATTTATTAGGAAACTGAAGTGTGAAAAAGAAAATGAAAAATGTCACTTTTAAAGAAAATCGTCTTTCACTTGGTAGAGAAATTTTCATTTGAAGAAAAAGCATTAAGGGATGAGATTGACCTTACATTCGATGCGAAGCAATCGATCACCTGATGTTCAAGATTGATATTTTCTTACTCCTTTAAATTGTTTTTTTTTCTCTTTTTCTTCAGTAGCCGCAGTTAAGGAACCCTGTTTTCAAGTCTCAATATGAAATTATGTAACATACAAGTAAACTATTTTATTCATTAGGTCCATGATTTTTTGAATTTTTTTAAAGAGTTATCTTAACTTTCAAGTTGATACAATCAATTTAAAAGAATCTTTTTGAAAAAATATCAAAAATTGGCGAAAAAATCAAAAATTTGAAAGAGAAAGAATTAAAAAAAAAAAAAAAAACAATTTTTTGGATAAAAGGGAAAATTGAACAAAAAATTGAAAAATAAAAAAACCTAAAAACTAAAAAAAAAAAATTGGTATAATATTTTGAAGAAACCTACTTTTTCAGTTTGTTGGGTCAACTTTAGATCTAAATATATAAAAAATAAAATTCTGTACAATATTTTGTTTTTATTTTTGTCTAATTAATTCATTATTTTTTCAACAACTATTTTCTTTTGGCTTATTAAAGAATGGCTTTCGGTGCTTCCAAAAATATTTCACAGGACCCTAAAATAACTGTTTGTCCATTAGTAAAATTTTCGATCTCTTCAGCCGGTTATTTATGGTAAGTTATTTAAGTAAATACTGTTGGTGTGAAATATTTACACAAGAATTCCAAACAGGACAATCGTTTAAACTTCGAGATTTATTCTTCTCCACAGTTCTTCTATTCGTTTATTCAGAATAATTTATTTTCGGAATTTTGGTTTGTAGTCTACGAAGCTTCTTATTAGCTTTGCGAGTCTAATTCTTTGCTGAAGAAACTTGGAAGCCAATCTCTGTGTTACTGACCACAAATCTAAGATGTAGTTTCAAGTTTTGCAACATTTAATATTTGTAGTCGAGGAATCGATACGTACGAATTTATGTGAGCTAGTTTAATAAAGCGAGTGAGGTCAACTTGGATGAATAAGCCATTTGATTAAGCTTGGAAGAAGTTTGACAGGATTTAATTTAATAGCATCTAATTTGTACAGCGAGTAAACAGTATGTATAAAGCGTATTTAATCCGTTAGAGTTCAGGAAGGTACGGAAAGATGTCTCTTAAGTCGTTGTTTACAGCTTAATTATTACAGCCTAGCCTTGGAAGGGGGATTTTAATAATTCTGCCGAAATGAAATACAGAGAACCCTCGAATATGTGGGTTTATATAGTTTAAGGAAAATTCAGATTTACATCTCCTTTATCCCATGGAAACCAAAAGTATGATTTTTCGCTTAAAATATTTTGGCACCCAAACATTCGCAACAAAGTGGGCGCTACAATGATAATATTCCTTACAATAGGAGGCAGGTGGGGGGTCACAACGATATCAAACGATAGCTAGGATCAAATTTTTCGTGACTTGGAATTTTTCTGCAATCCCCTCACATTGTCATCATCTCTAATGTTTTCGAGAAAAGTATTATTTATTCAAAAGCTCGTACCCTCGAGTCTTCAATTTATTCCACCAAAAAAATTGCAAATCGAAAAGCAACTTTTTCTAAGTCGCAACTAAAATGCCACGCGCGAAAACATAACGAGAAACTTTCTTAAACTCTATAAAATATTCATAGAGAAAATTTATTTTTTGTACTTATACTTATACTTAGCGTGAAAATATTTCGAACAAATGATCATTATTATTTAAAAAATATTCGTTTAAACTTTTACTCGTGTTTCTGATTTTGTGTTACAAAAATCGAAAAAACGAGCGTTTTGAAAATATACAAAAAAAAAATGCAAATTTTAATTCTTATTGGCAGTGTTGCCCCACTTCCACAAACATGAAAATATTATGAGCCAAGTCTTATGTATTGGTGTTGACAATCTCAGTCGGCTTGAGACCCTTTATAAGCTAGCAGAGTTTTCAAGAAGTTAACTCGAGTAATAATTTAGTCACAGTAGACCCAATTAAAAATATTATTTTACGTAATTATAATATTATATCAAGTTGTTCCTGTCCGTAAAGAGTTTGGATTGTGTTTTTCAATGTTGCGTAAAGTGAAATTAATCAAAACTGTCTTTCCAATCTTTTGCCTGTATTTGAAATTGAAGGGACTATAATAAATACAAATTTGAAAGGTTGGGTATTCCAATTAGCTATATCCGAAATAAGGTGAAAAAATATATTACAACGGTATAGAACCGACCTTTCATTCAGTCCTTTCCTCAAAACAAGGACCTTCAACGCTGGAAAGGTTCACAACTGACAAAGGAGAGGCGCCAAGTTATTCAAATTTTATCAGCTCGATTATAATTTTTCTTTTCCTCCAGCACGTCTTCCACGTCATTATCGCTCGCCTTCCTTTTTTTATTTTCTTTAATTAATTCGAAAGTAATTAACGTTCAATAAATTTTATCAAGCTTAAAACGTGGCTTAGCTTTTTTTTTTTTTTTTTTTTTCGTTCTCCAATACGCCTTTTTTCCTCGCGCAAGCACGCATTTTCTTCAGCCAGAACTTTCCCTCTTATCCTGCAAATGTTATGCCTGCGAAACGTGTCTGAAGGTTTTTACCCATTTCCCTTCGTCTGTGTGAAAGAATTTTATTTTTTATTAAAAATATAGAAAGTGGAAGGGTGTGGGGCAAAAAGCGTGGCTCATGACGACGTTAACGATATTCTGTACAAATATTTTTTGATGAAAGCTAAGGGATGGCGGGCGGAGGAGGGTTGATGATATAGGGCGAATTGAGAAATGGATTCTTTAATTTTACGTCAATTTGCATTTTTCGTCGTTGCCAGCCTAAAGGGATTTATGATATACATATTTTTATCAATTCGTGAACCAAAGGGGAAGGTGTAAAAGGGGGTCTGACATGGCATCATTACCGTGTAAATCCACGGGGAGACGGACAGACAGACAGACAGACGGTGAGAAGTCTATATTACTTCGCCGGCACCGAAGGCGAATGGTCAAATATATCCAACAAAGAAGACAAAGGGAAGGTGGTAAGGTTATGGGGGAGGAAATGAAAATTCAATCTATGATCGAACGTTATATTAAATTGTAGAACAGGTCGTCGGTTTTCCACCGCATCGTACCCTCTGCTCTTGTTATCATCTGCTGCGAGGCCATTGAAGAAGTGCGAGAAAACGTCACTTCGTATTTTCCATTTGCGGTCGGCGCTCACCTGCTCTGCGAATGAAAGATATTCCATTACCGGATGACCGACCACAATCACACTTTTTGCCAAAATAATTCAACCCCCAGAGGAATCGCCGAGTGCGATGGAGGGACACTGGCTACGGCTTTGTGATTTTTTTGGTGACACGCCTTTTGATGAGGTATACTTCGTTCCGGTTGACGTAAATTTGATAGGATTTTCGGTAGCCTGTATGAGGAAAGGGGGAGAGCAAAGTGAAACCAAAGGAGTAATTCGTTTGGTTAGTAGCGGACAATCAAATAAGGATTTTAATGAAGGGGCAGGTAGTTTGCGACGTAGCAGCACTATATCATTTTGTTCTTCAAAAAATATCAAGTCAGAAGCTTATTAAGGGTGGCTTGTCACCCTTTTCCGTCCTTCTGCAACCTCCGAGAAATCTTTTTTGTGTAAGAGAAACAATTTTGAATTTATTACAAGGATCGTTCATTCCAAAAACGAATTTTTGTGAGGCTCTTTAAAAAATCAGCACCCAACTCTTGACCCTCCTAAATTGCTGGGTCGATCTCTATGGTTACATGCTAATATTATCAACCAGCTTTAGGAGTTAATAATCGCTAAAATTCAGTTTCTCAGATAAATTACTAGTATCAATCATAGAAAAATTATAATAATAATAAAATCATAATGAAGAGTGTAGGTAGACAAAAAAATATTTGAAAATAAATTGAAAAAAAACAAAACATTTTGCTTCATGTATTTAAGGGGCCTTGAAATTTATATCTGTCACTAAAATAAAATTGAAAATTGAAAAATGAGGAAACTCGATGATAAGTGTAAAAAAACAAAGAAACTATCTGCCCGATGGGCAAAAAATGAGAAAATGATCCGGAAAATGAGAATTTTATCCGTTGTCAGTCCGTTTTTATTTTCAACTATCGGATCTGAAAATTTGCAGATATTTTTATCATCTTGATTATTTTTCCAAATCCGTTTGTAAAACGGATTTCCTGATTATAATCAGTGATAATTTTTGGGCAATTTTTCTAAATCCGTTTGTAAAACGGTTTGACGGATTATAACCCGAGCCAACAAATATGATAAAACAGCCTTCACGGAAAATAATCCGGACTCATTTCCGGCAAGACTGATTACAATCCGTTCGAAATCCGTTTTAGAAGCCGGAAAACAGGAAAATTCCGGATTATAATCCAGAAACGGATTATAACCCGGAATAAAACGGATCCGTTTTCAAAATATTTTGCCCATAGGGTGGGTTTGGTACAAATTAATCAAAATGTTAGTTATTTTCTTCGAAATGAATGAGCTGATTTGATTTTTTCTGGAGAACGTAGCCACTCTGTTACTCCCCAAAAATAGTCTGTAAAAAAATATCGTGGAAAATTTCTTCATCTTTCATGGTTATGAAGTTGAAAGCTCGTGAAAATTGCTTTGGTAACCATCAGGTATACCACTCTCTATTCACAAAAATAGAAGTTCAACTTTTCGCTATGTAATTCGAATATAGGCTTAGACTTTGTCATTCTCATCGGCTTTGTTCGTTTCACAGAATGATGAGAATACAAGGTTTACCATCGAAAACGTTGCAAAAAGTTTAAAATTGCATTCTATCTAACATTGGCAGGCATGTCTTTGGGTAAACAATCTCGACAAGACACGAAATTGACAAAAGGCAACGTCATCAAAAGTCTAACGAAAACCCAATTTACCACTGCCAACTGTCAATTTGAATTCGAATCGAAAATTAAACGATTTTACGTGGGTACACGTTACATTTTCCTCATTTTATGAATTCGGACTTGAAAAGATCGTAAACACACAAAGTTGACGGTTCTCCCAGAGGATTCGAGGAACACGAATCGAATTCATTTGAACTTTGAACGATATTCTCGTGTAATGGTTATTTGAAGGTTGAGAGGATTGGTCGAAGGGTTGAAATAGAAAACGGCTAAAGAAGGATAAAACCACGAGGGATGATCCTTTGAAATATTGTAGTACTAGTAGTGTGGTGTTGTGGCGCACTCAAGATTTTGATGGGGAAAAAGAAAGAAAGTATCGGACCAAGAAGACAGAATAATCTATGTTTTTTCCTAGCTGACATAACAATCTAGTAGAAATGTGATTTCTTGGAAAATACTTGTTTGGGTAAACGTATGAGTTCGAAAATTAGACTATTATTTTGTTGTTTGTTTATTCAGGTATTCCTGCCTCTCCCTTTTATACCCTAATCTTTTCCAATTGGTGGGACGATTTTTCTCTTCAACTGATGATTTCAAAACTCTAGATTTTTGAGTGAAAAAAACTGTATACCAATTTGAATTCAACGTGGCTATCGAGTGTAAATTCCTTCCATATGATACAGGTTTAGAAGAATTTACAAAAATTGTGGTTTGATTAAGTTTTATTATGCAAATTTATTTTGCTTTGAAAGAAACGCAAATGGTAATATTTACTACTTTTTATTGAAAAATAGCGACAATTCGATGTGGTACTATTAATAACATTTTAGATAGTAACTACAATTTTACTATTTTTTGTGGTAATTCGTATAACTCGGCTAATTAGACCAGAAAAATAAGTTCTCAAATTAGAGAATAAAAGAAAACATCGGCACGAAAGGTTTTATGTCTTGAATGTATTGGGGGGTTGTTCAAAGAGTATTCAGTTGAAATCCTCCGCCCCCAAACCCTGTGCGTCCACCTCCAGGGATTTAAATGTGTTAAAAATTTTACGTTTTTCAGCTATAAATCGAAAATTATGCTAGATATCTATTTTGAAGTTTAGTAAAACTTTATTCCAATCCAATTTCCTATCGATTTGGAAAAAATACCTCATTCGATGCCATAGAAGTGCAGAAAATGAAAATTGAAAATAGGTCTACACTTGAAAAGTATCATATCTCAAAATTATTGACCTATTTTCAATCCTTATTTACTGCACTTCTGCGACATAAAATGAGATCATTTTTATTTTAATCGATATGAAATTTGATGAAAAACAAATTTTTACTGAGCTTTGGAATAGATATCTGGCGTAGTTTCCGAGTTACTGCTGAAAAATATGTAATTTCAACACATTTGAGCTCCTCTGTGGAACCGAACAACAAGGGGTGAGGGCAAAGGATTTCAACTGCATACTCTTTGGACCACACTCCAATAACACAATACAAGCATAAAACTTTGCGTACCAATTTTTTTTTCTTTTTCAATCCCTAATATCCTGGGCTATAATAATGAAGTTTTTCGCACCTATAACTTTCAAAAATACTAAAAGCTCTAATAACTATTCACGTATTTTTGAGAAAATATTTTTATTTGATTCACCTTAGCTTGGAAATGTAAAAAAAAAAAAAAAAAAAAAAAGAAATACAATAAATAATCATATTAGGTAATATAAATAAAATAGAACAAAACTAACAAAACAAAAACAATCAAAATAAATATCAATAAACTTAATTTATCATAAAGTCCACCAAAATAAAACTAAAATTTGTTAATACTAAACTTAAAATTTAATAAAATAAACAAAATAAACAAAATTAAACCAACCATATAATAATAAAAATTATTAATACAAAAAATGATCATTTAAGAAAAAAAAAAAAACTTAATTCTAAATTATTTAATCAAAAGATAAACTTAGCTTGGAAATGAGATTGATCATTATTTTTACACAGCCTCACATCCTTCCCTCGTTCAAGGTAACATTTATTTTATTTTATTTTATTTATCAACTTTTTCATCGGAGCATTTACAACAGAGTTGCTTTCTTGCATAATTATTCAAATTTTCGGATAGATTGATCAAATATATACCTAGCGTGCAAAATAATATGTATAAGCAAGGAAAAGCCCAGTTTTGATGAAGGACCTATATAAATTTTGGTCTGACTCCAAACAATAGATATGAAAAATTACCTCCATAAATTTAGATTGACCATCATTAGATTAGATATGGAATAAGAAAACACAAACACAGAGTGTATGCCCAAAAGCCCGAAAATTAAATACATAGAAGAAAATCATTAAACGAAAGTTTTAGACTTGTTTTCTGTAGCTTGTACGATTTTCTTCTCCTCTTCACGCATCAAACTTCTTTGCCCTTCGGTTGATTTTTCTCTTTTTTTTTTTTTTGGCAAACGTCTGAACGTGCTTTATTAACCACTCGGAAGCGACGAAGCCGTCTCATCAAATTATTTTTAACTGTTTCCGATTTCTCGAGGAAGAAGGAAAAAGAGGAAATAGAAAAGCCTGGGAAAATAATAAAGGACGAAGACATCGTCATCGTTTGTCAGGAAAGTCGTATCTCTCGGCTCTCGTCTGTATTTTGGCTTCTTTTGTTCTTGCCTCGAAGATTGATAATAATGATTTTGGAAAATGCGCTTATAATAACAGACTCGGTTGTTCGGCGTGAAAGAAAATTCATTCGGCAATTAACGAAAAATCCTCCCTGCCAGCCTTTCTCCATACAAGTCCTGCTTTTTTTCTGCTCCACTAATTGGACCATTGTAGAGAATTTGGAGCATTTTCAAAAGCGTCTTATTTCGAAATTGTGGAAAACTATTCTCGCGCAGCGAAAGTGAAACGTGTTGATGATTTACAAGTGTTGACACAAGCGAAGCACTTAATTGTGAGAAATATTGATAATAAAAATCCAGTGAATCGTCTGGAGTATATCTTTTTCAAGCAGCTTTAAATCGTCTCCTACCGTGGAAGGGGTCGTCTCAAAGGGACTGATTTTTGGAACGAGGGAGCATTTTGATTCATTTTCGTTCATTTTGCAAACAATTAATTTTGGTTCATTTTGATTCACTTTCGTTCATTTTGATTAACTGAATTGATTACTTTTGAAAGAGAACATGATATGCGAAGCAAAAGTTCATACTCTACAAGAGAAATGTGTAACTGCACGATAGTAAGATCTTCACGTAAATCTTCACATAATTATGTAAGTTCAAGGTCGTGTAATTTTCGTTTATCAGTTTTCGGTTGCTGTTTAGTGCTATCGTGTCTCACGCATTCTGAATCTTGTTCATTCAGATTAATTTTGGTTTATTTCGGTTTATTTTTGTTTATTTTCATTCGTGTTTGTTCCTTTCTGTTTATTTTCGTTCATTTTCATTATTTAGATATTTGGCTTATTCTTTAAATTTGAAAAACCGAGCAAAATGCAAACAATGCTTATTTTCAGGTCATGTAGCTGACAACGAATCAAAGGTTTGTACCTACTATAGTTTCCACCTCTACAAATAGTAATTTCTCATTTCTTTTTGCGTTTTTCCACAAATTTGAAATTTTTCAACCGTAACTAAGGCTTCATTTAAGTTTTTAAGCCTATGTTATTTCTGTCATTTGGTCTTTCTGGATCTCACTTGTCGAATTCTTTCATCTCATATTCGTCCTTGAAGAAAAGGCATGATTATGTTTTTGACCTCGAAGATAGTCCCCCTAAATTGGACCACCTTTACGTTAACTGGTAATGTATAAGTAGCCTTGAAAGAAGATATTTTCGTTAACCTTCTCTCCCAAACTCTAACGAGTTTATTCGAGTTCCGAGATTTTCCGACCACGAAAAAAAAAAAACCTTCAGCCCCTCATTTCTATACCAGCTATACTCACTTTTACAATCAAAATAAAACAACCAAAAAACGTGCGTAACGAAATTCGATTTTTCGCTCCAAGTTAAAGAAGGCGTAAAAATTTATAACGTTTTTCTTGGTGTTTTTTCCCCCTCGCCCCTCTCTCCTCTGTTGCAGCAGAATTCTTGGAGAAAGAGGGGTTTGGAGCTGTTTGTTATAAATACGTTTGAAATTAAATCGCCTAAACTTAATGGTATGCCATTAAAAAGAATGATGATCCGACATTTGCTACTGTGGTATGGCTGCTTGACTCGGGGAAAACGTTATAAAGTCATTACAAAGTATGGAGATATAATAAAGAAAAAATAAAAACCTGCTGGAAAGGAGAGAGAGAGAGAGAAAGAAAAAAAGTACGACCGAAAATCGGGAAAAAGCAAGAAAGGCTGGGCGGTGGTGTACTTTTTCTTCGCCTCCATCGAAAATGTGTTTCGACGAAATTGAAGCAGTCAGTGAAGAAAATTGTTGGCAAAGGTTTTCACCCAGATAAGAAGCCAAAATACGACAAAAACCAGCAAACCCTACAAATAAGTTACGTGATTTTTATGCACGAAGTCGTGTACGCTGATGCGAGGGGAGTGGGTCGAAGGGGGCCAAACAACGATATAATAAACCATCTTTTTCGCATCAGCTTTCTTTTCCAATACCAATATACGAGTACATTTTATCTGTGGGTATCACCAGTTTAGTTTGTTTTATGTGGACTTATATATATTCGAATTTAATGTACCCATTTTGTTATCTGGACGAACGCAGATGCAGATATTCTGTACCAGTACCACGTTCTAATAATTTGTGTATTTGGTTTTCTTTATATTTTTACACTTTCTCAGCAGTATAGGGCCTCTGATGAGGAAATAGCTACACTTCTAATGTTATTGTAGAAACTACTGCGAAAATAGTGACAATAACTTGTATATAAGAAAACCGGGACGATTTGAAGATTATAATGAAAATACTGCGTATATTTCAAAAGGTTTATTGCTATTTTTATGGTAATTCCTGTTATAATCCCAAAACTATCACATTTTTCTTATGAAAAAATAGTATGAATTTCTATTAATTTTTTTTTTTTCTTTGTTACTGTTAAGTATATAAAAACGGATCGATGCATTAAAACACAGATTTTTTACAAGATCTAATCAAAAACCTTACTCTTATACATTTAGATGCGTTTTCATGTGATTTTTAAGGTTTTGTGTTTATTCAGGCTGTTTGAAAGAGCATAATATTTTTATTTATCAAAATCGACAAAAACTCAAAATTTAGCTTTTTGACGCATCAGTACTTTTTTTGTGACATGTCACAAATTTTAAAGATTATAATTGTGACGATTACTGGATGCTCAAAAGTCCAAATTCAGCCTTAATTACTCAAAATGAAACAAAAACACCATGTAAGACGTTTTGATTTCAAGTACCTGAACTAAAAATAATTTTATTGGTTGCTTGGATATAGGAGTGTTGAGTACGTATATTTTTCAAGTGATTTTCCAAACTTATAAAACTGGTCCAGTGTATACAAATTTTGGTATTCCAGAATTTTTTTTTCCCACTTTAATACTTATGATATTCTGAATGTATGTATTCCCTAACAGAATGGTGTAACTTGCTTTTTTTGAAGGGGAAGATGAAAGAAATTTATTAATTTTTAAATTTAGCATGTCTTGTGTTTTTCTACGAGCTCCATGTTGCTGGTTCACCACCTACTGCAATTTGAAATTTTGACACATGTATTCGGTTGTGCTACGTTTGTGCTGGTTTGTGCTGGAATTTTCATCGTTTGTGCTGCTTTCCCTTCAGAGATATTTGAGAAAAACATTTTCAAGGTCAGTGGGGAACTAGCGACATGCTCTTCCCCACCAAAGAGATATTGGAAATCCGAATGAGCCATTTGTTTGTGCTACGTTTGTGCTGGTTTGTGCTGCCATTTATTTCGTTTGTGCTGCTCCCCTCTCCCCTCCACAACCAAAACAAATGCTCATACCCTTGAATGTATGAAATTTTCAAACTGGTCAGAAAGGTTCAAAACTAGTACCATTTGTTTGTGCTACGTTTATGCTGGATTGTACTGACCTTTTTTTGGTTTGTGCTGTCACCCCCTTCCCTCCAGTCAGTGTATAAGTGTTCAAATTTAGCCTATAAATAAGTAAAATTTGAAAATCACTGGTGATGGCTGAAAATGGAACCAATTGTTTGTGCTACGTTTGTGTTGGATTGTGCTGACCTTTTTTTGGTTTGTGCTGTCACCCCCTCCCCTCTAGTGAGTGTGTAGGTGCTAAGAGGTTAGCTTATATAGAAGCAAAATTTGAAAATTTTTCAAACACTTATACACTCACTAGAGGGGAGGGGTTTGCTGCACAAACCAAAAAAAAGGTCAGTACAATCCAGCACAAACGTAGCACAAACAAATGGTACTAGTTTTGAACCTTTCTGACCAGTTTGAAAATTTCATACATTCAAGGGTATGAGCATTTGTTTTGGTTGTGGAGGGGAGAGGGGAGCAGCACAAACGAAATAAATGGCAGCACAAACCAGCACAAACGTAGCACAAACAAAGGGCTCATTCGGATTTCCAATATCTCTTTGGTAGGGAAGAGCATGTCGCTAGTTCCTCACTGACCTTGAAAATGTTTTTCTCAAATATCTCTGAAGGGAAAGCAGCACACACGATGAAAATTCCAGCACAAACCAGCACAAACGAATACATGTGTCAAAATTTCAAAATTCAATAGGTGGGAAACTAGCGACATGGAGCTTTTCTACGAATTAGTTTGGCTCACTTCAAGTCATAATATATTCACAATCTAATCATGCTGTCTGAAATATTCTCAGCAGTTTATATCAAAATTTTACTGGGGGCCACAATATTTTTAGCACGGTCCGTGACCTCTCCTGCGGACTCATAAGCTTCGATAAAGAAGAAAATTAATTTCATATTTTATTTCTAATTTTCTGTATAACTTATTATTCGATACCCTTATGTTTTTGTTTCATCAACAAATGAAATGATGAGTAGAGAGCTGTTGACTCTAGTATCATTGTCACTATATTCAATGAAACTTGGAAACATTGCAGAATTTTATATCCGAAGAAAGCGGTCGACTAAATTACCATGCAATTTATGAAATGAGCCACGAATTTGAAGGCACCAAATTTTACTTTGCCTATAAAAAAGCTATTTGAAAATTCTACAAGAAAATCTAAGGCTTTCTTTCGATACCGTATCTCGAATTGAGTACTTCTCAACAAATATTTACGAACGAGTTTATTAAACTTGAATAAATTTAATATTTTCAGGCGTTTTTAAGAACATATAACCAAGTTCGACGCAAAATTCTGCCTAAGTATGTAAGATATTTACATCCATGGTATCCCATTTTGCATTCATTTATAGCCTATTCGCCGAAAAGAAGGGGTAAACGGTGAAGAAGTTATCAAAGAGTACAATATTGCGAAAGTTTCCGTGCCAAAGAGCTTGCCTTATCGGCTCAGTGCCGTCGTCGAAATAAGATTTGTGCACATATGCGAGAGTGAGACGAGAATATAATGAGCAAGATATTTGGCAGAGTTCATATACACGCGCACAAAGTGCGAAAGCGAGAAAAGGCGAAGAGAATCCAGAAAGTAAAAGCTGGAATCCGAGATGAGTTGGAGGTGCCAAATGGTGTAAATGAAAAATTAACTAGCAGTCGAAGTGAAGATTACTTATTGATGGGTTTCGTTCGAATGCTTCCTTCGCAGCTCTATTCAGTGCCCCCAAAATTCACAAAATCTAAAAAAAGACATTAAATTCTGTCGAATGCGTGATGAGCCAAAAATGAGTTGGTGAATGTGAAAGCAGTGACTGTGCTGTTAGGATGAAAGGCAAATTAATAAAATTTGAATCACAAATTATTCGCACAACCTGAATTTTATGACTTTTAGACTTGCGAAAAGCTTCTGAAAATTTTCCGTTTCGCTTTCAGTTGTAGCAGAATGCGAATTACAGTCTGCTGCCTAATAGCTGTCAGAAAATGTAAGACAATTCAACTACAATATACTTCTTTGCCAGACCCCTCATTTCAAAAACTCCTACCCATCCACTCGATTTACAATAATTTCCCTGTGAGGAAAAAATTGATCGTGGATCTGTCTTATTGCATTAGTTGTAATTAGTCAATACAAAATATATCGATCAATGGGCAGGAATCGGATGGTATTGTTTGATGCCATCATAAGATAACGCAGTGATACACAACCATAAGAAATACTCATATCAAAAGAAAATATCGATAGAGTAGTTTATAAGATTGAGGAGAGAAATCTCTCATCAACTAAAAACTTGAGTAAATTAATAAATTAATTATAAGGAAAATTGTTTGGCAAATTGGTAACTGTGTTGCAAAATCAAGAATAGGAAATTAGTGTTGGAAATTGAATATTTTATCTGTGCTGTTATTTTTTATTATTTTTTTTTTTTCATGGGCTATATCGACAAAACGAATTGATTGCAATAAGCGAATATATTTTAATATTGGTGATATGTGAAATCTATTTAAATCCTTCAACTCTGCTACTGCTACTTTACGAAATCGCAGAAAGTAAAACCCCAAATCTTTATTACGACTTGAAATCTTCTATCGTATGAATACCATACGCGGTATTGCATTAAAGCTCGTTACACACGCAGACAGAGAAAGTCTCGAAATGACTAATGGAAGAATATTCATTCGAATTAAGCGAAAACCGTGTATACATCTACGGTATAATAAATATGGATAATATACATTCCTCGTAGAATACGTTCTTCAATTCATCCCCCCCCCTCGCTCCGCCTTTTCCTACAGCTTCACCGTACATTTTATTTGTCATACGTAGTTTGGCGACGAATACAGCTTTTAATAACCCCCCCTGCTCACTCCTCCGTGTCCCTCGCGAATCCCTTACGCTGCACCTTCGCTCATCCAATCATCGACTTGGCGTGGAAACTTTAAACGATTCCTTTTTGGGCTGCGAATGTAAATTAAATACAAACGCGAGGTTTGCGGATGGCGAGGGTGCCACAACTTATTAACGGCACACCGATTCCTTTTTCTGCGACAGATATAATAGACTTTGTGGAGCGGCGCGAGAAACTAAGAATGGGATGAGGAAGCAGTGTGGTGCGAGGGAGGGGGCCTTGAAGAAAAAGCGTGTAAAAGTTGGCTTTCTTCGAGTAAACTTTTAAGACGAAACTTATCCAGCCTTTACGGTAGGCTAATTTGTTGGCTTCAATGCTGGCGTCGGTAGATTCTGTATTCACGATGGTCTCCATATATATATATATTCTGTCATTAAAACGTGGTCCAGATACCGAACAATTGAACAAGACGAGGGGGTGAGAATAATGGGTGAGTGGATTAAGCATTTGGAGGGAAAGGAGGACGATGTGAGATTCTGATTATGCAGGATAAACTGTTTTGATAGAGGTATGGTAAAACAGTCTGTAAAACAATCTAAAAGGGATGATGGTCGGTGCACCTAAAAAATAGTGTGAAGTAAGGGTGAGGGGGGAATCATAAAAAAAATTTGGGGCAAAAAGTTGAATCAAATGAAAATGAAAATACGAAATTCGAGAAAGTAAAACAATTTAATTTTCTTTTTCTTCATATTTTATTGTGTTAGTGTGTCCTCCTACGGCCAAAACTGATCACTTTAGGAGGGAACAAAGTATTGTGACGTATTACAACAAAAAAAAATTGATTATTTTAAAAACGAGAACATTCGGATGGGAGGGGGACCTGGGAAAATTATGGGAGATTTGGCTGGATGGCTGGAAGGTGGGGTACCCGGAAAATACGGGAAGCAAAAGGAACACTTAGGGGAAAAAGAAAAGAAGAATGATGAAATAAAGTAATTTAAAAACTCATAAGTCATAAATGATGTGCATCTTTAGGTCAGCTATTAACTGGCGAACGTTTTTTGCTGCTTTATGATTGGCAGAATGAGCATTTTTTGCTTTTCTATATTATTATTACGCTGAGAAAAATTTCAATGGTAATTTTTATAATTTGGATTGGAAAACTGGGACGATTTGAGATTTGTAGCAGAAATTACTACAAAAATATAGTAATATGGATTATCTATTTCTAAGATAGTAAAAAGTACTAAAAATATGGGATATTATTTACAATAAAATTAATAGTGTGATGAGAAAATTGTTACTTTTCTGTTTATACTCGTATAATTAATACTATTCCTTTCTCTCAGTGTGTGATGAGCATTTTCTGCTTGCATATAAACTGGCGGGCGTGAAAATATAGGCATTGGAGAGTTAGGTAGTAGAAGATATGGGGTTCTGTTAGCCCATGGACTAAAGCTTCAGCTTTTCGATTTCAAGGTACCGAGTTCAAACTCAGTCGATTACCATTCCCACACTTATTCGTTGTGGTTCTATATTACCCCGAACCTCGTAGAAAACTATTTACCTCTTCCGTTGCTTGACGCTCGGTAAAGTAGACAAGTATCTAAAGCCCAAATCATAATTACTATAATTTGAATTTCAAGTTCCTACTGGAAAAGACGCCTTTGCTTCAGCCGTATTAAAATATATTTTTAATATTTTTATCGTGTGAACAGGTCGTTAATTAATTAATCAAATTCCTAATGTTGATTCATTCTAACTGCCCCCTAGCCACTTAATAGGAGGGGTAGTAGAAAATTGTATTCGAGTGGAAATGTTCAATAATCTTTCTCATTTTCCAGCGTATTTGTGTATTAAAATTAGACCAAACGCAGTTACGTATAATTACCCGATGGGCAAAAAATGAGAAAATGATCCGGAAAATGAGAATTTTATCCGTTGTCAGTCCGTTTTTATTTTCGACCATCGGATCTGAAAATTTGCAGTTATTTTTGTCATCTTGATTATTTTTCCAAATCCGTTTGTAAAACGGATTTCCTGATTATAATCAGTGATAATTTTTGGGCAATTTTTCTAAATCCGTTTGTAAAACGGTTTCACGGATTATAACCCGGGCCAACAAATATCATAAAACAGCCTTCACGGAAAATAATCCGGACTCATTTCCGGCGAGACTGATTACAATCCGTTCGAAATCCGTTTTAGAAGCCGGAAAACAGGAAAATTCCGGGTTATAATCCAGAAACGGATTATAACCCGGAATAAAACGGATCCGTTTTCAAAATATTTTGCCCATAGGGTAATATTCTCGAGTGTTGCATTATAAATTTATGAATACCATTTCAAGTTGAATTTCATGACGAAAAATTATTTTATTTCTTCGAATCTGACTGATACACCATCTAAGAAAATTGTTTTGTTTTCTATGTTACAGGAAAGCTCTTCAAAGCACTGTCGAAAAGCGGATCTAACTATAACCTATGTGAAGGTCACAGATGCTGGCGAATACATGTTCGTGGTGTCTTCGGATAGGGGTATGTCGGGTTCAACGATTACATTAAATGTTACCGTGAGTACAGCATTATCTGACATTGTGGCAGATCAGACACGCAGCAGTGACGCTTTCGCAGCCACCTCAAAGTTTACCATACATTTTGTAATCTATTTTTATAGCGTATTTTATTTGTATTTTCGTGCATCATAATGGCCAAAGAATTTGTTAAACTCGCGTGATTTTTATACGTTGGACGTGTACCTATTTTCTTAAGGGATTATTATTAAGTAGATGATTTTTAATTTTGATCTGCAGCAATCGAACTGACTCGAAATTTTATTTCATTTATTTGCACAAGAATCAAATATAAATACAGCTATAGTAGAAGATGAAAGTTGAGAAACCCTGCCAAAAGCCTCGGTTTTGTTATTCGTGAGCATTTTTTTGTTATTCCTTAAATTTTAGCTGAGGATGAAAATCATAAGTGGATCCAAAAAAATGATGAATTTTTTGAACGCATTTTTTTTACACTCTTTTCTTCTCTTATTCCCCGAGTACCTTTTTTCAATTTTGTAACTTTTAAAGACGAGTGATAACTTTTTTTTATTGGTTGTGGGAGGATTTTTTACGAACCCCTCCAACTTTATTTTGTAATATTTCTGGATCCATCCTTGATGAAAATGCCAGCAATCTGTAAATTAGGGTCTTAATCCGAAATTTGAATATTTATTGTATGATTTTCCTTTCCATGTTTCCAAAATTATTTTGCAAACACGTCATTCACTTAGATTCTGATAATTTAAATTTCAAGATCCCAAATTTTTAATTTTGATAAAACAAAAGTCTTCTCTCGAGTGTACAATAGGAATTTTGATTCGTGGGCTACTTTGAAAATTTACCTCCTTCTCCTTCAATTCTTTTTCACTCCTAGTTATCTACGTTGCCAACCCAGATGATTCAAAATCCCTGCTTTAAGCAAAAATAAACATAAAAAAAATCCCTGCAGGTACTAAAAATCCCTGTAACCTGGTTTCAGGGATTAATCCCTACATTTGGCATCTCTGCTAGTCATCCTTTACTATAACAGTAGCAAAAGTTGGCTTCATATCGATGTCTAAATGGATAAAGGTTACATTTCCAAAAAATAAAATCTCTCGAGAAAGTTGTATAATCATATTAATTTCTATGCCCTAATTAAGATACTTGATTTTTTCGCTGCTGACAAGGAAAAAATTCATGATTGATGAAAATAAGAAGTGCCATTTTAAAAAGGTGAGATTTTCTTCAAAAATGAAAAAATATTCGACTCAGTTCATTGCTTAATATTTTTTTTAAATTAACTTTTTGTTTTCATTTTTTAAACTGCGTTTAAAATAAGTAAAAGTAAGAAAATTAAAAATATTTTATTTAATATAAAAATCTTCGGCAGCTATAGTCTGCAGTGACGAATACCAGAATTATGACAAAGTCCCTTGTTCCAATTGATTCTCTTCCATCGATAGAATTTATTTTTTTTAAACCTGACCTTTTTTTCGTTTTCTCTGGTTTTGATCAATTTTTTATCGTTTTTTTTTTTTTTTTAATAAGTTCATGTATTTATGCTCCCTGAAACTAGTCTGCCATGTGGCATCGTAAACTCTCTACAGACTAAAGTATTTTAGAAATAATTTTAAAAAGTATAAAATTATTTTTTATATAAATAATACAATATTATTCGATAATTTTTTGTACTTGTAAACGTTTACGTGAAAATAGTTTATTTCGCCATGTTGGTCAATTATGTGAGTTTTATTTTAGCATTTACGAAAATTTTACATTGTATTACGTTTAGTTAAATTTGAATTATGGGTTATTTGAAACCCAATAAATTGTCATTAGGTATACAAATGCAAATAACCACTTTTTGTTTGTTACGATAATTTTTTTGTAAATTTACTGTAAAGTTAACTCTAAGATCGATAGGTTTTTTAATGGTGTTTATTGATTTGTTATTCTATTATTTACTGACGAACCAAGAGTATTGCAATTATGTTCGAAATAGAAGTATTATTTTTATTAAGCAGGCCTGTGTATTCGGTATTAATTTTACCTGGCCAAATATTTGTCACATCATTCGTTCCATGTGTCAGTTTTATTTTTATTCCAGCAAAAATTTTTGTTTATTCCGGCATTTAATTGTTGTTAAACGTTAATTTTTAACACGTAATCAAAAACTTGGAGAAATGTGTGAAAAAAAATAATTATTAAATGTTGTTCATTTTTAGCTTTGTTGTATTCTGTTCTTGTACAATTTTGGTTTCAATATTTTACTGAAAATTTGTGAAAAAGAGTAAAAAATATATAAATATCCGCTAAAAAGAGCCATAATACCTAAAAAACCGTGAAAAAGAGCCAGAATGTGCCAAGATATCAAAATATTTATGCCAAAGAGCCGAAATATCAAAATATCAATTTTTCTCTTCCCGAATTTTTTGGTATTTGGGCTCGTTTTGGCTCTTTTTCCGGAATATTCCAGTATTTTGGTTCTTTTTCTGGGATTATCCGGTGTCTCAATTTTCGTCCAGTTGTCTCAATTTTCGTGTAGTTGTCTCAATTTTCGGCTGGATGTCTCATTACTCGTCCAGCTGTTTCATTTTTCGGCTGGATGTCTCAATTTTCGGCTGGATGTCTCAATTTTCGGCTGGATGTCTCAATTTTCGGCTGGATGTCTCATTTTTTGGCTGGATGTCTCATTACTCGTCCAGCTGTCTCATTTTTCGGCTGGATGTCTCATTTTTCGGCTGGATGTCTCATTACTCGTCCAGCTGTCTCAATTTTCGGCTGGATGTCTCAATATTCGGCTGGATGTCTCATTTTTCGGCTGGATGTCTCAATTTTCGGCTGGATATCTCATTTTTCGGCTGGATGTCTCATTTTTCGGCTGGATGTCTTATTACTCGTCCAGCTGTCTCATTTTTCGGCTGGATGTCTCAATTTTCGGCTGGATATCTCATTTTTCGGCTGGATGTCTCATTTTTCGGCTGGATGTCTCATTTTTCGGCTGGATGTCTCAATTTTCGGCTGGATGTCTCATTTTTCGGCTGGATGTCTCATTACTCGTCCAGCTGTCTCAATTTTCGGCTGGATGTCTCAATATTCGGCTGGATGTCTCATTTTTCGGCTGGATGTCTCATTACTCGTCCAGCTGTCTCATTTTTCGGCTGGATGTCTCAATTTTCGGCTGGATGTCTCAATTTTCGGCTGGATGTCTCATTTTTCGGCTGGATGTCTCAATTTTCGGCTGGATATCTCATTTTTCGGCTGGATGTCTCATTTTTCGGCTGGATGTCTCATTACTCGTCCAGCTGTCTCATTTTTCGGCTGGATGTCTCAATTTTCGGCTGTATATCTCATTTTTCGGCTGGATGTCTCATTTTTCGGCTGGATGTCTCATTTTTCGGCTGGATGTCTCAATTTTCGGCTGGATGTCTCATTTTTCGGCTGGATGTCTCATTACTCGTCCAGCTGTCTCAATTTTCGGCTGGATGTCTCAATATTCGGCTGGATGTCTCATTTTTCGGCTGGATGTCTCATTACTCGTCCAGCTGTCTCAATTTTCGGCTGGATGTCTCAATATTCGGCTGGATGTCTCATTTTTCGTCTGGATGTCTCAATTTTCGGCTGGATATCTCATTTTTCGGCTGGATGTCTCATTTTTCGGCTGGATGTCTCATTACTCGTCCAGCTGTCTCATTTTTCGGCTGGATGTCTCAATTTTCGGCTGGATATCTCATTTTTCGGCTGGATGTCTCATTTTTCGGCTGGATGTCTCATTTTTCGGCTGGATGTCTCAATTTTCGTCTGGATGTCTCATTTTTCGGCTGGATGTCTCATTACTCGTCCAGCTGTCTCAATTTTCGGCTGAATGTCTCAATATTCGGCTGGATGTCTCATTTTTCGGCTGGATGTCTCATTTTTCGGCTGGATGTCTCAATTTTCGGCTGGATATCTCATTTTTCGGCTGGATGTCTCATTTTTCGGCTGGATGTCTCAATTTTCGGCTGGATGTCTCAATTTTCGGCTGGATGTCTCATTTTTCGGCTGGATGATACGTGGGGGGGTACGTGTTACTAAATTCAATATTCGAAAAGGGAATACGTGGGGGGGTACGTGTTACTAAATTCAATATTTGAAAAGGGAATACGTGGGGGGGTACGTGTTACTGAATTTAAAGGGAACACGTGGGGGGGTACGTGTTACTAAATTCAATATTTGAAAAGGGAATACGTGGGGGGGTACGTGTTACTAAATTCAATATTTGAAAAGGGAATACGTGGGGGGGTACGTGTTACTGAATTTAAAGGGAACACGTGGGGAGGTACGTGTTACTAAATTCAATATTCAAAAAGGGAATACGTGGGGGGGTACGTGTTACTGAATTTAAGGGAACACGTGGGGGGGTACGTGTTACTGAATTTAAAGGGAACACGTGGGGGGATACGTGTTACTAAATTCAATATTCGAAAAGGGAATACGTGGGGGGGTACGTGTTACTAAATTCAATATTTGAAAAGGGAATACGTGGGGGGGTACGTGTTACTAAATTCAATATTCAAAAAGGGAATACGTGGGGGGGTACGTGTTACTGAATTTAATGGGAACACGTGGGGGGGTACGTGTTACTAAATTCGATATTCGAAAAGGGAATACGTGGGGGGGTACGTGTTACTAAATTCAATATTTGAAAAGGGAATACGTGGGGGGGTACGTGTTACTGAATTTAAAGGGAACACGTGGGGGGATACGTGTTACTAAATTCAATATTCGAAAAGGGAATACGTGGGGGGGTACGTGTTACTAAATTCAATATTTGAAAAGGGAATACGTGGGGGGGTACGTGTTACTGAATTTAAAGGGAACACGTGGGGGGATACGTGTTACTAAATTCAATATTCGAAAAGGGAATACGTGGGGGGGTACGTGTTACTAAATTCAATATTTGAAAAGGGAATACGTGGGGGGGTACGTGTTACTGAATTTAAAGGGAACACGTGGGGGGGTACGTGTTACTAAATTCAATATTTGAAAAGGGAATACGTGGGGGGGTACGTGTTACTGAATTTAAAGGGAACACGTGAGGGGGTACGTGTTACTAAATTCAATATTTGAAAAGGGAATACGTGGGGGGGTACGTGTTACTAAATTCAATATTTGAAAAGGGAATACGTGGGGGGGTACGTGTTACTGAATTTAAAGGGAACACGTGGGGAGGTACGTGTTACTAAATTCAATATTCAAAAAGGGAATACGTGGGGGGGTACGTGTTACTGAATTTAAGGGAACACGTGGGGGGGTACGTGTTACTGAATTTAAAGGGAACACGTGGGGGGATACGTGTTACTAAATTCAATATTCGAAAAGGGAATACGTGGGGGGGTACGTGTTACTAAATTCAATATTTGAAAAGGGAATACGTGGGGGGGTACGTGTTACTAAATTCAATATTCAAAAAGGGAATACGTGGGGGGGTACGTGTTACTGAATTTAATGGGAACACGTGGGGGGGTACGTGTTACTAAATTCGATATTCGAAAAGGGAATACGTGGGGGGGTACGTGTTACTGAATTTAAAGGGAACACGTGGGGGGATACGTGTTACTAAATTCAATATTCGAAAAGGGAATACGTGGGGGGGTACGTGTTACTAAATTCAATATTTGAAAAGGGAATACGTGGGGGGGTACGTGTTACTGAATTTAAAGGGAACACGTGGGGGGGTACGTGTTACTAAATTCAATATTTGAAAAGGGAATACGTGGGGGGGTACGTGTTACTGAATTTAAAGGGAACACGTGGGGGGGTACGTGTTACTAAATTCAATATTTGAAAAGGGAATACGTGGGGGGTACGTGTTACTGAATTTAAAGGGAACACGTGGGGGGATACGTGTTACTAAACTCAATATTCGAAAAGGGAATACGTGGGGGGGTACGTGTTACTGAATTTAATGGGAACACGTGGGGGGGTACGTGTTACTGAATTTAAAGGGAACACGTGGGGGGGTACGTGTTACTAAATTCGATATTCGAAGAGGGAATACGTGGGGGGGTACGTGTTACTGAATTTAAGGGAACACGTGGGGGGGTAAGTGTTACTGAATTTAAAGGGAACACGTGGGGGGATACGTGTTACTAAATTCAATATTCGAAAAGGGAATACGTGGGGGGGTACGTGTTACTAAATTCAATATTTGAAAATGGAATACGTGGGGGGGTACGTGTTACTGAATTTAAAGGGAACACGTGGGGGGGTACGTGTTACTAAATTCAATATTTGAAAAGGGAATACGTGGGGGGGTACGTGTTACTGAATTTAAAGGGAACACGTGGGGGGATACGTGTTACTAAATTCAATATTCGAAAAGGGAATACGTGGGGGGGTACGTGTTACTGAATTTAATGGGAACACGTGGGGGGGTACGTGTTACTGAATATAAAGGGAACACGTGGGGGGGTACGTGTTACTAAATTCGATATTCGAAAAGGGAATACGTTGGGGGGTACGTGTTACTAAGTTCAATATTCGAAAAGGGAATACGTGGGGGGGTACGTGTTACTGAATTTAATGGGAACACGTGGGGGGGTACGTGTTACTAAATTCGATATTTGAAAAGGGAATACGTGGGGGGGTACGTGTTACTGAATTTAAAGGAATACGTGGGGGGGTACGTGTTACTAAATTTAAAGGAAATACGTGGGGGGCACGTGATCTAAATTCAAAAATATTTGAGAAGGGAACACGTGGGGGTGTACTGGAACTAAATTCGAAAATGGAGCATGTGGGGGGGTACTGGAACTCAATTTGAAAATGGAGCATACGAGTGCAGATCTCATTCTACAGTACTGCCCTCTTCACCCGATCAGCTTCAATATCTCAGCTTGGTTAAAAGCTTTTCACTTACTCACCAATTCTGTTGAGAAGGTTAGCACTGGCTTTATCGATAGGTTTGAGTAGATGGTTACAGTACCTGCCCAGTTCTTCCAAAGCCTTCAAACGATTCACTTTGCCCCCCTAATAGAATAAAAAAATAATGGGTTCCGGTATCAGGTCCAAATATATCCTGCATATTACATGTAATAAAACAAGTATCATGGAAATCATATTATATTTGCGAGTTAAAACATGAAATACACTCTAAAATAAAGTCAAAATAAAGAAACAGTAGAATAAAATCAGTTAGAAAAATGTAAAAAATATAAACAAGACTGGACCAAAATAGAAAAATAAAGAACACGCGATAACGTAACGATCATTACTCGTCCAGCTGTCTCATTTTTCGGCTGGATGTCTCATTTTTCGGCTGGATGTCTCATTACTCGTCCAGCTGTCTCATTTTTCGGCTGGATGTCTATATTTTCGGCTGGATGTCTCATGACTCGTCCAGCTGTCTCATTTTTCGGCTGGATGTCTCAATTTTCGGCTGGATATCTCATTTTTCGGCTGGATGTCTCATTTTTCGGCTGGATGTCTCATTACTCGTCCAGCTGTCTCATTTTTCGGCTGGATGTCTCATTTTTCGGCTGGATGTCTCATTACTCGTCCAGCTGTCTCATTTTTCGGCTGGATGTCTCAATTTTCGGCTGGATATCTCATTTTTCGGCTGGATGTCTCATTTTTCGGCTGGATGTCTCATTACTCGTCCAGCTGTCTCATTTTTCGGCTGGATGTCTCATTTTTCGGCTGGATGTCTCATTTTTCGGCTAGATGTCTCAATTTTCGGCTGGATGTCTCAATTTTCGGCTGGATATCTCATTTTTCGGCTGGATGTCTCATTTTTCGGCTGGATGTCTCATTACTCGTCCAGCTGTCTCATTTTTCGGCTGGATGTCTCAATTTTCGGCTGGATATCTCATTTTTCGGCTGGATGTCTCATTTTTCGGCTGGATGTCTCATTACTCGTCCAGCTGTCTCATTTTTCGGCTGGATGTCTCATTTTTCGGCTGGATGTCTCATTACTCGTCCAGCTGTCTCATTTTTCGGCTGGATGTCTCAATTTTCGGCTGGATGTCTATATTTTCGGCTGGATGTCTCAATTTTCGGCTGGATGTCTCAATATTTGGCTGGATGTCTCATTTTTCGGCTGGATGTCTATATTTTCGGCTGGATGTCTCATTTTTCGGCTGGATGTCTCAATTTTCGGCTGGATGTCTCATTTTTCGGCTGGATGTCTCATTACTCGTCCAGCTGTCTCATTTTTCGGCTGGATGTCTCAATTTTCGGCTGGATATCTCATTTTTCGGCTGGATGTCTCATTACTCGTCCAGCTGTCTCATTTTTCGGCTGGATGTCTCAATTTTCGGCTGGATGTCTCAATATTTGGCTGGATGTCTCATTTTTCGGCTGGATGTCTATATTTTCGGCTGGATGTCTCATTTTTCGGCTGGATGTCTCAATTTTCGGCTGGATGTCTCATTTTTCGGCTGGATGTCTCATTACTCGTCCAGCTGTCTCATTTTTCGGCTGGATGTCTGTATTTTCGGCTGAATGTCTCAATATTTGGCTGGATGTCTCATTTTTCGGCTGGATGTCTCATTGTTCGGCTGGATGTCTCAATTTTAGGCTGGATGTCTCATTTTTCGGGTGGATGTCTCATTTTTCGGCTGGATGTCTCATTACTCGTCCAGCTGTCTCATTTTTCGGCTGGATGTCTCAATTTTCGGCTGGATGTCTCATTTTTCGGCTGGATGTCTCATTACTCGTCCAGCTGTCTCATTTTTCGGCTGGATGTCTCATTTTTCGGCTGGATGTCTCATTTTTCGGCTAGATGTCTCAATTTTCGGCTGGATGTCTCAATTTTCGGCTGGATGTCTCATTTTTCGGCTGGATGTCTCATTACTCGTCCAGCTGTCTCATTTTTCGGCTGGATGTCTCAATTTTCGGCTGGATGTCTCAATATTTGGCTGGATGTCTCATTTTTCGGCTGGATGTCTTAATTTTCGGCTGGATATCTCATTTTTCGGCTGGATGTCTCAATTTTCGGCTGGATATCTCATTTTTCGGCTGGATGTCTTATTTTTCGGCTGGATGTCTCATTTTTCGGCTGGATGTCTCAATTTTCGGCTGGATATCTCAATTTTCGGCTGGATGTCTCATTTTTCGGCTGGATGTCTCATTACTCGTCCAGCTGTCTCATTTTTCGGCTGGATGTCTCATTTTTCGGCTGGATGTCTCATTTTTCGGCTGGATGTCTCATTACTCGTCCAGCTGTCTCATTTTTCGGCTGGATGTCTCATTTTTCGGCTAGATGTCTCAATTTTCGGCTGGATGTCTCAATTTTCGGCTGGATGTCTCATTTTTCGGCTGGATGTCTCATTACTCGTCCAGCTGTCTCATTTTTCGGCTGGATGTCTCATTACTCGTCCAGCTGTCTCATTTTTCGGCTGGATATCTCAATTTTCGGCTGGATGTCTCAATATTTGGCTGGATGTCTCATTTTTCGGCTGGATGTCTTAATTTTCGGCTGGATATCTCATTTTTTGGCTGGATGTCTCAATTTTCGGCTGGATATCTCATTTTTCGGCTGGATGTCTCAATTTTCGGCTGGATGTCTCATTTTTCGGCTGGATGTCTCATTACTCGTCCAGCTGTCTCATTTTTCGGCTGGATGTCTCAATTTTCGGCTGGATATCTCATTTTTCGGCTGGATGTCTTATTTTTCGGCTGGATATCTCATTTTTCGGCTGGATGTCTCAATTTTCGGCTGGATATCTCATTTTTCGGCTGGATGTCTCAATTTTCGGCTGGATATCTCATTTTTCGGCTGGATGTCTCAATTTTCGGCTGGATCTCTCATTACTCGTCCAGCTGTCTCATTTTTCGGCTGGATATCTCAATTTTCGGCTGGATGTCTCATTTTTCGGCTGGATGTCTCATTACTCGTCCAGCTGTCTCATTTTTCGGCTGGATATCTCAATTTTCGGCTGGATGTCTCATTTTTCGGCTGGATGTCTCATTACTCGTCCAGCTGTCTCATTTTTCGGCTGGATGTCTCAATTTTCGGCTGGATGTCTCATTTTTCGGCTGGATATCTCATTACTCGTCCAGCTGTCTCATTTTTCGGCTGGATGTCTCATTTTTCGGCTGGATGTCTCATTTTTCGGCTAGATGTCTCAATTTTCGGCTGGATGTCTCAATTTTCGGCTGGATGTCTCATTACTCGTCCAGCTGTCTCATTTTTCGGCTGGATGTCTCAATTTTCGGCTGGATATCTCATTTTTCGGCTGGATGTCTCATTTTTCGTCTAGTTGTCTCATTTTTCGGCTGGATGTCTCAATTTTCGGCTGGATATCTCATTTTTCGGCTGGATGTCTCAATTTTCGGCTGGATGTCTCATTTTTCGGCTGGATCTCTCATTACTCGTCCAGCTGTCTCATTTTTCGGCTCGATGTCTCAATTTTCGGCTGGATATCTCATTTTTCGGCTGGATGTCTTATTTTTCGGCTGGATGTCTCATTTTTCGGCTGGATGTCTCAATTTTCGGCTGGATATCTCAATTTTCGGCTGGATGTCTCATTTTTCGGCTGGATGTCTCATTACTCGTCCAGCTGTCTCATTTTTCGGCTGGATGTCTCATTTTTCGGCTGGATGTCTCATTTTTCGGCTAGATGTCTCAATTTTCGGCTGGATGTCTCAATTTTCGGCTGGATGTCTCATTTTTCGGCTGGATGTCTCATTACTCGTCCAGCTGTCTCATTTTTCGGCTGGATGTCTCAATTTTCGGCTGGATATCTCAATTTTCGGCTGGATGTCTCATTTTTCGGCTGGATGTCTCATTACTCGTCCAGCTGTCTCATTTTTCGGCTGGATGTCTCATTTTTCGGCTGGATGTCTCATTTTTCGGCTAGATGTCTCAATTTTCGGCTGGATTTCTCAATTTTCGGCTGGATGTCTCATTTTTCGGCTGGATGACTCATTACTCGTCCAGCTGTCTCATTTTTCGGCTGGATGTCTCATTTTTCGGCTGGATGTCATAATTTTCGGCTGGATATCTCATTTTTCGGCTGGATGTCTCAATTTTCGGCTGGATATCTCATTTTTCGGCTGGATGTCTTATTTTTCGGCTGGATGTCTCATTTTTCGGCTGGATGTCTCAATTTTCGGCTGGATATCTCAATTTTCGGCTGGATGTCTCATTTTTCGGCTGGATGTCTCATTACTCGTCCAGCTGTCTCATTTTTCGGCTGGATGTCTCATTTTTCGGCTGGATGTCTCATTTTTCGGCTGGATGTCTCATTACTCGTCCAGCTGTCTCATTTTTCGGCTGGATGTCTCATTTTTCGGCTAGATGTCTCAATATTCGGCTGGATGTCTCATTTTTCGGCTGGATGTCTCATTACTCGTCCAGCTGTCTCATTTTTCGGCTGGATGTCTCATTACTCGTCCAGCTGTCTCATTTTTCGGCTGGATGTCTCAATTTTCGGCTGGATGTCTCAATTTTCGGCTGGATGTCTCATTTTTCGGCTGGATGTCTCATTACTCGTCCAGCTGTCTCATTTTTCGGCTGGATGTCTCAATTTTCGGCTGGATATCTCATTTTTCGGCTGGATGTCTTATTTTTCGGCTGGATGTCTCATTTTTCGGCTGGATGTCTCAATTTTCGGCTGGATATCTCAATTTTCGGCTGGATTTCTCATTTTTCGGCTGGATGTCTCATTACTCGTCCAGCTGTCTCATTTTTCGGCTGGATGTCTCAATTTTCGGCTGGATGTCTCATTTTTCGGCTGGATGTCTCATTTTTTGGCTGGATGTCTCATTTTTCGGCTGGATGTCTCATTTTTTGGCTGGATGTCTCATTACTCGTCCAGCTGTCTCATTTTTCGGCTGGATGTCTCATTTTTCGGCTAGATGTCTCAATTTTCGGCTGGATGTCTCAATTTTCGGCTGGATGTCTCATTTTTCGGCTGGATGTCTCATTACTCGTCCAGCTGTCTCATTTTTCGGCTGGATGTCTCATTACTCGTCCAGCTGTCTCATTTTTCGGCTGGATGTCTCAATTTTCGGCTGGATGTCTCAATATTTGGCTGGATGTCTCATTTTTCGGCTGGATGTCTTAATTTTCGGCTGGATATCTCAGTTTTTGGCTGGATGTCTCAATTTTCGGCTGGATATCTCATTTTTCGGCTGGATGTCTCAATTTTCGGCTGGATGTCTCATTTTTCGGCTGGATGTCTCATTACTCGTCCAGCTGTCTCAATTTTCGGCTGGATGTCTCAATTTTCGGCTGGATATCTCATTTTTCGGCTGGATGTCTTATTTTTCGGCTGGATGTCTCATTTTTCGGCTGGATGTCTCAATTTTCGGCTGGATATCTCAATTTTCGGCTGGATTTCTCATTTTTCGGCTGGATGTCTCATTACTCGTCCAGCTGTCTCATTTTTCGGCTGGATGTCTCAATTTTCGGCTGGATGTCTATATTTTCGGCTGGATGTCTCAATTTTCGGCTGGATGTCTCAATATTTGGCTGGATGTCTCATTTTTCGGCTGGATGTCTATATTTTCGGCTGGATGTCTCATTTTTCGGCTGGATGTCTCAATTTTCGGCTGGATGTCTCATTTTTCGGCTGGATGTCTCATTACTCGTCCAGCTGTCTCATTTTTCGGCTGGATGTCTCAATTTTCGGCTGGATATCTCATTTTTCGGCTGGATGTCTCATTACTCGTCCAGCTGTCTCATTTTTCGGCTGGATGTCTCAATTTTCGGCTGGATGTCTCAATATTTGGCTGGATGTCTCATTTTTCGGCTGGATGTCTGTATTTTCGGCTGAATGTCTCAATATTTGGCTGGATGTCTCATTTTTCGGCTGGATGTCTCATTGTTCGGCTGGATGTCTCAATTTTAGGCTGGATGTCTCATTTTTCGGGTGGATGTCTCATTTTTCGGCTGGATGTCTCATTACTCGTCCAGCTGTCTCATTTTTCGGCTGGATGTCTCAATTTTCGGCTGGATGTCTCATTTTTCGGCTGGATGTCTCATTACTCGTCCAGCTGTCTCATTTTTCGGCTGGATGTCTCATTTTTCGGCTGGATGTCTCATTTTTCGGCTAGATGTCTCAATTTTCGGCTGGATGTCTCAATTTTCGGCTGGATGTCTCATTTTTCGGCTGGATGTCTCATTACTCGTCCAGCTGTCTCATTTTTCGGCTGGATGTCTCAATTTTCGGCTGGATGTCTCAATATTTGGCTGGATGTCTCATTTTTCGGCTGGATGTCTTAATTTTCGGCTGGATATCTCATTTTTCGGCTGGATGTCTCAATTTTCGGCTGGATATCTCATTTTTCGGCTGGATGTCTTATTTTTCGGCTGGATGTCTCATTTTTCGGCTGGATGTCTCAATTTTCGGCTGGATGTCTCATTACTCGTCCAGCTGTCTCATTTTTCGGCTGGATGTCTCAATTTTCGGCTGGATATCTCATTTTTCGGCTGGATGTCTCATTTTTCGTCTAGTTGTCTCATTTTTCGGCTGGATGTCTCAATTTTCGGCTGGATATCTCATTTTTCGGCTGGATGTCTCAATTTTCGGCTGGATGTCTCATTTTTCGGCTGGATCTCTCATTACTCGTCCAGCTGTCTCATTTTTCGGCTCGATGTCTCAATTTTCGGCTGGATATCTCATTTTTCGGCTGGATGTCTTATTTTTCGGCTGGATGTCTCATTTTTCGGCTGGATGTCTCAATTTTCGGCTGGATATCTCAATTTTCGGCTGGATGTCTCATTTTTCGGCTGGATGTCTCATTACTCGTCCAGCTGTCTCATTTTTCGGCTGGATATCTCAATTTTCGGCTGGATGTCTCATTTTTCGGCTGGATGTCTCATTTTTCGGCTGGATGTCTCATTACTCGTCCAGCTGTCTCATTTTTCGGCTGGATGTCTCAATTTTCGGCTGGATATCTCATTTTTCGGCTGGATGTCTCATTTTTCGTCTAGTTGTCTCATTTTTCGGCTGGATGTCTCAATTTTCGGCTGGATATCTCATTTTTCGGCTGGATGTCTCAATTTTCGGCTGGATGTCTCATTTTTCGGCTGGATCTCTCATTACTCGTCCAGCTGTCTCATTTTTCGGCTCGATGTCCCTATTTTCGGCTGGATATCTCATTTTTCGGCTGGATGTCTCAATTTTCGGCTGGATATCTCATTTTTCGGCTGGATGTCTCATTTTTCGGCTGGATGTCTCATTACTCGTCCAGCTGTCTCATTTTTCGGCTGGATATCTCAATTTTCGGCTGGATGTCTCATTTTTCGGCTGGATGTCTCATTACTCGTCCAGCTGTCTCATTTTTCGGCTGGATGTCTCAATTTTCGGCTGGATGTCTCATTTTTCGGCTGGATGTCTCATTACTCGTCCAGCTGTCTCATTTTTCGGCTGGATGTCTCAATTTTCGGCTGGATGTCTCATTTTTCGGCTGGATGTCTCATTACTCGTCCAGCTGTCTCATTTTTCGGCTGGATGTCTCAATTTTCGGCTGGATGTCTCATTTTTCGGCTGGATATCTCATTACTCGTCCAGCTGTCTCATTTTTCGGCTGGATGTCTCATTTTTCGGCTAGATGTCTCAATTTTCGGCTGGATGTCTCAATTTTCGGCTGGATGTCTCATTACTCGTCCAGCTGTCTCATTTTTCGGCTGGATGTCTCAATTTTCGGCTGGATATCTCATTTTTCGGCTGGATGTCTCATTTTTCGTCTAGTTGTCTCATTTTTCGGCTGGATGTCTCAATTTTCGTCCAGATGTCTCAATTTTCGTCTATTAAAATTTCAACATCCAAAAAAAGGCAAATTGAAGCTGAATTTTTTAAAATCTTTTCAATAATTTCTTATTTCTACTGGTTTTTATAATTAATTTCGAAAAGTTTTTGAGTAGGCCAATTTTTTTTCTGGGGGCCTTGCCTAAGTTCCGCCAATGAATTGTACTCTACTATAATGATGCTAAATCTATTCATTTTGGTACTAAAATGCAATCAAAGAAGAAAAAAAAATTAATCCTCCAAAGCCTTCATGCCATCCATCAATGACTATATTAGAAAAATAAAAAATAAAACCTGAAAGGAAATTAACATTTTCTCAATGATTTTTCCTGAGGCATTCATCGAATTCATCTTTAAAAGCGAATCCATTATTCCCTCCATCACAGTTTTTTCTTCTTTTTTTTTTTTTTGCTGATCTCAAAACCAGTGTGATATTGATTTTGGTAACAAAACCCCTGAATTTTAATGTAAATAGATTTTGGAAAATTCCTAGATGTATTCATCGAATTAAGTTTCCCGGAAAATAAACGCTGGAAACCTTGACCCAGTGTTTTTGTTTTGTTTATTTTTTTTCACAACCAGCAGGCTAACTATTATGAATGGAAGTACAGAAATCGAGACAAAATGTGTTTACAACAGACGATGTACGGTGCAGGAGGTCATCGTCGTCTAATGTCACGATGAAGGTTCTTCAGTTTTATCTGGGTTATAAAAATACGAAAATTGTTGAAGCCCAGCGCAATGCGAATCTAGTCGATCGGTTCACAGCCACATAATTAAAATGCACCTTCGTATCACTTATTATACTATAAGCCTCGTGGCTATTCTTTTCATCGACTTACAGATACGTGCCACTTGTGATTCGACGATCACAAATTGTAGGTTTCAATTTGTTGAAATTAATGACTAAAAATTTGGACTAAGTTTGTTTTACCTTCGGTACCATTTTATTTTAGTTTCAGACGTGTTATGTGGTAAAGGTAACTTAAAATATGGCAGGATTGTCGGCGGTATGATGTCGACGAGTGGAGAATTTCCTTGGATTGTGTCCATCAGGAAGCAAACCAGCCATAATTGTGGTGGAGTAGTGGTGAATAAACGATGGGTTATGACAGCAGCTCATTGTTTTTGCAGGTATGCAAAAATCAAATTAGAAATATTTTAGTCTCTTGTTGATCTTTATCACAAGTACATATAATATCTTGTCTAAAATAATTAAATTTACCATAAAATATGCCCACTTGCGCATCTATGTTGATCTATAAGAGTTAGAATGACTTAGGTACCTAATTTTTTTAGCAGCATTATTTTTATATGGAACAAGTGCAGATAAATGTCCGAATATTGAGAAAAAAAAGCTCACTCTCATGAAAACGATAGAAGGTTCATTTTAAAAATTTAATTTTTGAAAAATAAACAAATCTAAAAGTTTGCCATTCCATAAGGTTGCTATATCAGGTGAGTCAGTTTGACATGCATCATGAGGATTCTTCATTTGGTGACTGTTAAACTGACTCCAGTGTGCAGAGTAACATTAATGAGTTGGCGATCTTTTAAAAAAAAAATTAAAAGAAAAAAGAATTCCATATAGGACTCATCTAAATGAATAAAACTGGACTCGGTGAGATACTCCGCAAAACGGAGTCTGTTTTTGGTAACTGTGTTACGGATCGTATCTAAAGTCCATCACCCAGAGTGGCTCACGGAATCGGTTTTTTTTTCGAATTATTTATTTTGTTTGTTTTTTTCTTATAAAAAACCCTCGTATATGTGCTAAACAACCAAAATGAAACATTCACAAAAAAAAAATTAAACCAAAAAATACAAAAAAAGAAATAGCGTAGAAAATAAAAATTAAATAAAAATTTGAAAAAATAAATAATTAATTCGGAAAACTGTTGAAAAATAAAAATTACAAGAAAAAATTGATCCGGAGAAAAAAAAAATGAAGGCCGTTCCCAAAGCTCTTCGTTTTCATTTTATAAATCTTCAGAAATTTCATCGACTATCAGCTAATATTTTCATTTACTTTTTTCATATTTGAAAATTTTTTTCCACCTTCAGATAAAATTTTGAACATTTTTTTGTAGTTTATGAACTATTTACTTAACATAATCAATAATCTTTAGGGTATTTGGAACATACTGCCATAATGAGGCCACCACTTGAACGACTATTTAGAAATGGCAATTTTTCAAGTGCGTCATTAATTTTCTTTTTTAACAAATTAATTTAGCGGTTCCTCCACTTATTTCGCCAAAGAAAAGTTCAGTATCTCGATTAGTCGAAATGGCTTCAGAAATTCCAGTTCGCAGGATATAAAAATTTCTAAACTCATGCTGCATCCTGAATATAGTTGCCAGAGACTGGAAAATGATATTGCACTTTTACGATTGATGGTAGATATTTCATGGGTGAATGCGGATCCAGCTTGTTTTCCAGCTTCTGACCAATCACAGTTCAATGTACTGGAGAATGTTCAAGCTATTGCAGCTGGTTGGGGCGCTACTAACGAGGATTTAAGTGTGGGTAAGTAAAGATTTTGGGGGAAAAAATTAATAAATATTGGTCAAATTATTTGAAATATTTCATGGTGCATCATGAGCAAATCAGTGTTTTTTTTTTTTACTAAAGTATGTATAGAACTGTAAGTCTAAATTATCGATTATTAAAACTGCAAATTAAAATTTTTTCAAGTTGAATGAGGTGTTTCTTGTCATTTTATAAGAATGCATTTTTATTTCACGGGAATTTACTTTTTGCTACTCAACATTTTTAATAATAATGAATTTATTTAGTGTGGCTTTCTCAAGTACTTAAGAACTAATCTATATTTTAAAAAAATAATTAAATAAATAAATAAAAATAGCAGCTGAAGACCCATGAAAACTTTAAAAATTCACTTTTTTAATGTTTAAAGGCACAATTCCTCGAATGCTTCACAAAGTACAGGTACCTATTCTCGAAAATGGAGAGTGTCAAAAATGGTATAGATCTCAAAATAAAAGCTTATCTTTACAAAAATCCCAAATGTGCGCTGGTTTTCAAAATGGCGGGAAAGATACTTGCTGGGTAAGTTGACTTTTCATTTAAAATTCAAATTGACTAATGATTAATTTATGACCCACAGATATCTATCTTCTGTCCAAAAAAAAATCTATAGAAAATAAAGACTTGGGTTTGAAAAACTGAAATGAAAAAAAAACTCCACAGCAATCTGACGGCACATAATAAGTCAAATGACTATAAATTTTACTGTGATCCATCCACAAATGAAGAAATTGGAATATATCCCATAAATCTGTCGAAAAAAATTAATAAATAAAATAAGTGGCTCCCTCAGTTCTTTCATCGTCATTTATTTTACTAAAAACCTTGATGTAAAAGAAAAATAGTTCACAAGCGTATTCATTTATAAATCTTTCCTGCTACCGCCAACATGAATTTTGCTGAACAGGCAAAGGTATATTAAACAATTACTCGTAATTAACAATCTATTTTTCTAATAGAAATTTATTTTCATATTTTCAGGCTGACAGTGGTGGACCACTGATGGTGAAAAATGGAGCCAACTTGGTGGTGGTTGGTATTGTATCGACTGGAATTGGATGCGCTAGAGCTTCGCTTCCTGGCATTTATACTCGTTTAACCGAATACATCGACTGGATTGCCAATTCCATTTCCTGATTCATTCGTTTGCATTTCTTTTAAGCAGCTGAATCTAGTAGTTTTATGATCTCATTTTGAAATTTTAAATAAGTCAAACTATTCATTTTGGAGACAGCGTTCAGTCAGTTCTTTTATTTGGTTGGCTCGATTGCAAGCTCGATTTCAAACTGTTGGCTAGATTTCCAGCTCGATTTTAAACTGTTGGCTGGATTTCCAATTAGATTTTAGGTCGTTGGCTGGATTTCCAATCAAATTTTATGTGCTAAATCGGACTACATAAAGCTATATGTGAAATAAATTCAGAAATTCTTGAAAATGAATCACGTATAAGTACACGTGAACTAAATTCGCAAATCAGTTTTCGTCCAGATGTTTCAATTTTCGTCTAGATGAAGAATTTTCGTCTGTTGAGACATCTGGACGAAAATTGAGACATCCAGCCGAAAATTGTGACAACCCGACGAAAAATGAGACAACTAGAAAAAAATTGAGACAGCTGAATCCGAATTTGCGGCCCATTTTACTCTACGTCCCAATTTAGGTCCATTTCGAACCATTTTTCATTTTTTTTCGGCCATATCTCGCTTGGCGAGAGTCGGCGCCAAAATCGAAAGTCGGATTCGGGTTCAGCGACCTCGAAAACCCCCAGATCCACGCTAACCGCGAAAAAAATTTTTTGAAAAAAAATCAAAAAAATGCAAAGGGGTTAACCTTCCCATTTTTACAAAAATTGACGATTTTCGAAATTTACCAGCAGACATACGCACAGTATGTAGTTTTTCACGCCGAATCCGAATCTGCAGCCCATTTTGCTCTACGTCGCAATTTCAGTCCATTTTCGACCATTTTTCATTTTCATTTTGCCATATCACGCCGAGCAAAACCACTTTCATCGTTTCACCTGCAAGAAGAATTAAACAAAATTTAGTGGATCTCAGAAATACCAATAAGAGACTCAAAACTAACTGAATAGCACAACATTTGGAATGTACAGTATGTAATTTTTCACGCCGAATCCGAATTTGCGGCCCATTTTATTCTACGTCCCAATTTAGGTCCATTTCGGACCATTTTTCATTTTTTTTCGGCCATATCTCGCTTGGCAAGAGTCGGCGCCAAAATCGAAAGTCGGATTCGGGTTCAGCGACCTCGAAAACCCCCATATTGACGCAAACCTCGAAATAAATTTTTGCAAAAAAAATCGAAAAAATGCAAAGGGGTTAACCTTCCCATTTTTACAAAAATTGACGATTTTCGAAATTTACCAGCAGACATACGCACAGTATGTAGTTTTTCACGCCGAATCCGAATCTGCAGCCCATTTTGCTCTACGTCGCAATTTCAGTCCATTTTCGACCATTTTTCATTTTCATTTTGCCATATCACGCCGAGCAAAACCACTTTCATCGTTTCACCTGCAAGAAGAATTAAACAAAATTTAGTGGATCTCAGAAATACCAATAAGAGACTCAAAACTAACTGAATAGCACAACATTTGGAATGTACAGTATGTAATTTTTCACGCCGAATCCGAATTTGCGGCCCATTTTATTCTACGTCCCAATTTAGGTCCATTTCGGACCATTTTTCATTTTTTTTCGGCCATATCTCGCTTGGCAAGAGTCGGCGCCAAAATCGAAAGTCGGATTCGGGTTCAGCGACCTCGAAAACCCCCATATTGACGCAAACCTCGAAATAAATTTTTGCAAAAAAAATCGAAAAAATGCAAAGGGGTTAACCTTCCCATTTTTACAAAAATTGACGATTTTCGAAATTCACCAGCAGACATACACACAGTATGTAGTTTTTCACGCTGAATCCGAATCTGCAGCCCATTTTTCTCTACGTCGCAATTTAAGTCCATTTTGGATCATTTCTTATTTTTTGGGGTTTTTCTTTTTCGGCTATATATCCCTTGGCAACAGCCGCCGTCAAAAATGGCTTCCGGATTCTTGTCCAGCGACCTCAAAACTCCCATGTCAATGCTAATCTCGAAAAAAATTTTTGGAAAAAAATAGAAAAAATATTAAACCTTACCAACCATTTTTACCAAAATTAGCGCACAAAATACGAGTACATACGAGTACATACACTGAGAAAAATGAATAGTTTGAAATTTTCCAGGAGACACGTGCAAAGCATGTAGTTTTTCACGCTGAATCCGAATCTGCAGTCCATTTTACGCTACGTCGCAAATTAAGTCTATTTTGGACCATTTCTCATTTTTTGTCGGCCATATCTCGCAGAGCAAAATCGCTTACATCATTTTATCTGCAAGAAATATTTATTGTATTTTAGTGCATCACAGAGTTGCGAATAAGAAACTGAAAACTAACTGAATAACACAAAATTTGGAATGCACAGTATGTAATTTTTCATCCTGAATCCGAATCTGCAGCTGATTTTACTCTACGTTGCAATATAAGTCCATTATGGACCATTTTTCTTCTTTTTTCGACCATATCTCGCTCGGCGAGAGTTGTCGCAAATGTTGCTTCCGGATTCGTGTTCAGCGACCTCGAAAACCTCCATACCATTGCTAATCTCGAAAAAAAATTTTTGTAAAAAGAAAATTTAAAAACATCTAAAAATTACGCAATAAAGTTCTTACCCAGACCATGGCGCAGCTATTGACATTGATTTCTTGAACCAATAATATTCATTCAATTCCAAGCGGTAGAATTCAGGAAACACAGCTGAAAAAAAGTTAATACACGATTAATGAAGAGATTTTTTTCTAAAGCCAAATATCTCGAAAATGGCTGATTTTTTATCCAAAATTAGCAAAATTTGGACCACCCATAGGTGAATTAAAATTTTTTACCAGTGTAATTGAAAACAAAAATACTTTTCCATTCCATCCATTATAAAATACTTGTTATAAAATTTACGGCAGTAATGAACAGTAATTTACAAGTCGGAATATGTTCTTGTTTAGCTCATTTTACAGAAAAACAAAAATAAACATTTTAGGACATTTTTATTCGATGTAGGTTTTTTTTTTTTTCTTTTAATTTATTAAAAAATATGACTTGACTTATCCGTTTGTTTTGCAAAAGACTCTTAAAATGAAAGAAATGCATTAATATAAATTCTTTTAGTTACTCTCTCATATGAGAGGAAGTTAATTCGAATTTCAAACTTTTAATCACAACGAGGAATTTTTACATTTCAAAAATAAGTTCTAAATAAAAGAAAACATTGAGATTAAAAAATAAAAAATAAAATTTTGTAGGAATGAATATTTACTTTTACAGACTTATTAAAAATGTTTTTTCATATCTATGAAGAAAGGTGTATTTAGACTCTCAGTCTTCCTGAATACCCAAACAAGTTTTTGAGTAATTTTGAAAGTAAAAAATTAAGTTAAAAATTGCTGATAAGACTTGACGGAGCTGATTCGAATGTTCAGTAGTTCTGGAATATTCCGGATTTCAAAGCTAGTACCAAATTCGATTTTAGAACGCTGAGGCTACAAAATTTTCAATTTCAAAGCAATCAGTAAATATTCTGGAATATGCCTTCAAGCTCCAGCAGCTCCAGGACAGCATTACAAACCCGAATCGTCGAAGATTCCTGTTTTAAGCCAAAAAAATCGGGTTTTTCGTAGAAAAGGATTTTAGCCACTAAAAAAAAAAAAAGGAATGATCTATAGAATTTTAATGAGAAAAATTTTTATTGAATTGAAAATTCAAAACACAAGCATAAAATACCGCAAAATATCATCTATTTAAATAATAACTGGAAAATTAAGATAAAATCCATTAAGTACTGATAAAAAGACCTAGAATTTCAAAAAATTTTCAACATTCCTTTAAGTTAAAAGAATCCCTGCAATTCCAAAAAATTCCTGGTTTTATTCTTGACATTTTACAAGATAGCAAAAAATTCCTGGTTACAGGGACTGATCGTTGCAGTTGACACTTTTACTCTACGGATATATCGAAGCTGGAAGCGGGTTTACGCTTCTTTTATAATTCATCGAATTTTGTATCCGAAATAGGGGGTATATTTTTAGAAGCTACCTGACATGACTCTTATCAAAGTATACAGGAGAGAGAAAGTCAAAAATACTTTTCCACGTTCAAAAGACCTGAATAAGGGTAATCGTCCATTTTGAACTTGACTAAGCTGACGATGCAGCTGTAGAGGAGCACAGCGAACAAGATGGCCGCAGCAACTGTCACATTGCCCGTCGAATTCTTGCCCAGCCCACTGTCCACCAACACAATCACGCAGCCTGCAAAGCCCAACTGCATCGCACAAATCAGATACGTTTCGTACACGTACTGGTAGGACGGATAGGGGCTAATCAGAGCAAGGCCTCGTTCAGACCTATGGAACTGCGGTGTATCGCGCAGTCGATTGAAAATATAGCCGGACGTCGTCAACACGCAAAAGGCCATAATTGCTAGCCGAATGAGAATGCTGCTCCAAAAGGCGGCCACGTGTCGTAGTTTCCACAAACCCAGCAGCAGGGGACAAGCCAGCAGAGTGCCACCCAGCAGCATGTAGACAGCTTGGTAATTAGGTGGCCTGACGATTCTGACGTGTAAATTAGCGATGGTTGCCAGCCACTGACCTACGGCATCTGCGGAGAAACCAAACTTCTTCACATCCATCCGGGGGATCTGCTTCGCAGGGGACAGCTTCTGGTCGGCTGCAACGAAGACCACCGATGGAAGCGTTTGAACGTCCAGCTGCACGAATATTTCGGGTGACTCGTCGAAGTCGACGACACCGAGAAACAGCTGATCCGAGAAACTGTGAGCCAGTCGAAAGGACTTCGCTAAGATGGCGAACTCGTCTACAGCCTGTTCACAGACGTCGCAACGCTGGTGATTGGTCAGATCGACAAATAACAGGAGAAACGAGTAATTTCGAGCCGACCATTTGAGGTAGTCTTCGAAGTAGAATTTGTTGAAGCGAATGAATCCCTTCTGCGCGGAAATCTCTTTCAGCTGCTCCATTCTGTCGGCAAAGTCGAACTCCTCCTCGAAATCCTCGTCTTCATCTTCCAGCAGCAAAGTCAATTTGGGAACACACACGAGCAAAATGGCGACGAGTAAGTGTCTCATTTTCGCAACTCTCGTCTATTCAACTTTAAAAATCAAAAGTTTCACAAAAACTTTATACGAACATGGTTATAGAAATTTAAAAAATTTAATATAAATGTTTTAAAACTAAAACTTTGGTTTTCGTAATCAATTTTTCGCTATAAATAATTTACTTTAAGCGAATATTGTTGAAAAATAATTGAAACTAAATATTTTAAATTTTTGCAAAATATAAAATTCGCGACGATTTTCATCTATTTTTTAACCAAAGTTTCATACTCACATCACATAAATACTGTCAGCAAAAGTAGAACCAAGCTGAGAAATTTAGATTTTTGCAGACAAAAAAGTTTTTTCAATACGTTTCACCAATTCTCTTTTAACACGGTCTTGTTTGTTTCCTTTTTAAAAGAAAATTATTTCTAGTTTTTCAGTATTCCTCTTTTTGAAAACGATAAGAAGATAATAAAAAAATATTAATTAGTACTTTTAAAACAACAAAATGTATTCAACAGATAAAAATAACACAGGCTTCCATATACTCGAACATAGTGCGACAAATTATCGACGAAATGTTCCACTTTGAAAATAATGTTTTGTGTTTTGCTTCACTGAAAAGATGTTTCAAAACACTTGTAAAAAAAACTACTAAACCACAAAAAATTCATACGAAATTCAACTTCATTCTACGTGCACCAAACTCGGTTATACTTTTTCATTTTGTTCTAGTTGCAATTGTTTGTATTTATATGGAACGAAAAATTTTTTTTCTCAATAAAAGCACATAAGCCAATCCTATTGAATACAGTTATACGATAGTCCTTCAGAATAATAAGTCCAGATTTTCTTTCCTTCTGGTTGTCTTTTGTGATACTCAATAACTTTTTAAAAATGTTTCATTTTATACGTAAATATGAAAGGGATGAACATAAAATAATGGGTCAGTTATTATTTTAGCTCGCCTTTGTGCTATTTTCTTTTAATTTTCCGATCTCCTGGTATGAGTGAAAAATTTAGACTACGTACAGAAAAACATTTCTCATAAAAGAACACAGCTAAACCAATTCGATCAAGTTTTTTAGCATTAAAAAAATTAACAGATTCACCGGCGATAGCAGATCTTTTCATTTGCTCTTTCTTGACAAAATAATAAACGGAGAAAAAATATTTAAAGACAGGATAATTATGACGAGATCCCAAAAATCAGAATTTTTCAGTGCTTTTCCAAACTAAAAAAAATCAAACATTCTCACATTGAGATAAGAATAACAGTTTAATAAATTACTAAAAATGGGGAATTTTTCTCTTGGACTTTGTTCTGCCAGTCGTGTTACTTGAATTTTTTTATCAAGTGAAGAGATAATAAATGATACCGCGAAAGAGACCGAATTCACGTCATTTTCCTCTGCCCACAATTCAATTACATCGGCAACAATCTACCCCTCAAATTCTAAATACACCATTCACTTATTCTCGCCAAGAGAGGGCCAACAATTCCGAACAATATGTATATCTAAAATCCAACCAAAAATTTTTATTCTCAACTAAGTAACACAAATTCACACTTAACATTATGGGTGTTATCTACCCGAATATCACATTATCACGAAGTAATGACGAAATCGGCAGTTCAATTTGACGTGAAAAACTTTTTTAAAACCTCTCTGTATAAAAATAAAGTAGCAAAAGAGGAACAAGCTGCGAATAAACAGCATAAGGGGCATATCGTGAATAGAAAACAAGATTTCAAGTGCTGCGTTTGACGACGAACGAAAAAAATGAATAATGATCACTTAACGATACCCTGAAATGGATGTGTGAATGGGTACGCATGTCTACAGAAGACCTCTATACGGGTATCCACCAGCTTTGGCTTTGAATATCGAGAGTACAGCACTGAAGAGGAGCGCAGCAAACAGCACAGCCACCGTGGTAGTGATTTTGCTGACTGAATTCTCCTTGCCCAGGCCACTGTCGATGATCATGATAATGCAGCCGGCGAAACATGCATTTAGCATGAATATTAGATACGTTTCACTGATAAACTGGCCCTGCGAGGAGCCATGAATGTAACTGATACCGTTAGCCGATTTATGGTACATGGGTGGACTGCGTATATGGTTCCACATCTGACCAGATGTCATTAGCAGACAGAAGACGACTGTGAGCGCTGCCCATACCGTCCGGTTCTGCAGGAATTCGAAGTTTTCCTGCTTGAAGTACATAACGACAGAGCCAACAAATATGAGCAACAATAGCCCCACCGTGGAAGCATAGTTTGGCGGTCTGAAGATTTTAAATTCTAAATCAGTACGGTCGGTGATCCACCGACCGATAGCTTCGGCCGAGAAACCCAAGCGTTGCATGTCTAACGTTTGCAAGTCGTTGATACGGTTCATTTTGCGTTTGGGCGGGAAAAATACGATCAGAGGAGCGGTATTGATTTGTAACTTTTGAAATATTTCGGATCCATCGTCGAAATCGATGACGCCGAAGAAAAGACGATCCGATAGACCGTAAGTCATCTGAAAGGATTTCGCAGTGATACTGAACTCCTCATAGACTGGCTTGCAAATGGTGCACTGTCGGTGCGTTTCCAAAGCAGTGAACATGATTACAAATGAGTAATTTCGAGATGCCCATTTGACGTAGTCTTTGAACTTAGCGCTATTCAATTTAATGAAGCCTTTTTTCGCTGATAGCTCTTTCAGCTGACTTATTTTATCAGCTAAGCCGACGCTTCGTTCGTTTTTGAATAGGTACGTACATTGAAGTACGCACAATAAGATAGCGACTGTAAGTAAGAATCGCATTGTAATGACTTCCGTACAAATAAAATGGAGGAACTTACATATTTTTCGCTAAAATACGAGCAAATTACAAATGAATTCACTAAAATTACGATTAAAACTCACAAAATATCAAGTACACGTAACCAAAATGACCAAAATACTCCGGTTTCCATCGAGATCGATTTTATAAACAGAAGTGATAATAATAGACTTGTTCGTTTTTATACATCTGTTTTGGGTATGCATTCCGATCCGACTGTAGCTTCGAAACAAAAATTAATTTTCAAGCGAACAAACCTAACACGTGTATTCGCAGCATAGTTATTTTTGAAAAAACTTGAAAATAGAAATCTGATTAAAAACTTGATCTCAACGTTGAAATTAGCTTTTGTTTTAAATTATCAAATTTAAAATGATTTTATAATTCTTTCCTACAGTATTTCTACAATCTTCAATTCGTAACATCTACATTCTGAGTCGCTGCATCTGGACAATGATAGAATTCCAAGTTATAGTTCTCGCAGCTGGTAAAGGTTCTCGTATTACTGAACTCACAGCTCGCAAGCCGAAATGCTTATTGCCAATCGGAAACAAACCCATGGTGTACTATTCACTGAAGAAAATCGAAAAAAGTGGATTCAGAGGTAATCATCGAGAATTACGTGTTCACTTTATTCTCAAGAATGTAGTTAATCGAGTGTTTCTTTCCAGAGGTGTTCCTGGTCGTTTTAGAAACAGCAAAAAGTGAAGTTGAGTTTGAAATAGAGAAGACAGACCTCTCCATCAAAGTGAACTATATTACCATACCTTCCGATGCAGACTGGGGAACCGCAGATTCGCTGAGGCATTTGTCATCTTATATAATCGTAAGCATATTACGTGGTATTATTCAGGAAAAAGTACATAAATTCGGTGAATTTAATTTTTCTCATGTTGATGGAATCGGATAGAGTTTACTATAAGAAACATTAGAAGAAAAAAATTCTCAAATATTGCTTTTTGTTTCCAAAATATCGTCGCCTTGCCTTTGGTACTATAATGTATTAAGTCCTGAGGAAAAATAATTCGAAAATTTGTTAATTTTATGGATTACCTTTGTGTGTTTGGCTGCTATCAATTATTTTTGCATTTTGTTTGGGAAATTAATGCGAATGTATCGACTATCGTCAAAGACGTCAAAAATATGAAAATTTTGAACATACTGCGAACAGAGGTTAGGTGAAAGTGTATAGTTAATATTGAAGATAGTCTTAAAAAATATTTTTTTCAAATGAGCCCCTCAGATGTCGATAATGCTGATAGATATTGTCCGATGTACCTAGTATCAAACTCCACTATGAATTTAATTTCCATACTTTATTAAAAATCACATTATTAGCTGTTCTGGAGGTTTGTCGAATTATAGTACCTATTCGTATCACTCGTGTTTTCTCCCAATTGTTTTAAATTTAAGTTAATTTCTTCTTTCTCTTATTCTCTGAAACAGTCAGATATCATCGTGGTGAGTTGTGATTTATTAACGACCGTGGATATAAAATATATTCTTAATTTCCATCGTAAAAACGATGCCTCCCTCACTGCTTTGTATTTTGAACCCAATGCCGATTTAGATCTACCGTTTACCACACCGGGTCCAAAATCGAAAAATAAGCCTGGTAAGTCACGCTACTGTTGATACTATTTCACTTTATTTTTTATTAACAAAATTTTACTTACAGAGAAAGACTTGGTGGGTATTGATCCATCAACCAATCGACTCGTATTTTTGGCTTCTGCGTCCGATTATGAAGTAGAGTTACCACTGAAAAGAGCGCTGCTCCATAAACATGGAAACATTCGTATTTTCACGAACCTGCTTGATGCTCACTTCTTCGTCATGAAGAAATGGTTGATCAAATATTTAACATATGATGTGTAAGTTGAATTTTGTGAATTTATTTATTACTTGTTAGTTTATTCATGTACTTAAACCAAATCCACTTTCTAGTAACTTGTCAACGGTGAAAGGAGAATTGATACCATTTTTTCTGAAGAAGCAGTTGTCGAAAGATAACAAATTATCGTCTGCAAATGATCCTCCTGTTGAGCTGACACCTGTAAAAGATCAACAAGAGAAAGTCAAAATTGGTAATTCCCCAGTTACCCTGTCTTATTACTTGATTCGTCAGTCAAAAACAGTTTTATTTTCTAGATCCATTTTCACTAGCCAAAGATCCAGATTATGATACCTGTGCTAGATCTATGTCCAGTTTCAATGATCACCACGGAGATCTTTCTCCGACTTATTTAAACGATAATATTCGATGTTACAGTTATATCGTCAAAGATTTTGGGTTAAGAACAAACACAGTGCGTGACTTTTGCAAAGCCAATAAACTGGTTCGTACATATTTAGTTATTCAACTATTATATCTCCCTCTGATTTCATGTCAAAACATTATGTAGTTTTCTAATGTAACTTAATGACAATAACTGAACTGATCATATTAATACCTATATTAAATTAAATCACAAAAAAAACTTTTCTTCAATTTCTTCAACGATTTAAAAAAAAAAAATTATTTCTAAAACTGGTATCCAGAAGGATCCTAGTTCAAATCTTCACTGAATATATTCGTAATTGAATTTTATAACGTACACTACACTGATTTCTCTTGGATACTAATTGTTTTCATTTCAAGGATAATGAGTGAATTTGCAAGGCTCGTGCTCATGAAATGAAAGCATATGTTAAACTACATTAATTGTGGATCTTGATGTTAGATCCCTCTGATTCTCAGTTCCCGATTTAGAATAAATGTGTGGTTCTCTTAGGAACATAAGAATGAGGTACGTAGGTGTCAGGTGATCGAGATGATGAGCAGTCCAGAAAAATTTGTCAGTTACTAAATTGCATAATTTTTTTTTCGTTCATGTCCACTATCAAAATGTCCTCCCTTAATTCTTGTTGAATTATTTACGTAAATTGTACAGTGGATCTTACTTTTAAAATAACCAATATCGAAAATGATTCGTATTTTTTTAGGTTTCTCAAAATTGGACCAAACTGGTCGGCGAAGAACTAATGAATGTGTCTCCTGAAGCGACCATTGAATCCACTCAGTTTGAAAGTGAGACTTGTTTTGTGGGACCCAATACCACCATTTCTGGTAAAACCTCGATAAAGTCGACCTCCTTTGGCAGTGGTTGTCTTATCAAACCAAAAGCTAGAATTTCAGAGTGTATTATCATGAATAATGTTCAAGTTAAAGAAGGGTAAGTGCTTTTATGGCTTTTATCGTAATGTAAAGAGAATTGTAACTTAACAAACCGTTCGTTCGTAGTGCCGTACTCACGAACTGTATTATTTGTGATGGCGTCGTCATTGAGGAAAATTGTGCTCTGAAAGATTGTTTGATAGGAAGCCAATACACCATACCAGCCAACAGTAAGAACAAAATCTTTAAAATAATAATTTAAAAATTTGGAAACATATGAATTGAATTACTTTGAAATTTGTTTTTAGGTTCACACAGCAACGAAGTGTTAACGAAAATTGAAAATCTAATGGAAATATAATGATTCGAGTATTTATAAGTTTTATGTTTTAATAAAACTTATAAAATTAGATGAGACGTAATCATTTATAATGAAACTCGAATGGAAAGGAATATCCTGAGAACAAAAAATTACAAGATTGTTTGAATTTAGTTTTCTTTTTTTCAAATAAAATAATAGTACCTTCGAAGTATGTACTGCATAAATAGTGTAATCACCCAAGAACGTAGTCATTTAAATACGAGTAGCTTCTCCAAAAGTAATCAAAAATAAAATAAAATTGAATTCCTTTTTTTCTTTTGAAAGGGTTGAATAGAGAAGTGGCTATAGTCATTGAAAATTTGAATGTATCTAACAATTTTACGGTTCAACTGGAGCAATAGAAAGACAAATAAAGTAATAAGAATCACTTACTTACTGTACTCGAACATAGAAATATAAAATACTGTGTGAACACTTTATTTACCATAACATCCACGACAAAGCTCTACGAACAAAAATTGCAAAATCCATTTTCACTCGCATATAATCTACACTTTATTCCAAGTAAAATTATTGCTGAAGTGGTTACTTAATTTGAAAACCTGTAAAAAATAAACTGCAAAAATAAATTATTGAGTAGGTGAGGGTAACGCCATGGTAATGAAAACGGATACAGATAAAATAGCAAACAAAAACATAAATAATTGAAAAGAATAAAAAATTAAAATTAAAAGGAAGAGAAAAAAAAGCAATATAACGATACATATTTTCACAACCCTTTGTAACACACGATATCTAGTTAAATTCATTAATTAAATTTAAAAAACACATGATTTATGGACAGTATTGTGAATTATTATTATTATTATTGTCGGTAATATTTAACATTTTAGAGTAATATACTTGAAGAATTATTATGATTATTATTGTTATTATCGTCATTATTAGTTTATTTGTTACGAGAGGCAACGCAAATGTAAAAATCACGTTAACCGACCAAAACAAAAAAAAAAAAAAAATGAACAAAAAAAAATCAAATCAAACCCTGTTATGGCAAATTGTAAAAAAAATAATAAATATAAATTATTTTACAACTTTATTTTCGAAGCTCGATTAGTTATTTTCATTATTTTTAGGAGTCAAAAAGCACAATCATAGTTTTCGCTGATAGTCTATTTTGAGAATATTTTTCTAATTTCAATTTGTAAAAGTTGAAGAGATGAAAAAAAATGATAGCAAGTTTTTGCACTCGTAACGTAAAACAAAATATTTAATAATAAAACTATTTAAAAATTCATTCGACTTTGAGATATAACCTTCAGAAAACTGTGACTTTCAATTAGCATAATATATCATAAATATTGAAAATAAAAGCAGAAGGATATAAGTAAGCAAAAAAAGTAAGATGCAAGTTGATTTTATGTGCATTTTAGTTGTCTCATGAATGCAGATAAATTATTTCATTTTGTATTTTATCTCACCACCTTTGGGGCTAAGGTTATGTGAAATTTATCGACAAAGAGCGTAGTTTCTAGATGATAATTTCGTCAAAAAAGTAATTTCAATAGTTGGCAAATGCTTTTTTTTTCAATTTGAAGGTATTTGCCAGATCTACAGTTACATGAAACATAAATCTTTCGCTTCTATTCTTATTGAGAAAGGAGGTGGTATATGAATACAATATAAATAAAAACTTACGAACTAAAATGTAGAAGATAATAAAGAAAATATGTTTTCCAACCAGAACATTCTATTCGCATCATATTTCGAACCCAAACCATAAAACATGACACAAAAAATCCCAGAGATTCGTTGCTAATGAATTGTACAAGAAAAATACCAGGATATGGATACAGTCATAACATTAAGTTCTTCTCATATTTTTGAACAAGTTACCATTCAGTATTACGTAGAATATCTGTGAGTGAATAATTAAAACTAGCGTGCGTTAAAACGAAAAAATATAAAAACAAATAAAAAATTTATCGTAAAGAGACTAGATAGTAAATATGAAAATAAACCTTCAACTCATTCGAAATTGATGAAACGGTCATTTTCAAAACACAAAATCATAATTTTCCAAACTTTTGCAGTTGGATCGTTGATGAGACGTCGTATCACAATCATAAAATCACAAAAAAATTAATTTTGAAATATAAAGCAGTTACTACGTTAAATAAATTGGTTAAAAAAAAAACACAAAAAATACAAAAATCATTTAAAAAAAAAAACAAGCAATACTATCCACTTACTATTTAAAATTAAGGTTTTACTTTTGTGATAGTCATCGTACCACTGTACATGAGATTCAAGAATACTGTTTTGAAGGAAAAATTAAAATCTCAGCTCTTGATGTGATTATCACATGATATTAAATGAAATAAAAGAAGAGACCTCTAAGAATTCTAACGATAATAAATACAGAATGGAAGCTGAAAGAAGGAAGTAATCGGCAGCACGTGACTGAAAAGGTTTTCTAAAAATTATTTGAAGATATCTGAATAAGTAAAAATTGTATGAGATTCGTAATAAGGAAAAAAAGCATCCATTTTTTTTCTCGAAAACTAATAATTCCACAAACAATAAGGGTAATATTTTAAAACGTTAATTTCCATTTTAAAATCCATGCAAAGAAATAAAAAAAAAAATGAAAATAAAAAAGATTGAAACGAGTATTAAATTGGTTTTGTGAATGGATAAGTACATTAAATTGTCTTTAATTTTACAGAAATGTGAAAAAATTATTCTTTGTGGCATGGAAATGGAATAGGTAAAAATAAAATAAGATGGTTTTTAGCTGAAATAAAAAGCTATCAGTCAAATATTACAAAACCGTAAACTGTTTACTCGAATTGAAACCACCTGTTTGTAAAAAAATTTTAGAAATCTATTAAGATAAATTTTAGGGAACCATCAAACTTTCACTTTAGAATATTTAAAAAATTCTAAAACTACGAATGTTAATTTTTTGTCTAAGGCGTAGAAAAATTTGCCAAACTAACAAACGTATTCCAATCTTTCAAAAATAATTTAAATGAAATATTTTAACTTTTAGTTGTCAAACTTGGAATCAGAAATATTTCTTATGAACTCAACTTGGATATCAGGAAGCAGTCATAAGACCCACTGCGATTAAATTTCAACAAAACCATTCATTTGAATTGGTTTTGTTTTGTTTTGTTTTGTTTTTTAAAGCATTAAAGACAGCTAACTAAAAACAGATTAATCATTTTCAGAAAAACTGTCACTGTGATGATTTCACACGAATTATAACATCTTAATTCTAGTTCTTGCAAACGTGAGGGGAAAATCGAAGCTTAGTACCAAATAATGTACAAATTATAAAAAATTAAACATATTCGCTTAAACCTAACACAATGAATTACAAATAATTTTTGACTAGGATATGCGAAAATCACTCAAGTGCAATTCACAAATAGAAAAATAAAATCAAGTTCACTCCAAGAACAATGAGGTAATTAACTAAAATATTTTTTGAATACTTCGGAATGTTTCAATTTAATCAAGTAGATTTTGTTTTTTCCATAAAATAAGTTTTTGAATAACTAGTGCATCAATCTAGTTGAATAAACTATAAAATTGGAATATTAGAAAGTGACATTATTTGAAAGAAAGAAAACCCTTAATTACAAAATCACTTAGATATTCTTCAGAACACGGTAACCTTTACTTTAAACTCGAATATATGAAAAAAAATTAAACGTTGCATCGTAAAAAAATTTAAAAATGTCAGATTTTTTTCTTTTTTTGTGATTAAAAAACACAATTATTCCGGAGAAAAGAATAGGGAGTCTTCCAACGACACTGATTAGTTTATAAATTTGTCAAAAAGCGTGAAATCGCTTGGAAAAAAAATCTTAAAAATATTGTCTGAAATTTATGCCTTCTATACATTCAAACCTCAATCGGTTTAGCACCATTTCGACTGGCAAAATACAAAGTAAATTCATCTTCCTCCTCGGGACTTCCATTTGGAAAATGTTTGGGCCAAACATCTTCGTAATAGCCAGGGTTCAAAATCACATTAGGTATTAATTCGATGCGTTCGGGATCGTCATCCTGACGAGAACCTACAACGAATTCAAAGGTATAATGTGCCTCAGAAATAATGGGCGCTCATTTTTAGTAAAGACATATTTCATAAAACACTCGACCTTACAAGCAATGAAGATTATGGCTCTTTGGAGCACCTAAATAAAAAAAATTGATTGATGCCACTTGATTTTTCAAGACGCTATAACGCTACCGTAAAGCTAAAAGGTGCTATATCCATTTTTAATGATTTAGTAGAGATTGAATAAAAACAGTTGTAATTTCATCTTTACTAATCCACCGTTAAATATTTGTTATTGTTCTTATCCAAGTGGATGGAAACAGAATTACAACCAAAATAATGCCTTCAATGTATTTTCTCATCTGTGGCAAATTATTAAAAATACACAATACCCCTTTTTGCTTCAAGGCATGAGTCTATCGATAATTTAAAGGAGCATACAAGAAATTTTCCATCTGAAGATTCTATGACTGATTTTCACTTTTCAAATACAAGAAAGGATATTGGGCTATCAATCGAATGAAATCAAATATACATTTGATTAAAATGAGTTATTTTTTATGCCTTCACAGTAGTTAGATCTAGGCACGAAGCAATATGCTAATAAACGATACGTGGAGTTACATATCAATTACTTACGTAAAGGTATATGCCAGTCACGATACAAGATGCAGCACGTGCCCACTGTTAATATCATTAAAGTTGACATGACTATAGCTACGGCTGCTAGCCAAGCTCGAGTATCGAAGGTCTCGGCACCATCCAACAGATGACGTGCGAGCTCTACAACACGTGAATAATAATTACAAACGAATTAAAAAGAATTATTGTAAAGAGAAAAGTAATTATATGGCTATCAATTTCACTAAATTCCTCATGAAGAGGCAAATGACCATGTAATACATGACTCGGATGTATAAAAATGTATTGAGTGAATGTTGTGAAGTTAGTAAAGAATGATCAAGAGACGAAAAAATTTATATTCATCAGAAGCGAAAGAAAGGCTGACTTTTAAAAAGTGATACGCAGAGACGAGGACTCTAAATTGAGAATTTAAGTATACTCACCTATTTCTTGATTGTCATGTAATGTTCGCGAAGTAACATTTGTAATATCACCAGGTCCAAGTTTATTGGTAGCCCATATTTGAAAAAGATACGTAGAATTCGGTTTCAGCTTGTAAATATCCACCTGCGTCTGTAAATAAAACAGCAGATTTCGTAGCACGCAATCAAACTTTGAATTAAGGGACAAATGAAAGATGCTTACGGCGATATGAGATAGAACATGAGAATTAACGTAGTGCCAAGAACTGTTTTCACTCAATTCTCTATATCTGACGGTGATATTCAGTATTGGATAGCCACCGTCATCTTCAATGCTCCACTGAATTAAGGCGAGTACTGTTGATGGTAAAACAGTTACATTGTTTGGCGCTGCTGGGGGAGCTAAAACAAAATATACGTTAGTCTAAGTAAGTTACGTTAATCAAATTCCTTTTCAAACTTTTTAAATGGATCTCCTGAAAAATTTACATTTCGATACTCCTTTACGTTTTTTCATAACACGTCACATTTACTGAAAATAAAATATAACCTCAAGAAGGGCAAATGAAAACAAAATCGAAGTAATAATATTGGCTTACTATTGACATTCAGATGAATTTTTGATACAATTTTGTCCTCTCTAACAATGCTGCACCTGTATTCGCCCGAATCATTTTTTTGCAAATCCTGTAAAAATAAATCGCCATTAGGTAGCACTTCTTTTCCTTCTCTTCCTGATTTCTCCCATTTTATCACAATACTCGGATCGATATTGTGACAAGATAGCGTGATGTTTTGATGTATATCAGCGAAAATCTTCTCAAAGACGAAATCATCACTGGCGATTCTCCCTGCAACGCAAAAAAGAGGATTGACTCGAGAAAAAAATCATCGATAATGAATCTTTTCGTACGTTTACCTATCGTGAAAATGATGAATATAGCGCATTTTAGTAGAACACTACGATTTATCATTATTTAGACCGTAGTATCGTCAACATTTCGTCAGTATCTGCGACAGAAATTGGCTCAGCAGTTGGTCATCTCAAACTATCGAAAGAATTGTCAGAAACGCATCATTCATGTAATCCTGTAACAAACACAAGTAGATTAGACGACAAAAATAACACTTGCAAAGGCCGACCCGAACAAATTTCTTCTCCTACCAAAAATGCAGGAGAACGTATTAAAAAATACTTTAGTAATTTTCACTATGATTTAAAAACTATTCGAATAAGGTAAATGGCTCTTGTAAAGGTCAAAAAATTGGTCAAGAAATCAAAAAGATGATACATCAGGTACAAACAAAAGAGAATTTTCACTTTCAGTACTTCTACTTACCAGTTTCTCATGAATTTTAATATCAATAACCATTCTCATCACTTGGATGATTTCACGTACTAACAAACTGAAAATTTAAAAAATTCTTGCTAAAAACATTTGATTTTTGGAAGAAAATGGTCAAAACGCAAAAATAACAACAGACAAGAGTAGACTACCATGCACTTCGATTTGAATTGAATTGAATGAAGCAAAGAGGAGGCCGTGAGCCAAGCCATGAAGCGATCAAGCGAATACTTTCTTTTCGAGACTCGAGTCGAGTTCGATTTTCGACCAAGACTTCTCGTTCGACGTCATCATCGTATTCGATATTCATGACGAGAGGAATGACAACAGCCAATAGGAATGCATGCAATCCAAGCACAGTACCGTAACGAGTAGCGACTAGCGAAGCACCGAAGGAAAGTTCAAAATGCAAAGTTTTTATAAATTACTGACGAAGCATTAGGTCAATGGATTTGCTGAGTTGGAAATTTGAATTTTATTTCAGGTTTTTCTAAAATCGGTTCAAAGTAAATCTAAATTCATTCAACACTTCTTTGGGTTGATTCTTTCACATAGCTTCAATAGAATAGATCTACGTTATCCTATCGCTTTTCGCTCTTCCAAACTAAAATTTTCGATAGAGCAGCCAATATTATGATTCGAGTACTATAATAAAATTCGTAATATTTTTAAGGAAAAAGCAGAAAAATATTAATTTTTTCATCTTATTTACCGTGTCAGCCCAACCGCATACTCAAATAGATGGATAAATGAAAAATGAATCATTCAATTTATTTCTTATATGCTCCACAGTCGATATTTCATAATTAAATTTCAGTTGCTTTGAACAAAAATTAACAAAAAAGTGGAAAAAAAAAACATTATTTGTACGGATGATGTGAAAATTCTACAAACTCGAAAATGTAAGGAAAAAAGATTTTACAATCAAATAAGAACGAATTATCGACGAAAAATTATAAAATTCCAACAAATTTATTCATCAGGTACGTTCACAAAATTTTAATGAAAAAGAATGTTTCATGGTAAAACGATTCTCGAAGAAAAGTTATTGGTATACATAACACACATACAGTTCAAAATAAATTCAAGTAAACTACCAACTTATTCAAAATATAAGAGGACTTAACAGTAAAAAGGAGTTGAAAAAAAAAGTAAAAAGACAAATGTAGACGTAGGTACAAAAATGGTGAGCAAGATAAAAATAATTTCTTTCGTTATTAATAACTAATAAAGTCACGTAGGAAGGTTTTATAAATGCGATTCAACATCGGCTGTTTTCAAATTTTCAGTAGCGTACACTTCGTTATTGAAATCTCGCCTGATACGCGTTTTAAAAATGTTTCCTTTGCGCGCGAAATGTTTTTCGATTTCGAATAACGTGAATCCTTCCGTTTCTGGTAAAAAGACGAAAAAGAAAATCGATCCGAGCGCGATAAAGACGCCGTAAAACGCCAACAATCCGTACAAGTGAATGGTCTCCAATGTGGAGTAGAAACTCTTATTCGCTCCGAACGCGAACACGTAGAACCAAAGTGCACTGGCACCACTGGCTGTAGCTCGAATATCGGTGGGATATAGCTGGAGAAAATTGAACGAGAATAAATTATCCCATCATAGAGGACGTTCTTCGAGCAAAGAGCGCCTAATTACAGAAATTTCCCACAGTCAAAAGAAAAAAAAAAGAAGAAAAATAGGAACGCTTGTTCAGTGGGGTATTAGCGGAGGATTTGGAGATTCTACCCCGATCCGCCTTGGTTGCTTTCCCGTCCCTTGATCAAGTAGAGTTTTTTTCTTGTAAATCTATAGGTTTTGAAAAAATAAATGAATAAAAACCTAATGCCCTAGATGTTCAACTACCTGATTTAATGTTTTTTTTCCTCTCTTCAACAAATTAGTGTCTTTTTCTTGAGTTTTCACATAAAATTATTAAAAAATATAATTTTTACTATGAATTTTATGTAAGAAAAAAATCAAAAAAATCTTTCGCACATTCCTTATAATATTGTTTAGATTTGATTTTGTTTTCCTGTTTTTTTTTTCCTTTTTGACCAGGCAACCCTGGGAGGGGAAAAAAGGGAAAAATTTGAGTATTTTGGCAATACGAAAACCTGCTGCCCAAAATGCTGATCTAGAAAAGAGCTGGGCACGTTTTTTCTTACAACACAAAAAGAAATATTTACCTCTCCAATCAATACCCAGGGTACGATTCTGATGCCGGCGTGAATGAGGAATGCATTTAAATTTAGGAAGACGATGGGTATCCAAGAAATATCTGTGATCCAAGGTGACGATATTGAACGCAAATAGGCGTAAGCGGCCACAATAAATAAACACACGGCGCAACCAGCTGTGGTCGTTATTAGTAATTTCCTTTTGCCCGTCCAGTGAACCAAAATTACGCACAACACAGCTCCAGCAAATTCAGCAACGCCGAGAATCAAAGTACTGGTGTATTCGTCGTCAGAAGAACCTAGTTCCTTGAATATTTTAACCTGGAAATAGGAAAATCACATGAGCAACGGCAGAACGGAGGGCAAAAGATAAACTGCGAGGAGAGAAAGGGTGTAATATTAACAGATACATACGTAGGCATATAACAGGTATGCATAGAGTGCACCGGTGACAGTATTAAATTAGCAGCGAGGAAAATGAGAGAAAATTCTGCGGCTTGTCAAGTATTAGTTTTATGGGACTTGGTGAAATTAATACTGGAACTGAAGTGACTGCATATAATTCGCTGAGCCCAACCAAATGTTAATATTTTGAAATACCTCTTAAACCCAACTTCAAGCATCGAGTTTTGGGGGTGATAAAATGATACAGCAAGGGTGTCTATGAGAGGTGTAATTTTAGTAAGATACAGTTTCATTTTAAAACCCTTATTTCACTCGCGCCTAGCTACGATTTTGAATCTAGTCTCCACAATAGTTTATAACTCGAAGAACCGAAAATCTATACGCTGCATTTGTCAACATCATATTGAAAGTGAAGAGCCCACCAACTCCAACTTTCATTTCCTACACGAAGGTATCGAATTTATTCGCTTATTTTTCAACATAGCGTATGATCAAATATAGCCATGGACAGATCAAAGCACTATTAAAACTGGGTAACGGACAATTGGCCTCCGGCGATTCGCCTCCAGAAAATTCGCCTCTGGGACTTTTTACCTCCAGAATAATTCGCCTTGCAAAAATTTTTTCAACTAATTTTTCAAGAATGTTTACAATTTTAATATACACGTACAGGAAACAACCCCCCTCAATCACCATCCCTATCAAAGAGCGCACGACTACAGGAAACAGCCCTTCCCTCACTTGCCCCCCAAATCACCATTCTATTCAACTCTTCCACGTATTTATGGTCTGTTTCAGTTAAGAGTTCCATGACGTCACAAGATTCAACGAATGAGAAGAAAGTATTTTTGATTTCAATCATGTTTCAACCAATCGCTTTCTTCAAATGCTTGTGACGTCATGGAACTCTTAACTGGAATGAAGTATAGATGTGACTTTATTATGATAGAACTATACGAGGCCGTAATTTTAGTAATTCATTTTTTTTTGGTATGGAAGTACATACAGCTTTTCAATTTTTTTTTTTGGAGGCGAATTGGTCTGATGGCAAATCGCCGAAGGCGAGTTGGCCGAAAAGGCGAGTCGCCGGAGGCGAATGGTCCGTTCCCCATTAAAACCATCTTTTCACTTCTCTAACTGTTGAGAAAACCGTTCAAGTATAACATCTTAGACCTCTTATGAGAACTTCATTTCAGCTCTAGTAGATGGTCTCAAGACTATAATATTCAAGTCTTGTAATTCATTATCATTAATAATAATATAATATAATGCCGGAATGGGTTTTTCTTTTACTATCGCCGTTGCTTTTACTTCGCCAGAGTGTTACTGTCAATACATGGGCACGATTCAAGACATTAGGGCAAATTAAGACCTTTATCTGCTCTATTTCTAACGGTGCAGATGGGAAAATGATCAGCATACATGTATGACAGATGACTTGATATTTTTTGTTTGGTGCACTCTATGTATGCAAAAAATCATTGCTTTGATCGACGAAAGAACGATCAAAATTATATAAACTACGTCTTACTGCATTGGTCTGGACACTCATCATTCCACCGAAGTGGCCGGTCAAGAACGTACCAATCACTAATAAATGTGGTATGATAAATGTGCGGAGCGTGTAACCTCGGACGACATTTTTGATCGACGACTCGCCACGTTTGTGCTTCGTTAGAATGGATTTTTTAAGCTGCACCAACTCCTCTTGGATCTCGTTCGGAGTGACCCAACCTCTCAGCCAACACAACGCTTTTTCGGCATCTTCGAATCTACCATTAGCTGAAACGGCCAACGAAATTTATTTTAGTTTTCGAACGCAATATTCTCAATAGATACTGCAAAATCAGGCGAATTTTACCTATTAGCCAATGAGGACTTTCTGGAATAAAGCACAGCGCGGTAAAGGCGATAATCGGGAAGAACATGTTGAAAAACACCACCGTTCGCCAGTGATAGAAATTTCCCAAAATCAACTGCGACACTGTTCCAATGATGACGGTGGTTGGTGCTGTGGAGCCGAGCATTCCACGTAGTTGAGGTTCGGTAATTTCAGCCACATACGTCAATACCTATTCAATTAAAAATTCAATCGCTTGAGACAAAATTAGATTAAGGACTGAAACTAAGATTTTCTAATTAGAGCGAAACACATTTCAAGAATCTTAAGATTTCCCTAAGTAGAGAGAAACTGCATCATAGGCAAATAAACCTACGACAATATTTTATTTATATACAAGCGTAAAAATGTTCATTCCTCATTAACTGGATAGAGTTAAAACAAAATTGTATTATTATAACCCATTCAATTTAAAAAAAAACAGGCAAAAAGTTGTAACGACACTTTTAAATTCATTCTAACAAATTGTAACTATCGCTAATTTACTGAAAATAAATAATTATTCAAAAAGTATTCGTCAAATTATAAAAACAAAAATGACCTTTTTTGTACGCAATAATAAAGTCACGGACATTTATAGCAAAAATATTTTTGTCATTCGTATAATTTTTCCATTTATTCAATAACAGAACCAAACTTTACAGCCGAACAATAATTGAATGTATTTAATACGCAGAAAAAATGAAGGTGAACAAATTTTTCATAAAAATTCAATTAATTATTATGCAATTTTTTTTCGCACCAAGTTCTTGATCAAAGTAAAATCTAACCACTACAAGTCTCGAGAGATTCGCAGGCAAAAATATAGAGGCAATAGACCAAGTTGAGTTACATATGCAAATGAGTACGACGACGGACGGATAAATTTAAGCATTTCAAAATTTAACATGCAGTTTACTTTTTTTTTTCTTCTTCTTTTAGGCAATAAATTTAGCCAGACTGCAACGTAATTCATCAAAGAGCCGCAAAAAATCCTTCACTTTGATAATGTCACGGTTGCTATTATAACAAGAAAAAGTCACTCGACTGAGAGTACATATATCACGGTGACTTATTTCTCACTTCTCTATATAGTAAATTGCCATTTGCAATATTGACTTTGAATGGGTCAACGAGTGAAATACTGTAAGCATTTAAAACATCCTGCGAGCTTGATACGTGATGAAAAATTTCATGGTCACCTCAATAAAGGTAAATACATTTATAGTTCAGATCATTTTCAGAAGTACCATATGTATGACATAAGATCATGACCTACATTCACGTTTTTTCATTGGTAAGGAAAAACGAAGGCGAGGGTGAAGGAGAAAAAATATCTCAGTCTCGAATTAAGTTCTCACATTGTAAACAGATTACTGTAAGGTGACAGACATGTACGTATATTTATAGATTAATTCAAAATCAATGACGTTTGATTGAAATATTACCGGTGCTTCGTGTAAGCCACCTGCCAGGCCGCTGATAATCAATGCGATATAAAGAGTGATTACGTCCGTCGCGTTGTAGTATAAAAGCCATACGGTAAAAAATGGTAAATTTAATGCCATCATACTGCGTTTACGTCCTAGCGGTTGAGTGACAGCCCCAGAAATGAAACAGCCTATAGGGACGCAAATCAGGTTTATGCTGCCTGCACAAAACATTCACCTAATTAAAAATACATAGTAAACGTTATAGCTTTCGTCGTAAATTATAATAATTATTATTTAGAAAATATAATACATCATTAGGGGTAGAGGAAAAAAATATTTTTTTTCAGATAATTATGGAATGAGCGTTTTTGAAATGTCGGCACACAGTTCACACGGATTCGAAATGTCATAAATCCATCAAGTATAAGTCGAAAAGTAAAATAATGAAGCAAAAATGACAAACCCAATTCATCTGAAATACGTGTTCGACAGAGTTCTACTCTTTACAGTTATCTGACATCTTAGCAAGTTATATTCAGAAATTTTCACACTTAATGTTATCATAATATAATAGACGAGTTCTGGTAAGGTGACTATATTTCTGGATTTATCAAAACAGACTATCAACTGGATCAGATAATTGTGTCTTCCCTCTGTCTAGAGACGTTTAGGTCCCCTAAATCATACTTTGTTTTCAGATTCTCTACGAAGTGTAATATATAGGTACTCGGATTATAAAAAGATTCAACTCACAATATTAATTCATCTGCCAAATTCAAGTCCATTTTTACTTCAATTTGAACTTTTCTAGTCATGCCGAATTTTTCTCAATTACTAAAACACGTTTTCTATTCAAAAAAATATTCTAAATGCTCTTAAATATACATAAATTTCTCTTTCTCTTCCACGAATATTTTTTCTTTTCTTATTTTACAGTGAAATTACTGAGCAAGCAGCAGAAATTGTCAACATCTCCGTCAATAAAATATTGTGAACAACGAACAACGATTAATTTTTGTAATTTGATAATAAATAATATATTCCAAGAAGATGAGATGAATAATTGACTCGTTAAAGGAGAAAAATAATCTTCAAATACCTCAGGTTTCATAACTGAACAAACTACATGCAGCTATAAACAATGTAATGACTAAAAATTTTAATAGCTATTTTATGAAGTAGCGTGGCAACATGAACTTATATAGAAAATAAAAATATTAGTCGAAAATACTTCTTTAATTAAGTAATTATCTATTGTCACATTCATTTCTAACCACTAATTGGCAGAAAAATGTGAAAAAGATTTCCATTCTGTTTATACAAGTTTAATATACCTACCTATAACAAAATGAAGAAAAACAAAATTGAATACCAAAACGATTACCAAGTTACAGAGGAAATTAAAAAAGAAAAGTGAAAAAGAGCTAACACAGACAAAGACGCAAACAACAACTTCGAACAAGAAGTACATATTATTATTCATCACCTACTTAGTATACTCGTACATATGTTATTACCATAATGCACGATATTTTATGCATGTTAAATGTTAATAATACCTCATGAAGTAGGAATTATTGAGAAGCAAAAGCATGAAATATTGATTCTACGGTAAAAATTCTTTACCCTGAACTTACCATATTATATATAGAAGGAAAATGTAGTTAGAAAAAAATGCTTACGCTAAGCGTTTATCAACTTTTTCCCACCAGAAAGAAGAAAAATATGCATTTCTAAAACTAAAATAAAAAAATTGTGAAGAATTTTTTCAATTTCTTCAATTCGAGAAGGTGTGAAAAAAAACATCATTTAGAATAATATTCAATTTTTGTTTACATCTTAACTGCATCTATTTTTCATCACATGGCTTCTGTAGTAGCTGCATAATAAATCACAGAATTTTGAAAGCATGGTCATTTTCCCATTTCTATGTGCATGAGGGGCGTCGAAAATAAATCGTACTTTTGGTATGAAAAATTAAAATCGAAGTAGCCAATACTCAATTTGTTTTAAATATTTTAATTATATGTATTAATAAAACGATTCACTTTCATTTCAATTAACTATTATGTGGTACCAAATAAGTCATAACTTTGTATTTTTCAGAAATACCAACAAAAAAAAATTAATATTCTAAATAGATATAGTTTCCAAGGGATCGATTATTCTCCTTCAATTTGGGCAACAAATTTGTACTCCTATGAGATAACTTGTATTGCTCATTCGTTTTGTAATGTAATCACACTATTTGCTTTAAAAGAATTAAGATTGAAGACGACCCAAAAACCTTGGACCAAGGTATTATTTCGGAAGTTGGAACTTGAAAAAAAAGAAGCATCGGTGGGTGCACACGTAAATTATTTCCTACTCTCGGTGCAGTATTTATCGAAGAAACATATAATAATTTAAAGTCGGCATTTTCCGCTTATTTAATTTCCATACAAACACACGTAACGATTCACCAAGTATGTACCTAGCAAAATAGAATGTAAATTATTTGAAAATTTTTAATTAATTTCCACATAATAAGCAGGTTAGAACTAACAATCATTAAATGATACAACTTTAACCTGTAGCAAACTCATTTCGGATGGCAATTTTTCTCGAAAAAATTTCGACTTTTTTCGCTTCAATAAATTTGTGCAACCTGCAATTTGTTTGAAAAATACACTCAAATTTTTACGTGCTCTGGCCTTTCACAACCAACAAGAATATTACACGTTGGAAGAAAACAATAATAATATGATTGTTTTCTCACAAAGTGGGGAGGGAAGGTATGGGTTATACTTTTAATGAATTTTTGCTCATGAACACAACTCGAAAATTCTTTTTTCCTCATAAAATAAAATTTTACATTCTCACAAAACCTAGGAAGCAAATTTCTACTGTGCAGAAATTTTGTTACCAATTTTCTCAAGAATATTATATCAAAAACTAAACTCACTTCCAATCACATACGGCACATTCGTAAACAGCTGGAAATAAAATTAAAATGGCTACTGAAAGCTGCATTTTTCAAAGAGCGAAATTTAGTTTAGGTTACGTTAATGTTCGGCTGTTCGCACTTCAGCAAATTCGATAAATTCAAGGAAATGAACTATATTTTAAAAACTTGGCCTCGACTGTGAAATTCAAGAAAAAGCTAGAATCAACACTTTTTTCTAATCACTAATGATGGTTTCTTCCTCATCAACGTTGGCCAAATTTTTCGCTTTTCACTTTCTGCTATAAATGATAATTATAAACAAATAAAATACGCCATCATTCAAATGTTCATTTCATGCAACGTCAGGGAACTATAGACGTTAATAGTTTCTACCGCACATCAAGACATGTTTCAAGTAAATATTTGAATCGAAATTCCTATACGTATAGTCTTGGGATGGTTGTACGTTTTACTATCTTTCTTCGAATAATATATTTTATGAATAGAGAAACGAATTTGCAAAATGTCAAGAAACCCTCGAAAACCGGATACGAGAACAGAAGTACCTGTAGATACTACCTTCGAAACAATGAAATGAATAAATTACAACCTCACAAATTGGTACCACTCCCAAAAACGAAAACGTCTAACTAATGCATCATGGAGATACAGGAGCTAAAAGGAAAAATGCATTCCAAATATTGACCGAATGAGACGACGAATGAATTAAAACTAATCCGATGACTAGGAAATGAACCAAATGAAAGACAATTTTTTTTTTTTTCAATCAATGTCTCCGAAACGAATTTCGTATTCACGAGTGCAAATATAGCCATGTACATTCTACATTTACACAGTGCAGTCAGCCAATCCAATAGAAACGTGCTAGACAAATTTTTTTTTGAAAGTTTTGACATAACATTTTTCAATCATTTTATAATAATAGAGAGATATTCATAATCAATTAGTTGACAACCTAGAGATAATTCTCACATCACATGAAAGAATTTTAAGAGAGCAGGTACCTATACTCGTAAAGAGCTGTGAGAAAATAATATTGAAACGATTTGAACGTTACAATCACAAATTAAAAACTAAATGAAATCAACATTTTAGCCGAAATTGAAAAATTAAGCACTACGACTTATTTTGAAGTAGCTTCAATTCCTGCCCTAATAGTGGACCATGGGGTGGATGTTCAACTGAGAAACATTTTTCAAGGAGTCAGAGCTCTGAGTCAGAGCCAAAACTCATTTTTAGATGGACGCAAAAATGAAGGTGAGAGCTGCGTACTTATGAACATCTAGGAGCTAATGAAGCAAAATATTTAATAAAGATCCTCATTACACTGTGACCCTTTATGACTTTAATGCACACAATTTGGACTAACTGTAGATCACTGAGTTATCTGAGTTATGGTTCAACAATTTCGAGTTCTTAGTGGGAAATTCGAAAGCTAACATTCAATTCCGGAGCCTATTTGTGAAGTTTTAGAGCTTTTCATAGCCAATTCCAGAACTATTTCTCCGCCTAATATTTTTCAATGCAAAATTTTAGGTACTTACTGAACCATGACAGCTGGTCTTTGGTGAGGGTGAGAGTGTCCGACCTCAATATTCGTTCTGTTTCGGTCAAATTTTTTCCTTCTTTACTTTCCAGAGCCGGAAGAGCGATGGTTGTGATGCCAAGAGTCATGCCATACGTCAAGAGAAGCAAATTTTTGGCGCATGTCGCTAGAATCTGCAAAACAGAAGATTTCGCATTAAATTCAGGTTCCAAAATTTCAATATTCTTAACCTTTACATCCCCTCCACAATTTATAAGCGCAAGGATATTTTGGTGAGAAAAAAAATCTTATATATCTACTAGGGTGGTCGAAGTATTTCGTTTCAAATGAGAGACCCCCTAATTTTGTTCTATGTTATGTGAATAAGTTCTGGTATAAATTTCATCCCCCTAGGGCAACCCCTTCACGTGCCGAATTGGGGGCAAAGTTCCACACTTTTTGATATTTTTTCGCATTTCTGCAGTTATCTTCTGTAATATGGGTTCTATTGAAAAAATTTACTGAACTTATTTTATTATACATTAAATTTCCTACAAAAAATGTTCAATGCAATTTTTTCCTTAAGTGAAGTGTGGATGAGAAAAAGGGTGATTTAACTTACCCACTAATAATAGAATATAATTATTGTGATTTATTTTTTCCTCTTTTTTTAGTAATATAATGTTGGGATGGGTAAATATTTAAAAAAACATAGAATGTCAGATAGATTGGATACATTTGTAGCATTGCAAGTTGATTTTTTCACTTGAAATGGTAATTTATTTTTTTAGCATAATGTTTTATGAATGTTCTTAGAATTGTTGTCAGTAAACCTTTTACAGCTTGAAAATAATGTTGAATGCAAATGAAAAAATCAGGAAAAGAGCTAAAATAATTTAGTGTTTGATTAAAAATTCTAATATTCTGCTTGAAGTGAAAATTACTTCCTTTGTACCATGTTCAATATTTAGTATTTGAGCAATTCTTGTAGAAGTAACTCAATTTTGATACTGACATGATTGAATTGAGATTTATGCTACCTTATTACTTTATCTATGTTCTCTTCTTTCAAGACAATTTTTTTTCTACAATCTCTCAAGTAATTTGAGGGAATTTTTGAAAATGGGAAAAAATTGATTCTAAAAATAGTTATATGCACCCTGAGAGATGCATAGTATTAATTATAAACATAATAGCAACTTTTCTCATCACAGTCATGAAAATTACAATTAATTGTAAGTATTCTAATATTTGTAGCACTTTTTCCTATCTTAGATATCATATTTTACTATTTTTGTAGTAATTTCTGCTACAAATCTTGAATTGTCCCAGTTTTCCTATCCAAATTCTAAAGATTATCATTAAAGTTTTCCTCAGTGCACTTGAAACAATAATTTGGTACAGATGACTCTACTGGCTTGAATTGGGGCAGTAGAGAGCCTCTGCTATTTATTTGGCAAAGCTATGGGATCTAGGACAGTAAATGCTATATTCTTCAGAATGGAAAATCCAGTTTTTTTTTTTGTTTTAAGATAGTACTGTCTATTTAAGAAATTCTTTATAATCATGCTGAATGTTTCTAAAATCAAGTTCCTTGTATTAGAAATTTATCACTATCTTTGCATTTCAATTTCCCAATTATTGTTTCAAGTGCACTGAGGAAAACTTTAATGATAATCTTTAGAATTTAGATAGGAAAACTGAGACAATTCAAGATTTGTAGCAGAAATTACTACAAAAATAGTAAAATATGATATCTAAGATAGGAAAAAGTGCTACAAATATTAGAATACTTACAATTAATTGTAATTTTCATGACTGTGATGAGAAAAGTTGCTATTATGTTTATAATTAATACTATGCATCTCTCAGGGTGCATATAACTATTTTTAGAATCAATTTTTTCCCATTTTCAAAAATTCCCTCAAATTACTTGAGAGATTGTAGAAAAAAAATTGTCTTGAAAGAAGAGAACATAGATAAAGTAATAAGGTAGCATAAATCTCAATTCAATCATGTCAGTATCAAAATTGAGTTACTTCTACAAGAATTGCTCAAATACTAAATATTGAACATGGTACAAAGGAAGTAATTTTCACTTCAAGCAGAATATTAGAATTTTTAATCAAACACTAAATTATTTTAGCTCTTTTCCTGATTTTTTCATTTGCATTCAACATTATTTTCAAGCTGTAAAAGGTTTACTGACAACAATTCTAAGAACATTCATAAAACATTATGCTAAAAAAATAAATTACCATTTCAAGTGAAAAAATCAACTTGCAATGCTACAAATGTATCCAATCTATCTGACATTCTATGTTTTTTTAAATATTTACCCATCCCAACATTATATTACTAAAAAAAGAGGAAAAAATAAATCACAATAATTATATTCTATTATTAGTGGGTAAGTTAAATCACCCTTTTTCTCATCCACACTTCACTTAAGGAAAAAATTGCATTGAACATTTTTTGTAGGAAATTTAATGTATAATAAAATAAGTTCAGTAAATTTTTTCAATAGAACCCATATTACAGAAGATAACTGCAGAAATGCGAAAAAATATCAAAAAGTGTGGAACTTTGCCCCCAATTCGGCACGTGAAGGGGTTGCCCTAGGGGGATGAAATTTATACCAGAACTTATTCACATAACATAGAACAAAATTAGGGGGTCTCTCATTTGAAACTAAATACTTCGTAAAATAAGGACCACCCTAATATCTACCTATTCACCTGTTCAGAAAAAATTAGATAAGCTGTACATATACAATTTCTCAGCCAGAAAGAGTGAAGTCAAGAATAAACAATCCCAACCTCAGCATAAGCAACACAGTAATAAATGATATGCTGATATTGGCAATTTTTTTTCTCGATTTCACAGAATTGTAAAAAAAATTACTCGTAGAAACAGATAGATAGTAGCATAGCTTACAAGAAAAAAAAATAGAGAGAAAAAAAAAGTAGTTTATTCAAGGACGGTGCTTTAATGAATTAAGTAGCTGAAGTAATTTATCTTCAATAAATAAGTGCTTTGTTTGTGTTTTTTTTTCTTTTTTTGTGAATTAATTTTTGTACAATGTACGATAAAAAATTATCAAAGTGATCAGAAGCATTAATAGATAAAGTACTCGACTTTTTTTTCTTTATAAGATAGTAATATAAAGTATAATTTTTTCAACCTTCGAAAAGTGAAAATTGAAATTTCAATTGAAAGTTTAATTCAGCCAATATCTAATCGTTGATCAATATCGAAAATCAAAGAATTCTTTCTACTTTTCGACGTTAATTCTTTGCCTGCAATTTTGAAAAAGTTTTTTCTAAGTGAAACTAAAACGTAACATCCCAAAATTTTAGGTGGGTAGTTTTCGCACCTCAAACTAACAAGTTGGCCCCACTCCAAGGGGTGCCATAATCGGTCGAGACTGGTTTTTCGCCTCACAACTTTTCAATCATCAATTTTTCAAAAAAAATGTCCGAAACAAATATTATTTCTCATTAAATGAGCAACAACTTTTGTCTAAAGCATCTTTATGAACATCTAGAGAAAGAGCTGTAAATCGGAAAAAAAAGTACAATTTTCAACGTAAACAAGAATGTCCCCTATATTTTTGAATTAGGTAGGTACCTATTCTGTTCCTAGCAAATGTACCAATATTACAACAACTTGAGGCTTACTTGAGGCAAAGCATTTCGGAATGTTTTCTTTGGCAGCTCGCTGCTGCCGCTGCTGCTGCAGTTATCATGGATACCATTCAGTTCGGTCTTCGATACATTGTTGTTACTCCCAATTTCTCCGTTTTTCGCTACATCCCACGTATATTTATTTGGCCCGTCATGCTTCTCGAGCATAATTAATCTGCAAGGCAAACATGAATACGTTAATCGTTTGAGAAATGAGATTCTACAAAATTATAAGCTATATACACTGTCTTTACAGTACGTCTCATAACAAAAAGTAACCAGCTGAATGCCACAAAAAAAAATAAGAAAATGACTTAGTATAAACTTAATTCTATTTAATGCCCGCGTTTACGAATAATTAATATTCATTGACGAATTGCTGTTCCTATACGAGCATCTTCAACGGCTATTTTAAATCGAATTCTTTTGAATGAGCGTAAAGTATGGGCTTTGTCTAAAATCGTCGAATAAAATTAATAACCACTTCGTTCTCACATTTTAATTAGCGTAAAAATACAAGCGAAAAAAAAATTGGGCAATTTTGAGCAGCCATTAGACATTATCACTCATTCAACGAGTGGGGACAGAAAATTTCTACTTGACTCTTGTTGATTTAGACAGATGCCTTGAATTAAATACAGGAAAGCTTTTACGAATGGACGCAGATGTTATTATTTTATTACGCAACAATGTGCGACAAAAGCTAAAATTAAAAATTAAAAAATACTTAAAAATCAATATACAGATGGACAGGTACAAGAACTAACAAAGAAAAAACTTCCTAATGAGCTCAATAAAAATCAACAGTGACAATTCTAATGCTTAAAAATGTGTTAATGAACATTTAGAGACATAATGTCGTCGGCTATAAAGGAACTTTTTCCATTTTTTTAGTCGTCATTTTAATTGACAATAAAATTTGACATGAAATTCGAATAGATAATTCAAGAAACAGCGATGTACCTATGTAACAGAGAGCCAAAAAAAAAATTCAAACAAGTCCTTTATATAATTATGAATTTCAAATCGACATTACAAATTTAAATTTCAACTAACATTTACATAATTTTGTCGACATTCTACGTCAATTGGCAGACAAAATCTACAAATAGTAATGGATGCATTATTTACAGTACCCCTGAAATATAATATAAGTTATGAATAAAAAAACGGTTTGTTTGGTAAGAACGAATACAGTTGACAAAAGACAAAAGGACAGTGCCAAGGTGTTTCTTCTGAAGAAAAAAAACCTCTGAAGAAAAAAAAAATACATCGTGCCATCTTATTGAGAAAAGTACTAGTAAATGTTGAAGTTTTTTAACAAAAAATTTGTATTTTTTCTCAAATTTTTATCAACCGCGGAGATGAATGAATAAGCTAAAAATGAAGAAAAAAAAATACAATCAAAGAAAGCAAAGGTTCATTTTAATCTGCATCTAGTTGCAAAACGCAGTTTATGTGAGCTATTTTTCGAGACATAAATTCCACAGGTGTCTGTCGAGCAGCATTGCCAACTCAAATTGTTTAAAATTCCTGCTTAAAGCTAAAAAATAATCCAGGGAGGTGAAAAAAATCCCTGAAATACGTTTTCTTGTGGAAATTTTGGATTTTGGCCGCAAAAAAAAAAGATAATAGTCTAGAATTTTAAATGGAAAAATAAAATTTAAAACTACGAGGATAAATATACCAAACAAAACATCATCTCTAATAGTTATCTGAATAATAATTGCAAAACCATGATAAAATCTTTATAATTCAAAAAAAAAATCCCTAAAATTCCTAAAATTTTAAAAAATTCTTGAAATTATGAAAAATCCATTATTTTATCTTTGACATTTTTCAAGACAGTAGAAAAATCCCTGTAGTTGACATATCTCCTGTCGAGTATCGGAGAAGTATAATTATAGAATTAAAACTTGATATTCAAATTTCATGTTTATTCCACAAATCATTCAGTGGCAGGGAATACAGAGTATGTGTGCACTACAGACGAGTATTTTTGTTAAGCGTTATTGTGACCCCCAATTTCCTTATTGGATGTTCTTGTGGCACCCATTTTTTCTTTGTGGCACCCGGATTTGGGTGCCACAACGATTTTAGCTGAAATTAGTGGTTTTGGGGTCTAAGGGGCATGGGGGATGCAAATCCACATTTTACCCCGGGTGTCACATTGACATCCAAACTCATCCTACATACTGGGGGGTTCCCTGTATGTTCCACCAAAGTGCGAAGTGTTACATACAAACATACATAAGCTACAAGTAAATGTCTTTGTGACCCATTGATAATAAGATACAATGTGGCACCCAAAACATGACAACAATGCATAATAAGATTTTGCAAAGGGTTGATTAAATATTGGCTTTTTTTAAACTCATCAGATTAATTATAAAGTTTTTGAATGAATCTTTAGTCTGTACTCTGTACTCAGTAATTTTTTTAGCTTCTATTAAATGCCTCACTCGATATTTTCAAGACTGAGGAGGCTGGCTAAATGGGAAAATAAAATTTTTGAGATTGCGGAGGCTGGCTAAATGGGAATTTAAAGTTTAAAGACTGCGGGAGCGGGCTAAATGGGAATTTGAATTTTTGAAACTGTGGAGGCTGGCTAAATGAGAATTAAAATGTTTGTGACTGCGCAGGCTGGCTAATTGGGAATTTAAATAAAATCAGGCGAATCAAAACTGAACCTGATCTTGGATGTATTTTTCAAATTTTTTAATTAACTTAAATGTAGGTACTTAGAAGTGTGACTTCGTCACATTATGGTTCGTTTGGAGCCATCTTTACTTAGCTAGGCTACAAATTTATTTGAGTAAATGTCTTTGTGACCCACTGAAAGTAAATGCTATTGTGGCACCCATGTATAAGCATTAATAAATGTCATTGTGACACCCTGAAAGGTAGATATTTGGCAACGCCTCAGGGTGCTATAATGACATTCACTAATCTACATACATGGGTGCCACAATAGCATTTACTTACGGTGGGTCACAAAGACATTTACTTACATTTTCAATACATGGGTGCCACAATGACGCTGAATAACCTGGGTGTCACTTCGTTAGGAGTTTAAACATGTATATATCTCATGCAACATTTGCATGGGGAAACGACGTTTTTCTGGGATAATCTGTGACTTGGCTACTAATATGAAAAAAAGTAACCTGATCAGCTTGTTACTCCTCTCAGAATGAGCCAATTAGCAAAGTAAAGGGCTTAAAAAATTTCAACAAGCCTATAGTTACATGAAAAGTGGTTTAAAATGTCAAAATTCGAGTTGCCTTGAAAGAATTGAAGTTTAAAATGAATTTTGTCCAGGAGAGCAGAAGCCAAATTTCATACAAATGAAAAATATTTCAATTTGTATGCAAAACAGCAGTAATGACATTTGCCACCACAAGTTTTCCATCCATCTCTGTCACTGATATCATCAACAAAATTTTTAGCCAGTTTTTAAGTTATTTCTCTCTCTGTCTCACTCATTTCTACCAATAATAGTAGGTGCTTATTTGTTTCATCAATTTTTTTTTCAAAGCAAACTCTCCCAGAACACTTTTTTCACCTGTTTAAGTAATCTCAGGGAAAAATAATTTCAGCGAGAAATTCGGAATAAATTTTTTTTCTCACAAGGGAATTATAAATAGTGCTGACTCATTCGCTTTTCGGTCATATTCGTTTAGATTATTTTCAAGGAAAAATTTAATCTTTTTACGCCTCAAAAAAATAAATAATCGGACATGGATCAAGTAAATTTTAGAATCCTCCAATTCTAATTGAGTCATCATGTCACAATGTTTCGATATAAGGACGCGATATAATAAGATGATCAGAAAAAAAAGCACCCATGAAAAAGAGGTATAAAATTAAACTATTTACCCAACAAAAAACCTCTAGATTGAACGCAAGTTGGCGCAGATCCAAATATTGTTACTAGTATCGATATTCTTAAGAAATTGAATAAATTTTCATTTTACATTCATCAGACTTTTTTCTTGCGATGTGAAACTTTCTCATTGATAAAAATCCTTTTCATTTCATTCAAAAAAAGAAGTTTCATTTGATTTAAGTACATTTAATAGAAAAGCTACTAGTAAGACAGATTATTATATGTAATTATATTCTTTCCTTCAAAAAAATTCATCGATTATTCATTTTTCATGCACAATTTTTCGATTTTTTTTTTTGTTTATTTAGAATTATTTTGGAACAGGCTATTTGTCAATGATAAGAACCCTTCTTTCAATTTCTGTAATAATAAAGGCTGCTACAAAAATTTGGACGCATACCACCTGGTAACACATTTTACGCAATAGGATGAAATTTATTTGTAGGATTTCCTTGAAACTCGATAAGAGAAGTTTGCGAGAGAGGCAATTGAAATGGAAACTATGAAATTCTCTCGCTGTCTCTTTTTTTTTTTTTTTTTTTGAACGAAGTAAATAAATTATTCGGTAGAAAATCTAGAACGTGATGATTAATATGAATAAAAAGTGCAGGGAAAAATACTGAATTATACTTGAAAGTAAATAAAATATATCCTACCAAAAAGAAATAAATGGATAATATATAAAGGAGAAGACCGAAGCTATCCTACATTTTTAGCCACTATTCAATCTGCAACAACCTTTATTATCAGTTTCGAGTTGAATATAGTTTAGAAAACGTACTTACGTCAAAGATGTACTAAAATGATTTGACGTTTTCGACTTTTTAGGATGATAATTTTTTTTTGTTCGTCATCACTGCCCCATAATGGGTATCAGTGGCTAATAACAGCACTAAATAGAAGAAAAGTTAGGAGGTATGAAAATTTCAAAATTGTTTTACCTACAAACTATACGTACTCGTTTGTACATATTACCTTATAAATGAAAAATCCAATAATCTATTGTGATTTTCAACCAAAAAAAAATTTCAATTACTTACCTAAAAATGCGTTAAAAGTCAGATTTATGACAAAATAGGAGAAATATTAAAAAAATAAAAATTCATAACAATAAATCCATACTTCAAACAGTGATACATACAAAAATTATTTTTTGAAAGAGAATAAACTATACTTTATCAAAATGGAATAAATATAATTTTTGAGAGAAAGTTGATTATCTCATTAAAAAAATTTGAGAAAGTTAATCATCTCATAAAAAAACTTCAAGTCTTCGACCTTTTTCCTAAAAATGGAGAAAATTTAAAAAAAATCAGAATAACGCATTTTTCAAGTAAAAAAATCAATTTTCTTCGAGAAATTCTCTTCATGGTACATGATATTGCAGTAGGTTTTCTTTCAAAAATAAATTTTGAAAGTACCCCCGAAAATACAATTTTTTCATTCAATTTTGGCAAACTGAAAAATTGAGGACGTTTTTTATCTCAAACTTTTACTAATAGCCTACTTATGGTATCCGAATTTTGAAAAAAGATACGCTGAAATTTCATTTTATTACGAAGAAAAGAGAATACGGTCCCTGGCTCAATCCAATTCACAATTCAGCCAACCCTCCATCCACTTGAAATAAAAATTCTACTAAAAATTAGTGTATGAAAGCTCCCATTCTCTTTTTTAAACTAACACCATTATCTAGACAACTGCAAGATAATCGATGCCGGAACTCTATAATCGTGACGTTTCCTCGTAATAAAAATTTTAGGACAATAAAATATTCGGATACGGCGCAATTCTGCGTAAAATTTTTCATAAATGGAATATAAGAATCTTCGAATTTTACTCTCAAGGTCTGTAGGAGAGGCTACGATGAAAGAATTTTTTTCAACATAGGTAATACAAAGTTATGGCAAGGCTGTAAATGTTTTAAAATATTGATATCTATATAGAAATGTGTGAAACTATAAAATTTTATGGCTACTCAAGTTAACAAACAGAATGCGTGATGAGTGATGAAAAATACTCGATATAAGCTTACCATCAAATAAGTATACTTTTCAGCAATTTTTTCTCAATCATATTTTATACATGCTTAAAATAATTGACTTTTTAATAATAACATCCCAAACGTCGTCTTATTTTTAATAACTCACGAGGAGATAAACTTTAAAGAATTTAAGCCCGCATTTTGAGAATCATAATCTTCAAGGACAGAATAATGGTCATAGGGTTCTATCGATCAAATAGAGACATAATAAAATAATTTCGGCTGAAGGAGCCGTTCTTTGAAGTACGAAAAATGGATTTAAAAAAAAAACAAAAAACTTTACAGACAGTCGCAAAATATAGGTCAACGATATAGGTTCTTATGACAGTTACTTGATTAATTGTAAATGGTCCGAGAAGAATGGAGTCATTAATATAAGGAATAGACAACTTCTGGGTTTTCTGTAAGGGCTAGATTCATCGACAAGGGCTTGGGAACTGGTAAAATGCAAGTTGTGAAACAAATAACCCGAGGCTGCGAATACATTAGGTGACCATATCTCTATAATAAACTGACTTCTTCATTCTGGTTGCTTGACTGATTGATGAAAGTAAGAGCACTGGCAAAATTTTTATTCCTATTGTAAACCAGGTTTTGTTAAATAATAACCGTAATTTTTCAAGGGTGTAGTTTCGAAAATCTTGAACTCCACATAACTGCAGGACAAAAGCAATAAAAAGTACCTCTTTCTTCTCTCAAACGTTAGCTGTCCGAGCACTAAAATAACATTTAAAAAAAATCATTCATAAATTCAATGAACATTGAAACAATTTTCAAAAAAATGTTCGTTTTATGCTGACACTGAAAATCTTGTAATAGAAATAATACTTTCTCAGAATTGTTCACATTTCCCCAAGTAGATATACTCAATTGAGAAGTAAAAAATTAATTTCATACGATTGTTTGAATAATACGTAGATTACTGCACTGATGGCTATGCGATAAGGTAATGCTCAGACAATACCATATTCATTCCAAATACACTTCAACAATAATCCTACTCAACTAATGAGAAATGAAAAACTGACTTAAATAAAATGAGAGTTTAAATTAGAAAGAAACTCCAAGGAAAAATTCGATTCAAAATCATAAATAGGTAGCTTATAGAATGATGCACAGGCTTAAAAAACTTCTGTTAATTTTGAGAAAATACCCACGTTAGGTACGTACATTAATTTTTCACAATTAATCGAAGGCATTTAGAACCAAGCAAATGTTTTAAGCACAAAAATTTCACAATTATTTGATTCTTCTCAGAAAAAATAAAATAAATGGTATTTTCTTCACAGAAGTAAATGCACGATGGAACATTCGCATAGCACTCGGCGTACCGCTTTGTGTTAAACGATAACTAGTAACTATACAGACTTGACTATATAAGATAGAACTCATAAAAAATAATACATTTTTTGACGTCAACTAAAGAATAAATGTCCTCGTAAGTAGAAAAAAGAAACTAATAGCAAAATATTACTCGAGAAACTACAAAAAATGAAATTAGACAAATAAGCAAGAATATAGTTTCAGTTTGTCTAAAGGTAACCAGGAAATGGTCAGTCGTCCAGTAATTATTTTTCAGTATGTTAGCATTTTTTTTTTTTAAATGAAACATCTTCAATTTGTAGATAAATGAGCTTTCTATCATTATTTGACGATAACAACGAAATTTATCCATAGAAAGTACGTTTTTCCTTCACACATTTGCATAAAGAGATAAAAGCTGTGCGGTACATTTACTGAGAGAGCGATAAGACGTCCTCGAGAAAAAATATTAGCAGACAAAGAGCAAGACGATGAGACAATTTTAGGAAGGAAGTATATAACCTTGACGAAAAAGAAATTCCTTTTAATGCAATACTCTTAGCACCAAAAAAAAAAAATCAGCTGTAACCACTCCATCAGAAGGATTTTTTCATATGATCAAAATTTTTTTGATGCAAGGAAATTTTAGCAGTGGTATTAACCCTCCAGCGGCACAAGCAAATTTATACACAAATGGCACAAATGGGTCATTTTGACCCAACCTTAATTATGTTACCCTGATAGTCCTCGATGATTATACAGAATTTGCCTCCCTCTTTTTGGTGAGAATAGGCAACCGCATCAACATCTGGGTCATTTTGACCCACTTGTGCCACTAGAGGGTTTACCAAACAGAAAACCACGCAACCAAAAGTGAAACCAAAACGAAAACGTTAGAAAATTAAAACTAAAAGTAAAACCAAGATCAGAACAATTCATTGGTTTTATTTTGGTTATTTCACCACCTTTTATCTACCTTTTATTCATAATAGTCTTGCGTTTCATTTCTGAACACACGGCTCAGTTTCTGAAGGATTTTGTCAAATTTCTGAATTTTCATCTTGCAACAGTGAAATTTTTGAGTTTTGACTTATTTTGAATTTCAAGTCTGTCAAATGATAGGGTTGACTGTGACAAAACCCCACTATAACACTCCCTTAACCAAAATCAAAACTGAAACCGAAATATAAACCATAGAAAACCAATTTGGTTAACAACGCTGAATTTTCAACTATTTTTATAAGTGAACCAGTCTGCGTCTACTTCAGGCGAAAAGGCTGACATTTTCAACGTCAGAATTAGAAATTAAGTTTTAAAAATACCGCGAGGAGTGTCACTGTTGTCTCAAATTTTATCGATAAGTGAAAGGCTTTGATATTCATATCAACTTTAGCGTCACTTTTTACATTCGGCAGATTTCATCATAGCTAGTTTTTTCCCCTCTTTCTTAGAAATTAGTCAAAATTTCAAAATTGATACGCAGCACACTGCCTTTCTTCACATCAATTCAAGTATACAAGGGTATTAACCATCTACTTGACCTCAACTTCAACTTTGTTAATGACCACATTCAAATAAGCAAGTTTCCAAGCGAAAACCTACTCCGACTTCCAGAGAAAAACCGTCTGCAGCTACCCCCAGCAGCAGGTTCCAAAAATTCGACACGAGGTAAATGAGAAGTTGGACTTGTATAATTATACTCGTAGTAAGATACTTATATAATCGAACATTTATGACAGCTTTATCCCTCTAAATGAATAGTAAATAGCCAGATACACGTGCGAAATACCTCTGGCTGAATTTTGGAGCTGAAAATTACATCATATTATGTAAACATATGATCAGACAACTTGAAAATTCTAAAACAAATAAACCACTTTACAGAAAAACCGGTGTACTCCACAAAATCTATAATTATGCACGTGACACGTACGCAGTATCTACCATACGTATTTTTCTCGGTATTTCTCATTAGTTCGCATCAAAAACAAGAGCTCTGCTTGTCAGTACTTGCTTTTAAACGCTTTTATTTAACTAAAGATACGGGAGCAGAAAATAGACTTAATATACATGTAACAAACTGGAGTGTGCAGGAGAAAAAATTTGGATCCTTAGGCTTTGAAAACAGTAAACTGAAGTGCGCGCGAACAGAAAAGCATTCACGTAAGAACTTTCTTAAATTTATAATATTATTATTTTCATAATAAAAATGCTTTCCACACCTAGCTATCACCTTCTGCCGCATGAAATTACTGCCCAGACAGTTAAGCCTTGAGCAAAACTGTACAGTGATTCTAAAAATTGTGTGATACCTTCAACACATGAAGAACCAGGTTTTACTCGATTACTCAAAGGACCAGGTGGTGTCATATTTGACTCAACAGTAAAAGAATCTCAAATGACCAGAGAATGTCATATATGACAACACCTGGTCTTTTGAGGAATGGCGCATCCAAATTCAAATGGTGTCGTATACGACACCACCTGGTCTTTCTGGGGTCAAGTTCAAAGCTCAACTCTTTTTACACGTTGTCATCACTTTTTTCACTCCTCTCCCTAATAAAACAGAATACTGCAGATAAAAAGGACCCATTACGTATTATTAAAAATATTTTTTGGGACTTCGTGACGCCCGTTCGGTAGAAAGCAGGTTTGTGTCTAGTGTCTACCCTTTCAAATTCGATCATTGATCATTTTCAATTGATCGTCCAAAAAGTTTTTTTTTTTTTTTCAATCATTAAAATTATCTTTGCTATAATCGATTGTTTTCATTTTTCAATCAAATTGTCAATAAATCAAAAAAAAAAAAAAATGCAAGCAATAAAATAAAACTTCACTACGGTACTGTCTATTTTTCCTCATCTTTCAACGATTCCTGATCGATCATCGATCGATCGGAATATCAATCATTTTGACCTGAGTGATCGATTAGATCAATATTTTGAGAAACGACTGAACAATCGAAGAGATTGATCTTGAAATTCTCTTTGACTAGGATTATCAAACTTGTACATATTTGACAAACAATATTTTACTGCAGTGGCGTCTGCTCTGGGTGTGCAAAGTGTTCACTGCACACCCAAACGAATTAAAAAAAAAAAAATTCATTAATTATTGATAGAGACCGGATTCCTCGGCATAGAAAAGTGAAAAAATTGGCATTGAAAACTTCATTTTTGGCATTATTTGGCAGTATCCTACAAAAACCCCTCAAAAGCAACAAAAAAGTAAAAAAGTAATGAAATTCTATTTCAGAGATAAAAAAAATACATTTTTATAAAAATTTATCATTATGCAGTATGAATTGTGCAGTTATGTATGACAGTGAGAGCTGTGATATCAGTTGCTAACTTCCTTCCTTGTATGATTAGGCTTGTGATTTTTCACTATCAATGATTTTATGCGTGATGCAATGGTGAAAATTAGTAAATCTGCCATTTTTGGCATTCTCCCCATTTTTGGCATTTTTCTCATTTTCGGCATTTTTTGGCAAAATAAAAATTTTTCCTGGGTTCTATTCCCCCCAATTCGTGCTCATATGTAAAAATTACCCTCCCACCCCTTCAGGAACAAAAGTGACAAATGCCGAGGAATCCGGTCTCTAATCATTAATTAATAAGTTACTATTAAATAAGAAAACAGAATGGAAATTGTAAAATTAAAAAAAAAATTAAAAAAAAAAAACAAAGAAATGAGAAGGCACTTGTATTCTTGCGTTTCTTCTTTTTCTCATTCCTCCAAAATTTTTGTCAACAGCTGAAGATCCTCTCCTTTTTTCAGTTTAGTATTTTCTATTTCCCCCCCAATTTTTATCACTTTTTTTAGGGGTTGTGGAGGGGGAAGAACGGGAGAAGGAAGGGTTTGATTTTTTTAATTGAACCTCAGAGTTGAACACCTAAAAAATACTACCAGGCGACGCCACTGTTTTACTGTGTTACTTCGGTTTTGAAACAAAAGACCAGAGTAGTGAATTTTGTTTTTTTTTCTGACGTGCATGCCACATTAAAAAAATACTACCAACTAAAATTAACGTTATAATAATTACGATCAAAAAATCGCTCAGAAGTCTGCAATTGTTTTTCAACGATATGCTCCATTTACGCCCACCGAGGCCGATATAATTACCTGGGGGAGTAGGATAACAGACAAAAATTTATGATAACAAATGTGAGCCCAGACAACCCCAAGAAATAGATAATTGGGTATTTTCTGATTAATAATATGAAAAATGACTAATATCAGACGATTATTTGTTTACTTTAATTCATGAAGGTCGTCTTATCGACCACCAGTTCTTCAATCAACTCAATTTTTCAATGCAGCAATACTTGAACCTTATCTGTACCTATTTTCTGTTTACATCTTTATAAGATAAAATCACCATAAGGGTTACCTAGATCCACGAATGAGAAAAAAACAACATACAGCGTAATTAATTAACTACTATACAGACTACAGAGTGGTGCATGTGCCAATCACGTGCTCATTTTTTCAACTTTGTATATTTGACAAGATTTACGCGAATTTTTGGACCTCTGTTGAACACACTGGCTCATAAGGACTGGGTTCAATATTGCGTAATAGACGAGTGCGTTCGCTGTATTCGCTTCAAATCTCACATCAAGTTAACCAATGACAAGTAGTCGAGTGAAATATAGTAATCCCCCTCGAGTTAACGATATTCAAGATTAGCTCTGCTATACCTAATTGCAAACTTTGCAGAACCTCTTCACCTTCCACCATAATTGTTTCATTCGCCGATAAACACATTTTGGCGATTTATTTTCTCTTTTTTTTAAATTTATTAAGATTACATTAAATTTACAGTCCAATAAATTAATGTGACAAGTAAGATAACGAATAGAGTAAGGAGAAAATTGTGAAACTCAGAATTTCTTCACCAAATTTTATAAGCTGCTTATAACTGATAGAATGAAGAATAGGAGGAATAAAAGGTTCCTTGTCTCAGTTTTATCATTACATAAAGGAAGGGGGAAAAAAATCTGAAAATTATTCTCATTAACTGCTAACTTACTAACAAGTAATAATCGTATGGAAAGTCTGTGGCACATGTTTATGCAATATGTAATACTTACATATGTTTTGTTTCGTATCATCAGTTACATCGATGAAGTGAAGTCATTATGAATTTTTCAGATAAATTATTTAATTCATTAAAAAATGAGTAAAAATGGATTTTTATTTGAATTGAAATAGGTATTAAAAGTTTAAATGGTCCAATACAATTTTAGCAGGAAAAGGAAAAATATTATGACAATTCACCAACTTTTATAACCGATGAAAAAATTATTCAAGGCTTGTGCATAGATTTTCATTGACGTGCGTGAAATTGATCGCAAAATCCCACATTCAAAGGCCGTTTAATCATGACCAGTAACTGAAAGACTAATCATTTGATTGATGAGTCATTAGTTACAATCAATATGATTCAACTTTTCTTTGCATCGACGATTTTAGTCATGATTTAGTCATATCTACTCGCATCTGGTAGAATGCAACTGTTTTATCTCTGGGAAAACCCTACTATCTTGCTTATCTCTGGTAAAACTCAACTTCATTTCATTTATGTAAAATTATGCATGTAGCGGTTTTTGTTTTACATTGCGATAAAATTGAATATATAATCGTTCTTATAACCAGCTCTGAAATCATTAAAAAATAAGATAGGGTACGAGCTTGATAAGTGCTCACGTTTTATAAACTCAATGGATTCAATCATCACCTTGACGTGAATAAATACGACAGTCATACAGGTCCTTCCTGTAAATTGAATAAAAAAATCGCTATGTCTAAAACTTATCAAGAAGTCCAAACCCATTTTAAATGTATTGATTTCTTTTTAAACAACTTTCAATCACAGACTGACAAAACCCTGAACAATTGATTTCTACTATGGCTTATTTATCTGCGTACGTGACAAATGTAATACAAGATTTGAAAAAAAAAATATTCACGAAATGAATGAAACAATTTCTCGAAGATAAAACAATCAATCAACTGAAAAGTTGAAACACTCTAAAAAGAATATAAAAAATCACTTTTAGGTGGTTATATACATTACACATACTATGACGATATTATAATGTGTAAAGTAAGCCTGTTGCAAGAAACAGAAGGGTTGGATGAGATTGAATACGAATGTTTAGATCCAGTAGCTTTGAACCAACGATATTGGAAAAAAAAAAAAAGGTTACCAAGAAACTGACCAAATGTTATTATTTGCTAGGGTTGCCAGTCCTAAATTTTTTCCTCGCCGAGACAAACTGTAAAAAATTTTATAACATAGCTAGAGATCGTATAAGGGTAAATCTACCTCTGGCAAATAGAAAAATTAATACGACTCCCAACATTTAAACGATTGCGAAAAAATGCAAATAAAAATACGAAAATAATCAGTAAACAGAAGCATAAACGTGAGTAGTAGCCGTCACACTGTTTATTTTATTGAGCGAAGGGGACACCACAAAATGTTTGCTCTAATTCGAGCCTTCTTTGTACTTGAACCTTCGAATTTTGTGAAGTTTACGATGTCATTTCCTGGGAAAACAGTTTCATTAGAGTGGAAAGTCAGTGTTCTACTTTTTAACCGCTGCGATATTTTTCAGTTGATTTCAGGATGATGAAAAAAATTAGGTTAATTGGTTCATTTCAGAAGGTGGCATTTTGCCATCTGCTGCAGTTCCAAGTTAGCCGAAGGTAAAGAACCAAGAGGAGCCGAACTCAAGAGATGATGTACTCGCAGTAGAGAACCTAGGACTGACAAGCGATTGGAAAACACGATACAAGATGAAGGGAGAGGATGGATGCTCGAGCCTCCAGGGGCCCAGCCTTCAGTTTTATAATAAAATTATGATCGATCACAGGTCACAGCCACGAAAAAATGATACGAGAAGTGTTTAGCTGGTTATGAATTTTACTGATAAATGGGTCACACACATCCTTGTCTATAAAGAGATAATTTTTTATGGTTATTAATTTCGAATAATTTTCTACCTTTTCGAGTACCAACAATATTTGGTCAAGACAAGAATTCGGTCGCAAGAATTACCGTGGAGCAGTTTTTCTTTCAACAGCCCTAACTGAGTCGAGACTGGCTCATCAAGTATTTACCAAAATCAGATTAAATGCTCTCTTTTATGCAAAAAATAAACTTAATTCGCGGAAAAACTGATGCAGCTACAGGTAAATGGAACAAAAATAAGAGACAGAAAAATCTGCGTTTGGCTCAACTTGCCGGTGCACCCTTACTGAATCTCACAATTATCTCACGACTTTATAAATTTTTGGACATCATTTTCTTCGAACTTACCGATTTCGCTCACTTACAGACGATTCTTTATGGTCATCCATTGATTTTAGCTAAAAAATTATCATTCCTACACTACACTTCAACGATATTACTGAGGAAAATTGATGTTTTTCAACGCGAATTCACATCAAACACAAGCACGTTCACACCATGAACGAATAGAACTGTCAGCCTTCGATTTAATACCTCATTAGGTGCACGTAAAATCTTAATTCGACTATTAATGTGTATGTTCGCGCTCATAGATATAGAACAAAGTCTCAATATACTAGAGCGAGACAAGAAATGAGAAAAAATTAGACGTCGAATCGAATAAGGAGTGAACCGTTCATAAAGGAAAACTATTGAAAAAATACGAAGCAAAAAATTTTGCAACGTCTTTCCAATATTTTTTCACGTGTTATTATTATACATACAATTTCAAAAATATAATTTGCTTTTTCCGGTGTTGACTTACACACTACATACGAGTATCAATCAACGTGCAAACGAACTTAAGAATTATTTCAATTGAAGTTTTTTCACATTTTCTTTTTTTTTTCTTGGTTTTGTCAAGTCGGTAAAATGAGTGATGGAGAAAACATAGAGGAAGGTGTAGCCGAAATTAGAAAATTTATGGTTATATACCACTATCATTGGAACAAAAAAACTATCGTCAAGGCCGAATAGAGTGCTGAGAGGCCGTTGTCCTTCCAGTCAAGTCGTTTGTCTTCTCCCAAGGAAACATGTTTCCTGGAACGGTAGGATAGGAGGTGTGCGAGAACATTGTAATAACGTGTGAGAATGTGTAAGTATAGTGTAACAACGTGCAAGAAATGAGTGAGAACGTGTAAAAGTGTGAAAAATTAAAGAATATGAAATGTCATAAAATGTACTTGATGACGAAAGATGCGACAGAATGTAGCCGCACCTTGCCTTTTAATAAAAATCTTCTACCTTGATGAGCTTCAATTTATAAATTTTATATTTTCTTTCGGCAGAAAAGTAGTACTTTTTACATAACTTCAGCTCCAACCATTGTAACAAATTCTGACTTGCTATCAGCTCAAATAGATACCAAGTATCTGGCGTATCGCTACAGCCCTAGCTAGGCAATTATTCAACTTGCACGTTTATTAGAAGTGATGACACAATTTTCAATGATTTTAAAATGTAGCTATTAAGACCACAGACATATCCATAGTCAGAATTTGGGCTATCAACTGAAACGACTTTATAATTACCAGATATCACATTTACATGAAATCATTATAATATATGGCTATACGGATGGGCATTAGCATAACACAGAAAATTACAATAGGAAAATGCACAATGTTGACGCTCATTATCAAATATAAGCTCGATAATGAGGGTCAACAGCTAGCATTGAGCCTTTACTTTCCTATTACGGCTAAATTACGGCCGTACCCTAAATGCAGCGTTGAAGCACTGTAAGTGTAAACCACAAACTGCAACCATCACAGCCGGTGATGTTAAATGCTCGAGCATTTTTGAGCATTTATATTTTTTTGTAAAAAAATTAAATAAAAATACTTCTAAGGTAAAATATACAATTTTATTTTATGTACTTTCAAAATTCAAAATAAACTTTGTTTAAAAAAATTTAAAAAAAAAGAAAAACTTGATCAGCACTCTTCTCAAACTCAATCATTCATGTATGACTATTGTTATTATTGATAACTTGATAAGAAATAAGAATTTAGTTTAAAAATTCTAGAAAAAAATGCTCCGAGCATTTATTCTAAGAGCATGCTGGAGCATTTGCTAAAAAATGCTCGAGCATTTCTGAAAGAGCATTTGCTCTTTAACATCACTGATCACAGCTCTATATTATAGAATTCTATACTTTGGGAAATTCAGGAACTTTATTGTAAAACTATTGTATTCATAATTACAGTCAAAGCACTATAATAATTCTACCATTGGTATAATTGACAGATAACAGGGAGACAATTCTCATCAGTTATACGTAATTTTATGGAAAAATATCTAATTTCGAAAGTTTATATCATCGTAGGAAAGCCTCGAGATGAGGATGAAATATCTGAAGGAAGATTTATTGGAAAGGGTGAAATTGAATCAGAAATTGGGTAAGCGAAAGGTTGGTGTGTAAAAATGAGATATTCGCGTTTCGGCCAGCAAAATCGTGAGTAAGCAACACTGCTCCTACAGCTCATACTCAAAAAATCAAAGGTCTAAAAAATGTACACTATTTTTTCATCGACATTTCCAAATTAGGATGCACAATCAGAAAAAAAAACTTTCCAAGGCAGAGAAAAACTAGTCACCAAAAGCAAGAAATTTTCTCTACATTCTGTAACATAGATTTTCGTTTAGTTCATACGCCTCATTAATGGAAATGTAATTCAGTATTTTCTGAAAATGAGATAAAATTATTCAACGTACCAATATCTTGAATTTTTTTTTTTTTTAATTAAGAGTACCACTCTTTCGATATTTTATCTGAGTTTTTTTTGCACACGATGCAAGCACCCTAATAACGAATAAAACTGACACATTTTTAACGAAGACTTTCCTTGACTTTTACACGAATTGCAATAATTAAATCCGAATTCTCCACCTTTTCCGCACGTGGTCTCTTCGGTAATATTTTTTTATACGAATCCGATTACAAAGTATGGCTTAAATTTTTTCGAGTTGTAACGACTTGAAAAATAAAATTTTCTATTCAGTCGGAATTGCTGCCAAGAAAATTCACCAAACTAATACAAAAAAAAAAAAATCATTTTCAAAACGCCTTTCTCTAGCAAATATAACCACAATTTTGATTTCATTTGTACCGAAATCTGACTATAAATAAAAGCTAAAGCAAAATGTTTTATATTAAACCGGTTTACAAGACGATCAAAGGTACTCACGAGCTCGTGAACAGTAAAAATTGATTTCTCACTTTTGTACCCTCTGGCTTCTCTTCACTAGGTTAAAGGTTTCAGTCAATAAAATGCGATATTTCGATTTTACGAAAATTCACACGATACACTTGAGTTCAAATTTTAAGGCACTGACGAAACGATGAGAAACACCGGTCTTTGACGCAGAGACAAACACAAGTCTCATCGAGTAGAGAGAAAACACGAGTACTGACATCGAGTCATCGACAAAACCAGTTGGACCATGAGATCGGCATCGGGCACATGACTAAGGGCGGAGCTCGAATCTACTTTTGGAAGGGTTTCACGAATACTGAGTCGCAATCCTATGCAATTTTTCTCAACAATTTTTAAAGTGAAATTTTACCCCCAATGTTTTGACGGTTTTTTTTTTTTGTATGAAATTAAAAGGGAATTGTAAGAGTGGAAAATAGGCATGATAATAAATTTTCAATTTTAATCGCATTCAATGAAGAATAGAATATTCGAGAACATTAATTTGCCATCGTCATTATATACGTCATCTTAATTTAGACAGGATGAGAGAGAGGTACTTTCTATTCGAAAAAACTTCAGAGAAATATCTCGAAGGGTCTTTCTTACGTGCCGAACTGGAGGGGGTGAATTTTTCCATCCCTAAAAAATTATATACTTCTCTTTTTGCAAAAAGACTGATCAGTTTGATGAAAAAAAAAAGGAAGATGGGAAACAGGCTAAACAGGTCGGTGTAAAAAAATAATGTTGTAAAGAAGATAGAGTACATACATAGTAACTCTACGACTAATCTTGGAATGAGCAATTAAGAAAATTTTAGTAGATATCCAAGACTGCAACGGAATCGTGACTGGCGACACATTCTCAGTCAAATTCACTGATTTACTGAAAAATTTCTTTCGTAACAAAAAAAAAGATGATTTTCCGAATATGTGCAATGTGAGAAAATGTAAAAAATAAAATTTCAATACCTAGTTAGTGTAATATTGTACAAATAAAAGTAATTCATACGAGCGCCAGTTGATTATTAATATACAGACATGAGATTTCTCATTTCATATTTCAAATCGACGCCATGAGACGATTGAAACGTGAAAACGAAACTCTTTCATTGATGTTAGGAAGTTTTCAAATATGACGTAATATTAATGAGACAAACGAACAAAATTTTTTACAAATTTTACAAACTGAAAAATAATTTTGGAACACGCAACGAGCGACTTATTTGTACCGCTATTATTATTATCAATTCTGAATGAAGGCATAAGAAGTAAAAATCATTATGCTAATTGAACATTAATACTTTGAAATCCAAGAAAAAATGGCCATAAAGAATCCATTCGTCAGGACCACAAAAGACAGTATTCTGTTTTTTTTTTATTATTAGAATGTGCCATACAAGTTTATAAAAGAAGAAAAAATCATTCATAATGGAAGGAGAATTATGATAATTATACAAGAAGGTCCTGTCCTAACTGTGCAATGAAAAATTCCAACTTAGCATTGGTCTAGTTTGCGAGGCAAGGTTTTCCTGGCTACTCAGCCACTTAAATGTCACATAAAAAGTGTTGTAATCCAACAGTCATCACTAGAAGGGCCAGGACGCGTCGTATACGACACCATTTCCATGAGTTACCAAAATGAGTGATTTTTCATTCAATAAAAGTCAACACTAATGTTCGAAATTCGAACAGCTGCACCAATCAATCCCCGAGTGATAAGTACTGCATTCTATTTTTTTAGTCTCATTTGATTGGAGAGAATTGTGCAACCTTGAACCTTTGAAATTACTACAATAGTCAGAACAACCCTGATTTGTGTCATACACGACACCACATGACACTACCTGGTCTCTTTAGCAGACGAGTGAAATATTGGTTTTCCAATGTTTTAATAACCACTAAAAAAAAAATTTCAACACTTGGTAAAGGAAATTAAGCTACAAGCCCTATACAGTATGAATATTCCCGATAAGACATAAGGTAGGAATAACATTTTTCACGTCAAACTGGAATTTATAATCAGAGGGTACAACCACAAAATACACATGCGTGACTGCATGCACATACACAACTCGTACATTACCATTCTTTCGAACGAAAGCAAGGTCAATCTCTCGTGGAAAATTCGAAATAATTATTTTTCAATGTATCAAAAGTGCGATTACACTTCAAACTTTTGCATAATTTATGTCTCTCAATGCGTAAAAAAATCAATGAATTTCACAACTCTTTTCAATTGTTCATTAAGAACTTCTTGATTTTTTTTTCCAAGGCCAAGGGAAAAAATTTACTCGACCAATTTTTCCATTCTTTGACACAAACATATTCGAAGAGTAGTAAAATACTATTTGCTGCAGCAAAATTTCTTCATTTGGGGGGAAACTTTGAAGGATATTCATAACAGCTCGAATTTTGATAAGTAAAATTGCCATCCCATTATGGTCCAGTCCTATTTGAAAATAATATACTTTACAATTAAAAGTTTCTTCCTCATTTCGATATCAACTTTCTTATTTGAATCATTTTGAAAGAAAATTTTCCCACGAATATTTGGGAATAGTTTCGTTATTCTTGAATAGATGGTATTGTAGTGATTCTAAAGAAATCTATGCGATAGTAGAGTCTTATCAGTTTTCAGTACATTTTTTTTAAACAATATGTATGATTTTTGGTCTACATATTCAAGTCGTTTACATGGGCAGAGCGAGGTATGATGTATTTTTTTACAGAGTAATTGAAAATCATAAATACAACCTATATATTAAAAGAATCTAATACAAGTTCGTCCGGTAGTTCTATCCACCCGATTTGCTTCATTTGTTTTTTTTAATGAAAGGTATTTATGTGTAGATATGTCATCATTCATTGGAATTCGCTTAACTCTGACCTTACTCAAGTTATACTCAAAATTCATGCTTTTTCCAAGTTTTTCTACCACTCGAACATCAGTATCTCAGGTTCTAATTAATGTATCATGTTTATTTTGCTCTAGGAACACTCAGTGGATTAAGACCTTTCATTTGAGCTTTTGAGAACTCAAATCGGTTGAGTCTGAGGAAAAGTACATAATTATACTTTCAATTAACAACTAATGCTGCGGAGCAGCAGGGGACTTCTAATTACACTCACATTATTAAAATATAATAGCGAGAAATAGAAGCTATTCGTTGAAAGAAAATATTACTAAGGAATCAGTAATTTATAATTCAAACCAAAGTTTATGCATCAACTTTCAACAAATTCGAAGAGAAATTTGTTTTGCTTCGTTCAACAAACCTCTTCACTTCCGCTCTTTATAACAAATCGAAGTTCATTCGAAAAGCCCATTTCATTTCGAAGGGATTTTAGCTTTCCTAGTTGAGCCGCACATAATATACAGACAATGTCAGATAATTACCCTTTTATGTAATCAGCTAATATAGGTAGGTACTAAACGAAGTGAAAAAAAAAAATCACGATAGAATATTTCAACGTAATAAGCAGAACTATTTCTCTAGGAACTGAATTAACCGTTACTAAATTTTTCCAAAATTCGAATAGAAATGTATTTATTAAACCTATCTATAAATCAATACAGTAAAAATTAACGTTAGCCTGTGGAACGTGTGGAATCTATACGAATTCGTGGACATGGTCGACATAATGAAAATGAGTCAAATGACTCATAGAGAAGGTATTTAATAAAAGTAAGTGCTGTTTTCAGTCCAACAAATCATCACATTTCCTATAATATTATACTCGTAGACTAAATTAAATTCCATATGAAACTATTCACCTTGTTAGAATATATCTATATCCTTGGAATTGGATACATCCTATTTCTAATCAGTTCTAGCAGCTATAAAAGATTCGCCTGGCACTACGACGATTAACGACGATTAATGGCAGACAGAAGGTACCTTTATTTATAGCAACGAGTTAACTTCTCAACCATTCCTCCATCCGGGACATCGTGAAAATATATTGCCAATTCGATCGACATGAACACACGATTAGTGGAAGATTTCCATAAATAAATTATGAATACACTTACTTTGAATCGTTGAACGCCTTCATAAAATCAAGAACACACACACACCATTTTGCACAACGATGATCAGCAAAATATAATAACGATGCATGCGGTGCGATCCGATACACTTCCGATGGGCTGTGCAGAAGCCATCTTCACTCTTTAAATAATTCGCCAACTTCAGAGCATAATGCACGATTTCAAAACCTCACGTAACTTTTAAAACACATGGTGCAGTCACCAAAAATGGAAAACTTCATTTGACATTCGTAAAATATGACATCATCTAGCATGGTCAAGCGTTTTCATGAACAATTGAACTGGAGTACTATTGAGTGCTCTCTTTTGTTTCATTCTTTTTTTTTTACAAGCCATGAATGATGTTTTCTGATGTTTTACCTTTCTTTTTATCACAAATGGCGCTTGCGCATTTGAATTTACACAAATGTGCATGACGAAGACGTCAACTCCAGCCCTTGCGAAACCGAAATGACTTTGTGAATGATGATGAAGGGCAGGGGCAGCTCATGCTCATAGAAAACGAAATGAGAGGAAACATGATGATGATGATGATGATGATGATGACGATGACGAAAAACGCTCGATGGAATATAATATAAACTTTTTCTTTTAGATTTAAATTATTCAATGGCTTTCTTATCTCAACTTTGAACTTTCGGTTTTTCACTTTTAAGAAAATATTTGCAAACAAAAAATCAATTTTTATTTTATAATTCCTCAGCGTTATGAAGAAAATTGAAAAACTCAGAAAAAGTTATAAAATTTTAACTTTTGCTTCTTGCTTTCAGCTCTCAAAAAAAGCCTTTTATCGAAACTATTAATCCGGTGTTTGATAAAATTCGAGGAAATCTAGTTGAATATCCTTTTTGCACACAGTCTACTCAGTCTACACAACCTGGTGAAAAAATGAATGTTGGTTCTCATGTATCGACAAAGAAAAAAATATTTTTGGAAAAATAATTACGAAGCAGGGCAGAGCCGTAGCCAGAGCAAAATACTTGGGAGCAAATCGAATATCTGGGGAGGGGGAGGATCAAATGACTAGGGGACAAAATGGACCCCTCTCTTCAGCCGCACCAAATAAAATATAATTTTCTCTGCGAGGAAACGACTTTGCTAAGGGATTGCCCCCAGCCGCCTCGCCAAGGTCCTGCAGCAAGGGTTGGTCTGCGGTAAGTGTAGCATATTTCCTCGTATATTTCTGAAAAATTATTCAAGTCGACAGAGTTTAGAAATTCAAGTGCAGTCATTTTTCCTTCATTATCCGCATTTAACAATGTATTTTTGCTTTTGCTTTAACCAATCCAGCGAAGCAATTTTGATTACTTTTTCTTCACGCTGATTGGTGCGATCAATAAAACCAAAAGTAGAAGACAAAGACAGAAGATTGTAAATGAGGCAGTGGTAGTTCATATAATTTCAACACGTTCGCCTTCTTTTTCCAAGTAACGTTCCAGAGACCACCGAGTGAATGTTGATTAAGAAGACGAAATACTACATTTTCTAAGGGAAAAAAATTATTTATAGACCAAAAATTCTAACGACAACTATTGTAATAATTATAGTGAAAACTAATTAAACATAGGATGTAGTAGAATTATACGAAAAACAAGCCAATTTCAGTAATTTGGATGAGTTTTAACTAGCCCTCAATTCTTCCCTCCTATCAGGAATTAGTTGAATGTTTCAAGTAGAGGTATACAGTATTTAAGCTGCTGGAACTGGACATGAGTTCTACTTCAACAATAACTTAAAAATGATCTGTTCGTTTTAAGTGAACTTCGAGCGATGAGTGGAGCTCATCATTAAATTAAAATATAAAATCTATCATTTTTCAGAACCCTATTTCAAACATTTGAAAATTCAAGATACGCAAATCATAAGAAACAATTTGAAAAATGATATTCAATAGTATAAATGACAAGGCGGTTAACTCTAACTAATTCATTCAGTGAATTTTCGACAGGAAATTAGGTTATCCACAGAAATACGTATGACAAACAATACAAAGTAAGTATTTGAATGCATTTTTGAAAATAAACTATGGCAATAATTGTTTCGATACCCAAATATATACAAAAATATTTCTCAAAAAGTTTTCTTCAAGTTATTTTAAAAAGTAACTTGGCATTGTTTTGAAGCTTTTGGTAACACAGGTTGCAATCATCTTTTCTGATCGAGTGTGAGAGGACACATAGGAATTTAAAATCCTTGCTAGCAAAAATTAGCAATCAAGGAAGCAATGTTTTTAAAAAGAAGCTATACTCTTCATATTATACAACTTGGACACGAATTCATATTATCAAGAATGAAAATTAATGGTGTCATCTGGACGTTGGTCATTTTTTCCCAACTTGACGCCTGGATACTGTTCTTTGAATGACGCCATATCAATTTTCTTGAATCGTTTTAAGACCCCGCGACCATAGCGACTGTTCAACCTGATGCAGTAACAGCGAAATAGAATTCTCATTTTTCTTTCGAATAAATGAATCAAATTTAACAAATATGCAACAACTATGATCTGACCTTCTGTGACGCCTATTCTCCTTGAAGAGTTTTTCTCGATATAATTGTAAAAATTTTCTACACTCGTCATAATTGTAATGATGGACAAAGTTCGACTTCCACCACTTATTTGCCGCTTTTTGGACGACGTGTTCTGTTTTTCTATGGTATAGAGGTAAACCTTCATTGCAATAAATGAAAATTAGTTCCTTCATCAGCATCTTGGACAATACATATTTTATGGAATGAAATAATAATCTACCTATGGCCGAGTGGACTATGACACCAGGTCTTTCACCATCTTCGCCGGTTTCTAATAGATAATATGCTTTGTTTCGTTCTCTGACGACTGTTTCTAAATTTTTCATACTTTCTTCAACCTAATGTAGTTGAACATTTAAAAAAGAGTGATTTAGATATTTAGGCTCTTGAAAAGTAAAAAGATCGTTCATACGGAGATGTGTACCTTGTCAATTCGTTCAGGGCTAGGAAACAATATATAATTTTCCTGGCAAAATTCTTCCATAGTGAGTAACATGTTCTTCTCCTTATACAGAACGTACCTACAAAAAATTCCTTACTTACATACACTATAATCACAACAAACCCATTTATGAAACGAAAAAATCGAAATACCAGAGTTTATGTAAATCTGTACTGCTCTTATTTCGTAATTCACCCAGCATCCATGAACGGCCGGTTTTAACTTCATCTTTGCCCCAATTTGACTCATCATCGAAGAAGTCCATTAGATTTTCATGGTGACAAATGGCCGAAGAATGAATATAATTCTTTTGAAATCTAAAACAGGAAGAAAAAAGAAAAAGTATGATTCAGAATACAGGAATAACTTCAGGTCGCTAGTTATTCCATATTCAGAAATATTTACGTAAAAGCTGTTGATCTAGTTTGATTGAGAGGCGACGATAGAGTCGGTAAGTTCAAACGTTGCAGACTTCTTAGGCACGATTTCAGGAACATGGTACTCAATTAACCTGGAACCGGCATACGTTTTATGATAAAGGATTTGAAAACATTGGTTTAAAAAATGAACATTATTCTACGGTAGTGGAAATATAATTACCTGAAAATCGGATAGGTAAATTGTAAAAAGACTTGAATGGTTACATGTAAATTCGAAGAATTAATTCAGTCTACAGATTCTATTCTAATTACGATGATATAATAAACTTATTTCATATTTTCATATTTCAATTAATGCTGTAGAATTTCTGCACTCCACAACCTTCCACAACTCTCCAAACTTTTATCATCTTTTTCTTTTGTTGATGTCACACGATGAAAATTTTTGATTATCTGTAAAAAATATTAGCCATTTTTTTTTATTCGAAGGTCCATGATGACTGATGAGTCATGGCCCTCATGGGCCATTACATTGCATTGCAAGAAACGAATTCTATGTTATTTTATCTGTGACTTTGATATAGTGGTCAAGTCCTCAAATTCCTCTCTCTTCAAGTCAAAAAAAATCACGATGGAAACGAAATTCCACAGGAAATTATATAGCCGTAACGGCGTAGCGTAGCCACTAGCCACTACGGCACTACCCTAGTGAAGCCGAATCTGACGTCTGTTCTGTTATTCTGATAATTTTATCATTCACATTCAAATTAAGTCTAATTAGTTTTATGTTCTTTTATTGCTAATTAATTATATATTAATCGAATTTTTTCGTCATTATGCGTGCCAAATGGCGTAAGAAGCGGATGCGAAGATTGAAACGAAAAAGGAGGAAAATGCGTGCGCGGTCCAAGTAAATCGAACTATAACGAGGTGAATGTGACACATCTGCGTTTCCTCTTCAGAAATATTATCCACGCCGGTCGCAAAATTTATGAAGCTTCTGTATTAGCTGAATTCAATGGACTGGGCTTTGATATATCTGCAGAATGAACACGTTTGCCATGTAAATATGTAATTTAAGGACTTTCTGTATGACACTTGGTACTTTAATTATACGTTTTGACTTGATGTACGTCTTAAATTTCTTTATCATGAACTATGTTCAGGTTTATAAAAAGAATATTATTGCTTGCTTTACCAACTCATTGTCAAGCGATTAAAGGTATCATTTCTTGAATGAATTCCTTCTTTAAAAAATCATTATTATGGAAAGGCAGAGTGCAATTGAGAATATTGAAAATTCAACTCTGAAATTACGTTTTTGGGACAGGAACCAAGTTAGAAAGAAGTAAATGCTCCACATGGCTTCTTAAGTTCTAGGTCATAGCAAATTAGTATTACTCGAGATTTCAGTTAATAATATTGAACAGGTTTTATAAAAATACAGTTTACTCTGATGTTGAAGGTCAAACACAAATCATACAAAAACTGAAGAAACCTTATTTACACATGATACATTCTTAAACTAATTACTTCGAGATATTGAACCTTTGGGCCCGTAATTTCTTTTTTTCCTCTTCAGGAACATTACTAGATGAGGTAGTGCCCGAAAAACGATTTTTACGAGCTTGCATTTTTTCTTCTTCGGACAACTGCGGAAAATGAAATGTCTTAAGTTTCATTTACATCGAACATCAATTTAGAAAACAAAAATTGCTTACCTTACTGAGTAAAGGTGAAATGACGCTACCAAATCGTTCTGCTCGAGATTTTAACTTTTCTAATGAGTCAGCCTGAAAATAAGTTTTGAAATTTGATTAATCAATCGGTAAATTTAGGTTGAAAATAAGTGAAACAGAATTTTATGAGAATTTTATGAAAGTAGAAAACATTAGAAATATGAAGTACATACTTTATTTTCAGCGGAAGATGTACTCGACAAACCAAATCTTTCAGCTCTTCGTTTGAGTACTTCGTCCGATTCAGTCTATAAAGAACGACATTCTTTTAAAAATACTTGATATTTTGCTTTAGAACGAAAATGTTGAATTTTTAAAACGCATAAAAAAAAACAAAACATTATGTCAGTCTGGAGTGATTTTTTTTTCGTTTGAAAAAATGCTTTCTTCTTCATAACCCAGTAAAAACTTGTGGAAGAGAATTAAAAATACCCAAAATTATGATCATTATTGTTTTTTTCAACTAAAACATTGAAAAAAAGAACTTGTGTATCAATAACGGCATATTTCCACTATTTCTAACGCTGATAATGTGAAAAGGAGATATTAATGTCAAAAATAATTGCGGAAAAAAAGCTCGGAAGTACACGTACTCTTCTAACTCCATGAAAAAAAATTATTAGGTGAAATAAAACTGTTTTTGACTTGGGAACAAAACTGGTATAAACTTCGAAATTAAACTGATGAATGAAATCCCACGGGTTTTAAATAACTAGATGAAAGTTCACTGAGTAATAAGAATATTGTAAATTTACCAATGTTTTCGACACGGCACCGGATTTTTTCGTCGAGCTATCAGTTATTCCGAATCGAGCAGCACGAGCACGTTTTTTTTCATCATCGTCGAGCACTCCAAACTTTCTTTTACGCTCCTCCAGTCTCTAAAAAAGGGAACAGAATATGTTAGTTAATGAAATCAGAAAAAAAGGAATTAGGAAGCACAATTATATACATACTTCTTCCTCCGACTGTGACGATTTTATAGTGATTTTCTTTGGTTCATGATCAGATTCTTCTATTTTCTTCTCATTTGTTTCTTCTTCAACCTTATTATTCTCTTTCAAGTCGGAATCTGAGAATATGGAAAGCGATCGGTTTCGAATGAGGTGAACTTTTTTCTCACCGGGCTAAAATAACATGAAAAACACTCAGTCGAAGACACGCAGGCAGAAATCTTACGATTCTTTCAGAAAACTGAGGCACTTAGAAGCCAAAAGGTGTTGTGTAAGAGAAATTTTCAACGGCATAAAAATGTACGAAAACGAATTATAAGGAATGTCAATTTGCCATTCTTAAGCATCGTTTCATTTTACCAAAAATATCACATACACCGGTTGGTTATTTGATATTTTGGAAAAATGAAAAAAATTGTGTTTCAAAAAACATAGAATATTGAATCAACGTTATTTAAGAATAAAAATACTTTTTGCGAATTTCGTGGAGAACATAGAATATTGAATCAACGTTATTTAAGAATAAAAATACTTTTTGCGAATTTCGTGGAGATGTTCGTTGCGGCAGAGGATCATCAGCAGCAATAACTGTTACATTTAAAGCAGAATTATTACTATCTACAGATACATCAGCAGGAATATCAAGGGAACTGCTTTCATTGGGGCTAGGGAACTCCAATTCAGATGATTTCTTCAATTCATCTTCTTCATAATCTAACTCTTCCTGAAGAAAGATGCAACATTTAGGACTAAAAAACTCCAGGTTAAAAATTAATAGATATAGACTCACTCCTAAAACATCCTCTTCGAGAATATCATTTTCGGCGATCGATTCTCCAAAACCGTCGATATCTAAAGACGTAAAAATTAGAGTAGAAATTGATCTTAAAAATTAACAATTTAATCTGTTTTAGTAGCAGTTATTTACCAGAACCAGTGCCAAGAAGATTCTGAGTATATGTATTCAATCTTTCAACTAGTTCATCTTTATTACCGGCCGTGCTAAGTCCTCTGGTTTTGAGCTCCTTTTTCAAGTCAACAACCTGAAAAGTACAAACAAAGAATAACTAATTTGTACGTTGCAAAGGAAATCAAGGTTTATATAGAATTATAATATCAAATAATAACAAGCTCAGACATAGAAATGACTAATATACATACCTTAAAGGACGAGTAGTCGCTGGACATGATGATTGAAATTTCGTTCGTTTCCTTTCAACTTAACACTTGAAATTGATGGTTTTTATTCGCAATGAAGACAATTACGAAAAACAATTATTGAATTTACTACTATTAATGTAAAACTGAATCCTTACTTAAATTGAATAAGCTAGAAGTAGAAGAAATGTGAACAAATGCCAGTCTCTGTCAAATCCACAAATATAGTGGTCAAATCAAATCAATTATCAAAATTCAATTCGTGCTCGGCTCCACCAGTTTTTGTGGCCGGTGTTTGTAAACAAAAGCATTTTCTCGAATCTCGACAAGCCTGCAAGAAGCCAGTACCCAGTAGCCCAGTAGCCAATCGAATCTTTTCAAAAATCAAATTCGAGCTTTTTTTTCGTTCTTTTCACGTGACGTTGAATCAGTGTTGCTTTTTTCAACTGAACAAAGTATTTTAAAAAGTATTTTAGAAATGGCTACAATGAAAATTTCTCGAAGATTTTTCTCGTGTTTGTTTTCCTTTGTGAAAACTGAAAATTCAGGAAGGGAAAATGAAATCAAATCAACGATATACGATATGCGATAACGTCGTTTGTCAACTTTGAACTTTTACATTAATCTGTGCATCTCCGCTTTCAATTATTAACGAAAAACTAATGATCTCCTGTGCAATATATTGTATAAGTGCGTATATCTTTCAGTTTTGATGTATTTCTAATATTTTTCGACGAGTAAACTTGTGAAATTGATACTGAAGATAGAGAATGTATTGATGAAATCCATGCACAATGACGGACTTCTTGTCTTCAGCTTTCGGTTACATCAATAATTTTTCTGGACAATCGAAAGGAGCTGTCTTGAATGGAATCGTTGAAATTGGTACTGTTAAATTGCGGGTCAAGAAAGTAATCGCAGAAGGTATTTTCATTTGTCTTATCGAAAAATTTTTGTCAAGTTTTTTCTCGCTATACGCGTTTCATTGTACCCATGTCCTTTTCATTTTTACATTATCCAATTAATTCGTGTCTTTGGGTTCTCAGGTGGATTTTCAACGATTTTTGCTGCCCAGGCCATAGATTCTGGTACAACATATGCTCTCAAGGTACTTTCATCTACGCATTGATCTTGTTAGTATTTTTCTGCCCTCGCTGATTCTTGTATTCTTTTACAGAGAATTTTAGCAGCCGATAATGAAGCTATTCAAACAGCATTGAAAGAAATTCAACTACTGGTACCTTTTTATCCTTCTCAAGCAACCCTTTTTCTCAACACCGTACTAATGATTTGAATATTTTCAGAAAAAAGTTTCTGGTCATCCAAATGTTATAAATTTTTTATCTGCTACGTTTATTGAAAAAACCCAATCGTCGCATGGCCAAAATGAATACTTAATTTTGACTGAACTGTGCAAAGGTAAGTTTGCTCGAGTAAAGAAACACAGGCAAACCTTTGTTTGTAATAATAAATATAAATTTATATAATTATTTGCACCAAAGATGGCACACTTGTGGATGTCGTTACTTCAAGATCTACATTAAATACGCCAGAATTGGTATGTAAGCTGTTTTACCAAGTGTGCTCGGCCGTGAAACATCTCCATCAACAGAATCCACCCATTATTCATCGCGATCTTAAGGTGAATCTTTAATAAATTTTTAGGGAATCGTAGATCACATGCCATGTTGGAATGATCTCTAATTTTTAATTCCTTTGGTAGTATCAGAATGTTGTTACTTTAATAAATTAAATTCCTTGGGATTTTTTCCGATTACCCTTTTTACCAAAAATTACATGCAGGAATCAGTTAATTTATTTCATTAGAATTGGGTCTAAAAGTTTACCACCTAATATTGTTGTTTGAGTATTTCTTTTTCACTCAAACCAGTGAAGTAGCATATGAACGATGAAGTTCAGTCTTGTATGGAATCAGATGTCTTAATTTTCTGCGTAAATTTTTCAATCACGTTTAACTATGTGCTAAAACTGCATTGTTTGCTTTCCAGTTAGAAAATTTCTTACTTGGAGAAGATGGCAGACTGAAACTTTGTGACTTTGGTAGCGCAACTGTTGATGTAATTTCACCTGATGAAAGTTGGTCGGCTAATAAACGAGCAATGCTAGAAGATGAGGTAAATATCTCTCCATTTTCCGTTCAAAACTTTGAGAAATGAAAATCAAGTGTCTTTAGTAAAATAAAATGGGTCTATTTTCGCAAATTTATCAGAATGCACTGAAAACTTGACTTTTGATGTGTTTCTGAGTTTTAAAATTTCCTTTAAATTCGTCTGTAAATCTTTTTTTTGCCAAGTATTCAGATATTAATTAGTTCTATTCATTTTACAGCTTGCTCACTGTACAACCCCTATGTATCGTACACCCGAAATGATAGATTCTTGGAGCAATTATGAAATCGGGAAACCTGTTGATATTTGGGCTTTAGGATGTGTTCTGTATATGCTTTGTTACAAGAAGCATCCTTTTGAAGATTCAGCTAAATTAGCTATCATAAATGCTAATTTCAACATACCGCCCACTGATCTCAAATTTAAAGATTTTCAGCCAATAATTCGTAAGAAAATCCTCACTGTATTGCAGTTTTCATCGAAAAATTTTTAATGCCGTTTTAAAAATGTTTTTAGGAGGCTGTCTGAAGGTAAATCCTCGAGATAGACTCGATATTAATGATTTATTGGAACGATTAGCGTCGATTGCCGAGTCTAACGGTTACAAACTTAGTGAACCGTTCGAAAATTGGAGTTCGATTGTGGAAACACCCTCTGTGATTGGTTAGTTTGTCTTAGTTACATTTTGTATATCAACATTTAATGCTGTGTATGTTTATAAATAACTGGTAAATTCATATTCAGTTCGTCAGTCGATTATAACCCGGTAACATGTATTTTTTGGGTTCATTTGGTAGCGGTTATAAGTTATTTTTCAATTGTTAGTGATATTCGTTACGATATTTTTCGTATAAGTTTGGATTTATAAATTAATTGTCTTAATTTTCAGATTATGAGTCGGAAGATGGTTCGACAAATGGACAGTTTGAAAAAAATTCTAGTCATGTTCCGCCTGGTAGACCTCCGCCTCCTTCTTCTTTACCCGTGACAAACTTAAGGTAATTTTCTTTAAACTTAATCATTATTTGATATATTATCATCTAGTATTCAGGTATTCATTCGTGTGTATTTTATGAGTAAAATGAAAGACATGATTTTTTTTTCTGACCATAATTGTGTTGTGTTTTTAAATTTATTATTAGATGAACTTAATCTTCCCAATTTCCATAAAAATTGAGAGGCCTGTTGTAAAATTGACCATTGTCCTACATTTTTATAATTATATTCATGGCATTGTGTGACACTAAAAATGGCTTTGTCAGTTTTTTTCGTTCTCATCATTTTTACTTTTAGAAATTTGGAGTCTCAAAATCGTGAAACAGCCAATATCCTGTATTTTGAATAAAAAGTTTGTAATAAGAAATTGAACGATACTTTTTTTTTCTTGTTACTTTGCTACAAGCACACATTACACTTGACTTCTATATTCTCCTTATCTTTTCAAAAGTTTGCCCGTTTTTGAAGCATTTTAGACTCAGCAAATGAATCGCATTTCAACTTTCTATCAATAATTTGAATATAGTTGAAAATTTTTAATTTCTTTCACTTGAAAACAACTTATTTTCTCATTGTCTCAACTTCTGTTCATTTTACACTTCCATAAATCCGATTTCTTGCGCAGAAATGAACAAAATGGACGCCGACCCAGTGCTGGCTATACGAATCCATCGTCTAGTGGAGGCGGCGGTTTGTTCTCGCAAATTCGAGGAGGTGCTGGATCTCTATTTAAGAATTTGAAAGATACATCCACCAAGGTTGTTCAGTCCGTGCAATCGTAAGTGCATTATAAGTTTTTTCTTTTTTTTGTTGTAAATACGGATGTATTCGAAAGACGACCTTGCCTGAGTGAAAGATTGTTTTCTTTTGCAGAAGTATGACTAGGTCAGGTGTCGATATAACTTATTTAACCAGTCGAATAGCTGTTATGTCATATCCGGGTGAAGGACTCGAATTAACCACGAACAGCAACTCAGCCGAGGATGTGCGTGCTGTATTGGAGGCGAAGCACCATGGCAATCGGTATAGTGTTTACAATGTGTCTAGAAGATCGTATCCGAATACTCGCATTGGAAGGGGCAGGGTAGGTCTTTGGCAGATTTTTCAAGTCCACCCCTCGTAAGATTCACGTCAATTGAGTTCGTTTCATTTTTTGTAGCTTGTCGATTGTGGTTGGAGTGTTTCCCGGAGAACTCCAGCACTGCATTCGCTGTATGCTATCTGTCAGGATATGTTTCGATTTCTGGAAAAAGATAAACTGAACGTCTGCGTCATTCATTGCATGGTTTGTAGCTGTGGCTAATGAAATATTATATTTGAATTTTGTTCTTACCCCGACTTGATTACTTGCAGGATGGTAAATCTGGATCTGCAGTTCTTGCTTGCGCATTTTTCTTATTCGTCGGCTTCGTTTCGAAACCAGAAGATGCTGCACAGTTGTTCGCCGTCAAACGAACGCCGCCAGTCTTTCAGCCTTCAGAGATTAGGTAAAATTAATGCTAACTTTATTCATCAAGTAATGTGCGATTACTTGAAGTGTAAAAGGATTTGAGCTCCTTGTCATTCAGAATTCTTTTCTGAAACTGATAACTTTGGTTCTCAAGTATTGAATTATCGATATCAAAGAGATTTCTCTCATTTTACGAAAAACTGAATTCATAAAGTCTGATAGAAAAATCAACCTTTAAGGTTAGTGGGCTGTAAATTGGGCTTAAAACAATGATAACAAAATTTTCTGCTGGATCGATGTAATAGCTTTTTGTTTTCAAAACTAGTCAAGATACTGAAGACTGAAGTGAAAGTTCTGAAAAAGCTTATAATTTTGACTGAACTATTTTGCAACCCTAATCTTGCCCTTTTTTTTTTTTTTAATTTACCTAAAAAGCAAAATTGATTTTTCTGGTTCTTAATGTCGAAGTCTCGAAAAATCCTCGGGTCTAGATATTTATTTTTGGAAAAGCTATTTATCTGTTGATGATTATTTCTTATGACGTTATTCTTGGTTATATTAAAACGCATTTTTCTAACGAAGTCGAAGAACTTATTTGATGCAAAACACGAAATGAAATAAATAAAAGATGAAAATATGTATGACGTTTCTTCGCCGCTAATTTTAAATTGATTAATCTTTCCCGAACTTCGTATGTTGAGAAGACCAATGTATGAATAAAAAATTAATTGAATAAATTTCTACGCGTAAAAATAGATGAGCTGTATGAGGATTATTAAATTCATTTAGTGGGTGTGCATGCATTAAAAAATTCTGATTGTCAAAAATAGTAACTGAATTATTTTCGCTGCTATAATTAGACTTTCCACGTAATCTTTATCTTTATCCGTAGAGATTAAAAAAACGAACTTCGATATGAACAAAATGATAAATCGGTTTTTTCCCCCAATAATCTATAATTATGTACGAGTGCTTGAACTATTGACTCTGACGTCAAATTAAATTCGGTGGAATTTAGTGGATTAAAAAAGTTTAAATTTTGTCAAAAAATTAATAAAATCCTAATTCCCTGATTGTGAAGAATTTTGAAAATTTTAATTTCTTAGTTACTCGAGTTTTTGAATCGAGTACAAAAATTGTACCCGAAAATACCTTTTAAAATATTCAGCAAAATTTATAATTCGTCCATTTTAAAAAAAATAATCGTAATATTTTATAGTTGTGTCAGTAATCAACAACAAATTGAAATTTAGGATTGTTGGTTTTATTTTCTGTATGGTTGGTTAGAAATTTCGATATGAAACTTTGTTTTTCTTTGTTGATGAACGTGGAATCGTTGTCTCAGAAATTCTGTTTTTATTTTTGAATGCAAATTTCTGGTTGCTATTATGCGTTTTTTTTTAGAGGTAAGGTCGGTAAAGGTCCAATATTCTTCTCATTTGCGTCGTTTCCTAGTTTCTCTCCGATGAGGCAGTATTTCTCGCCTTAATTTTTACGAATATCTTCGTAGAATTTGAGCTCGATACTATGTGACTGTTCACTTAACTATGCTTTTCTTTTATTTTTTAGGTACTTGAAATATTTTTCTGAAATAGTAAAATCACAACCATTCATTCCGCACTTTCATCCGATGAAAATAGTATCGATTACCATGCAACCAGTTCCTTTATTTAATAAATCCAGGTAAGTATTTTACTGACAAACTGCTATTTATTGTATTACAAAATATTGTTAATATTTTTGTTTCGATTTCAGAGATGGATGCCGTCCGTACGTAGAAGTTTATCAAGGAGAGGAAAGAGTCTTAACAACGCAGCTAGATTATGAGAAAATGGTGTTGTACAATGTAGCCAATGGCAAAGTGAGTTACTTATGGGTCAGTTCATCAAACTAAAGAGCCTTGTTTGTAGTTTGGCTGCCTACTAAACTAACGCATAAAATAAACGTACAATACGGACATATTATTATGCTGTGCTCTTATATTGAGACATTTCTGCAGGTCACATTATCCTTAAATGTTACTGCCATCGGAGATATTACTGTTGTCGTGTATCACGCCCGATACGTGCTAGGTCGTCCAACAGGCATTAAAATTTTACAATATCAATTTCATTCCGGCTTTCTGTCTTCAGATACTGTTACCATTACATGTTCGAAGTAAGTTTAATTTTTAAAAAAATCCAATTGTTCATTTTACATGAAAATATTGAAGTGAAAAGAAGACGGAGATGAAAATTGTTGATCAGTGCTAGGAAAAATTGCTAAAAAGTCAACTTCAAAGAAAGATGTGACGGATGTTGTTCCAATATTTCTATAGCCGTATTTGTGGCAAATGAAAATGAAAATTGAAAAATTTTATGTGAACTTTATTTGAATAAAGGTGATAGGAAATCACATTCAGTGTTTAAAAAAAAAGAAAACAAATTCTAGCATAGGAAGCCCCGCTAGAAAAGCAGGTTTTCGAATGAAACTACGGGGTCTCGTGAACCATATGTATTTAATGTTTTAGGATTATACAAAAAATGGGTAAAAAACTGTCGAAACCCTGCTAAAAACAGCGAACATCAAGTTTTATAATCAAAATTCATACCGAACTCTAGAAACTCTGTGTTGAAAATCATAAGATTCATAAGGAAATATTCGCTTCTCGCTGAATTTATGTAACCTTGAAAACCGTTTATTTTGCAGAAAAGATTTGGATGATTTATCCGAAGGTGATTACTATCAGACTGATAATTTTACTCTCGCAATTAATGTTGAAACTGTTCAAAGCGTTCAGCCGTACGCTGTGCTGTGGGAAAACCATTCCAACGATAAGTACTCGTCGAAAATATTATTCTCCTCCAAACTCGAAGAAGACGAGACAACGGATGGCTTTGGTATGTATTCTTACAGTTGAATTGAAGATGAATCCTCGATGCAGTCGGTAATTTTATTATTTGATTGCCCAGGCTCTAAAACGACGAGTCCTAAACATAGAGTTGCAGCACCTCCTCGACCTGCTCCTCCCAGGCCACCTCCCCCAAGCTCAGAAAGCGTCGAACCAGAAACACTAGAAGTGAGTTTTGTATTAAGTTACGAGGCGTTACAGCTATTTCTTATTTGACCGGGCGAATTCATTTTTTACCCTCGGGTTTTTAGGAATCGCCTCCACCTGAACGAAATCTCGAATCCGAAATAGATCTGTTAAACCTATCCGATTCCCGGCAGCCAGCCAATCAGCCGAAGGACATTGAAGCCGACCTTCTCAATATTAACGGCAGCAGTGTGAAATCGCAGCCGCCGCCGCAGGAAAAAGTTAATCTGCTGGATATTAGCTTTTCAGATAGCAGTGAGAATGCTAGTCGCAATGTACAGCTGTCTGGTAAAACTGATGGCGACAGTTTCGATTTACTGGGTGACTTAGGCTCGTTTCAGTCGCAACCCATTACCATTAATCCGAATCCCAATAAAATGGATAGGAAAGCTGATATAGTGTTTGATCCATTTGATTTCAATGTGGGTGGCAGACAGGTACGTTGTTGTTTTAAGCAAATTGTGAAATAAAAAAAAATTTTTTTCAAAAGGAAAGATTTTCTGGCACCTGAAAGTTTTTTTTTTTTTTGAAAAAACGTTTGAAAAAAGTTAAAATGAATTAACATAAAGGTAAATTCAATTTCAGGATCCTCCGTTCAACACTCCAACAGCACCTAATGATTTTCTCGGCACTATTCCCGTTCCCAATCCGTTTCCAATGAATCCGACATCCATTCAGCGAAATGTCAGCACTCCAAATTTGACTGCAGACCTTTTTGGAGACTTGGGTAATGCTCGTTTCTCAGCTATTTTATGCCTTCTTTTGATTTTGTTTTTTCTTTCAACCGAGTTTAATTTTCAGATAAAGTTGGTAAAAACAGCGTCAATAAAGGATCCGCGGGAATGTCGCCTCAACACCGACCCAGCAGTCACGGAACTCCTCACTTCTCGAGCACACCCATGTCACCAGTCGGTAATGAAATGATTTATTTTTACGGTCTTAGCATTACAAATACGGCGGTTCTATTTGTCGAGAAGATTCTGTTTTATCGGATCCGTATCTAATCTCGAATATTTGTGTTATAACACTGTAACGCATATGAAGAAAAAAAGCAGAACAGTAAAATAATATTCTACAGCGTTGTTCGAGTGTATTAAGACATTTTTGCGTTTATGTCTTTGGCAGGAAGTCCAATGAAGCGAAACATCATGTCACCTTGTGAGCCGAGTTACAGTCGATCGCATTTCGACACTATTTTGAAAACAGACGCAGGTAAATTAACGTGTTTTTATTCATTTTCTGATTTTTGAAGAATTCGTCGACATTTCAATGACGTTCTCAGTAGTGCGGCATCGATAGTGTAAGGTTAATGAAAGTACATATCTGGAAATGTTGAAAATGCGAAAGTGTAAAAATTTCAGATTGAATTACACAAGGTGACTAGAAGTTCATAAAACAATTTGTTATTTGTTCGTGGAAGGAAACCCCGAATAATTCATTAAAATTTAATAATTTAATTCATAGTGTTCATCAGTTTGAAAGAATGCTCTACGTAAACGTGTAACTCACTTTTGAATATTAATCTTGAAAATTCCTTTAGGAAATCCCCAGAAAAGCAAAAGTGGCGAAGACATATTTGGAGATCTACTCGGCAGCCAAGGATATTCGTTTACGAGTTCGAAATCGTCATCAGGCCCTCGCACTATAAACGAAATGCGCAAGGAGGAAATGGCAAGAGAAATGGATCCTGACAAACTGAAAGTAAGTTAACTTACCTGATCGGATGTTCCCACCGAATGAATGGCTTCTTCATTTTGAGATTACTTTCTTAGGTCTATACTTGGGTGGAAGGAAAGAAGAAGAACATTCGAGCTCTATTATGCTCGATGCACACGATATTGTGGGAAGGTTCTACGTGGAACTGTGAAATGCACCAACTCGTTACTCCGGCGGATGTGAAAAAAGCTTATCGAAAAGCGTGTCTAGCTGTTCATCCGGATAAGGTTCGTTGATAATTTTCAAGTATTATTTAAAAAATGACTATTTTATTTCAGAAAATGAATATTATTCTGCGAAACTATCTCCCATTCCTCAATAATGGCTTATCATCGAGGAACATTAATATAAAACCCTTATATTAGAATTAATTGATTGAGGAGATCTATGTTTATGGTAGGATCGAAATATTTGTTTTTAAACTGTGCAAAATACAGGATCAAGGGTTATATTCAAAAATGCTTATTCGAGTGATCGTTGGTTGCAGTCTGAAGTTGAACTCGTGATTTTATCGTCCTTCGTGTATTACAAAGTTAATTTTCATGGGGTCAGAGACCATTTTTGCCAGTCAGAGTTTTTGGGCTGAAAAGCTGTGAAAAAAAACTCGATCAAAAATAGAGTCTTCGAGTCGTGCCATCGACTGATCTGTTGAGGTTCCAAATTGGTTGAAGTCTGAACCACCTACGAACTAGTTCAGGAATTGACTGATGTTATTGAGGAAATATTTGTTTAAAAAAATTGGAGATTATTTTATTCTGAAGATTAGAATCTTGGAAAACGGTGTCTAGCCAAGAAAGTTTTGATTCGAAAAATGGAACCACCGCTATTCCAATAACGTCACCCTTAACTCTTCTTCTTCTTTACTACTTTTGAATTTTGCCTTGTTCATGTAGTCCGAACCCTCTGTATTTTTGAATAGTAAAATTTGAAAATACGAAATAGATGCTAACATTCTAAAATGTAATTGCCATAGTTTTCTCTGCGGAACTCGTGATGAAATTTTTCAATTTGCATTTTCAAATGTTTCAGCAAGTGGGCACGCAAAACGAACAACTAGCTAAACTGATCTTCATGGAATTGAACAACGCGTGGAGCGAATTCGAAAAAGATGCTAGTCAACAAAATATGTTCAGATAAAGGAGAGAGTAAAACGCGAGAGTTCGTTGAATATTTCTCATAATATGCTAAATTACTTTATCGGCAACAAATGTTATTTCGCTTTTAATCAAGTCGGCCTTATTGTTTTATTTCGCGTAAAAATTTACGTACGAATGACGTCGAGAAAAAATAACTTAAATATTCACCAGATGAACGAACAGTCTTTCAGTAGTTATAAGGTACCTGTGTTGAAAATGCATTAATTGATTCTAGGTTCGTCCCACGATCATCAAAATTTTTAAAATCAATATTTTTGCCCATTGATGAGATATCCATCCACACGAGCATATTATTCATTCTTTACCTTCTCTTTTTTTTCCTTTTTCAATTAATTTATTATCTTAGTTTCATTCGAGTTACAAATCGTTTATGTCTCTTCGAATATTTTTATCTCAGTTAAAGTATATATTTCTTGTTATCCTCGTTTGAGGAATTTTATATTTCTTCACTACTTGAGTTTTTTTCGTCTTTTTTTGTTTTTGTTATAGTAGCAGATTTTCTGTATTTTCAATCGAATAGAACGTCAGTCCATTTTTTTTTCAGTTTATAAAAGCATCTCGATAAGATTTCTTAGAATGGTCTGCAAACGAGAATGGGAATGTAGCTATTTTGGATTCTTATTTATGAATTTGTATCTTCGGTGATGTGATCTATAAAATGGTACTTCAAGTTGATTGTGAGTTGGAAAAGTCATTTTGATCACATAATTTCACATAATTTTTGAGTCGGTACGAGGTATTTTTATTAATTTTTATGCGACCAAAAATGGGCTGTCCTCTATTTGATTTCAAGTACAAATATTCCAACTGTTAGTCGAGCCTCGAAAGATTTTATTTTCTCAATATTATTTGACTTAGTTTTAAGCTTGCCAATTTTTTCTTCATTTTTTTGTTTTTTCAAATTTTTTATTACCTCATACGTAAATTTGGTGTGCTACGATAACTTGGAAACAACCAAAAATGAATAGATATCTTAATTTTTTCCTCACTCTAATTGGCATTTAATCCGATTTTGGGGTCTACATTTGTCGCATTTGGCTGACACATTATTGTGAAAGTCTACTGTACTTCTAAATCTTTTGAAATTTATTTTACATTTTAAATTCACAAAATAATTTAATTGCTAAAGAATGATATCATCTCTGTGTTGAATCAATTTAATTTAAATTGAACGTTTATGCATCTACTTAGTTACACAATACATTGGACAGAGTAATCCTTTTCGTTGAAAAAATCTTGCAAAAAAGATTTTCGTATAACTACATTATTATATTATTATTATGTTATTTGATTTGAAAAAATAATTATGCGGATATTTGTTTCATGTTTCGTTGTATTCATTTTATCCGATATGATTTTATCGGTTCTCTTATAAATGACATTTCTTTTGAAATTGGCAGTATTTATACTCGTAATTGTGATGTGTATTGTATAATTGTATTTTTTGCTTTTGTTATGTACGTATCAAAATAAATTTATTCATCGAAAATAATTTCATTTCATGTATTCAAGACTCTACTAGGATCCAAAATTATTCTGAGAATATTTTGGTGGAGAATTTTCGTTTTCCGTTGTAGTTGAAGAGAACGTATTTTTCATAAATTCTGTGACTTTTCCAAATGCTTTTTATATAATAGCCGAATTTCAGTGCAATATCTTTACAAATCTTTACAATAATTCGAATGAATTATTTCGAACTGTCGGCTTATATTTCGTGATATTTTCAAAATATCTTCGTTCTAGTAGCGTTTCATCATCGTCTCTTTATTTATTTTGTTACTCCATTTTTTGGACAATTCTTTGCCGAAGTTTTAATTTATTGGAAAATTAATTTTATTTTCATATCATATGGAAAATCGTTTCAAATTCAAAACACAACCGCCTCCATGCCTCCTCTCATTGTTACATTTCAAGGTTACGTTGCGCTCGTGCTTGTTCATCAGCTGATAAGAATTGATCTATTTTGATTTTTCAATTTTCAATTCTATCGCAATCGCTCATAAAATACAATTTTCGACTACTAAATACTTAAATAAGTCGCCTTTTTAGTTTTATAATTCAGTTTCTAAGTTGAAGTTACGAAAACGGGCTGTGAATTTCTTACTGATTACCGTTCAAATTTGAAAAAGGTAAGTTGATCATGATTATTTTTGTTGATTCAAAAGTTGAGAAATCAAACCAGCTATTTCTTTCTATTTATTATTTGAGTATTGTACTGTACTAACACCATTCGATTTGTTTGTAGATAAATTATGCATCATCATAGTTTTTGAATCATGATAAAAACCTTTACGGAAGTCGAAGAAACGGTGCCTTGTGACAGACTATTCAGCACCCTTTTCATTTCTGACGCATTTGACTCGCATTTTTCGACACCAGATTACAGTTCCCTCCTTATGGCGTCGATTAATGACCAGTGTTCATCGTTTCAAGATGCTGCCAAGGATTGCGAATTATCTGCCATTCTTGAGAGTCATCGTAAAAAAGGAAATTTTCGACAAAGAATTCGTAGCTTGAGAGAAGAATGCGAAGATGGACCTTTATTAGCTTCTGCGGAAGATGTGGCAGAGACTGATGATGATTCTGGTTTTGTAGTAGCTTGTCGTAGTAAACGTGGTAGACGGTCGAGAGAATTTATTTCCAAAGACAACTCAAATTGTGACTTGGAGTTGGAAACGAGCAGTCCTAGTCAAAGCTTTACCGAAACAGATTCAAATATGGCTGAGTAAGAGATGTATTATTTGTTAACTCTTATTTGGCTTAGGACTTGTTGACATACACTTTTTTGCAGGTGCTCCAACAATAACCAGAATTGCTCTGAGAATATACTGGAATTCATGAAAGCTCGTTACCCTGACATGAATTTGTATGTTTGAACATTGATGTTACTCTTTATGGTATTGGAAATCAGATTTTATTAATGAACATTTTTTTTTCAGCTCCGAATTAGAAATTTTGTTTCGAGTGGCTGAGCAACAGTGGGCTAATTTTAAAGAGTTGTCTGGTGAAGAAATGGGCGAAAAACTGGATGAAGTGAGAAGAAGACAAAATAGTTTTGAAGGTACTTCTACCATTTTTAAATCGTAATTTCAATGCTATTAACTAATTTTTGCCTCTTATTTTAGATAAAAATGAGACTGTGGAGAAATTGCCATCAAAACCTGCGTGGATCGAAATGAAACCTACCAGTCAGAGTCGTGTAATTGATTTCAATGAATGTACGATTTGCTTGGGTGCATGGGATAGTGATGGGAAGATCAAACTTGAAGAATGTGGCCATTGTTTCCATTCAGAGGTTTGCTAATTTTATCAAGATTATTGAATTCAAAATTTTGTTTCTTGATCCCGAGTTTCGTTGGCATATTACAATTTTTGTTCATGATAAAAGCCAAAAATCTTCATTAAAAAGATTACCTTGTCGATTTTGAAGCGAAAGTTGCGTTTTTTAGAGCTTCTGTCAAAATGTGATGTATAACAAGAAAAAAGCAGTGCATCGAAACACATCTTTATCAGGAGAGTAATTTAAAAATATTGTTTCTCACGTATTCCGGTGCATAGTTTTATGGTTGATGAGATTTCAGTATGCTCTGAATTTTTTTTTTTGAATATTTTCGATCAAGCTATTGAAAAGTGAACAAAATCGACTGAAAGAAAAAAATAATTCTTTTTTTAAAATTCCAATTTAAATTAAGCGATGTCTTATAAACTTTTAGTTCGTTCTTTTCTTTGCAGTGTTTACAAAACTGGATGAAAATGAAGAATACGTGCCCTTTTTGTTGTACGTATTCATTATCGCCGAATGATTTTCCCAAATTAACGTGACTTTCTGGTTTCTCAGTATTCTCATGATTGATATGTTCTCTAGTCATATTGAATTTTGCGGAAACATTTATTTTATATTTTACGTTCAAAGGCGAGGAATATTTTTTTCATAGAATTTTTGTTGCAGTAGTTTGCAACTGATTCGACTACTTTGACTTAATTCTTTCCTATAGTTACTTTTTTTTTTCTTTTACTATACTGAACTGACTGTACAGATGATGGATAGAGAGTAGAGACAGGCATCAAGAAATTCTTACCATTTTGTTATTTTTACCACAAATTTGGAATATTTTTTAGAAGGCAAGTTTGGTAAAATTTTATTGATATTATTGTTATTGTTTTTGTTTTTGTTTTTTTCAGTTATAGTTAGTTACTTTGAAGTGTGTTTTTTTACATTTTTTTGGGTTGAAATACTAATTTAAGGTGAAAAATAGTTTTAATTTATTGATTAACTAAAACAACAAAGACGGTATCTTGAAACATTATTTTATTTTTATACAAATATCACTTTTTTCCTCCAGTACTGATTGATTTATAAATTACATTTTAGAATAGTGTAATATTATAGGTAGGGTTCTGTTTTATAAGCGGTTTATGTAATGGTTTTTTTTTTCGCCTCAAATATTTTTGTAACAGTTTCTCATTTTTTCGCATTTCGCGTACATGTCATACTCAGACCGGATTGAAATAATAGTAGCCAAAATGAGAAAATGTTCAAGAATGCATTTGAAACTTTGACTTGAAAATCGTTTCACGTTTTAAAATAATTTTTATAATGCAAACGAAAACGTTTGCATTTTCTCTTAAATGTTTGAAATTCAAATACTTCGAAGCTGATAAATGAAGACTGGTGATTGGTGGAATCATTTTACACCTTTAATGAAGGAATAAAACATATTATTTTGTTTTTCTATTATGAGTCCAAAAATTAATTTTTTTTTCTATTCTTTTCAAGTTGATTACTTACTTCATAAAATGGTGTATTCATTTTTCCTTTTTTTTTCTGAGTTACAAATTTTTAGGAGCTCATTTAGAAGTCAATTAAGAATTCCCTCCAAACTAAAAAAAATAAATTTGGCAAATCTGATTTCCTGTACAAGGCTAATTTTGACATGATATTATGATTTTATCGATTTAGAATTTCTTCTTTTTCAAAAATTTGTGTTGGAGAATATGTCCATTCGCAATAAATTTACTCTGGTATGGCTTTCAGTATATTATGATGAAAATTGATAATCTGATTCAGTAATTTTTCAATTTATTTAATTTTATTTTTTGAAATAAATGAAGAGTCCGATTAAAAAAAATGCTAAGTGTAAAATGGAAAAAAGGCAAAAAACAAGCTAAAACCAATTAAAATATTAATATTGACTTGATTCCAAACGGTGCTAAATGCAACTTTTGGGTGGACGAAACCATGAAAAAAGCAGAAGAGTGTATACCATGTTAGTATGACAATATGTATAACACATATTTAAAGGCGTTATTTTTCGCCACTAAAATATGCTCACTTGTTAGCATTTTTGAAATCTGACTCTTCCAATGCCAATAGTTAGCACTCGTAAGTTTGTTTTTGTTTCTTAAGTAGAATTGTGTTTTGATTTTTTTAAATGCAGCATCCGTAATTTTTTTTAAGAAAAAAAAAGCAACCTTACTGACGAATAGAATTAACTGACTTATTCCATTATGAATTTTTGAAATCTTAAACACAATCTATCGACTTCTGGAGACTAATTTTTGAATTTCGTTTTAAACTTACGGAAAATTTTTCTCGAATTATTTTATACTTCGAATTTTTAGATTTTTCTTCGTGTTTCTTTAACAAAAACTATATGATTTTGTTTTTATTATTTTAAATTTATCAGCTGATTACCAAGCGACTCGTGATTTCTCATTATTTAAAAATTTTATCTTCAGAATTCTCAGTCCGAATACTTACTTTCGCTCTACACTTGTATTTTGATTGAAAAATTCGGCCAAATAAATAAAGTATATTTTCATTGATTTCAACAATTAATTTCGTAACTAGTTTCATTTTCAACAAGTTGTTTACAGATTCCAAATTAAATAATTTTTGAAACTCTACACTGTCCTGTTGTACGGTGAATAAAATTTCGTTCGAATTTTACCAGCTTTCATTATATAAAATGAATACATGTGCGAAGAGCAAATGCACGATTCTTTATAATATTATATCTATAACATACAGTATTATTTTTCAGAATCGTGCCTGCGTTTCGTTTCTCAAATTAATCAAAAAACGTAATAAACTCAAATTTATTCTAACCATTTCATTTAGATACAATGTAACAGTCTAAACAAAAAATGACTTACATAAGTGAATAAACGTGCTTACAACGTATAATGGAAAAACAAAAGTGAAACAATTTTTCAAAGATAGTTATCACTTCTGAAGAAAAAAAATTGAATGATTATAAAAAAAAAATTCAATTGATGATTAAACTCCGATAATGATAAGTTTGAATAGAAATCAAAAATGTATTTCGTACATGTAAAAAAAAATGAATCAATTGTTTAAACATTAGATCATCTGAAATACAGAAAAAAAAACGTCGATGATTTTTTATAAATCGAACTAAAGCAGTTAATCAAGATATAGGAAAATACTTTTGCAAGACAATGGCAATTTATTTGCAAATAGTACTAAACTGAAAATTCCACGCTGTGAATTCAATAAAAGATAACAGAAGAATTATCAATATAACACTTACTATTCTCACAAATCAAGTAACATTTGCAGGTGAAAGTCGTTACATCAAAATATATTTTATTTTTCGTTTTTGACCATTGGGAGAAATATTAAGAGAAAATTCGACGAGTAAATGGTAATTTTCTTAATTTCCTCAAGTAATTAACAACATTAATCGATACCAGTCGCCAAAGTTTTCTTACAGAAAATAAAATAAAACATAACTTTGACATTATGTAGACTAGTACAATTAACATAAATTTATTGAATTAAAAAAACAAAATTTGCGAAAAAAGTTTCCGCGTAGTGGTAGTTTATTTTAAAAAAATCAAAAATAATTCGTACTTACACTGATACAGACAGTTTTCAATATTATAATCATTTTGTAAAATAAAAATAGTTAACATAACATTGTAACATTATATTGAAAATTTCAGATTATTACCATATAAATGAAGTTATGGTCGTCACTTGAAATGTTCACAGACTGTTGAGTTTACTCAGAAGGTTCTGCAACTAATTTGTAAATTTCACTCGTCGAGAGACCACTCGTTTTTTGTTCAAATGAGGCAACTTCTGCAGAATACACTTCGAAAAAATTCTTATCTTGCGGTATTGCGAACAAACTCTTAAATTTAGCGTACATGGTATCAGCCTTCATTCTTATTTTTTGAGCACCTTCCAAGAAAGACCGTTCTTCATCTGCAGATAATTGCCATTCGCTTAAATTACCAACGTATTTGCGTAGTTTCTTCACAGTATCCACCACTTCCGGATGTTTCTTCAGCATCAGAGCGTTCAGTTTCAAATCCAAGATTTCATCCATCTCTTTCAGACAATCTTCACAATTAGCTTTCGACAGAGACAGACAATTTTTAATTCGACAATTAGCTTCGAGCAGATGTACCTCGACTTTCAAAAGCTCCAGGTTCTCGGTTTCTGAGGATAATGGTTTTTGGGATTTCACTTCCTCGACTTTCTTTTTCAAGGATTTCTTAAAGTCTTTTTTCACGGTTTTCGGTAAATCTGATCTTTCGGATTTACTTATCAGCTCTTGCATCGTTTGGGAACTATCCCAATGAAGCTCAGCTCTATCACCATTCGAAGCATCCGCATCGGGTTCGGTGCTTTTCTTCAATTTGCCATTTTCTTCGATGGAATTAACGCTTTCTCTGCCAATTTTCGGTTTGGTCGTTTTGAGCGGCGTTGAGGTGCTGAACTCAGCTGGTTCGTCTAAAAATTTCTTTGGTTTTATTTTACGACCAGATCGCGAAGTGAGTTCAATAGACATATCGTTAGCCTCAGAACTATGTTTTCGTTTCACACCTTTCGCAGGTTCAGCTTTACTTTTCGCTTTCTGCAAAGGTGTCTCGTCAATAACTAAATTATCGTCGTCGCTGTCTTTATCGCCGATTGAAGCTGGAGCGCTGACTGGTGTGGCAACAGGTTCAACGGGAGCTGGTATCTGACGTTTAGATGGGTCGATTTCGGCTTCAATTTCGGCGATCGCCTCGCTGAAATTCTTACGTTTTAAAGGCTTACCATATTTTTCGCGGGTTTCGATGTAGTCGTAAAGTTCCTCGCGTTTACATACGGCGGTTTCGTGGGTCCCGTAGAAGTACACGCTGTATTTCTGTTTACCGGCGGCTTCGTCAACGGGTCCAAGAACCTTGGCTGGCCATGGCGGATATCCTCGTACTTTGGCGAAGATTTTCTGGTCTGGTACAAACTGACGAGCAGCCATTTCAGTGTTTTCCAAGCAAGTCAATAACTACGATACTTGGATGTTAGTGTCGAAATAGGGAGATTAAATAAATGCCAGAATATGACTAACTTACTTGTGATTGTAGTGCACTTTGTTGAATGAAGAAGACAATCTAAGAATCCGTACAGTGCATATAAATGCTTAGTTGGACTTTGAAACACATTGAAGATAGTACTCCTAGTATTCTTGTTTCCCTATTTTTTACTTTTCAGCAAGCATCAGGTTAGGTTAGCAACCGAATTCGATTGAAAATTCGATTGTTTTATAGTTACTATCGATAATCGATCTCTAACGTTGCCACTTTTCGGCTTCCAAAGCCAAAAAATTGAGAATATTTAAATTATTTATTTAATTAACACTAAATAGTACGTAAGTATTTTCGTTATTTTTCATTTTCACGATTTTTACGTTTTTAAATTTTCTATTTTCTATTTAAAACTAAAAGAAATTTCAATTTTCAACTTCTTTAAGTAAAATTTATCAAATTTGAAAAAGAACTTCTAAGTGGAAAAAAATCTTATCATTCTTGTTTCCTTCCAGTCTTTCATTTGAAAGGCTACTCTGGACAAGTGGACTTCAACGAGTACATTATATATATAGGCGTCAGGCGACTGCGACTCTCGAGTTTTCACTTTTCAGTTTTCATCATCACTTTTTTTCTCTGTGTCATGACGAGTCTAGGCGATTTATTTATGTTACCCGTAATCTAAATCTTTTTAATAATATAATTTACTTCAAGTTTGGAAAAGTATTAGTTGAATAAAGTTTCTATTATTCGTTTTAATTGTGAAGTTTTATATTCAATATCAGCTGTGTCTCATTCTCTATTGCTTCCTATATTGCAGTTATGTTTGTTGGAACTGAAGGTAAGCATAATTCTGTTCTGCCCTTTTTCTTTATCTAATTGAAAATTTTTTTCGATCTTCAGAAATCCTCTTTTACACGTACAATTATTTCTAATTCTAGTTCTAATCCTTATATTTTCTGCATTCTGTTCTAGTTTGAAGAAATTTGAAGGTTTCATTGGTTGTTCCAAATTCTGCTGTATTATCATTGAGTAATGGAAGTGAATAAAGACGAAGCCTATCGTTGCATCGATATTGCTCTGGCGTCTATCAGTGGAGGAAACCGAGATAAAGCTGTACGATTTCTGCAGAAAGCTGAGAAGCTATATTCAACTCCAAGAGCTAGAAGTAGGTGACCGACTTTATCAGTGTGGGCATTTCTTGTCTGAAAGTTTGATCTGAAACATGGTTTTTGTTGCAGAACTTCTGGAAGAATTAATGAAAAGTGAATCGTCTGACCAGTTTTCTGAACCTCGAAAACGGACAAGTAATGTTATTTCTAGTTATTATTACTTCTGCAGTTGTCTTTTTACATTCATCCTCCGCTTGTCTTTTAGATATTAAGAGAGACCCATCAAAAAGTGAAGAAAAACCTGATCGCAGCACTCAAGCCGAGTACACTTCTGAACAATTGCAATTTGTCCAACGGTAAGAGTAGTAATACTTTTCATAGCGATCTAAAACTTTCTTTTTTTCAACCAACGATTTTTTTTCCTTCAGGGTTAAAAAATGCAAAGACTACTATGAAATTCTTAACGTTACCAAAGAAGCCACCGATTCGGAAATAAAGAAGTCTTACAAAAAATTGGCGTTACAGTTACATCCTGATAAAAATAAAGCCCCTGGGGCAGCTGAAGCATTTAAAGGTTCGTTGATTTTTTTTTAGTTTTTGTTGAAACTAAAATGACAGTACCTTATCTAGGACCTTGAAACTTATGGTGACTTTCAAGATTATATTGATTCATATTAATTTATCAATTTTCATTTTATTTAGCCATCGGTAATGCTGTGGCTATTCTCACGGATGCCGAGAAACGAAAACAGTATGACTTGTACGGTTCGAATGAGGAACGTATGAATTACCATAGACAGAGTCACAGTCATCAAGAATATACCAGAGGATTTGAAGGTAAAGTCTGCTTTAATTTTTAATGTTATTTTTCTGTGAACTATTCGTAATTGTGTTATTTTTAGCTCATACGTAATGTGCTTCTAATTGTTTTTCATACTTTGTCTTTTACTTGTTTTCAGCTGATATGACTGCTGAGGAATTATTCAATATGTTTTTCGGTGGTTCAGGATTCGCAACCCACCCGTCAAATATATATATGCGTCGTAATGGACGCTGGCATCGAGCTAATGATGAAGACAATTCATCTCAAGTATGTTACTTACATTTTACATTTCTGTGGTTTAGAACCCGAGTGGTCTTAGTCTAAATTTAGTGATGAGATCTTGATTAATTTCGATGCGATTTACCTTGCATTTTCATCCAATGCACTTAGTATTTTCAAATAATCCCTTATTATTAAATTGGTATTTGCTTTGTCTCTCACCCTCACTTATTTAATTTTTTTTTCCTGTTTTTCCTATCGTGAGGTCATTATAGTGCTCTCCCTTCTTGCCACCCGAATTTCCTCCGTCACTGGTGGTCTATTCTACTTGAACACTGATATGCAAGAAGGGGATAAGTTCGTTTTTTAAATACTACAGAAGAACAAAGAAACGCTTATTTGTCACGTAGCCGCCTTCTCACGTAACACTTCAGTTTTGAAATTTATTTTATCAGCTGTAGTTGAATTTTGGGACATATTATTTTTACTGTAAATAAGGCTTGGTGTATGCAATTTAATTGAACCGTAAAAAAACTCAATTTTTAAAAAAAGTGGGTTTATCCCTCCTTGTATATCACTGTTCACTCTCCTTATGATATTTATACAGATTTTTCTCGTTAATTATCATTATTGTCATCACTATTTATTTATTTACTTTTTCAAATTTAATTTTAATAATTTTTTCTTGAGGTCAATAACTTTTTTTTTATTCTGTCGAATGCTTATCATAAGGGGCTAAATGGCTGTTCTTGGGGCTCTCTATGAAATAACAATAGAATAATGAAAATTATCCTTTAAATGATAACCAGTAATACTCGAAACAGTAAATGTGGGTGTCTTTTGGAAACGTCAACTACGTTTTTCTCAATACTACTATTTTGGACTTGGATCATTGTGGTTCTCAGTCAGAGACTTTTTTACACTGTTCCTGATTTATTCGCATTTATATTGTGTTTGTAGATGCCTCAGAACAATGGAGCAGCTGTTTTTGTGCAATTTTTACCGATATTATTACTTATTCTATTGTCTATGTTAAGCAGTTTATTCATATCCGATTCGGTTTACAGCTTGCAGCCTAACTCGTATGTTTTTGAATTTGTGTGATACAGTATTTAGTAAATTATTTCTCCCGGTTTGTTTATTCACCGTCGTTATTACTTTTTTTTAGTAAGTATCCCGTCGCTCGACACACTACCCGTTTACATATACCTTATTATGTGAAAGAAAATTTCCGTTTGGACTATCAAGGAAGTTTAGCTCGATTAGAAGCAAACGTAGAGGAGGAATTCATGAGTTCATTGCGGAATGCATGTTATAAGGAGAGAAATTACCGTAAGAATTTTTCGAAGTATTCGCACTGTATGCATTATTTCAGATTTTCTGTGAAAATTATATTTCTGCGTGTCGTTCCTTTGTTGCAGGAGAGACGTTGATGTGGCGTGCTCAAGCTATTGGTAATGAGGAACAGTTTAGAAAGGCTCAAGGAATGCGCACACCATCGTGTGAAGAATTCACCAAATATCAGAAAGTGTATTAATGTTTACGTTCCATTTGTGAGAATCGCTATCTACTGTTGTCCTTTAGTGAAAGTCGTTCGTTTGCTTTCTTAATTCTTACCATTTCAGGGTGTCTTACGAAAAAATTGTTCTATAATTTCTGCGTCGTTTGTTTGAAACAGGATATCAGACGATCTACTGGATCGTAATTTGACAATTATTCATTTAGAATGAATACCAAGTCCATTTTTTTTACAGATTTTTAATCAGTTCAATTATTTTAAGGGCACATCAACTACATGAGTATATTTTTCAATTGTTCTAAATCGAACAGAACTATAATTCAGCATTTCCAGTACCTACCTACTTTTCGTCTGGAGTATGGTTTATACTCTGCGAGAGTCGGTTTCTCTTATTTGTATTATATTAATTTTGGAAGAGGTATTTACCGTTTGAGTTTTCCACATAATTTTTCAATAATTTTTTGGAGTAGCTCTGTTAATAAAATAGTGTATTATACAACAATTGAGTAAAGTGGATTGAGTCTGCTGAGTGCACTCGTAAATGCTCGATTTTATTCCATTGCGCTCAGATATTGGTCAGGCTACCTTGTGTTTTGTAACGGATACTCCGAATACAAAATTTCATACTTTTTTTCTTTATTCTATCTTTTTTTTTCTTCTCTATTTACAACTCTTACTGCTCATCCTTAGTTTGTTACTTTTTCCTCTTGTTTTTACTTTTGATTTTCATTCTCTTATTTTCGCTTCTGTAGTTCTGGGTACATTTTTCATACCCAGTTTGCGACAAAGGTATATTTATATCTATTTTCGGAATATTTGTTACAGAGTCTAATTTTCAAACTTTCTAGATTGGTGTACTTTGAGCTCTATGCTTAGAATTCATTAGTTTTTCAAAGAATTAGATTATTTTTGCAAAATATCGAGATCGTTAACTCTTCGAAAAAAAGTTGAGAAACTAACTATACTGTAAATTGGTTGTGCCTACGTACATAGAAATCGTCTGTTATGTTGTCTTGTCGATAGTTTGAACGTTACCAATTTATTCTATCGTCGATTTTCCAAAATGTATTATTTTTGTCTAGTAAATTTTAATGGTAATTGTACTGCCCGAATATTGCATGAATTGGATGTCAAAATATTACCAATTCTGAATTGTCGCCTTAAAACTTAAAAAAAATATTTCGTTATTAGTTGAACACTTTATGTTTATCATTTATGATTACGGATGTGGATTTAATGCTAGTCTTGTGAAGGTAGAAGCATATTAATGTTCCAAAACTTGAATGTTTGTTAAAATATTATACTTGATTTAAAATTCAGTTTTCTATAATTTTTTTATTTGACATTTTATAAGTATTGATTTCTCATCCTGTTTCTTTTTTCAACTGTTCTGTGCTTTAAGGTTCTGATTTTTCCTAGCATAGGTGATTTATTTTGTGACCAAGTGATCGGAACACTGTTTCTAACACTACTCATCGACTTTCTTTTTTTCTACTGTAAAATCTGAAGAATTTATTTATTTTCATATTAGCATAAGCCGGTAATCTTGACGTCTAGTTTATTTCTGATTTGTTTTCCTGAAAAATGTTAGATGATTTGAAGCATGCTTACTGTAAAAGTAAAATTGGAGGGAATATAGAAATGGTTATAGCCTTTCATACGCTGACCCATGAAGATATATTTTCAACTTTATGAAATTTTAAGTACTTTCAGTCTCAAACTTTCAAATCATGTTTATATTTTAAAAAAATAAAATCTTTTGCTTTGACTATACTGATTACAGAATTCTACTTGTCCGCCTAATTATTCTGTAACGGATGCGTTGACTTCCGAAAAAAATTGCTAAAATCAGGTGATCTTGAATGCTCAACTTCTCATCCTATAACCTTGAGTAGAAATTGGAATGAATCATTACATTTACTGTCGTAACTCGTACTCGTACACGCGTACTTTCAACTTTTACAAAATAATACAAATTGTACTGTACCTACGTACTACTACGTACCTACCTACCTATAAACTAGAAAATTGAATGACTGGTTTTACAAACGAACCAATCAGAAAAGAGAATAGTGGCGTGATAATTTTACGCGCCACGCTGTGCCATGTGTTTCACTTAGACAGTGTTGAATTGGGTGCACCTAGAGTGCCTAACAAATGCGATTTTGTTGTCGTTGGAAAAAACTATTTTCAAATAAAATTGAGCTTAAAATAATAATTTCACTTGGAAAACGACAATCATCATAAGAAGTGGTTCGTTTTTCTTATTTTAGCTCGTAAATATTAGCGAGTATCGTGAGCAATTCATAGACCTCGTGAGAAAAGAATTATTTTGCAAGCAGTTGGCAACATTGATTGAAGCTAAATGGAGATAAAAAACTGTCAACGAGAGAATTCGGCTGTTTGGTAGACGCGGAACGTTACTATTTTTGTGGAATGAATTCCGGGTTTTGTTGTAAATCTTCAGTTTTCTGGTTGAAATTCGATCGAGTCGTGAGTATAGTGTCTGTAAATAATCGTAATTTTGTTATTCAGTTTTGTTGTTTCTAAAATGAAAGTATTACTTCATCTCTTGCCAGTTAATACCAGTCCTGCAATCGAAGACATGAAAGTTTCGTGTTTGTGCATATGAATGTTCATGGAGGAGGTGAGTTTTTATATTTTATTGTTTTAGTTGATCATGTGTCTGTAAATTATGGAAATCGATCCTCAGTAGAAGTCAATTATGCTTCTTAAGCAAGTAGAATGAGTTTTATTACCGGTGTTCGTATGAGGAAGCTATAATGTATATGATTAGTCAGTCAACTACTCTCCTTTTAAACATGATATAATCTATCGAGACAAACTGCAAATATTCATCCAGTTATTTGAATTCGAAATCAAAATCCTCTTAACCTCATAATATTCTATTGAAAACGAAGTCGATTGAAATGCGTGTTCAAGGAGTTCCGTGGAAGTTTAATGTCGAAGTATTCTTCGCTTCCAGGACTAGATTTTCTGGAACTGAATGCATATTTTATCGAAATTATTATAGAGTTGATGGAATGTTACACCATTGCACGATCATTTTTGGCAAAAGTCACTGAATAGTCCCCGGCTTTTCGCCAGTTAGTACTCGCTAGTCATTCAATCTTGGTTGTCTGGCTACTCACCAATAACTGCAATTACCTTCAAAAACGTCATCTTAATTTTATTCTTTACGTATTTATTTTACGTTCGAGATTTTCGGACGTGCATAATTTATGTAATTATCTTCATATTCAAGGGTACGTTTTGCCTTCCATTCCTAGTGTACTGAAAAATCCCTTAATTGAAATTAGACAGTTCAGAAAAGATTTGCAGCATTTATGAGACGACTATGTGTGTCTGTGTGAGTGTATTTACAAGTTAATCTGCAGACAACTAGCCCTTTGGTGGGCGCTTCACCAAGTCGGCCTTTTCGTAAAATATACGAAAAATAGTATAGAATAAAGCCTAAAGGCGTATGGTAATTGGTAATGATGATATGCAGTTATAAACTGTGTACTTTATTTCTGGAATAGAGAACTAAAGTGATCTAAGCGGCTAAGCTTTTTGCCTCTTTCGATGTAGTTTACTATGCATTTTCATACTGCCAACTGCAGGATTTCAGAATAACCACACGGGCCCGTATGCAAAAAATTACCGTAAGGAAAAAACTTGGAGAACTCCTAAACGAAAAATTTAAGGAAAAAATGGTACGCCTAAAACCCCTTGAATCAGATGAAGAGAAAATTGAATTGAAGGAAATGCTTAAGGTTGATCAGAAGGTACCTTAAGGAAAAAATTTTTCAAAATACCGTGAATGAAAAGAAGTTTCGAGGTAATTTTTTGCATGCGAGCCTCATTATCCTTGAATTGAAAATAAAAGTACGTAAAACAAGCCCTCAGAGAAGAAAGTATTAAAAATTAGTATGCTGCATACTAACTTAGGGACAATTCAGGTTTTATGTGAAAAATTGATATGTAATATAATTATTAAATTTTAATCTGTTGGACACTAATTTTCAACATAATTAATATAATAATATACTAATTTTTCAATATTCTGTATTAATTTTTGATATTTTTTTATTAATTCTTAATAAGTAAATGGTATATCAGTTTTTAATATAAAACCTGAATTGTCATCAAGTTAATCATATGCAGATATTAAAATTGAATGTGCTGTCTCCCCTCAGTGAAGGGTATGTTGGTGTATTTTGATAATTGCGTTTTTCTCAAAATCTGGTTCAATGGAAATATGCTGGGGCACCTCAAACATCAAAGGAAAAACGGTTTTGTTCAAGCTTAAAGGCTGATATGTTAATTGAAAATGTACTCGTCTAGATCTTGCTTAACCCGTCTTTTCTCGGTTGTAACATCCAGAGGCCAGGTTATTGACATATCGTTCTTTGTGGCAAATCCACAATGAGATGAAAGTATATTAAAATTAATCGAAATAGAAAAGGTGAGATGAAATAACTTGAACAATATCTCTATAGGACTAAAAAAGCATATGAGCATTCTTTCAACCTTAATTCATTAAATCAATGCCAGTGCTTCCAAGCGTGTAAATTAAAACGCTGCTACTATTGTGTTTCTAAATAAGTTATTATTTAAGGTTAAAATTATTTTGGAAGTTTTCTGATGAAAAACGCTCCATTTATTTTGGTTCTACTTGAAGAACATGGACATAGGACATCGATATTAGTAGATTGTGTTTTGTATTATATTTTACGGATAAAGTTTTGCATAGCAATAGCAACAAAACAGCATTTCAAGGTTTGCATAGCAACTAGAATTGTGATGTGAATTTCGAATCTCGATGGAATCTCGCAAAAAAGGTGGCGGTGCGTATTGGCTTGTGCCTCGAGCATTTTAAACGAATACGAGTTGAAAAATTTTTTTTTGCTGCTGCCCGAGGTGTTCCCTGTTGGGGCTGTGTTTGGGCCTTTTTTTCTTGGCCGTTCAATGTTTTTTCTGCGATTTACATATCTATACGCTTTTGTTATTTTTTGCCACAAATGTGTGTACAGACCCTTCAAGTATTAAAAATGGAGGCATTGTACTCTATAGAGATTAAAAAGGGGGCAATAGCATACAATCTTTGCCGTTTTTCCGATTTCAATTTTTATTATAAGATTCATTTTTGGTTAGTTGAAAATAGACAAAAAAAAAATGTAGGACAGTTTTCAAAGATGGTCACCACTCGCTTACCGAAGTTTTTTGAATCATATCCGTACATTTATCATTTCTCCATACTCGTAGGTTCCCGAGAAGTATGATTTGCATACTTATATGGAGTTTTGATTTTGTCAGCTAGTTTGAAATTTGCGTTCTTTTATCGAGATTTCTGTAGGAAATTTTTTCCTGATTATATATGATCAAAGGAAGGCCTTTCATGAAAATTTCATAAATACCCGTTCAGTGCTTGTGCTGTTCGTTTGTCTGCAATTAAGTACATAGAAAATTGGATTATATAAGAGGCTTAAAAAAAACAAAACAAAATGAAATAACTAGCTTTGTCGTCATCCATCAGGGTCCTCGTGGGTCCTCGGCTTGTTGCGGGAGGAGAGGGGGAATGTTTACACCCTGGAGGGCTCAACTGTGCAGTGTATATTCGTAGCATATTTCGCAGTGGTTGTAAAATTTTTTGCAATGGAAGCATCTTATTTTATAATAATAATTATTTACGTTTTACAAATTCGTGGTCCCCATCCATTGAAAACTTGGCAAGAGAGAAAATATTGAGTTAAGGCTACTGTCGCTTTCTGTTTTTCATTATCATGATGATGAATGAGGTGTACCTTTGTACAAGTAAGAAGTAAAGCATTCTGTGCGAGACGTTTTTTTAATGTCTCGAGGTCTTGACCCTATCAAATTTATTCGACGTCAATTTGCTATCGTGCTGCTGAATGGATGTATGAAAAATGTTTCAATGATTTTCTTTCACTGCGAATTGGGATACAGGAAAGGTTAATTTTGATTTACACCTTTTCGTGTGGTAGTGTTGGAAGAATTTTGAAGCAGAATGGAAAGAAATATAAGACCGGTCCAGCTGAGACGAAAACCTCATCGTAGTAAATTTTCGTTGTACCTAATTTAAAAAAATTGATCTGATTTTTAAAAACTATTCTTTGGAAAATTAAGAGAAAAAAAAACATTCTAATGATGTACTCGCATGTAGTTGTCTAGACGACTTTTCTTGTATTGTCAGTAATTTCACATTGACCATTATTTTAGGAAAGAACTATCGTCGAGTGAAATTTCTTATTCAAATCATCAACTTTTTCTTGTGTAGAGTTCATCGGTCATCGGTCATATTAAAAAAACAAAAGAAAACAAAATATAACATACTTTTGCAAGCTTTTTATCACATAAATTTTTGTATGGTAACCACCCAAAAAAGTAAATTGTGAACATTTGCTATGAGGTGTCAGTAATGTAACAATAATTAAATAGGCCTTGTGGTGAAACAATAAATTTTTTAAACGTACTTCAGGGTGAAGTAGATTTTTTATGACCGACTCTGTTGCAGTGGCAAGGCTGGCGAGTTATCCTTTTATCTCCAGCTCCATTGTTCTTGTAGATTTGGCTAAATGTCGTTTCAAATTGGAAAATTTTATTAGAGCACGTTGTTTATTTTCAACTTTGAAGGCTAATTGCAGGGAAACTACGAGACTGATCGAGCTGAAATTAGAACTGTACCTAAATTGAAGTCTTGAGAGTTTATCGTCTAAATTTCTAGCCAATCCATTAGTTGGTTTTTGAGAAAGCGATTCTAAACCATCAAAAAAGTGGATTTCTTTTATTTTGGGACACGAGGTAGAAAGAACTACTGAACCATAAGAGCTCAAATTTGCACCAGAGGTCAGTTTTGGTGTGAAAATTTTGTGATGTTAGTTTTGTGGTTCGCTAATTACAAATTTGCTAAAATGTAGCTGAAAAACGCTAATTTTTAATTTTTTTTTTTTTTTTCCCCAAGTCAGTAGTCAAGAATGCCTTAACTACAAGAAATTACTTACCTGAAAAAATGTGAGGTTCATAAACAAAATTTTTGCCAAAAAATTTCCCTAAAAGTTGGCCTTTCTAATCAACTTTCCAAACTGTTTGACCGATTTGTAATCTTAATATCTATTTTATTCGTTTTAAAAAATGAAGCACTGTGATTACTTAGATTCTTTCTTAATGAAATGAAAATGTTTGATTACTTAAAACTATTATCTTCTTAGAAAATGGTGAATCATTGCGTCGCTTGATTTTTGGATATAAAAGTAAATATTTACCGTAGCGATAATAAGGTATTTTTCTCTCATATTTGTCGGTAAGAACAAACTACTATTTTAATTATGATTAATTTTTGGACGTAAAATCGTGTGATCGTATGATTTTTTGTTTTGTTTTGTTTTTTTTTTTATCTTAACGCACGAGTATTAACGCACTGATCGTCAAAATGAGACTTTGAATCTTAAGAAGAAAACAAAAGGAAAGAATTGTCAGAAATAAAACATATCAAAACATTTATCATAAAATTATTTCATTTTGAATTCATGTATTCCCTTGGCGCCGTCTCCCTTTTACTAAGTTCATGATGCAAGTTTTGTCACCTTATAAAATTCCAAATTACATATTTCCAAGACGGTTATTTGGGTATTAATTCCTTTAAATAATCAGTGCTGAAATGCAAACACTAAGTTCAAGGATTTGAATGGTTGTGTGTGTCTTTTTTTCGCACGCTTGATAATTTATTTTGATTGCCAATAATTGTGCTTCTGAACCATCATTCGCCAGCCAGAAACTCGACTTAGTCATTTGCCATTTGCTATTTGCTCATGTTTTATTATAATATTATCAATTTGATTATCAGTATCGCGAAAGTGTGCAACCGCTTCTTTCAATTTAGTTTTCTCGCTTTTCATTCATAGTCTGAAAAAGTCGTGTGTTAGTGTGTATCCGATTTATTTTTATTTACGTTCTTCAATGTGCATCGTCTGTTGATAATATTTCTAATATTTTTCAAAATTTGAAGTATTTCGAAGATGAGCAAATTGTTTCGAGTGTTCTGAAAATTGCACCACTTTTAAAACAAGGTCAGTAGTATCAATTACCTACTTGCTGTTATTTTATTCAAGTAAATTATGACTAGAAATTTTTTAATTGATGCTTATACTATCTTGAAATTGAAAATGATGTGATCGTGTGAGATGGTAAATCCTGTTTAGTTGGATTTATCAAAAAAATTAATAATAAGTATACAAATGAAAAAAAAAAAACACGTACCATGAAAAGAGGTTGTTCGTCTACTTTTGAAGCATTTATTATATTTACTTTGATTTGTAGACAGATCCTTAATCCAGTTTCAGGATATTTGAAGATAATTGATGGTGACCAATTTTGTATACTTTTACTTGAAAATTGCTCTAGTTAGTTGGAAATGTTTTTTTTACCCATCAAAATAATTTCAACTTGAGAAATTAATATTTTCTCTTGAATGATTCATAATAATATTGCGATTAAAGTGATCACACAATTATTATCTATATCAAGTTGAATAAAAGAATCGTCGTGAAAAGTTTTTTTCAAAAATTGTTGTTCATTTTTTTATAAACATTTTTCACCCTAGAGCATAGTGTGTGCAAAACAAGTCACATATTTTCCACATTTTTATTTGAAAAAGTTCAGTCACATTTTGTTAAAACAAATATTTCAAATATCTTGTCAAACAGCTTGATTTTTTACCAACTTGAAAACCCCTGATTTTTTTATTTAAATACCTTCTATTGTGTTGGCTTTTATCTTACTTATGTCCTTGGTCGAGTATATTCTGTATAACATTTGAGTATCTGTATTGAAGTTTTTCTTCCTTTAATGGAACCAAATTTCATTAAGTTAATATAACGGAATATACCGAAAGAGGAGAAGTTAGGAAATTTTAAAACAGCTTCTTCTAGTAATAAAAATAATTATTGCTAAAAATAATATTGTAATCTTTCATCGCTATCATATACTCCGAGTTATTGATAAAGAAATTGGGTCATCTGGTTTTGTCTAGGTTTATTTATTTATTTTTTTTTTTTGCTTCCTCAGTTGTTTCCTGCTTTTATCAATAATTTTTAGTTAATTTTAATTTGTTTATTCACGTAAAATTTGTATTTATCCCGGCTAATTGCCGTGGTCCCATTTTAATCTACTTCATTATTGGATTTCGGTTCATGATTGAAAGAGTAAATGAAATAATTAGAAGTTACATATTAATTGTAGTCCATTTCCTTTGCATAAAAAAAGAGTTCTGTTCTTTGCATTCTCATAATCAAATTGTGAAATTGAAAAAAAAAGAAGAAAAAAAACTGAAAATGAACACGTTTTGCGGAAGGAAGCTAACCGATAAGACTCATAGGTAATGCGCAGGTGGATTACAATTTTTACTTGGAAATAATTTATATTGCATTTAATGTAAGAATGGTGCAATTTAATTACAAACTAGTTAGTTCGTGGAAATTAATTATCATGTTTGATGAGGCAAAAAAATTTCATTTGTTACACTTACGATTGCTATTTACGGATTTGATTGTAAAGCTGTGGAAAGAACTTCTTTCAGGGTTGTTGGAAACTATTGGTCAAAGATCCTGTCCGCGACTAATATCAGTGGTTTTTGAATAATATTGTTTTTTTCATAAAATTATAATTGTCTGGAAACTTGGTTGATTATTTTATTTTACGGGATTATGAGGGATTTGAGATGAAGGCTCTAATCACTCGCTACGAAAAGATAGGTAGTTGGTAAAGCTAAAGAAAGTAATTACTAACCTGGAAATTTTTGACGAACTTGAAAGTCTTGTTAATTTTCTATAGCATTTCTTTTGTTTTTGTACGTTACTACATAAACCATGACTCATTCATACTTCATATATCTTCGGTGTATAAAATATTGTTGACCTCTTGGGGTTTGGAATTGCTCTAGTGGAGATGTTCCACCAGGTATGTGGGACTTCTGACAAATTGTAATAATTGTTTTTATCTTGTGTTGTAAGAGCATGGGTTATTTTTGATCTTAAGAGCATAAAAGCTGATCCCTGAAATGTTTTAAAATTTATTTTAATTTACTATATGTATTTTAATGGTATCCTCACGTGATCATGCAACCCTGTAAATAAATCGTAATTAGATTTTCAAATAACCGGTTACGTAATTTAAATCCTCTATTTTCGATTCCAATCACATATAATGAGTCAGAAGCACGAATGGAACAGTGTAGTCGGTTCAATTCTTAATTTTTTCAAGAACTCCTAGGCTCTACTCCACATTCCTTCGTTAATAAATTGGTAATTATTATTTCTAAGAGCTCGTTACACTTATTTAAAGCCTCTTTTTTTTATGCTTATTGGTATACCCGTATGTGTGGGCTCGCTTTTTTAACGTCCTGTCAGAAAAATTAAAGCAATAATTTTTTCAACCATCATTTTCGATATGGCCCTTGGTGACAGCATTTCGTAGAACACTATATTCGTATCACGTTTCTAGTTTTTGCCACGATACCTCTTCTTTTTATTTTTTCTCAACTCTCTTCGAATTTAGCCAATTGATCGTGTATTTTTGTGACCAGTCGTATTCTTGGATAGTGTTTTATTTTTCTGTTGGTTGAAAATAATAAAATTAGATTGGACAAGTCTTTACCAGAGTCGCATCGAAAGCGATTAGTGGAAAAACACCAAACGAGTGCGTAATTCTCTCTCGTTGTTTCGCGTTTTTAGTCGTCGAAAACTTATAACTACCCCTGGTGCATGTGAGTGGCTAAAGTTCAGTTTTCGATTTTTCACATCCATTTGGAGGGCAACAACAGAAAAATGACCGACAAATGCCTGTCAAATTTTTTGTTTATGTCGCTGCGCTTCGAAGTATACATATAGTTTTCTAATAAGTGATATTTTGTGGCTGTGCGAGTGTGTGTTTCTGTGAAAAGTGTATCAAGTGTCTGTTTTTATCATTTTGGTCAATTTGTTTCAAAAATAATGAGGTTTGTATGAAAATATGGCATATTTGTACTTTTGTGATTGGTTGTGAAATTTAAATATTGTATTCATGGAGCTATAAAGCTCTATATTTAGAGTACCCTACCTAAGAGAAGTCTATGGGGACTGCAGTTCGTTTCAAGCCTGGAAAAATGGAAACAGTTTTACAATTCGCCTTGCCAGATCGAAAAACTGCCCAGTCCCTAAAAAATCATTACCCACTTTTTGACTGATCGGTAACCTATCACCAGGGTCCTCAGTACCAAAGCATCATTTGAGCGAGAAAATCCTTTTTTTCGCACTTAGTACATTTAGAATTTGAACAGGTGGATTACCTCTTTCACAAAGTTGTAATCTTTAATAACTACAAAGCTTAATCCATTAGTGAAAAATTACACTTTCAAGAATTTATATCTATACTTTAAGCGTAATACGTACGTAAAAAAATACATGTGTGCAAATCGCTAGCTTAAGTAAAAAACCATCACCAATTTTTGCGACTGACTGAGCATTACAGGCCCCAAAAACATTTGAGTGCAAAAAAGTAATAATTCTGTTGATACTTGGCAGGTTTAGGACTTGAGTCTGCGAAAAGCTTACCAAGTGTGTAATTTTTCAAATGAAAAAATTTATTGGAAAATGCCTGTCATTTTTTATATTCGTACACGTTTCTTTTGATGAAATGATATGATTTTTGTTATTTCAAAACTAATGAGACCTGTTAATGTACTTTTTAAGAAGAGGTAAAAAAATTAACAATTTGCAATGTATTTCATGAGACCGTTCAGTGAACCAGACGAATGTACCTATTCGATGTGTGATATGAATCGAATGAAAGTTCATTATTCCTATAAAATATTACGAGTTGATAGTAATTGATTCCAAAGAAAACGTCTGACGTGCAAATTTCATCTTGAGATTTATTTTTTTAATGATTGTAGAGGTCGCGAAGTTTGAGATGTTTTTGCTGTGAGGTGTTGAAATAAGTAGTTGCCATCTTTAGAATTTTCTTCGACTTGATTTTCATGTTACAAGGGTACTGGAATAAGGTCCATCTTTATAAAACATTTTTTTTTTTGTATTCTCAGAAATGACGAACTTCATTATGAAATAATACAATGTTGATTTGTATGAATTAATTTATTGTACTCTCAGCAGGGAGCTGTTCTTTACATGTTCCAACAGTTGTTTTAAATAATTTATTAGCTTTTTTGGATTGTAGATGAGGCCTATTTCGTATTGGTGATAATGAGTGGAAAATTTCTGGTCTTGTAAGTTTTAAATTACCTGATTTGATGTGGCTCACACTCATGAAATTACCATAAAAATGATTTTCATAATATATTCCCCATAAAAATTATAGTCGCTGTTTATGTACTGCGTATAAAAATTTTCAGTCATTGTTTCTAATCGCTATTGTCATGATCATCCAGGTTTGGGTATGAGTTTGCTTTTCCAGCTTCTACTCAAGTTTCCAATTTCACTCGCTGTGCTGTATAAGACAGAAATATTGTCTCACAGGAGCTGCTACCAAAGTAATTTCTCATAGACGTGAGAATTTCGTTATTCATCGAGTAAGTCATTTTTCCAATAAAGTTGTGACTATAGTTGTTCTCTTCCGTAAAGTGGGCTGATTTTCCGCAGTGGTTGTGTGAATTTTTTTCCTGAGGTTGGCTGATTCATCCTAGAAAAATTCTCTTGAAACTTTCCAATTGAAAATCTTTTTCAACTTGTCTCTCGAGTAGGTTTTCTGTAGGTACCTGCATTAATTGTTTAATTTACAACAAAAATAAACGTGTTTACCTGGTACGTCTGTGGCTGTTTTTTGTGTGTGTTTTGTCGGTGTATCAACATTATGAAAACGGGTATGCACAATGTTTTCGACGCAAGTGTGCCTGTAGAACTTAGGTTTTCGGTCGAGTATTACAGACTTTGTTTAAAACAATTTAGTAATTTCATTGTAAATATTTTTTGAAGCATTTTTATTTGAAAGTTTTGAAAGTATAATACTAATTAGCATTGGTTCGGTGCTCGAGAATATTTTGATGGAAATTTTACATGTCACAACGTGGTATGTATTTTGTGTTCTGCGTTTGCTCTTTCCATGGCCAATGTCAGCCTATATGCAAATTATTCGTGCGATAAGAAGAAAATCTATAGAATTTAATCCATGTTCTGTTCTGATTTTGTTGGATTAGTTTAATTTGCGTTTTGAATTGAGCTCCGGGATGTAAAAGTCGATTAAAATATTTGTTTAATACTGCCAGAAAAGCTTTTTTTATGTTATTTTATTTATTTGACTCTGATAAAAGTGTGATTTAAAATTCGCTGCCAAAATAGTGTTTTAAAGTTGATTATGGTAATGGTGTAATTTCTTCCAACAGGATGTGAAAACCCTGCAGTTTGCGAAGCAAGAGGTGATATCTTTTTTGTTTAGGTATTTCATGGATATTTTTTCATAATTTTTGTGTTATAATTTTTATTCCTCCATGGATTATGGAAGCATATACTCTTCTCACTAAAAAAAAAATCTATATTTGATTGAACATAATATTATGTACAATCTTTTTCTTTTGTCTCTTGAGTACGTTCTTGAACATTGCGAACTTGTTATGCAACATGGCTGCGTTTACTGTTGACAAAAATTCAATAATGAAGGGCCTAAGTCGACTCGAGCCCTTTTTAAAAATTTTTCAGTTTCATAATCTGCGCCCTTTCTCCATGCTACTGAGCTATCATTTAGCTAACTATATCTCAAAAATTAATGAAACTACAGCATTTTTTTAATGGCTGGATCAGCTCTGGAAAATTGTTTTAATCCCAATTACGAAAAAAAATGTATAATTTACTGAATTTTTGTTTTTAAATAGCTGGGGACAGAATATCAATAGTTTCATCGTACATTTTTTCATTTGACAGTATAACTTTCAGTTGTCAATTTGTAATGATTCAAGAAAGTTTTGTTCTAGTTTTTATGTATGCTGAATTGTGGTCCTGCACTCCTGTATTTACGGTTTTCGATCATAAGAAATTTAAAACTACCGTTGAAATTTTTCTTGACTCGCTCAAAGTCATGCTACTCAAATGGATTTGCTAAAATGGCTTATGTAGGGTGTTAGTTGAATAAATTCATTTCTGTAGATATCAAACTTGCGGCACATAGCTTATTAGATAGTTAATAGACTGAAAATTTTGAATAGTGTTGGCGCCCATGATGACGTGAATTTTTTCTGGTCTTGAGGCGAAATAAATGCAAATTGGTGGAATGTATTTTTTCGCATCTAAACTCAAGTGCGAAAGCATATACATGCTCTTAATTACAGTGCTTTATTATATTATTGTTGTTAATTTTCAAGAGAAAAATAATTGATAAAATTTCAACTGTTTTATCGAAGTTGCTGCACGAAATCGGACTGGCTTGGCTTCATTTTGTTTTGCGTTCTGCTTCTTTAAAGAAATTTTAATTTCATTTTTTTGTATTTACCACCACCACCACTACCACCAGACGTACCTATTGTTTGGATCGTACGATGTGGCTTATCATTTAGGTATGACGTTGAAAAGTGGATTTATACTATTTGGGGTAAAAATTTACGTATTGCAAGAATTTATGGGTGTGTTGAGAAAATATTGGAAGAGAGAATAAAGCATGAAAAAACGTGTGCAGAATTCTGATTTATAAAAGGTGACTGAAGCTACAGCTAAACTTTAGACAATTCATCGATGTTTATGTACATTATGTACTCCTCGAGGCAAAAGAAATGTAAGAAAACTCGGTGAAATTCTGGTGAAAATGGTGAAATTGTAGCATAATTATGGTTTTTTTAAGGTTGATAACTTGAGATAAAATTCGAACGAGTCAAGTTCTGTTTTTGAAAAAAGGTTCATACCGATGAATTTTGTTGAGCGTTGAACGTCCTACAGACTTGATAGGCGCAGCATTATCGATAATTATGAATTGTTTCCTCGTGTTTTATTTTTAAATCAGTAGACAGTAAAGTTTGTCTCGCTCTTAGAGGATATGACATGACCTCATTCTGCAAATCAAAACATTTTATTAGATTCATCGAGTTAATTTTGATTTTTAATTTAAAATTATTTTAACCTAAATTTTATTTTTCTTACAATGCTTACCGCGTGTAAATTTTCTCTTTTTATGATACGGTAAAAATTGTGCTAATTGGAGGGAAAAATTTAACTCGGATAGTCGCCAGTGTATTTTATTATCCTGATAACGGTTCTGAGGGAAGAGTGACCATAATTTTCTTCCATCTTAGTCTTCTTTAGAAATGTGCAGTCTTTTGAAAGCTGACATTATAACTGGAAATTTTTTCTCCGTTTCATTCTGTATAGAGGATGTGTTTTGTTTTCTAGCAGAAAATTCAATTTGTCTGTAAATTGCGGCGAGAACGGAAAATTACGGGTTAGTGAACCTGGCGTGATCTCCTTTCGAGGATTTCTTCGCGAAAATTTTATTTCTCCAATGTGGTTACGTTTCATCCATTTGTAGTTGGTCATCTCTTATCGCTCGAAAAAAAGTTATAATTTTTACCAAGATTCATATTTTTTGTTTGCCTCAGGCTATCCTCAGGTCGGTGACCAATTGGTCGGTTCTTTCACTAAGTAAATGCACGTATTTTACAAAGATTTTCTCGTAGAAGTAAATTTTGCTCTAATTATTTCTGAGGGACTTCATTATTCTACATATTATTTAAAGCATAGTCCAGTTATTACGCCGTTTTCCAAACTCGCGTATGTGTTTTAGCATGGTTGATATACTTACGAGTAGTAAATAGGCACGTTAAACTGATATGAGTAATAGGATTTTCATTTTATTTATTTATTTTTAATTTCTTGAGAAAAGATTGCATTTCAACTTCAATTTTTAAATTCCCGATTTTAGCGGGTTTTCCAGGAAAAATAGCTCTTAAAATTGTTTCCCATTAAATAAGGATTATTAATCTCATGATAAGCTTTCGTTTATTTCATAATTATTCTTGGTGGTTCCTCAGAGAAATTGTTGAATCAGTTTCGCTAATTCGGTAATGGTTAATGAGGATGAGATGTGAAAATCAAAAATGTTTGATATGAAATGCTCGTTTATCTTGAACTTTTGGCAAGTATATTTAACTGAAAAAAAGATAACCTCGTTCGGTTAATTTTTGATTTTCCAGGGTTGCGATAGGGTTATTACGAATACCACTTGCAGTTGAATTGATTCTTGTGAAGAGTAAAAATAAGAACTTTTAAACTGTATGTGCTGTATGACCTTTGTGACTGATGAGTTCAGAAAATTATTATTTTCAACGCATATTTTAGATTGGACCAATGAATTTTATGAATTTTAGCTGGATAATTTAATCAAATAATTTATGTACAAGATTTATGTAAAAGAGTGTGAGTGTTAAGAGGGCTGTTTTTGAAAGTTTATATCCTTGTGCTTATTAATTGATAGACATTTAATCGCATACGTGAAATCTCTACCCTATGAGCAAAATATTTTGAAAACGGATCCGTTTTATTCCGGGTTATAATCCGTTTCTGGATTATAACCCGGAATTTTCCTGTTTTCCGGCTTCTAAAATGGATTTCGAACGGATTGTAATCAGTCTTGCCGGAAATGAGTCCGGATTATTTTCCGTGAAGGCTGTTTTATATTTGTTGGCCCGGATTATAATCCGTGAAACCGTTTTACAAACGGATTTAGAAAAACTGCCCAAAAATTATCACTGATTATAATCAGGAAATCCGTTTTACAAACGGATTTGGAAAAATAATCAAGATGACAAAAATATCTGCAAATTTTCAGATCCGATGGTCGAAAATAAAAACGGACTGACAACGGATAAAATTCTCATTTTCCGGATCATTTTCTCATTTTTTGCCCATCGGGTAGACTCTCTAATGAGAAAAGACAAATTTGTGAAGCGATATGATCTGAGACATTCAGAAATGATTACTGATAGACTTGAAAGATGGAATTCGGTGAGAAATTTTTGCACATTACAGAGAATTATTCAGAAATAATGAAGGACATCACTGACGAGGAGAAATATACGCACAATGTACTAAGTGTTTATACGTGCCAAGTCACTTGTCTCTTTAGTAATGTTTTGCCTATATCAGTACCCTATTTAGAGTGAGATCTCAAAATTTTTTTAAAAAAATTATGGAATGCTAGAAATTTTATTTTTTCCATTTTTTCATTTTGAATCTTTTCTACCATATGTACGCAATCTTTGAATCACAGTTAGTAATTAGGTACTCATACCGTGGTATCGTCTCAATTTTTTTGTAATTTCAAGGACTTGATTTGGAAAAATCACCTTTCGACTTAGAAAAAAGTTAGTTTTTAGAAATATTTCTTCCATAATTTCTTTAATTATTTTTATGAAAAATGAAAAACACGACCGAGGCCGACTCGGGCCAAGGTAGAAAATGTGCGAAGAATTTCACGATTATTCTTTTCAAGTTTTCCTATTTTTTCGTGCTTATATCGTGTTTCTTTTCCATTTGTACAAGCTTTATCTATTTTTTTATCGCTATGAGCGCTAATTTTTCTACTTTTTACTGATTACTCGTCAGTTTTAAAAAAATGAAGTGGTATACCTAGTACCTATACTGTAATAATTTCTATCATAATAAACTGGTATATCTTCAGTTAGTTGAAGTTTACCTTATATGTACCATTGTACACATGTAGTTTTAACAGACAATGGTTTCCATGTACATCTGTGAAATTTAATCAAATTCAACTTTATCAAGTGAAATTATTAATCGTCACAATGTTTTCATTCCATTCAATTCTTCACATTCTGAGAAATGTGTACAACTTCGGTGTAGTTTATTATACAAAACACACAATATTTTAAACTACCAACGTAAATCGCTTTTTCAATTTCTTGCACTAATGTAGCAATACCTTCAAATTATTTACCTGATTGGCTAAAATTGTTTGTCATCAGTTGCGGACAGGATTTGAAATGACATATTTTCATTCAATTTCAAAAAAATGAAAAATTGGAGACGTTTTTTACCGCTAATTTCTCACATTTTTATTCATTATTTTTCTCTGCTTATTTCGATTGTAATTTTTATTAAAACTAAGAAACTGCATCATATTTACACAATAACAGCGCAAAGTGGAGGTTTCTAACTATCATAATAATGATTTTATACGTTTTTAAAAATTATTCGCTGAATTGGTCTGGGGAAAAATGATTCAAACATTATACAGCCTCTATCAACGAGAGAGAATGCAAAATATCATGCATGAATGTAACTTGGGTTCCTCTATTTGTAGTTACTCGGTGGTAAACTCGAGGCGGAACATCCTGTATGTATATTTTTATTCTTCATACGAAACACTGCAAGTGCACAGGGTTTTTTTCTATGAAAAGTGTTATGAAATTTGAATCACTTTGAGTGGCTGTGTTTTGAGGTGAATGAAAGCGTTTGAATAAGGCTGCAAAAATATATTGCAAGTTTGCAGTTTTTCGACGGTATAATTAGCCTATAATACATAATAATATTATGTTGATATTTTGCAGTGTTGTTCCTTGACGCGTCAAATAATTTTTTTGACATTCCATGTCAAAAAACGTCAAATAACGTGTCAAAAAATTTTACTGTCAAATTATGTCAAAAAAGGTCAGATAATAATTTTATTGTGAAAACTGAATTTATTGTTATCATCATGAGTTTTGTAATACATCGAGTTTGTTTGGTTTGGTTTTGGATGATTCATTTTCATTTTAAACTTTGAATTATTTTAGTCAGAAGGCCCAACAACCAAACTCCAAATAAAAAATAAAAAATTGATTTCGACGCTAAGCTCACATGGAGAATATCTTGATTTTATTGATCAAATTAATGACTACAAAGTACTTTAATTATTGTTTACATTTCCTTCGCTTCAATGTTAATCAGTAAAAAGAAAAACAAACAAGACATATTATAAATTTCTATTATGAATCAACTTCTAAATCCAAATCTTAAAGTCTTGCAGGCACATTTATTTAAATTTCAAATTTCAAATTTCCAATTTCATTTTTATTATTTTCAAAGCCAACTGCTGTCAGAAGAAAATTAGAAAATGTAGAATTGAGAGAATATTATTCAAAGACCACATAATAATCTTGCTTATGTTAGAATTTACAAAATAAACCAAAAAAGTTTTTCTTTGCCCTGAGATAGATAAAGCATATAAAATCTGCAATTTTCAATAAATAATCGAGCAATAATTAAGGAATTCCTAAGTTTTTCCTGTTGTCTTTTTTGATAGTTTTTTGATGTGAAATAATGTCAAAAAACTGTCAAATAATTAATTTTTTGACGTGTGTTATTTTACGTAATTTTACCAGTAAAATTACAGTAAAATAACTTGACTTATTTGACGGAACAACTCTGATATTTTGTCAATTTTTTGACAAACATTGATGTTTTCGTACTTTGTAGTGAAGTTGAAACACACTGAAAGTTGGCCAATTTGGCAATGACTTTAACTACGTACAATATAAGCGGTCATTGTTCGAAAACCTTTTTTTTCTGGCGGCGAGGGAAGGAGTAGGGGAAGGGAATAATTTGCGACGATAGAGGGATTGTAAACTTTGTTTTAAGCGTAAAGAAAAAAATTCACGTTGCCGTTTGACAAATGATGCGAAGCCAAATTATTTTCAGTCTACTATCATATCGAAATCGATCTTATAATTGTAGGTACTTGGAGAAAAAATATCGTATGATCTTTTCGAAAAAAATTCAAATGTCAATTCGGTTAAATTTTTCAATTGAATTAGCCGAATTTTTCGTACGGAATGCTACCTTCTGACATCCTTATTTATTTTAACTGCTATCTCGTTTTTCACATAGAATCTTTTTATGTAATCCATTTATTAATTCGTCGACTGGCCGTTTATTTTATTCCAGAATAAAATCTTGAGTATTATGAAGATGCCAATTTTCAGCAATTATCTAGCCTAATGTTACATCATATACATGTTTACTTGGAAATTTTCCTAGATTTAGCCTTAAAATGATTAGAATTCTGTTGACTTTTGATATTTTAAGATTAGAGATGAGTGGAATTTTCCTCGTGAGGGGCGACACTGATGATTAGAACCACTTAGCGGGCCAATTTTTGAAATAAATATCAAGGTAAGCGGATGCCATATCAAACTTTCGGAAAACGACCAAAAATCATGAATAATTCGAAAAATCTTTATTAGTTTACAGGAACTTTTAATTAAGACAAATATTAGATAAGAATTTTCTCATTAAGTGGCTGTTGGGACCTCTTAAATAACGCTCTGAAAATCTCTACCTCCGGTGTAAATTCAAACGACCTTCTGAAATAGTTTTTCATATTTTTTTACTCATACTCACATGAAAAAATAAGTAACTCGGGGGAAAAACTTGGAGATACCAGAATAGACATTTGTCTGTAACAAAATGTCGTGCCAAAAAGGTTCCTTGTTAAATTTGCGATTTTCTTTGGCGAATTTTATAAATCTTTTGACGCCATGCCGATGGGTAAACCCCTTCAACAATTTGCATGTTAATGATTTCGAACAATTAATATTTTTTTGTCTGCAGTTCATCGTCTTCTGTATTATAATTTTAACTATCGTCGATCGGATCACGCGACGTTCTATTCGAAACACGATTCGTTGACGTAAGTCTAGTATTTTTGTTGTTCGTTGAACCATTGGCTCGGTCTGGAGCTTGTTGGGGAAAAAGTTTTGTGTGATAAGCTGTTCATAGCTCTTTATGTAAGTTTGGCTTATAGTCCCAGAAAATTTAACCAAAAATGATCTTCCAAGGGAGAAACATTAAAAAGAAGAGTACTTTTGGCTGTAGATGGTTTTCATACCTTTAATTAATATGGTAAAAGGCTTTATACCTCAGAGATGTGCCAAACGCCCAGTAGTGGATTAAAGGCTGTCAAAACTGGTTTTTCGCTTACATTTTTCAAATGCTCGTAACGAAAGTTGTTCCTCATGAAATTCGTTATAACTACTCGTAATTGTACTTGGCATTTTTATTGTATCTTCATTAGGAATAGAGATGGAGTAAAATGGAATAAAGTACTTTTTTTTAAACACTAAAATTTGTTCGTTAGGTTTTGATCTATGGAAATATTATTAAAAATAACTGGATTCTTCATTGGAAAAATATTTTTTAAATCTTGGTAAATCATTCATTTATCTTGCTGCAGGGATCACCTTCTTTTTCAAAATGTTGATTGTTGTAGAAAACCAACTTTAAATTGCGTTGAAAAATAAAATCGATCATTCAGACGTGTGTCAGTATCGAAGAAGTTGAACTGGTTTATCACTTCATTATATTATGTGTAGTGGCAGCGAAGCCTTTTTTTTTGTTTTTTTTTGTAAGTGTTAATTTGTATGCGAAGTGGAAAAAAAGATTAAATCTCTGTTCGTATCCTGTCGGCCTATATCGATTCGTACTTCCCAAAAAAATCGTATTTTCCAGTAATTCGTTAATTTGAATATTTTATTTTTAATTTTTACACGAAGAATGTTCGTATTAGCTATGTGGGACAAGGAAAACTGAAAGGCAGAAAAAAAAACGATGCAGTTATACCTATATAGTTGAAAGATGGAATACGTACGCAGAGGTGTAGTTTGAGTTTTCCTTGAAAACTGACTATTTGTTGTTTTTTAAATATGTCCAGTTATGAGATAGTTGATGCACGTACACATAGTATATTGTTTTAAAATATTTCAAATTAAATCAATTTATTCTGAAGGACATACTGAACAACAATTGCGACATATCGCCCCATGCCCACGAGGTTGAAGGGGATTTATATTGAGGGGTGTTATTTCATAACGATGTAAGTCAACAAAAATAAATAAATACTCGTAATTAAAAATTGAGTTATTAACACTAGAAATACCAGGTTTTACTCAATTACTCAAAGGACCAGGTGGCGTCATATTCGACTCATCAGTAAAAGATCCTCAAAGGACCGGAGAATGTCATATATGACGTCACGTGGTCTTTCTAGTGTTAATACCAGGTTATGGAACACAGTGATGGCCACCAACGTCCATCAATTGCATCTCAAAATTATATTTTATTCTGTCACACCAATTGTATGTACACTTGTGGTTCACTCATTTCATTCTACTCCGTATAGACTGTACTGTAGACCTAACCGATATCTTCGGGCTTCATTACATAGTCTAAGGCTTCTACAGATAGCCGTCAAGCCATGTGAGGATGAAGGTTTCATTTCTGATTATTTAAAAAGTGAAGAAGGGGGATTGGTCCCCGCAAGTGTCGTACTTTATCTTGGGTCTCAGATGTGTTGTAAAAGTAAAATAAAAAATACGTGTAGATGCTTGTAAATTAGAACAGTGAGAGGAAAATGTGCGCCAATTAATCACTTTTGGCTGAAATAGTTTTAGGTCATCCACTGGATGGTACTAGTTGTTCTTCATTCAGTTCGAGAATCGCGGACCTATATTTGCTCAAGGGGAACGAAAAAGTGACTCGGTTAGTTCATTTCATACACTGCTCATGGACATACAGTTCCTCTATGTTTTGGCTGATCTGAGCGATTAATTACTCCTTCGCAGTGCGTTGTAGCTGTGCATATAATTTTTTTTCTCGCCCATACATATCGCACGAATTCTTGTCACTTGTCGGTCGTGGGGCAAAAACGACGGTGGAAGAGGGGAAAAAGTTATCAGAAATCGAAGAAAAAAAAACCACCAGTTTTATTCAAGGTCGTCAAAGTTCTCTCAGACGTCGCGTCGGGTGGACGTACGCACGAATCATTATGTACGAGAAACGAAAAGTAAAACAGTCGTTTTTTAAAGGCGATCTTTACGCAGCCACCCCCTTCATTTTACGTAAAAAAAATTTTTATTCCCCTCCCTACTTCGACTTGGGAAAAAAAATTTATTTTGAAAATAAGTAAATATATTTTTTTAGTCATAGATCGGCTGAGCTCGGTTGCACTCGTACCGAATTCGCGAAAAAACGAAATTTATTTCTATCGCATGCGGTGCGACTTTTTAAAATTTGATTTTTTTGTTTTGTTTTGTAAATCAGATTTTAATTTATTGTTTTCCAATTTTTTGTTTCTCTGTTTCTAGTTTCTGAATCGACGATTTATCCGTAGTGCCGGTTTGCGGAATGAATTATTTTATCGAGTGAAAACTGTAAGCTCGTTGTTTACGTTTTGTTTACGCGTAGTCTACCGTAAACGTTTCCCGGTCTTTTGTGATACCTGAAGTACTATCCCATTGTATTATGGACTCTAAAAAGTCGAATCCGCCGTCCAAACTGAACGAGCCCGGATGGAGGCGCAACTTCATTTCGGCTTTTCGGCGCTCGTTGTCGGAGAAGACGAAAAGCGCCGAGCTGAAGATGAACAACGTGCTGCACAACGATCCACCATCCCCAGAAGATGTGACACTGACCACAGGCACAGTCAAGAAAAAGAAAAAGCCGTTCGAAATATTTCGTAAGTCTTGCATGAATTTTTTTTAGTTTCCTAATTTTTTTTTTGTACGCGCTCAAAATTAATCACCAAAAATTAGCGCACTCTGATAATTTCGTAGATTCTTAACATTGTCCAACTGAACATGATAGCTCACGGTTACTACTCTAAAATTAGTCACCAAAAAATTAGCATTCCTGAGTAACATTGCCCAACACCAATAAAAATTCTAGCTTACGTTCGTAACATTGAAATTCGTCGCCGAAAATTAGCTCGCTCCATAAATGTTATAAATTACACATCAGACACGCGAGGGCACTTACCTTCGCAGTTCGTGATTCGTTAATTCTAGCAGTAGCCCACCCAAATTATTGAAAAGCCCTGTTTCGAGCCAAAAAGAAAATTCTTGGTAGGAAAAATCCCTAAAACCGGTTTTTTCGTTGGAAATTTGGATTTCAGCCACAAAAAAAAGAGGTAGTGGTGTGTAAAATTTTGATTGGAAAAAAATTAAAACACGAGGATAAAATACCATATAATATTATCTCTTATTCAAATACTGGTAATAATTGGAAAATTGAGACAAAATTCTTAAAATCCTAAAAAAAACTCTAAAATCTCAAAAAATAACTACAAATACAATTCCAAATAATCCCTGAAAATTCCAAAAAAAATCCTTGGTTTTATCCCTAATATTTTTCAAGACAGTAAAAAATTCCTGGTTTTAAGGATTAATCCCTACAGTTGGTATTCCTGCTCTAGGAGTACTTCTGAATTTAATGAGCTCAGATTTTGAAAACATGAATTCTAATGAGTAAAATTTACGATCGTATTATGTTTGAATTGAAGTTGCATCGTCACTTTGAAAGGGTAAAGTGGATATGCCTACAAATGAATACCAAGTTTTCGAATTTGAAAAAACAAACGTATTTGAAATCTTGCCATCCCAGAAGGTTGCTGATACACAGTTTTAAGCCAGATATTGTATGTTGAATTAACCATGAGGATCAGCTAAAAAAGTAAAAATCTCGTTTTTGTAAAATATTTGACTTATCGTATACTGTCTTTTCCCTTCAAACCTGTACATGGACCTGAGAATCAGAAGGATCCAAGTCCTAAATCAGTGATAAGGAAATACAGACTATTTTCAGTGCAGTTTACCATGCGCCCTGATACATAGGTTCTTTGAACTCGAATCAGTTTTGCAAAATAACCACTGATTGTCCTTGAAATGAAAACCTCAACTACTCTATACCGAAGAAATGATTGTATTTTTGAAACTTCAAATGTGAATATCTCAAAACCAAAACCTGGACTTGGATCCTTCAGATTCCCAGGTCCAGATAATGAGCTATTGGCTGACACTGGTGTGGGAATCATGCTTGGAAGCCCACTTTCCCAAGTACTTAAATTCCTCCAATTTTAATTAGTTACCGTAAAATATCATTCGATATGATGTGTTCGGTAACTGTGAAATAATAGTTTTATATTTTTCATTATCATTTATTATTCATGTATCCGTGCACTCTTTGCCATAGACCCTGCGAATGTATCTTAGCTCAGTTAAGCATTCAATATCCTTCTACAATCTATTCCATTTCTATTAGTAGGTAGAATCTTGTCCAAATGTTTGTGAAGGTGGCTTTAAAATTGTGTATTCACGATTTACTCCATCTCTTGCTCGTTCACTTTCCTGTACAAATTAATTAGTGGAGTGATCCTTGAAAGTGCAGAAGAAAATTGTTTACTCTCGTTCTGAGACAGGAAGAAGAAAATACTTTGTATGCTAATTTGCTGATAATAATTTTTCATATGTACTCTTGCATGGGTCATGTAATTTGGCTTAATTTTGAGGTGAGCAAAGTAACTGAATTTTTTGTGCGATACCGGTTTTGGTTGCAAGTTTCGATCATTTTATGAAGGTCGTAAAAACAGCATTTTCGTGAGAAATGTGTTTCTGACTATGAGTACTATTTAATTTTTTTTTTCATTGAATGTTATTGAAGAAAAATATTGAGCTAAAGTTGCTTATCTTGATTGTTGAGAATTATAAAATACTGAACAACAAAATCAGAGGCGTGACAAGAACACTTAGCTTTAAAATTGAGTTGAGCTATCAAAAAAAATATAATAAACTTTAATAAAATTACGATTTAGTTTTTTATTTAGACAAAAATTTTTTCAATTTTGGAAAAAAAAATGAAAAAAAAATTTATATTTAAATTATACTAGTGCCTTAAATAAGCATTTTGAAAGGTTAACGAAATATTTGTTCTTCATTTTTCATCCCTTGGACCACACAAGAACATAATAGATCGAGAAACACGTTTTTTGGCTGGCAAAAAATTGGAAGAGGGAATTGAGATTTATATGAATTTCAAGTTGAGCATCAGATTATGTTTCTCCCTGCTCTGAATAATATTTTACAATCCACCACTTCTATTGATCAAATTTTTCTTGATTAGAAATTGTGTTATCTAAATTTCAAGCTTTTTCACTATCCCGTCTTCAAATTACAGTATAATACATGTACATCACTAATATCGACTGGTTTTGAGGTTAAAGAGCTGCTTCTCGTGCTCGTACCATTGGAATCTGTATGAAATTTTTTATTGAAATTGCTTGAATCCAATTTATAGTCCAAGACTATGAGACTTTTAGTTAACTGCAAAAGAAAAAACATAGTTGGCATGGTTCTGGTTGCCCACGATACAGTCAACGTGCTTCATTTATCATTGCTTGAGAGATTGAGATTAGCATCTGTTCTATATAGTTTCTGATCGTAAAACTTTTTTTGTAGGTATACATACTTGTAAAAACACTTTTGAATATCATTTCTTTTGATTACGGTCAATTTTTTGGGAATACTTCGGTAATTAGACAAATAAGAAATAGGTGTGTTTCGATTTAAACCAGTTCAGTAAATATTTTTCAGAATTTGGTTGTAGCATTTTCGTAGAAAACTCGTGAAAATTTTCTAACATTTCGTGTTTCGTTCTGTAGCTTAGGTTACTCGTTTTTATTACTTTTTTTTTTGTTGTAATTATTGGTCTTAACTGAATAATAATCGAATTAATTTTTAAATGTTTTTCAACGTTAAAATAAAAATATTAAAAAATCAATCAAACGGTAATGTGTGAGCTATTAATTTTTCTGTTAAAGCTCAGTTCGTGACAGGACTTATCGTAGCTGTTTAAAGTAAATAACCTAGTGAATCGATTGAAACTATTTATCATCATTTATCGTTAATGGAGTAGTGGGATTATTGTAATAGACTTAGGAGAAGAGTAAAAATAGATACATTTGAAGAATAGAAATTGAAAAAAAATAAATTGTTTTGTTGCTAAAAATAGAGTGACTTGTTCGAATATATCTGCGTAAAAGTAAAAATAAAAAAAAAATCAACGAAAACATTTCGTTTGACTCGGAAGAATAAAGAATTTTTACAAATGTCATGTGCGATTTTGTTTTTACATTCGTGCCAAAAAAAAGTGTGCTTTTTCGAAGGTGTTTCATTGACTTCATTCAAATTATAGAATTTACAATCTCAACGTGTGACGGATATAATGTATCTGAGGAAGTCTAGAAATAGAGATTTTCATCGATTCGGATAAAATTTTGAATGTAATTTATTTTAATAATTTTCTCGGAGGCAGTATCGGAAAGTGAATGAAACGAATCAATAAATAAATCAAGAATTATAGTGCTAATTTTGAAGGAGTTCACCTTCATCGCATTGAAATATTTTCAGCAGGTTTTCAAAACAATATAAACAAACCAGCTCTCGAATTCTTATTTCAACTTTGATGATTCATCAAGTTTTAAAAGATGAAAAATTAACATCCAAAATTGTTATTGAATATAAAAGGACTTACTAAGTTATTCCTCTCCATGAGAAAAAATGTAAATTACAAAATTAGGTCTGAATATATCTGTGTAGGTGAAAAATGTTGATGCTTCTTTTCGTTAAGGTATATTATGATAATATTATGAACTTCCTCTCAAGGTTTTCATTTTTTATCTCAGTGCAATATTTGGAATCGCAGAATATGTTGAAGAATATTATTGTTATGTATAACTCTTAATTTTTCTTGAGAAAGATTTTAATCTCTGTGATTTTGCGTTTTCTGAATGTAAAATTTTTTCTTGAATGTTTTTTGTTTTAAGTAATTTGGTTCTGGATTACAGAAACATTGTATAGTGATTTATTTCATTTCAAAATTCATTGGGCTTTGTTAAAAAATTATGGTTTTACCAGAGCTGAAAATAGAGAGGAAAAAAATTGGTTTTTTAATTAACAGTCTGATTATTTTTTTTGTTGAAAATTCCGTTTTGATTATTAAATACATATTGCGTAGAGGATCATGTAGTTATCTGAAATAGGATACTTCCGTTAAAATATTCCCTCACCTATGTGAATTTGAGTCTCAACCTGAATGTTATCGAAGTTGAGTTTAAATAACATGGTTTTCTAACAAAAAAACTGTTCAAAATGTTTGAGACTATTGCTATACATTTTGAAATACATATAAGTAATTAGTTTTTAATGCGTAAAACGTGTCAGTTTTGTGTTTTACCTGCTTTTCAAGTTGAAAATGCTATTGTTAGAAAATGTACTCGTCACAAAATCTGTGTCAATGTCTGAACCATTTGAGAATGATTTTGAAATTTTAGAACGTCCGAGTTGACGAATTTTCAGTGTCAATTAGGAATTTGAAAGCCACCTACAATAAACATTTTACATGGGTATTCTAAAATGTTTTATTTAGTTTTCAAGGAGACCTTATACCTATTGTATGTCAGAATGTTTTACAACCTATTTTCACATGGTTATCTAAAATTTATGTGCTTGTCATTTTTGTACATTTCACATTTCAGAAAAGATAGTTGATTTTTAAATCCATAATCGATTTTTTGTCCCAAGTCGTCGCGATTGACTTCGAAAATAGAAACTCTGAAGCGTGAAATTATTTTAGGTACGAAATTGTATCGTGGTCCATGTACTGAAATAATACCTAACTCTAATTTTCGCTACTCTTACGAAGAGTGGACGCAATAGTATGGTGAATAATGAAGTTCAAAGGTTAAACACCTAACGTATAGTCTCATCACTAGCATCCTATAAATTATTTGAAACGTATGCTTATTTAAATTGCTTGAAAATTTTCAAAGTACAAAATTGGTAAGAAAAATGGTGATTCATCAATTTGTTCTCGTTTATTAATAATTATTGTCCTTCATTGGCTTGAGGTTGAGGTATCGCATTGACCTGTGTGATAAATTACTAGTGGGATGAATGGAGATAAAAAAAGTATTACGTTCGATGCAATACGAAATATCTCACATGAAATGTATAGAAGGAATCGAAGTTTGTTTCAATTAAACGTGATATGGATATTATGCAGAATTAAACATGCCTACGATTTAACCATACGTTTTTCCCCCATTTCGTCGCCTTGACCTCCTAAAATCAAATTTTGAGCCTAATTTTCGTGTTTTTCGAATTTTTTTCCCTCGTATCCGGATCATGTTTGGACGAGGATTATACGGCGAATTCTATTAAAATTCTGTCGACGATGACCTTCTGTTTGTGGCAAAATCAGTATAAATGCGCTGTGTTTTCGTACGTCCTTGTTGTAGGTGCACCGTGCATGATGAAATTCATTGAAGATTCCTCTTTGACTGGAGGATTCGAAAATTTATTTTCAGCAAGTTCACTTATAATTGTTCAGGCTGAAAAGGACGTATCATTTTGTAATTGCCTTATTTATTTTTTTACCGCCTTTGAACTTATTAAGCCCGACGGTCATTCAATGTTAAGTAACATCTCAATTATAGTTTGATTTGTCTTTATCTAACTTTAGATACCGAATAAGTATGTAGGTCTGCTGAGTGCCTATAATAATATGTTGTGCGACGTGAATTCTTTTTTTAACCTGCGAAAAGTTGACTTGTCGATATTTTTTTTTATCTGTGTTTCATTGTCAAGGAATTTAGCATTCAACTTTTGAATAAATTTTTGTTGAAAATTTGAACTTTTTTATGGTTAATGTTGTAAATGATACGTGTATTATTTTCAATTTTGTAAATTGATTATATCTAATGGGAAAATCAGCTTTGAACAAATTTTTCAAAAAATAGGTGTTAAACTCCTTTTGGATGTAGTTCAAGAATACCCTTTCTTAAAGTCTTCTCTGAATACATATATTCGAACTTAATTATGTATTTATGGTGTGTTGCTGGTACGTTTGGGGAATCGCGGGTTGCATATCAATTTGGTTATAATGAAATTGGCTAACGTGCATATTCTATTGCTTTCGATTTGCAATCAATAAACATATTATCAAATTTTTTCACAACGTTGATTAGAGAAAAAGTTTATTCAAATTTTGATTATCGCTCTGAGGTTCTACTGTCCTTCCTCAATGTCACGATTTCAGTATTTATAATACATAATTCAATATTCATAGTTTAGAGCTAGTTAGTGGTGAGCTTACATGTACCATTCGCTCATTAGCATGTGTTAAAAATGTACAGTCGGTTTTTGGAAAATCACCCAAGTGAATCCTGATGGCCGTGGGTTTTCCTTTTCTTGTATTTTATATATGGTTGTCGTTTTCATTGTTCCTCCGGCGTCAATGAATGATGGAAAATTTGAATGGTGTTTGGAATTTTGAATAGGGTAAATGTTTTTATGTTGTATTTTACCGACTATACATACACAAGCAGAATTAAGGTTAGGTACGTCTGAAAATTTAGAGCCATCACCGCGGGTAATCGCCAGAATCGTCTAAATCATAACGAATGAATTGAAGATAGCTGAGCTTCCAAGTTACTTACTCGCATATCTGTTGGAATATTATGACTTCCTATAATGTTTAAAAGGTTTTCTTCGAAGTGATTTATGACTTGGGTCATTAACACATAAATTATTTCGATGATCCACTATGACAATACCCACCTGTAATATTTCTACCTATTTTGTTTATTTTATTCTCGCTGCATGACATTATATGGAATGTAAAATTTTCGTCTATTACAGGCATGTTCATTATCTTTTTTTTTTTCTTCTAATGTGCCATGTATGCAGCTATTCTCAGGCTAGAGACACAATAGGCTATTGTCTTATTAAATTAAGGATCAAATTGAGCATCGACGTCATTTAAATAGATTCCACTACGAAATAAGTTGGAAAGAAGTGAAAAATTTTGTACGAAAAAATGGTTTTATGTACAGTATTAATATTACGAAGGTAATGGTGAATAAGTAATTTCAACAAATTTTGAAAGAAGTGACACGAATATCAGGTTCTAATGTGATTCAAATGGATTTTTTTGAAAATTCCTCTCAGGTGATGTGATAATAACGACATGTCAGGAGGAAGGAGAATGAATTTGGGAAAATTTGAAAAAAGAAAAATATTTGATGAGACTAGATACGAATCCCTTACCCAGGAATAAAAACAAACTTACTTATGAGTTGGGGATTTTGTAAGTGGATATTAATGACAGAACAGTTATTTCGGTGGAAGATGTTGAACATAAACCTCAATAAAAAGTTTAATTTATTGATTTAAAAGATTGTTGCTGTTGTTATCATTATTGTTTTTCCAATTGAAAATTAAAAATACGTTAATAATGTACTCGTATATAAAGTGAAATGAGTAGGGTCTTGCTTTGAAAATTTACTTTAGTGCTATGATTACTCTTCATTGTGTGTAGCTTTGCCCCTCAATATCGTTTATTTACCTTCTAACCTCCTATATTGGGTTACTACGGTCGATTTTGTGCAATTTTTCTGGCACGAAGTCAAATGCACTCCAGACAAAGCAGAGAATCCTTGGGTTAAAATGATTGTGCTTTGAATTAATTATCAGCTAGACTGATGCCCACAACGTATTACAACTTATTGCATGAATTTTGCTTCAAAAACGTTGACATTGAATAGTCCTATTTAATACGTTTTTTTGATTAGCTAGCTTTTTTTTTCTTAATACGGTACCTATACGTATAGATTTATTCAAAATTTATTTAAAAATTTTCATTTTCGACTTTAATAATAAGATTTATAACCTTATGCTTTCTGAATTATTCTGCAAAATCTAGAAAGTGAAATTCTGTTTGGTACTTATTAAAAAATTTCGAAAAAGGTTTTGTTTAATTTTGATCGTCTAAACGATATTTTAAAGTTTTTTTTTTTCTTTCTTATTTTTCTAACCTCGCTTTCATTAATGTTTACCTTTACATGAAAGTATTAATTTTTTTTTCCCTTGCACTGGTCAAAATGATTATTTAAAACATTTCAGCAGCTATACCTTTACATTGAATAATTGTTGAATTAGTGCTAACTGAGCTGTAATATTTTAATTGGGTACTAAGTGCAAAAAGTTGAAATCTTCAGGAAGCGTAGCTCATATTGTGTTTGAAAGTATCGCATCTAGGTATTTTGGGATTAGGTGATATTTCTTTGTATAATTTAGCGTAATCTTGAGCACTAAAAAGAATCCGATTGTGTATTAATTAACTGTAAGTAAATGAATTTTATGAGGTTATAAGTTCGCATAAAAATTATTAATAATAGGTTCCAAGTCCAGTTTAACGAATGATTCAAAAATAACGTATCTATTCAGGATAAACGAAACCTCTGTCTGATCATAACTTTTGAATTGAAATTTTTTAATTAATTCGTCATCTAAGATAGTATCATTTTTTTGATTAGAAAATGCCTTTCGAAATTATATTTTCAGACTTGTCAAGTATAATGTACATAAATTAGACCAACAAAATTATGCAGTTTAAGTAAAAGGAAGTAATAATGTGACAAGATGACAAACCAGAGATAATTGTGTATATTTAGAAAAATCGTTAGGTGAAATATTATAGTTGCATAGGTAGTACCTGAACTAAATATTAACCTCGGTTGGTATTGTATTTTTCACCCAAATATTTATGTGCAGTTTCATTATCATAATTCGTTTCAGATATTATTTTGCTGAGATGTAGAAAATTTCATGTTTTGGTTTTCCATATTATTGATGTATTTCATGGAAAGTTTTTTGACGTCACGAGAATTATCCTTCTATTTTGTTTTGGGTGAAATTTACGAAAATCGATCAATTTGTAGCGTGTTTTTGAGGTCATATTATGGGATCAGTGGCTGATGGTTTAAAAAAAAATTCAGTATGCACGATATTGATGTAGGTTCTGCTTTCCAAAAACTCTCAATTTCTATTCATCTATCAACCGTTGGTCATTTTTACGACACGTATTTGGTGCTCTCTCTGGCCAAGTCGGAAACTTTAATTTTTGTTTTTCATGTGCGTGTTGTGGAGCAGCACATCAAAAGCTTTCAAACAAAAATTAATAATAATAATTAAGCTGTTACGATCACAGTTCACTTTTGTAGACGAACAATTTGAACATTCCCAGAAAAAAAAAACCGTAGTTATTCGTTTTTCTTTCTTTTCCTCGACTTTTCATTTGCCGACTTGGTTTCGCTGAGCGCTTCTCAATTGAAAAAAAAAATCCCCCACTCCCTCTCGAACGCCACAGATAATGAATTTATAGTAAAACTAACTTTTTCATTTCTTTCTCATTTCTTTGTATTATATTTGTGACAAAAATTTTCAACGACTTTCTTTTTAGAAATAAACTTTGTAAAAAAGAAAATCTCAAAAAATGTAGAATATGAGACAAAGTCTTATGAAGAAAGGAGCTTGATAAAAAATGCAGATGAAGTTAGTTCCTAATTCTTGAATTAGCGTCAAGACTTCCCTTTTCATAAGACTATAATATGAGAATTGAAAGTGGCTTAATTTTTTAAAGCGTGAAAATGTGGAAGTTTTCACTATTGCTTGTGTTTGTACTATTTTTCAATGTATCTGTAAATTTTTTGAAGTGATTTATTGGTTCGGTATTGTTTATAGAATATTTTATAATAAATTCAAAAAAATTGAAGAAATTGCAACTTTTGAAAGAAATAACTCGATTTAAAATTATGATACGTCATTTTCGACGGATCACGAATATATTCAAAATAGGTTCTAATCTGGTTTTGATATGATTTTTTTTTTTTGCTTTTGTTTATATCGATTTGATGTTTTTCATCCTTCATAAATTTTTACATTGAAAAATGAATGTTCTTGAAAGATTATAATTTGTCCAACTTTTTTCAGTTTTATTTTTCCGAGTTGAAAGTAGGTGATGGATATTAGAGGTATGTTCAAAGAACTGAACTAATAAATTGCGCGAAATGGTAGCGTTACGTTTCATTAAGTAGATAAAATATGAATTAAATATTTATTGTATTTCATACGAGTAAAGTCGAAGTATATTATATATTTTCAAAATTTCCTGTTTACGATTTATTTTGATGAACTTATTTCGTGTCTGCTGTATACTTTTGCCATTGAAAGATAAGCACGGTTCATTGCAGTTTAAGTGAATGGATGGAAAAAATTTACTATAAGTCAGATAAGATGAAGAGGTTAGAGGTTATTATCTGTGCTAACGTAATAATTTCATTTTCATTTTAATTTTTTTTTTTTTCAAATCTCGAATGGATTGCAAAATAATTCAATAACAATAATAATTATTGAAAATTTCTCAAAAGTTTTCGAACATTCCAGAGATTATGAAACAAAGTTTCGTTCTTTTAAGTTGCATATGTTGATTAGATTTTTCAGCATTTCGAGCCAGTGAAAATTTTTTCGTCCACGCTTGCTACAAATGTCTAGAAAAATCTCAATTCTCAGGAAAAGTTATTCTGTAGCTATTTATTTTTACTTTCTCCTGTGGCTAACAAATTTCTAAACCATTTTCCCAAGAATTTTCAATTAACTGGTCATTTTATCATTACACCTGACAGGATGCTGCTCAACTTTGACGTTATCCATTCCTAGAATCTATGTTAGAACGTAATTTGTAATTGAAAAGAAATTTTTTCGTAATTTTTGAAATTTTGCGTACGAGTTTCATAATCGTAACTGAATATTCTGGTGTATAAAACTCGTAGTCTGCAGTTGCATTTAAATGTATTTATATGCACAATGTCGTCCCAATGTTATCACAAATTTGCTTCCACTCGTTTTTTTTTTTTCTTATCACGAACGCGTGGTAATTACGCGCATGTGCATACAATATAATGCATACCTGTTTGAGAAGAATGTATCGTAGACTGTCGAGCACATGCTATGCTCATGGATAACGGCCAATCTGATATCCTTCCCATAATGTCGATGTACTTATTTTAAGATATATGGGATGGGATGGTGATGCACGCCATAATTTTCTGGTTCTTGAACATAATGCAAGTAGATAGCTGTCTGCACTGAGGTTATAAAGTGGTATATCCAGAAGGACTTGGTGTACCTCAGTCATAAAATGGACGTCATAGACTTTCGAGTTTAGCTCACCATCATTGTTGAAAAAACTGTTCCACGAGCCTTGTCCAGAAAAATTTTTGCCTGTTGAGCGTGAGGATATGAAAAAAAAAATGAGACACACCTTTTTCTTATCCTGTTGGTTGGTAGCGCTGATTAGTGCCTTTATATGCCAATAAAATTATGAAAAGTAATAAAGACCTTTTCTTGCTGCTAATGCTGCAGTTCATTATATTACTGTTTGAACGATAATTTTATCAACTTATTTGGTGTAATTAAACTAATAATATATTTTTGATTCTGATTATATAGTCGGGAAAAAAATAAAATGATTGGCTAGAAAAATCGGTCATATAGCCTTAGTGGGACGTAATATAAATCTCGATACGAAATATTAATTAATCATCGTCGTATTAAGTATAAGAAGTCGTAATTGTTATGGTATTACTCTCGTTTATGTAGTAGAGAACATGGTGTATGCTTATTAACAGAGGAAGAAGTGCATAACGAGTTTAAGGTCAACCGGTTCAAAAAATCTTTCACGAGTGTGGTGACCTATTCGTTTAACTGTTGGTTGTGACTTCTGGAGAAGAAAAAAATCATATTTTTTTATCGCTTGAAAAATTCTTTGATTATCTTGAAAATCTAATTTTCATACTTTCATTAGCTTCTTATGTACCTTTTTAGTTTTATGTAGGCGTATTTCTCTTTAATAGTCAAAATTGGCTGAACTTTTTTTTTTGAACGGTTTTGATTTATTGACACGTTTCCTTTTGAATTTTGGCTTTTTAAAATTGACAGCTGAAGCAGCGCAGTTACAAATTATCTAAAGAAGTTCTAAATTCAGTTGTTGGATCTGATGAGAGAACAGGAAGGGCTTGACCTTGAATTTATCACTCAAAGGCAGAAAAAATGTATTGTAGCTCGCAAAATACTGTATCAATCATCTTAGAATTTTTATAGGGCATTGAGATAAACCTATTCTACATTACATTTTCCCGCTGGTTCTATACTGTCAGTGTTGCCAGCAGCGGAGAAGAAAAATGTATGTAGTTACTTTTGGTAGGACTCTCGTATATTATTCTACGTTCTGTGTCACAAAATTAGACATTTATTTACCTCTGCAATGAGAAAATTTTCCAAGGCCTTGAAATAGGAATGCTGCAAAGGTGACGTACAGGAATTGTGGGGCGGAGAATCATTTTCAAAAACATAGTCTATTTAGGGTTGCCCTCGTATCTATTGTCAGCTCGAATTAAATAATTTGCGCAGTTTTCATTAGTTTACGTATCTTTCACTGCTATTTTATCTACCTACATATTATGCCATCCTCTTTTGTGTGACTGGTGACCTTTAAAAATTGAACATCAAAATGGCCTTTCTGAACGATAAAAATAAGTATTAAGTGTTTCAGCGAGGTCTCTGAAAAATTGAAGTAAATTAAATCGCTTTGTATACGTTTCCCGTGTAATTTAAAGGCTAATAGGATATGTGAGAAGAATTGTGGCTGTTTGTAAATTCAATTTTCAATTTATAAAACTCGTCATTAAAAACTGTATACTATTGGAGAATGAAGTAATCGCTGTAAGGATATTAATTCTTGTAACTTTGTTTATATTAGCTAAGTTTTAAATCGCATAGTGCTAGGTTCAGGAAGTGGGAAAATTTTCAGCTAGAAGGATAATGCCAAAAAAAAACTTTGCTGTAGGCTCGGTTTAATTTAAAGAAATTATGCAGAACTTGGAGAAAAGATTATCTTCTGATGTCGATAATTTTTTTATGAGTATTTTCATCTTGATGACGATTTTAATTCTTATTTACTTGGTGTTGAAAGGATATGAAATATTTGGACAGTGATATGCGAGGAGGAAATAAGTCCATTTTTTTCAAATGTTGCAGGATAGAAAAAAAAAAAACATTTTTATGTCACACAGCCCTCTTATGCTGCATCTCGACTTTGAAGTATATTTTCTAAGCGATGATTACATGTGAGGCGTGATATTTTTCCTGTAAGTGGGGCTTAGTGAGTGTAATTAAACCTTGGAAGAACTCAATTTTTGAAAAAAAGTGGATTTATCCCATGCTTGCATATAAGTGTTCATTTCCATGTAGTTTGGTCTTTGGTTTTTGTCGCATAAAATGTGCAGTAGAACGACGTCAGAAATTATTAATTTATTGTTTTCACTATTTTTGTTGAGTTGTACCGTTGACTTACCTTCCTTTTTTTGTTTTAAAAATTAATGTCGCGTCGTTTGATTATTGAGAGGTTAATGGGTTGGGGGTCGAAAAATTTCTGACCCGAGTGTGATAAAGAGATGCTGCATGAATACTATCTTGTCTGATTGTTTTGTTTCGTAGTCTCATATTTTTAACCGGTTAAATTCAGGACATGGTGTGAAAGTACCACCACTAGTGTAATTCGTCAATTAGTAGTATTTTTATTGTGCTTCTGGTCGATTCAGTTAACGATGACCTGCAAAAATGATCGTCGGAATGTGGTCGCCTGAATTTTGTCTGGGTGTTGAACAAAAAATCGTAGAAATAAAGGTTAAAAGGCTGCGAAAACAGGACCCACTCGGTTTGTGCCAAATATTAACGACTAGACGAGAAATGGGTGTTGAGATTGAGAAAATATCAATTGATCGGGTTGAAATGTCGAATTAAAAATTCATTTTGAATGTCGACGAAGGCGGATACTGCTACACAAAAGAAAGACCACCTTCTTAATTTTGGATTTGTACTAGTTAATAAATGTGTGAACTTTGATCAAAGTAGATTGAAATTTTTGTATTTGAAAGTCTTTTCAGAACTTATAAGAGGGCAATTTTATATAGAAAGGTTGGAGAAAAACAAAGCAAAAAAAAAAGAGTAAGTATATCAGATTTTTGAGGGATAGGATAAGTGTAAGGACGGCGAAAGAGTTTCTAAGAATTTTCATCTTTCTATATTTGCGAAAAAGATATTTTCCACATGAAATTCTCCTTATACGTTTTATCTGAATTTTCATTGACGTACAAGTATAACATAATTTTTGTTGAAAATAGACTCAAGTTTCAGTTAGCCACTATGCTATCTTTGAGGCCGGTATTACAAGCTTTAGTTATGATTTAACGTACCATTATATTAGAAAATGTCCTTGACTTTCTGTATTAACGGTCTGTTAAATCGGTTATCAATGTTGTAATACTGGGCCTTAATGTGCTGACATCTTCATAATGTTCATTCGCAATTAAACTAAAAATTTATAACGACGAAGATTGAAAAATTGAAGAAAAAAAACCGATACGTACAAGTATGTACATAAGAGTTATAGTTATAGCTTTCTGTACGCGATTTGTGTTTTGGTTAATTTTCGATTCTCCGCATCGATTTAACAATCGATTTAAAATTTCTTTGTTTACTTTTTTTTTCTTCCTTTGTATGTACATAAACCCCGTAGCGAAAATACGAGATATGTCGACTCGTAAAAAAATTTACTCGCATCCCTCGAAAAATTAATTTTTTGGGTTTATAAGGTTTTGGAAGTGGAACTACAGCGAAATGAAAACAATAGTACATCGTTGTTTTCATTATAACTATAATGCATACGTGCATTCGTTTAACTGATATTTTCCCACATTCTGACTCCTTCAATTCAATGCTGACGTAGATCAATAAATAATAAAAATGTCTACACGTTGTTTTCGGTAGGCTTTGTACAGTGCTGTCTGCTGATAAATTTACACTCCCTAACCCCCCCTCCCATTTCAACGTCAACTTCCGAATCTTATTTTGTACACAATCTTGGTCATTCTTTATCGAATGCGACCCCCGTGATTGTTTATTTTGGTTACTTCTTTAATGACTGTTTCTTCAATTTGTCATCAACCTTGAAATTATCAATCTGGGTCACCATTTGTTTCGATTAAATCGTTTTTTTTTTTTTATATATATAAAACATAAATTTTGTATATATTTTGTCAGTTCCACGAATCCCATCTTGTGAATAACTTTGCTCTTTAGCCTTAACCCTGTTTACCATTGAGAGATGGAAAGAAAGAGAGAGAGAGAGAGAAACAGAGAGAGACAGAGAAAGAAAAATGCCTTTTTTCCTCGTTGTCATTTTACACTGACTTAAATTAGGTACTACACGATCAATAATTACGGTCGTTGAATATTTTTCAATGAAATTGTTTTTCTTCAATTTTCTCATTAGAAAGAAAAAATTAAGTAATGACACGAGGGAAAAAGTACGCATCTATATAATTTAGAATACTTGTACTAGCTGAATTAGTTGCGATTAATTTTTTATTCTCACGAAATAATTTCTTAATTCGCTTTAGTGAGTAAGCAACAGCGCTGGTAGAGCTATATTTTTACTTTTGAAAGTTTTTAATTGTATCCCTCATTTTTAATCGGTTAGCACATGTTTGCTATTTAATTACCCATTAATTCGACAATGAAACCGTCTTCTCTACCTGTCTGTGGTTTCTGTCCATTCATTAAAACCGTCTTCGTGTAAATTCATAGCGGTTGAATGAAAGGAAATGAGTAGAAATGAATGATATGTCGAGAATAGAGGAGTCATTCGACGAAATAATTGATGTCACGGTTAACGGCCAACCTTACTTGGCATTGAATACAATAATATTCTGAAAATATTGCGTAACTGGATATCCGAAATGTTTGGGAGCATATTAACGTTTTTTTAGGGTTCAAATCCTATCTAATCACGAATATCGTGTAAAATATGCCCGAATCATTTATTGCTAATTTGTTTCGTGGTTTTTTCTGCTTGTTTGCATTGAGAAAATAACAGTAATGGATTGAAAATTCAGTCTCCAGATAGTTGAACTTGTAAACACGAGCTACAGCCTACCATGTTCAATCATGTATACACTATGAGGTTCATGAAGTGTAATAAAATGCAGACAACATTTTTGAGAAAGGCGTATTTTTCTAAAAATGAAGAGATATAGGTAAATTAGCATTCACTTTCGTTGAATTAGGTCATTTTTAAAACTTGGGGGTATTTCAAATGGCTTGATCAAGACTTGTACGTTCTAGATAGCGTTGACGACTAGATGTTTAACTCGTGATTTTTGAAAAAAATAGTATACAGGGTGTTCTGCCTCGAGTTCACCACCAAGCAACTGTAGATACAGCTACAGCCTACATGAGCTACATTCATTTACGATGGTTTGTCCACTCTCTGATGGGTAAAAATTTTTCCAAAATTGATAGCATCCCGAAGTGTGGAAGTAAGTTAAATACCAACTAAAAACTATGTAGACTAAAATCAACGTAGACCAAAAACCACAAACCTCATAGACTAAGAACTATCCAACCTAAAAACACTACATACTCAACTCCAAACTGAACTAAAAGCTGCGATGAAAGTAAAATTCATAATTTTAGGCATCGTTCTTAGTGTCTCAATGGGTTCTTATAGAATTTCACTATTTATTCGAAATATCTATCAATTTTTAAATCAAAAAAATATTTTTCAGTACATATAATACTTCTTCATGATTTCTTAAAAATATCCACAAATACGATCCCTTCTGTTTTTAGTTGTAATACTGTTTATATAAATTACAGACTAAGACCATCTCGAAGACTAAACTGGCAAATATATAACATTTTTATGTACTTGGAATAAGGCATAAAAAAAATTGTTTTCGTTTCTATTGAACTGTGACAAATGGACATAGCACCTTTTTGCTTTAAAGTGCTCATCGATATTATTTTTCTCTCCTTATTAGGTAAATCGCCCATGTGAATCAATTTTTGAGGATATTTATTTCATCAAATATTTTTGATGATGTTTGAATCGATATTGGTAAATGTGTGGTATTCTAAAGTAGTCGTGACAATATTTATTAGTTTAGATGGTCTTTCATTTGGCATTATTTTTAGTCCACATATCTGTGTCCCATTTTTGATGCAGAGTCTACTCGTCATTATGTTGTATTGTATTTCCATATTCACTTCCTTTTCCAGTTAATGCACTTTCCAGGCTTCCAAGATGGTGTTTGGTTAAACCACCTAACCCTTCCATATGCTTTTGCGGTTGTTAGGTACTTCTACTATTTAATGAGAGGAAATCATCAGACTGTATTATTGTGAATGAAAATATAACTTTCAGCGTATTACTTGAAACGTGTCTGGTTGCAAAAACCATCTCGTCTGTCATCGTTATTTGATAGCATCTACCTTGGTCATGCCTGTGGTGCAGAGTCGACAATTATCTCTTAGGTTTCAGGTGTCGAATGAGGTATTCGAAATGAAGGCACATGCGTATCCGAGACTGACCTATCACAATTCTTTCGTACTTGTGGCTCTGGTCTTTAGTTTTTGTTTGTATGCTATCGACGTCTATGCTTCAGGTCACACAGCATGGTTGTAGAAAAATATTTACAAAATAAATAAGCAAGTTGACGAATGAATAAGAGAATAAAATGAATACCCAACAAAAATAATGATAATTTTTTCGTTCATAAATTCATCCAATATTAATTACTAACCTAAATAAGCTTATTATGTATGTTATTAATTATATTATGTTTCCTCTGTATTAAAATATTTGAAGAAGCTGAAACATACTTTGAATGTAGACTTTGTTGGGAGCATTATACAGGGTGCTCTATGAGTAGATGCCATACTGCTTGAAACATAATGTATAAAAGTGTGGTCTATTTTGAATTTTAAAGGAACCTAAAAGGTTTTAGAAAATACATGAAATTATCTTTTGAAAAACTGTTTTTTTTTTTAAAAATCAAAATCAGATATCCCCAGCTTACCATTTTGCGCATTTATTTGGGCTATAATGTGTTCAAGTTGAAAGTTCCATGACGTCGTATCACCCACTCGCATTATGTAGCAAACTTGAGTAAAAAAAAAAATGACTCGCCGGTTTGCAAATAATTTGTATGGTAATAATAAATACGTTTTTTTTTCTTTGTTTGCAGATTGGAAATTTATACTATGGTCAGTATTATTCGTATTTGGATTATGTGGAACAACAATAATGTGGTTCACCTCAATTTATCACGACGAAATATTTAAAGTGAGTACCCATGTGTAATCTTAGAAGAAAAAAAAAGAAGAAAAAAGATCTATGGATCTTTGTTATCTTTTTTCAATTTTATAGAGTGAAAATTTCTCGATTTTTTTTCTAAATAAACCCCAAGAAAACCTTCTACTTCGATGAGTAGATTAGGATTATAATAGCGCTCTTACGAAAGATCCTATTTTTGATAGAATTTAATGCCCCTCCAATAATGAAGTCCTCGACCTGATATCTGAAGAGAAAATTATTATATTTTGAAGATAGTGAGAGTATAATGCAACGATCGAGACGAAAAATCCTTCAAAACCAAGTTTAAAAATTTGAGAAAGTAATTTATAACTAATCGGATTACGTTATTCTACTAATAACCTTTCTGACATTTTGGTTCCTTTTATAGGTGAAATCAAATTTTCATTTTGTGTTTCTCATTTATAATTTGGACGTTGTTGTTGCACTTTTTTCTTTCGCATCTGCTGTTTCTGAAAATTTATTTCACAATTTTTTGCTCGATATGTTATTAGTTGGCAATAACGATTCCATTTAGGTTGCAGAAGAAAGACTGTCAGACGTCGAATATGTTGAGCAGTATAAAATTAGTTGTAATTTGCCATTTAAGGTCGGTCAGTTTATCGTAGTGGTCAGTTTTCATGTGCGGCGTAGATAATTTTAATGAAATACTGTCAAGAAGTAATTAGTAAGTTAGTTTTTGGAGAGGCAGGGAAAAGGGCTCTAATTCGTTGAGAAAATTGAGTGATTAGACAAACTACGAATCGAATTTTCTTGAGTTAGATAAAGCGCGTATAAAGGTAGATGTAGTTGTATTTTAAATGACTATGTGGGGAAGAGGGGCTAGATGACTGCGTGGTGAGAATGCTGGCTTACAAATCAAGTAAGAATGACAGTTTCAAAGCCTTGTTCGAACTAAAAATGAAAAATATTAGAGAAAATAAGTCAATAAAATAGGTACCCCGTAAATGGTTAAATCTCCCTGCCACGACCCTTCAAAGGGGGGCAACTTTATTTAGTGCAAATTTTTTTTTTTTAATGAAAAAAGTGCCAACCTTTGGTCCACTCTATCTCCTTTCTTATGATGGATATTAAAAAAATGATGAGAACAAAAGTTGTAGATAGTATGATGGAGAGTATTTTTTGTTTCAAGCATTTTTTTAAATTCAATGTTCAGTTTGTGAGTTATAGCCAAAAAACGAAAAATCCTGATCCATTTGCCTCCTTTTGTGGTGGTTGCGGTTAGTGGTTTTTAGGTGACTATTAGGGGGTGATTTTGCAGATGGTATTTGACGTTTCTGCTCGAAAAATTTTTCTGTACGATTTTTTGCTTTATACTCGTATCGTACTTTTTCGTCTAATTGCACTGGACTATGATCTACATATATCAAAGAACTGGGAAATTTGGTAGTTCCTTGATTTGATTTGTTTTGAGCTGTTACTTTACTCATGAAGGTTTTTGAATCCTTTGTCGTAGTTCAGTTTTGTCTGCCAAACATAGTAAGTCAATGCTGGGTATTTTGCAGATACTTAATTATTCAAGATAAATGGATAAAAAAATTACAAGTACTTGTGAGGTTTGAGGTTGTCGCGATCCTAAAAGGTCTCATTATTCCAGGAAAAAACATAATTTTTGACTTTTTATATAGTTTATCAACTGCCATCTGTCCATGATAAATACTTATTACAATATATACGTCGATGGAAAAATTATTTTTGATAATCCAATCGTAGAAAAAGAATAATTAACTTAGTGGAAATACCAAGGTTCTAAACTAGGTGGGAAATTTGTCTTGAAGTTCTCATTATGTAAGTGAAAAGAAAAAGTTGGAATTTTTTTTTAGTCAGAAGGACTCCTAGATATCGCTGTGCAAAATTCGGGTTTTTATTGCTGTGGCATTTGGAGGGAAAATTGTTTACTTCAATTAAACTTGATTTCCGTTTTTTAAAAAAATGATTCTTACCTTGAAATGTAGACTTTTCTTCGGTTATTTAAATACGAATTTTTTGTAAGTCTAAAAAAGTTGTATCAGAATTTTTTATTACTTAGTCTAAAAAAGCTTTATTCAAATTTTTTCTTCAGTGTCGACGAAGCTCTAATTCGTTTTTTTTTATTCGAATTGCATTTAGTGATGCTAGTAGAGGTAATAAACGAGATTAATATAGTTATTCGTGTATTTGATTTTATTCAAAAATATATTCTGAAATTAAATATTACCAAAAATATTTGGCTCATCAGTGAAAATAATCATTTTTTGTAAATTATTTCAGATTTCTATAATACCTAAAATTTGGCTCAATACCTATTCCTATTAATTTAAAACGCGTGCAAAGTTATAATTTAGCATTTTTGTGGTAAATTAATTCCTCGAATCTTGCCGCATATTTTTTATTTGAATGAAAAATATATAATCAATTTTTATTTATTACCCTACTCTCACTGTGAAATAAATTGTTGCTCTAGCTGTGCCGAAGTTATGTAATTGGGAAAATCCATTCTGGCTAACCTTTCATAGAATTTTTGGCTCACCAGTGAAAATAATCATTTTTTGCTATTAACAGGTATTTTTGATTACTAAAAGGCTCAATTTTATTTGCACAACTCATTTTCATTAATTTAGGAATTTATTTGAATTACTGATAGAATTCTAGCTTGGCATGTTTCTGGTAAGCCTGTATTAATTACTCGAATACTCTGACTGCATATTTATTATGTCGTTGATAAATTTATAAATGGCGTTTAGTTATTGCTCTACTCTCTATTATTAGATAAGTTCTTACATTTACTGTTTCACATTTTTCCGCAGAAATTATTTTGGATCAATTCAGTTTATTCAAAAATGTTACAAAAAAAAAAAAAACCTGCTAAAAAGTGAGACCAATTATTTAACGACGATTGGTTGGTTTTACTAATGTCGTTTGCTCGTTTGAGAATTGAATCACGCGAACAGTGTATGCAGTTTCGTGGCGTCTCCAAAAATAACAGTTATATTCTGGCTTTTTTCACTTATTTTCAGTGAAAATGTAGAACTGAATGCACTACTAGGAAATCATTATGTACCAATGCAAAAGTGATCAAACTAGATGTTGGTGCTCTAGTTTCCCCACACATGTCATTTGTCGGTTCAAAAAAAAAAAACCCGATGAAATAGAAGGGTTCTGGTTGTAATATTTTTTTGTGACCCTCCCTTCTTTTTTCCTTGCCTGCCAGCAGTCAGATATGAGAAAAATAGTGATGAAAAATGTTGCTTTTTCGCCTGAATTTTTCTGTAGAAACTCTGTATAATAGAGGCCAAGCTTGCTGAATATTTGTTGCAAGGTTTTATTGCATTTTTACTCGTAAAAATTCTTACACACCAGAGATTTAAATTTTTTTTTGACTTGTTCATTTGAAAATTACCAATAGGTAAAAATAATTTTTAATAAAAATGGTTGAATGACTTCTTTACATTGAAGCGCTGGTAGTTATTGCCTGAAAGTAATTATTCGTCGATACAACATTCCGTATGGAAATTGTAATCAAAATAATGGTAATTCCAAATCGTTATAAGTATATTATTAGCAGCGTATAATTATTCTAATTTATTGTGAAACGTTTTTTAATGTCTGTTATTTATAGTATGTGCGATTAAATGATGCTTACAATTAACATTTTTTTAATCGTATATTATATTTAACTTATTATTAGACATTGTGCTACTCGGCATATTGATATAACGTTTTTCTGTCTTTTTTCTGAATTGTAGACGCTGACTCTGGGAAATGGAACGAAATTGCATTACGCTTGGAAAAACCCTCCACTGGAGCCACTGTTATGCGTTCATGTTTTCAATTACACCAACTCGGACGAATACTTTTCTAGTGATAATAAAAAAACGAAATCTGTCAAGTTGAAAGTTCAGGATACTGGTCCCTATTGTTTCAGGTGCGTTGTTTTATTTCCAAGTCTGTACGTATTTGAAGTAAATTATAAACTATTTTGTGATTTCTGATTCCTATTTTACAGGGAGACTATCGAAAGACAATTCATCAAGTTTCGAAATAATGAAACTGAAATGAGCTACAGAGAGCAAAGACTTCATAAATTCGATACAGATAACTCAATAGGCTCGCTTAATGATACGGTGATCGTTCCTAACGTTCTCATACTGGTAAGTTATTATATTATTTAATTTCCTTAAAATTTGTCGAACAAGTTTTCGTATTGTTTTTGAATCCCCACCCTCCAAGTGGAGACCAATTCGACTTCAGAATTAGCAATGTCTTACTAAATTAACCTTATGGACTCCAAAGGGACTTGTAGAGTTGCCAAAAAATAATCGGATTTTTGAAGTAAATGTGACAGTCTTAATGGAGTAATTCGTTGAGTACCATTTTACGGGTACCAGAAAAGAATGCCCAGTTTTATTCATTTGTTGCTAAAATTTGTGAGCTTTTTCTTGTTATGTTTTAAATTTAAAACGCATGTAATATTGTTTCAATCTATCGGCGCTAGTTAAGTCTATTTGAAAATTCATAGTGTGTGTGCGCGTCATTTTTCTTCTCATACTCTCATTTGTCGTCTGAGAGTGAAAAAATTATCTCAACTGCGTGTTACAATTTAAAAACTAAAATGAACTAGTGAAATTATACGAATAATGCGTGACGTCAAGAGTATTTTGTATGGGCATAAACAGAGGTGTGTCGTCTTATCGTCCAATAGTGTGTAGAATTTTTGAGACGTTGCCAAGAACGGTATTTACGAGTAAAATGATTACATTCATAAATAACTTTTTGCACTTTTTCTGTACAATTTTTATTTTCTTCCTATTCTAATGCTATTTACTTAAGTATATAAGTTTGCCATTTTTAAATTTATATTTCATCCATTTATTTTGGTTTTATTTATTGTCGTTTCGTCGATGAAATTTATATTCTGAATGAATGGAGCATCCTTTTTGTACCGATAATTTTAAAGTCTTAAATAGGAATTCAAGTGTTTTGTTCTGATTTTCTTTCTTGTTTTGGCAAAAATTCATAAATTTATTTGTTTAAAAATAATCGATCTGTTCTTGTTTTCAAAGTGCGTACAAATTTTTGTCAAGATTAAAATGGTTCGTTGAAAAAAAAAAAAAAAAGTTGAAAATATTCTAATGTATCGCAAGGTGACCGTATACAATAATTTTATTACGTACTTATCAATGAGGGATGAATAGTAGAAAAAAAATGCTAAGTTAATGAATTTTATTCAACTTCCTGTTATTTTAGTACCTATTTACAAAAGGCCTTTCACAAAACTGGGCAGTTTCTTATAAACTTGAAATTCCTTTCCTGTAATTTTGAAAATTTGATTTACTCAAATGGATCAATGGAAACAAAAAAAAAAATTGATATTCTATATATTTACAGTAACATTGTTTTTTTTTTTTCATTCGCAGAGCGTTTATAAAGAGGTTAAGGATTTAGGATCATTTCAAAGAATGTTCGCTTACGCTGCGCTGAGTTCGTCAGGAGCCAGACCGCTAATTCAGACGACAGTGGAAAAATATTTATTCGGTTACGAAGATGAAATATTCAGTACGATCGGCCAGCTTCACTCTATGTTTAGTAGTGACTCGAAAAAGTTACCCAAAGATTTTGGTGTTTTGAAAAAAGTAAGCATTCTGTTATGTTCCCTACGACCTTCACAGTTCACACTGTATCGAGAATTTGTGACACATGCCTGGAAAAAGTATGAGAGCATTTTCAGAAAGGCAAGAGAAACTTTGAACATGTAGTCCAATTTTAAAAGGACAAACGGAATTTGCGGAATAAACTAATCATAATTATTGAGTAACTGGTCACGAGCTTCACGTATCTGTTTTGAAACCAAGTGCAAGTCCAAAAACTGTCAAGTCCTAAAAAATGTATCACTTATTTTTTGCCAACTTAGTATTAGCAGTAAAAAATCATGGAAGAACATTGGATAAAAATTCTTATAGCTTATAGGATTTGGATTCTTAAGATTTCATTTTCATTTTTCAAGGGAACAGTACGATACGCCAGATGGGGATAAGTCTTTTTTTTTTTTACCTCGGGGTCTTCTAAGGTTCAATGGTATACACCAAGCTCTACTTATTGTGAAAATATCATGTCCCAAAATGCAATCATCGCTGAGAAAATAGACTTCGATATTGAAGTGCTTCATAATTGAAGGCTATGTAACATAAAAGTGTTCCTTTGCGTTATTGTAAAATTTGAAAAAGTAGACTTATCCCCTTCTTGCATATCACTATGTTCAAATAAAATCACGTAAAAGAATACCTATACTTCAAAGTTTAATTTTAAAATAAATCGAAAAACGAAAATCTGTTTATTTTTTTGATGAAAACTTGAGTCTGAATGAAGTGCGTTCGTATTGAAGGAACCCAAATGCCTATTTCATTTTAGCTAACTGAAAATTTTCTTCCCTCAGCGTCGTGGTCTGTCAAACGACACGGTTGTGATAAAAACTGGAGTCGGAAGGTTAGACGAGATGGGCCAAGTGATCGAGGTAAACAATCAAACCGAGTTCAGCACGTGGATGACTCCATTCTGCAACCAGATCCAAGGGAGCGATGGTTTGTTTTTCCAGCGTTCGAAGGTACAGGGAAAACAAGATGTGAAGCTTTTCCATAGAGATTCGTGCAAATATCTGCCACTACAGTTCGACCACGTGGAAAAGGTATGTACATCGTACGTGAACAATCGTATACCAAAAGAGGATGAGTTAGATTTTCTGACCGATTTTAAAATTTGTCTGAAAACCAATGACGACGACATAAATGAAAATTTTTTCGTACTTCTGCAAGATGAGCAAAACTGAACTAATGTAACCATTGCACTGGGTAACCATAAATTTAAAGGAAACTAGGAAGTTATAAGCATAAGACTAAAAACAAAAACAAAAAAACAAAACACACATAGGTAATCAACCGTATTGAAATTCAAAATAATAAACTCTCCCCTATCAAACTCTAACCTAACAATTAGCAAAAATAATAAACGAATCAATCTTTTTGAAAGAGTTTGTTCTGATAATATTGATATTATAGCAATGATGCATATCTAAATTAAAAAATACAATCTAATTATAAAATTTTCTTTGAAAGATTTTTGCTCAGAATTTTTCTTGAAAATTAAAAATGCTTTAAACAAATTACTGTTTCTATTTACTCGATTTCACATTCATTCTAGATGCCACGGATTTAGGATACTTTTTTTGACAAAATATTCTTACAAAATTTCTTTTACTTTTACAGTTAAAAGGTGGTATCCCAGCTCACAGATACAGATTGCGTCCTGACGTTTTCAATAATTCGAAGGTTGAAAATCTGTGTTACTGTAACGTCACGAATTCGTGCTCCGTTCAGGGAGCTCTTGATATCAGTCCTTGCCCCAGTGGTATGTATCTCCCAGCAAAGCTTAGCAGTTCCTTTCCGATACCAAAGCACTTTAACAATAACCCACTCACCAACCTATTCTTTTGATTTTTCAGTTCAGGGTGCACCGATTGTGCTATCTCGTCCTCATTTCCTAGATTCGAACGTTAATATCAATAATAAGGGCGAGGAAATTGTAGAGGGATTACAACCGGATATTAGCAAACACGATTTTCATATTGATATTTTTCCGGTAAGAATTCTTTGTCTCTCGAGAGCTCGAGACAGTCACGATCTGTGTGGATGGGCGATAATTATTCTTCATGTTTTTTTATCTGCAGATTATCGGACTGACTGTGCGTACGTTGATGCGAATGCAAATGAATATTCAAGTGAAAAATCCGCATAATGATAGAAATTTAAATCCTTTTGAGGATAAGACTGTGCTTCCGATGGTTTGGGTTGAAATGGTAATTATTAATAATTTTTATTTGCTTCCTTTTTTGGAAGTGTTTTATTCAATTTTTACTCGAATTCGAACACGTAAATGGCCCGACTGTATAGAGTTTAACTTTTGTGTTGAACATCGTTCGAGTATTTTCTGAAAGTTTGACCCTTTTTATGAAACCCAAGCAATACTCGAGTATACGTCTACACGTGCGTCATCTGTGAATGATTTAATGAATTGGTGGAACTGACTCACTGTCAGCAAAAAAATATTTTATTTTATTGGAATACGAAAATAAAAAACAAAAAAACGTAGGTGGTAAATTTCAACGAGTAACGAAAAATGAAATTAAAAAAGTCATTATTTGGGACCACGAAGATATTTTCTGAATGAAATCGTGGCAAATTGAGCATCCTGCTTTATGTGACGTAGTTTTTCGACAACATGGAATTGAAGTCTAAAAATTGTGAAATTTTCTTCTACGAGTCTTTCTCGCTCTACTATAATTCTTTACTAAATGCAATTTAAGGGCTATGTTGTATGATGGACTAAGCGCCGAAAACAAAATTTCAATTTAAAAAAAAATAACATTTTCATTTCTGATTACTTGGACCACTTTTGAACAGAAAAAGTGGAGTTGAAAATATTTAGAATCATATTTTCAACCATTTGTATTAGGGGGGGATCTATAGGAGAAAGATGAAAATTTGTGAGTTTCGAGATTAGCATCAAATTATCGTTCTTGCTCTGAAGTAACCTTTTAGTATCCATTTACTCCTCTCGATCGAACTTTATTTTGGTATAACGTTGGGAATTATAAATTTCATGCTCCTTAAAACTCCGTTAGGGATTAATGTGTAAAATTATGACCCTATTTTGGTTAAAATGACATTTAGAATTTCATTCAATGTAGCTTTTGTACATTGCCAAGTTATTCTGTTGAAAATTTTTTGAATCTTTTTCTCATTTTGGAGTTTTAGAAACTTGCATCACCTTCCTATTTTTCATTGTTTCTTCTTCATTACAGAATTCCGGTCCCGAAGTGCCTGAAAAAATGTATTCTTTATTGTATCATCTGTCGTATACGATGAAATGGGCCGAATTGGCCTTAAAATGGTTGTTCCTCATATTCACTCTGTTCGCGGCGGTCCTCCTATTCAGAATGTCGTTCGTCAAATCGTCCAGAAAAGAGCTTATTCTCATTTCAAAGAAATCAAAACCTGGCAACAACATTGTCAGTAACGTTTATGTTCCCAATTAAGAGAAAAGACTGCTATTTTTTTTTTCTAATGTTAAAAAAATTTTTTTATATAAATAATGCGTATTGTTGTACATAATTTAGAAAATGTTTTATATTTTTTACTTATCTCGTTTTTCTGTTTAATTATTTATTTGTATATAGTGATTTTTAAATTTGTAATTTATCATCGGCATTCTCTCTCTCTACTTGTTTGTCTATCCCTGTGTACAGCATTGCTCGAACATGGTTTCCAGTACAACATAAATTTGTACTTTTCGTTGTATAATTTTTCTAAAAGAAAAAAGATGGTTATCTCCGCTTCACTCATTCCATGTTACCGTTTTTTTTTTAAATTCTTTTTTTTTTCTTATTTTACTTTTCCACTGAATAACTTTTTTCCCTTAGTTAATTGTCATGAGAGAAAATAAAGCGAAATTATTTAATTTCCGTATTAACGGAAGAAAGCCTCGCAAGGTCGCAAATTTTGTAAATTTGTATTTTTTTTTTCTCACTTGCATTCTGTCGTGAATCTTTTCAATACCTTTTACTGTACTGTCGAGTATGGTTTTGGAAAATTTGATCTTTGGTAACGAATCTGTCTTTGTTTTTTCATGTATTTGTACATCTAAAAAGCCATACATCATTCTCATGACAGCATAAGTTACCAGAATTTTTGAATCATGGAAGTTGATCTAGTCGTAAGTCTGTTATGAGTACAGATGTTCTTACTAACTTATTGGGGGGAGGGGGGGGGGACGAAGTAAATTTCGACAAAAATTTTGCCCAATGTTGAATATTTTGTAAAATCTAACATTTAAATACTAAGTAATACGTCGAATTGAATTCAATAAGAAATATGTATCCGATAATTTGGAATATTCGTACGTTATTTTCTAGTCGCTAATGTGTAGCTCGAATGAAGCTAATTTTTTTGCCACTCAGAAATTAAAAGTTTCTTACGACTTTATTGATTTTCGTGTTTCGTTTTATACGGACTATTTTGAGTCAGGTTCCTAAAAATTGAAATCGGTTAGATTCTTTTAATGTGTTTTTATTACTTAATCTGTGATTATAACGAAGTTGAAAAATGTATCCTAGGTGATTTTTTCTAAAAGTAATTTTTGGTAGTATAATATGTTTTGAAAACTCGTTTCTGTAATGTGATAAATCGATGAGTTCCTTTCTCGTTGAACTTGCAACATCGATGATCACTTGTGTTCGTAAAACGAGTCTAATCTTAAGTTCTGTATCGTGAGTAATTAGCTCGAACATTTTTAAGGGTAAATCAAAGGATTTAAAAAATTAAATTATATAGAACTATGTATAGATTGAAAAAGTTATTAAATAATTTTGAAATGATCTATGCTTTCATTAGATTTTTATTTTTTTTAAATGTATTAAGCTTGTTAGAAGTTATTTGAAGAGTCATTGGTATCTCTGAAAGGAAATTTCTTACCTTATTTGGAGAGATTACATACAAAAAAATTGAAAATAGAATAATATCCATGAAACTCGAGAAAGAAGAGAACTAACATTAAAATTATTAATTAAGACTTGGAATAACTAGAGTTCACCAAGGTTAGTTGAATTAGCAGGACATAACAAGGATAGGAAAAATTTCATCATGAACTTAATTTATCTCATTAAGGAAAGGAAATGAAGAATCGCAATTAAATTTTATAGTTCCAATTTTTCATTTGTTATTTACTTTTTATGCTTTTTTCACATGATATCAAAACATAATAACACCAAAAAAAAAAAAGAATTAAAATTTTACTTGCGATCTTGAAGTGTGCCGTCCGTATTTTTGGAACTACAATTGAATCAAAAACAGAATACATTGAGATTATTAATTTTTCAACAAATATTTTTGCGAATTGTGATCGTGGATTACAGAATTGTTGCAAAAATTATCTAATTCATAAAATCTATGAAAATAAAATAGCTTGTAACATATCTGACTATGCAGTTGAAGAATAATTTGGAAAAAAAAAGACCTATTAATTTTTCTTCGGTTTCTAAAGTTTCATACCAGAGTCTGTAAAAAATAGAAACTTTTAATATTAAAATCTGAAATGATTATATACGAGTGAAAAAACTCATATTGAGGAAAAACAGCAATTAATTAATTATTTTATACAGATGAGAAATTACAAAAATAATTAAAGACATAAATTAATTCACCAAGAAAGCACCGGGTGAAAAACGAATCGATTGTTCTGAAAACTTTTATAGTTTTTAATTCGACGAATTATTAAGTTAATCACATCACACAGAAGTACCTTTTTTGATTTTAAAACCAAAATTTTCTCACTTACAGTTGTAGCATAAGAATTCTCCAAGGTACCAAGACAATGGACATCTGACAACTGAGATATTTAATTCAAGACATGGGATGAACTGATCGTTTGATATCGATTTTATCCAGATGTACCAACGGTTTCAACTGTTCGGCAAATGCTTTCATTTCTTCTCCAATAGCTTCTTGCCCAGTGGGTGCAAGAACGCTCATCTCCACGAGATAGGATTGAGATACAAATTCTTCCGGCTTGTTGTTTATCGAATCGTATGACGCCTTTTCAAGAAAAAAAAAGCTAGAGTTCATGTTAAAATTCAGAAGACTTAGCAAGTTTGATACTTACAGGATTGATTTTGAAAACTGTAATCTTCATACGTCCTTTTCGAAACATGTACCCACGAGCAGCGTATTCGAATTCAAGTCGAGCGCCAAGTTCAGTCAGATATTCTACAATCGTAGGTGTTACAGCAACATCTACGCTACTCCTTACTATCGTTGGTCGAGCCTTGTCACCTAAAACAGCTCGTTTTAATTTTTTGGTTTTCAAAGTTGCGATGCAATCCAGGAAAAGGTACAATAACTCAGATAAACTTTTTTAATAAAATACAGCAAATGAAATTAAAGTTCTGAACTATCAAAAATTATTTTATGGTAAAATTGGGTGGTATTAAAATTGTCAACTTGAATCATTGGCATTTAGGTATAAGCCTCAGTTGTCTTGTAATTACAAAAAAAAAAATTTAAGAAGCGTATATAGTTGAGACAATTATTGATGATTTTTTGTACGTATACTCAAAATTGTAATTGAGCTTACAGTGAAATGGACATCGTTATCGTGAAAAATAAGTCAAATTATTTATGAACAGGAATATAGAAGGATTTTTTGATCAAAAATACCACTGTGATAGGTATATTTTCCTGGGTTATGTTTTTATTTAAGTTACTTGTAAAGAAAAACATTTACCAGTGCCTAATTCCGGTTCACCTATGTATCGTAATTGAAAAGGTAATTCTTGAGGAGATAAATATTCATTAGGAATTGCTCTTCGAACTCTCAAGTTTAAAATTGGATTTGGAGAATTCTGCGTAGGTGTGCCACCTAGAAGAAATTCTGTCTTAGTACACGAAGATACACATTTGTAGTAAAATATTAACACCCTTACGAATAGAGAAACACATTTCTTGATCGTGAAACTGCTCGAATCCAGAATCGACATTATCGCACAGTCCTCTTAATCGTTCGAGTAAAACGTCCACGTATTTATTCATAATACTCCCTTGTAAGAGGTATTCTTTATTTGGAATGATGTTGGATTTCATAGCAGCTCCCAAACTGTCCACGTTGGACATTGGTTGAGAATGAATCCAGTCCTATTTTGAAAAAAAAACAAAACAATTAGCAACGACGCACAAAAGGATCTTAATGGGGGTTGTTTTCACTCACTTTCGAATCCATTATGAACCGGATCTACAGCAAACGGACTCCAAAGTTGGTTCTAAATGATTCAGTTTGAGATTGAAAAGACCGGCTACGTAATTTTTGTGCCTGCAAAAATAAAATAGAAAAATCAAAATCAAAAAAGTTCGAGGATCTCTCATTGCAGTTGGAGAAATACAATAAATATGGATGCTCGCATCTTAGGGTAAGTCCATCTAATTTTAGAATAATACTAAAAATACAGAATATTCTTATGTTTCTCAATATTTCTACTGCAGTTTCGTCATAGTGGTCCTGATTTTGGAAATGCAGGGTAATGCTTGGTCAAAAGAACGTGAAGAGTTGATACCACAAAAGGGTAGGAATACAACATGCCATTGCATGACACCACAGTTGTGTCCAAGAGTTTTAGTAAGATATACCAAGTTTTACTTGCGAGCAGAAAGGCAGAATCAAAAAGAATGCCCACTTTATAAAGAAAAGTGCTGTGAACCAAACAATGTACAGGTACTGAAAATTCTTGACTCATTGGGACCAAGACGATGATACTAGATTGAGTAAGAAAGTAATCTTCTGTAATTTCAAATTAATTCTAAAGAACCTTACCATTAATTTTATCTGAAATAGAGTTCCAAATCTCCACAATTCTTCAACATAAATATGTATAGAAAAATTATCATTAAAAAGTTGAAGCAAAAGCAATATTAATTTATAAATTTTAAAAGTTTCGAATTCTGATTTCCGCTTCTTAACTTTTCTATAAATTGTTTCTTGTTGATAATGTTCAGTGTTGCCAGTTTTAAAGATTTTATAGACGTGATTCTGAATCTTTTCATCTGCTTTTCATCATGTTGAAGATGTTGCCTACTTCTAAATTATAAGGCATAGGCACTCACCTACCTATTTCAATTTTCAATGCGTAAATGCGTATCAGGCATCAGGGAATAAAATTTTGAAAATAATAATAGAATATTTTATGTTTCTTTTGTTAAAAATGTCTTCTATTATAAATATAAGAAGAGTCTGTATCTTCACAAAATTTCCTGTGCATTTGAAAATTCTGAAATTTCCTTTGTAATCTGCGAATATTTCGAAATATCTAAACACTGTTTCGTGATATTTTCGTAATATTCCCGTGCTAGGAAGATCTAGTCTAGACATAATTATGTTGGTGGCACATTCTATGGAAAAACATGGAAAAAAGTTGAGATTTTAGATTTTGGCCTTTCAATTTAATAACATCCATCCGATTGATTTTTTTTTCGGCTATAAAATGAATTTTTTCTTCATCGACGATAAAAGTCATGCTTTTTTGTTTTTCCTTTGACTCATGTACATGAAATACTGAAGTTAATAAAGCTTGAAATAATTAGAAAACTTCGATAAATCTCAGAATCCATATTACTCTGACTAATCGATCAACTATTCAGCGCATTATTACTACTATCCCAATAATAATGCGAATTTCATATACAATAGATTTATCTTAGAAGTAAAATTATTCAACGAAAAATGAGTATCAGCAAAAATAATAACGAATTTTTAATGAAAGGAATGAATCATCGAATTTCTAATCGATACATATTGCTGGTGTGGTGTGACAATTGAATATAAACATATTTCATATAAAGTTATTTGAAAAATTGGAAAAAAATAACAAATCAATAATTGATTTAAATTCACTTGGATTATTCGATAATTAATACAGAGTAAAACAATTTGAAAAGACCGTAAAAAAAAGTTGGTATTCACGAAATGATTTTCAAGGCATTGGTCCGTGCACCCAGTCAATAATTCGTTTATCCAGCCAAACATAGTCTCCTTTTGGTTTATCTGTATTTTCAGGCAAGAGAGCACAGTAAAGTGGTGCTACAGCTCCTGAAAAAATTATTCAGACGGTCATTAAGTACGTTAATAATGGACAAAATTAAAGTTCGAGAAAAGGATTGAGAAAAAAGAGTTTTAAAAAATCAAAAAAATCTGTATTCTAATTGAAAATTAATAATTTTTATGTACCTTCTTCAATCGTAAGAGGACCTTTATGACTGGTCATGTCAGTGTCTACATAACCAGGATGGACAGAGTTTACGATAATATCTTTACGCGAATCCTTATCAAATTCTCGTTGCTGAATTCTAGTCAAGGCGGAAACACCGACTTTCGAAACGACATACGCGCTATTTGGCCAACCAAGTTCAGTATGGTTACCATCTTCAGCAGCCCTGTGGTAAAATTATTTATATTTAACAAACACGTTTCGAGATTTCGATAGCTACGAAGAAGTGGTGATATAATTTGTAATTTTTACTTGACAAACGAATTTATTAATTCAGTAAGCTTGGTTTCAGTAAGGTCGGAGGAAGAAAATGTATCTCGTAATTTTTTGGAAGGTATTTGTGACAAGTGTCCACAAAGGCTTGATAAATTAACAACCCTGGCATGGGGACGCAGTAATGGTAAAAGTTCTTTGCACACATTTAGAAGACCGAAATAATTTGTTCTAATGGTTTCACGGGCTTGTTGAGCAAAGGGCTCCGTCGCGGCTGCCTACAAAGAAATAATAGATTAGTTTCTGATGAATTTACAAATGACAAAATCAAGCCATAGAATACAACCAACTTTGAAAGCGATAGCAGCATTATTCACTAAAACATCAATTCCTTTGTAAGTTTCATTGATGAATGTTTTAAACGTGCGAATACTTTCAAGATTATCGACATCCAATACATGGAATTTTGGTTGAAAACCCAACTGTAAAGGAAAAAATCAATGACATAATTTCTTAATCTCTAAACAAAAGTAAAACTTTGTTCGGGGAACGACCTTTGTCAGCGATAACATGAGATGCAATACTTTACAGAAGCATTATAGTAAAATATTTTCACTAACGATCTTCTTGCTATTTTTTATTTTAAAATTGTCTTGAAACGAGACGTCTTTCACATTTTGGTAACATAAGTCCTAAATCATCAAGGTTATATTTCTTTAGATAAACAAATTTTCTAGTAGTTTCGTAGTATTTAAAAATGATAAAACTTCTTTAGTCTCAAAATAAAGATTACATCAGTAGTTTCAAGTGCCATTTTCTTGTGTACACAAGAACTGCGTACCTACTATCTATCCCGTCCAAGATGTAATCAGATGAAATGGACTAATACGTAATTATTTCAAAAACGTTTTTTTTTTAGCGTAATATTTTAAATTATATGTACCTTTTACAGCCAAAATAGGAATTTCCCAAATCTTTTTTTTTCTTATGGATTTTTCACGCAATAAAATTTGTTCAAGTAAAAAGAAAAAAATATTGAAAAAAATACTTCATTCAAAGACTTTAGAGCTGCTTTTCCACGATCGGCATTTCGAGCTGTAAGAATGACGTCGCCTTCAAATTTTTGACACAACCCTTTGACAATGGCGTAACCGATGCCTTTATTGCTTCCTGTTACCTGCAAAGCGAAATTTAAAAAATATTAGCCAAATTTTACTTATTCTCATCCCAAAGAAGAAGGTTTATTCATGAAAATGGTGCAATATAGAATTCGCAGTTTGAAGAGGGGTGAGCTTAAATACCTTCCACGGGAAACATGTAGATTCAATTTTCGATTTTTTTATTTGATGTCGACAAATTTGTTTACAACAAAATACAAAAAATAATACTTACAATGGCTACTCGAGGAGAACTCATATTTTACGAATTTGATTAAAAATATTTCGGAATCAATTTTTTTTAGTTACAACAGGTTGTATGGAGCTCAACAGGAGCCTAAGCAAATTGCGCAACTGATAGTCGAGAACAGAAAGTATTGTACGAAACAAAATACCCGACTTCTCATGAATAGTGAATGTACTCATATAGTGAAGACTAAAATTAATTAGTATTTGCTGTAAAATAGTTTCGTAAATCGTAAATAGAGTAAATACACTTGAAGTCTTTATAAACAAAGGTGTGATTATAGATAAAAACTGACAAGTGACAACTCTGCAAGTGTGCCTGTGCAAGACACACTGGGATGAGCGCTTTGATTTTTTTCATTTTTGAACCTAGCAAGTGGCAACTCTGATTTACAAACCACAAACCTACCCCAAACCACCAAATGGCAATGCGAAAAAAATTAAGTTCTGGTGTCCGTGTCCGTGTCCTGAATTCTAGATAGCAGCCTGAATGGTCCATTCGTCCATATGTCTTCTATTCTGTTTTAAAATATTATTTTATCGAATTGTTTGGTGGTCGTGAATCTTGCTAATTTGGCCATTTGTTGCATTTTTAAATTTAATAAAACTATATTCGATTCAAACGAAATTGTTCAAATTGTTACAGTGCAGACTGCAGTGTGTCATCATTTAAAATTTTTACGATTATGTCTCCTGCTGGTCTCGTGAACAAACTGTCAGCGCCTCGTTGCTCGGAATACGAGAACATGATTAGGTAAGGAATCGTCTTCAGCGTCGATTGTGACTTATAAATTTGGTATTCATTCTCCCTCTCGTATTCAAAAATGTAACCAAAACGTGAACGATGAAGATCAAGCCAGTAAGAAACCGATCGACGACGTCTTTTCAATCATTCCGGAGGCTATTGGTGGTACTCCATCATCTGATATTACTAATGCCTGTAATTCTGATATTCGACCACGTTGAAATTTCAGCGTTGAAACTGGAACTTAGATTAGTTATGTTCACAGTCTTCTTATTTTTTCTTGTTTCATTTTCTGCCATATGCAGTGCAGCATCAAAAGCCACGTTCAAGATGAGAGAATGGCGAATTCGAGCATCCGTGCCTCGTTATGTGTGTTGTCATTTAGTAACAAACAGTATGTACTTGATAACCGCACTCAGTCTATGTTGAAAGTCTGGAAGAAACGAGCAACCGATGAAAATTATGTAAGTTGCTAGACATGAAATTAGTAGCCATGACCCATGTTTCTGGTGGGAATGTATTCGGACGCTTTTTTTTTTTTTTTCATTACTATCTTAGAGTTTTTTCTGACTAACGCTAGTAATTACAGAATCCAGATTCTGTATAAACAAAATCAGTAGCTCGACATTTTATTGTGTGAAACCAGGAGAATTGTTTTCAGATTAATCTGGTTTAAATTCATTTATGAAAAAAAAAGTGAAACATAGTCAATTTGAAATTTTTTTCACCAAAAAGGATGTTCTTACGCAACGCATCCCATATTTCGAGAGAAAATATTGGTTTTTAATGTTTGTCAGTTTAATTTAATGTTGGAAAATTTCGAAGATTTTTTTCTGAAGTTTTTACCATTAAAATTTTTTCGACTAATTGTCAACTCTTTATGTTCTGTGGAAATACTAATTAACTGACAATTTTGAGTATCATTTTTTTTTTTTATGGAGAGAAAGATGGTTTCATATTGCGTTTCGTCCATCTAAAAACGATTCAATTTTATTTGATTGAAAATTCATAACGTGTGTGAAAATGAACCATCTACAAAGATTGAAAACAAGACTGGTTTATTCTGATTTCTGATGAAAAATTTTCATATCCAGTTGAATGGTGTCAGCTATATCGAAGTGCATTGAACGTTGTAGGGTTTTTTTTTTTATAATAGGTATTTTAGTATTTCAAAATATTCAGAATACAATGAAGTGAAGTTCCACAAGTTGTGTTTGTTCATCAGGCATGAGTGCATTATTTTGTTTTCTGCTGTTGTAGCGTACTTTGATTCATTTTATTTTTGGTGTAGAAATTTCGTCGCCCAATGATGAGAAAAAGAATTGCTAGAGAAACTATCGTAACTTCTTATTGTCTTCTCTTTAATCATAACTGTTTATCTTTCTTGTTTCTGCTTTCATTTTTCTCTTCTTGAAGTATTTCCTCTATTGTCACGTTTTCAAAGTTGAGTACGATAGAATCTCAGTGCGCAATGATTATGAGAGCTGAGGGCTTGTTATTATTGTTATTACGAACAAGCTCTTGATTCAGAGTAAAACAATAATTTTTCATTTACAGGAGCTGTCATCATGTCGCCAATTTGATTGATTAGATGAAATATTTCTGTCTATCCGGAAATATGTTATAGCGTCGGAAGGTATGTAAATTCAGAATTTATATAATTTATTGCAGCCGTAAAATTCTTCCTAAAAGCACCGCGATACGTTTCATTTTTCGTTTCACGGTTGTCAAATGGAAGTAAATTAATTTTCGGTCTCTTGGTGAGAATTTATATAATTATTGTAATATTCTCAATCCGAGTCGAAACAGGAATGGTTAAAACGTGAACATAACTTAATTTGATGGCTCAGTGGGCAGAATTCGTATTTCCTAAAAGTGAAGTTTGTAAAAGAGGCTTGGCAGTACCTGTTTAAATTACCATGTAATAGTTTTAAAATACGTGTATTGGCAGTTGTTGATTTAGTAAAAATTATTGTTCGATGAAAAATCTGTACAGTACTCTGTGCCTATTTTCTCTCGAATTCCTTGGATTTCAAGTTAACGTTACCGAATTTTGTGGGTGCGATTATTGAAAATCGTAGAGGGTAATTTTAATTTTTTCTTATTTTAGTTTGAACCTTTATAATTCAGTAACTTCTGAACCGTCGAGCTTTATTCTTGGTGTATCTCATGTTATATGATGATGATGACATTACTATATCGTACTAAGTATACTTTTCGAAGTTCATTTTGAAATAGGTATCTATTCAAATAGAACTCTCTTTTATATCATTACGAGAGAAGTGGTTAAGAGTTGAAAATTTTTCAAGAGAACTAAAATGACTTGAATAGAATTTTCTCCAAGTTTTGCTGTTAATCCTCATCTTGTGAAGTTGATTATTTTTTCCAAGTTTTTAACAAGTGATGATTTCCTTATTTACACGTTTAGATTTTTGTACCTTTTCCCTCGTTTCACGGTCTTTCCAACGATTTCCTAAATTCTTTTACGTATGTTGGTATATTTTTTCTTCTGAAAGCATCGTGTACGGTTTTGCCCAATGATGAGAAAATAATTGCTAGAGAATCCTTCGTACCTTCCTTTATTTCCTTTACGTTCTCTTAAATTTTCTTCCTACTTTTCTCTTTTCCATTCCTCCTGTCTTTTATTTTTTTCATTCTTGTGCTATCTTTATCAGTTGGTGCGTTGGAATTTCAATGCGCAATGATTATGAGAGCTGAGGGCATTTTTACTACCAAGATGAACAATGTCTTTGAGAAATTCTCTGTCATCATTTATTATGAAATACAATAATGCAGTTTAAAATTTTCAGGAATGCTTTACTCAAATTCAGTGGGTGAAAGGAAACGCTTCATTTCTTTAGCTTTAGAGATGTTCAACAAATTACATTAAGGTGAGTTGGGTTCCTTTATAAATCATTATTTACTGTGTGCTTCCTTAAAGCGCCTCAATACAGCTTCCATTTTGTATCGATGGTCGTAAAATGGAAGTAAATAAATTTTCGGTCTCTTGGTGAGAACTTTCGCTACTATGCAAAATGTTCTCAATCCGAGTCGAAACAGCAACTCTTATTATAATTTTATTAATATTAATGGATTAATGCTTGATGAAATTGAACTAGTCTGTTTATTTTCTAGTCTTACGAAAAATTGATCGAAATGAAATTGTACCTTGTCTAATTGGCTAATTGACCTATCATTTTGAATCATTTAATCGAACGTTTGGTTAATCTTTCTTCCTAAAAGCACCGTTATGAGTTTATGTGTCCCATTGATGGTCGTCAAATGGAAGAAAATTAATTTCGGTCTCTTGGTGAGAATTTTCGTTATGATGTGAAGTATTCTCAATCCGAGTCGAAACAGCAATTCTTCATGTACATAATTTTATTTGCTTCATCAACTAATCCTCGATAAAATTGAACTACTAACCTAATTTCTTTTTGATTCGTATAAAAATCAGACAAAATAATATTGTAAATTGTCTATTTGATTCACTCATCTATCTCTTTGAATTATTTAGAAGAACGTTTGGTAAGCTCTATCTTATAGCTTCATTAGTCTTTCTTCCTAAAAGCACCATTATGTGTTAACTAGTCTCATCGATGGTCGTCAAATGGAAGAAAATTAATTTCGGTCTCTTGGTGAGAATTTACATTATGTTGTGAAATATTCTCAATCCGAGTCGAAACAGCTATTTTTGGTGCAGTTTTATTTGCATTATCAACTAATTCTTGATAAAATTGAACTAATTTTTTTATTTTTCATTCTTCTAGAAAATTGGATGAGATAATTTTTTTAAAAGTCTAATTATTGATTGACACACCTTGAATCATGTAGTTGAACGTTCGATTCGTTTTATTTTATTTATGTCTTTCTTCCTAAAAGCACCATTATGTGTTTACTGGTCTCATTGATGGTCGTCAAATGGAAGTATAAAAATTTCGGTCTCTAGGTGAGAATTTATGTTTCGGTAGATAATTTCTCAATCCGAGTCCATACATTCTGATCATTTTTATTCTTGTAATTTCTTCAAAGGTTTTGGTCGTATTCATTTAGATATCTTTATTTCAGTTTGGTGTTGGATTAGGAGCTAATATTGCTATCGTTCTTAGAATCCGAAATTGTGAAGTTAATTAATGGTGAAAAAAAGTATGTGAATTCCTGATTGTAGGACCTCATTGTGATTACAATGATGGTTGCGTCGAGGGAAGTAAATTAAGTTTTCCGTCTTTCTGAAAAAGTGAAAATCTTTCGTTTATGTAAGGTTTTTATAAGTAGTCGTTACATTTTCATTATCATTATTGACTTTAACAAAGGTATAGTCCATTTTATTCCAACGAAAATAGCGTTGAAAAAAACACGATTTCCTAACGTTTAGGATTGTTTGGTTCTTCGAAGGTTAGGTTGGTTATTCAAATTTACGTAATAAAAATCTCGTTCATGTGGCCCTAGGTTCCAAGATGATGGTATAGACGAAAACACTCTCCATTTTCCAAGCCCTTATTTTAAAAATTACAAATAAGAAACAGCGCATTCACTTAGACTAATGAATTTATTCTGTTAAGGTTATACAATTGAAAAATTTTATTGAAATTATCAATTGATTTTTTCATGAGTGCATTATATTATGTTGGCAGAGGCGATTGAAAACTAGTGAAAAGTCATGGAAGTCTTGAGTTAATTGACATTAGGCGCTGACAGAGCTTTATATCTTTAACCGAAGAGAAAATGCATGATTAGAATTGAGTAACATTTATTGTTCAGAATTATTGTTTAATCTCGGGAAAGCGTATCATAGTTTCATCTAATTAGTTTATTCAAATGAAACAAAAAGAAAATAAGCTAGATTTTCTGTGAAAACCTGCTAAGGGTCTGCTTTTGCTTCAAGCAACCAATCAGGATAGAGAAAAAGTTATCAAAAATGAAATTTTTTCGTATGATTGGTTTAAGCAAAAGGCAAAAGTACATTGAGAACGGCCGCTGAAACTTAGCACAAGGTTCTTAACGCCGTAGGATTCTTTGATGGGCCGCCCCAAATAACATACTAAAAGTCACCACCGCCACCCCTTTTGGGATTTCAGTTAAGGGGCTATTATGCCCCGAAATTCAGTTTTTTGCTTATATGAAAACCGGGACGTTTAAGTTGAAATGTTTGTTACACCGACGTATGCTTATTATGAAGTTATGAGCAGTGAGCACTGAGCAGTTATGAGCCAAAGAGCAACTGTGACTGAACTCTGTGACCTGTGAACAGGGTTGCCGGATGAGATTTTTGAAAATCCGTATTTTTGACCAAAATAAATCGAATTCGCGTTTCGAAACCGTTGTGGGCTAAACGAACGGAATTCCGGTTTTTATTGGGTTTTTTTCATACATTTTGTAATGAATCTGCTTCGAAAATGAAACCAAAGAACTGCTAAACTCAGTTTTGAAACAGTTTCAAAAAACCGTTCCAAATCGAACATAACTCCGGTATGTTCCATTTGGTATGGTTTCTCGAAACTGTAAACAAACGAGAAACTCCTCTGGAGCTGCCCCGAAGTGGTTTCACTTTTTTCGAGAACCAAAACAGAAACCGGTTCCATTTTGGCAAAACGAACAACAAAAGAATTCGATCTCAATTTTTTCCCAAATAATTTTCATACTCGTATTCGCTCGCACCTATCGCTTATTTTCATTATTTTTAATTTTTTTTTTTTACTTTTATACGATAAGTTATACTTGATATATCCTCTGAATTTTTGTCTCGTATTCATGCCCGAAATTTCAAAATTTAGAGCCTCACTTAGGTTTTATTACTATGCACCGAATCCTCTCTTTATTGTAACTTAAACGGAACCGTGTTTTTCGTCGAAACGATTAGACTGATCGCTAGTTACTACCTATATAATGATGACCATGAGAAATTTTGGAATAATGGGATATCTTTCATATAAATTCGTTTATCGCGAGTTACGCTCTTTGCGTCAAAAAGTAACTTTTCTTATTGTGACGATATGTTCATAATAATTGATGCCATTCATTAATTTATTTAGTTCCTCGCTTATTCGTGTTTGTTTATCGTTATGATTATGTAAAAAGTACTATTAGTTGAGTCGAGGTGAATCAGATAAGATAATTGATTCGAATGAAATGCTTTATTCACATTTACAGAATTCATTTACCGCCAGGTTTTCTTAATCCGTATATTAAATTTGATGATATGTAGCGTATTTCTTATTAATTATTTTCAATTTTTTTTTTTTTGTAACAGGCTCATATGTTTCAAAATAATTTTTGTGCCACCGTGTAGCAGTTGCCTTTGAATTGCAAAATGCGAAATGATTTGAAGTCAGTCGACAGATATTCGTTGATTTTATCATGGCAAGATGTATCAGCATTTACTACTCCCAGTTTACGAGCACCCGAAAGGAAAAAATTAATTAACAATGGTAAGGAAATTTGCATTATTCGTTTATTAGTGATTTGTGTAACCCGAAATGTCCCTGTGAAGGGTTAGGTTGCCTGTGGGAAATTTATATGATTTTAAAAAGGGCAGGTTCACCATTTTCATTCCTGTTCAAGTTTTGTGCATCGAATACGTCTTTTACGTTAAGAAAAAAATATTCTCGATGAAAATTCTTTTCGTAATTTTTTTTCTAGAAGGTTCTTTCTTTCTTGTTTGCTTCGCAACTTGAGATGAGTGAAATATTTACTCATTATTGAGATAATTTGTAATATACTGAACTGCCTACCATGATTTTTCGTGACCAAAAAAATTTTATCTGGTACATATCAGAAAATGGACGAATTGAAAATTGAAGCTTTAAAGTGATATTTTAGAAACAGTCGCTGATGAAACCATTTAATTCGACTCGACTATCATAGTTTGGGAAATGGAATTAGAGGTGAGGAATCAGCTCTACCTACTTCGAGTAGTTGGTGGCAAACTTTAATAATTGTAGAAATGAGTGATTGGATTTATTGGTCCAGGAAAATTAGTCTTGGAAGTTGAGAAAAAAAAGAAAATATTGGTACCAAAGATTCTCAGAATGGATATCGAGCATAGTTTTTGAGTTATAGCTGAAAAACGTCAAATTTCCACTCTAATAAGCCGCCCAGGGAAGAAGCATGGAGGGTGGGGTGGAAACTTTTTACCGCATATTCCTTGTACTACACTCTACACATTCCAGGCATAAAATCTTAGTACCAGTTCTTTTCTTTTTTTGACCCCTAATTTTCCTGGGCTGATATTATTACTTGATTTTTTGAAAATGGCCAATGAAAAAGAATGTCAATGGGGTGACGAGATTATTCTGCTTGTAAGAAATTTTTCATTAAAATACTTAGAAGCGCAGTTGTACAAAAAAAAAGTTGAGCTAAGTTCTGTTATATTTTGTTTAAAATTTCACGTACATCTCCGTGTCCAAGCGCGTTAATTGGTTTTTGGAATTGTATCAGAAAAATTAAAAAATGAAGGACGTTGAAAGGAAAAAATATCCGATAAAATTTTATTGAAATTGAAATCTCAGATATTTCCGACCCGGGAAAATATTAAATTATTCTACTTTGTAAATTTAATCCTATCAGCTTGTTAGGTAGGTACTTTAAAATTGATCGAGATTGATTTTCTTTGTAACATGAATTATATTTTTTTCTGAGAAACTTGACCCCCGAAAAAAATTTTCCACATAATTTTTTATCCTTATTCGCGAATTATTTCAAATTTTTCATCCATAAATTATCGAGCAGAATGTCGTTATTGAGTTCGTTCAATTATTATCGCGAGCTGTTTTTTATATTGAGATCGATTTAACCGATTATAACGTTGATTGTCTATGGACTGTGAATGATGAATTATGTAATTTACGTACATGCTGTATCACATAATGAAAATAACTTCCCATGCAATTTATTTTGTACCTAATCTCAAAGACTCACGTTACATATTGTGCAATGATGCTTTCTTCGTTACCTAATTAAGACACTTCGGATCTTCCAAAAGAGTTTTTTCTTTTTTTCATTTGTAAAGAAATCGAACTAATAGATAAAAGATAGCAGGCTTTTGATTTAAACTACCACGAAGGTATTAAATTTGGTTTGACTCGTTGAAATTAATGATTTCAATCAGTATAAAATTCATCGAAAAATAGAAGTTTAATTTTCTTTTGCGCAAAATATTGTTTTTTAATTTGTATGTTTTTGGAAGCGGTTCGATTATCTCGAATTCAAAGAATGGTTATCTAATTAAAAATACCAGTTGTTGAAAAATAAACGGTGATTTATGACGATGACCAGTGACCATTAACGTCATCATCGGTAAAATATGATGATACCGATAAGAAGCGTTTTATCGATCGACGTAAAGTTGTAACATTTTCATTTTTCAAATAAATATGAGCCTCCCCCGCTCCCCTCTCCCTCTCCTCTGAATGAACTATTATTTTGAGTCCATCTGAAGACAAACAAATAAACTAATAAAATGAAAAATTGACCACGACGGATATTTTGTGGCATTCCAGTGATCCAAATAATACCAATCGTACCTACTTGTACTGATTTCAGCTAATTATATTTTTGTTGCAGTTTGCGGAATTGCTAAATGTGGATCTCTTACCGCTATTCTCAGTCCAAGGTACGTGATTCCCTTAATCTTGGAAGCGGTTAGAATTTATTGTGAACTCAATTCTTGAATGACTGGAGTTGAAATTTTGTTGTTTATTCACAAACTGTGTTTTTTTTTTTTTCTTTGCTTTTAGTGGTGCTGGGAAAACAACTCTGTTAGCTGCTTTAAGTCAACGATACAAAGGTTAGATATCAGCTAACTACTTAAAATTGCATTTTAATTTGTTATTAAGGATGAATTGTCTAATGGCATTAGTGAATCTAAAACTGGTTCAAGAGTAAATTTTAAAAACCAAAAAAAATATATATATAAACGAAAAACGATCTCACTCGGTTAGTTTTCCTCGCAAGACTTTTTTCAGATTTCTTCCCTGTTGATGTTAAGCGAGATTTGTTGAAAAAAAAAAAAAAAAAAAAAAATTACCTAAAAAATCGTGTTCTTTAAGAAATTTATACCTTGACAATATTTTCAAGAAGGTTTTGGAAATCTCTCAACTCTCAATCCTCGCATCATAGAAAATCGACCAAAGGCTAAAACTACACGTGTTTGGTTTGCCAAACAATTAGATGCCGATGTTATTTATTTTTGGCATTTTATCATGTTTTAACTCTGTTTTCATGTTCTAGGGTTAAAATTTTCGGGAATAACTTCTTTTTACCTACAATAATGAACATTTGAATTCGCTTTATGAAAATAGCGATTTTGATTGTTCTTATTCTCTCATTCTTGAAAATTATGAAACGTGAAAATGAGTTAAAACTTGGTTTTAATCACAGATAAATGTTTCATTGTTTTAGTCATCTCGAGTTCTTACCAAAAAATTATTTCTCTGAATTCTGTAGGTGGTCTTGAAGACGATACCCAACCTGTGGATTCACCTATGTCAATTTATACCTTAAAATGTTCTATTTTTAATATGTAATATTGCTTTATGCACCGCAGGTGCGCTCGAAGGTCGAATATTGCTGAACGGGCATGAATTCACTCAAGAGCAAATGTCGAATATATCGGGTTTTGTGTGTCAGAAAGATCCAATGTTGGAAAATTTGACTGTTTACGAACATCTGAGTTTTGCGGTAAGCTTATCTGTTTCTTTATTAATTATTTTACCTGAGAAAAAAAAAAGCCTTCTTAATCTCGAAGGTAATTAAAATCAACTTCGTAGTTTCACAATAAGGCTCAATAATGAGATTTTTTTAAATCGTTGTAACGATGTATTTTTACGAAAAATTCCAAATTATCGATATTTTCTCACGTTTTACTCGTCCGTCCAACATGCGCCCCCAGTACTAATCAGCCGTTTTATTTTTTAGGCTCGATTAAAAATGGACGAATCCTCGACAGCATTCAGTCGCCATAAAAGGGTTATGAAAACCGTTGAAAATTTAGTTTTATCTCATCGACTTCATATTTCTGTTGCTTCGCTTTCCGGTGGCCAGAAAAAAAGATTATCTTTAGCTATTCAGGTTGGTGTTCGGAAATTTATTTGACGCATCTTAGATTCTTTTTACTTCTTGAAGAAGAGAAACTAAATTGAAAATAGTTTGAAATTTTTAAAGATTATTCTGTAAATTTCCTGAAAGTTGTTTCGAAGAATTACGTCAGTCATATAAACTTTCATCCCGTTTCTTCTAGTGGATGGAACTCGGTAATCGATTAGATCGAAATAATAAAATTTATTCTTTTTCAACATTTCCTTTGGCAACATTTTTCTTGTTGCTCTTTGCTTTCATTCTCTATCGCTCAAAAAACATCTGCAAATGATTGGAATATATTTTACAAAAAAAAAAAAAATTAATATTTTTAGTTTCTGTTCATGTTGTATTATTCGTGATAATTATTATTGCTCGAGTTGTAATAAATAAATAGATAAATAACAGGCTATGTTACAAGAAATTGTTTCCAGTTTTGTACTAAAAAGTTCGCTTAAAGTTGTAAATTCTCGGGAAAAACTACCAAAAACTGTCCAAAAGCAGAATTTTTTTAATACCAATTTGTGGCTCTTGTTTTTGTTTAAAATTGTTTTGGGACCTTTCTGTTTGTTTTCGTAAGAACAATAATATTTCAATTTAATTACTCCATTTGAAAGTTGTATCAAATTTATGCCTTCGTTCATTTTAGCTTCTAACTGAACCAAAGATCTTGTTCTGCGACGAGCCTACCACAGGTTTGGACAGTTTTAGCGCCGTATCCGTAGTGAAATTATTACGAAATATCGCCAACGATGGTAAAATGGTCATATGCTCGATTCATCAGCCAGCTTCTGGAATTTTCGAGTTATTCGACGAAGTGTCTCTGTTGGTCTCGAGCGGATCGCTCGGATATCACGGACCAGTCGGAGAAGTGGAAGAATATTTTGCTAGGTTTGTAATCGTTTTGAATTTCCGCATATTATGGTAATGTCTCGATTGCTGTAGTTTAACATTTGTTCGTTCCTCTGCAGGTTAGGGATGAAATGCCCTGAAAATTATAATTTAAGTGACTTCGTCATATCCAAAATCACTGCCAGACCACCCTCTATTTTGGATAGCGAAAATGATGAGAAACGAATAGAAGCGTTGGTCGAAAAATATAGGTCGTCTAAACTACACGAGCAGCTGGTAGCTGATCAATACAGTGCTGTTATTAACAAAGTATGTTATTATTTTTAATCGGTTCTTCTTGAAAAAACATGGGTGGATTTTGGGGAGTAGGCCCGAACATCTATCAACTTAATTCTTCACTGACATGTGAAAAATTCATTTAATGTGGGAGAGGGTCAGAAGAAATCTGTCAATCAAAAAAACAGATGTTGACTTTTGTTCAAACGTATTCCCATATTCTTGGAATATTTGGTTTCTTCTTTACACAAGATTATTTCCATGGTTATGGTTTTTTTTTTTTTTTTTTTTTTGTTACGCTTAAATTTACAATTTCAGTTACGAACTCATTTTACTATTATTCACTTTTTATTTTATTTTTTTACAGGAATTCGTCGATACAACGAAAAGAATGTGAGTTTTCTCATCCATGTTTACGAATGAATGCCATTCAGTCGGATTTAACGTGGCGAGTTTTTAAATTTTTTCTTGCCATTTCAGAACTCACGTTCCCTTTCAGGTAGAACTTTATTGGTTACTTTGGCGATCAACCGTGCAGTTGAGTCGTTCGTACAAGACTTGGCTTTTACGATTTGTAGCATACATTGTGAGTACGTTGACTAAAAACGTAGAGATGAAGTTAATCTCAAGCTGACAAAACAAATTTTTTTTAGTTTGTTTTTAGTTGTCTAGCATTTCCTTACGGAGTTATAAAAAACAATCAAACGGGTGTACAAAATTTGCAAGGTTTTCTTCATTGTTTACTGCTGGAAATACTGTATTCGTCGTTATACGGTGTCTGTCACGCCGTGCCAGAAGATATGGCTTCTTTTATTCAAGAGTCTGCCGACCACGTGTACTCTCCGCATTCGTTTTATATCTCGAAGCTAGTTGTTTTGGTAAGTTACGAGAAATCATTGAAAATTCATTTTTAAGTTTGGTATTTTAATGATCTTATCGGGTTCGTTATGCATTTAAAATGCGTAATCATGAGACGAGATGATAATTCTAATCTATTCGAGATAAAAAATTGGTTTTTTAATTTGAACTAATTTTGACATAACCATTGCGCTTGGATCTCGTATTATTTCAAGTGAAAATTTTCCCTTGATTTTGAAACATATTTTCTGACTATAGTGCTTCAATCATGACCACCTATAATCTAATAGACTGTTTCAATTATCTTACAGTCCACTAAGGCTATGGTTGAAACGTACATTTACACCAACTATGCTCTAGCAGTAACCGGACTGAATAGAACTTTCCGTGATTATATAGTTACCGGCGTTCCTGTGATCCTCATTTCTCTCGTGTCATCAGCTTATGGTAACTTGAATTCACACAATAAGGAAATCCAAATAAAGCCACAGAGCTTTTCTTTTGTTGATGTAAAACTTGGAAATTAATTTCAGGATTCTTTCTGTCGACCACATTCGAATCGATCACGACATTTTCACTTTTTTCAATCCCCTTCGAATTGATATGTCAAGCTTATGGAGGTCTGATTGTTAAATTATCGTAAGTATGCGTTTTTATTTTCTTTTTGTGTTGCGTTGACCCGGGGGTTGTTTGATTTCAACAAAAAAAGGCTGTTCTGTAGTGCTTCGGACTTGCATTGACTGTCAAGATTACATTTTTTGATTTGACAGCTTTATATCAAGTGTAATTTTGAAGTACATTCTTGGTATTCAACTTTTGGAATGATTATATCAGTCTATTCTTGAACAATAAGAGTGAAAGAAGAAGTTTTCAATTTTTTCGAACCAAAATCCAGACTTACGTTTTAAAGTTATTTTTGAAGTGAAATACGTGATCTTCGTTTTGTGAACTTTTTTTTTGCAATTTTTCATTCTGGTAATAACAAAATTATAACTTTCTATTTTTCAGGTCTTTACCTGCTTACACAGCATGGTTGAAATATGTGTCCATTGTTTTCTACGCGTACGAGGCTTTAACCATTGATTTGTGGATGAAACGTCCTCATATAGGTAAATGAACTGATTATTTTTGTAGAAAAAAATGCTATTTCAATTGAGAAATCATCTTTCAAGTGCCTTACGTTTTTGATATATTTATTGCAGATTGTGACAAACCAAATCCTCATGACTGCATTTATCACACCGGGTATGATGTTTTAACATTTTTTGGTTTTAAAAGAAGCGATTTATTACTCGACTACGTTGGACTCATCACTTACTTTTTTGTTTTGCATATGTTGAGTTTTTTCTTCCTCTTGCGAAAATTAAAAAGGTCAGCCGCTTATTAATATTTCCTGCGAACGGGAAAAACATTATTTTCCATCAGTTTCATGTACTACGTTTTAAGTATTTTTTATACATTAAAATGATTCATTAAAAAATTCACGTTGAAGAGATTTGTTGATTAATTGAAAATGAAAAAGTGAATGTAAGTATGTGTAGATTATACTCGTACCTACTTGAATGTTTTTTTCGGTCTTCCGAATCGGAAGAATAATTTACAAACAGTTTGAAAATTAATTATTACCAAAATATAGAATGAAAAATCAAATGTTTTGTGCGAAAAAATTTTACTCGATATCTTATTCAATTAAAATAATATTACAACTTAGAAAAAATATTTATGACAAAACTTAATTTGGCTGGACGTAATAATAAGTACAGTTGGTAATTAATAGATCAGGAACGTATTTTACGAATTGAAAGGCTTAATTAAGTTTTACTTCATCATTTTCTTCACAGAATATAATAATAAAAGCAGCAGAAATGCAAAAATTTCTCAAATGTTCAAATTTTGCCAGGATGTATGGCATTTCATTTGAATGAATTCGAAAGTTACGGTCGTAGTATTAATAAATAATTTTTGTCTCATTTATAAATGGAAGTTGGTAAAATTTTGTTCAGTTGCTTAAATCAAGTGATTTTCAGAGAAATTAGTAGATTAGTAAAAATTTCTTTTACAATTTTTGAAATGTGATGTACGTAAATTCAGTTAATTTATGGTGCACAAAACCTTTACTTTTTCAAAAAGTAAAATCAAGTGAGATTCTTATATTCGATATAGAAAAACCGGTAAAAAAGAAGGTTAATGAGTGCTTACAGTCTTAATTAAATTTGAAAAACAAGATACATGATACAACAAAATGATTTTCTATGCAATAATAATGCTAAATGAATTTCAAGTGGTTCGGCATTGCCTTTATAATTTTTCACGAGTATGTTTCCGCAATGTTACATAAACTATATTATTGAGTATTCACATGATACACTGAAATGTTATCCTATATGAAAAATTCAAGATCAACTGATCTCTCCTGAGATTTATGCATAATTATTTCACAAAGACGGAATGTTGAGTATTATCATAATACAATGAAACTCTACTATGTAATAAATATAATATACTGAAAATTGAACGTTTGGAATAGTTTCTCAATATTCTATGAGATTTAGTTCTTATAACTTTTTATAAACTAGACTATATCTGCTTACCGGCGAACTTTGAGGAGGAGGAGGAGGAGGGGGGAAGCAGACTAAGCGCGTTCAGAGATTGTATTTTCTTTCAGAGAAAATTAAATTAGTCCCATCCTTTGGAAAAATTACAATTTCAGACGCCTCAAACACCTATTTAGCTCAATCTTCTTTGATTTCGTTGAATCACTTTTAATTAACTTACTCACGAAGTCACGACACAATGCAGAGTGCAAAGTTCGCCATAAAATTGCTAAATACACATAAGTATAAGTCTCACTACAGCCTTCAATCTCCCAAATCACATTCAAGTATGGAATAATCAGTAGTCAGATAAGTTAATACTTAATGATAATAAAATTAGACTCAGAAAATCAAAATTAATATTTTCCTAGTATCTAATGGGTTGGAAGATCAAGGGCTACTCGAGAGTCAAAGCATAAGAACTTTTATGCAACATTTTAAAAATTATACATGCGAGACGAAAAATTCACTATTGAATTTTATTACTCCAAAATGCCTGAGAAGTCAACATTGCTAAAAATATTACATAGAAGCTAAGATAAAACTGGAATGTTCCTATGTAAAAACCAATATAAAGAAATACTTTTAAAAAAAATAATAAAATTGAGAAAGTTGAATGAAAGGACTAGATCGGATTCTTGAAGGAAATTAAAATAAAAGTACGAGTATTTAAGTTTCAACATATACGAAGACGTGCTCCATACTTACGACGAAGGTAACTGAAGTTTATCCAAAATATGATTCCCCAAATGACGAAGAAGATTAAATATAAGAGTAATAATATGAATCTTGATGGTAACCATAGTACATAGTATGTGATTTCAGCCGAATTTTCACCTGCGATTTGAGATGACATGAGTGATTTGAAAAATTATTTTATCTTTTCAAAAGATTCAATACTTACCATAGACGATTACACTGTAGCCCATATCCGCTACACCCATCCTGTACGAGCAAGTTGGCACAACTATTTCTGTAACTATCGAGTAATTCGTCGAACTAGCAGCTTGAAATGACCAACTTGCTCCTTTATTTTTATAAGCATTCTCTTTCAACTCTTCATAATACAAACGTCTCCCATTTTCCTTAAGCGTAAGAAGAGCAAAAGATTTATGCGTATGAGCTGAAAATATAAATTCAGGTTTGATGTCCCGAACAACCTAATAAAAACAAGAAATCACTAAAAATGGGACTTTTAATTCAGAGAAAAATATTGGTGCACTCTTACTTGTTCTGAAAATGGACTTAGATGGTCGGTCAAAGGAACATGCGATATAGCTATATTGAATTTTAATTTCTCAGACGTTCTCTCTTCATTAGATGGGTAAGTTCGAAGGAGTTTATTCACCTGGAAAAAGATAAGCCATTTTAACAAATCAGCAAGATATCCATTATCTGCCAATTTCGAGAGGTAGGAAAAAAAAGAAAAAGTGAAGGAAAAAAATACACAACACTCAAGGGACTGTCGTTTGAATGGAAAGTATTTTCGTCATTTGAGGAAATAGAAGCAAAAAATTCAGTGGAATGTTTGGTAATCGGAGTGTGGGGAATAATTACGAATGAAGAGGAAGCATTTAAAAATAATGAATTATTTACTTTTAAAATTCGAATAGCATCGATTGTTTCGACTTCTTCTTTACCAAAATATTCTCGAAATCTTTTCACAACGACAGCTTTGATTAATTCATTATTTTCTCCACCGATATCATTATCTCCAGGTATAAATACAGTCTAAAATGAGAATATTGAATTTATAAATCTAAGTTTTACCCAAATTTAAAAAAAAAAAGGAGAAAATTACAGGTATGTTGGAATTTGTCATTCTTTTCAGCTGAAATATGGACTTGATCCGTTCGTAATATCGAGCAAATTGCTCATCGTCAGCAAAATATCCTTCATCAGTCAGGTCACCCAGGAAAAGGATGCCATCAGGCTTGACATGTTCGAAAGCAATGGAAAAAGTATTTCGAAGATACCTGCAGAAATAAAGAAATTTTTATAGCTCAGAATTGAACCATTCGTTCAAACAACATTTTCACGAACCTGTCACTGTCATATCTGGTCAAAACATTTTCATTTATTTCGCCCAAAATTTGGGGGTCGGCTACAACCAATAGTTTTATGCATTTGCTGAAAGAGCACTTGATTTCTGGCCAAGTTGTGATGGGCTTCAAGATGTACACAATGTATTCGTTATAAAGTGTGAGCAGGAAAACATTTATCAAGAGTAAACGGAAAACGAAAGTTCTGCAAAGAAATAAATATACAAATTTAAAATAAACATTTTTGAAAAGTTAATTAAGTCAGATCTTACCTCATATTAGTTTTTCATATTATCAACGAGCTGGAAGAATGTTGAGATTCTGGAAGTGAGATTCATCTGATTCATAATTTCAAATTTTTGAAGTTCAGATTAAGGATAATTAATGAACAATATTTTTAATGCTCTCCGAACAGATCTGAACTTCGACATTACTTGTCAATTTCAGCCATAAACAGTTTTTTTTTCGAAGCTTCTCATTTATCGATCAAAATTTTGAAAAATAAGTTCGCTAAGTGTGTCTGGATTCTGCGATTTTTTTGGTCTGTAATCCGAATACGATAAAAAGATTTTTTTTCATTACTTTCTAATAGTCGGTTAATTGAAGTTAGAATCATACAATAGTTGAACGAGCGAAAATTTTTTGAAAATTTGAACACAAATTTTGTATAAAAATCAGACAAAAATATAAAACACATTCGAAATCAAAAGTCAAAACAACTATTGGATAATCTGTGACAAAAACATTAAAAACAAGAAAATGGAAAGTCAAAAGTGAAAATAAAAAGACTTTCTTGGTGACCACACTGACTTCAATTGGTAACACTGAAGATACGCAATGTCGAAATCACTGGTCGAAATTTCTCTTATTTTTTATTTTTAACATTTTAACGAAGAGTGTACTGATAAAAAGTTTCGATTTTTCTTTTTCGTTGTAGAAGTTGAATATTCGCAGATATTTTCAAATTTTAAATTAATATGGTGATTTAAATCTTCCTTTTATTCTTTTCTGTGTGATGAAATAATGACACTTTGATTGAAGAATTTGATGAAGTATATCAGGCTGATAAATTTGATTTTTATGCGATTTCATTCATTGACTCTTTGATGTTCATTAAAAGTTCTTGAAGTTTTTATACAATGGAAGGTAAAATATTTTGCTATTTTTTGACTTTATTATTGTCTCTGTATTCATCGAACGGATTCATACCCTTTGAATTGAGCCAAACTTCCATTCAACAATTTTTATTCTGATTTCAGATGAGGCTTCATGGAAAGGCATTCATGTTTCTCAACTGCAGACCAGCTTGAATCACTCTCAGTTTCCTAAACTTGCCAGCAATGAAGAGCACACAATTCTGTTTCGAGTAAGTATAGTTTTCTTCTGTTATTCACGAAGCCCTCGTTCTAATCTATTTTCTTCCTCACAGATTCCTGTATCTTTCGAACAAGTTCCAGAATGTTTTCCCTCCATTTTCAATAGACGAGATTTTTGGGACAGTAATCACGTGAAACTTCCGTGCTCTGAGAAAAATGTCACTCGGGTAGGCTATTCAGTTATAATCATAGATTTGTTGCTAAATGACGAAGTTAACTCTAATCATGTTTCCAGGATCGAATAAATCGATGGGATTTAATTCGGAATGCTCTAACCTCACAAATTTTGTCTGCAGAACAGCTCCAAGCTGCGATTCTCAATTATAACTCTCGTTATGCTGAACAATGGGACTTCTCAACGTTGCATTTGTTCTTCGAAGAAGTATGTAGTTCCAAAGTTTCCGAAATTTTGTCATCTTTTTTGTATACCATGTAATTTAATGAATTTTTAGGCATTTGATGAAGTAGAATCTGCTCTGTTTTTTGAAGATTTGCTTCCCAGAATTGTTGACTTAGCTTTACGTTTACCAGAACTGATTACTGGAGGTATACCACTTCTCAAACGCGGTCATAAACGTTCAGTATCTTTATCTCAGCTCCAGATATCCTGTCTACTTGCAAATGCTTTTTTATGTACGTTTCCCCATCGAAATAGTTGTAAAAAGGATGCAGAATATTTCGACTATCCGGATATCAACTTTAATCGGTAAAATCAATAATTATTTTCTAAAGTAGAAGGTATTCATTCTAAGTACAAAATTATCTCGGAATGATACGTAGCAATAATTCGCGTTTTCTTTCAAATGCTATATTTTATTTAAAATGGTTCTGTTTTTTGAGTTGTACGTTTTGATTATCATTCCTTAGATTGTTCCAATCCAATTACCAAGATCGAACACAATGTGTGTTAGAGAAAATGAAATGCTTAATGAATTATTTTAGACGAGTAACTAGTAAAGGTTAGCTTTCGTTACTGAAAAATGTTTAATATTTTTTTAATCTTAATTAATGATGTCATGAAATCAGTCCCCACAGGTGTTGTAACGTATAGCAGGCAACTGGTTCCTAGCAATTTGTATCCTAATTGGTCCAAAAGTAATAAAATGTTGCCTCATTTGTACGTGTCTTCCGAAGGTACCATAGAAGACGATGGATTTGGCCTGTTTCAAGTAGATTTTGCCAACAAGTAAATTTATTTCAATATTTTACTGCTAATTTGAGGGAAGAAACACTGTGACCTAATGAAAACGAGTTTATTTTTAGATTTGTTGGTGGTGGTGTAATTGGGAGTGGATGCGTTCAAGAAGAAATCAGATTCGTTATTTGTCCCGAATTAATACTTTCAAGACTGTTTACTCAATCCTTAGGAGAAAATGAAGCATTAGTTATTACAGGTATAACTGCAATTAATTTTTTCGAAGACTGATTTGGTAATTGACTTTAATATATGCGAGTTCACGAAAAACAAATTATGTAAATTTCAAAAACCAATTAAGTTTTTGACATAGAGAATGTCTTTGATTTAGTTGGAGATTATATTTAATATCATTGAAAATTTTGACATAATTTTTTCTGACTGCGTTAGGTTAGAAAATTATTTAGCAGGACCTGCAGGGGTATGTCAGATACTTAGAATTCAGTTAAGTTGATGGCCAGTTGATATTTTATCAAGAGAAGAAAAGGAGAATAAACTGTATAAAAGTTGACTTTTCTGCTAAGAGAAAGTAGAATTCATACATTTAGGCTCGTCAAGGTGGAGAATTGTTTTCTAACCAAAAGCCAAGGTTTCTTAATAGATGGCGAATGACCTCTGAGGATTTGTTATTGAATATATCTGAATACATCATGAATTAATGCTAATATTTCTCACCAAACCATAATATTTTTGAATTATATTCGACCCTCAGAGTTATTTTTATAAGTATTTCATTTTGACGGAAAATCTTTCGATACCTTTTTCATTTATAATCGGATGTGTGTCTTAATAGTTTGTATTTATAATGAATGCGTAAAAATTATTGTGTTTTATTTCAGGATGTGAACGATTTAATAAATATAAAGGATACGGATCTACTTTCGAATGGGATGGTAATTACGTAGATGGAACGCCATCTGATGAATACGGTCGTAAATATTGTACTATTATTGCGTTGGATGCGTTACATTTTATGCGAAACCCACTGGACCAATACTTACCAAAAAATATTTCGAGGGACTTGAATAAAGTAATATTTTGGTTCGTGAAATAAGATATCAATTTTTTTTAAAGCAAAGCTAATGAAATATTTTCCTTACAGGCCTATGTAGGATTTTCTTGGAATAGTAGACAAAAAAAAGAAGATCTGTGCGCAGTAGCTACTGGTAACTGGGGTTGCGGAGCATTCAGAGGTGATCCTAAACTAAAAGCGTTTTTACAGTTGATGGCTGCTGGTGAAGTGGGTAGAGATTTAGCGTATTTCACGTTCGGCGATAAAGAATTGAGAGATGGATTAGCTGCGACCCATGAATTTTTGGTTCAGAATAAAGTTACGATTGGTAAGAATATTTATTTTATATTATTGCAGCAAAATTTTTGTAGGTCTGATTTTATTTCTCTTATTTTTACTATAGGAAAATTGTATAGCTTATTGGGTGAATACGTTTCGAAGGAGTTTTTCAAAACTGTTGGTGTATTTGAATTTTTCCGAAATGAAGCTTTGAAGAAGCCGGAAATGGTAATTTTCATTTTTATGTCTTTAATACTGATTTTATTGAAATACAGGCTCGTACTTGAACGTTGCATTAAAGCGAAGAAATCATTTTCTTACATATTTCAACGTATAAATTGGGTTCTCTTGGAAAATTCTTAAATTATAGATGTGCTAAAAAATTATTCAAGTTTACGTTTCAAGATTTTGATAATTTTATTCAAGAAAAGCGTATGGTATGATTTACACATAGACGTATTTTATTGAATTCAAAATTTTTCTTGATTATTTTAAAGTTGTTCTTGTGTCTTCGATTTGAAAATAATTTTCTGCTGCAAATATTCTTTCTAAGTTTTTTCTAAATACGTTGAAGAAATTTTTTTATATGCTTTACTCTAAATTCACCGAATGCCAACGAGTTTTCTACCAAAAAGTTGAATAATTGAGGAGAAGTACTGAGGAAAAATGTGGCATTTATTTATTTCAATGATTAAGATATAAACAATCGAACTTTGATTACTCGAACTTCGATAAATCAAAAACTTCTGTAAATTAAAGAGTTTTCAGTTTTCCTTCGCATTTTCATAAGCCTCTAATAAAAAATTACTGCTATTACTCGGAATTCTAACCTCTGCAAGTTGAACGCTGAAAAATCCAAAAGGATTTTATTGGGTCAGATTTTCGTACCTAATCTGCCTCTTCACCTTGAATTTTCTCGCAAAATCAGCTCAACAGTCTCAGTGTAGAGGATAATAAATAAGACATGGTTTAATTTTTGTGTAAAGGCATCTGTAACTAGGAGTTACTTTTAATTTAGCCTCCATAACTCGACGGTCTCTGTAACTTGAGAACATGTTTTTTCCCTCTTAAACTCTGAGTCATGAAAGTTTGTATTTTCAAATACCTGAAAATTTTGAGTAATTTTTTCGTAGTTATAGTTTTTGTACTTGTAGTGACCTGAGAACCATCGAGTTACAATTATTCTTAATCCAGACTTTCTGGTCACCAATAATTTTTTAATGTATTTTTAATTTAGTTTTCTACGCTTTCGAATCCCTATCTGTTTTTCTCTCTTTTGTTTTGTTACGCAGGAAAGTGGCTTATCCAAAATGAATGTCTCTAGTGGTTTACGTCGGTTAGAAATCACCAAAAAGCGTTCCTTCTGTTATAGAACGAAAGTAAGTGATTGGTTTCGTCCGATGAATGAAACCAATTCGTCCATGGCACCCTTCAATTCATCCAAGACGGACCTCAACTCGTCGAACATGGACGACGAGTCGTCGGAGGAAGGTGAATTGAAAATTGACGAACCAGAGTCCGCATTGATCGCCGAAAAGCGAGCATCGGAGATGCGAATGTTGAAAAATTTCTACAAACAACCGACCAAAGATCAAAGTTCTAGTAACGTTGACGCTCCATCAGCTGAGGACTGTTTCGAAGTGCTGAATAAATTCAAAGAGAGTTTGAAACGAAAAACGGTGACGCTTAAACGTGTCCACGTAAATAAGGAGAGTAATTCTAGTGACGTTACACAAGAAAGTAAACAAAATCCAGTTACTGATACGAACGCTGAGAAGGTTTCCGGTGTTGAAAATTCGTGTTCTGATGGCGAAATCAAAAAATCCAATACAAATGTTGATGGTGAAGCTGATGCAAAGGTTCCAGAAAGTTCTAATGCCAATTCAGTGCAGAACGCTGAGCCTTCTGATAACTCTGAATGTGAAAAACCTGAAATCGATCGCGTATCTGATGGTGTGCCAGAGAAAATAGACATCTTTGATGAAGTCGAAAGTAGAGAAAGCTGCTCTATCGAACAAAATGCCCTCGTTGATGAAGCTCCCGAACAAACAGCATTAGAAAAGGAGCATTCAGCTATACTTACATCGAATAATAATTCTGCTGATGAATCAGCCCTCGAAAATAACATCGACATCGACTGCACGGTTCATTCTAATTCGGAAAGTACGAAAGCTGGAAAAGAAAATTTAAATCACAATCGCGTCGAAACGCTTTCATCACTCGCAGCGCGACTGAAGCAGTCGAAGACACCTAAAAGAACTACACCAGCTTCATCTAGCAGGTATTCCTTAAATTCTCTTTCTGCCTCGAAGAAATTTAAAATCTCCGATTATTTTAGTCCAAAATCTCAGTGATTTTGTTATTTATTATATTTTATTTTTGCCTGTGATATTCCTGATAATTTTATGCTGGAGAAAAGATTCGTTTAATTTCTATGTTTCAACAATAAACTTTAATTTTGAAAGAAAAGTAATTCATGTTGGAATTTTTAGAAAGCGCGCATGTAGAATTTAGGAAGTTTATTATCTGGAATTTATCTCGTTTCTATTTTTTCTGCGAGAAATTTTGTCTTTTCGAAAATTAAAAAGTTTTTCCAGGCCCCTAATTCTATCTCAAAAGATTTGTTTAGCTATCTGCATTAAATTTTTATTTTCATCTACATTTTTGGAAACTTACGATTGGAGAAAGGAAAATAAAAGACGAAGTGATTTTGACTGAAGCTCTGACTTGGACCTGACGTGCTTGTTTTTGAAAACTCTTTAAATAATTTGAATTTCTTTGTTATTAGGTGATCGTAATATTTCTTATTTTATTAATTTATTTTCATTTTGTTTATGAGCCCTCTCAAACTTGGTTGTAAAAATAATTGAAAAGGGATAAGTAAGTTTTTTGTGCAATTTTTAAAAGTGTCGAAAACCATGATGCCACTACTCACTAGTGAAGTAAAATGTACAAAAATTAGAATTATTTGCTTTTTGCGTAAAACTGTTAATTCATTTCATAAAAATAAAAAATTATAGTTCATTGCACTTGAGAGAAAATTGTAGTTAAAAAAAAAAATCAATAAAGTAGCATTTTGAAACCATTGAAGTTTTTGAAAAAAAAAAAATTTTTTCTCTTTGGTTCTTGAAATTCACACTTTGTAAAGATATTTTGTAAAAATAAAATTTTTTATAGAAAATGAGATTTTTAGAAAAATTTGGTTTAAAATGAAAATTAAGCGCAATATTTCAAAAAATCGTTTCAACTAAATCATAAAAAATAATTTATTAATTTATTATTTATTTCAATTCCTCATTCTCATGATTATTGAGATTTTAAATTAATATGCTGATTTAGGGTAACGGCCCATCCACCCAATCAACTATTCGCTTATCCAACCAAACGTAGTCTCCTTTTGGTCTATCCACATTTTGTGGTAAGAGAGCGCAAAACAGTGGTGCTACAGCTCCTGAAAAAAAATCAATTTTATGTCAGATGCAGTTGATGCACTTTTTCAAAATGCTCAATTATATCTTTGTCAAAATCTATTGGTTCACTTGAACTCCAATTGAATAAAATGAAAATGCAAAAAGCGAATAATTCCCATTTTTGCATATTTTACTATTATGCTTGAAAAAAAAATCCATTTGTGACATATTAATTGGTTTTAAGCACTTTTTGAAAATGGAAACAAGTGCAACTTTTTTTTTTGCTGCAGAAAAGTGTTTTTGAGAGTAATTATTTGCGCATAATTTTCCCCTCCTAATCAAGTCTACAATTAAAAATACTTGTAAATGATTGAATACCTTCTTCAATTGTAAGAGAACCTTTGTGACCACTCAAATTAGTCCTCACCTTGCCAGGATGAACAGAGTTGACGATAATATCTTTTGAATCTTCATTGAATTTTCGTTGCTGAATTCTGGTTAGAGCAGAGACACCAACTTTTGAAACGTTATAAGCACTATCAGGCCAACCATATGTAGTGTGGTTTCCAGTTTCTGCAGCCCTATGAAATTATTATCTATAATTTTCTGAATTTTTATATTCTGAAAAAGTATTGTGGTTAAATTACTGGATAAATGAGTTCATTAATCGAGTGAGCTCAGATTCTGTAAGACTGGAGGAAGAAAATGCGTCTCGTAATTTTTTTGATGGTATGCGAGACAAATGCCCAAGAGTTCCGGATACATTGACAATTCTGGCATGTGGACGCAGTAATGGGAAAAGTTCTTTGCACACATTCAGAAGACCGAAGTAATTCGTCTCGATGGTTTCGCGGGCTTGTAAAGCAAATGGCTCTGTTGCGTTCATCTATGGAATAGTAATTATCTAACTTATTTTTTGCATTTTATAATTCGGTTATTTTTTATTTAGTCTTTTTTTCTGCACGAGCTTGGACCAAGTGGCCAAATGGTCATTGCTAGTTCTATTTAGGAGTCCAGAGGGTTGAGCCTTGTTCTTGTGTTGGTGATGGGTTAAAGTATCGATGTTATCGATAGTGAAATTGACTTATTGATAATATTAAATGTGTTGAACCCGTCACTAGCAGATAATTTGGGCCGCTTGATTAAAAAATCAAAGCATTTTGAATTATTGAATTGAGTTACCATCGAGTTTGGGAAAAAATAAATAAACAAAAGCAAGTAAAAAACATAACAGAGGTTGTTACCAACCTTAAAAGCGATAGCAGCATTATTCACCAAAACATCAATTCCTTTGTAAGCTTCACTAATGAAGGTTTTGAATGCTTGAATACTTTCAAGGCTGTCGATATCTAGTAAATGGAATTTCGGATAAAAGCCCAACTACATAAAAAAACAAAACAGACAAAATTAAAAATAAGAGTTGTAAAAGTAATTTATGAATCTTTCAAACTTTCCTGGATAACTTTGTTTTTCTCAAAAATAAAATTTTGTTTACCAAGTGGTTTTAAGAATGATGATTTTTTGTACAATCCTGATGAAAACAAAAATTGTGTGATTATTTTTCTAATAAAGTTTATTTTTGTAGGATATTAATATTTTTTATAGAATAAAACAATGTACATATTTCGGTTTGAAATTTGAAAATTCCAACCCTTTCTCAGTCCGCCGAAAAGTACAGCTATACATGTTCATTTTACTGTTTTTTTCCTACTTGAATTCTGAAAGTAGTCAGGTCCGAAAATCAGTTTTCATCCACAAGATTAAGTTGGTTTCAACACCTCAAGCTTTATAAATGGCTAAAAGTATCTACACTATACAATTATTTATGACACAGTTTCAAGTTTCGAGTTTCTCCTCTTGAAAAAAAGTTTCAAATTTTACCATCAAATTTAAATTCTCGCGAAGCACAAAAATTATATTAATTTCTTTTATCCTACTATAGTGTGGGTTATTGTATTAAAATTTACTAAAATGTAGCAAACTGAGCTGAAAAATAAAAAATACTTCATTTAAAGATTTTAAAGCTGCTTTTCCACGATCTGCGTTTCGAGCTGTGAGTATAACATCACCTTCAAATTCTTGACACAACCCTTTGACTATTGCAAATCCGATGCCTTTATTACTTCCTGTGACCTGAAAATTATAGTAAAGAATATAAGCATTTATAATTATAACAAAATCCAATGTCCGGATGTCTGTCACGTACCTACACGAAATTCGTGAACAAATTATTTTTTACTTAATGTAGAAAGCTGAATTAGATCTCATTAGAAAAAGAAAATTCTCAGAAATCTATCACTGTATAAATTTTGTTAATGGTGAAAAAATTCTACAAAACCGATGAACTTCCTGCTACGTTTCACGCTATTTTTCATATCGCGATTACTCTGCTTTTATTCAACGCATCGTAGAAAGCTGAATTTGGTCTCATTAGAAAGAGGGAAATCTTAGAAATATGATGATGTATAAATCTTTCTGATTAGAGATTTGATTTCACAGATAATTATGAATATATTTTTGATAACTGTGAATTCTATTCTTACACTTCTACCCAACACTTTAGAATGGAGCAATTGTCATTCATTCATTTCATGATAATGCAAAATTTGAGCGGGATTGAGCAAAATTTGAGTAGTATTGAGCGGAGTTGAGCCACATTTGAGAAAAATTTGTGCAGGATTGTGCAAAATTGAGCAAAATCTGAGCGAGATTGGGCGAAATTAGAGTGGGATTGAGCGAAATTTGAGGAAATTTTGAGCGGAGAGGGGGCGTAGTCCCCTCGGGCCTTGCTAGTTATACTATATTAATCATTTCTGTGTTAAAACCACATTTTTCAGCAAGAAAATAACCAGAAAATTTTAAAATGGAGCCTATAAAATTTTATCTTAGAGGAGGTTATCTTCTCTCCCAGGTGGAACTTAGTTCAGTTTTTGCTGATTATTTTTTTCTGTGTGCAAGTAAGATTATTTCACCCTTCTGGAAAAAATATAATACTTACAATAGCAACTCGAGGTGAACTCATATTTTTTTATAATGAACGATTCAAAAATTTTGCAATTTAAATAATTGTAAAAATTAAATTGAGCTTAATAGCTGATTGAGCCATCAATAAAATAACTGCATGAAATAAATATGGAGAAAGCAGCCGTGCAATGAAATTCAAGTATTTTATATGCTTCACAATTTTTTTAATGAAGAAACAATATTCACAGTAGGTTCTAATTCCATTTAGTAGTTTTAAACTGAATGAGCTTCTCTTTTGGTTATAGAAGTTAGAGATATTGGCCTTGGTAGTAAACTAAAGTTATGAGATAAGCCGTATCGTGTAATTTTAATCCATAATTATACATACTTGTAGGTATGTCTTAAACGTATGTACTTATAAAAATTTACAAATTCCTTTACTCGAGTGTTTTAAAATAAAATTTTTCTTTCATATTTTTGCATGCTTTATTTGGGCGCAGTTTGAAACCAAGAGATAGTAAAGAGTGATCTCGTATTTTTTTTTTAACCTTGAATATATCTCATATCTTGGATTTAAATGAAAAAAATAAGTCCTTTCTAGTTTTAGAGCCCTACATCCTCCGTATTGTCCGACACAGTCCAAAATATAGTTTTTATTCTTTCAGAATTTTATTTTGACTGATTTAATTATTTGTTACAACTTTGAGGAATTAAATGGATGATAGTTAAATTTACGAACCTGTTTATGGAAATATTAACGTAGATGTAATTTACCCATGTTACCCTTTACAGGCTTAGACTAAAATTTTAGAAACTGCAGATCAGGGAGAGTAAAATGTTTTTTAATAAAAAACGTTCTATGGCCTTTTTTCTTTTTTCAAGATTCAGGGGAAAAAAGTTGAAAAATTTTTCGAAGTTTTGGGGGCAAAGAGCGCCGCTATGGGAGGTTTTTCTCTCCTCTGACCCCACCTGGCTTGAGTCTGTACCCTTAAATGCCACCATACAAGAGCTGCGAAGCTGAAAATTTAAATTTCGGCTTTCAGCTTTCAGCGTCAAGATTTTTAATTTTGGGATTTTACTATTCAGCTTTTTGAAGACAAACAAAAGAAATTTAACTCATAACTTTTGGCTTACAGCTTTTGGTTTCATACTCCTATTTTGAGAAAGATGGAAAGTAATAGGTGAAAAAAATAATATGCAAGTAAAACTTGGAAAAGCTGAAAAAACCCAAAAAAATAAAACTTAAGCTTTTAGCTTGAAAATTTTTTTTCTTTTCAGTTTATGGTTTTTGGCTTTCGAGGCCAAAATAGTTGATTTTCAGCTTTTAGCTGTCGGCTTTCAGCTGGCCTTGCAGCTATGGAAAATAGTATTAAACTAACCTACGAAAATTTCAAACTGAAATTTGGATTCAAAAAAGTCTAGTTCTTATGTCCTGTGTTCCTCTGTGAATAAATCCATTTTTGTAGAATGACCCCCCCTTTTTTTTTAGAGAGAGTAAAACCCAAATCTTTACATGGGTGAAATTAAGCTTTATATATTTTTTTTGCGGGGGGGAGGAAGGAGAGAGGGAGGAAGAGGCTGAATATTTTTTGTCCTCGCACTCGAGAAAAAAACAGAAAAATCATTAGCATGTGGTACAAATAAATCAAAATTTTCTTTAAATGGCGGTAAAGGGGAACTTCATGTTAGCTGTGGGAGGTACAACTTCCTTATCACCTCCCAAAGTACGCGTATGCACCTTTGATTACATTTTTAGTGCTCTCACTTTTAGATTAAAATTTCATTCTGTTACGTTATTCGAAATGTGGCCTTGAGTTTAGCAGCCAGTTTTAACCAGTGTGTTGCATTCAAAATACTCTCTCATAAATCTGTCAAATTATCTAGATTATTTTTATCCTCTAACCAAACAATCGATAGAACATAGTTATTTTTATTCTAATTTATCTATAATTGTATTGTTTCTTTCTATTTCGGCTGGTAGTCGGATTTTTTAATGATTTAGAATACACGGTAAATTATCGTTTTGATAAATTACGTTTTTGTAAAAAAAGAGTCTATCAAAATTACGGTTCACATGTGGAATTCGTGTTTAAGAGTGCGTCGTTTAGTAATCCTCTTTTTTTCATTTTTTTTTTTTTTTTTTTTCTAAATAAATGCGTTTAACTGAATTTTATTTCACTGTTATTTTATTGAGTATCTATTATATTTGATTTTGTTACATTTTTTACAAAGTGATTATGGAAATGACTACGAAAACGCCTCTTACATTGTCGTGGAAAAATGTCAGTGGATGGACTAAGCCTACTCGAAAAATGGAATCCAAAAAAATCTTAGATAATGGTAAGTTAGTTTTATGCAATAAAGAATATTTGCTCTATATTCTATACCTTTAATTTACTGAATTTCGATTTACTTGTTACCTGTAGGTGTCCAATTTTCTGTTGAAAGACCATCAAGATGAGACTATTATTCTCTATTTTAAGAAAAACCAAAAAGTGGGGGCACTTTTTTTGCTTTCCAACCTCTTTCAATCTTAATCTATGTTTTAGAGAAGACCACCTGTAGTTCTGTGTAAAAATTATCGAATGTAATTTATCACATCTCTGCTACTTTTAGCAAAATTTCTTTCTGTGAGCTCTGTCTGAACTGAATCGTGACTACCTATTAGCTTTTATTCAACTTGTATGGACTATGGAGTAACCCGGAGAGTATAGAACAGTGATTCAGCACTTCAGAAAATTATATGGGAAATTTTATTTATTATCAGAAGAAAGTGATTTTAACACTAGAAATACCAGGTTTTACTCGATTACTGAAAGGACTAGGTGGTGTCATATATGACACCACAAGAGTAACTTCAATGGACCAAGTGGCGTGGTATGATACAAGTCAGGAGTTTTCAAAATATTGGTCCTTTGAGATGTCCATCTCAAAATTTTGAGTGGTGTCGTATATGACACCACCTGGTACTTCTAGGGTTAAGGAGAGTATTTTTGGTGAAAAAATATTTAAAATAAAATAAAACTGACGAGTTTGATTCCAAAAAGTGCTAAATGCAACTTTTGGGTGTACGAAACTATGACAAGACCAGCAAAATGTATGCCATGTTCGTATGACAAATTGCATAACACATTTTTATAGGCGTAATTTTTCACTGGCAAAATAGTGAATAAAATTAAAAAGAATACTTTACACTGCATCATTTTAGCTGTAAAAGAAGCCCTTGCAGGCTATTGAAATTATGTTTACTAAAAAATTTATATGGTAGATATTTTCATAGCCTTTCTTGTAGTTGAATTAAATGTCAGTTCTTAGCTGCAAAGAAATTCACAGTTTCTTGGATACCTCACTGTTTCTTAAGAGTTACTCCTAAATGTATTCGTATTTTTTACTAAAGAGAATTTGATTTTAGTGCAGATTGCGTCAAAATTCATTAAAAAAAACAATTAAAGTTTTATTTTTTATGATTTCAGTGAGTGGCATAGCTAGATCTGGAGTTCTTACAGCGATCGTAAGTCCCAGGTGAGACAATACCCGCCTTCTTCTTCCTGTTTTTGGAGAATAAATGCTAGACAATTTTTAATATAAATGAGGAAAGTAATTAAAATATTATTTTAAGGATTTTTAGGATACGAAAAAAAGGAAAAAAGCCTCAAAGACTGGTAATGTGTTTTACCAATAGAAAATCTGCTTCAGTAATTACTCTTTCTTTGTTTCTAGTGGTGCAGGAAAAACAACTCTTTTAGCTATTCTAAACAAACGATATAAAGGTGAGATTTTCGAGCACTAAAAGGATTTTTTGAATTTAACAATATAATTATTCTGCAATATTGACTTCAACAGGGATCACAGAAGGGGAAATTCGTGTAAATGGGTTTGAATTATCTCAACAAGAAATGTCATTCATTGGTGGATACGTCTGCCAAAAAGAGTACAATTTTGAAGATCTCACTGTATATGAACATATGAAATTCATGGTAAGAATCTGCGATACCACTGATGGTTTGAACTACCTAGTTTCTAAAGAATATCCTTTGAAGCCCACAATACTGGCAAAACCTACTATTTACAGACTTATGACACTTATGGAGGAAAAGGAGACATTATGGATAAGTCAAATTATCGATATTATCGCAATAATTATCGATAATAGACAATTATCGAAACTATCGATAACAAGTTGGACTTATGGATAGATACAGTATCAAATGTGTGAGAAAATGAGAAAAATATTTAAAAAATTGAACCAAAAACGCAACAAAATTCAAACGATTGTTTTTTTTTTCTTCTATTTAGGGTACTGAATATATTTTCAACTATAATTTATTACTGCAGCCCCTGTGTGAACCACAGTTTGCTTTTCAATTTTTCAAAAAAATTTATATTTTTTTCAGGCACGTCTCAAAATGGACAGAAACATGACGGATATGGATCGACACCAAAATATATTAAATATTGTCAAAAGTCTTTCACTGTCCCATCGGTTACAGGCGACAATACATTCTTTATCTGGAGGACAAAAGAAACGGCTAACACTAGCAGTTCAGGTAGGGTTATGGTAGTCGTATATTTTTCTAAAAGTTTAAAATATAAACATCGAAGAAAGTTGGGTAAGAGCCAAAAAAAAAAAAAAAACGTAAATTTCCTTCATACAACTTTTTTTTCATTATTTTTTCAATAAAATCAAAAATGTAAGGGCGAGTCAAAAAAGCATTATAATGTTCGTTTTTTTTTTTTCGTTGCATAAATATATAGCTTCTCACAGAGCCGAAGATATTATTTTGTGATGAACCTACGACAGGTCTTGATAGCTACAGTGCAGAACAAGTGGTCAGACTATTACGTTCACTGGCAAATGATGGTAAAATGGTGATCTGCTCTATTCATCAACCAGCTTCTGGAATTTTTGAAAACTTCGATGATGCTACATTGCTGGCTTCTGGAGGAAAGATGGCGTATCATGGACCCGTGGCGTCTATAAATTCTTACTTTTCTGAGTGAGTAGAAGTACTCTATGGCATTCAGTTTTGTTTTATTAATGTGGAATGCACTTCTATTATTGTCCTTTCTTCCCAGTGGGAAGGCTGCGAAATGATTCACAGAAGTCGAGACTTTTTCGATTCAATTTTGTAGCTTTCCGTGCAACAACTTCATTTTGCATGGTGATTTGTGCTGTTTCCAAAATAAAAAGCAGTTTGTAAAGAAAGTTTGTATGTATTGGCGTAAGACATACGTATGCTGAAATATTTTCTTTGATTGGGGTAATTTTTCAACTTGGCAAAAGTTGACAAAAGTTGGTAAAAGTTGGAAAAAATTTGCAGGGCCCTAATCCACTGAAAAAATCCCTCAAAATCAGAAACAAATATTGTATCTATAACCAATACATGCACATTTTCAAATTATTTACCAACCCCTGAAAAATTAATTTTTTGCTGACAGCACAAATAACCATGCAAAATGAACAAATATCTTTTTCTTTTTTTTTTCAAGTAAATTGAGATTTTTTGACGGGGGAAAATATTTAGCCCGTCAAAATAGGTGATTAGAACGACAGACTTTTTTTCAACAAATTAATTCGTTTCAACGGGAAAATAAAGCATAATGCACGACAAATCAGCCCCGCCAATATAATCACTTATCCCAGCATTAAAACCGGTTTTGCCCGCCTATTTATGATAAAGCACGATAAACATGGAACAACTTACAGTGAACGACAAATTTGACTTATCAAACAGTATGTTATGTGTTTGCAAGGTATCAAAATATTTTGAACGGTTTTTATCTCATTAAAATAATGGAAAACGTATCGGTGTTTGAAAATTTTTATGACTGTGAAAGTAGTGAATCTGACATTGACCAGCCAAAACCCAAAAGAAGACGCCAAACAAATTGTATTTGGTTAAAATATGCTGATTTTGAATCCAATTGGACTGATTTTCAGGACTTTAAATTATTTAATTATGGAATTTGAATTGTTACCATACAATTTGATGGTTTAAATAATCTGACCTGTACTTGTCCAATTTTTTAAAAAGATTTCATTTGTAAACATATTTTGGGCATGAAAATTAAACTGAAATTAGTAAATGTGGCATTAGAAGCAAAGTCTCTGCCCTTGGGCCAAAAAAATAAAAGAGACCGATCTACTGTAGCCAAAAGTTCCTTGATTGTTCGATAATTTTTCTAATTTTTTAATACTTGATACATTTTTTTTTTTAGTTACAAGTTTTGTCGTTCATTTTACATAATTTTAGTTCATTAATTTACTGTTCTCAAAATTTATTATAATGCTTAAAGTCATTTTTTGTTGTGAATTGTTTGAAATCTCGTTCATTACATTTTTTTTATCATTTTGCCCATTTTTTTCTCGTTCAACATCATTTTTTGTTGTTAGATTCTGAAAAGTGCGTTGAAACCATTTATTTGTCGGTATTCATTCACTTTTTGTCGTTCAAATCACCCTTTTTGTCGGGCTGAAAAATCATACCCTTTTTTGACTCCATTTTTCCGGTTTTTGAGAAAAACCTGGTAACGATAATTTTTTTCAGATTGGGAAGAATATGTCCAGAAAATTATAATTTGTGCGAATACATTGTATCGCAAGTCACTATCAAGCCTCAAAATAACCTTGCAGATCAAGAAAAACATATTCAAACTGCAGTCGAATATTTTCAAGAGTCAGATATTTATCGTAATTTACAGACAAACATATCTAAATCCTTGTTCATGTATCAGAAAATAGTAAGTTTATGTTTTGTTATTGATAAATTTTTTCAAATTGAACTCACACGTAGACAAATGTGGCATCGAATAAAATTGAAACTACATTGAGAAAATAATGAGGACTGAGGTATAATTTAAGTTTAGGTAATTAAAAATCACGTTGACAGTGTATGCAAAATCGCGTGCCCAAAATAATTTTTCAAATGTTTTTTCACACTAAGGAAACATTTCCGGCTAAACTTTTTTCATCGACGGTGAGATAAAAATTTCTTTGATGGGTTTAAATCAGAATATTATCAATATCAAAATTCTTATTAACACTTTTTCACTACGTAGAATGAAATAATTTTAATTTTACTTAGTCTAGATAAGTCAGTCCATATACTCCTACATTTAAATATTGAGACCAAGACTTACCAACTTCGAGTTGTATTGCGCGAGACTAATTTAGACATTGTTTTATGAAAATTTTTATTTAAATAGAAAATAATTTGAATTGAAAATTTGAAATATCTTTGGTGGGAAGTAAGTCGAGATATAGTGAACCTAATGTCATTAAATTCGGGGGTTCAGTGCCAGAATTATGGAGGCGAAGGGGGCTAAAAAAGATGATTTAAGTCAATAATGAGGCAGTAGCTTTAAGAGAAAGAAACCTTACATATTCATGAACTTTAATTAGGACTATCTGGACTTATAATGTTTTTTAAGCACTTTCCTGCTTTAAGATACCAATATTTTAGTCCCTTATTCAACGTTAATAGAAGTTCGCAAGAAATAAAAATGATTTGCAAAGCATAGGTTGAAAAAAATTAATTAAAAATTTTGCAATTCCGTAAAATTGCAATGTAAAACTTTTTTTATTTTAGCTGCTATCGGCCATTGATTGAAATATTCAGGTTAGATGAGAAAAAATGATTTAATTCTTTTTGCATGATTCTTAAAAAATCGAAAACAAAAATTATTTTTGAAATTCGACATATTTTGGCTAAGACGAACAAGAAAAGCAAAATTTATTTTGTAATTTGTTTGTACCTATTACAGGATTTTTAGGTCACTCGATACATTCGTAATAAAATTTTCTCTTTCCTTGTAGGATGTATTTGACAACAGAAAATTGAAGAAGTAAGAATATTTGCTGGTTTATCTACTATAAATGGCTTTTTGCTTGATTACTCAACTTATTGGCTTTTTTAAAGGAATTCCGTACCTTTTCATACAGAGCTGGGCTGGCTGTTTTGGCGAGCATCTATACTGTACAAACACACATACAAAGCATCTTTATTACCATTTGTTGCTTATTTGGTAAATTTCCAATTACTTTTTACTGAATTTTATGTATTTTCTACATTTAAGTGTGTGCTCTACCAGAATCAAAACATTTTGTACGAAATTCGAGACAAAATTTTTGTCTATTTTATTGACTGCTGGAAGGAATAGGATTTATAATAGAAATAGAAGGTATCGATAACTTGAAGAATTATTTGAAACAGAAAATTTGGAAGAAAATATCATTTTTTAATATTCTGGAAAAAAACAACGTAAGTGTCTCAAGACATTCAATTATCTGAACAGTTTGAATCAAGAAGACCAAAATTTAGAGTTTAATTAAAACTACTTTTTTTTAAATGTTAGTGAGTCTGACTTTTGATGTCTTGACAATTACTCCAATATTTACCTTTCTTATTCTCTTTCTCCAGATGGTGTTTTTAGTCGTAAGTATTCCATATTACGGTATTATCAAGGCCAATCAAGAAGGTGTGCAAAATATGATTGGGTTTTTAAACATTTTTACCACCCAAGTAATGTACTCTGCCTTGTCATCTGTGGTAAATGTGGTACCTGAAGAAATGCCTGTCTTCATTCAAGAAACCACCGATGGTGTATATTCTCCTGTAGCTTTTTATGTTTCGAAAGCATGTTTCATGGTAAGTAGCAAAGCTTTTCTTCTTATATTAGTTATAATATTGTATACGCTTGGAACTTTTTATACTATTTGATCCAATGAGCAGAGACACAAATCTCGAATTTTGATGAACTTTATGAAATCCAAAAGACTCATTCCCTTCTCCCAGTTTTGTTTTTTCTCTTTTTCATAAAAAGAAAAAGCTTTTCTTTTGCATAAGTGAATTTCCTTATACTAACTTTCTAGAGAAACTTCTTTCTACTAAAATCTTTCATCCAAAAATTTGATTTTTACTCGAAAATTTTCTTAAAATCGGAATGTCTGCCAGTGAAGATGAAGTTTTATATGTTCAACTCTCTAATCTTGAATTTTGAGGGCAATTCATAGGGTCATATATTTTACTATCACCAATATTCCCAGTGGCACATGTCTCAATTTTCGTCCAGATGTCTCAATTTTCGTCTAGTTGTCTCATTTTTCGTCTAGTTGTCTCAGTTTTCGTCTAGTTGTCTCAGTTTTGGTCTAGTTGTCTCAGTGTTCATACAGACGTCTGAATTTTCGTCTAGTTGTCAGATTATTCGTTCAGATGTCTCAATTTTCGTCTAGATGTCCCAATTTTCGTCTATTGAGACATCTAGACGAAAATTGAGACATCTGTACGAAAAATGAGACAACTAGATGAAAATTCAGATGTCTGGACAAAAATGGAGACATCTGGTAACTTAACTAAATTTTGTCAAACTGTAAATTAGTTTGGCTTACGTTGAGGTACCTGGTCATTCGAATAAATCGAATTTTTCTAAATTTTCATTATCATATTTGCCTATGGGAGGATCTGCATCTTTGTCGAAAATGGTTCTAAATTTTTTTGAAAATGACTGCATTTTTAATAAATATTTTGATCAAAGACTAGATAATTTTGGAAATGAAATTTATGTATTACTTATTAAATCCTCAAAAATTCGGAAAGGGTTTGGAGAGAGCCCCTTCTGGTTAAATGCATACGAATAAGTTACTTTTAGCCAAAACTTGGATTTTGAAAGTTTTAAAATAAACAAAATCTTTCAGTCTTTATTGATTTATTCGTATTAAAATACTCGTAATTTACTGCAGGTTTTTTCCTTTTTTTTTTTCATTCATTCATTCATTCATTCATTCATTTATTTGTTTTTAATCCATCATTGATTTGGCGAAAATTGAACTATTAAGTGTGTATCGCGCCTTTTATTGCCATGTTTGTCAACAGAATTACGAGTACCTTTGATGATCATCGATGCAGTTGAAATACATTTCTGTTAAATAAGTTGCCTAACTTGTGCTCCTATATAACGTAATAACATATTTTCATTGTGAAAATTTTACTTCAGTTGAGTTTTCATCATGAATATTTAAAAATATTCTTCTTCGTGAATAAAATTATTTATTATTTTGAATAATAAAATTTTAAAAATATTCTCCCTTGTTGCATGTTTCATATTTTTATTTTTTTTGGGAAAACTGTAATTATACATAATTGACATTACGTGCGCCTTTAATTGAAAGAAAAAATTTTTATGCGGATTGCGAAATGAAATCTTGATTCATTATTGATAGTTCATTATGACTTGCAGCCCCTAGAAAGTGAGGGGAGGGATTGTGGGGGTTAGGCAAGTTTTAACGCAAATAAAAATAATTTTCTTAACCGCTTTCAAAAAATAATTATTGAAGCTTCCAAGCTACTGTATTTTTATCATTGTTATTTTTAGACAGTTAACATGAGCATCCAAGAAATTATCTTCATGAGTTTTGCACTAACCATCACTGGCTTGAACAGAACTTTGTCTGATTATGTGACAGTTGCAGTGCCTACCTTATTACTAACATTTACCTCAGTTGGATACGGTAAGCAGCCGTAAGAAATAAAATTCAAATCATTTTAAAATTAATAATCGTATGCGAAGTGCAATTAAGAAGTTACCTATTTATCATTTTGGGGGGCTAATTTCAAAACCACTTGTTACAGGATTTTTTCTGTCTTCTGCTTTCAAATCAGTTGATACGTATTCATTATTTGGGGTCCCATTTGAAATTTGTGCTGTTCTTCTGACTGGTCTGTCACTTAAACTAGAGTAAGTGTTTCAATTATTTAATCAAGTCCTTATATTTTCAATCATAATTAGCTGTACTTATTCATTATTTTGTTTCAGTTCTATGCCGTGGTATTCAGCCTGGTTAAAATATTTGTCATTCCCTTATTATGCATACGAGTCATTAAATATAATTGAATGGGCCAAGTTCAGTCATATCAGTAAGTATAGTAACCAAAAGCCAGGACCTAGATTTTCCTCGGATTTAGTATAATTTAAATTGAAAGGCTCAGAATCTAAAGCCTCAGCTGCTGAAAAAAAATTTCCATAGATTTTGGTTCATAAATTTATACTCTTCCATGTAGTATACTTTGTATTTCATTTCTCTCCCTTCTTACCCCACACCCCAAATTGACCCTTAATAAATAGGATTGGAGTAAAAACTTACATTTTCCATTAACAAATGTGAGTTTTGTCTCCAAGATGGCAAGATTCATTCATGAAAAACAAAATCATTACTAAATCAATTTGTCATGATTTAATTGAGCTGAGATTATTTGTACAAATTTCTGTGATAACTTGTTCTAACTTATTCTCCCCTAAATTCACTACAAATAAAAGTAAAAAAAAAAATCAAAAATTGATTTTTCAATTTTCCAATTTTTCTCCAGGCAATTTTTGATTTGATCGATTTTTTCGATTTGATTCAAAGACAAGTCAAAAATGGAAAAATTGAAATTAACGTGGTATCCTCTCAAAATGTGTGTTTGTGTAATTTGTGAGTCATATTGAAAAAATTCAAATTTTGAACTGAATTTTCTCCGGAACTAAATACTCGTAACTTGGTGAAAAAAATTAAAAATTGATTTTTCGATTTTCTGATTTTCCTAATTTTTTAACACCGATTTTCAGTTTGATCGATTTTTTTCAATTTCGATTCGAGTCGATCAAAATTGATTGCATAATTTTAAAAAATGGGCCTCTCTAGTTTATAGCAAATGAGAGTCTATGAGACTTCAGATTCTGAGCCCTTGAAAGTCTTTTTTTTTTTGCCTAGTAATATTGAACTAATTTCATGAAGAGGAGAAATACTTTTTTTTTTAATCCCTTCCCCTCTCAAACTCTCTTCTATAACTTTTCAGTTTTTGAAAAAAGTCAAACTCCAACTTTTCTGTTTATACGGGGTCCTCCAATACTGTAACTAATGCAGACACTTATATTCATGCATTTTAATTTCTGCAGATTGTGAAAGAAAGTCTTTAGACGAATGTCATCTCACTGGTGATGCAGTTCTATCATTCTTGGGATTTAGTCGACATCACCTTCAGACTGATTTTATAGGATTATTTTGCTGCATGGTGACATGGCATGGTTTGGCTTTCATTGCACTCATATATAAAATTCGATTATTTGCTGCCTATTGATCGTCCATAAAAAAGTTTGCTAAATAAATAGTAACCGAATCTAAAGAGAAATTCAATATTCAAAACTGCACTAAATTAAGACGTAAATTGTATATTGTCAGTTATTTTCTCCAAATGCTATGATACCATACTTTTCCTGTTTTTAATAAATGCCTGTTTTATGTTTGTATTTCAAAGTTGATTTTAATAATGTTTCGTTGTTTCAATTCATTTTGTGCTCTTGAAAAATTCAAGGAAGCTTTCATTATCAGCTCTACTTATTACGTTTGTTGAAATTTTTTTGATAATATAGGTAGTCGGTTTAAGTAGGCAGTAAATACTGTAAGATAATTTTTATTATTTTTCATTATTTATTTTATTTTTAATGAAATTATTGAATGTTGGTAAGAGGGGGACTTCGTTAAAGTTTCCTTTCAAATTCGTATACTTAATAAAGAAGGCAATGGAAAGTTTTTCGAAAATTCATACTTAATCATGATTATCGGAAACAGTCTGACCATAAATTAGCTAAATATTGCTGTTCTTATCCTTTCCTCATTAGAGCCAAATTTTGACTAACTGAATGTAAACGTGATACATACCTATAGGGACTTTAATTAGGTATTTACAATGTGAGAAAATTATGAAAAACAAATATTTCTTACATCATTCGCCAATTTCTTCGATATAATTATGGTATACTTGTAATTAACATTGAAATTTTCAAAACATTAATTTCATCTCTTATCTACTGTTGACATTGGAAACTGTCTGATCAATCTTATTGAGGCTGACTGAAACCTGAACTTACGAATCTGCTGTAAACTGGATTAGATTACAGTAATTAAATGATAATTCAGTGGAATTTTCACACTTAATTATATTGGGTAGATGTTTTAAGGTAAGGGTGCAGAGGATGTTTGTAGCCTAAAAGTATAAGGTGATCTTCAAATTTTAATATTGCCTGTCAGAAATGATAAATATGATCGTAATTCAAGGTTAAGATACATATAAGGTACCATATCTCTTTAATAAAATGTGCCAAACGTAAATAATGTAGCCTTTTGCAAATGTAAACAATTTATTTTACACCTTAGATGTGAGGAGAGTACTCTTGCAATTCTTTTTTATCTTTCATTCAGGATCTCTGCTTGTGATATTGATTCAATATTTTGAGGAAAATAAAAATGTCAAAGTGCAAATGAAGGAATTATGAAATAATATTTGAATAGAGGTCATGAGGCCATGTTGGAGCTCAATTTTCCCAAAAATTGATTCGAATTTACATTACGTGCTTAATTATGAGCTAATTGATTTGAAATTTTCACGAATCTGTTCTCCATAGGTATCTGTAAGGCACTCGTTTGGCGAAATTTTGACTTTTCATATTATTTATGAATTGTATTACCTATGTCAAAAAATGTCAATTTTTACAACCCTTACACGAGCACCATGGAGAGACCCTTCTTTACTTTTATTCACCAATGGCATGTAATTGAAGATTCTAATTCCAAAAAGTGCCACGTATTACGTATTTTTGTGGTAAGAAATAACGCCTGTGAAAATGTGTTATGCAATTTGTCATATGAACATGAAATACGTTTTGCTGGTTTCATTATAATATGCAGTTTCGTCAACCCAAAAGTTGCATTTATCACCTTTTGGAATCGAGCCATAGGTAGTTGTATTTTAATCGGTTTTCGTTTGTTTTTTGCTTGTTTTCAATTTTACTTACTGCACTTTTTGGAATCGGATTCTTCAATTATTTCTTTAGTTAAAATAATTTTGGGAAATATATGAATATCACAAAATATAAGTGAAATCTTTGCTCCCTCAATATATGGTGAGTTGAAAAAAATGTCAATTTTTTTGATTCTATGGTCCTTTTTTGTGGCACCTCACTCGTTAGAGTGGTCCTTATTTATATATGGTGAGTCGTTCTGTTTCATGAAACAAAATTCTATTCAAGTTTCGACCACATCACTAAAAAGGGAGTTGCTGCAAAGCCCCCTTTATTGGAATTTATGGTAAAATTGAAATTTTCTGACTGAAAGGCAAGAAGGTTGGAGCAGTGGAAGTTTGTCTTTACAAGGATTATTTATTTTTTGATTACGTCAACTTATAATTTCATATAGTCGAACTTCTTCAAGTTGATAGTAGTAAGTGAGAAAAAATCCATGTTTCTACGAGTATGCTATGCTGATTATAAAGTAAAGTAATGCTAATGCCTGCATGTACGGATTTTCAACCGTCTTAAAGCATATCACTTTTTTTCAACCATGTGGGCTGAAATTTTCATGGAATAAATTTCATGAAATGGAATCATTCTGCAAGGGAGAGGTGCAAAATTCAAGACTTCAAATTATGGACCACTTTTCTCTACGTGTACAGTTTTAAGGGGAGAATGATCTGCTTGGTTGTTTTGTAGAATATACAAATTTTCAAATAAGTAGCAGGTTTTGGACTTGAATCACCGATGTAAATAAACTGATGCAATAAAAATGTGTATTTCATCCAGAATTCTGATAATAAAATTTTCAGTTTCAAATGTTTCTTTGTTTGAGAAATATTTAATTTGAGCACAATGAAAATCACTGTTTCAGAAAGAATTGGGGTTAATTATTCTATCATCTTGAAAAGGGATGTATTTTTCGTGCTCAAAATAATAGTGTGTCTTTGTATAAAAATTTTTATCAGTTGGCCAAATTTTAATTTTATCATCTTTGTTATTTACTGATACAGGTATCATACCATAATATATGCTCATTCAGTACCATCAGAGCAAAGTTCAAACATATCGTACGATAATTTATTTATTTCTTTTTTGACTGTATCAATTTATTAACTTTTCAAATTAATTAATTTTCCAGCAGTATATAAAACGAAGAAAGTTGACTGCAAAATCAAAATTGTATTTTGTGCGTCTGAGAATCCTTGTGATTTTGTGCTTCTTCGTCATTTTGGTACGTAAAATAATTTTCGAGTTTTAAATTTTCTTTATATTAACTGAATTTTAAAATTTTTTGCAATCTAAGGTTTTTCAAAATTTAATAAATTTTGGATTGGTTACGTTAACGTAATGAAATTTTTATTTATGAGTAAAACAAATGCCATCATTTAATTTTTCCCAACTTTAAATGAATTTCACCATCCAATTTTGTTAGCAATTATTTTGAATTTTTTAAACGTAAAATCACAGTCACACGGTTTCTTTGTGATCCATTTGTAAAATAAACACTTTATTTGTTACAGTACAATTTTTTTCATGTATCTAATTAATTTGAAGTAAAGTCTACCTAATTTAAAGTAAAGTCTACCTACCAATTTCTTAAGTTGAATAATTCTTGAAAAATCAACTGATTATGAATTGGTTAAAATTTCGTTACAATTAGTAGATTTTCAAGTTCTGGTCCAGTTTGTAAAAAACAAAATTATATTTTCAGTCTTTCCTGATTTAGTAAACCTGCTTTTCCAGCAGGGCAGTTATGCTAGAGTTTTTTCTTTATAATTTTTTTCCCGTCGTTCGTCAATGTTAAGCCTGATTTACAATGAGACTTTGTTTTTGTCTTTTGTTTTGGTTTTTATAAATCAACTCTAATCGTAGGAAGCAATTTTGTTTTCCACATTTGTTCTTCTTCAGTCTGACTGGTTGATTAATAAAAACAAAAGAAAAATAGTAAAGTATTGTAAACCAAGCTTTGATAAATAAATTTTTCATCATGTAAAATTTCCAATTCTAAATTTCAATCAGCCGTCTCCAGCATTTTTTCTTATTTTTTATAAAACGAAATCTTATTAGTTGACTAAGGACAATATTATTTCTAAATGTTTAAACTATAGCTGTGCTAAAGAAAAAATTATTGAGTGAATTCATTTATAAATAATTGCACTGAAAAAGAGAGAAAAAATTTTAATTGCTTGTCTCCTTTTTTGGCTGAAATTGGGATGGCAAGAGGGAGCTAAGATCGAAAGTAGCCAAAGGGTTATCTGACTTAGCTATGGAATTAAAATTAAAAATTTCCTTTTTGCTAATCCTAATAATCTTTTCACGAAAATGGATAATTTTCAGCTGAAATTAAAAATCTGATTCGACGAGACGAGTCACCATTTGTCTTCAGTATACTAAAAAATCAGGTCATGTCATAAATCAAAAGAAAAATAGCCCTATAACTATACAAGTATTTGTCCAATATTAAAACTGACCAGTAAAAATTTCATTCTACCATGTTCACTTTAATAAATCGAACATAAATTAGAAAAATCGGAATGCTTTGATTTTTGAGCTATGATGGAATTGATTTGTTTTTTTTGAGAAATTACTTTTTGAATTCTTCGCTTACGCTAAAATAGGATTTCGAGTTACAGCTTTACTATGAAATAATTTCAATTTAAAATTCATATTTTTCCACAGAATATTCAAATAATTTCTAATAAAATGGGCAAAGAACGTGTAAACATGGAATTCTTCGTCATTGGACAAGGCAAAGAAAGGACCTCAATGAACTTTGTCGTCATTGGTGAAGGCAAAGAGAAATCTTCGATGGAATTCACAGTCATTGGACAAGGCAAAGAGAAAACCACCTTGGACATCGTCGCCGTTAACCAAGGAAAAGAAAAATCCACCTTAGACATCGTCTCCGTTTAACATGAAAAACTCACTCCCATCATTTTTAAGATTTTTTTTTCGGTGAGTTGAATATGATTATTATTTTTTGTCAGGATACTTTGTTCGTTATATTTATGAAAATGCTTCGAAAAATGTTGTTTTAAAAGCTAACATTTTGAAAAAGAAATTAAGGGTTTGTACTCGTAATTCCTTTGAGCTAAAAATTTTTCTATATGAAAATAAAGGAAAAGAAATTTGAGAAACTGGGAATTATTTTGAAGAAATTTTCATGGAAGTCGTTGATTTTTTCGCATTCCCCCCTCCCAACCCCTACTTTATGTGGCTGAATTTTGATGTACGGTCATAAGCAAAAGTGTGAAAGTAAAATTTTCAACAAAGAGAAAACGTGCATAAAAACTGATTCATACCAATGTCAATTTCCTATATTTTTAAAAATATCTCCGTTTGGTTGAATGAAAATGTCACTTACACCCTTCACTCATTGTTTCCAACTCGGTTGAGCTTCGGGTGGAATATTTCCTTTACATTTACATGCCTTGGCTTCGAAGGGCTTAGGTATTTTAAAGAACCTAGTACCTAATTTTGTATTGCATTTTATTTTTACAGATGAACCTCCCCTCTAGTCGGTGCCTGTTTCTCCCAAATTTCAATTTGTCAATCAATAATGTAAATTTTCTTTGTTAAATATAACTGTTGCAGCTTTTATAATTGTTTGTTAATTTCTCTTCTATGTGTGCTAGGAAAATAATAGTTCAGCAATTACCTACCTATACTGTTTAAATATGGTAAGATGAATGCTTAGAGGTATATAAGACAAATTATTATGATCTTAAAGAGTTAAGGAGAACAATTTGATCTTAGATGCGCCTACATTAAACTACCTGCTCTCATTTCCAAAAAAGAAATATGAATCATATGTTCCAATATTCGAATGAGAAAATGGAATTAGCCAAAGAAATAGAGTTTCATGATTATGTTTTGAACAAAACATTGTTTTATAACTTGAAAAATTGTCAAAAACTAGAAAAAGGTAAGTATGTAGAAAAAAAAATTTTGAGAAAGGGCTAAATTAAAATTTCTAATTTCTATAGAAATGTACTGAATTAATGTGGATACTGAAGGTCAACATTTTAAAGTAGACTTTGGCTAAAAAGACAACTTTTCTGAAAATAATGGCAACCGAAAAAAAGAAAGTGATGATATTCTAATTTTTTTATAGTCGACATGCTCTTAGGTATTATTTTTATTACCATACTAATATGATTTAAAGGTTCATAAAAAATAAATATTAGATAATTTCAAAAATTAAGACCATTTGGAATTATATTTGATTGATATTCTTCTTCTGTGGCTTCGCTGATCATTCCTTAGAGCCATTTTTTTAGTAGTTTGATAGTCTAAGAATAAGTCTATGATGATCATTCAATAGACTGTAAGACTAATTCCTGTCAAAAATAGGCAGATGCTGTCTTGGAATGTTGTTCTTCAATAGCAAATTTTAAACTCTGTAATAATCATGAAGCTGTATCAACGATGTTGCAAAGTAGTGCAGATAGGTGATTTCAACAATCCTTTCTCGCTACATTTACAATAATCTGAGATTTTTACAAATTTTTTTACCTTCATGTAGCCTCATAATCTTGAACGAAAAGATTTAGGGACATTAGTCAAACAGAAAGTAAGACATTTTATTATAGTTTGTAATTAAGCACACCAGCATAATGTTGCAAAAACAGAGTATCTATAAGTTTCTCTACATTTCTTTTATAAACTTATGGTAACTACGAGTACATAGTACGTAAGCTAAAACTTGAGAACTTGAGAACTTGAGAAATTTTTCAATCTGAAACGTTCAAGCTTGAAAATAACAAATTTTAATTAAAAATCAATCAAGTACCAACTATCTTAATTATCGTTATCATTTTTTTAGTTCAACAAAATTTCTAACCCTCCAATGTTGGTCAAATGCCATTTTCTGTAGAGATCGAATAGCAAGGATAGGAAAAAAAAAGTTATTTAAAAATGTGAGTTGATAAAAAACATAGAAAATTAAAATAATTAATATCCAGCTCCAGTGTTCGAAGAAATAAATCATTTACTCGTAAGTAAATAAAAATTAAATTAAACAAAAATAAAAAATGAGTAACACTAGACATTTAATGTTAACTTATGAGAAAGTATCTGGGTATCAAAATTATGCAGACACATATTCGAAGAAAGGTATACCTCCGGGTTTTCCTTTTTTAATATAACTTTCAACAAAATTGATTTTTGATCAGGAAGATTTGACTTGCTCTGAGATCAGTCGTTTTTTCTGATTATGCTGAGAGCTTTTTTTTTTATGTATTCATAGTACCTCCAACAAAAGTATAATCAGCTTTTTTCTTAATGCACACAAATTTATTTTTGGATTTTAGATCAATTTATGCCTGCTGGATTCTATGAAAGAAGAGTCAAAGTGCAGTAAAAAAGCATATGTGGGTTCCTCCACCTGAATATAAATTGCTTCAGCAGTCTCTTTTTTTAAGAAAATGTATTCAATTTAACCCATAAACAGTTGGCAATCCAGTAAATTGTCTTAAAGTAAAAATTCTGTATATTATAATATTCTCTCTTCTCTGTAGTAGCAACTGTAAAAAGTAGTTAGGAAAATGAATACCATTTTTTTTTCTTTTTTCACCCATCAAATGAACAATAGACACTATAAAAAATGATGGTGAGTATTTAATTAAATTTTTGAAAGATGAAGGTTTTTATTTATCTGCTTCAGAAGTTTGCTCGTCTTCTCTCTCATTTCTTCACATCACGTTTCCTATTATATTTCACCTGTTTCTAAAATATTTAGTTCCTAGTTCAAGTGCCTCGACAAACAAATTGACTGCAACAGCAATTAAGTTCTTCCTTTCTCATCTCAAACGACTGAAAAGTTGAAGTTGGGTGGAAAAAATCAGTTGTATGTTGCATTACCCGATGTTATTTTAGATTTAATAACAGCAGCTACTTAAAAGAAAATAATCAACTTTTTGTGCCATTGGATCGGAGTTCTTGCATGGTGTGCAGCAGGGTTTCTGAGACGTATCCTTGACTCTTGAGAGAATATTTTTTTCGAGATAAAAAATATTGCAATTAATATTTTGAGAAATTTTTTAGGTTACTCACCTATTTGGATTTATTCTTACGAGACAAAAAAAACTCAAATTAATTTTTCATCTTATTGCCCTAAGAAGTGGATGTCATTACAGATTTTGCAGAAACAAAGTTGCTTTTTGATTTTTACCTTAGCTAATAATCGTAATTTCAACCATTTTTATAACAGCTACGAGTATGCATATTTTACTCTTTCACCAAAATTTAGTCTAATTTTTCAATTTTCAAAATGAAAATTTCCATTATGTATCGAGCAGAGTATCACTTAGATTATAAGAAAATCCTACCCCTGTTGCAATCCTTAAGTTATACAGGGTTACCGTTACACTTGTGCAGGTGTGCTATTTCTAATTGTCAAGTTATTCAATCTTTATTTTGATTTAATTAAGAGCAATGTGTTGTAGAGACAAAAAACATGAAAATTAACTGTTGCAGCATGTTTATTATAATACCATAAATCAAAACAAAAAGAAAAAAATATAACAAAAATTTACATCAGGTATTATTGGTTGAAGAAAAAATTTTGTCAAAATTGGAGATGTTTGGAATTTGTTGAGTCAGTGCCTGGAGAGAGTTGTCTGTAAAAAAGATGAAAACAAAATTAGTTCAAGATAATAGCTGAATATTTAGGTCTACTAGGTATTTATTTTGTCTTCCTGAACAGTTGAAAAAAATTGGTAGAATAAGATTTTGAACATTTCTTATTCCATAAAAATCAAATTATTTAAATATTCTTGCTAATTGTACCTATGTACAGATTCTCAATTATAAGACATAATTTTGTTTAATTCCCAAAATACGTGTTTTAATTTTGCAAAAGAATTTTGTTTAAAATATTTCATGTACTACATTTTGGAAGAAAAAAATGAATCAGTTGAGAGAAGTTTTAAGTGAAAAAAAGTTTGAGCTTACCCAGAAAATATAGTGGTTTGAAATTTTTGATGGTTTTAAATTTAAACGGACACGATATCTAAGGTGGATTTTTCTTTTCCTTGGTTAACGGCGACGATGTCCAGGGTGGTTTTCTCTTTGCCTTGTCCAATGACTGTGAATTCCATCGAGGATTTCTCTTTGCCTTCACCAATGACGACAAAGTTCATTGAGGTCCTTTCTTTGCCTTGTCCAATGACGAAGAATTCCATGTTTACACGTTCTTTGCCCATTTTTTTGAAATTAAAGAAGCTGTACAGTTAAGAAAACATTTTTTAATGCAATTTGTGCTATATGGTCGTGCATTAGTGATTTTTCAATTGAAATATCTTTTTTTTAATTTTTCAAGTTTTTGTTTTCAATTTTTTTTTTTGGCTCATAGATGAGACAGTTCTTATTTTACGAATAGGAAAAATTGAAATAAAAAAAATCAATACCCAATTGCAATATTAGAAATAGAATCTTTTCAGCATTTTTGATTTTTAGTAATAAAATTTATGCCGCTTACCTATATACCATTAAATTAATTATTTGACCCTTATGCTACACTATTTCGGTGAATTTTTCTAGTTAAAGCCTCAAAACTAAAAAAAAAAAATCACCCCTTTTGAGTGTGAAAAACACAATTGTGAGAAATCTCACTGAAAATTATCTCGTGCTTTCTAAAAAAAAAAACATTAAGTAAGAAATTCTGGATATATTGTCGTAAAAACCTGTTATTTTAGTTTCAGTTTGGCACTTGTCTCAGAGTTTTTAATGAATGAGTCTTGTCAATGTACATGGTTTTAATCTTTGAAAATGAGATAGACAGTAATTTAATTGCAGCCTCATTCATATAAATAAATAATTTTCATTTCTTGAATTGTAAAAAATTGTGATAGGTAATATAAAAGAATTGAATTAGGAATCAGAACAACACATTTATCTTGGGCATTTTCAGCAATTATGGTAATGGCCTTATAAAATGCATTGCACTAATTTCCATAAATTTGAATGAGTAAAAATGAAGCTAGATGTTTTTCTACCATCAACGAAATATATATCGAATAATTAAGTGCCCCATTTGGTATTACATTATTTTTAAATGAAGATAATAGAGAATAATTTTTTTGAGTGAGTCAACATACCTGATGTTGGAGATTCTAATTTCTAAATGAAGATTTTTTATCCTACTGATTTAATTCATGTAAATGGTAAGAATCTATTCAGTTGAATAAAATTTTTCCCCACAGAATTGATTTGTTTTAAAAAATTTTAATGAATTTGTTTTTCTTTTTAGAAAATGTAAAAAAAATTTTTTATGAGGTTCGGGATAAAGTGGTTAGATACTTGTTTTTATTGCTATCAAAGACAATGTGGAATATTAGCTTTTATCAATAGTGAAAACTTAAATAACAATAAAAATCAGATTCAGAAAAGTGGTTTTCAATATCAAGTAGGTAACCGAATTATTGGTCAAATACTTAATGAAAATGAATTTAAAAAAAAATATAAGTACCTACCTAACTAGTAAGAAATAAGAATAAAATATTTTATCAATTTAAGAAGGTTCTCTGTACACTAAATTTTATTCCTTCAAGTTAAATTCCTCCTGACAAATACTAAAACATTTGAGGAATTACTTAATCTGTACGAAATTTGATTTTTCAAAATTATTTTAGGTATCGAAGATTTCTGGCAAGACTTTATTTTCGTATACTTAATTAAAATATTATAGAAAATATAAAGTCCGAAAGAATATTCATTTTTCAAATTAATTCTTCATATTTTTATTCAAAATCTTATTTTTTCGCTGACTAAAATATTACTTTCTTTTAAGAAATGGATTTAAAAAATGTTTTCAGAAGTTATACAGAAGACTTTATGAGGTTTTTGTGAGCATAAAAAATAAAAAACCTGGTAAAAATATTATTTTACTGAAAAAAGTTCAAAACTTTGAAAAAACTCGAAAAAAATTTTATGAGACAATTTTGAAAAGGAACATTAAGAGCTAAGTGGTAAAAGTTTATGTATGAGATGAAACAGCGACAGATATACTTACTTATTTACTAACTGGTAAGAAAACAAATCACAATGATTCACGACTGCACAAAATCAAATTATAAATGCTCAGGAACTTTTTTCTGCTTTTTATACCCACTTTTGCCGGTGATAAGGACCCAGATTAATAAAAAAATGCCGCAGCCAATAAGAAAAATGGTTCGATTATTGAAATTGAACTTTGATCTGATGGTGCGCTCTATCTGCTCGAATTTCAATTTTTTTAAACTAAGTATATAGTTTTGGTGATGATCCATTCATTAAAATTCAATTAAATGGGAGTATAAAAGTACAAATTATACACGAAAAAAAAAAAAATTACAAATCAAAATGCGATAAGACAATTCACCAGATCAGAACAAATGACGCTATCTCGTCAGTTTTCTGGATACAGCTACTACGGTATCTATAAACGTACGTAAGGGTGTATTTAAACAGTGCTTTGCAAAAATGGAAATAAGTTCACTTTATTTTTCTTCGAAAATGGAGTTGTCGGGTTTGGGGATTTAACTATTATTGTTTTTGTATACTTACCGTTAAACTGGGTCAATAGGAAAACGTTCCAACTTCGACAAAGCTGTATCTCAGAGGCGAATAAAATTAGAAAAATGCAACTTGAACTAAAATATGAGTCTTGGCATATAAATGTTCTCCAAGTGAACCTCCCGCCCTTACTTTCCCAGAACTATTTCTCTCCAAAAATATGCTCTGATCATCAGTGAGATGGGGTCAATAGGATTACTCCAGTAAAAAATGTGTTGGTTTCGCCTGGCATTTCTTATTTTGAACGGAATTGGCATTGGCGGCAAAACATTCTATTTTCAAAGATTTTCTCGATTTTCTATGGTTTTTTTTATCATTTTCATATGGCGATCTTTTTTTCCTTTTTTTTTTTTTTTTTTTTTTTTGAAAATTGTATAGGTAGATAATAATATACATTATCTCATTATGATGTTGAGGTAAAGATTGAAAATAGATAATTTTGACTTGAAAAATTGAAACCATCATCATTACACGTTAGCAAATTCCATCAATTTTCCATGTAGGTGAGTGATCCTATTCACCCGGATATATTCTGAGTGGGCATGATTTTTCATCTAAATCACTATTTTTGGTGCTTTTATGTTCTTGAACGCAATTATCATGTAGGAGATGTGATTTTCTACAACTCGGACAATTTTAATCACTGGAGTGATAAGCCGTTAAAATTATCATGACACAAAAAAAGAAATGAGCTTTAGTCTAAAACCTGCTGAGCCCTAAAAAACTTATTATAGACGTCCCAGTTTTTCAAGCTCAAATTATGTTTCAAAGTTTGCTAATGCTAAACCAGCCAAAGAAATGGCAGATAATGTTGTGGCACTTAGCATGTTTTTGATTGAGGCAGTGATATATTTTCTGGAAGTTCATCAACACTCGAGAAACTATCCTATTAATTGTATTTGTATCTTCCTTTTGAAGCTGGAGAAATGAAAAAAATTATTATTGAAATGGAAGGATTTGATCCTTTTCTTGCGCAACAAAAGTGTAAGTAAAAAATAAATAAAAAGCGTGTAAGTCCAAAATTGAGAGAAATATTCAGAACAAAGTATATCAAGTATCAACAAGGCCGTAGCTAGAATAAAATTGCTTTGGAGAGTACAACGTGAAGGGATTTATCCTCTTCTTGCATCTCAACTTTGAATTCTATTTTCTTAGCAATGGTGGCATTTTAAGACATACTCGTGTTTTTACAATAATTGATAGAGCTCAATTCATATATGTATTATGTACCGTCAAACTGGGTGAACATGATCGGGCAAGTGAATAGGAAGAAAACTTCGTAAAAAATTTAAAAAATTCATAACTTCATTTTGGCTGGTTATAAAAAATCCCAACCAGTTGGAACTTATTGCAGTCCTTTATAAAATTCAATTTATCACCGTTTTAGCACTTGTGCGAGTGGTCTTACTGCCAAAAAAACTGTTTTAAATTTCAACGAAGCCAACACATGAATAAAACTTACTTGTCGAAACTCAATACGTGACCAAAAAGAAAATGTTTTATTCCACTCATCTCCGAATGGTGCTAAGGATGCTAATAATAATATTGGATACCTAATCGAATGAAGTAGCTAAATATCACTAAAAGCACAGATACGAAAAGGCTTGCACATTTTATTTGAATTATCTATTTTTTAGCTTAAACATATTGATGATAATCGACCATTATTTAATATTAGTCTATAGATGCGAGCACAGAGTTTTTTGCATAAGTAATAACTTCTTCAGCACCTGCATTGTTATCAAATTTTCAGTTAAACTGAAGACTGGAAGTCACCCCTCGAAGCCACTTTTCATTAATCTCATTCCTAAGTAGAAATATCGGTTCGCTATCAAAATCACAAATGAGGGCTAAAGTAATAATGAGTCAAGCTTTTTTTATTAGCATTCCAGAGAGTCTTTAGTTACGAAGATTTATTATTTGTGAAGTCTTATATGCTTTTTAGAGGAGGTACTATTGAGAAATAGGATGTTTTACCATTTCGGTCAATATTCCAGAGTCATAGATCATAAAATTACCATTGATTTTATTTTTCTTATTTGTATTCAATTTTTCACATATTTAGTTTCATCTAAGTAACACATTAGAAGTTAGAAGTACTTTTTACTTACTCATATTATTGTGGAAAAATAATCTTCTATTCATTCGTAAAAAGAGTCAGTCTTATGATAGGTAACTCTTGGGATATGCTATTGAGGCACTTATTATTTTCAAAGCTGTAGACTGGATTACTATACTCTATAGGAGAGTATCTGTTATATAATTTTTGTGAAGCTGAACTTTTAACATTTTTTATTAGTAGGTTCTGTAGAATTACTTTGTGAAGACTGTTCAGCTAATTAATCAGTAGATTTCTATTTCGAAATGGTAACACAAGAAAAGTCAGTAAATTATAGTAGCAAATTGATATTTATTGTGAAAAGTAACAGAGGTATTGTTTTTGAACAAGAAGCAGGTGCCTGTACAAACTGATTAGCTGATATGAATTGAACAAATTAATATCATGTAAGATATTATGGAAAAAAACTGTTGAAATTTTAGATTTGGGTTCGAAAAAGCAAAATTATAGTTATAATGCATTATTGATTAATATTAAACAGTGACGATGTTTAAAGAGGATTTTTCTTTTCCCTGGCCAATGGCTACAAGGTCCAGGCTGGATTTCTCTTTGCCTTGTCCAATGACTGTGAATTCCATCGAAGACTTCTCTTTGCCTTCACCAATGACGACCAAGTTCATTGAGGTCCTTTCTTTGCCTTGTCCAATGACGAAGAGTTCCATGTTTACACGTTCTTTGCCCATTTTAATTAGGTTGGTTGATTGTTCTGCAAAAGTGCAAAGGTTTTGGTTAGTTATTTTTTGAAATACCGAAATTAAAAAGTAGAAAATTGAGAATCTTCAAGAAAAAAAAAAAAATTAAAGTAATATCTTATTCAGAAGGTGGGAATGTGGAAAGGCCAAAATTTTCAAAAATCAGGTAAGAGTTTTAGATTTTTTATAAAGATCATAAAATTTCATTTTCGCTCTCACTGGTTGAAAATACGAATCAATGGTCAATAATAATATGAAAAAATTGAAGGCATGCAAAAGAGAAAATTTGATAATTAGTCTGAAAATGCTTTTTACTATTGGACTTTTTGTAGAGTTACAGTCGAATTCTGGTTTCATTATCACCAATAGATAGGGCTGGAAGGGGGATTTGGACACATTTTTTTCTTCAAAAATATGAGTATATTTAGGCAGGCCTCCTTAGTTATTAATTATTATATAATTTTTTAAAATACGAGTAAATATTATTTTCTAACGAGTTTTCAATTTTTAAGGACTTATTTATTTAAATCTGTTTTTTTTTTCTCCTGATATACTTTTAAACCCTAAGTATTATTCTATAGCATAAAGATATTATACGCAAAGTGATCTTTTAGGTTTCTATGAACTTTTACAAAAATCCAGAAATATTTAGTAACAAAATAAGAAAATTAATGAAATGTTGATCAACTGTTTTACAAGGTTCAAAGTTCCAAAATTTCATCATCATTTTCTCCAAATTTAATATTTTGGAAGATTAAGTATTTTTTATATTTAGTGGAAAATAAGTTTGAATCATATAAAGAATTATTATTACCAAGAACAAAAAATTGAGGAATATTATTTTCTATTTATTTTTAAAAAAATATTATTAATTTTGATTGTTATGAGACACAAGTATATACAAAGGACATTGCTATAAATTATACTCAGAATATTGGTATGTTTTAAAAAAAATAGAAAACCCAACTTTTCGACACTTTTTTCTAGATATTATAAAAGTCAAAAAGCAGTTTTAAGAAAGTAGATACTTAGTACATATTAAGTATATACTCGTAATTATTTTTTGAACTGTATAAAATGTTCAACTTTATTAATAATCGAAGATTACTTACCAAATTACAGAAAAGCACAAATCACAAAGATTCTTAATGGCACGAAAATTGAGTTATAATTTTCAACGAGAATTTCCTCCCTTTAAATACTCGAAAAATTATAAATCAAAAAGACAGACCATTTGATAAATTAGGAGAGATGGCATCATACGATGTTGGAAGTGAACTTTGATATGGTGGCGCGAAATCTTGTCTGAGCATTCGATTTATTTTTGGGGGTCAAAACAAGCAACCCTATTGGCAAAAATAAAATCAGGTACAAATGTACATACATTTTATTGGATAGGGTGCGAGATGAAAAGGTAAAAAAAAAAAAATTGACTGATAAGTTTAATCAACAGTAACGTAGACGATGAGAAATGCTAACACATCACGTGTTTTAAATTTTGTTGTATTTGGTTGGAAAATTTTTGGAAAAAACTGTGGTCATTATCGAGTAGCTAGATAATACATGTGCGTATAATTAATAATATTTTCAATTTACAGATAACTTTAGTATTTATTTTATAGCATTGTTGCAAAACAAGGCTTTTTAAAATACTTCGTATTAGGTATAGGATTATTGGACTCATTTTCTTTTTGCTTGCGATTCTTCAGCATTCATTTGAAATTTTTATGATTTACATATCAATAAGTGGATTTTTAAAAAAATACGATGGTTTTAAAAATTTTTTAAGGAGAGCAGAATGATGCAAGATCTTCTTATGGTATACAATATCAAACCTCATTTTTCAATTTTTACGTGAGATATAACTAGAATTCAGAATTAATCAGTAGATATTGGTGATTGATGTAAATCAAAAGTTCTTATCTAATTAACGAGTTTTACTTTTTCGCTGGTGACGGGTGCAAGGGGGTTTTTGTGGAATTTTTCTCGAACACCATAATGGTAGCCAAACAGCTCCACAGTATATGTGAGGGTATACTAATTTTAAAGAACTTCTCAGAATTTATTAAATGTTGTATTTGGATGTAACCGATATGCTTAAGCCCCATAACTCCCCCACCAAAGATCACTCTTCAGCTCAGGCGAATTTCATAATACTTGTCATGTATATAGACGCCATAATGGTAGCCATGTTTATATTTATATTTTTTAGATTGTCAAGATTTTTTGGTTGTCCTTTCTATTGTTCTAAATTGTTGAAACCATTTTCAAATATCGCATCGAAGATGACCGCTTTAAAATTTTGACTTGATCGGTTCAGTACTTTTGGAGTTGTTCCGCTAGGATTTTTCTAATTCGTCTGTATTCAAACTATAAAATTCACAGAAAATAACTTTTTACTAACCGTGACTGTAGACAGTAGATAACATATTCTTGGAAATCGGCTTCTCTCTTGTGAATTGCCTGTATATGTGTAGTACAACTGTAGAATACTGCTTATCGAATTTAAACATTTTTCAAAAGTAATACATGGTCCGGCGGATTTTAAGGAAGTGTTTTAGTGAAATTGATTTCAAATTTTCATCTGTTTCGTATGATTGAAAAGAAATAAGCTTATTGGGTGGCAGGTTTACTGAACCAAAATTGGGGTGGTTGTATTTTCGTATAATATAATAATAATTTATATAATAGTTTCTTTGATTATTTAGTGTTTGTCCTGGATTTCCTATAAATATTAAAAAATATGACTTCAACAAGTTCAAATTCTTTCATTCTGGCGTGGGAAGATATTTCCGCATGGACTAAAAATGTCAAAGAATCTGAAGGAAGAAAACGATTGTTATGTGGTGGTAAGATCTACTATTTTTTTTTCTTTGCTGTGATGGCGTTTTTAATAGATCTCATATTTTTCAAATCGTATCTCAGAAGAAGAAATAATTTTCATTGTATTTTTTCACTTATAGTGAGTGGAATCGCCAGATCGGGAATATTAACTGCCATTTTGAGTCCTAGGTATGTACCTAATATGTTTCTTATCTATATTAGTCTTGGAGCAATGGAGGGTCAATATTTTTATTTTACTGTTATTCTATTCAGCTAATATCTAAGTGCTCATATAGGACTGGTGTTTGAATGTTGCATTTACATTACAAAGGCTGATCCAAAAGTAATTTCCCAATTTTTTATTTTGGCTCCTGGTAACACTGGGGGAGAGAATTTCTATGGAAAATATTCGGATATGTTACCCGACCTTACAGTAAAAATTTCAAGTCTCTACTGTTGAATGTTTTTGTTTTATTCAAATTTAATGTAAGATTGACATGATAAATACTCGTCTATAAATGAGGACTGATAAAGTGAACCTATCTAGAGCACAACTTACTCAATGCTAATTCCTCGACCAATGTACGATAAAATTAATTGAGTGCCTAAAGAAGAGGTTTATGTTCCAAAGATATTGTCTAATTAGGTATAGTAAATAAATACCAGATCCAATTGTTTTACTCATAACTAAAGGAATTTAATCTAGTTTTAAAATTTGTTTTTTAACTTTTCTTTAGTGGAGCTGGAAAAACAACACTTCTTGCAGTTCTTAGCAAACGATATAAAGGTAACTGATTGAGTAATTCAAGAAATTTTTTTGAGGAATTTTGCTTATTCCAGTCAGAAATACGCACATAGGATGGAAATAAGTTCTCAGTACGTATCTTTGTAAATATAAAATCATTTATTTATATTTATATTTTTTGTAGGACAAACAAGTGGCGAAGTTAAGGTGAATGGTTGTGAGCTTTGTGAAGGAGAGATGTCGTGTATTTCTGGTTACGTCTGTCAAAAAGACCAGAATTATGATAATCTCACTGTTTACGAGCATTTAATTTTTATGGTAAGAATAAAACAATTGACTGAATTTTTCAGAATTAGAGTAAAAAATAATTGTGAAAAGATTTTTTTTTAAATTCTAGGGAACAAAACTTACGGCATAAAAATTTTCTTCTAGACAATTAAATAGAAAGGTATGCTATATGTGTACAGGCATCAGACTCCTACCAAATCAAACCTAAATTGTAAAAAAATTTTTCGAATTTAGGACTTGAAAAGGATATTTTCATTTGGGCTACACCTCTTTAAAATCTTAAATGTTGCTCTGCCTTTTACTCAAGTTGATTATAATTTTTACGTATTCTATTTTTATTTGTTTTATAATGTAAGAGAAAAATATCAAATTTTGCTTTAAAAAATTCTCAGAAGAGTCAAAATGTGATTATTGGTCAGTATGTAATCCGACTTTTAAGACTTGGACTTGAAAGTTGGTGCATTTTAGGTTCTATGAAGTAGCCTTCAACTTTGTTTTCTGACTTTTTATTTAGATAGTTTATCTAATTACAATTATTTTATTTGTTCCAAAGTCCACATTTCTTAAAAATAGTTAAGTACATTTTTTTTCATTTTCTTTCTGAAAAAAAAAAATTAGGCTCGACTGAAAATGGACAAAAACACGACTCCGAACCGTCGGCACAAGAATGTAGTGAATGTAACTAACAATCTTATTCTGTCTCACAAATTATATGCAACCGTAGCTTCATTGTCTGGAGGTCAAAAGAAAAGATTAAGTTTAGCTGTCCAGGTAAGAATTTATTCTTCTCCTACACTTATCATCATGTTGGTAGTATAAGTCATGATTAACAGTTCCATTTTTTCAAGTTGTTAACCGAACCGAAAATTCTTTTTTGTGATGAACCCACCACTGGTTTGGATAGCTACAGCGCTGAGCAAGTGATCAAATTATTAAGAGCTGTTGCTAACGACGGAAAAATAGTCATCTGCTCTATTCACCAACCAACCTCGGGAATTTTTGAATTATTTGATAATGTCTCATTGTTAGCAAGTGGAGGAAAACTGGCATATTATGGACCAGCGTCATCAATAAGTTCATTTTTATCTGAGTAAGTCAAACTTCTTACTGCGGTAGAAAAAAAAAAGATCTAATCTGTATTTACTGTAAGTAGCTCACTAACCATTGATAATATATAATAATTACTTTAATCAATAAAAATCAATATTTATTTCCAGATTAGGTGCTCCGTGTCCAAAAAATTTCAATTTGAGTGAATTTTTAGTTTCCCAAGTCACTATCAAAAATTTATACAGTCGGAATGTGGAGGATGACAAATACAGAGTGCAGCGTATCATTCATGCTTTCACTCAGTCAGAAATATTTGAAAATTTAATAATCGATATTAAAAATATTACAAATGAAACGACAGTAAGATATTTTGATTCAAATTAAAATAACCAGGGCTGGAATTTTATCAAAATTGAAAAATGGACTTGTCTTTATATTTTTCCATTTGCTCATTCTTTGTACAGTTTTTTCTTTTTACGTCTTCTGATAGTAATTTATAGTTATCTATAAATTCATTTTTTGTATCATAATTGTAGGTAGCTGAATATTTGCACTCTATAGAGTCCAACAAATTCCAGCTCAGGTTATGAATGAAGAAAAAAATTAGTGTTTTACATTAAAACAAAGTTTTTCACTTTTCTTTAGGCCCTAAAGCTGCATACCAAGGCGTTGGCAAGGTGAACAAATTGGAATATATTTTTTATTATTTTATTAACTAGATAGGTATGTATCATAATTATACAAAAAATGGAAACCATTCATAAGAGCAGGCTTAATTTGTTACCTATATAAAATATTACTTAGCTCGTCAAAAATTTTGTATTTTATGAATTGTATTGGTAATTTGACATCAAAAAACTATAATAACATCAGTCCAGTCTATTTTATAAATTTCATTAGTCTTCGATTAGTAAATATGAATTAAAAATTTTTGCTTATTTCAGAGAATCGGCGTCATTTTTTACAGAATTTAATTGGATATTTTGGCGAACAGTTTTGTTGTTCACAAATTCGTACGAGTCAATTTTGTGGAACTTTTCTATAAATGCGGTTAGTAAAAATTATTTCTAACATTTCCTTGGGGAAAAAAGTGATTCTGATCCAATTCCTACTAGTATCCAATAGTGTGAGCAGCAGTGCCGAAGTTAGTTTAAAATTCTACTGATAAGTGGATGGTTTCAGTATATACTATGAGAGTTTTAGTTCAATTGTTTTTATTTGGCAGATTTTATTATTAATATTTTGTTTATTTCCCATTAGATTTTGACTTTCTTTATTGGCATATCTTACCGAGGTTCTTTTAACGAAGATCAGAAAAGTGTACAAAGTACTTTTGGCTTTTTGTTCTTGATGCTCGTACAGATAGCTTATACAACGACACTCTCAGTGAGAGAAAGGCTACATAATGATATTCATGTTTGTGTTTTTGAAATTGCTGACCATATCTATTCGCCTCTATCATTTTATCTGTCTAAATCTGCATTTACGGTAAATAATTTTAAGTTTTGGATATTGAAATCAATGTTTTTTTTTTTGAAACTTACGTAGGTACTATTTTGTCTATTTTCCAGGTTGCATGTATGATCTGTCAAAATATAATTTTCATTTCATTGGGTTATTGGGGTAGTGGTTTGGCAGAGACGATTGATGACTTTCTTATAATGTTTATTATTACAATGCTTGTGTCAGCAGTAGTATGCGCTATTGGTGAGATATTATTTATAGCATGGCGAGGAGTAACAGTATAAGTTGAAAATTATCCTTCTCAGTAAATAATACTGTCTGTATTGCTGCAGGTGTTTAAGAATTATTTTTATAATCTCATTATTTAGTAGCTTAGAGATAGATGATTTTATAATTTGCAAACCTATTTCAATTCAACCATAATTTCTCCTAATATTAAAAGTTCAAGACTTTGGCTTTTCTTTAATTTTTCGTTATGAGATTATTTGGAAACATACAATGTCCTACTGTATTAAACGTACTTCTTTCTTTGCTCGCATTGTCAGAAATCTGAATCGGTATGTATATCTTTGAAATACCGTAAGCTATTCAAATTATATAATATCTCTTTCGAAAAATATGTTTTTGAATGCAGTCTATCTAAAAAGTTTATATCGCAAATGGTGGTAATTTGGTATAGTTTTTTAAAAAAATCATTTTTCAACTTTAATACTCTTTATTGCTCACATGACAAATCACAATCTAGACTTCAAATACATCAAAATGTACGTTGAAGTGTCTTCTTTTCAGCCATGCCATCAAAAATTCGATCCACTAATACCAGGTGTAAAAATACCCCCTCTCTTTCAAGTGCACCAAGTTATCCTCCAAATGAACTAACTCGGTACACTATGCCTGGACTATATAAGATTTGAATTTGCGTAATTCAGGTTAGCTGCTGCAGGCAGAGTTTGAAGCACCTTGCCGAACAAGTCACTGAAAGATACATAATTATAATTAATTGAAATTTTTCTCTTTTTTTTTTCCTAATCAAGTAAATCGAAAATCAGTATAAAATGATTCTAATGGGGGTATGTATTTCTTTTTCAGCGAGTTTTTTAGCAGCAGCTTTCAACAGCATGGAAACAATAAGTGTGTTCTATAGTCCTTTAGAATTATTGAATGCTTTATTCATTGGATTTTTTATTAAACTTGAGTGAGTATTCTTGTGCTGCTAGTCTATTACGATCGAGTATTATAACAACTATGTGAAATATCTAATAATTCCCTTTTAGTGCCTACTGCCTATATCTAGCTACTCGGGCAGTGCTTATTTATAAAGTGATAATTTGTTTTCGCTATTGTTACACTTAATATCCTCCAAAATGGTTCTTTTTCATGAAAAAGATTATACTTAAATTTCGCCCCCTCACTAAAAGATGAGCAGTGCCTCAAAGCCCTTTTTTTATTAAAATTTAGAGTAAAATTGAAATTTCTAAACGAAATGAGTAAATTTTTAAACTCGATAATGAAATGTAGTAATTTTTCTGTTATGTCAAGGGTATGTCCAAACCCTCTCAATATTCGCTGACTGATTTTTCAATCACCCTTACTGGACTATAGTAGCTATAACTAAAGGGGAAAATAGGTACACACTACACACCAACCTATATTTTATATGTAATGCTTATTATAAAGTAAAATAATTCTAATGAATTTCCAGCCGCCTTCTGGAACCACTTTTATCCAACTTGTACGTAAAGGTTGAAATATTCATAGATTTTTTTTCAAATTAAAATAAACCATTCTGCGGGATATTGGGGGAGATGAAAATTAAAAACTAAAAATAACGATCATCCTGCTAACTCTCCACTAACCTGCCTCTATGTACTCGTATTATAATGGATGATAAAATTTTTACATTATAGCTCCTTACCATGGTTTCTGGCCATACTGAAATACGCGTCCTATTATCATTTCTCTTTCGAAGCTTTAAATATTATTCAGTGGTCAAAATATGATCATTTGAGTAAGTTGAAAAGTGATCTGCTTTTGTTATTTTAAATTGTCATGTTTTTATTTGAGAATTCCTATTGTCTATAGGTTGTGATTCCAAAAGTGGAATTCCGTGTTACAAATCAGGAGACGAAGTACTATCATCCATAGGATTTAAACGAGAGCATTTACTTATGGATATAATTGGTTTGATGTTAATTACATTTTTCTGGCATTTGCTGGCCTTTGGCTTTTTTCTTCGTAAACTGAAATTGAGCGCAACATATTAATTTTATGTTTAAATTTTCTATGTTATGGTTTCTTTCTCTCTTAACTTTTTTTTCAGTTTTTTTTAAAAAAAGTAATTTAGGATTTATAAATAAGTATTTCATTCGTTTTTTTATGTTTAATGTTTCATGTTTGCGAAATCATGTTTGGTTGTTACTACGTATATCTTGAGTTTCTTATTATGATTTTTCCATTTTTATATTATTATATCATCAGCAGTTACCTACGTTTAGTTTGATATTTTTTTGGATTTCGGTTTCCCTAGGTTGGTGCTCAAGATTACGTTGTTAATAAAATAAGTATTTACAATGAAATTAATCCAGGATGAAGACTTATAAGTAAAATACTCATTTGTAATTCCAAACTCACAAATTAGCTCGATCCAATTCTTCTGTCCTAGGAGTATGAAATTACTCTTCCTCTAAAAGACGATCATAAATTTTGTTAATTGATAGAACAGAGGACCGAGAAAAACCATTAATAATTTCAATTTTCCATTTTTTATTTTTCGATAAAATTCAAATCAGAATTAGAGGCACCCCGTCAACGCTTTCTTATCTTGTCGTTTTGTTTTGTCAACACTTTTATCGACTTGGGGAGATTTTTTTAACCCTGTAAATGAAATATGGTTTTATTGTCTTATGGGTAGGTAGGTAGTCATCCCGATGGGCAAAAAATGAGAAACTGATCCGCAAAATGAGAATTTTATCCGTTGTCAGTCCGTTTTTATTTTCGACCATCGGATCTGAAAATTTGCAGATATTTTTGTCATCTTGATTAATTTTTCAAATCCGTTTGTAAAACGGATTTCCTGATTATAATCAGTGATAATTTTTGGGCAATTTTTCTAAATCCGTTTGTAAAACGGTTTCACGGATTATAACCCGGGCCAAAACAGCCTTCACGGAAAATAATCCGGACTCATTTCCGGCAAGACTGATTACAATCCGTTCGAAATCCGTTTTAGAAGCCGGAAAACAGGAAAATTCCGTGTTATAATCCAGAAACGGATCATAACCCGGAATAAAACGGATCCGTTTTCAAAATATTTTGCCCATAGGGATACTATAAAACAATAGAAAAGCAGGAGCCTGGTACCCCATTGTACCGAGCAAAAGTTGTTTTTGTTAACCTCTAAAGTGGGATTTCCTTTATTATTATTATTTTTTTTGAAACAATAAAATAAAAACTCCAGGTAACTGGTACAATATGGTACCCATTCATAGAGGAAAATTCTAAATTGTTTACTTCAAAATGTAAATCTAAGTCTTGTATTAGTCATATCATACTCCCTCCCCCCTCTGGGCAAAACGAAAAACAAAAACAACCTTTACAAAAATCTCTCAACCAATTATAGATTCGTCTAAATTCTTTGTCACTGGTTCGACTCAGCCCGCCCTTTTTTTGAGTTTATTGAAACAAACAAAATACCAAAAATCCACCCCTCGTTCTTACCCTGGTACCTACTGTTCCGAAATTTTTGGAAATTTTGTTTACCGCTTTTCTTTCAAATTCTTTGATCACTGGCCCCTCCCCTTTTGATGAGCTATATTTTTCTACCAATCAGAATCGAGGTCATTATTTTAAGCTCGTTTACCTCAGAGATCAAAAATTTGGGCAGCTCAGTTTGTTTCAAGAGGTTTGAGAGGACAGTGTGTTTGTTCGTCTTCAAGTATTCGTGCTTAATTTTTTTAATGGTGCATCTTAACGAACTTAATTTCTTTTTCTCAAATTTTTCTAATTTAATTTTGAATTTGCGGGTTTCTTAATTTATTAATAGTGTAATTTGAAAATGCCGACAGCAAATCAGGTAAGAAATTTTATTTTACTTTGCATGATTTTGGAAATTATTTTAATTGGCCTTACATATTATTATGTAACTAGTAATTTTTCATAAAAATTTAAACTATATACATTAGTTGGAGTTCAACTTTCCACACTCCTGCAAAATTTTGTTTTCAGCAGGCAGCATGAGAGCATTTGAGAATTATACACCTCTTTCTGAAAGGCTCTCCATTATGTCTGAAATTTTATGATTTTTTATTTGATAGTCATTCTGAATAAGCCTGTCAGTCTGATGAAAATAAATAATACTTACTTTATCTTTCCTCAGATAAAATTTTAATAATTCTAATTTGTATCTACTTAAAATATAATAATTCATGAAAAGAACATTTTATTAAACGTGATTAGATAACATATTCTTAAAAGTCTGCTTCTGCCTCGTAAATTTTCTGTAATTAATGAAACTGTACACATAAACCGAGTATGAAGTAGATACTTCCTCACCGAATTAATTTAAAAATTCTTCGAAAAGTAATATGTTCAGTAGATTTTAAGTGTTTTAGAGAAATTAATTTAAGATTTTGAATTGTTTCGTAGAGTTTGAAGAAAAATATTGGGTGGCAACTGTCTATTGTTTATACGGGTGGTTATACTTTCGATAATATTAAAATTCGAATAACAGTTTCTTATTTGATTACGTGCCTTAAACTCTGATTAATACTATGAATTTTAAAAATCCGAATTCTTTCGTTCTGGCTTGGGAAAATATTTCAGCATGGACTAATAGTGACAAAGAATCTGAAGGAAGAAAACGATTGCTATGTGGTGGTAAGATCAGTTTTTTTTTTTGTGTGTTTTTAAATACATATTGTGTTCAAATTGAGCCTCAGAATATGAAATAATTTCAACTGCATTCTTCAATTCGTAGTGAGTGGAATTGCCAAATCGGGAATACTCACTGCCATAGTAAGTCCTAGGTATGTAAAATGTTTCTCATGTTTTAGTCTTTGAACAAATAGGCAACCCTTTTATGGAAGCCAATATTTTTCTTTTAATGACTTTTTTGATTCAGTAAATATATCAGTGCTGCCATATGAGGAACTGTTTGCACGTTATATTTAAAATAAGTACCAAAAAAAAAAAAAGAAGTGATCGAATATTCAAATGAATGGATGGTTTTTTCAAAATCAACCACTTGTAATCAAGCTATTAGTCCCGTATTCGAAAAGAAATTGACCTTTTTTCTTCCGTTAAAGTGGTAGCAGTGATGTATTTTTAGAATTTTATTTTGTCGTGGTCATCCATAAAGAAATTTATGCTCCAAAGATATTGCCTAATTAGGTAGTTCATACTCCATAGTAAATATATACAAAATTTGTTTTATAAGAAATTTAATCTAGATTAAAATTTTTTTTTGAATGTTTCTTTAGTGGAGCTGGAAAAACAACACTTCTTGCTGTTCTTAGCAAACGATATAAAGGTAATTGATCGAGTTTTTAATTAAACATATTTGGAGAAATTTGCTTACACTAGAAGGGAAAAACACGTTTTGGATAAAAATTACTGTTGACCTTCCTGGAATCTTCAAAATTCAATTTCCCTGGACGAACCTACATTTACATGTATAAAGAGACAATTTTTGTGTATTTTATTTTTCGTAGGACAATTAAAAGGCGAAGTAATGGTGAATGGCTGTGAGCTTTATGAAGAAGAGATGTCATGTATTTCTGGTTTCGTCTGTCAAAAGGACCAAAATTATAATGATCTCACTGTTTACGAGCATTTAATTTTCATGGTAAGAATAAGACTTGATCGAATTTTTCAGAATATTTGCTAGCCGAAGTAAGAAAAAATCGTTAAAAAAATTTTTTCCAGCTCTTCATTATGAGCGTGAGTCTTGAAATAAAAAGTATACCAACATACTAAAACGAAAATTTTATTTAATTCGAGTGACTGAAATTAGTCTGTCAGAAATTATTTTTTGAAAATTCCGGGCAATTCGATTGAGAGGTTTAATTTTTCCATAGAATAGGTCGGTTTTCAACCAATATCAAAGCCAAATTCATAGTGTAGTCCATAATGTTGTCCACTCACAGGCATCAAGGTTCTAATAAACTGAACCAATATTTAAAAATAAATGAAAAAATAGATCTATGAGTTTTAAGGAAAGAGGAACTTTTTTAAAGAGTTCAAATTTAAGAAAAATATTTTTACAATTTACTAATTTATTATTTTTGCTAAAAAAAAAACCACAGGCTCGACTGAAAATGGATAAAAATACGACTACAGGCCGTTGCCATCAAAACATTATGAGAGTTACTAAAAATCTTATATTATCTCACAAACTGCACACAACTATTGGTTCATTGTCTGGAGGTCAAAAGAAGAGACTGAGTTTGGCTGTCCAAGTGAGTATTTCGTCCTAAATACTGTTTTACTCTACCACTATTTGTTGGCAGTGTTAGTTATGATTAACATATTCATTTTTTAAAGCTATTAACAGAGCCAAAAATTCTTTTTTGTGATGAACCCACCACTGGTTTGGATAGCTACAGCGCTGAGCAAGTGGTCAAATTATTAAGAGCTATTGCTAACGATGGCAAAATAGTCATCTGCTCCATTCACCAGCCTGCCTCAGGAATTTTTGAATTATTTGATAATGTCTCGTTATTAGCAAGTGGAGGAAAACTGGCATACCATGGACCAGTGTCATCTATAAGTTCATTTCTATCTGAGTAAGTCAACTTCTTACTGCAGTAGAACAAAAAAGATCTAATTCAGTATTTACTGTAAGTAGCTCACTAACCATTAATAATATAATAACTATAATGAATAAAAGTCAAATATTTATTTGCAGGTTAGGTGCTCTGTGTCCAAAAAATTTCAATTTGAGTGAATTTTTAGTTTCCCAAGTTACTGTTAAAAATTTATACAGCTTGAGTGGGGAGAATGACAAATCCAGAGTTCAGCATATAATTGATGCTTTCAATCAGTCAGAAATATTTGAAAATTTATTAGTCGATATTAAAAATATAAAAAACGAAACGACAGTAAGATATTTCAATTCAATAAAAATGACCAGGGCTGGAATTCTATTAAAAATAAAACATCCAATAGCCCCAGTACAGTTATAAGCATATTTCTTTCAAATTTCTAATTTCTGAAACATTTTTTAAATTGTTTTTGCGAGTTATGTACGACTTTCTTTCATTATATTTTTAAGTATCAACATGTATAATTATGAGTAAGCCTAAAAATTACTGTTAGCAATAAAAAAAAAAATCTTGTGATCTTGGTGTGATGCTGGACTTGACCCATTTTTTTTTCAGTATCATGTATTCGAAAATACATACGTATGTGTTAACCAGCTTTCTTTGTCATTGTCTAGTTGTCCATAAATGCATTATTTAGATCGTATTTTATTGTACATTAGGTAGCTAAATATTTGCATTCTACAAAGTCCAAAAAATTCCAGCTCTGTTTATGAATGAAAAAAAAATTAGTATTGAACATTAAAAGAAGTTTTTTTGTTTTCTTCAGGCCTTAAAGTTACACATCAAGACGCTGAAAAGGTAAACATATTGGAATACGTTTTTATAATATTATAAACTAGGCAATATCATATCTAGGTAGTAGAAATCATTATTATGAGCAGTTTTAATTTGTTTTCCAAAGTATTAGTTTGAAAATTATGTACCTGGAGCCTGGAACTGAACGTCGGTAATTTGAAATCAAAGAAGTGAGGATAATTTTATTCAGCATTTGTTTTTCAAACATCAAATTTTTAGTAAATGTAGTTTATTTTCTAAATTTTTTAGTCATATAAATTACTACTGCATCAAAATTTACTTCAAATAATTTCAAAAAAATAAAATTTAGTACTTATCCATTCATTTTATAATTGTCTTATTATACATACAGTAATACAGAATATTACCAGTAATTCGACTCAATGGTACGTCAATCTAAACCTTTAGAGTCGAGAACTAATAATCAACTATTTGAGAAAATTAAATGTCCAAAAGATTTTCTGTTTTTGATTTGTTGGAAATTTTTGGTCTAGCCTTAATAATTATAAAAACTATTATTTTTGGTATCTTCCCAATAGTTATCTGAACCAATCTTGTAAATAGGAACCATACTATAGGTAACGAATAAGCCTCTGCATCACTAAGATATATAAAGGTATACTACTGCCACAACAAATACGAGTATTAAACATTTTTTCGTTATTTCAGAGAATCGGCGTCATTTTGTACCGAATTTATTTGGTTATTTTGGCGAAAAGTTTTATTGTTCACAAATTCGTGCGAGTCAACTTTATGGAACTTTTCTATAAATGTGGTCAGTAAAACTTATTTCCAATATGTATTTTCTTGGCTCTAGTTTTTCTATTTTTAAGAGAAAAAAAGCACAGGTGGATTTTGCTGGATGCGGCGGCGGGGAGGGGGGAGCTAAAATTTTTTGAGTGCCATAAAACGAAAAAAAAAATACTACTTACCTATACCATTGATGATCAAAATGAAAGATAATAAAACCATTATCAGTGTTTCGTTCGAATTCGAATTTTAAAAATAATCCAAATTTTGGTTATTTTCTTTGAACAGGGAAACGTGGGGCTAGTTTGATTTTCTTTGTAGGGAGGATAATTTCAGCTCTTAAGAGGCATAGCCATAACTATGTATATATTCAACAAAAATTATGTAACAGATTTTTTGGCAAATGTTTTCCCTCGCCGGAACCATTTTTTGGTTCATTTCAAAAGTAATTTTCGAGGAGCCAACATTTTTTGGAAAATCTGTGACCTCCCCCGAACCCCTCGTCGTTACGCCACAGATAGTGCTGAAGTTAATACATAGTTTTAATTACTAATAAACGGAAGTTTTCAATATACAAAATGAAAACTTGAATTTCATTGTTTAAATTTATGGAGGCTTTTACTATAGATTAATGTTCGGTTTGTATTCCAATAGATTTTGACTTTCTTTATTGGCATATCTTACCGTGGATCTTTTAACGAGGATCAGAAAAGAATGCAAAGTACCCTTGGCTTCTTGCTTATGATGATAGTGCAGATGGCCTATGCAACTACACTCAACGTCAGAGAAAGGCTCCAAAGTGATATTCATGTTTGTGTTTTTGAGATTGCCGACCATGTATATTCGCCTTTATCATTTTATTTATCTGAATCTGCATTCGTGGTAAGTTTCCAAGCTTTGGGAATGGAAGACTCTTGAGCGAAGCCATAAATGTGATGAGGCAGAATTGAACAAACTCAACGAGTCTGATGTAATAATCAATTAATTTCAAACCCTCAGGTACACTGGATCAGTGTAGGCAATAAGAAAGTGTTTGGATCTAGTGTAAAGATATTGCCTATATTTTTCACTTTGAGGACGACGTAGACCAATGAGTCCTCTATTGAAATCGATGTGTTTTTCAAACTTACCAATTTTGTCTATCTTTCAGGCTGCAAGCATGGCCCTGCAGAATATAATTTTTGTTTTATTGGGTTATTGGGCTAGTGGTTTACCACAGACCATTGGTGACTTTCTTATGATAATTATTATTACAATATTGGTGTCAACCGTGGTATGCGCTTTCGGTAAAATATTATTTTAATTTACAAAATATTTTCATCCAGTTGAGTCATCTGGATGTGGCTTGGAACGGTGTTAATGTTTGTGATAAAAATTATTAATACTGATGAATTATTATTTTTTAAATCGTACGAAGTATTAGTTTGAAAAATTCTTTGCCTGGACTGAAACTCGAATCTGTGTTTTTTGGGTTGAAAGGCAGCTATTACCACATGACCACCAAGCCACTGAATGATACATGAGAATTTATTAATAAATTTCTTTCTTCGTAATTATAACGATAAGCATCTGAAATGATTCTAGAGGTAGTGTTAATTTTTTAGCTAGTTTTTTGGCTGCAGCTTTTAACAAAATGGAAATGATAACCTTGTTCTACTGTCCGATTGATTTTTTGAGTTTTATGTTGAGTGGAATTGAAATCAAACTTGAGTGAGTACCTATTCACTTATTACCATTGAGTATTAAGACAACTTTATGGGCTGTAGTGATTCCCTTCAGTACTTATCTATTATGGCGATCTTTATGTATACTTACAGTGAAAAATTTTTTCTTTGCAATTCCCGCACTCATCTCGCAACGTGATTCGTTTGTATAAAAAATTAAAATTCCATGCACCTTTTGCCCCACTCACAGATAGGAGAGTCTATAGTATCTAATTATTTTACTTGTTTGTAGCAGTATATTTTTTACCTAATACTGCATAATTAATCTAATACTTGCATAAGTATAAATTTTTAACCCCTTTAATTCAGCATTTTTTTAAAACATAGAGGCTGGAATTTTAATGGAATGTCTTTTTCATGAAAAGGAATCATTCTACGGGGTACTTAGAATTGAAAATATAAAACCTTAGAAACTAGACCACCATGCTAACTCTTCGCTAGCTGGCTCTATGGATTATAATAATAAAATGTTTTACTTATAGCTCCTTACCGTGGTTTCTGGCCTTTCTGAAGTACATTTCTTATCATTACTACTCCTTCGAAGCTTTAAATATTATTCAGTGGTCAAAATATGATCGCTTGAGTAAGTTAAAAAAAAGTAATCTGCTTTTATTATTTGTCAACGAGTTTTTAATTCAAGAATTCAAATTGTAGGTTGTGATTTAAGAAGTGCAATTCCGTGCTATAAATCAGGAGACGAAGCACTATCGTCCATGGGATTCAAACGAGAGCATTTACCTATCGATATAATTGGTTTAATGCTAATTACCCTTTTCTGGCACTTAATGGCTTTCGCATTTTTGATCCGTAAACTGAAATTGTGTGCTACATACTAATTCCACATTCAACTTTCACAATAGTTCCTAGTCATTTGACACACGAATAAATGCGAGAAAATTTAAAATTCTGTACTTACTAAGTAAGTTTGTAAAATGAAGATAAAATAAACTCTGAAAGAAACCTAAGTCGTATTTTCTACAAGTTGAATGGTTAAACTGGGACACTTCAAGATGTGTAGCAGCGTTACTGCAAAAATGATAGAATATATTATTTTATAAGATAGTAAAAAGTACTACAAATATTAAGAATTTCTACAATAAATAATAATCTTTTTCACCGCGATGAGAAAAGTTACTATCCTGTTAGTGCATAATCTCTATAAATTTACTTATCTATTTTTGTTTATTTAGTCTGTAGTAATTTTCAAATGCAGAGGCAGAAATGTTTATACCCTTGGAGGCCCTTTAAACTTCTAACCTCAAGATTCCTCCTCACTGCCAATCCACTATCGTGTCCAGTTTTGATTGAACATGTTGAGGGTGCCCTGAACATAATTTTTTAAAAGAGGTTTCATAAAAACCCTCCCATCTAGCTGGGATCTGAATTTATTACTGCCAAATGATATATCATCACCATAAAAAGGAAATGAGGTGTGTCCTTCAGAGTATTTATCCAGAAAAACGAATTTTAAATATTTTTTCTTTTTGTCAGTCTCAACGAAACTTAGTGAAGGCTACTGCAGGTATCTATTCTTAGATAAAAATGCAATATTCTCATTTACCTTCATTTCAGAATATTTATAGAGAAGAAAAAATTCGTATTAAGTGTGATCAGATAACACATTCTTGGAAATCTGTTTCCCTTTCATAAGTTGCCTAAATGGTAAAATTCTACGCGCTTCGTTTTGAATTTATTTGAAAATCCTTCGGTATATTGTGTTTAGTGATATTATCGAAGTTTTTGAGTTAAATCAATCTGTGATCCAACTGTTTTTTAGAATTTAACGAGAAATATTGACAGGATCCTTAATAATTAAAACAGACATACGTTTTTTTTCTTTTCATTATTACCTACTTTAAACTCAGATTAATATGAGTTTTTCAAACTCGAATCATTTCACTCTGACTTGGGAAAATATTTCAGCATGGACTAAACATACTGGAGAATCTAAGGGAAGAAAACGATTGCTATGTGGTGGTAAGATTTTTACATTTTTTCTTTGGTGATGACATTTTTAATAATGTCTATTAAATTGTATGTACTTCACAAGATGAAATGATTTTAATTGCATTTTCTAATCGATAGTGAGTGGAATGGCCAAATCGGGAATATTAACTGCCATTTTGAGTCCAAGGTAGGTAATTTATTTATTTTTATATGTTGTTTAAACACACAGTTTTTGATTTTGGGTTGTGAAAAAATCATCAAGCCTTCAAAAATTGAACATATTCAAGGACACATACTGAGGGGCAGGTCTGAAATCAATTTGCATGGTTTTTATATGGATAGATTTAAATTAATAGCTGTAGCCTTCACGAAGATTTGTGAAGGAGAAGATGAAATATCTTTTACATCAATTGTGGGAGTATCTTTTCATGTTTTATATTATAAAATGCTGAGTTCAGCTCAATTTGTAAGCTCAACTTGTAGCTCATTTTGTAGCTCATTTGGTAGCTCAGCTTATGTAGCTCATTTTTTGGCTCATTTTGTTGCTCAATTTTTAACTCATTTTGTAGGCTCAATTTATACCTCAATTTGTAGCTCAATGCGGAAGCACAAAAAGCTTCGTCCAGACAGACGGCATTATAGTTATGATGACATTGGACGCACATGGACACGCACAAAATTGACTAAAAGTTTATGATGACGTCATCAAGCTTTATACAGTATATGAGGTGCGCTCAGGGAAACCATAATACATAATTATATGTATTAAGTTGCTAAATAAAAAGTCAAGAAAAAGCAAAAAACTTAAAAAATCTAAGAATTATTTTTTCTTTATTTTTCATTGCTTCTAAATGTATTTTTCGCGCTCTTTTCAATGAGTTAATTTTTATGATTTTCAAAATTGCTCATTTTTCAATGTTTAAATCATTCTAGAACAGCGAATGTTGATCGGAGCGGCTTACATTTTTTTTGTGTGAAAGCTCTTGATGTGCTCTACAGGCTCCACTAAAAAAACAAAAATATTTTTTTAGCGACTAGATATAATATACTCTGTTCCACGAAAGAAGGGACTGACGTCACAAATTTTTTCGACGTGTTACCACACTGAAAGGATTGTTAAATTCATTAATTTTGTATTTCGTTTTGATCGTGATTTTAAAAATAAGTACATGGTTTCGATTTTAAAATTTTACTTTAAAAATACTTTTTTTGGTTTAACACGAGACTGTTTCAGAGTGACTGAGTCCATTCCCCTTACGTCTGGCATACCGCATCGTCCACTAAGAACGGTGACGTCAGTCCCTTCTTTCGTGGAACAGAGTATAATATACTCGTATTATGGTTTCCCTGAGTGCGCCTCATATGATGACGTCATCATACGATAACATTGGACTTACACGGACATACAAAATTTTGACTAAACGTCTAGTGAAAAGAATATATCCTTAATATTTTATTTGGAATCTTGATCTAATTTATATATAGACTATTAAATATACTTTTGGGGAGAGGAATAATGATAAGTTATATGCATATTTATCTGCTGAGCTTATAACAATGCAGTGCATGTGGAAATTCAATTCCAAATCCATTATTCTCACAATAGCGGAATAAAACATGAAGGTTTACTTAAAATGAAATGATTTGGAGAAGTACTCGCAAAAAATTGTGCGAGGAGTGATTCAGAAAATTCTTGGTCTTGTTATAGGTAGGTGCCAATTATAAAATAATACTTTTCTTTTTGAATTTTTCCATAGTGGGGCTGGTAAAACAACACTTCTTGCAGTTCTCAGTAAACGGTATAAAGGTAGGCCTAATATAGTTTTTCATGAAGCATGACTGGAATTTTATTTATTAACGAGTTGACTTTCCAGGAATCTTCAAACTTCAAGTTTTATGTACGAACCTTTGTGAAAAGAAAATGATTTAGTTTTTTGTTGAATTTTATTTTTTGTAGGACAAACAAGTGGCGAAGTAAAAGTAAATGGTAGTGAGCTTTGTGAAAAAGATATGTCATGTATTTCTGGTTACGTAAGTCAAAAAGACCAGAATTATGATAATCTCACTGTTTACGAGCATTTAATTTTTATGGTAAGAATAAAACTAATGACTGAATTTTTCAGAATACATTTTTTAACGAATTCCATAGTCGTGTAGGTACATTAATTATGATTTTACAAATGGAGCATGATTCATTCCAAGACTTTACGTACCTGTATTTACAGGTTCTAAGTTTTGAACATTTATTGTAGATTGGTAAATTATTATTTTAGTATTGTGTATTTATTTTAAATCAAGTGCTTACCAATATTTTTTTCGTTTTCATTATTTATGCACTTTGGTATTTATTTACTGTTAAAACATTTGTATGCTTATTTAAAAATTATTATTTTTTAAAGTTGAATTTCTAATATATTTTTCAGGCTCGACTGAAACTGGATAAAAACACTACTCCAGACTTTTGCCATCAAACTGTATTAAAAGTTACTGATAATCTTATTTTATCTCATAAACTATATACAATTATAGCCTTATTATCTGGAGGTCAAAAGAAAAGATTAGGTTTAGCTGTCCAGGTAAGAATTTCCATCTAAAACAATTTTTTCTTGTACCTATCATCATGTTGGGAGTATAATTTATGACTAATAATTTAATTTTTTTTTCAAGTTATTAACTGAGACAAAAATTCTTTTTTGTGATGAACCCACCACTGGTTTGGATAGCTACAGCGCTGAGCAAGTGGTCAAATTATTAAGAGCTATTGCTAACGATGGCAAAATAGTCATCTGCTCCATTCACCAGCCTGCCTCAGGAATTTTTGAAGCATTTGATAATGTCTCGTTATTAGCAAGTGGAGGGAGACTGGCATTTCATGGACCAGTGTCTACAATAAATTCATTTCTATCTGGGTAAATTCAATTTTTTACTGATAAAAATATGTGACTTATTTCTACATCCTTCATCAACAATGCTGTATCCATTCATTCAACAATTAGGTACAATTCATTGTAAAAATAAATTAAAATTATTTTCCGTATTAATGAACTATATCTGTTCGCAGATTAGGTGCCAAGTGTCCAAAAAATTTCAATTTGAGTGAATTCATAGTTTCCCAAGTGACTGTCAAAAGTACGTTCTGCCTGAATGGGCAAGATGAAAAATCCAGAGTTCAGTATATAATTGATGCTTTCACTCAGTCTGAAATATGCGACAATTTAATATTCGATATTAAAAATGTTACAAATGAATCGAAAGTAAGATATTATGTCTAATTTGATAAAAATAAATAGGGCTGGAATTTTATTGGAATAAAATAATCAGTGGGACTAGTAGGTATTCGTCACTTTGGCTTGTTGAAAATAATCGATGAAAAAAATCAGTTTTCAAATTTAAATTTTGAATTTTTTCTAGTATTTTTTATTGTTTTTTTTTTTTTTTATTTTTTTAGTGGTTTTTAATATTATTTTACGACAGCACTGCTGCATTGCGCGTATCGGGAACCCGAACTAATTGAAATTAATTTTTCTCAATGAGAAGTGCACATGCTGGTTGCATGCTCCCTATAAAGAGAGAAAACTCTGGCATAATCATTTGCTTGACACGCTAGAAGAATTCGAGCGCAGTTCTTGAACCCATCTAATAATTGATCAAGGAAGTTATGTCCTTATGGGTTAACCGAAACACAATAATTATACTGTTTTATGGTTATAATAATAATCGATTGCGGGTTGCTAAACATATTTTGAACTCTTGATATACAAAAATTTCAGCTCTAGTTATGATCAAGTTGACTAAATTAAAGGAGTGCTTTTCACTAAATCATGTTGTTTACTTTTTTCAGGCATTAAGATTACAGATCAAGATGTTCAAAAGGTGAATATTTCAATTAAGAGCTACACAATGGAATGTTTTTTTATTATTTTCAAGAACTAAGAAAAACATACTTACATCCAAGAATTGAAAACAAAAATTTTAATATGAGGACAGGTTTAATTTGTTCCACAATATACTAAAAAATAGCTGTAGCCTTCACGAAACTTCGTGAAGGCGAAGATGAATTCTCCAAAATTATTTTTCACCCTAAGGTCGCTTTTTGCTTCAGATCCTTTACATTTATTTACATTTATTTACATTCACTCACAACCTCCTATTACGTTGCTAGGTAGACAATATATTACAAATAATATTTTACTTTTAGCCCCTACAGTAGGTAAGTATAATTTATCTTTGAAGCCTGTGGCATTTTTTTCTCTATTTAGAATACTTAGTGTAGGCTGAACAATAGCCTATATTCTTATTTTACCATCAAATACTACAGTGCTTGTATGTATGTACATAGATGCTTACATTAAAATGAAACGATTAGTTTGCCTCTGCATTTTCAAAATGTATATCGATTAGACGAGCCCTCAATTTGAGGATGTAGATGTATTCTCCAACCACCACAACGATTTCTTATTGGTTTATTCAGAGAATCAGCGTCGTTTCGTACACAGTTCAATTGGTCATTTTGGCGAACAATGCTGTTGTTTAAAAATTCGTATAGACCAACATTGTTGAATTTATCTATAAATGCGGTTTGTATCTATATGAGTATTATTTTCAGCATTTAGGTACGTGGCCTTCGATTTTCTGAAACCCCTTAATTTTGGAAATGTTAAAAGGGGAAAAAATTATGAAAGATAAGATAAACGATTAGATACCCTATGTCCTTGGAGCTAAATTTCTAAGAGAAGATAAAATTATACTTCTAAGTGCAGACTAATATTCAAAGTAACATCTGCAAACAATTTATTTGAACATAATATTATGTAATTTAATAATACTGACAGCTATACTCAGTCATTATAGAAGATGTGGAGGGAGTTGAAAAAAATTCAAAAATTTTCTAGTAAAATATGTTTAGCACTGAGGTCTTTCAATGTTTTCAATTCTAACAATTCTGAAACTACAGATTAAAAAAATATTTTCCTGGTAATTTTCAGCACTTAGGCTTCTTTAACATTTCAAAACATTTTTCCAGGATTAAGCTGCCATCATTTTAATTTACAGCATAATCCAGAGTGTTTCACTTTTATCTTGTCAGATTTTAACTCTTTTCATTGGCCTGAATTACCGTGGTTTTTTTGACAATGATCAGAAAAAGATACAGAATATTTTTGGTTTCTTCGCCATGATGGTGATGCAGATGGCCTATGCATCAACATTTTCCATTTATGACGAGGTCCAAAGTGATATTTATATTTGTGCTTTCGAGACTGCTGACCACCTGTATTCTCCTCTAGCATTTTATTTATCAAAATCGGCGTTTCAGGTAAACGTTCAAGTTTGGTATAATTTAAATCGATTATCTTGTGAAAATTACTGTTTTCGGTTGATTCTTATAGACTGCAGTAATAACCGTTCAAAATATAATATTCGTTTCATTGGGTTACTGGGGTAGTGGTTTATCACAGACGATTGGTGACTTGCTTATGATAACTGTTATTACAGTATGGGTGTCAACAGTGGTATGTGCTTTCGGTAAGAATTGATTTTTTCTTTCAAAGTAGAGAAAATTTAATAATACCAAAGTTAAATAAGCTTATAAAATTTTATTACAATGTATATTTATTGATTTTTTTCCTTTGGTGATTCAATCCATAAGCATTAGGAAATGATTCTAGGGTTACTACTTTTTCTAAATGATATAAATATTTCCACTTAAGCCTTAAAGATTAATTTGAAAACTGATAAAATCTGCTAGCTGAGATTTCACAAATACCAACAAATATTCGTTCAAGTATGTAAGTAAGTAAGTATAATTGTAAAACTTTGTTATAACGCTATTTATGGGAGCAGAAGAAAATCGTGTTATAAGTGGAAAAGTGTTCTACAAATTAAGACTAATGGAAAAATCTAAAAATACTAATATGAACAATGGTTTTTAGCTTTTTTTTTGGCAACAGCTTTTGAACGTATGGAAACAATATACTTGTGTTACGTTCCTTTAGAATTCTTTAATCGCTTATTGAGCGGAATTCAACTTAAAATTAGGTAAGTAATACCTATATGATTGTACTTGCTGTATTATCATTATTATAATTGCTAGATACAGTAATTCTTCCTCTGAAGCCTTTTAGCTTACATTTGTAAAGATAATGTTTCTTTTAGCTCTCTACCGTGGTTTCTGGCCATCCTGAAGTATTTATCGTATCAATACTTTGGGTTCGAAGCTCTAAACATCATTGAATGGTCAAAATATGATCATTTAAGTAAGTCAAAAGAAAAAGTATTTAACTTTATGTTGATTTTAACATCTTGTCAATGTTTTTATTTGAGAATTTAAATCGTAGATTGTGATTCAAAAAATGGAATTCCGTGTTATAAATCAGGAGATGAAGTATTAGCATCACTCGGATTCAAGCGAGATCACTTACCTGTGGATATTATTGGTTTGATACTTATCACACTCTTGTTGCACTTGCTGGCCTATGCATTGTTGCTTCGTAGATTGAAATTGTGTGCTACATATTAACTTTTACTTATTTCTGACTTTTTGGTTGGTTTCTGGTTTCTAGTCATAATCAAGTGACATAAGAAGGCATTTACTTTTTTGGTGTGTTGACATATTTGTTTTTGGTTTTCGTTACGCGGTAGTAAATTCAGAAACTTAACCAGAAGTTAAAAATCGACAGTCGCGATTGGACGAAGCACTTATTGCTAAAACCGGCCTAAATTGTGAAAAGAGAAAGAAGTTATTTTGGGAATAAATTATCCTTGTCTTATCTTTTTGTCGTTAGCATAGATGCGCATGTGCATTGCGTGCATACTGCCTACGCAGCTATCTACCCATTTAACAAAAAAGATAAGACCAGGATAGTTTATTCCCCGGACTTCTTCTTTCTGTTTTTACAATTTGTACCTTTTTCGGCTTTTTTTTTCATGACGAGTGCTCCTTCCAGTTATTATCCTAAGTTCACTACCCAAAACATAATGATGCGCGCGCCGTTGTTAGTTGTCATGGAATGGTTCTTATTTATAATCTCTTGTTTAATCTTCTTTGTGGTTCGTTAATAGTTTTCAATTTTTCAATTTTTCAATTTTCATTACTGTATTATTGTAGTTATTTTTTATGTACATATTGTATCATGGAAGATGTTCGCACATTAAAGATGTAGCAGTGATTAACTGAAACTTGCATTTTACTTTTGTTCAATAATATGGATACCTATTAGAAAAATACTAAAATAATAAATTCTACACCGAATGGGTAAGTGAAATAATTCGTTAAATACGTAGTACTATTTAATAAAATTTCAAAGAGAGTCTACTTCTATTCAATGTTACCTGGGTATTGTTTTTGTTTGAATGAAATAACAGGGACGAGAATCTTCATTGTTTAAGATTAAATGTATAATGTTCATTCGCATGATAGTCACAAGTAGGTATACGTATAACAGGCATATTTTTTTAACTGACTTCAGACCTTTTACAAGTGGTGAAATAGCCGAAGTCTGTAAAATCTTCATGACTGAGATTTTCTTTCTCCCAATTCGCGAAACGCTGAATGAGCTCCATTGTGAAATTCTTTTTCCATTGGTCAGTTTCTCCCTTTCTGACAAATGACCCTTTGCCCTCTGGATTGTTAGCTTTTATCGTCATTTCGGTATGTTGATCATCAATAAACAAGTTCGTTTTCATAGAGTTGAATGACAAGTGTTCACATAGCTGATTCATGCATTCATTCGAAGGTGTAGATGTTATTCCTAAGAAATTAGCTGTTTTTTTTATCACGGAGGGTAAATCCTGAAAGATGCAAATTAATTATGTTGAATGGTTGGTACTTATTCATTGTTAGAAAATAGGTGCTCTAAACAGGAATCAAGTTGAATACTTTTAAACTAATATTGTGTTTTACCATGTAGAGTAGGTAATGGTGCACACAAAAAATTCTGATTTTTCGAAAATATTAAGTCACCTGTAGTCTATACTTTTGTTATTTCCAAACATTCTTTTCATTCTGGTTTTCAAAATTGCAGATGTACGAGTAAAAGCGATTATTAAAAATTTTGTGAAAACACACTTGCGTGCCACAGCCGTGGAGCGCCCCAATAGAAAAGGTACGAGTATCTACATTAATTTTTACTTACCGTCCAATGGGGTGACTTTAACCTTTACCCCATTACAAAATTCACAGTTTCAACTGTGCAATGCAAGAGTTGAATTGAAAATGCAAGCGGCGACCCGTTTTTTTTCCTTTTCGTACATCTACCCAATTCTCGATTTAAATTCTTGCTTAGTACGAGGCGCGTTCCAAAAGTTGGTTCGCACCCTACACCATTTGAAAACTAAGAGAGATGGAGATGTAATGCAGTGAACGTGCATACACGCACACATACGCGCACACATGCATTTGTTTCGTTGCGTTGTGCTTTGGTTGCCTGTTCAATTTTGGTCTTACGTATTCTCCCTTCCTCTTTCCAAACTTTTTCATTTTTTTTTCCAACAGTGGGCATGTTCAATATGTTCTCTTGTCAGAAGGCATTCAGATACATGTTTCTGACTCCATAGCAATCCTTTTTCTTCCTTCAAATAGCCCAAAACAATTCAAACCCCGCACCTCAAATTTGGACGATACATTTATTCTTTTGCTCATTTTCAAATTATCACTACTCATGACTAAATCACGACAGGCCAATGAAATTTATATGGTATTGTCACATAAGGTTGGTAATACTCTGGTTAAAATTTGCGCCATCAGTGTTACCAGGGCCGAAGATATGGAAAGTGCGAACGGACTTTTGGAACGCGCCTCGTACGTGTAATTGAAACAGTGAATTTTGTGGATGGGTAAAGTCACTCCATTCGACAGTATTTAAAATTATAACAGCATTTTGCAACCTCAAAATAGCTGCAAAAAATTAGGAAATTCGTCTCTCATTACTTCAAAATAATGTTATTAACTTTCTTGAAAAATTCTACCCTCACTATTACTTTTATGCGATCCATTTTGGCTTTCTGAAAAATAGATACCATCTGCATGCATTCCAAATATTTACTCACATTTTTCATATCTTCGTATTTGAGAAACAGTAAATTCTCATTCTGACGTCTACGCCAGTAACTGAGAACATTTTTCCAAAATGGTCCATACATCACTGAAAAATTTATTTAAAACATTCTTAAGTACCTATACATAGATTTATACGTATATGTCAATACAATTCTAGCATTTTTGAACTGTTTTAGTAGGCTTACGTATTCCTTTCATGAACATGTCACAAAACTCTTCCAGAGAACCTACAAATAGTCCCATGAGTTTGTGGTGATGGAAGAAAGATATGCACGCGTCTCGAGGATTTCTAGTGACATATATAATCTGAAACAGAAAATATGATAGCAGTAGGTATTTAAAGTTTTCTTTATGTGTTTTGTTTGTTTGGGTAATTTATTAATGTCGTCCTATAGGTATTTCACAACAGTGGGCTATTGTCTATTAGCGATCATAGCGATACCGGGTGAGTTGAAACAGAACAAATAGATGGTGGGGTAATAGGTGTTGTCGGATTTATGGCCATAATACGAGTAAGTCTCGAACCAGGTACCTTTCGATCGCAAGGCTGAGCACTTAGTACTATACTACACAGATCACTTTTTTGGGGGTGCCATTTTAGCCAACAACAAAAAAGGGCGTCAGCACGACGACAGAGGGTGACTTCCACAACAGATAATCATTTCCACAACTACATTGTTTATTCACAACAGTAAAAGGTTTACCCCGACCAAAAAATTTTTCAAACGACGAAATAATATATTGCACGGTGAATAAAAAAATTCACGACATAAAACTACTTCAAACTGCGACATAAAGCAATGAACGATAACCTTTTCAGGTGGAAAATTGACATTAGAGCGACAAAATTAAATGTTGAAAAAAGTGTTAAATAGTATTAAAAACGACAACCTAGGCATCTTATATATTAAAAGAATCTAAAGCAAGTTTGTCTGGCCGTTTTATCCGGCCAATTTGCTTCATTTTTTTTAAAATGAAAGGTATTCATGTGTAGATATGTCATCACGCATTGGAATTCACTCAACTCTGACCTTACTCAAGTTATATTCAAAATTCATGCTTTTTCCAAGTTTTTGCACCACTCAAACATCAATATATCAGGTTTTAATTAATGTATCATGTTCATTTTGATCTAAGAACACTCAGTGGATTAAGACCTTTCATATGAGCCTTTGACTACTCAAATTTGTTGAGTTGGAGGAAAGTTGTGAGTGAACATTCAACTTGAATTTTGATATTTTTAAGATTTTTCTTCACTCAAAGATCTATATATGTATCAGGTTCTAATTGAGGTAAAGAATTTGTTTTGCTCTAAGAACAATCAGTGGATCAAGATCTTTCATTTGAGCTTTTGACCACTCAAATTGGTTGAGTCCAAGGAAAAGTACATATACCGTCGTGTATGATATTATTTAGGCGTGATTTTCCTTATCTCGTGACCCACTCCTCGTCGTTTGTACATACTTTGCCGTCGGGCTTTATCTGACGTGAAATGTTGGAATTGTTTGTCATTCTTTCACCTTAAACGAACATAAAAAATGCTTGTCGTGCTGACGCCCTTTTTTGGCGTGCAAAAATTTACTTCCCCTTTTTTTGATGTGTTAACATCTTTGTTTTCATTTATGCATCAGAGTAAATTTAGAAAGACACTAAGTTAGAAATCAAACATGCACAGTTGTCAGTTGTTATCAATTGGTTTTTATCAATAAGTTCTAGATTTTTGATGAATCATCTTAGTGCTTTGTTTATTTTTGTTAATCGTTTTCAATTTTATAATTTTCATTACCGTCGAATGGGGCGACTTTACACACTTTTTTCATGTTTTTCAACTTTGTCCTTTAATAACTCCTCCAATTTTGAAGCTATTGAAGTGAATTTGGTTTTAAAATTTAGGTCTAACATTTCTCAACACAATTGTGAAAAAAAGTTTGAGTTTGCAGCCTTCCTTATATTTTTTATTGAGGTGTCCGAAGACACGACAAACAAAAATCTTTGGTTATATTCCCAAAGTTGAACAAGCAAGACAGAGAGTTAGTTTGGAAACCCCTAAAAGATTAAAATTCTAGAAGCTCCATCAAAGGAGAGACCTAAGCTACATAAAAAAAATGAAGAGACAAGAATAAAGAAAAGAAGACAAGAAAAGGGAATTTTCAACCTGTTTTACATGACGAGAAAGATTAAACGTTGACTGAAACACCACACTCAACCTACATCGTTATTCCCCATATTGGAGGGGTAAATTAATACCTCATACCTCCTACCTTACACACAAGAAAAGTAGAAGTAAGAAATAAAAAGTACATACCGAACCAATTATAATACCGTTTATTGTCACAAACGATTTTAATAGCACATAAAAAAAATTTCTTCACGAGAAAATAAAAAATCAGCAATTCAAATAAAAATCACGAAAATACTTCAATTCGATAGAAGATTCTACTTCACAAACGACACGAAAAAAAATATTAAGAGACAAGAAAATAAACGATTTCTGCTCCACAAAATTCTAAGTCTACAAGACTATTTCAAGATTTCATAGACCGATGTCAGAATAACAAAAATAAACCGAATTTCAAAACGACGAGATTGCTCACAAGGCAAAAATTCAAGGAGTCGTAAATCTCAACAACTGAACAACCACTCAGAAAAATGAAACTTACTCTCAACCGATTCTTAATAATAATTGCACCCCACTCACATGCGCGCTCAGCTTGTCAGAGTGAGTAGACTTACGAAAAGAAAACTTACCACGAATAATTTTGAATTTCCCTAACTATAACGTTTTGACAAGCTAGATAAAAAAAATAAAAATAAAATGAGCGATTCTAAAATAATTTCGAAGTTGGCATATGAAGAGAAAAAAAATTAAAAAAATAAAATTAATTTTGATGAACCCCTCTCTTCGGTTCCCTCATTATGATTTTTCAAAACATTTGTGTAAAGTCACCCCTTAATGGGGCGACTTTACCCATCAATTTATTATTGACGGGTTATTGATGGGTGGGGAGGCAAAATTTGAGGATGTTTGTACTCAGACATACGATTGAAAAGAAACTAGTCAAGTACCAACTTCAACCGTGTGAAACCAAACTGAATAATTTGAGTGTCTGTGGTTAAAACAAAAAAGAGGAATAAGAAAAATTAAAAAACCATATCGCCGCTTCATTTTCTTGTTCTGTTACTGGGTGAAGTGAGGTAGGGGCGGCGATTTTTTTATTATTTTCCTCCTTCTACCTGCTTCGATCCAAATCGTATTTCGGTTTTAATTTTTGCGTAGCAATTTATTTATTGGGCTAAAACGAAGTGGGTAAAGTCGCCCCTTGAATGTAATTAAGTCACCCCGTTCGACGGTATTGTATTATTTTAGTTATATTTTACGCATTATCGTGAAAGACGAACCATTTTTCAACATTTAGAAGTGGATAGTGGATACGGACTGACTTAACTCCTATTTTCCTATGCAAAACTAATATTATGATGAAAAATGATAGCATAACGCATGTACTTACTTTTGCCTTTGTCGATTTGTTTTTTAACATTTCAGGTAAAAAATCATACGGCAAATGAGTTTTAATGATCCTTCGAGCGCCAGAGCTTTTTGTTGACGTTTCCGAAAATAATTTGTAGAATTCGGTTTCATATATCGTGTCATGTGGTGCGAAGGCATAAAAGCTGTTGGAAAAATAATAAATTCTATAAGCCTTGATAGGTACCTAACCTACTTAAAAATTTCGTCATTATTAGCTGGACGAATCGCTCTTCGCTCGAGTTACTTGTACAATTGAAAAAAAAAATTATCACATTCAAAAAATAAAAACAAAATGTTTTTGCAATACGAATATTGAAACTATGATAATATCTTTCGATTAAAATTTACTACTTGATTTATTAAAATTTTTACTTAACTTATTTGTTACTTTTAAGAAATTGCAATGTGAAAAAGAAAAATCCTAAATACCTACGTAAAAAGAAATCAAATAAAAATTCGTAAGTCACATTATTTAGTAAAAATATGAACAGAACAATTCAAAATTTAACATTTTTTTGTGAAAAAAAGTCTTGGCAAGAATTTTTTTTTCATTCAATTTTGCATCAATTTATTTGAAATTTTCACAATCTGTTATGAAATGATGTACATGTATTCATTGGTGCCTGGAAGTGGAATATTGATTTTTAATTTTGTACGTGAGATATATAATTTCAAAACATTGCCAATTTTAAGTTGTCAAGGCTTGGCAAAAGATGAAGCACAATATGTCACTTCAGTATTGACTATTTTGCCTAGCACTTTCTCGCAGGCATAATACTCAATTTTCAAAGATTCGGCTAAAGCAATGGTCATATTTTAGTAATTTTTTCCTTTATACCTTATCAAAGATATACAGGACCAGCAGCGAGGAATTTCCCTCCTCTCCCTGTTAAGGAAATATCACACGTACATAATTCCCCTTCTCCTCTTAACAAAGTCTATAAAAATTGAGTTTTACACCTTCGAGAAAGTGCTACGCAAAATGGTCAGCACAGAAGTAATATTGTTCATGACTTTTGTTTCTGAAAGCAGCACTTCTGGTAATCTTACTCTAAAAATATAGTTCGAGAGGACAACGGTTTTTCAGCTGTGGTTATATCGAAGTCGTTTGCGATGCACCAAACCATTTCTAGGGTCCATGTAGTACCTATAAAAAAAATTAAAAAAAGTAATTACGAGTATATTGGAATAGATAACTCGCATATTCAATTGCGAGATAGGCTTTGGTTATTGAAAACATAGTCAGTCATTAAATTTAGGAAAGCATGATAGGTATTGAAAAGCGAAGAAGTGAAAATCAATTTGTTCATTTTTCAAATTAATTTGTTCATTTTTCAAGTTAATTTTTGTTTAAGGATACGCATTACTAGAAGCCCGAACTTTGCAACTTGGCAATACTAATATCGTAATAGTGCTGCTTGTGATGATGAAATTTAGAAAAATATAAGAACTAAACTAATTACACAGTAATTAGCCAAAACCATGCAACATTAAGGATTTTAGTTTTCAAGTTATCTGATGAAAATAACGATAGAAGTACGTACGTACGAGTATAAGTAGGTAGCTTAATCGTGAAAGAAAAATATATTTACTTGACCACCAATATCGCGTCCTTACATTTGTCTATTCCTACAAGGACGCCATAAACCTAGGTATGTGATATAATAGTATATTTTTTCGATAGTGCCGGGGAGGGAGTGCAAGGGGGTGTTTGGTGGAATTTTCCCCGGATGCCATAATGGTAGCCAAGCAGTTCCCGAGTATATAATGGATGTACTAATTTTATAGAATTTCTCGATTGTTAAAGGCAATGGAATTTTTTAAATGTTGTATTTGGATGGGTTAAATCATTGTGCTTATATCCCATAACGCCGTCACCATGCAAGTATCTCCCTTTAAATCAGGCGGAGTCTATTAATATGTACTTGTCGAGTACAGGGTGCGGCAAAATGACCGGCTACATTTGTTTTTTGAATTATATGCATAAGAAAAAAGATTAGGACATGCGGTTGCTTCTAAATAAAACTTCATTCTTTAAGGTTACGTATGAAATACAATCAGTGACGCACCCAGAAATTTTTCAAGGGAGCAGCTAAGGCATAAATTTATTCCCAAATAAGTCGCAAAAAACTGAAAATCTTCTATTCAGCCTTTTTTTGATGAAATTCAAGGCCTAAAGGGAAGGTTTCAGCTCCCTATCCCTACTTTGGTGCGCTACTGAATACAATTATTTCACTTTCTCGTGTTGACCATTTTGCTTAACACATTTTTGAAGGCGTAAAATCCAATTTTTTAACTTTGCTGAGCAATGGTTACATTATTTTGCAATTTCTTCCGCTAAATGCAACCAGTGATGGATAAAATTGACCGGGGAGGGGAATTCTACACGTTTAGCATTCTTCATGGTTAGCGCAAGGAGGTAAATTCCCTACTGGCTGAATACGTAAGAAACTAGTGGAAAAAATATGATTATTTCTTAGCAAAGTCTTAAAAAATTGAGTTTTACGCCTTCGCAATTATGCTGGGCAAAATGATCAACATGCGAGTGAAATTTCATTTCATATGTAACCTTAAAGAATGAATTTTAAATTAAAACCAACCGCATGTCACCATCTTTTGTCTTACGCATATAATTGGAAAAACAAATGTGTCCGGTCATTTTGCCGCACCCTGTAGATGAAAATCATAATAGTAGGTCAATATCAATATTTTCAATTTTCAACTTGGAGTTGTCGTTTTTAAATATGGTTTACTTGTGCGATGAAATTTGGGATGTACAGTGTTAGATTTTTATTTTCGATTGAATATTTGCTTTTACTGATGCGAAAAGTAGATTTAGACTATGACTTTGATGGCTAATTTTAACTACTTATTACTTTTTTCGAATGGTTCACGAAAACTTTTTTTTTTCTGAAATTAACAAATATTATTGGCCATGTCAAATAATATGGAAATAAATGTACGAGTAAGGTATAATTATAATAAATCCAATTTCCAGATGTCTGTCCATAGACTTACTTTAGAATCCCGAACAAATTCTCTTTCATTTCGCGATAATTCAGCTTCTACTTAATTTAGAAAGCTGAATTTGGTCTCATTAAAAACGTATTTTTGATTCTAGATATTTTTTTTCACTGCTCATGATGAAAACATATTTGAAAATTGTGAATTCTATTCTACACTTCTACACAACATTTCAGAATGGAGCGATTTTTGAAAACCTGCTTATTTTTCATTCATTTTATAATAACTCATGTTATATTATCCTACTCATGTAGCTAAACCTGATATCATTTGAAAGAGATATGAGTCGAATTGGAGCAGAAATTTAGCAAAATTTGAGCCGGAATTGAGAAAAATTACAGCAGTATTTGAGCGAAATTTGAGGGAAATTCAAACGGAATGTGTATGTGAGTAAATATGTGTGAATGGTGATTCAAATTTCGACGCACCAAATGCTATTCTCCAATGGTACCTACGTTAAAATTTGAGTATATTTTCATCATATTTAGTTCCTCAGAAACTAAAGATATAAAAAAACTATTTTAAAGGAAATGAATGATAAAATTTTCAAGATAATGAAAAGTACTTATTACTTTACTCCATTACTTGAGTTTTATTGCACTAAAAAAGGAGAACTTGAAACTATTTAGAAGAAGAGAAATTGGCAGTTCTTTTGAATAAAAAAGAGTCTGTATTATCATCGGCTCTTCAGTAGCCTTATAATGCTGAACAAATCAATGTGCAACTTTTAAAACTCATCTGATATTTTTTTTACTCGTAGAGTTCTGTCGAGTAGTAAAGCTGCATACCTGCAAAATTAGCAAAAATTTGGCTTATCCCCCTTTTTGTAGAAGACTGATCACTTCTTACATAAAATTCACTGTAGGGTAACAGAGAGAAAATTATTTTGAAAATAAAAACGAACCTGTTTTTGGATACGAACAAACCCAGATATCTTCGTCCCTGACGTTCATTTTTGATATTCTCTCTGCAGATGCTTCAAATTGTTCTTCGATGGTAAAACCGTTAAATTTCTTAAAAATCAAATGTCTAACGTTTTTACGGAATAGTTTCTCATTTTCACCATCAAATTTTGAGACGAAAATATTATTATTGATTATCGACATGGTAATAAATCTGAACTTTACTACAAAGCTAAATGACTGAAAAGTGACAAGTAGAAATTAATGAAAAATTTAACAAGGGTCGTGTACAGAGACCTAAATAATTTGCAAGTAGAATGTAAAAATGTGGTTCCATGTTAAGCGTTGAATAACAAAAATTAGTCAAGGTTATTGAAGTTATCTATTCTTAGATAAAATTCGAATGTTATTTGCTTTCCTTCAAAATATTTATGGAGAAAAACAGAATTAAGTATGCCTAGATAATAGTCCTATTCTCGGAAATCTATTTCCCTTTCACAAGTAGCCTGAATGGTGGAATTTTAATGATTGTGAATTACATTTGGTCGAAGTGTGAGTGAAATCAATCTGTTTTGCAGCGTTTTCTCATCCTACTAGGCAAGAGTAAAAAATGCTCGTCATTTTTAACTTGAATAGAAAATGCTCATCATATTTTGCAGGAGCAAAAAATGCTCGTCATCTTATATCTGAGCAGAAATTGCTCAAGGAGCAAGTCGAAAAAGAGTATACTAGAAAAAAACAATTATTTCAGTTTCTATGGTCGATTGAAATACAGTGGCGCCCACGGTGGGGTCCAAGTGGAGCAGCCGCCCCACTTGATTTGGGGTGGGTGGTCTGAAAGGAGTGAAGTAGGTAGGGAAAAATTGAGGAAAAATAGAAGTTTTTCAAAAATATAACTCGTCTTGCATCACGGGTGAAATAAGCTATTAATTTTAGGCTTTTAATTCAAAATTGGGTGGTTAGTTTGAGGTTTTGCCCCACTTTATTTAAAATACGTGGGCGCCACTGTTGAAATATGAACATATTCTGATAGAATCACCTGTTTGGTGTATTTAAAAAAATAGATAAAGTTACACTGAAATTTATTTTACCAATATTCATTTCTAGAACTATTTGAGGAAATTATTCCATTTTTAATATCTTGTTTAAACAGTTTCTTGGATCTCAAGTTCCACATTTTTTTTGTCCATTTTTGACTGCGTATCATAGAATGAGATTTTCTGAAATTGATGACATTTTTTTTCAATGATGGATTAGAGGCGAAGAAAAATTCCAGCGGTGATTGATTGAGGGTATTTTTTTCAGAACGTTTGGTGTAGGTTATTTCTCCCACAAATGTAATCAGAGTTAGTATTATTCCACAAACGACAGCTATAAATACGCCTCCTGTTGGAAAAGAAAAAATGTAATCGTGTATAATTAAATTGGTACGACTTTATTGAAAAAAATAATTTTCTCTCTAAATTTTAACGTATCTTAAATTTCCACAATTCAGTTTCCCCATAAAAAATTGGTACAGTATACGCATACAGAAAAAGTTAGTTGGCTATGCTTTATATGTACTTATGAAAACTCAACATAATATTCTGTGATAATTATTCACAGTTCTTATATCTACACTAGTAATGCCAGATTTTTCAAGACTGGAACATTTTCAACTTCTTAAAAAATGTTTCCAGCGAAATTTCCACTTTGAGACCTCTAAAATTACATAAGAAAATTGAGTTTTTATTACCGAGTCCTCTAAAACTACTTCACAAAATTTGTCCATCAGTTTTTAGGATTGAGATTTCGAAAATTTCTTCCAAAAATGTTTCATGTAGAATTGTCACCATTCAGACCTCCAAAAATTGATCAAAATATATTCCAGCACTGAGATTTCTGAAAGTACTTTTGAAAATTTTTCCAGCTGAGTTTCTAGCAGTGATTCCTCTAAAACTACTTCAAAACAATTTTTCCAGTACAATTTTCCAGGACTGAGACCACTAAAATTATTGCATAAAATTTTTCGGAGCTATGATCTCGTCACTGAAACCTTCAAAAGCATTGAAAATTTTTTTTCAGCAATGTTTGTAGCACTAAGACCTCTAAATTCACTTTAAAAAATTCCTCTCTTAAAGATTTTATCTCTGAAACTTACAATATTATGTCCTTCCAACAATTTTTCCTTGAAAGTTAGCATACCTAAATTCTCCAATGTTATGCTCTCATTTTCGTTTTCATCAAGGACGCAGGACACAAACTCGGAAAAATTCCAGTATTTCGCATTCAGTGCTTCAAAATATCGCTCTTCTTGCAAATCTAAAATTCTACAAACAGAAGTTGAAAATTCAAATTCAATACACGAGTGATAAAAACTAAAATTTTTCCAATGCAGCTGAGCTTTTGATTTCTTGTCAGTTTTTAATCTGAGAACAAGCGTTCCCTATGGGCAACATATTTTGAATACGGATCTGTTTTATTCCGGGTTATAATCCGTTTGTGGATTATAACCCGGAATTTTCCTGTTTTCCTGCTTCTAAAACGGATTTCGAACGGATTGTAATCAGTCTTGCCGGAAATGAGTCCGGATTATTTTCCGTGAAGGCTGTTTTATCATATTTGTTGGCCCGGGTTATAATCCGTGAAACCATTTTACAAACGGATTTAGAAAAATTGCCCAAAAATTATCACTGATTATAATCAGGAAATCCGTTTTACAAACGGATTTGGAAAAATAATCAAGATGACAAAAATATCTGCAAATTTTCAGATCCGATGGTCGAAAATAAAAACGTACTGACCACGGATAAAATTCTCATTTTCCGGATCATTTTCTCATTTTTTGCCCATCGTGTTATTAATGTAGATTAAAAGAATAAATGCTGTGATCTTTGATTATTATGAGTTGACTGCTAGGTTATATTTTATAGATATTTTAATCACTTGTAAGTTCTGTTATAAAAATTAAGGATTTGAGGACCTACAGAAGTGGTTGAGTAAGAAAAACCTACACACTTCGTGAACATTCGTATTATTTCAGTATCTCTTTTGTTGAACATCATGAGCAATAAGTCCCTATTTGGATAAATATCTACAGTCGAACCTATCTATACGGAACATTCTGTTTGGTCTTGAATCTCTATTAGGTATAATAAATCTGATCTCCGAATTCGAGGAAAATTTGTTCATAAAAGGACAGAATATTTGGTCTGAAGCAGTTCGTTTTGCTTGACTACCTAATTATAACAATTAGGTAGTTGTTCAAGTTAGTGCTTTATCTTACACATTTCCAAGCTCAGATTTCAGCTTGCTTTTTTTCCTTACTGCTATTGAATAAGACCTCTCTCCAAATACGTCACCAACATCGATAAGACGACAATCTCTGCATATATGATATCTGATCTCTGCAATTTCGTGGATTAGTGCAAATTCTCCTTTTTCATCATCTAAAACCTGAAAACCATTCAATATTTTTTGTTGAAGAAACATTATTTTTTATATAAAATATTTTTCAAAACGTATATAGCTTTATGTGTAGTCCCTCTCAATATGCTGTAAGGTAATTTAAATTAAAATAACTTCCTATTTGAAGAATTAAAATTTAGATTTACTCCAAAATTGAGAAGAGGTGCATTATATTTTTACTTTTTAGTAATGAGTTTCTCTAGCTCTTAATTTTGGTTTTTCAAATTTTTGAAAAATTCAAGATCACTGAACATTCCTTCCAGTTTGCTACTATGCCTTGCTCCCTTTTAAAAGAAACATAAATTCTGAATAATAATCCACCATTTTGAAACCAATCCGAGCATTTGGTACTGGGTTATTTTGCTCAATCATGCTTAGAGAATGTCTGAATTCTTCTCTTATAGGATAGTCCCAAGTTTCATAGTCTGTTTCATTGTCTGCTGTTTGACTTAAAGCAATATTCTTCCATATTCTGAAAAAAAAAAAGAAAGAACTTGAAATAAAAAGTAACCAATATTGTAGAGTCATTTTGACTAATAAGATTAGAATCACTGACTCAAAAATGGCATCTTCAGCGAAATTCATATTTTTAAAGTACATGTGTGCAACAGAATCTTTGACAACTGTGTATCTTATACGACTTTGGTGTGTAAGTTCCCACAAGGAGCTGATAGGTGTCTGTAAAGCGTAGATCAAAAATAATAACTATAGTTTGAGAAGCTTACTCAGAAGATATTCTTCCATCCTCTTTAGAAATTTCTTTACACATATTTTCACGTGATTGGGAACTATTGGATAATACATTTTTATAATTTACTTGCAAACGTTCAACCGTCAAAAAAGCAGCTAAATTGGCAGTAAATGTCGTCATCATCACTAAAACAAAAATCCAGTATGCAGCGACAAGAATTCGATGAGGCAATTTCCTGGGAATTTCACCAGTTCCTTGTGAGGCGAAAGTGGTGACCACAAACCACAAACTTTCTTTTAAAGAAAATTTTTTATAGTTTTTGCTGTTATTGAAAAAATAGTCCAAATAGTAATTTATAATCAATAAATCATGAAGCTCACTACTACGAGTATAATATTTAATTTAATTTTTTAAGAATGGTGTTTGGATTGAAGAAAGGTTATACAGGAAACAAATGCCTACCTTAGATTTATTGGCGACAATTTCTCGATGCACCAAATAGCAGCAGCTGTAACTGATATTGCGATGATTAAACTAACCCAGACATCAAAATCAAGTACAGTCATAAATTTGAAATAAGATGGTTCTCTCACAGGTCGTCTCATCACTAAAAAAAAATTACCTGCATTAGTCAGTTCTATAGGTTTTCATTATCATTGAAATTCGGGTCGGATTTTTGAAAGCTATGAGGCAAGGATTGAGAGGGGGGACGAGAAATGAAATTTGAGTGTTGTAAAACTTTGACTGAAATTAAAGCAAAGGATTCAAATTAGTAATTATTAAATAAAAGCATACATAATAGTTCTTGTTTTCAAAATAATTATGTTTTAGAAGGTCTCACTGAATTCTTTACCTACCCAAACAATTACATATATAACCACAATAAATTATTGAAAATGGTTTACATGCGTGTGAAATAAGAATCAGTTATAAACTATTTCAACTGTCTTAGCTTCCTACTGATACTATTTACCAAAAATCTCAAAGTATTTATTAATTTTTTCTACTTTAAGGTTCAATATTTTAGCCACATGGGCAATGTGATTTTGTCCACCATTAAATTAAATTCAAAAACAATGTGAGCAAGCATTTTTCCACATTCCCCAAAAGTTAAATAAAATTAATCAATTCTGGGTGAATCAAAAGCAAGTTACCAATTGATATTCCTGAGTCACGAAAATAAGGTTCTACAAAATCCACTAGACCTTTCCGTCCAACTGTTGCTATAAGAGCTGCTACTGCTATATCAAATTTCTGAAATGCACAAAATAAGAGGTACTGTTGTCTATTTTTCTGTTCTAAGAAGGAACATTTGAACACGATAAATACTAAGTGTAAAATTAAATAAATAAAAATTAGGTTAAGCTTACATTCAAAATCATTAAACTATTTCAGGCCTGCACCGCGAAGCCCTCGTTAGGTAGGGCAAGCCAAATTCTTGGTGAGGGAAACACTTTCCCTAGAAATTTTAAAATAATCGCTAAAATTGCCTAAATCCCTAGAAATCCGAAGAAAAGGGCCAAAATTCCTACAAATCCGAAAATATAACGCTAAAATTCATGAAAATCCGGAAAAAAAGACCCAAAATCCCTAAAAACTGGAGAAAAATTGTTAAAAGTTCTTAAAATCCGAAAACAACGGCCAAAAATTCGAAAAAAAGAACCCAAAATCCGAAAGAAGGAGTTAAAACTCCTAAAAATCCGAAAACATCGTCAGAATTTCGGACAATCCGAAAAAAGAAGCAAAATTCTATGAAAAAGAAAAAGAAAAAAAAAACGAAAATACATTACTTATCTACAAATTCTATAAAACAGTGAAAACACCTATAAGTAAATTTAAATTTTTAGGTATTTTGGCTCGTTTTCTCTTCGGGATTTTGGCTCTTAATTTTTCCCGAATTTTTCGGTACTTTTGCTCTTTTTCTCGAATATGTGGGTATTTTGGCTTTTTTTCTCGATTTTTTGGGTATTTTGGCTCTTTTAGTATCCTCCTATTTCTAGATTTTTCGCGTATTTTGGCTCTTTTTCTCTGGTTTTCAGGTATTTTCGCTCTGTTTGTCGAATATGTGGGTATTTTGGCTACCTTCTCGCCGGGTTTTTAGGTATTTTGGGTCATCTCCTGAGTTTGTTCGGTATTTGATTCTCTTTTTCTCGAATTTTCGGGTATTTTCGCTCTTTTTCTCGTATATTTGGTTTTAATCAGGATAACCGAACGAAAAATGCGACAAGACATTTAGACGAAAAGTGGGATATCCAGACGAAAATTGAGACAGCTGGACGAAAAATGAGACAGCTGGACGAAAATTGAGACAGCTGGACGAAAAATGAGACAGCTGGACGTAAAATGAAACAGCTGGACGAAAATTGAGACAGCTGGACGAAAAATGAGATATCTGGACGATAATTAGGACAACTGGACGAAACATGAGACAGCTACATGTCGTCCAGATGTCTCATTTTTCGTCAAAACAGCCAAAATACGAGTACATACAAATTGTAGAAAAAGAGCAAAATATACCTAAGAATTCGAGAAAAAGAGCTAAAATACCCGGGATGGGCTTGAATAATTTCCAAGTTCTTGGACTAAGGTCATCTGTTCAAGTTTACAAAAAATGTTGCAAATTTTGTTGATTTACCTTCAGAAATGAAACATTTTTATAATAGATATTAATACCCAGTTCTTACCCCATCAGCAAGATCTTTTATGATTCCTGTAAATTTAGTTTCATTATTTTCACGAATTGTTCTTGGCTCTGTGGAAACAACGAGTTGATAATCGAAATTCATTTTTTGTGACAGCATTTCAATTAAATCAATGCAGTATCCATGCCATTCGGATTCTCCATCAGGTATAAACGACCAAGGTATAGCCTGAATATAATGAATAAATAAATAAATTGATAAATAAATAAATAAATAATGGAATCATATAATATACAGCAAGTGGACTTCCTAGATTCCCACATGGGCGAGTATGAGGGGATTTCTTAATTCAACGATCAATAAACAAATAAATAAATAAATGAATACATAAATAAATAAGTAAACACAGGGTTAAGAGCGAAATAAATCATTCCCACCGACTTCTGATCATATAATTTCTATGCCCGTATAATTTAATCTTGTTTTATTATTTAAAGTTTTTACTTTACTACTCTATAACTTACCTCAAATACGCCAATCTTCAGAAACTTTTTTCGAATCACTTCTCTGTAATAATACGCGTCCAAGTCCATTATTCAAAAAATTTTCATAAAACCAGCAGAAACATTCTCTTTTTGTAAATCCTGTCTCAACACTTTCTCAACTTGTATTAATTTAAAATCATACGAGTACCTATTTTTCCTTTATAATGAAGAGAACAGGTTGGGAGTGGGCACTAATTAGATGAAGAACTTTGATAAAGTTTAATCTTTTTATTCATTTTTTTTAGACTGAAACATGAAATCTTGTAAAATTAGGAAATTGTCTGAAAGAGTCTGAAAGGTGGAAATTGTCTAATTTAATATTCAAAATGTAGATAGAGAATTGAAACACGAATAAAACGCATATTTCGTTTTGAATTACATTATAACGAACTGTTGGGTAGACCTAATTTTATTTTTCACAATCAATAGGAATGGAAGCTAAAGAATTCAGTTTTTTAGATAGGTAGCCTACATAAAATATTCAACTACCTTTGAATTTTCTTCGTGAAAATCATTCTTCATAATGAGGTAGGTACATGCAAATATTTAATGAGCATGAATTTTTAAGTTGTTTTTTTTCTGCTTAAAAAGTGTGATTTTGTTAGGGTAAAAAGTTGTATGAAATTCATTCGATTTTAAATTTTGTTGGCTAATCTTGTTACAGCCGTACTTAACTCCTTTCAAAGGGGATTTTTTTTTTTTGTTGAAACAACCACATAATAAAATAGAAATTTAAAAAATAATGATTTCAGTTCTTTGAATTTTTCAAAATAGTTTTAAAATTTTTTTTCAGTTAGGTTCTTACAACTGAAAACTACAAATCTTGTATAGGACGGACGAATAGACAAATTCGTCTAGATGTCTTAACATTTGGAAAAATTCATAAATTCTCAAAAATGGAGCACATATCGCTCATCTAATACATATTTCAACACCTGCAAAATGCTGCCGGCTCAGGCAAAATTTCAAAATGCTGCCGGCCCACACAAAATTTCAAAATGCTGCCGGCTCGGTCAAAAGTTCAAAATGCTGCCAGCTCACCCAAAATTTAAATTCTTCGTCACGCGCAAAATGCTGCTGGCTGGGCCAGAATTTCAAATTTTTGACAAGTGCAAAATGCTGATTTAAAATTTTCAGAATGAAGATAACACTGCTTGCAACCCCTTTCAAAATTCAAAATGAGGATATAGGTTGCTAGAACGAGAATTTTTGAATTTCATCTACATTTAAAGGTATCGGCTCCCTTTTTGAGAATTTCTTAATTTATTCCACGTAGGCTATATCTATTATGTGGTCCATTTTGGAGAATTTCTTAATTTCGTCCACTAATTGAACCTTGCCATTTTGGCAAAAATTGACATTTAAAGTTTTCCGTGAGACAATCATGTGCACAGTATGTAATGTTTCACGCTTAATCCGAATGTGCAGCCCTTTTTACCATACGTCGCGATTTAGATCCATTTCCGAGCATTTCTCACTTTTCTTTGGGTTGAATAAAAAATGAAAAAAAATTCAAGGGGGATAACTCGATGGATAAGCTAATTACAAAGTTGGATAACCCATTTCTAAAATTAGATAACCTAGATTATTTCACTAAAAATTAGCGATTAATCAAATTGACCTGACAACATTTGCAATTACCCCATGTAATTTTTCATGCTGAATTCGAATCTTCAGCATTTTTTACCATCCGTTGCGATTCAGACCCATTTTGTAGCATTTTTCACTTCTTTTTGGTCAAACCGTATCTCGCTTGGCGAGAGTTACCGTCAAAAACGGCTTCCGGATATTCTCGTAGATCTTGGGTTATTTTTTTATTATTATTATTCCGAATACATTCATTCGGACAGAATCTGAATTTTAGTTAGTATTAGTGGAGCATGCGCAGAGCTCACAATGTCTAACTTGTTGGGTTTTTTCATTTTTTTCTCATCAGCGAGTGATTTCACGTTAAAAAATTTAGTTACTCATTCAGTTAGAGCATTACTTCGGAATGACGGAGACACGAAGGTCTCCGACTGTATTAGATATTAATACCTAAACCACCTAGTATTTTTCCCCCAACAAATGGAATGAAGATGTCGTTTCGATAAAACTATTTATAAGCGGTTCAATTATTAGCTAATCGTAGCTTCCTCAAGTACCTAATTAAAAAAAATTCATAGCATGCGTCGTATCGTTATTTATTGTTTTTTAGCTGCCTTTACAGCCTACGCCTCAGCTGCTACCAATACGAGTAAGTCTCAAAAGATTTACGCTATATTATTAGATTAGACTGAGGTCTTATACCTGTACCTTCTTGTAAATTAGTCTAGCATAATATTTAACAATAAACTTATTTTCGACGTATTAAATAATCAGAATATATTTACATCGAGTGATGCTTATGGGGAGTACAAATGAGATAAACTGACATCGTGCTGTAGTATATTTAAAAACAGGAACAATTTACAAAAAACTACATAATATCATGCGAGTGGTAGGTATACAATAAAAATTACACTCACATAGGTATAAATAAGACAATATTGGTGAAAATCAGGAGAAAAAGTCAAAAAAAGCCTTCATAAAATATTACAATTTAGATACTTACCTAATTTTAAAAAGTTGAATAGTAATTAAAAATCAATGAAATTAATAAAATAAAAAAGTAAATAAATAAAAATATATCGACGCACTTGGAAGAAGAAAAAATCATAAATAAAATTGTTGAAAAAAAAAAAGACTAAGAAAAGAAAATAGAATAATAAATGTAGAAGAAAAAAGGAGGCAAAATGATTGAAGAAAAAATAGAGTGTGGGACAAAATCAAGAAATACGGGAAGAAAACAAAAGTCATATTATGTATATGAACGAAAAATGAAATATTAAAAAAAAATATATGTGCATGTAGGTATACTTATTTAAAAAAGAGAAAAGAAATAAGAGAAAAATATGAAAAAAATAGAAAACGGATTGAAGAAAAAGTTGTGGGGAAAAAATAAAATGGAGAAAGTATGGAGAAATTAAAAAGTCTTCCTATATTATATGGGTACATTTATAATAAAATTTGGGTAATATCCGCCAAAGAAATATAAAATAACTCCGAGACTTTTTGGGTAATTTCGGCCTTTCATCCTAAGGTCCTTTTCAGATGGCAGGGGTTGGAGGACCGAGCAAAGCGAGGGCCTCTGAGTGGCAAAATCTATCTAGTTATAAATAAAATAAAATGATTTGAAAAAAAATAAGAAAATTGAAAAAAAAGTTGTTTATTTCAATATGAGTTCTATTCGCTGGCAATAGGTGGTGAGGAGCTTCAGCTTTGCCAATCCTTACTGGAAAACCCCGTATACTGTACGAGTATATCTAATATTAGCTTTTGTCCTTCATCGTTGTGAATTGGTGCATATCTAATTGATGATGTCAATTTTATTAGTAAAATATATAAATCGGGAAACAGAATGGATGGTAGTGCAAAACTCGCATTCAAAACTTCATAGTTGTAAATATGACTATACCCATATAGATTAGGAATTACTATTTTTAAAGTTTACGTGGCTGTGTTTTCTCGAATCAACGTTTTAAAGTTAGAATAAATTATATTCATGTTCATATACGTATTATTGCAAGACAACCTGTTTTTTAATTCGCCTTCCTTTTTTACCTTCACGAGATTTTAGGTCGGTAGATAAACTTTAAACAAAAATAGTGAGTAGATCAGGCGTAAAGGCTTCTCGAGCAATGATCCACCAACACTACGTCTAAATTTTACCAAAAACCTTTGAGAAATAACTCGTTATTTTTAAATTTTATACATCAATTTCATTTATTGTATTTTTTTCAGATAAAACATGTTTGAAGTGAGTATCTCGTATTTGAAATAGAGTATATTTTCAGAAGTAGCGGGTTCAAAATAGGTGGACTTTTTAAATTAAATATTCCATTATTGCAATTTTGTATCCATACAAGAAACTTTTTTCCTTCTAGCTACCAGTTTCTGTGTCAAGACGGATTGAGATGTATCGATAAGATCTCAGTTTGTGATGGAATTAAAGACTGTTCCGATGGTTCAGATGAGACTGCCACACTATGCAGCAATAGACCGTGAGTACCTTATTCGTGTTTCAAGTAGGGGAAGTTGAGGCAAAAGGAAACCAAGTTGATATCACATGTTCTTTTTTTGAATGAATTTTAGCTGCCCAAAAGAAAATTTCCGCTGCACTTATGGAGCATGTGTGAGTTTATCTGCAAAATGTGACGGACGTGTAGACTGTGCCGACAAATCCGACGAAAATCATCCGGACTGTCCAGTTTTAGTCAACCAAGCTCCAACCACAACATGCAAGTTAGTATATTATCTATTCTTCGAATATTATTTACGAGTTTTAGAGGATAACACGATGCTATTGCAAATAATATGCTTAATGTTGAAAACATTTTATAATTTTTTGGCTGACTGGAATTACATGTATATTCAGACATCAAAGTTTGATTTAATCGTAGAAACTCCAGAGAATTTTTTTCGTGTGGTGTTTTTTTGAAGGATAACAAGTGGTTAAACTTAGAAGCAGGTTTTTTTTTAACCCACAGGCTACGAAGTCTATTTAAGCGGGAGGGGGAGACAGATTTTAGAGGAAATTGCAGATTTTACCAGCGAGAGTCAACTAATATAAACCTTGCTCATTCTACTCGTACTTGTTTTACTGTAATATGTTTTTAATGCTTTTGTAAGAACAAACAAATGTAAACAAGACCGAAGTGATATAGTTATACGTACGTATAATTATGTACTTGAGATAAAATTTCAATTTATTCACCATACTAGATGCAGAATGGCTGCAAAAATCTCCATAATTCACGAATTCACCCTTACTTTTCCTCCTTCTTCGCGATAAGTAGTTTCTAACTTAAGCGGATATTATACAAAACTACTACCTAGGTTTTTTCGAATATCAGTGGAGTAGGTATATACTCGTAGACCAACAACTGGAAGGGCGTTTCATAAGGTCAAAATATCACTTTTTCCCTTATTTTTTCCCCTTGCCACTGGAGCAGGAAAAAAGAACTAAATATAAAGAATTTCAAATAGGTGGGTCTCAAAGAAATTGGGAAGAAAAAATTGAATGTGAAATACAAGGAATTAGTCATTAAAGTGCGCAAAATTTTTTTTTCATTTTTTAAAAATTTTTAGTAGATTATGTTTGCTAACTTTATGAAAAAACACAGAAAAAAATACTAACTTGATTAAAAGACGGGAAAAAACCACAAATCTGGCGTTTAGATGCAAAAAGCACAGAATTTCTTATGCATATTTTTTTGGCTCGGGGGTAGTGGGTAATTGAACCCCCAATCCATCCCCCTACCGCTAGTACGCCGCTGTAAGACATCTTAATACGATATTATGAATCAATAGTTTGCGATACATAACTATTTATAAAAATCATGTTACAGTTCCACCGAATTCCAATGTAAATCCGGAAAATGTTTGGATATGGATTTGGTGTGTGATGGATTTATCGACTGCGCAGATAGCAGCGATGAAACAATTGAACTTTGCGCAAATAACACGTAAGTAAAAAATCAGGTTCTTTGAACTGTGATTCTTTTGCAGAGGTGGTGCTGATGGTTCGGGTGTATGAGGGTATAAAGGTTCAACCCTTGAGAAAGTATTTTAGCCTCATTGTATACCTACTTACCTATACCTCACTTCTAAAGCTGAAGAAATAAAAAACTTGAGAAAATGAAAGGATTTATGTCCTCTCTTTGTATGTAGATTTAATTAAAGTATGGGTATATAAGTGAAAATACAAAAAATAGGTATTCTAGTCCTACATTTAGAGAACTAACGTCTAACTCTTCAGAATAAATTATATATTATGAGGAAGCCATAGCCTTATAGAACTCATGTTCATGTAATGTATAATATATAATCAACCTTCAGGTGTGAAGTAAACAAAAAAATTCGATCTACAACAAAATTTAACCTTTTTTTCTCTAAATTAGGCGTATATCCAAAATAAAATTGTAGTATAACTTCATTTTATTGTAAAATGAATAATAATAATATTGATCAACAAATGGAAAAATGTAATTCGGTAAAATTAAAGTCGGAAAAAATAATAATCTTTTAAAAAACTAAAAATTAATTGTACCCACATGACTCGCCAGCTGAAAATCACAAATTATGTAGATGCGCTCGGCTTAATGTAACTGTAAGTGAATGGGTCAGTGAAAATAGTAGTTATGTTTACCAAATATATGCCCAGGCTTGCTATTATGAATAGTGACATTTTAATTTTCTACAAAATGTAAAACTGTTTGTAGATGCCCAAATAAATTTCGTTGCGATTATGGAGGTTGTATATCAAATGCCAGCGTGTGCGATGGAGACAGAGCATGTGCAGATGGCTCCGATGAATTTTATAAATTATGCAAGTAAGTCCAGTGGATACAATTTCCCTTACACCCCAATGGGTTGAAAGGATTTATAGCCGCTGAATTTTATAAATCTCTTTAGTTCTTATGCGTCGAAATATTCAGCTATTTCATTAGTGAACGCGTTTATGTTAATAGCATTTTATTATTAATGTGTAAATACTTTTGCTCCAGTTTCTAGCCATAGATGTGTAAAAAAATCTTGTAGGTTACTAAGTGTCAGAATATTAATTAACTATTATGGTGACTGACGGGGTGAAAAAGTAATTAACTGGGAGTAAAAAAGAAAGAGAAAAATACATGTACTTGTACATGTAGCTGTGGCAATGTTTACATATTATTGATACCTGATGAGGATAAGATCCTCATACTTTTTGAAGTGAAACTTGCGAAATCTCTTTATGCTCGATGAGTAAAACAGTTATAGCAGTAGTGAAACGAATCACCATTACTAACGTGCCAAAATAGATTTATTTTGAGATTCATAATATTCAGATTTACAGTCTCATGGGATTTTCACATTTCACTTCATCCATGTGTTTCAAAGTAATGAACACATAATTAATTTTTTATATTTTTCATAGCGGCGTGATAAGGACAACAACAAGTGCCACCGGTATTTTAAGTTTTGAATTCGACCCCTCCAGCACCACCTCCAGCACTACGAAACCACTTACCTCCTTTCACCGAGCCTTTTCGCATAGCTACCATTCGCATGGCCACCATTCGCAAAATGGCTCTGGGCATGGTGGCTATGGTGTCCGCGCATATAATGTTCCAGTTGGTACGTTGCATTGCAAGAATTATTATGTTTGTTATAAAACTGATTTTAGAAATAAGAAATTATTTTTATTGATAATCGAGGAGTTTCCAGTTTTGGGGTGAAAAGTCATGAAAGCCATTGAAAATGTGCTTTAAAACATTACCTGTAGGTAAAATATCCAAAATTAGTCAACAGTGGCACTATATATGCCCAATTTACTCGCAATCTATTCTTTAGGAAAGCAAGAGCCTGTTGTTGACAGGTGAAGTTTTTTGTGTACGTTTGGAGAGGAAGCATATTTGAATTACTTTCCAAAATTCCCTACATCATCGAGGAACAATTGACCATCATTATTTCAACTTCATAATATCGACTTTTTATTTTAGGCTCAAATAATACGGTTGATCCCCCCAGTACTACTGCTACAAACATCATTCAACCGTCAGGCCCAGTAGGTTTCGGTCAGTCGAGTCTGGAGAAAAGAATTACATTCCATATATCAACTTCGAATGCAGCCAACGTCTCCATTTTTGTCTCAGACAATTCACTAGAGCCAATTGGGTCAGTTCACGATGATTTCCAAACGGAGCCGAATCCTATAGTTTACACGGACGTTCAAGATGCACCACGCCAGAGCGACACAAATATTCAAGCTGAACCATCTATAGAAAGTGCACCTCAAACGAAAGTAGTTGAAGAAGAAATAGTTCTTCCTGCTTCAGCACCAGGAAGAACATATTTTAATTCACCTAAAGGTCTAGGGCTGACATCTAATCGTGGAGCTAGCCCCGACTACGGATTTCTGTGTAGCCTTGATCAAGACATTGGAAGAAATTACACGCTCAAGTGCTTAAAGAATAAGACAGACTGTAAGTCTGGGGTAAGTAGGGTAAACCATTTTTGTATAAACTTACATAAGCATAATATGGGTATAACATACCTACCTTTTGGCAAGAAAACAATTTATCGAGAAAAACGTTCTCAAAGCACGAAGGAAGCTCGCTATCAAATTATTGGCTGCTCGGATCTGAAAAGAATTTTGAAAAAACTCCGAGGCTTTCCCAAAGAAAATTTATCCCACTTGCCATAGTCTTTTTATAATGTTGTGTATACTCGTAGCAGTGTTTGATTCCAAGTTGGAAAAGATAGGTACTCGTACAGGAAATAACTCTAGACGACACGGACCAAACTTGACGAAGTGAAAAACAGAGAACTGGTAGGGCGGTTGGGTGTCGTCCATGATCATGGGCCAGGAAACAAATTAAAAATAAAATGTCGGCAGCGCTAACGAGCTCTTAGAAGTCCAAAGTGGGATATACTCGTACCTAATTGTTGGTCGGACTCTACAGTTACATTGTGATGCATTTTGTTTTTGAAACAGGAAAATCATTCCCAACTTTACTGGGTGCCTCGCAATATGACTGTGAGCTATTCTTGCAGACCAGGATACGTGAATAAGAAAAATCCAACAGGAGAGTCTCAATGTTTGCCTGGATTAAATCCACCAATTACTCCGTGTGTATGTAAGTTAATCGAAAGAAAATTGTTTAAACCTATCTAACTATATATTATTGAAACATAATGAAAATTTTCCCATGGATACTTAATTTTTCCTTCAAAATAATTGAAAATTAGTCAAATTTTCATCCAAGTTGACGTAGTCGCAGGTTTTTATCATTTACTTGTTGGTAGTACCATTAAATAATATCGCCGACTTTAATGGTCTTTCAAGCTTTAGGATTACCTTATAGTGGAGATATTCTACTATTAGGTCGCAATATACTGGTTATTCGATCAGTTTATATGGCATTTGGTAGGGCACGTAAATGAAAAATTTAGAAGAATGTTGCATTTTACAGTTGCTATAGCGCTATATAGCCTATCTATTTAAAAAATTTAAAAAATAATCATTAAATTGGACTGAATATGGCCATTAATGAAGCGTTTGGAAAAAATATAGCCAGTTGAATAATTGACCTGACAGGAAAATTGAATTCGGGAAGATAACCTAGATTATTGTGAACAATAAATTAAATGATTACAGTGGAATGCCCAGTCCTGGAAAGCAAAAAACATATGGAATTTTCATGCTTTTACCTTGGCGATCGAATAGATTGTCACGGAAAATTGCCAGCTGGTGCTAAAGTGCGTCCAAGGTGCGCACCCTATTACAGAGAGGATTACAGCAATTTTGACACAATCGAGTGCGAGTCAAATGGAAAGTGGACTAATAAACTTTTCAATTGTATTCCAGGTTATACTGAAGATTGTATACTTACTTGGTTGAACATTATTTCATTCCAATACTTTATCAATACCTCAAAACAACTAAATTTTTTACGTGATATAAAAATGGATTTTAAAAATCATTTTTTTAATGAACAAATGAAGCAATATTTATAAAATTTGAGTACCCTGTCCTCGGTGAATTTGAATTGTTAAACCACTGTTTCATTTGTCTGTAAAAAAATAGTTTTTTACAGCCTTTTTTGCCCCTTTTGAAAAATATCATTACAATTATTTATTCACGAGGTTTTGATACCGAATTCCTCTCATTAGGAGAAAATGTAATTGGCGCGTGTAGACTAACATTACTTCGGCATTGGTATTTATTATTGACAGAATGTGGAAGAATAAGAGTACAAGCTGAGAAAAATGTAAAGAAAAATAGTGGAAAAACGGTATTCAATGAAGCTCCCTGGTTTGCAGCTGTCTACAGAAAGGATAAGAAAGATAAGCCTTATGTTTGCTCTGGAACAATCGTTAGTCCGTTCTTAATTGTATCAGGTAAGAAGCTTGCTTATATAGATTTATTTAGCTTCATGTAAAACTAAATTTCAAGTCCACATTTTCCCCTTTAGATTTTTTATGCAAGGGTCAGCCAAAATCAAGAAGAAACCCCTAAGCCTCTCAGTAGTTCACACCAATAGAGAAGTCAAGTCATAACATTGTCACATCTGTTTTGATCAAATTTTCGTATCTCTTTTTGAAGTTACCTTGGTTTTCCTTCAAATCAGAAATTCAAACTTACTTGAACCATCACTAAAAACTACAAAAAAAAAAAAATAGGTAAAACGAACCAATCAGAATGAACTCTAATACCTATCAGTTGTAAAATTATTGGAAACTTTTTAATCTCTATTTTGAATAGAAAATTTGATGAAAATTAGACTATTTGTTTGTTAGAAGATGTATTTTCATACATTAACGTCAATAAGTCTAGCATTAAAAAAACAATTTGTACACTTTATTTAATCCTGTGGTAGGTATAACATCTTAGATTTTTCACGACAGAGGCTATATTGTCCACTATCGATGCGGGGTGAGGTGGAATAGAATAAATGGACAGTGTAGTGTAGTTAAGTGTGGGTAGGTGTGTTTAAAGTCAGGTTATGGCTGTGATGATTTCTTAAACCAGATACCTTTCAATCGGAAGGCTGGCACTTACCCCTATGCCACAGAGACCCCTTGAATTACCTATTTTGCTCCAGAAAAAGTTGATATGTACTTCTACCTATTCATTAATAATGCAGGATAATTCCATCAACCTATGTAAAATAAAATAACTCCAAGATAGCTATTAATAATAAGAAATGATACATATACTTGAAATGTATTTGTAGCTGCTCACTGTTTTTACGATGTAAAAATGCAGATCCCTTTAAATGCTGAATATTTTACTGTAGCAGTTAGCAAGTACAATCGAAATTATAATGCCAAAGGAAATAACTTTACGCAGACTTATCAGGTAAGCTTGATTTTTTATTGAAAATTTTTCCTCAATAATCAGTTTTTTAGATCTGAAAAATAATTTGTTGGTACATTAGAGCTCAGCAAAAAAATTTGATCTTGAAAGCCTCCCTTATCTTTTGCTTTACTAAAAATTCTTATATCTTTTTTATTTTTAGATAATGTTCTTTCGTCTAACTATATTTAATTATTCAATTCGCAGATCCAAGAAATAGTATTTCCTCCAGAATATACTGGAGATTCAGTAGCAGATGTGGCACTTCTACGACTTAAAGACGAAATAGCATTCAACGAAGCAGTTTCTCCAGCTTGCGTGAGGTGGCCATCTTATCATTACGATACTGTTTTCAGTACAGTGAGTCTAAACGTTTTCCAAGTCTTATTGCTAACAAAAAATGATGAGATCCCATTAATTTGAATATTTAAATTTCACCAGAGTGAACAAGGGAATATCATTGACAAGGCAAAAACCAGCACGTTTTTTGGGACATTTCAACCGGAGCAGATCCATAGTATCACCTGCTTCAAGAATCTAACTACGGACATTCACCAATTCGTATCTATAGACGAACTTTGTCCTCAAGGTCAAATGAACCAGGCTGGTAAGGACTCTATGATTATTTGCTATGATATTTTTTTGCTTATGGTAAATATAAATCGAGTCTACCTAACAATCAAGATCCTTACAATATGAGATCGAATAACAAAAAACAAAAACAATTTTAGAGGCAAATGCATGCGTTCGAATTTAGGATTTTGTAACTCATTCCAACTTTTTTTTTTTAGTTTCAGCTAAAGGCGTTCTCGAAACAAAGCCAGGTGGAGGTTTTCTGTACTCCGATCCGGATTTTGGTCAGTTTTATTTACTAGGAGTTCTCAGAATTAATACTGACAAAGGACGCTCAAATTTCCAAGTCACAGATTTAAGAAATTACTTGAATTGGTTGGATGACTGGCGAAAACGCGTGGATGAAGCAAATGCCATGGTTATTAGCTAAGAATAAATTAATGGGAATTTTGTATTTTTCAATGTGAGGCGGGGAAGAAGGGTTATTGGCGTGAGAGTGAGTAATGTTCGTCAAATATAATGGAGAATATAATTGAAGGCAGATATAAAAGAAGGGCCTGTTGTATTGTAAGAAATTCAAAACTACACGGATGAGCTGAAACTGACTAGTCTGCCTATGGATTTATCGTATTTCTAAATTGTTTATTGTCAAGTACCTACATAATTTGTTCTCTACGTTTTAGTTTTAAAAAAAGTTATCCATCGGTTTAAATAGAAAACATTATATTTTTGTTTGCGTCAAGAAATTTGTATTTAACCAAAGTTTAATTATTTATTTGATTTTTAAATATATGATTTGATGAATATCAAAAACTGGTGTAAAAATAAATAAACATGCTGAAATCATTCTGTAAAAGATTATTGTAGGTAAATCTACTTATATCCGGCTCATCCAATCGAAGCTTATAATAGAGGAATGAGATTGACGATCACAATGAAATATGCTGGGTGAATTACCATCCAAAGAACCGAGGAGCAATTTTCTATCATGTCTGAAAATTTAGTTTTTACAGAAACTCCATACTGTTAGATACGGCTGGTTAAAATTTAGTCGGAGATGTTTTTGCAAAAGATAATATGCTTCATTATCGCAAATGTTAATTACGCAAGTGTTTTTGTGAAAGATATACCCCATTGATTTAGAAGTTGATTACAGGTGTATAAATGATAGGTATGCCTTATTAACTCGATATAAAGAAGACTTATTTTTGATATTGCGGACCCTAAGTTATTTATACTCGTGGATCTAATCAAGAGAAAATAAGAAAAAGAAAGTGAAAATTTGTGAAATAGTTAATGAGCCGGAATAATTAACCTGTTTCTAGTTTACAATTTTATATATAAATTAAACTGAGTGATAGCCATAAGAGAGGGATTCTTCTAAATGCTTGCGTGTGAATGATGTTCAATGTAACAAAGTAAATTTTGAAATCTTTAATTTTTTCAAGTGTTTTTATTTTTTGAAAGTTTTAATACTCGTAGCATGAATTTTCTTTTTATTATTTAAAGCATCATCCACACTAACACCCGTATCAGCGCCGGAATAAGGTCCCACAGACTACTCGTTGAGCAGAATTTTAAAATTTTGCTTTAATCAATTTTAAGTGGTTGTAAAAATTGACATTTTTTGGCATAATATAATTCATAAACAAAATTTAAATTCAAAATTGCCTTAAACGAAAGTTATTAAACTCTTAAAACTGAAAAATATGTTTCAATTCCACAAATTCATCTGTGGAACTATTTGCTTCCTATTACTCACTGTAGGTATCAGCAAATATCAATATTTCCAAGTGTGTGTTCATCTATACTTAAATTTATAAAGTTGGTCATCGGTTTTCCTTCACCTCATAGTTGAAAAATTTACTTCATTTTTTGTGGAGCATGCGCGCAACTGCTGATTAAGTTCAGGCTACTGATATATTTTTTTTCATTTGTCTCATCCACGAATAGATTCACTTTTAACATGAACTTTATCAGAGCATTACTGCATTACTTCATAGCAACGGAGGTATGAAGGTCTTCGACATTATTGGATAATTGATTAGTTGGATATCTTCACTCAGTCATCTTTAATTTTTTTTCGACCAATGTTAAAATGGCGTAAATTTTATATCAACCGATTTTTTAAAGTTATTTAGTTATTAGGTGATTGCAGAATTGGCGAATAGTTCTCAAAATGCAAAGTATGTGTTGTGTCGTTGTGTTTTGTGTTTTAATAGTCTTGGCAGTATGTGTCTCAGGTGCTTCTAATGCAGGTGAGCATCTAATATGTGTAGTTGATTCAAATTACTCAGATAATGTTTTTTTTCTCAAGGGTTTTCTTCATTTTTAATTGGTAGGTTAATCTTGTTAGCAAGTTTTCACAGCGAAAACCTGATTTTTGACGTGCATATTAAGTTTTGTATCGGGAAAAAATGCGAATGGTGGGGCGAGAGATTTTTGGTAAAGTCAACACGCTGGTTGATGTAATAACAAGAAATTTCAATTTTTAGATTCGTATATCTAATTAGTACTGTTTTCTCACGTTTTATTGGGTTTCCCCTTTTATCAAAAATATTTGACGATATAATCATTTTTAATAACCATCCTATGAAATATTTAACCAGTTTTTCATTCTCAACCTGTTTTATGATTCATCCTCTCTGTTTGTTTCTAAGGTATTTTTGGTAAATACCTGCATCCAACATTACAATTTCTCGAGATATTTAAATGATACAAGATCTGTAGGTAGACTGGTTTCTATGAGACACATGGAAAGAACTTCATTTAAATATATACCTGATTCAAAGAAAACCCCATCAAAATTTTGCTTGATAAAATTATGAAAGACCTGAAAATTATAATTAAAATCATTACGACAATGTATTCATTCGAATTTCAATAGAATTGCCTTATTAATTGAATCATTTTATTTATTATTTGTTATTAATTCACTCGATGATTAATTTTTTCAGATACAAAATGCTTGACGTGAGTATTTTTTATGCTTAATTGATTTATTTTCAAAAGTTCCTACGTATACCTCTGGAAAAAATGAATTGCAATTTTTATACTATTTTCATATGGAATATATTATGTACTCGTATTAAATTCTAGGTCAACTATTGGATGAGCTTGAAATTTGTAATTTCATGATGTGAAGTTACTTGTACATAATAACTTTTGTTTTTCTAGATACCAATTCCTTTGTCAAAGTGGCCAGAAATGTATCGATAAAATCTCTATATGTGATGGAATAAAAGACTGCCCTGATGGTTCTGATGAAACTACCGCACAATGTAGTAAAACAAGGTAATTATAATTCTAAAAAATCCAAGGCTCTTCCTTGCTTTTTGCAAAGCTCTTTGTACAAAGGTGTTTGTGGAAGGTGGATTTTAGGATGATTTTGAAAATCTAGTTTTTGACGTTCTACATAAAAAATTGATAGCAGGATTTTTTGCAATCTGAACCGTCTGTTTTCACTGTATTATTATACACTCGTATTTATGAAACAAGAGATTTAGCATCAAGTATCAAGCTCCAAAACATCATTTAAGTGCAAAAAAATGTGATTTTTGTTTGCAACTTGGCTGGTTTTAGGCGTAATCCGAGTATGTCGACAATACAGTACATAAGTTACGAGTACAACAATCAAGTATAATATTTATAGGTTTTATTAATATGAATCAAGCATGTGCAGACACTGTGCGATTAGTTATTCTATACGTGCTTATAGAAAAATATTTCTACGTTTTTTGTGTACAATTATTTTTTTTTAATTATTTTGAGGTGTCCAAAAGAGAATTTTCGCTGCAATTATGGAGCTTGTGTGAGTGGATCAGCCAAATGCGATGGGCGTGTAGACTGTGCTGACAAATCTGACGAAGAAAATGCCGACTGTCCGGTATTGCTCAACAATGTTCCTGCCACAAAATGCAAGTTAGTAAAACGTTAAATAGGTACTCGTACTTATATTTTAGTTGAAAATATGACGCGTCTTTGAAATAGGTACTCATATATTTATGTTTTTTATTTATTTATTCAAATCGGTCAATAATAATATTTCGCAAAATTGAATGCAAAATAATGGCTTAAAAAAAAACAACAATAATTTGAATTTTCTGTCTTTCGAGTAAAGTCGCATTAAAAGTAAAATTCTCATGCTCAGCTCTTATTTACTAATAATGTAACTACCTACTTGATAGCTTGGCGCATGCTTGAAAAAGTTGTGTGCGAGTCTCTCCAACCGCCTCCGCACCATTTTTCCACTAACTGGGATCTAGTGGGAGACCAACTTGATAGCTCGACTTAAAATTATGCCTGAAAAATTATGTTTCTAAAACTCTCCAACTACCCTTGAATATATCTACTACCACGAGTTACAGCACCTAAATACGAACAATAATCCGTATCTTCCAGTATTTTCGGACTCGATACACAACTTCATCTACTCATCTTTCCAACCATACAGAGATTTTTGTTGGATGATTAAAGTTACATAATATATATTTCAACTTGTAAGTTTGAATACGCCGAAAAGCAAGTAAGGAATTTTGGTGGAGTAATTTTTTTGACGGATAATGGGTGAACCAGCGTTTCTTCTTTTAGGCCCAAAACTAATCTACATTTGTGGTGGCTTTTAGAACATACCATACTTCTCAGTGTATGAAGAATGGCAGGTTCTCAACTGAAAATTTCCTGCAGCCATATCGAGAAATTGGCTTTATTTGACTGTCTGATACTTTGGTTCACCTGATGTATGAGTAACTAAAATTATACGATACGCCTACTGTACGATTCTTAAAAATGAATTCGAGACATTCAGTTTAAAAATCTGAAGTGGCTTCTTTATTTGTTCTGGACTAATCATATTCAAAAATAAATAAAAATACATGATTTGCAAGATAGTCCTAAATATTTTAGGAAACTCGAGATTATGAAATGAAAAATTATGAATTATCGCGCCTCTTGCCTGGGCATTTTTCACAAAATTAGTAGCAAGTATTCTGTGAAAAACTTTACAAAGAGAAAAGAAAAATATATCTATCCCCCAAATCTCTCCTTTATGTATTTATCACTAATGCTACCTATGAAAAAAATAAACAGTCCAAAAGCATTGTCTACTCTGATTAAAACACTATTTTTGGATGCTAATTTTATAAAACTCGCCCTAAATCTACGACAGTCGTGTATTTTGATGGAATTTTACAGTTCTACGGAGTTTCAGTGTACGTCCGGAAAATGTTTGAAAAAGTTTTTGGTTTGTGATGGAAGAACCGATTGCGCTGATGGCAGTGATGAAACGATTGAACTATGTGCGAATAATACGTGAGTATACGAATGAATACGGTTCATTTATATCGAATATTGTGAAAATATAAAAACATTGAGCTTGAGGAACTGAAACTTGAGTTTCATCCTCAAAAATTAAATTTTGGTGTTCCATTAATTGACGTAAGAACTGGAACTCGTAATTGTCTCAGAAGCATTTTCATATACCTATAATGTAAAGGCTTTTCGTTTCATTCATACTAATACTCGTATGTTTGCAGATGCGGTAATGGTTTTCGATGCGATTATGGAGCATGTATAGGGAATAACTCAGTATGCAATGGAGTGAGAAACTGTGCGGATGGCTCCGATGAATTCTTCAAGTTGTGCAAGTGAGTCTCGAGTTTTATTTATCTATATTTATTCTATTAATTGTGTTTGTGATGTGGTCTATTATGGACATGGTGTCTGAACTGAGGTTTATGAAATACCAATTAAATGTTGACCATGTGTGAGAAAAATTTAGAAGGTCGCACAAGGTTATACTCAAGGATCACAGTATTGGATCACCATTTGATTTACGAATTAAAGAAATTTTCGGAATAGGTATTCAGAATTTTATAACAGCATTGAAGAATTATTTCAGTTAATATTGAGGAAAAATTTTACGAAAAATTTTCGGAAAATTAGAATTTTCAAGTACGAATTTGCCTTGCAGAAATAAAAAATCTCAGAGATAGGTACGAGTATATTTAAACTGATTTATGAAAACTCGAAAAATTTGACGTTGAACATTTACGACGGATACTCACATTAACTTACAGCAGCTCCACTGACTACTATAGGGTGTGCAGTACTAGAAGACTTCAGTACGAGATGTTTTAAGTTAGAGATCAGAAATGTAAGCGAATTGTGAGAAGCCTGGAAAGAACTGCTTCAATATGAAAATAGGGTCCCATGATTCAATCCGATGAAGCAATGGACTGGCTGGGCTGGAAAATGAGTGCGCATTAAGAAGACAAAAGGTTCGAATTTTTACCAAAAATGTGTTCTAAAGTAGAGGACCAACAGAAAGATAATATACAGGTGTATATAAAAATGAAGCAGTCGAGTGAGAGGTGACTCAAATGCAGTGTGTCTTGATGAATAGGATAATGCAAGAAAAGCTAGCAGAAAAGTAAGATAAGACAAGTGAAGAACAGTTTTAGGACAGCGAATCATATCTACTGACTTTAATTTTACAAAAATAGGGAAAATGATTTTTATTGTTTTTCACAGAGAAAAATGTTCAAAACATTTTACCTACTTAATTTTAAAAATCTGTAGAATTTCAAATTGAACAGTGGGAGGGATAAGAACAGAAAACACATTTTTATGATCACTTTCTAGCTCTCCCCATACAATTTTTCCAATATGAGTCACCATTTCACCTATACTTCTCTTTGAAATAATGCTGTATTTTCAGGGGTTCAATTTGGGCCAATAATTCACAAGATAAACCATCGGGTACTCCTTATTATGTCTTAAGAGTCCCAGTAAATACCGAGGAACCTCAACTTTTCTCGGACAAACCATCAACCATTGCATCTCCTACAGAAAAACCTTCATACTCGATTTATGCAGTACCTGTAGTAGACAAACCTGCGTCTAGCACAGAATCGCTGTCAGTCAACAGTTTAGGTATGCTGTGAAAATTTTAATGATGCTTATTATGTTCCTTATTCCAATACCTACTCTTCAACTTTTCCTTACAATATGTGCACTGAGAGAATTTTCAGTAGCACTTTTTATTATTTAAGGATAGGAAATTCAAAAAAGGGTCTAAGTCAACTTGAATCTTTCTTCAACATCCTCCTTCAATTTCTTGGTTATATTGTGATAATTTTTTTCAATTTATTTATTAAAAAATATGAAATCTTGGAGTCTAAAAAAATGGATGAACAAAATCTGTTAAAGAATTGCAATATCATCAACTCGAAGAGGATAGATTGTAAAAAAGTAAACAATCGCTTAGAAAATAATGGAAAATGGTCGTTGATGATGATTCGTGAATCGTGATGCAGTCTGCTTGTCAACTCTTTTGTACATATAGGCTACAACCAGTATATATGTCGTAGTCACTTGGCGTAATTAGGCATTTCGCGAAGTGCTAACTATGCTTTAGTCACTTGAGGTAAAAATTATTGAAAGGAATTCTTAGTACTAAATTTCAACAAAAAAAACAAGACATTTGTTTGATAAAATATGCATTACATTAAAAGTTATTGGTCAATGGTCAAATTAATTATTTATTTATTGCTGCAGCTTGCCAAGTTGTGGCAACGGTTTTTTGACAAAGCAAGCACACCTTTTGGTTTCGCACTATTGTCTAAAAGCTCGGCCATTGCACTTTGCAACTTTTGGCTTCACGGATTTCACGGATCGTATTCAGTATTTCTTCATTTTTGATTTTTTTTTTTTAGGTTTCTTATTGTAATAACTATTGAGCGCATAATAGAACTTGTTTTTATCGACTATCTCGATTAATAAACTTGTCTGCAACTGAGCTTATCGTTATCAATAACCTTCCTGCTCGTATGCACATAATTTCCAACCAGTTTACATGTATTGTGTTTTATTTTGATAATTTTCATTCCAAGTGACTAAAGCATAGTTAGCACTTCCCGAAATGCCTAGTCATTTCGCAAAATGACTAGGCATTCTAGTCAGATGACGTTCTGAAAATTCAACTACGCAATCTGACTAAAAGTCCTAGTCACTTCGCAAAATGCCTAATTACGCCAAGTAACTACGACATATATATTTATCTTATTTTTAAGCCTTTCAATTTATTGAATCAATGTGATAACATAATGTTTTTTTTTATTATTATTTACAGATACTGATTCTACATCCCCTCCTTCTCCAGCCATCGTGAATGTTGACCAAACGAATCTTCAAAAAACAATCTCGATTCACTTATCAACTTCGAAAGCATCTAATGTCTCCATTTCTATAGTAGCTAATTCACTGAAACCGAGCCAGTCGCATCATTCAAAGGTTAAGTATGACTATGAAGGGCCAATCTATCCTACATCCAAACCGAGTGTCCCAAATGTTGGTAGTCCTAAAGTGAAACATACAATTCAGACACAACCACAACTCCCAAATGCTGGAGTAAACGCACCTCAAGCAGTAGTCAGCGATGACAGTATGCCACAATCGCAAATAATCAAACCGATTTCGACAGATATAATCGGTGATGGTTGTTATCCTCCTCTCCAAGGTATCGGAAGAGTATACCAATACCTCTGCCCAGAAAGTGCAGAGAAATGTCAGTCCGAATATCCGAAACATTTGATTAAAGAAGTTCGATATACTTGCGATCGAGGGTATGTAAATCTGCAAGTGAATATGGGAGTATCTCAATGTGTAAAGTCTAGATGGGTGCCAGCAATCACTCCATGCTTCCGTGAGTAAAGTATAATATCAGTATTAGACAGACATAAGTATTTTTAATTAACTGCAGTAAATAAACATAAATAAGTTGAAAATAAAACTAATCATACACATACAGGTAAATTTGTCGAATAAAATTAAAGTGTACACTTATTCGACGAATATATAGTGATGATAAGAACAGTAGGTAATATAAATTTTGGGTCATTTGTATGTTTTCTTGATTAATGATGCTACTTTTTGCACAATAAATGTTATCACTATCCCATAAAAAATGGTTTCCTAATTTTATAATACCTAGAAATTTATTGTTGCGTATCAAACTGACCCCTGTAAGCTGTAACTTACCTCATGCGGTAAACAATCACCTTAAGGTCATTTTTTCAAAGTATAAATTCGAATGAAAAATCAAATTTTAAGTGATTTTTAAATTAAGGTTGGTGGTGGCACAGGGTACTCACTTAGGGTATAAAATAACATCAAAGCTAATAATGATCATGCTTACTAATACTATTCATTTCTCTCAGTTTAAGTAGTTTGAGAGTCACTTGGTTTAATGTTCGTATAAACTTGGAAATTTAATTATTACAGGAGGATGCCCTGCTCTGACACCACTAAATATGGATCTCAGGTGTACTTTAAGAGGTGATCCAATTAATTGCCAAGGACAGTTACCAGAAGGCACAATAGTACGTCCTAGGTGCGCTGCCCATTTTGAAACCCTTAGCAATTACGACACAATCGAATGTCAACCAAATGGAAAATGGACTAACGAGCTTTTCGAGTGCATCCCAGGTTAGACTGAAAATTGAAATATTTCTCAACTCATCTTCTAAAAAAATACTGGTTCTTGAGAAAGTACGATGGAAAATTTTTACATGCTTTGTAAAGTATGCGTACATGTATGGACAATTTTCCCCCTGGAACGGTGGCGAAGGGGTTTACTACTCTCCCCATATTTGATTTGCCACCCTCGATTACTTTGCTCTATTGTATTTTCATATGGAGCTGACTCTCATTAGGTTCTGTACACTATTTTACATAATTATGGATAGAGCTGGACTTGTATACCTTTCAGTTTCAATACACGTATGTACTCATATGACGTATTTTGTCAGTTTGGTATTAAAAGGCATACAAGTCAGCTCCACTCGTGTAGAAATTAAAATATTGAATTTTAGCTCTAGTGTATTATTTTTGATAGAATGTGGAAGAATATATAAAAGTAAGGCGAGAGGCAATGGTGAAAAGACAGAATTTGGAGAAGCACCATGGTTTACAGCTGTCTATATAATAGAAAATGGAGAAACAAAGTTCCAGTGCGGTGGAACTATCATTACTCCGTATTTAGTCATATCGGGTAAATGATTTGTATTTTATTTAATTACCTATTATACGAGTATCTATATGTGTATGTACGTATACATATATATCAAGTTGATCAAAGCTATGAAAATATATTAATTGCTCGTCTCGTAATATGCTGGTTAATAATGGATTTATCGAATGAAATTATAAACTGGAAAGCAGTGGCGCACACGTATTTTGAAATAGGTGGTGCAAGATCACTTGTGAGGCCCTTTTCAGTAAAGAGACCCCCTTATAATTTTGTTCACTTCAACATAATATTTTGTAGTAAAGGGTGGTCAAAATTCCAATCTGATGGGGCCCCCAAATTGTGAGGCCCGGTGCGACCGCACCACTTAACCCACTAGGTGGGCGCCACTGCTGGAAGGTAGAGGTATTCGGAATTAATTAAACTTGAATTTACTTTATGTTCGTAGCTGCTCATTGTTACTACGATAATACCAGAAATAAGCCTCTCCGTCCTGAAAGTTTCGTTGTAGCCGTCAGCAAGTATAGTAGGACGTATGGTAAAAAAGATAATCGCTTCACTAGAATATATTCGGTAAGCATAAATTATTTAAATCTAACTTTTCCTTATCCTGGTCACTCTTGCCTTTGCACAATAAAAAAAACAACACTAACCTGTAAATGTGGCATTACATATCACACACTCTCTACAAAACTGCTACAACTCGCAAAAATCAAGTTTTGAGTTAGTAGTGAAAAAATGGTCTATAAGGGTCCTACTTTGATCCCCCATATTCACCTTGGCGAAATTCCACCCCCAGACCCCTCCAGGACAGTTGTATCAGTTTACAATTTCAGAAATATGAGGCTATTCAATGGACAAAACTGCTACAACTCAACATTACTCTAATAAACTGATACAATTTGCAGTTCTACAACCACGTCATTAATGAAACAACAACACTCAAATTATGTACAAAACTGATATAACTGTACAAAACTGATATAACTGTACAAAACTGATACAACTCGACCATTTTCTTCATTATTGGCTGGACAAAAGGGATACAACTTGCATGGGGGCTATTTGTTGACCACTGAAGGGAGAAATATTATCATATTCAGAAACTAGACCACAATACGAGTCTTTTGACGTTTCAACAAAAAAAATCCGTTGAAAATTCACTGATAACTGACAGTTTTAAAATTCAAAATTTCAAACAGCTCTCCTGAAAAAACGGTTTTTGCGAGTTGTAGCAGTTTTGTAGAGGGTGTGCGATATTATATTGCCGACCGTATCATTCTGTTTTTTATTTATTTATTTGGTAAGTTAAAAGATAAGTTTTTTTTTGCAGGTCGACAGAATTATTTTGCCTGACGAATACACTGGAGGTTCGACGTTTTACGCAGCAGATGTTGCTCTCCTGCGAGTTACAGAAGAAATATCACTTAGCGAAGCGGTTTTGCCAGCTTGTATACGATGGGCATCCAGTTTTGACGGAGATAATAACGTTTACAATCTAGTAAGTGCAAATTTAAATTATATCTGATAGAAAAAGTGTCGAATCTCACTAACATGCATTTTAAATTTAGCATGGGCAAGGATTTGTCAATGATGATGGATCTTTAAGTTCATTTTTGGTGACATCTCGACTAGCCTATATCAGTCGTTTTAACTGTTTGCGCAATGTAACTGAAGACATTCAGGAAGTAATTCCAGTGGACAAATTTTGTGCTCTTTCAGGCAATGGTAATACTGATTTGAAGTACGATTGAGATATCTTAATATTTTCAACCCCACAAGCTGGCCGAAATTGCAAGAAAACTAAATAATATTATAATAATTACCTGCAATTTATTTTCATTTCAATAATTTCGATCCACTGGCTGCTGGCTTGTACCTCCTTCTCAAATCTTGAGATTTTATAAAGTACTCGTAAGTATGCTATGATTAAATTTTTTTTTTAAATTGCAGGCCAAGGCGCTTTTGAAGGAGACAGTGGCGGAGGTTTTCTATACACCGATCCAGTTACTGGGAAATATTTTTTGCTGGGAGTTGTGAGCAACGGTGATGTGAGAGATATAGAAAAAACTTTACTCACTGATATACGGAAACACCTATTATGGTTGGATAATTGGCGAACGTCAGTGGAGCGAGATATAAAATTGAGGTTAAAGTAGTCTAATTTTGTGTCAAAATTTAAAAACATAATACGAAGCAAGTGTTTTTTACTAACTGGAAACAAGAATTAATCTTCATCAAGGATATCAAGTTTTTTTTTAAATGTGGTAGGCACATATTTTTTATTATTACTACTGAGGTGAATTCGGGAAAAAATTTTTACGCAGACTTGGATGCTTGGGCCAATCGAACAGCGCTGGCTAGGGTGCTTGAACCAATCAGATGATGGCAGCTGATAAAGCGGTACATTTAAAAATTGATCGAATGTGTATCACATTAAATGTTCCAGTCTGCACAGATCATAGATCTTCCATTTATATGGATAGACTGATGTGCCTCGCTAATATTAACTTTATCTACTTATTAGTGAGACCAAGACTGTATACAAGGATAAAGGGATGAAGGTTTGTTTTCTTTCCTGTAGAAATGTGAGTGTGAATTAGTCTACTTTTCCATTTCTAACAAAACAAACAGAGTTATTACTACTACGTTGTTGCGATTCATGTTTTTGTAAACATTCACTTTCATTATCACATTATCTTTATATTCAGTTTTCACTCTGCATTCTTATGGCTATAAGCTCAGTCTATTTGTAAATGGAAGGTCTACGGCACAGACCCTGAAAACATACTTTACTTTTTTCAAGCGAAGAACAAAAACTTTTCTCTATCCCCAAAACACATCTAGCAATGTCCGTTTATGTTATAATTTATAGTTCAATAATGCTTTCCACTTGGCAAGGAGAAGATTAGAAGTCAGCATTTATGGCTTTATTCCTTAATAGGGTTTCCATAAGTTGATGTAATAAAAAATAATACTCTCAAACACATACCTACCTTATTATTTAATTTGACAAAGATTACCTATAACATGTACGTACGTATATCTATCTGTATAAGTAATTCATAGTGTTGAGCATTGCTTTCAATAAATTTTGATAATTAATTAAGGTATTAAATATTTTAGATTATCTTCGGGAAATCCAAAAAATAATAATACGCAACCTAAAAGTGGGATTTCTGCTCAAGTAATTTCAAAACATCCTTCGCTGAATGCAAACGATGACGTAGGTACGAAATGAAAAGTCGAAATAAAGCATACGACTAATTTACAGGAAGACAAATATTTTGAATGCAATAGTAATCAATACCAATGAATTTCATTTTAGTTTTTCCAGGCTCCACTAAAGTAAGAACATAATATCTGTGTATCTACACATACCTACCTATTGCCTTAGCCAGCTGTGCAGATTCGTTGACGAAGTAAGTCGCCATTTTAAACAATTTTTGTACAAGTATAATTATGATGTACGTTCATTTATCGGAACAATACTTAGTGGTGACAGGCAACACTAAGGCCGAATTATTTTTATATCATTTTTTGCCCATTGATGTAAGAATGCTTTTTCACGATTTGTGAACAGATCAAAATGATGAAACGACGAATAAAGTTTTTAGTTAAATACTTGAAAGTAATTATACATTCGTTGATTATTTCACGACTATACTCGTATTTATCGCCCCTACCAACTTCCCAACAAGTCCAGAGGATTGGAGTGCCATCCGAATTGGTTTTAGAATACTGCATCTACTTTGAATGAATGCTATTTCTTTCTCCGTGTGAAGGAAAAAAAAGGAATATTCGCCAATTATTATTTATGTATTAGTATAATAAGAAATTATAAAATGTAAAAAGTTATAGGAGATAATAATTGTTATCTGTTTCCACATAAAATACCTACATTGAAGTTTCTGTTTTTTAATAAATTAATTCAAATTTAAGAGTTAATAAATAGCCTACCTGTGCCTGTTCTGTTCGCACCAACTTTGTGCATATACTTACACAAGTTGAAAATATTACATAATACACAGGTGTATACGTCATTCAGAACTTTTAAATTCAAAAATTAGAAGCTTCGATGTACTATTTTATATGAGAAACTGATGATAATTTCTCACCAGTTCCAATGTAAATGAGTCGCGTTAAGAATGCTCTATTAATTTGTGAATTTTTTTTTGGAAACTGAGAAAACCACTGCCTATTCGAGAGATAAATAGTTCGGGATTACCTACATATATATATTAACTTGAAAATCTATTTGAAAAATTAATTGATTCCAACATAAGAAAAAATAAAATAGTATGTAACATATGTTTTCTTTTAATAAGTATATACTTATAATGTTGTCTGATGACTTTTAGAATAGAGATTTTCAAAAAATCTTATATCAATGTATTAATAATGAATCCATCAAGGAAATTACCTATTAGTATCTATAGAGAAATTGATATCGAATTTTTCTATACACGTGGACAATTTCTATGGTTTGTGACGACATCGCAGATATTTGTAAATGAAACAACTGCATTCTTCATACAAAATGATATATTTACTATAGCGAGCATTCTCACCGATGTTTTTTATTAAAAAAAAAAAACGAAGAAAGGGGATAAAATTCATTCTACGGCCATACAATCGCCTGAATCCACGGAATGTAGTGTGAGACTTTTGTGTAGATGGAAGATACACCGTTCTGACCGCATATAAAGGGACCAAATGAAGTTATACCAACTTGCCAGTACATACATAACCATTGGGGTATTGGCACTTGCAAAGGTCCTCCGGAATCGCCCTTTTTGAGAAAAAGTTACATTTATATTTTCATTATACAAACAAATTGATTAGGTGTTCTTAATGTACATACATAGTTCTATATCCAGTGTGATATTTTTCATCACTACTGCTTTAAAAAAAAAGGAGAAAAAAGACTTAAAAATATGCTACGAGCTTCTCATAATTGACTTCAATCACGCAATCATCCTGCCTGTGGAATAAAATACCTACTCCTACTTCGCCTTATGAACGAGTGTAAGAAAGGTTGTATCTCGCACGGAAAACCTGTGTAGTGTGCGAAACTGAAAATCATAAAGTTGCGCCACTTTTCACGAAAGGTCCAAGAGGGTTAAATAAACCCGAAAGTTGCCAAGAAAATACACTGACCACACCGATCTAATCGCCATTTCACACAGGAGGAATATTATGAAGGTTGTTAGTTAAGTTTCATAATGTTCCTAAAAAAGAAGTCAGTCCCATGGCGCCAGTCCCTATGTCCCAAATCTCCTCCTCAACCCATCATAAAAACTTAGCACGTCATTTGCATCACGAAGTAAACTATTGCGAAAAACCAGATACGGACAACATATCGAGTCCAGACATCGTATCTGAGAAGAAAGCTAAAAATTACAGACATAATGGGAATACAACCAGATTAAGGCAAATCCGTCTGCAACTCAGGATAAGCATTGACTCAGGACGATCCAGGAAAATTCATTGACCAAAAGAAAGAAAGAAATTTCAATATTCGACACAAGAGAAATTCATGTACTTCGGAAGCCGGTCGTAACGAGAGTAATGCAAAGAATAAAATTTAGGAAAGTACAATAATTCGGAGAGTAAAGAATTTGCGCAAATTTCAATAGCCAACAATAAGTTTTTATCGGACCGTGGGAATGTCTGCCTTCGAGAACATTCCATACAGTATGTAGGGAGGTCAATCGAAGGCAGAGCACTCCACGGGTAAAATTTAGAAATAAAAAAAAAATGAAAATAAAAATTTAAATCTAAAGTGGGATTTTGGCGCCATTGTTAATCGCACTTTACACCTGCTTATTTTGTATAACTTGCGTAAAGTAATCCATGTATGTACTTTGAGGTAAGCGGTATTAGTGATTAATATCTTACTTCGCAACTGTCTTTCCTCCCGCTCTTATCTCCAACACAGAGCATGGTTTTTGAATCAAATCCATTCGGTACATGTACTTTATCTTTGCTGTAATAGGAAGCACATACGCTGTTCTGAGTGAAGTCGATTTTCGCCTTCAGTAATTCGGTGCTTCTCTGTTCACCTAATACAGATAAAATTTACAGTACATATCTGGTTTTAAATGCAAAAGCAGACTTTGCTTGCTGGATTTGGAAGAGAGGTAAGGCGGGCTATTTTTTGGAAAATCAATCGATTGCTTTTAAAATTAAAAGAGATCACAATTCGATTTGGTTTGTTATTGTTGACAAAAACTTGTTCGTGAGTAATTGTAAATTACAATATCTCTAAAAGTAGCCAACTGAACTGATCAACTCCAAATTTTAAAGGGACTGTCTTTCAAATAGGTATCCTTAACACGAGTCCCAAGTTTTGTTTCAATCCCTTCAGGAAAAAAGGTTTGTTCATAAGTTAATTTTAAATCACTGTAACTCCAAAAGCCCCAAATCACTTCATTCCAAAATTTTAAGCTGTCATTTTTGGAATCCAGGTGTCTTGAAATGAACAACTACCACACTCCCAAGTCTAAATTCTCTCATGAAGCTAAATTTGACAGCAAGTTTTCAGAAAAATCCACCAAAAAACAAAAAAAAAACAAGATGACTATAAAAAGCAAAATATATGAAAAAATTATCAAGATAAGTTTGCTATAAATAAATCAAATTGTTATTTTCTTTGACCTCAGGGGGTGGGGGACTGATCGCTTCTCTCTGAAGAAGGGGTGATTTGAGCTTCGGAGGATTAGCCCCTCTCTCACCCCTCCCTAAATCTACCTATGTATGAATGGTCGAACTTCGACACTTGAATTACAAATAACACATGAGAAGTTATCCTACTTCGATAGGTACAAGATACTCTATTAATTTAATTTTTATTAAATCGACACTTACCCGTCTCAGTTTTACCCCAACCGGTAATTATGGCGCTATCATTATATGCTGCAGCTGTAACTTCGTAAGGGTACAAACAAATAGGACGAATGTGTGAATTGAATGTGACTGGTTCACTCAGTCGAAGAAGCATAATATCGTGTTGTACGGATGGACTTTTGTATTGTGGATGAGGAATAATTTGAGCAATTCGATAATCCTTTGGTTCGGCTCGATCGCTATCGTCATCTATTACTAATTCACCCAGTCGTACCCATTTCGGTGTAAAACTAAAAAAAAAAAAAAAAAGTATAGAAACACGATTATCCCACGTATTTATCAAAGAGAGGCTCAACCTTTGGAGAATATTAATCCAATCAAAATTGTTTTTATGACTGACTTCTGAAACTAGAGAAATACAAAGGCTGAGAAAATGGAGGGACTCATCCTCTTCTTGCGTTATAATTAAAATGTAGGTAAAAAGTAAAAAAAAAAAATCCAAAATTGAGAGAACTTCTCAAAACAATTGCTATCGTGAAGAATTAGTCTTAGAAACTATGTCAGTGAATATAATCAACCTTCAAAAGCAAAATGGACAATACTAATCGAAGTTTGTGAATTTCGTACTTAGCTATAGTGAAGACGTCTACGACCAGCAAATTCAATAAAAAAAAAAATACTCACTTTTCTCCTGAAAAGCAGTGAGCTGCAGTCAATATATATCTATCGCTTATCAATGTGCCACCACATCTCCAATCTACACCATTTATGTTATCATTTTTGTCGTTGTACCCAATCAGTGCCTATGGTAATCAAAAACAGAAGGAAACTTTATAGTCTATTATAGAAGATATAGAGACAGACCTCGCCCAATTTCTCATAAAAAAACGGAGTTTGATTTTTAATTAACTACTTTGTTCAGGTTTGAAAAACTGGTGACTATGGAAAATTTATACCTGGGCGAGTTGAATTTCTAATTTGAATATTTCATAGTTATGTTTTTCTTCTCATAATTTATCAACGATTTTTCGTCTTGGTTTATTCGTAGCCTGTACTTATGAGTTCAATTTTCAAAAAAAAGTTTAGGTTTGTTAATTGTAGCTTTGTGTTTAAAGCTTTTGGCAACACAAGAATAAAATTTTTGATGAAAATGTTTTCATTTTATTTTCTTATTTTTTAACTAAGTACGCTTTTTTCGTAATAAAGTCCACAAAGGCAATGAATTTCATACAAATATGATTTCATAAAATTCATAATTACAAATAAGTACCTATACGAGAAAAAAGAACTTACCATATGTGGGAACTCTTTCAGTCTAGATGGTATTCCACCAACAACAAACGGCCTGGTGGTCACACAGTTCAGTCTAGGTTTGCCATTTTTTTTCGGACCTATATACCTTGCCTTTGAGTACTCGTTGCATTCTGTAGCAAAATATTCAAGAACATTTTTATATACGAGTGTAGGGATAATTTAAATTTCTTGCTCGTGTAGCCATCTTTGAAAACGACCCGTCACTTTTTTTTTGTTCAAGTTGCATCTATTTGTTGCACTATCAAAAAACAGTATATTAGCAAAGTTTATAGAATGTAAAAAACATAAGTGAGCAATAATTCACTCTTTCCTGGCAAGTGCCATACATAGAAGTAAATAATAAACCTTTTCGCTACAGATGATTTAAAAAATCCTTGTAAAAATGAAATAAATATAATGCAAACAAGTCAGGAATTCTGAAGAATGCGCAGTTAATTCCTATTTTCAATGCCAGTCTTGTCAAGAGTGGACTTAGACCAACTGTGGAATATTTAGTCAATAAAATATAGAGGGTACTGGTAGAATTACGATTAATATTTTCAATTTTCTATTACGATGTAGAGATGGCTCAATACTTACGGGCTTGGACTATAGCGTAAGGATCTTTTTTTGTTTGTCTGCTGACTCGTGTGAAAGCAATGGAATCTGTTTTGTGTTCTCCGTTGATTCCATCTGCGCATCAAAAAAATTCATTTTCCATGTAATATCTATGGAGTGACTACAAAATTATGACGGGTTTTAACAAAACTTTTATCCAAATAAGTTCAGGTAGGAGGGAAGGGAGTTTATTGCCTTCATTTATGAATTGGTACGGCTGACAGACATCGCAGTGCCATATACTTACATCAAAGTATTTTTGCAATAAGTACCTAATGGCATAAACATTATAAATTCAAAAATTGACCTTGCTAATGAAAGACACTATCCATTTCTAGACCTAATAAAGTTATCCCAAGTCCAAATTTTACGCTTAGTCACATTCATAATTAAAGTTATCAAAATACATACCTCCCCCTTATTTTGAGGGTAGACTTATCGAAGTACTGAACCAATTAAAAAAAACTCCATTGTCTAATTTTTTATTTCGAGATTTATAATTTTTTTCATCAGAAAAACTCTTAGTAATTAGTTTTCATTTTCAAAAGTGCTTGAAGAATGTTTTGCCAGCGTAGAATAATTGTCGTGAAAATTGAAGAAGAAAAAAAAATTTAAAAAAAATCAAAATAAACAAGCAATTATTTTTCCAACTTACGTTCTGAATATGGTGAAGCAGCAGTATTCAACGCATAAAATAATTGTAAAATTATTATCAAATTCAACATTTTTACATTCAACACGACGGTCAAGTAGGTATGAACACTTCACAGATGAGAACACAATCAATGAAAATCTTCCAGTTTACCCGAATTAAATAGGAAGGTAGGGGATCTATAGTATCTACCGTAATTTTTTTTTTTTTCATCTCAGTAATTCCATTCCCTACGGTAGTTTTAAAGTTAGCTCATCACCTACACAAGTCATTTTCTTTTTAACATGCTTCACCTTTAAAAATATAATATTTGAAAGCTAATTCTCTCTGTATAATTATGTAGACGTATGTTATCTGCGATTGACAAATATAAAAATGATGCTTTAGGAATTCCCATTGGTCTTTGTTTCGTGCATAGAAACGAACTTGCTATAAAATTCATCAGATTGTTTTGAATAAAATAATGAACAACTTTTATATGAATCATACAGTTACGAATAGATTAAAAAATGAAGTAATAATACTTTTGTTCATGTTAACCTATTAGAACATCGTCATCTACACCGCCGGTAACCGGTGTGTAGCGGAGCACAAATTGCTACACACTGAAAAAAGTCAAAAAGGGAAAATTTTGTATGTATCATTGCTACACACGGAAAAAAGTTGAAAAAGAAAAATTTAGCCAAAAAATGTGCTTCCCAATCACAAAATATTTTACTTTTTTTTGGGTGGGGGGGTGGGGGTGTAGTTGGTGAGTGAAGGATATGAGCCATTAGAAAAACTCTACTACACACTGGGAAAACAAAAGTCGCCGGCCATGGTCATCTAAATGTTCAAAGGATGGTGGATGTGTACGAAATTTTCAAAAATACGATTTTTGCATTTTTAATTTGTCAGTTTATGTAAATTTTCTCAAAAATACTTCGACTTGAATATACCATCTTTCCCTTTCAATTGAAGCTGAATAGTTTTTGTCCAAGGTAAATTTGTGGCTATAGAACTTAAGATACTTCGTAGGGAGCCTGATGAATGCCTCTTATGGGATGAAATTTTTTAAAATTGTGTGTTGTAGCTTATTGGATTTGTCTAGAAGAGAAATTCAACAAACCCACACATCATTTTAAAAATTTTTAACACATAGGAGGTATTTAGCAAACCACCGACGATTTGTAAAAAACTGGTTTGGTAGCACAGGTTCCACAATTTGGGGGTGTTTCATTGCATGGGTTAATGGAGATTTTTGATAAGTTGTAGAGGGCCGTATGAATATTACCCAAAACCAAATTTTCACTTTTTTGTCCATTTTTTGGGGTGAAGCCTGTTTTTCACTCAATGTTCCTGAGTTATAAATGTCTTCAATAAGTGTTCACACAAAATAAAACAATATTGTTCAGTTTGACAATATAAGTGTATTCAATAAGTACCGATAGGACCGCTAAAAATAAGCACGTATTCAGAGTACCAAGCAAAATAAATATATTTACCCATTACTGACCATACTCTTCGCCCTGCCCTCATTAGGTACATACAGCAGATAAAAATAAATCCTACATTGACGTCAATTCCATAATTTAATTTACTATTTTTATTTACTTAACTACAAGTGACTATTAATGTTTTTATTTTCTTTTAAATTATAAAAATAATTATTCATAAAATTCAGGTGGTTGCAGAAAATGAACACTCGCCCGCGTGGAGGTAGATGAAAAAATAATAAAAAATAAATGAAGGCCAATTTTCAAAACGTCTAAGAGAAGAGGGACCTTCTCAGCAACACCATCGAATTTCCTGAATATGCTTATAATCTCTATACGTATGTATACTAAGTAAGCTCAAGCTCACTAACTCCATAGCTGTTGGTATTTTAGTACTACTTTTTACAAATTAAGTATATCTTTGACACGAAATGAAATTTTAAACCGGTTTTCAGAGCGTCGTCGAAACTTATTTTGAAAGCTCCAAGTTGAAAAAAATATTTACCTCACTTCGTTATGACGTCTTGAAGCCACATGACGTCCATGTTCAAATGCAGATTTAAAACTTGCTCTCATATATCTTTGTACCGATCTTCTTCGTGGTGACATGGAGTAAAAATTTCTGTACTACTATGTGGGTAAATTTTTTAGTAGGTTTTCTGAAAATTCTCATTCTTGCAATGTGAATTTTGAAAGGGGTTGCAAGCAGTCTTTTCTTCATTCTGACGATTTGAAATCAATGCTTGCAACCCCAATTTTCGTCTAGTTGCCTCAATTTTCGGCTGAATGTCTCAATTTTTGGCTGGATGTCTCATTTTTCGGCTGGATGTCTCATTTTTCGGCTGGATGTCTCAATTTTCGTCTAGTTGTCTTAATTTTCGGCTGGATGTCTCAATTTTCGGCTGGATGTCTCAATTTTCGTCTAGTTGTCTCAATTTTCGGCTGAATGTCTCATTTTTTGGCTGGATGTCTCAATTTTCGTCTAGTTGTCTCATTTTTCGGCTGGATGTCTCATTTTTCGGCTGGTTGTCTCAATTTTCGGCTGGATGTCTCATTTTTCGGCTGGATGTCTCAATTTTCGGCTGGATGTCTCAATTTTCGTCTAGTTGTCTCATTTTTCGGCTGGATGTCTCATTTTTCGGCTGGTTGTCTCATTTTTCGGCTGGATGTCTCATTTTTCGGCTGGTTGTCTCATTTTTCGGCTGGATGTCTCAATTTTCGTCTAGTTGTCTCAATTTTCGACTGGATGTCTCATTTTTCGGCTGGATGTCTCATTTTTCGGCTGGATGTCTCATTTTTCGGCTGGATGTCTCATTTTTCGGCTGGATGTCTCATTTTTCGGCTGGATGTCTCATTTTTCGGCTGGTTGTCTCATTTTTCGGCTGGATGTCTCAATTTTCGTCTAGTTGTCTCAATTTTCGACTGGATGTCTCATTTTTCGGCTGGATGTCTCATTTTTCGGCTGGATGTCTCATTTTTCGGCTGGATGTCTCATTTTTCGGCTGGATGTCTCATTTTTCGGCTGGATGTCTCAATTTTCGGCTGGATGTCTCAATTTTCGTCTAGTTGTCTCATTTTTCGGCTGGATGTCTCATTTTTCGGCTGGTTGTCTCATTTTTCGGCTGGATGTCTCAATTTTCGTCTAGTTGTCTCAATTTTCGACTGGATGTCTCATTTTTCGGCTGGATGTCTCATTTTTCGGCTGGATGTCTCATTTTTCGGCTGGATGTCTCATTTTTCGGCTGGATGTCTCAATTTTCGTCTAGTTGTCTCAATTTTCGTCTAGTTGTCTCATTTTTCGGCTGGATGTCTCAATTTTCGGCTGGATGTCTCATTTTTCGGCTGGATGTCTCAATTTTCGGCTGGATGTCTCATTTTTCGGCTGGATGTCTCATTTTTCGGCTGGTTGTCTCAATTTTCGGCTGGATGTCTCAATTTTCAGCTGGATGTCTCATTTTTCGGCTGGATGTCTCATTTTTCGGCTGGATGTCTCAATTTTCGTCTAGTTGTCTCATTTTTCGGCTGGATGTCTCAATTTTCGGCTGGATGTCTCAATTTTCGGCTGGATGTCTCAATTTTCGTCTAGTTGTCTCATTTTTCGGCTGGATGTCTCAATTTTCGACTGGATGTCTCATTTTCCGGCTGGATGTCTCAATTTTCGGCTGGTTGTCTCAATTTTCGGCTGGATGTCTCAATTTTCGACTGGATGTCTCATTTTCCGGCTGGATGTCTCAATTTTCGTCTAGTTGTCTCATTTTTCGGCTGGATGTCTCAATTTTCGACTGGATGTCTCATTTTCCGGCTGGATGTCTCAATTTTCGTCTAGTTGTCTCAATTTTCGACTGGATGTCTCATTTTTCGGCTGGATGTCTCATTTTTCGGCTGGATGTCTCATTTTTCGGCTGGATGTCTCATTTTTCGGCTGGATGTCTCAATTTTCGTCTAGTTGTCTCAATTTTCGTCTAGTTGTCTCATTTTTCGGCTGGATGTCTCATTTTTCGGCTGGATGTCTCATTTTTCGGCTGGATGTCTCAATTTTCGTCTAGTTGTCTCAATTTTCGTCTAGTTGTCTCATTTTTCGGCTGGATGTCTCATTTTTCGGCTGGATGTCTCAATTTTCGGCTGGATGTCTCAATTTTCGGCTGGATGTCTCATTTTTCGGCTGGATGTCTCATTTTTCGGCTGGTTGTCTCAATTTTCGGCTGGATGTCTCAATTTTCAGCTGGATGTCTCATTTTTCGGCTGGATGTCTCATTTTTCGGCTGGATGTCTCAATTTTCGTCTAGTTGTCTCATTTTTCGGCTGGATGTCTCAATTTTCGGCTGGATGTCTCAATTTTCGGCTGGATGTCTCAATTTTCGTCTAGTTGTCTCATTTTTCGGCTGGATGTCTCAATTTTCGACTGGATGTCTCATTTTCCGGCTGGATGTCTCATTTTTCGGCTGGTTGTCTCAATTTTCGGCTGGATGTCTCAATTTTCAGCTGGATGTCTCATTTTTCGGCTGGATGTCTCATTTTTCGGCTGGATGTCTCAATTTTCGTCTAGTTGTCTCATTTTTCGGCTGGATGTCTCAATTTTCGGCTGGATGTCTCAATTTTCGTCTAGTTGTCTCATTTTTCGGCTGGATGTCTCAATTTTCGACTGGATGTCTCATTTTCCGGCTGGATGTCTCAATTTTCGGCTGGATGTCTCATTTTTCGGCTGGATGTCTCATTTTTCGGCTGGATGTCTCATTTTTCGGCTGGATGTCTCATTTTTCGGCTGGATGTCTCAATTTTCGGCTGGATGTCTCAATTTTCGTCTAGTTGTCTCATTTTTCGGCTGGATGTCTCATTTTTCGGCTGGTTGTCTCATTTTTCGGCTGGATGTCTCAATTTTCGTCTAGTTGTCTCAATTTTCGGCTGGATGTCTCATTTTTCGGCTGGATGTCTCAATTTTCGGCTGGATGTCTCATTTTTCGGCTGGATGTCTCAATTTTCGGCTGGATGTCTCAACTTTCGGCTGGATGTCTCATTTTTCGGCTGGATGTCTCATTTTTCGGCTGGTTGTCTCAATTTTCGGCTGGATGTCTCAATTTTCGGCTGGATGTCTCATTTTTCGGCTGGATGTCTCATTTTTCGGCTGGATGTCTCAATTTTCGTCTAGTTGTCTCAATTTTCGGCTGGATGTCTCAATTTTCGACTGGATGTCTCATTTTCCGGCTGGATGTCTCAATTTTCGGCAGGATGTCTTAATTTTCGACTGGCTGTCTCATTTTTCGGCTGGATGTCTCATTTTTCAGCTTGATGTCTCATTTCTCGTCCAGCTGTCTCAATTTTCATCCAGTTTTCTCATCTTCATTTCAAATATTTGTGAATTTCTTCCACTTATTGCTATCGACATATAAGATTGAAAAGAGGTGTGGCAAGCTTGGATTTGGAACTATAAGAATGAAAAAAACACTGCTTGAAACCTCTTTTCAGAATTAGATTGAGAAAAGGGGTTGCGAGAACTGCTTTCTATGAATTAGAGTGAGAAAAGGAGTTTCAAACATTGATTTCAAATTATCAGATTGAAGAAAAGGTAGATAGGGACAGTGGTAGAATTAGATTTTTTTTGGGAGGGGGAGGAGGAAAATTATTGAAAAATGTTGGCGTCCAAAAACTTGATACTGAAGTCGATCTTTTCTCATTTTTCTATTATTTTTTTTTTAGATTATTTTGGGAGAATTTTTTGGTGATCCATAAATTTTTTTGGCTGGCCCGCTTTTAGTTCTATCACTGAACAGGGATGTATAGATGTTTCCTTTAAATTTTAGAATTATATGGTTCAGTGTTTTGGAGTTATAGCAATTTCAAATTACCTATAAGAATGGAGCTTTTGCCAGTGCGATTTCAGATCTAAAATACTGAATGGATCAAAATGAAACTTGGAATACATTCTGAGAGGGCATAAGCGATATTAATCCTTTTAAATTTTGATAACAACAATTGATTGAATTTTTTATAATTTATATATTTTTTTTTTAAAGAAGTTAGAATAAAGAATTATTATAAATTCCATTAGGTCATGCTCTATAGAAAAACCTACTTTTCCAGCGGAGCTTGCTGCGCTGTACTCTTTTGAGTTGGTTTTTTCATTCTTTACCTACTTATAATTAGGTAAAAAATTACTTTGTGAATAATTGGGAATTTCCCAGAAACATTCACTCTTCAGAAGTTAATGAAAGATTTGGACTGTACGATGCATTCACTCGAGTTTTGAAAGAAGATATAGAAGTTAATTATAAGTTGGTGGTTATTTAATTTGATACGACTAGTTATAAGCACAAGCTCTTCTCGAGTTCGCTATCATATTATGTGTAATGTAGCGTAGCCTGAACGTGTTTTGCCAGAAATCATTATTTATTCATTCGTCATTCAGATAGGAACATTAATTCGATACGTAAAATCGTCTAAATTATACAAGTAAGTATGTTATTATTTTTGAACGATCAGTTATCTGTAGTATTTATAATAGTGTACATATTTTGGATTAGTCTAATTCCCAGTAAGTATTGAGTTTTTTCTATGAATTACATTTCTTGATTCTTACTCATTACAAGTTTTTCAGTGATGCTAAAAATGATGGGCAAGAATGAATTTTCCAAGAAAAACAAGCTACTCGTATTTTATATTATGGTCTGTCCCAAATAAGAAGTGCGTGACGTCGCAAGGCCTCCAACAAAAAAGGAGACAGTAGGTATTTTTGATTTTGACAAAAATTGCCTTCTTCAAATCCTTCTGCCGTCACGCACTTCTTATTTGGGACAGACTATAGGCAGGAAAGCCCAGATAGGAATATCGACATTTTTGTAAAAGCCACTAACGTGTATTATAATTTAGTAACTAATATCTTTTTCATTAGGAGCAATTAACGGAATCAACCATACAAAATTACCAGGAAAATCACCTGGAAAATGTGCTTTGTGAGTGAAGTTCATTGTCGTTTATTTTGAAAAAGTTGACTGGTACTTAAAGGTTCTGTTTATTCTAATATTGCATTATTTTTAAAATTCTTCTAGTTATCAATTTACTTGTACAGCAGGTCAGACTTGCATCGATAACGCATTACTTTGTGATGGATTGAGAGACTGTCCAGATGGTTCGGATGAAACTGCGCAACAGTGCGCCACGAAAAGGTAAGTATAGCTTCCATTAAATGGTAAAGAACTTGAGAAATATTTGGGCCAGTCACATTCACCCTGCAAAAATAAAATCAAAAATTTTACAAGTTTATATTTTCCATAAAAAAATGAAACAGTTGTCTTAACGATGAGTTTCGATGCGCTTATGGAGCTTGCATAAGTTTGTCAGCAAAGTGCGATGGTCGTGCAGACTGCGCAGATAATTCAGACGAAACGAATGCAGATTGTCCACTAATTATCAACGAAGTCGTCTCCACAGTACGTTGCAAGTAAATATTTACATATTTTTTATGGCTGTAGAAAATGAAAATTTTGTCAATTCTTTTCTAAAAATCTTCCAAATTTTTAGCGCAAATCAATTTCAATGTACTGTATCCAAAAAATGCATAGGTAAACGACTATTATGCGATGGCAAAGGAGACTGCGATGATGTGAGCGATGAAACTGTAAAACAATGTGGACTGAATTTGTAAGTTCTCAGACTTAAAAAAATTGTTAGACTTTCTCTTCAAATTGACGAGGTTTAATTTGAAAATTTTAAAAAATGTTCAAAATTGGTAGTCAATTTTATTTCACTTAATTTAACAATAAGCTCCTGAAGATATAGTCGTCTGGCCACTAATGGTGGGCATTACAAAATAAGTAAATAAATAAACAAATAAAAATAAATTGGCAATGGTGAAAATACAAAGGAAGGGGGGAAATAGGGGAAGAGGAGTAAGAAAGGAGACTAAATAGAAGTGTTACGTTGTCGATATGGAAAACAGAAAACAGAAAACTACTCTGTACTGAATTTGTAATTTGTAGCACCAAAGAAGCATGAATCAAGCATTTCTTTGAAAATTGTCTAACTGCGTATCTACGTTATGTATGTCTTTTACTCGTGAAAATATTTGTAAAAACTCTTGGGTGAGAAACAAAAAGATTTAGACTATTTTCAAAATACAACGTTTCCATTATAAATTTAAGTAATAATTTTTATTGGTTTATTATTTTTTCCCCTTGAATTATAGTTTCTATAAAAATTAAAAAAAAAATCTTTAGCTGTCCTAGTTCAACATTTCGCTGCGAGTATGGAGCCTGTATCAGTGCTAGTGCAAGGTGTGATAAGAAAAAAGATTGCCTTGATGGATCTGATGAGTTTCAAAAGACATGTTCGCCTGCAGAAAATACATTTCCCGTATTTTTTGCGGTTGCGGTGAGTGGGAAACCTTTTGGCAATGCTTCGACTCCAGCTTTACCATCGACGTGTACTCTGCCAGCCAATTCTGGTAATTTACAAATGAAAATTAACTGCCCAAAAGAATCTCCTCAATGCGTAAATACAACTTCCAGAAAAGTTAAGTGGAATACCGAAGTGAAATATCGTTGTAAAGAGGGATATGCTGCTGAAACAGGTGGTAATGAATTTCTATCTGTTTGCTGGAAAGGCTCTTGGCTGCCTAACTTCACCTCCTGCAAAAGTATCTACATCAATTTATTTTTTCTTTCTTGTTTTGCTGCTGATTGACTGTATGAAAAATTGATACTGATAATTTTTTTTATTTTTAGAGACTTGTAAATTACTAAAATCTGAAAATGTAGACCTCACTTGCTCGTATAGAGGTTTGAAAATCAAATGCAAAGGAAATTTGAAGGAAGGTACATCGGTTCGTCCTCGGTGTAAGGCTCATTACCGTGAAACACAACCCATTCACTATAGACAAATTCACTGCGAATCCAGTGGCAAATGGACCGACGAATTATTCAGCTGTGTTCCAGGTGTGGTAAATTTCTAGCAAATTTGTGGTTTAAACTTTAAATTCAAAAATGACCTGGTCACAAAAAAATTAAACCTATTGTCTATTTTTGGTTACTTCAGCATTATCAGATACCAATATATCATTGCTAAAATATTATGACGATAATTGTGGCTGCTATTATAGTCCGAACATTTTTAAGGCAATGATAACAACAAAAAAAAACTGAAAGGTATAAGAACACAAAAATTATATTTTTCGAAAATTTTGGTTTGAACATGAGTTCAGCAAAAAGTAAATAGGTAAAATTTTTGAAGTCTTGTATTTATGTGGTCTTTTAGCTCTACCTGTAATTATCAATATTTTTCCGATATAAAACATGTATATGAAAGTTTTTGTACCTTACTTTTTAAAAACTTTTTCAACTTTTATTAAAATTGTTGAATAATAAATTATCTCATAGATAATTATAATCAAAAATTTTTCATTAAAACTTTTTTTTTAGATTGTGGGAAGCCGATTAGAAGTGTAAAAAAATTGATAGCTAATGCGAGTCCAGAAAAATATGGAGAAGCACCTTGGCATGTGGCTATTTATAACGTCAAAGATCCAAAATATCTAACTTTAATTTGTGGTGGTACTTTGATTTCACCTTATCTTGTCGTATCAGGTTGGTTATAAATTACTCGCATTTGAAAAATGTTTCTGCATTAAATGAAATAGCCTAAAGCTTTCAGGTAGATACATTTTCAGTAACACAGGAATCTGCTTATCTAGTATTTTTTTCTTTAGTGAAAAACATAATATTATGTGGATATCTATGAATTCAAATTTATTCTGATAGTAATTTTCTTGTGTATTCATACATCAGCTGCTCATTGCTTCTTTGAAGAAAGTGTTCAAAAAGTGAATAATGCCAGCGATTATGAGATAATTGTCAGCAAATACAGTCGTCAATATTCCAAAAAAGATAATCGGTTTACAAAAATATACAAGGTAAGAGCAAGTAATAATAAGACTTATGGAAAATTTATTTCTTTTTGTCATTTTTTTTTTTTTTTTCATTAAACTAGCAAGTCCCTGGCCACTGTTGTGCTTATATTTTTGTTCAGCGATATAGATTTAGAGAGAGAGGATGGTTATCTAACAACTCGAATTATTTTTAAAGTTGACTTTTTTCTTACTTTTCATGCTAAAATCTGAGGCCGAAGTCCAAATACTACCTAAGTCATAAAAAAATTAACCTGCTATTTTTTTTACTTGAATACGTTGTCTTTAGTGACTAGTAATGCTGAATCAGTCATAAAATGAGTGACTAATTTTTTAGACTTGGTAATTTTTGGAATTATGCTATAGACGTGTTATTATTTTTACGTAGATGCCACGTTTTTAAAATAAATATAGTCCCAACTTTGGTTATGCAGATTCGAGAAATCATTTTTCCCACAAAAGTCTACACGGGATTTTCAACCAGATACGCATCAGATATCGCTATTTTATGGGTAAGAGAGAAAGTATCGATAAACCGAGCAGTGTCTCCAGCTTGTGTGCCTTGGACAGAAAGTAAACAGTTCAATCCAGGGGATGGAGTTCTAGGAAAGGTAATATTTTACTCTTCTCAAAATATTATCCAGTTTATTGAGTTAGTTTCAATAGAAACTTCTCTGTTTTTCATTCAGCTTACCGGATTTGGAAAAACGGAAAATGAAACTGGTAGTGAATTTCTTCTGACTGCTCAGTTACCATTTATTAGTCGCGATAAATGTATAAAATCTCTACACGACGATTTTAAAGATATTGTAACGTTGGATAAATTCTGTGCTGGATCTACAAAAGGTAAGTCATGGCTGTAGTCGAAAGGAGGGAGGAGGCTAGTGAGCATTGTATCGAAGAAAATTTATCTCCTTGAATAGTGGGGTATAAGGAGCTATCCCTCCTCAGAAATTTGATATGCCCTTTCTGCTATGTTGCCTTATTCTTGAGATAAGCAGAACATATTTTGTCATCCAAGCTGACTAAACTATGATTTTTTTACAGGTTCTGGAGCTCGTGAAGGTGATAGTGGAGGAGGCCTTCTATTCCGAGATACAGATTTGGGGGTTTATTTCTTACAAGGCATAGTCAGTGTTAAAGATGACTCATCCTCGTCAGTAGCTGTTTTTACCAGCGTAAATTCGTATTTAGATTGGATGGATCAAGTTCGAATAAGAGTGCAGAAACTAATTGCGTAATAATACCATTATCATACCGATTCTGTTCAAAAATCTTGACCATATAGCCTGCATTAGCTATATTTACGCAAAATATTTTTCTTTTATTCTTTATTTTTGTAGGAAGTCTCTGCGAACAATCAAAAAAAGAAAAAGGGTCTGACAGAATGACGTCTAACCTCGTCTTTTAATTTTGGTCAACACTCGGCATACCCTGGTGTATGTAGATAAATATTATTGTTTGAATTTATTTGAAAATGACAAAATATCGAGTCTCTGAACTGAGTCTACAATTGAAAAAATTGATCTGCTCTATTTTTAGGGTGATGAACGTTTTCATTAAAATTCATTTTAGCAAATTTCTTCATAAATCGACTCGTGGAGATATTATAGGCTGAATCAGTAGTCTGGTCGGAATAGTGGATAATTAGTTTAAGTAGTTGAAAGAATGATTAATTCACTTCACTACTTCTCCAGCCCCATAAATGCACATTTTAAAGAAATTAGTAAAGATATCAGAAGCCATCAAATAAAATTCTATTCGATTTTATTCATTTTTTTTTCTAAAATTTTTTTATTCCAATGTCTACCTGCAATAAGGTCTGGAAGACTAAGAATTTGGTTGTAAAAATGAAAATGATCATGGTGCTGCAAATGAATGCGACGTTACAAGAATAAAATGCTGCACTGAAATATATAGGTGCAACTGTAAAACTGAAGTATTCTACGGTAAGTATCGAGTGGTGGCAGCAAAAATGGCGATCCTAAGCACTGCAAGACTGGAAGTGCTGGCGAAAAAATAAAGATTATTGTAGAGAAAAAAAGATGATGATTTGTGGTGTTCTCGAAAATTTAGCATACATTTACAGTTTTATGGCAGTTTAATGAATCTAAAAATTCAAAAATTTCCATACACGCAAATTGCCTTGAGTAAAAAATTTGACTGATTAAAATAAAATTTGATACTCGGTTTCTCTTAAAATTTGATGAAGTGAAAATTTTTAATGGAAATTAAAGATTATTTTTCAAAATACATAATGATTATTGATGAAGTTGAAGACAGTAAAAAGACTTATTCATCTGATAAGACCTCTCTCCATGAAACCTAAAATTTTGTAAAAAATTTTTGTGTTTACTCTCAGCGGAACTGCATCGTACTATAAGAGCATTTATGTCTCTGTATTATTTATTCATTTATTAGAATAAATTTATAATTTTTCCTGACCAGTTGCCAATGAATCTAATCAAGCAATTCGTAAAAAACATCTTCGAATATTTTGAATTTCTCTACCACTCTACACTTGGCATTCAGAATTTTTTATTTATCCAGCTCGCTAAGGAGTAGTAGTAATAAGTAAAGTAAATTTTTTACAATATTTTCAGGCTTCAAGTACCTGTAAAGTACTTATCGAAATTCTGAAAACATTTCTTATTTTGTACGAATTTTTTTAACCTTGAAAAACCTGTTTTAAAAAATTTGATTTTTGACTTAGCACTCTTTCGCTTGATATGTATACACGTGGGTTTGTAAAAAAAACTATAGGTAAATATATAGATTCTTAAATACACATCACAGAGTGAATTTCTAATTAAAATTTCCCGACTAGTGGAGATAAGGAAAGCAGCCTAATTAAGGTACACGTATAAAAGGAAGTATTATACAGCTCATGTGATTTTTTTTCTCTCAACAGATTTATGTGTTCAAGATGAAAAAAAATTTTACGTCGAGTAAATAATATTACCAACATCATTCGGAATAAGTAGTCTTATTATCAAATTGTTATTGCTAAAAGCTCTGCGGCGATAACCCTTCACCTTTTCTTTTTTTTCGACGAGAATCAACAAAAATATGAAACTTTATACATGAAATAATTTCGTGCGTTTTACTCATCCTATTGTATACTCGGTGAAATTGATAAGGCTTCGAGAAGAAATGAGAGAATGATTTGCTATGTTTCCGATATTTTCGGTAAAAAGTTTACAATGCTTCGAGTTTCAAGTAATTTCACCATTTGAACTGAGTTATGTCTTTTCATGGATATTGTCTGCTTTTCGTCTACTTGTTCGTGAATGATATTGTATTCTGCAGACCCAGCCTCGAGCAGAAATTCGACAATGCCACCAAAAATGTGGTGCAGCCGCTTAGCCTGGAGACCCTTTTCGCAGAGCTGCGCCAAGAATCGAAAGTGATGGCCGAAGCTCATTTGGGCAGTATGTTGCTGGTAGCCAGTTACGGTGATAATTTTTACAATCTCAAGGAAGAGGTTAGTAACCCAATTATACCTGCAAAAATCCAGCTGTGTGTGATAGGAAACAGCTGATGTCATCAACCCAAGTTCCGATAGTACCATTTTAAAAGTGTACAATAAAAACTATACACAATATCGATCTTTAAAATCATTTTTCTTAAAAGGTGGTTTTTAAATTTCTAATGGTTGGTCTCATTTAATGTCAATTATATGCACTCTGAACGAAGCACGCTCAACTCATTTTTCATCCAATCGACCAAAGTGGTATAGATATTGATAACTGGAAGAACTCCCATAAGCTGTATAGTGGTGGAATGACACTTTTACTGTATAAATCTTGAAGTATCCTTGTTTTTTTTTTATCGAAAATGGTAAAAATCATTACCAAATTGCTTTTCAGTATAATTTTTAATGTTTTTTGCTGGCTGGTTTATTGCCACAACTGCCACAAGTGTGCCCCAAAGTGCGCCACGAGTCTCTTATTGAAAATGTGTCACATTTTGCAGATTGGGAACGAATGCCAGCGTACCCTGGCGGCCACAGTCAGCATGACGACGAACCTGTGCACCTTTGAAAAGGTGGACGACATTATGAACACAGTGATGACGGATGGGTATGAGGACATCTTGTTCGCTCGTGAGCTCAAGCATCCGTTGCAGTTCCTGTGCGATCGCATCGAGCAGCGATTTCTGTACATCAGCACCACGGAGCCCTCACTCTACACTCAATTCACACGCATCAAAGAGGCGATGAAAAATCGCACGCTAACTGGACGCAAACCATATCTCATTAAGATCAGCAAATCGGAGAAAGAGTTGAGTACTTTCTACTTGCACATGATGAAGATACCCCAAATGGCCAAGTATTTGGCGCACGAAGGTTTCGAGGACCAGTTGTACCCTTCGGAAGCTTACAATCGCACTTTTTTCATACTGGCAAAATCGATTTTGGCAGTGGCCAGGAAAGACGCGTGCAAGGATAGCGTTCAAGAGCTTTATGACAAGACCCTTTGCGAAGTAGCCGATTTCATTAGTCGAACCCAGTACGAAAAACTTCGAGTTTTGGACGACAATAAAACGTATTGGTTCACAGAGATTATCATGACTAAGCTGAAGAAGTACTTCGACGAGAATCCTCTACTGAAGGTCGAACTGGAGAAAACGATGGACAAAATGGAAAAACAGTTCCTTGATCGCTAGACGAGAGCTTGTTTTGATGATTTTAAAGTCTAAATTGGATCGACATTGATTCGCTAGGGATGATACATGTAAGCCAATATAAGTGTGAAATGAATACCGAGAGAGGAAATGAAAAAATGAGTTTGGCAGAATGGGAAAAACATATACCTAGTATATGTACCGTGTTATACTAGAATAAGTTAGTAGATTGTTTGTACTTGAATACCTAGCTGCTCGAATATCATCATTTTGTTAATTTATCACTAGCGCATGTAGAATATGAAGTATCTTGTGACCTAAATTCTTAAAGAAATTTGTTTTTTCACTGAATACCTACTTATGAAGAATATACATAAAGATATCACAGAGAAATTAGTAACCTGGTAATTTTCAATATTTTTAACAGCAAAACAAAGACAATTCAAGACTGATTTTAGTTACCTACCTATTTTTAATGCATATATTATGTGCTCGTATTCGTACTTTTAGTATCTACTTTTTAATATCTTTGTAGTAAGCAAACTAATGAGATCTTGACTCGGATACAGGTAGGGCAAACGCAACCATATTTTTTCTAAAAGTCATGTAAGAAACTACTACTGTTAGAAACACGAATTTGCTTTCATTTAAAAGGAAAAATCCCCTCCTTTATCTGATAAGATTTATGGTAGAAAGTTATTCCCTGAGGTTTTCTTTCCCAAAAATCCAATTGTAAATCTGCAGTCACGTTTTTTGTGGAAGCTGTATGAAAATTTGTGGAATGTGTCCAAAAATTGACTTCCTTTAAAATTTTGATTCACACGGATTCGCAAATTCAATTAATTTTTTCAAGTAGACTGAAAGCGATTAACAATTGCTATATATTTTTATCTGTGTAATTATCAGACATTTGATTTGAAAAACTTGAGGTCAGTTGATCTTTCACAATCAGATTTTTTATCGAATAATGCAACGAATACAGACTTATATTCCAATTAGAGTACGGAGAGTGCATTTTTTGAAATACCTTCATCATTTAACATCGAAGTTGAGACAAAATCTGAACGTTTAATGAGTTTAGCGTGATTTCTTCAATGAGATTGTGACTTCAATATTTATTTTAGCAACACCCAGCATACCAGTTTCGATTGAATTTCTGTGTCGTTGGTTATATTCTTGAAAATTATATTCGAGCTTCACAATGATTCTTAATATATACAATTTTAATTCGAATTTTTTTCTCCAATTTGGCTTGATTTTATTCGCGTGTGAAAAGTCGGTCGTGTTTGCCACCAAACAAATTACACTCGAGCAACTTTACACAGAGCTAAAAAATGAACCTTCCGATTTCTTCCGTCATCATTACGGATTGATGTGGACAATCTCTGGATACGGCGACAGTCTTTATAATTTAACCAAAAATGTCACAAAAAGATGCGCATTAACCTCTGGAGCCACTCAAATCATGCTGGAGCAGCTGAAAATCACCGAGGAAACGTATATGTTGGTGATGCGAGCCATAACAGCTTCCAAGCAGGACGTGAAAAGTGTCCAACCAGTAGAACACCCTTTGAAATATGTGTGTCGCAGGGTTGCCAAATCGTACGCTGAGAAACCTCATCTCAGTACTGCTTTCAGTCTGGCCAAGCTAATCGCCAGAAGCAGCCCTACTGAAGGCAGACCCGCATATTCGGATAGCCTAATCGGATCGTTACCGCAGATGGGCAAATTGTTGGACAGCTGGGCGACGATTCCAGAACTGGCCAGAGCTATGGCTAATTCCGGATTCCGCAACCAGTTGAATGAGAGCAAAGCTTACACGACTCGGCATCATTTATTGGTCAAGTCTGTCTTCCAGATTGTTCACAAAGATGACGAGTTTGCTAATATGATGCAAGATGTGTACGAAAGAATGTTGACCAAAATCATGCCTCAAATCACGACAAACGCCACAGCCACAGCTTTGACTTTATCTGACGGGAAAACATTTTGGTTTTTCCCCAGAATGATGAAAATGTTCTATCATACCCTGAAAGAAGACGATATATTGATGGGAGAACTCAACAATACGGCTGCCATTGTTGGAAAAAATTACGATAAGACTTACATCGATTTTTCGCAAATTTAATAAGTTTTATTTACCGTTGGTTCAAGATTGAAAACTACAGCTGTATTTTTATAAAGATTTTTACTTACCATGAGTAGGTTAAGAGTATATTCTATCGACTTTTTTTCTAGTAAGTAAATATTCATTATGTATGTTTTTCATCATATTATATTACATAATATATTGTGTGTACTCAAGAGATGGGCAAATCATTCGGTTTTCTTATGAAAAGCAACTATACAGGGTGCTGCAAAATGACCGGCCACATTTGTTTTTCCAATTATATGCGTAAGACAAAAGATAGAGACATGCGGTTGGTTTTGAATTAAAATTCATTCTCTAAGGTTACATATGAAATTAAATTTCACTCGCATGTTGATCATTTTGCCTAGCACCATTCCGAAGGCGTAAAACTCAATTTTTTAAGACTTTGCTAAGCAATAATCAAATTTTTTTTACTAATTTCTTACGTATTCAGCCGGTAGGAAATTTACCTCCTCACGCTTACCATGAAGAATGTGACACGTTTCGAATTCCCCTCCCCGGTTAATTTTATTCATCACAGGCAGCATTTAATGGAAGAAATAGCAAAATAATGTAACCATTGTTTAGCAAAGTTAAAAAATTAGATTTTACGCCTTCATAAATGTGTTAGGCAAAATGGTCAACATGAGAAAGTGAAATTGTATTCAGTAGCGCACCAAAATAGGGATATGGAGCTCAAACCTTCCTTTTAGACCTTGAATTTCATCAAAAAAAGGCTGAATAGAAGATTTTCAGTTTTTTAGGACTTTTTTGGGAATAAATTTATGCCTTAGCTGCTCCCTTGAAAAATTTATGGGTGCGTCACTGATTGTATTTCATACGTAACCTTAAGGAATAAAGTTTTATCTAGAAGCAACCGCATGTCCTTATCTTTTTTCTTATGCGTATAATTCAAAAGACAAATGTAGCCTGTCATTTTGCCGCACCCAATAGGTGCGACTGAAAAACCAATTTTTCTCTGCTGTCTCCATACATACTCGTACGCGTATTGTACAAAAATTAAATTATTCCGGTATTCTGCCAAAAATTACGACGGATCAGAATTTTTATCTACAAGCTAAATATGTAGATCTTACCCTTTGAATGGAAATAAATGATTTTATTAATATGTTTATAACTTATGTAGAATGCTAGAATAAATCTGGTCAATTTATGCGAAATCTATACTTTTCATATTGGAAATTACCTCAAAACATAAATTTAAATCTGCTTACTTTTAAATGGGTGTAAGGGGGGTAACTTGTTGCCCTTCAAAAGAATGACGATCATTTCTACACATAATCTACCCATAATATAGATAGTGCAAAGAGTATTTTTGACTAGTATATGTAAGGCATCTCAAGCAACCTAAATTGTTATCCTGTTTGTTATATACCTGGTTCTCATTGATGGCCATGTTAGTTTAGTGGCAGTAGCATACCAGTTTCGATTACATTTCCTTGTTGGTTATATTCTTGAAAATTATACTCGAGCTTCGCGATGATTTTTAGTACATATAATTTTAATTCAAATTTTTTTCTCCTATTTGGCCTGATTTTATTCGCGTGTGAAAAGTCGGTCGTGTTTGCCACCAAACAAATTACACTCGAGCAACTTTACACAGAGCTAAAAAATGAACCTTCCGATTTCTTCCGTCATCATTACGGATTGATGTGGACAATCTCTGGATACGGCGACAGTCTTTATAATTTAACCAAAAAAGTCACAGAAAAATGCGCATTAACCTCTGGAGCCACTCAAACCATGCTGGAGCAGCTGAAAATCACCGAGGAAACGTATATGTTGGTGATGCGAGCCATAACAGCTTCCGAGCAGGACGTGAAAAGTGTCCAACCAGTAGAACACCCTTTGAAATATGTGTGTCGCAGGGTTGCCAAATCGTACGCTGAGAAACCTCATCTCAGTACTGCTTTCAGTCTGGCCAAGCTAATCGCCAGAAGCAGCCCTACTGAAGGCAGACCCGCATATTCGGATAGCCTAATCGGATCGTTACCGCAGATGGGCAAATTGTTGGACAGCTGGGCGACGATTCCAGAACTGGCCAGAGCTATGGCTAATTCCGGATTCCGCAACCAGTTGAATGAGAGCAAAGCTTACACAACTAGGCATCATTTATTGGTCAAGTCTGTCTTCCAGATTGTTCACAAAGATGACGAGTTTGCTAATATGATGCAAGATGTGTACGAAAGAATGTTAACCAAAATCATGCCTCAAATCACGACAAACGCCACAGCCACAGCTTTGACTTTATCTGACGGGAAAACATTTTGGTTTTTCCCCAGAATGATGAAAATGTTCTATCATATCCTGAAAGAAGACGATGTTTTGATGGGAGAACTCAACAATACGGCTGCCATTGTTGGAAAAAATTACGATAAGACTCACATCGATTTTTCGCAAATTTAAATATTCTTTTTGTGCATATGTGTGGTATAAGTTTGATTTGCCGTCAGTTCAAGTTTAAAAACTGATAAGTAAGTCCAAAAAAATGGAATATTCGTTTTTTCTCTGATTTAGTAAAGATAGCCTTTAATGCTTCATTTTCATGTGAAAGAGAAACACGAAAGTTTATTTCATATCCCTTCAGAATAAAATTTGACAAAAAACTGTGAAAGCTAATGGAATCTAATAGTCATGAGAGTAGCATTCGGCTATTTGGTAGAATTCGCGAATTTTTAGTTACTAGGTTTTTAGACTTAGGACCTGCGATTTAGTAAATTAATTTCACATTATTATTAAAACAAATTCCAAAAATATTCACGAACGTGTCTCCTCGTATTTGTCAAAAAAATGTTGAGTAAATTTTTATGCAAAAAAATAAAAAGGCTGATAGATTATGGCTGATCATAAAAGCAGGTAAATCTTGTCTTTAAAACTTGATTATTTTTATAAAAGGCTTTCATAGAATTCAGTTTGCTTACAATTACGTCAGAGTGTGAAATTTGGGCTACGCCATTTATCCAGATTAACAGCATCAAGTGTAAACTTATATCCTGGCAATTTAATAATTTTTTGTATTCCGATGAGTACTAAATTTTTTTAATAAAATTTTTTTAATAGAATAATATTTAAATTGGGTATGTAGAAAAAGTTTGAAAAAAAAACTAGAGTTGTGAAAAAACATCTCATTTCTCTCTATAAAAAAAGAAAGAAAGAAATATAAAATAATTGAAGTAATACGAGTATTAAAAGGATAGAGTTTCAAAGATATACTTTTATTCAATTTGAACACGTTAAAAAAATCAAAAAAAAACTTTTTTTTCCAATAGTTATACCTATCTGTGACAAAATCTAGGAAAGCATGCGTACTTTCAAGTATAAATTTTTTTCTCCAGTATGGTCCAAAATACAAATAATACCTACGTTGTAAGATTTTAGAATTATTATTTTTTCGATTTTCAGGGAAGTTAGTGACTATGGGTTCATTCCCCTCGGTAGTAATTGAGATTTGTATTAAAAAATATACATTTTTTTTTCTTTAATGGGAATAGATTTGCTTCCAAAGTTTTGTTACTTTTACTTCCTGAACAAATCCTTAGCCAGAGAAAGAATTTTCGATCTCAGTTTGGGGATCTCGAGTTATCTCTGAACATAATGACTGATATAATATTCATTTTTATGGTTTCATTTTTAATCATTTACATTTTTAAGAAAAGCAAATTAACGAATTTTATTTTAATCTCGTTTTTTTTTCTTTCCAGTAATAAGTAGGTGTAGCTTATTTATAAGTTTTTGCGCTTAAGAATATTTTATTTTCTAATTGTTTCTCTAATAATATTTTCTCAAATTTTTGTAGTTTGACATGATTTTACACATATATACTATAATACATGCAAGCAATGAAAATGTACTTGAGAGTATTTATTTATTCTTCTAACTGAAAGATAATCTTCGCATATCTCGAAGTAACCTTCGCTAAAGGCCTTTGATATTTATGAGAAATTAAATTTATCGTCTAGTCTTTCCACTAAGCATCTTGAACTACAATAAGCACAGCAATGGGTAATCCTATGCAGTTTTAAGAAAAATTGAAAGTTCGATTTGTAAAAATTTTCATAAATTGGTAGATATGAAACAAATATTTAGACGGATGGAGTCAAAGGGGTGACAGAGGGTGAGTCCTTTGCACAAAAATATTCTTACTTTTTAATTTATGTACATTCTTCCTCTCAATTGCTACAGGTACCTACCTAATTTGAAAACTGCATTGTAAAAGTCAAAAGTTATAGGATTTATATAGAATGACGTCTGACGTGGACCATCTATTAAAATATTTCAAGGAAAAAAAAATCATTTTTCTATGTTTGATGAAAATAATGATTCAGACTTCAAAATTGATTGTCAGAAGGTAGGATTTTTAAATTTAAAAATCAAGGTGTCGCAGGTATACCCCAGTCAATTTTAAATCAGTTCAGGAGATTGATTTGGAGAAATGATTAGAAAATGTTCTTTTATTAAGAAGGCAGAAGCTACCAGGTCAAAAAAAAATTTTCCAACTCAAGGTACCAATTCATAGATCATAATTCACATCACATATATATTTTACTATAGTTACAATTGTGTTCCTACTTTCCTATTCAAATAGTGCTGAAAATGAGTCTACTACTCATTTCTATCAATGACAGAATTTCTGCGAGTGAAAACTGAACATACCAGTATGTATATGTTCCTATTATAGAGGTACGAGTTATTTATATCTAATTCTAAGAAGGCCTTGAAAGCCAGACAGAATTCTCCCAATATTTTTTTCGCACGTCTCTGCAAGCTTTCTAAAAAAATATTAGACATCTGAACTAAATAACGATACAGTTCCAAGATTCACTCGTCTATGTTTTTATAGGAATTTTCCATGTTTGTAATGAAATTGAAGAAAGTTTTCATTTATTCTATTTATACCTATTGTTTACAGTTTACACTGACGAGGAAATCATCTCCCCTCTAAAGAAACTCATATCATATTTTGACCTAATTCCAGTCGTCCGCCATATTTTTGGACTTTAATATTGAAGAGTATATTCCATATGTGTATACGTCGTACCGCCTACAAGTTATATTCATTTTATTTAATTTGGACTATGTAATCACTCAGTTCACTCGTTTTCGATGATAAAAACGAAGTTCTAACGATTTTTTTTTTAGATACCTTGAACTGACCTACAAGCTTTTACTTCGTAACAGTTTCAGTTGCATATTTTTGGCATAAGTTTTAATTTGTGCTTCGTGATGGCGCCTAAAATTTCGCCTTTAAATGTTTTACGCGTCATTCAGCTCGGACTGGCTTTTGCGTTGTTTAAAAAGTCCTTCGTGCTGGCTGAGAAAATCACGCTGGAGCAGTTCCAGGCAGAATTTCGCAGCGAGCCGCCGGATTTATTTCGACATCATTTTGGATTAATGTTTACCATCACCGGATATGGCGATAGTCTGTACGATTCGACAAAAGATGTAAGTGCCGACTGCGCATTAACCGCAAGAGCTACACTGCGCATGCTGGAGCAACTGAAAATTTGCGAAGAAGCTTACTTAGTGGTAATTAGTTCGATTGTAGCCAGTTCCAGTGACATACAGAATGCGAAACTGCTGGAGCACCCTTTGGAATTATTCTGCAGGAGGGTGACCAATTCTTTTCGCCAAAAATCGTATCTTCAGGCCTCGTTTGAAGTGGCAAAACAAGCAGTGAAAAACAGTTCGACAGGAGGCAGACCACCTTACTCGGACAATCTGATCAATTCTCTCGAAGAACTTGGCCAGGTGTTGGTTAATCATTCGTTCATTCCAGAATTAACCAAGTCGATGGCTATAGAAGCATTTCGGAATCAGGCAAATAAAACGAAAGCTTACTCCAATCGCTACCATTTGTTTGCCAAGTCTGTCTTTACCGTTGCTAAAAAAGATGAATTTACGCAACCGATGCAGAATTTATATGATAAAACTTTGGAAGAAATTCTACCTCAAATAACGTCGAATATGACTGGAAAACCTTTCGTACTAGCCGATGGAAAAACGTTTTGGTTTTTTCCGAAAATGATAAGAATGATTTTTGATTCCATCGCTCAGAATCCTAATTTGCTGCAAGAACTGAAAAGCACGGCTGCCGTCATTGGGAAAGATTACGAAAAATCGGATTTAGATTTTTCAAAAATTTGAAACACATTTACCAAAAAGGTATAATTATTCCTTTTTTCTATAATCAAGATTTTTTTGCTTTCAAAAAAAGTGTGGCTCTAATGAAAGAAGTCAGCCTCACAGACACTTACCAAATATTTTTCTATCATTCTTTTTAATTTATTTTTTTAAATTTAATTTTTCTTACACCCCAAGTTTAAAAATGAAAGGTTGGCTATCATTTTGGTACCTACCTAATAAAGAAGCAAGTAATATTTTATCCATCAGTAAAAAACGATCATTATGACAAAGAACAAAATATTTTTCAACTTTATTGGGGATACCTCTGATAAAATTTGATACTTGAGATTTTCTGATTAATTGTAGGTAATTAAATTGTTTGTCCAGTGCCAATATTTAATGTACCGATCCTTTTTATTTATCATATTTTCCTTCGCATTTCATTCTCTTAGTTTCAGCCTTGACAATTCGAATTTGCAGTATTTCATTTTATATCGACAATACTCGGTATTTTAGTACCTATACTTACTTATTGAAATTGTTTTCATACAATTTTTTACCTCTTAAAATGTATATTTTTATACGACTGAAGTAAAAATTACATTCAATAGTAACTGTCGCAGAGAATTTTATTTATTTCTTACTTCAGAGAGCAGTCGAGAAAAGATTCTGGCTATTAGAGTAAGAGACCAGAATTAATGCTATCTATAAAAATTGTTGAGGCAGGCAATCATTGGTGGAATTTTGGGGAAAACAGGGGGGCTATGCTCCCCTCAAACTAAAATTATTCCTCCCGTAGAGAAATTCAAGTTAGCCCCTCCGCCCCCCTCAGTTTAATGAAAATTAACAAAATTTTCATTTATTTGTACCAAGTTCAAATAATTTTTCCTTTCAACTCCTTTTATCGTTCTATCAAGGGTCTTTAAGAGTATTTTTAGCTGACTTTTAATAAAGAAGCTTTTTCTTTAGCTCGCCACTCCCCCAAACAGATCAGAAAAAGTCCCCCTACGCAGGTACTTTGAGTATATTTTGCCATCAAACCATATTCCATTCCTGTAGATTCTTCAATGAGAAAATGTACATGTAGCATTAACTAATTTAAGTAAAATATATTAAATATTATGTTTTTACACAATTCTCACAAAATGCTTGGTACTTGATTTATACGCTAAAAAAATTTACAATGGTAATTTTTACAGTTTCGATTAGAAAACAAGGACAATTCGAGATTTTAGCAGAAATTATTACAAAAATAGGAAGTTTTCTCTCGAAAACCAGCTAATAATAATACGAGTATGTACTCATATTATCTAAGATAAGTTAGTAAAAAGCAGGGCAAATATTAGATTATTTACAATGAATAGAAATTTTTACCACTGTGGTGAGGAAAAACACTATTCTGCTTATATAATATTAAAACTAAGTATATAACTATTCATTTCTCTCAGTGAACAATTTAATTCAAGTATTTATTTAGGCAGTTAATTTTTTTATTTATTTAGGTAATCAGGTATTCTGGGAAAATTAATTAATGAGAAAAGTTAATCTTATTTGCAAGATGGAGGACAATCACTTCCATAGCTTGAGAATGTAAACAATTCTAAAATAATTATCATTATACGTTGGATATGAAGTGTTTTCTAGCACTTGTCTGAATAATTAGGCTAAAACTATAATTTCATAGACGTTTCAATTTGATAATTACTTATTTTTCTATGATAAATGTCTCAATTTTTTATAATAACCTTGAATAAGCTCCTCAGACATGAGATACATTCACCTTTTCTTTTAATTAACAAAAATCGTATCGGAGTTTCTTTTTTTTTTAACTGATAACGTTAACCCAATAAATCAAAAACAGTGACTCGCGCATATATATAGTAATTAATTTATTTTTGTTATCGATCAGTCAATGGCATTTAATCAAAAATTTCCGTTTGAATGGCCAATTATACCTATGAACTTTGCTACAAATGCAATAAATTGCTGGTTTTTATTTAAAAATTCTGAAATATCGGTGCAGTATTTACGCCTATTTACATGTCAGATGCACCTCTCTTTCAGGGATCTGTCAGTCAGCTCTTTTATACCTTCTCTAATATAAATTATCCTCATCAACTACATTATATTAATTGATAAGCTTACTTATCAACCTTGCATCGGCAACCAGTTTGATCAAATGAGCAACTTTTCTGAGACATCTGGACGAACGATACAGATTTTTATGTGTTTTGGCTCATTTTCTCAAATTTTTAGGTATTTTGGCTTTTTTTTCTCAGGTTTTTAGGTATTTGTCTATTTTGTTGGAAATCCAGAGGACGCATTGGAAATTCAGCCGATGCGTTGAAAAACTAAATTTTCGTCTACATGTCTCTGTTTCGTCCAGATGTTTCAATTTTCGTTCAGATGTTTCATTTTTCGTCCAGATGTCTCATTTTCGTTGAGATGTCTCATTTTTTGTCTACGCATGTCTCAGTTTTCCAAATACCCAAATATCCAACAAAAGAAGACAAAATATTTAAAAATCTTAAAAAAGAGCCAAAAAACCCGAAATTCCGAGAAAAAGAGCCAAAATACCTGAAAATCCGAGAAAGAGAGCCAAAATACGCAAATATTCGAGGAAAAGAGCCGAAATGCCTGAAAATTCGAAAAAATGAGCTAAGATACCCAAATGTTCGAAAAAAAGAGCCAAAATACCTGAAAATCCGATAAAATGAGCTAAAATACCCAAATTATTCGAGAAAAAGAACCAAAATACTTACCTAAAAACCCTTGAAAATCTTTTTCTCGGGTTCTTGGGTATTTTGGCACTTTTTCTCAGATTTTCAGGTATTTTGGCTCTGTTTCTCGAATTTTCAGGTATTTTGGTCATCTTTGACATGTTATACCTACGTAAGATGACGTCATAATATCCTTACGTTTGAAATGTTGTACCTCTGTATTATGACGTCATCACGGACAAAATTTTGATTAAGGGTCTAGTAAAAAGAATTCATCTTTAATAAATACATTAATTAATTAATTAATGAAATGCATTAATAAATATTCCAATACAATTTAAAAAAAAAATAGGCCCAAATGGTATTTTGTTTGCTGGATCCTTATTACCCATCTCTGTCCCATTATCTCTTACCAAAACGTCAAATTTAAGGTGCAAACAAAAGGACGATAATTTATTTTCCTAGTAAAAATAATTTTATGTGAGAATCATTAAAAAATAATGCATTTTTGGTTTCTACTTTCTGTATAGCTATCATTTTTACTGAAAATCGAAAAGCTATTTGTTTTTTTTGGACTTGAGACTCACTAATATCCTTTTTGAAAGTACCAATACTCGCCAATGATGAAAGTGATTTTCGAGATAGACAATCATTTTGAGCATATTATTACTAACGTCAAACTGATACGTTAATTAAAGATGCAATTAAAAATTTGGCAATGAGTTTGCTCTCATCATTGAACTTGATCTAACAATTTGATTTACGACACTCAACCGCGATAATCAGCACAAAATTCGATCCGAATGCAATATACGAGTATAAGTACTTTCGAAAAACCGATTTAATCCTCAGTTCGAATTGACTTTCTTCTCGTTCATATTTTTCGGTTTAAAAAAAGTGTTCAAGTGTTTCACTGCTGTTCTCAGTATGTTCGATTTTCGGGTTTTCATTTTCCTATGCGGGTTCGCATTGCTGTCAGAGTTCGGCGTTGATGGGGCGAGGATAAAAGACAAAACTCTGACCATGGCCAAGCTGAACCGTGAACTACGTAAGGAGCATAAAGATTTCTTCTCTTACCATGTGCTTTCGATGCTCATCATCACTGCTTATGGAGATCATCTTTACAATATTACCGACGAAACGATTAGTCCCGAGTGTCTGAAAACTGTGAAAGCTACCATCACCATGGAGATGCAACTGACTATCGGTAAAGAAATGGGTTCCTTATTGGTTACCGTCATAGAGGATTCTATGGACGAGTTTAGAAAAGACAAAGGATCGACGAAGCATCCCTTGGAATTCGTCTGCCCGAGACTTGAGAAAGCCTTTGCTGTGAAGCCAACTTTGAGCCGGTCTTACGAAAATGCCCAAAAAAATCTCATGAAGGGTTTCACCGGAGGTGGCCGTCCTCCTTATTCGAAAGAGCTGTTTGTCAGAAAATCGGCAATAGCTTTGTTTATGATGAAAAAATTGAAGGTTCCTGATATAGCCAGATATATTTGTAACGAAGAAGTTCAAAACCAGGTAGAAGAGGGTGACGCTTATTCTACTCGCACTCATTTATTTGTCAAGTCGATCATCGCTGTCGCTGAAAAAGAACAATTTGCCGAATCTATTCAAAGGATGTACGAACAATCCCTGGATGAAATTGTTTCTCAAATTACCCCCAATGTGAGTATAGATACTTTGTTACTGCCTGACGAAAAAACTTTCTGGTTTCTTCCCGAAGTTCTAAAAATATTCTACAAAAATCTGAGCAAAGATGCGGTTTTGAAGAAAGAAATCGAAGATGCTGCCGCAGTCATCGGTAAGAATGCGGACAAAGAAGATTTGGATTTCTCTAAAATTTAAGAATTTTCAAGTCTTTAGCATCCTGTCGAATAGGCTTTCCTTGAATTGTTTTAATGAACATAATCTTTATTCAATATTACGAGTGAAATGCTGTGTCAGTTGTCGATGACTAGTAACAATAAATAATTAAATATTTTTAAGAAGTAAGTACTTATAGCTTAGAAAAAGATAATAAATATCTTTGAAATCGACATTTCGTGCGTCAGCTATATGAGCATACTTAGTGAAAACTGCACATTAAATTTATATATATATATATATGTATTCTAACTTGAGAACAATTATGTTTGGGTCCGTTCGCAATGTACTTTTGCTTTTGCTTTTCCTCCAACCAATCAGGATGAAGAAAAAGTTACAAAAAATGAAATTTCTTCCTATGATTGGTTCAAGTAAAAGCAAAAGTACATTTTTGAACGGATCCTTAGTGTTTTTGTTTTTGTATTAAGAAAAAAAAAGTCAAATTTTACTGCACATTAAATAATACTCGTACATTGAAATAAATGAATGATAATTTTTACTAAGTACTTTTTATGTAAAAAAATGGGACAATTTTGTATTCACATGGAAAAATTATTATAAAAATAGTAATAATAAATCTCATAAAGTACTTGTACTATTAGTGCTATTGTTGTGGTGATTTTCACTATAATCTATAAATTGTCCCATTTTTTAAATAAAAAAATAATTAAGTATGTAGTAAAATTTATTTTGTAATCAGTTTTTTTTTAGTGTAGAAAAAAAAACATTTTCACTTGCAACTCGTTTCTTATTCATTTTATTGTATTTCAAACTAAATTTTGTCTTGGTGTTTTTTTTTGTCCAATTTTTTGAGAAATGTTTTTTTATTTATAGCATTTTCTTTCTGACCTGGCAACCCTGATCCAATGGAAAAGGGAAAAAATCTAGAAAAATGTATACATATTACATAATTAGACGATATAACTCCCACCTGTTTAGAATATGTTGATCTAGGTATATGTCATAGATTCAAACTAGATTCTTTTATTTTTTCGATAAGTAAAAACTGTATACAGACATACCGACAAAAATCAAAAGAAGAAATATTTTCATTGTCATTGGAAGTCTCGATTAAACTATGATCCATGAATTATTGAGAATTGTTTCAGGTTCCTGCTTCTCTATACTATGAAACGTATATCTACAAGGTGTCAATTTATTCGAATTATTGTTGTTTTTTTTTTTTCGATAAGCGTTCTATTAAAAATACGAGTAGCTGTACCTATGTACAATACCCTATGGGCAAAATATTTTGAAAACGGATCCGTTTTATTCCGGGTTATAATCCGTTTGTGGATTGTAACCCGGAATTTTCCTGTTTTCCGGCTTCTAAAACGGATCTCGAACGGATTGTAATCAGTCTTGCCGGAAATGAGTCCGGATTATTTTCCGTGAAGGCTGTTTTGGCCCGGGTTATAATCCGTGAGACCGTTTTACAAACGGATTTGGAAAAATTGCCCAAAAATTATCACCGATTATAATCAGGAAATCCGTTTGTAAAACGGATTTGGAAAAATATTCAAGATGACAAAAATATCTGCAAATTTTCAGATCCGATGGTCGAAAATAAAAACGGACTGACAACGGATAAAATTCTCATTTTCCGGATCATTTTCTCATTTTTTGCCCATCGGGTACTTATTTAGCTGTTCATTATATTTTATCACTAAAGGAGATGAAAGGTCAAATGCCATTTATTCGAATCGAATCAATTAAGAACAAAAATGAAAAATTGAAAATTTAATGACAAGAAATAAAATATACATACATATATATAGCTACTGACCAGCTGTAGTTTTAATGCATTAAAAAATATGACAATTTGAAGATGAGTTTTAAAAAAAATGTACCTACCTACATCGAAAAAGATTGGTTTGAAGTTTGACCTTTGATGTTTAGATTATTCTTTATCACGAAAGAGGGTTCAAGTATCTCTAAATTAAAATATGACTCGAAGCCAATAACCGAGCATACATTTCGAAGGTTCGATGTGGTAAATATAATTTTATCTAAGTGAATTGGTTTTTCGCGATGGACTTTTTTTTCGTTCGAACTTTGTTTGTGTTACGAATTTTAGTTTTGCTATGCGGAGTAATTCTGATGACTATGAAGACGTCGGTTGGCTATCCGAATGAAATAACTTCCAGAACCAGCCTAACTCTAATCACTTTCAGCGAATTTCTTCGAGTCCTTCGCCAGAATCCGATTCAGTATTCGTTGGAAATGGGTGCTCTGGTCGATGGCGATGAACTCTACAGCCTTGAGGGTGATCTGAGCACAGATTGCAAGGCGACAATAATGGCATATACGCGAATGATCTTGAACTGGACATCGTATCCAGATATTTTTTTCAGCTGGACTTTAAATAATTTACGAGAATCCAGAGAGACAAAACATCCTTTCGAATCTGTCTGCGTACTCGTCGAAGGTCAAATCAATAGAACATCCAAAGTGGGCGACTTTGTGAGACTGAAAGAGTCACTGATACCCAAGATCACGGCCAAATCGAAGTACTATTTCGATAAGTTGCTGGAAACTGACGAAGATATGGAGAGGGTCTCAAATAAAATCTTCCGCATTACAGGGGTAGCCAAAATGTTGGTCAACGAAGAATTTCGCAAACAAAGATACTCGCAGACTGCTTACACCAAAGAAGCCCATATTTTTGCCAAATCGTTGGAAGTTGTGGCTAGCAGAGGAAAGTACAAGGCTCACATACAAAACATTTTTAACCAAGTGTTGAAGAAAATGACTGAAGTTGTTGGTCAGATTACTAGCATGCGTGATTTGGTGCTCCAAGGACACAGAACGTATACTTTCACCCCCTCGATGTTGCAACTTTTACAAAAACATGTGGAAGAGGATCCTGATTTAAAATTGGAATTAGAAAATGCGAGAAAACTGGTCATGGCAACTCTTAAGTACTCGTAATTGTTTTTAATTAATGTTGTGTTTGGTGAGTTTATACAGCACAGACGTATAAATGTAAAATAATTTCAATCATTTAAATATGTTTCAAAATATAAAAATTTCACTCGTTGAAGGCATAACTATTCGCCTTAATACATTTTATTTATGCAGGTTTTAAAAGCTTCAGCATTTGCTACGATGGTCATGTCAGATTGATGTTTGAAAAACAACAAAAAAAACATTGTAAATTGAATTTTTGAATTTCATTTCCCATGTAAGTAAATAGTGAAAGGTCTCTATAGATTATAAGTGCATTGTGTTAATTTTTCTCAAATAAACTATTCAATATTTTGCGATTATTACCTATTATAATTTTCAATAACAAAATATGGTTCTCAAATCATAAAAATTCTTAGGATGAGAATGCCGATACAGAATTTTATTTAAGTTAGAAATTCATAATTTGAAAACATTAAAAAAAAAGAACACGCCAGTAAAACGAAAAATTATTAAAATCTTGTGTTGCGTCTTTACCGTCCTCTTCTCTGATTTTCACGATAATGACGTTTCATTACTTACTCGTATTTACGGCGTTTAGCGTATGCAACAATGCATACACGCACTCGATACGCGTTGTCAGATAGCTATAAGGTCTATTAATTTGAGTAATAAGTATAATAAAATTCTGCTTGGATTCATTTTCTATATTATACATGTACTGTTCGTTAATTGAGACTAATAATTTTATGAATATTCGTGCAGATTTTCGAAAATGCGATAAGAAAAATTTTAATTTATTCATTTGTAGTTATCATTTCACGTTCGTAACTTATAATCATTAATTCGATGAAATTCGGCTAAATAATCGATGAACTGATTGGTAGCTTTTTGTGAATTATCGGTTGAGTTGCATTCTACGTTGCCGCTAATTTTTTTCCCCCAATATAATGATCTACGAGTATCACGAACATAATTTTTTCTGATTTTTCTGTTTTTTGATTTATGGTGAATGGGTATTCGTATACTTTTGGATAATCGAAGAATTAGTATTACAGGCTTTACTCTTGAGATCAGAGATTTTTTTTTAATTGAAAATTGACACTTATTTCATCCTTAGGATCCTTACTCCTTACTTCGCTGCGGGACCTTCGGTCATTTAGCTCTCACTTTAGTTAGTATTAACTTAGCCTGTAGACTTGCCGTCTAATTATACCCCACCCCACCGCCTCTCCCACCTCTTCCTTCTCCTTCTCACTGAATAAATTATCAGTAATTTTTACTAATTTTTAAAAGAAAATAGGTAAGTAAGTACAATTAAAGATTCATTGTAGATATTCGTACATATTTGTCGTACTTTTCACAGCATCTTTAAATAGCATATTAAAGATGAATTCTTTTTACTGGACTCTTGGTCAGAATTTTTGTGTCCGTGACTCCTCAATGTTATACCTATAGGTATAACATTTTAGACGTAAGTGATGTCATCATCATACCTAGGTATGACATTGGAGAAGCACTTAATATACTGTTCATCTCTCTCGCAGATAGGTATTACATAGAGAATATCGCCGGTCAAATTCCAAAACTGCCAAGCCACAAAATGTATCACTCCATTGTTGTACTCAAACGATATACTCGTATTTGTTGACTTAGCCGGTTTTGGACTTGAGTCAACGATGTGTTAATTGGCATAAAGGGTTGAACGTCGTATAAAATCGAATAGGTAGTTCTCAGAGTTAGACTATCCATCACTTCTACCCGATAATCAAATATATGCACGATTTTTTCGGACTTCGAACACTATTAATTCTCACGCCTCAGTTATTAAATTACAAGAAACATCAGAAGGTAATAACGATTTAAGTTTTTCGCATCCGCTGATAAAATATGATTAAAGTTGTTCGACTTTCATTCGTTAATACCGGTTTATTCCGATTGCGTTGATTTGTTTTTTGTCAAAATGAAATTTCATAAATTTCGGCTTCCGTTTGTATTTTCGTTTTTTCTGCTGAGTCAGATCTTGCTTGCACCAAAAATCATGGCAAATGAATCGACGAATGGAGGGGAAGCTGTAATCAGCTTCGAAGAATTTTACAAGTTTTTGCGAGAACAATCAAAAGATGTTTTCGACGTTCACATGGGACTTATGTACGTAACAGCCAGCGATGGCGACGAATTCTATAATTTCAAAGAAAGTGTAAGTCCAAATTGTCAACGAATTGCGCAGGCTTCCATGAAAATGTACCTTAACTTCTCTACGTCGAGTATAATCAACGATATCCAGGACAAAGCTCTTTCCGATGTGTACGAAACGGTGAAAAATACCAAAGAAATGAAGCATCCTTTAGAGTTTTTCTGCAGTGAAACAGAAAAACAAGTTTTACACCATCCAACTCTGTCCTCCATGTATTTGCAAGTGAAAAATAGTATCAATGGTTCGACCAGCCAGACAGGTCATAAGCATTATTTCGATAAGATTTTCTCGTCCGATGAGGGTATTGCCCATAACTACTCGGAATTTTTCAAAATTCCTGGTTTCCTAAAAGCGACCATGCAAGAAGAGTTCAATAACCAAGCGAACGAATCCGAAGCTTATAACAGTACTTACTATTTGCGGGCAAGAGCTATAATAGAGGTGTCCAAAAAAAGCGAATATCAAGAGAAAATAGAGAAAATCCAAGAAAAGGTGCTGTCGGAGATTGGCTCGTTGATTGCGAAAAGTGGGAATATATTTGCAAACTTCTCGGAAGATGGTAAAACACTGAGTTTCACCCTGACAATGATGGACAAATATGAGAAATACTTCAACGATGATCCGAACCTGCAATCGGAATTGAAAGTGGCAAAGGGCACGTAGTTTTTGCCTCATAGGTATCCCTTTTAATGGAATTTCAAATGCACTACTCTTTGTAAACTCTCCCACCTACTCGACTACAACTGATTTTCCCTTTTGAAAAAACACTTGTTGTTATGAATAAGGTGATTCAATGTGATAAATATGTACCTATTGACGGAAACTCGAATTTTTATCTTCTTCTGATGTTATATCATTGTACGTATTATTATAATTACCTAATACATTTTTCTGATGTGTTGAAAATTTTGTTTTTGCTACTGGGCTACTGAAGAAAATCGAAAAAAGTGGAGAAATTTTACATTGAAAAAAAAAAATTAGACAATTAAAAAATTAAAAAAATACTTATCGGTGCAATATTTGCGCTTATTTACATGTCAGATGCACCTCTCTTTCAGGGATCTGTCAGTCAGCTCTTTTATACCTTCTCTAATATAAATTATCCTCATCAACTACATTATATTAATTGATAAGCTTACTTATCAACCTTGCATCGGCAACCAGTTTGATCAAATGAGCAACTTTTCTGAGACATCTGGACGAACGATACAGATTTTTATGTGTTTTGGCTCATTTTCTCAAATTTTTAGGTACGAGTATTTTGGTTTTTTTTTGTCAGGTTTTTAGGTATTTGTCTATATTGTTGGAAATCCAGAGGACGCATCGGAAATTCAGCCGATGCGTTGAAAAACTCAATTTTCGTCTACATGTCTCTGTTTCGTCCAGATGTTTCAATTTTCGTTCAGATGTTTCATTTTTCGTCCAGATGTCTCATTTTCGTTGAGATGTCTCATTTTTCGTCTACGCATGTCTCAGTTTTCCAAATACCCAAATATCCAACAAAAGAAGACAAAATATTTAAAAATCTGAAAAAAGAGCCAAAAAACCTGAAATTCCAAGAAAAAGAGCCAAAATACCTGAAAATCCGAGAAAGAGAGCCAAAATACGAAAATATTCGAGGAAAAGAGCCGAAATGCCTGAAAATTCGAAAAAATGAGCTAAAATACCCAAATTATTCGAGAAAAAGAACCAAAATACCTAAAAACCCTTGAAAATCTTTTTCTCGGGTTGTTGGGTATTTTGGCACTTTTTCTCAGATTTTCAGGTATTTTGGTCATCTTTGACATGTTATACCTACGTAAGATGACGTCATAATTTCCTTACGTTTGAAATGTTGTACCTTTGTATTATGACGTCATCACGGACAAAATTTTGATTAAGGGTCTAGTAAAAAGAATTGGTCTTTAATAAATACATTAATTAATTAATTAATGAAATGCATTAATAAATATTCCAATACAATTTAAAAAAAAATAGGCCCAAATGGTATTTTGTTTGCTGGATCCTTATTACTCATCTCTGTCCCATTATCTCTTACCAAAATATCAAATTTAAGGAGCAAACAAAAGGACGATAATTTATTTTCCCAGTAAAAATAATTTTATCTGAGAATCATTAAAAAATAATTCATTTTTGTTTTCTACTTTCTGTATAGCTATCATTTTTACTGAAAATCGAAAAGCTATTTGTTTTTTTTGGACTTGAGACTCACTAATATCCTTTTGGAAAGTACCAATACTCGCGGATGATGAAAGTGATTTTTGAGATAGACAATCATTTTGAGCATATTATTACTAACGTCAAACTGATACGTTAATTAAAGATGCAATTAAAAATTTGGCAATGAGTTTGCTCTCATCATTGAACTTGATCTAACAATTTGATTTACGACACTCAACCGCGATAATCAGCACAAAATTCGATCCGAATGCAATATACGAGTACGAGTTACTTTCGAAAAACCGATTTAATCCTCAGTTCGAATTGACTTTCTTCTCGTTCATATTTTTCGGTTTAAAAAAAGTGTTCAAGTGTTTCACTGCTGTTCTCAGTATGTTCGATTTTCGGGTTTTCATTTTCCTATGCGGGTTCGCATTGCTGTCAGAGTTCGGCGTTGATGGGGCGAGGATAAAAGACAAAACTCTGACCATGGCCAAGCTGAACCGTGAACTACGTAAGGAGCATAAAGATTTCTTCTCTTACCATGTGCTTTCGATGCTCATCATCACTGCTTATGGAGATCATCTTTACAATATTACCGACGAAACGATTAGTCCCGAGTGTCTGAAAACTGTGAAAGCTACCATCACCATGGAGATGCAACTGACTATCGGTAAAGAAATGGGTTCCTTATTGGTTACCGCCATAGAGGATTCTATGGACGAGTTTGGAAAAGACAAAGGATCGACGAAGCATCCCTTGGAATTCGTTTGCCCGAGACTTGAGAAAGCCTTTGCTGTGAAGCCAACTTTGAACCGGTCTTACGAAAATGCCCAAAAAAATCTCATGAAGGGTTTCACCGGAGGTGGCCGTCCTCCTTATTCGAAAGAGCTGTTTGTCAGAAAATCGGCAATAGGTTTGTTTATGATGAAAAAATTGAAGGTTCCTGATATAGCCAGATATATTTGTAACGAAGAAGTTCAAAACCAGGTAGAAGAGGGTGATGCTTATTCTACTCGCACTCATTTATTTGTCAAGTCGATCATCGCTGTCGCTGAAAAAGAACAATTTGCCGAATCTATTCAAAGGATGTACGAACAATCTCTGGATGAAATTGTTTCTCAAATTACCCCCAATGTGAGTATAGATACTTTGTTACTGCCTGACGAAAAAACTTTCTGGTTTCTTCCCGAAGTTCTAAAAATATTCTACAAAAATCTGAGCAAAGATGCGGTTTTGAAGAAAGAAATCGAAGATGCTGCCGCAGTCATCGGTAAGAATGCGGACAAAGAAGATTTGGATTTCTCTAAAATTTAAGAATTTTCAAGTCTTTAGCATCCTGTCGAATAGGCTTGCCTTGAATTGTTTTAATGAACATAATCTTTATTCAATATTACGAGTGAAATGCTGTGTCAGCTGTCGATGACTAGTAATAATAAATAATTAAATATTTTTAAGAAGTAAGTACTTATAGCTTAGAAAAAGATAATAAATATCTTTCAAATCGACATTTCGTGCGTCAGCTATATGAGCATACTGAGTGAAAACTGCACATTAAATTTATATATATATGTATTCTCACTTGAGAACAATTATATTTGGGTCCGTTCGCAATGTACTTTTGCTTTTGCTTTTCCTCCAACCAATCAGGATGAAGAAAAAGTTACAAAAAATGAAATTTCTTCCTATGATTGGTTCAAGTAAAAGCAAAAGTACATTTTTGAACGGATCCTTAGTGTTTTTGTTTTTGTATTAAGAAAAAAAAAGTCAAATTTTACTGCACATTAAATAATACATTGAAATAAATGAATGATTATTTTTACTAGGTACTTTTTATGTGAAAAAATGGGACAATTTTGTATTCACATGGAAAAATTATTATAAAAATAGTAATAATTAATCTCATAAAGTACTTGTACTATTAGTGCTATTGTTGTGGTGATTTTCACTATAACCTATAAATTGTCCCATTTTTTAAATAAAAAAATAATTACCTATGTAGTAAAATTTATATTGTAATCAGTTTTTTTTTTTAGTGTAGAAAAAAAAACATTTTCACTTGCAACTCGTTTCTTATTCATTTTAGTGTATTTCAAACTAAATATTGAAATGAATCAGAATAGTTCTCATGAGTTCTGTCAAAATTCTAAATTGAACGAGTCATAATCTTAGACAGTAAAGAATTTGACTTTTGTTTAACTTTTCTTGCCAATGCAGAAGCATGCACCGATTTTAACACTAAGCACATACTTACCAGTTAAATTTTAGATTTAATAAGATTTTAAAAATGTAAATAAAGATACTTTAATTAAATTTGAAGACAAATTCAGCCAGGTTAGAAAAAAAAAAAATGAATATCACTAGAACTTAATGTAAGTTATATGTACAAAGATTTCGAGCGTCGAAAAAATGAAAAGATCATGATTGTCTCCATTTCTGATGCACATATAACCAAGCTGATTGCCAATGCAAGGTTGATGAGTATCATCGCTGATGTATAGCTGTCGATAATCTCGAATCTTATAGACTTATCATATTTTGGAGAAATATTTTCCAGTTAAAAAGTTTTTGTGTAAAATAATTTTTAATAGTCTAAATAGTTTTTTACAGTGAAACTTGTATAAGACGAAATCGCACGGGAGCCACATACTATTTTGAACCTAAATCAATCCAATTAAAAAAAAGACTCATTTAAAAAAAATATGATTTAGCTTGTAAGAATTTCATATAATTAATAATTATAAGGTACACAATAATTTTTTTTAGTTGATTAGTTTTTCTTTAAATTTTCTTACATTGCACCAACATTTTTAACCGGAAGTTTATAACAGATTCATTCATTTTCTACCGATTAGGTCTAATGTTTTGGAATAAAATCTGAGATTTGAGTGAACGTGGTTACATAATATGCGGATATAAGCATTAGCTACAATTGCCTGCAAAAATAATAAGCATCTATGTAAAAAAAAAATCCTCGAAGAGCTCTCAACGATCCTAAAATTCAACAAGACTACGACTATGCAAAAAGAAAAAAGCTTAAATTTGGTTTTGTACATAGTATGTTTACAAGTTGCTAATAAAACGTTTTTCAAAAAAATAATAATAATTGGTTTTCAACAGTGCAAAAACAAAAGAGAAATATTTTTGTAATTTTTCAAGTTAAGAAGTGCCACATTAAGAAATGATAGGCAACACATCGGTTTCCAACGTGTATGAAACTACGAAACCAGTTTCTTGATGTTGAAGATGAAATGAGTCTTTATGTAGGTATGAAAAAAGAATTACGTTAGCTTAGATTTACTGTCGACAAAATAAAGTACCTGCATAAGTTTCGAATAATTTAATGACAACCAGTTTCGAGTTTGTCTAGGTACTTATTTTACAACGTAAGGCAATAGTCATATAAAACTGAAATCACAAGGTCAATCAAAATCAGTTGGCTTCCTGTTTATATCAGCACTACTTATTTTGGCTGATCAGTCGTCACTCTCTAATGACAAACTAATAAGATTTCGAGAGGCTCAGACAGTTACATGGAAATGAGAAAATACCGGATAGTATTCTCGAACAAGAGGCATGTTTTCGAGACTTAAATTGCGGTCTCACAAGACCAATTATATTTTCCAGAATAGACGCCACCTTCGTTAATTTCGAAGTAATTCGTATTTACGGCGCCAGGATAAGCAACAATACCTACACGATGCATTTTGGACTCCAGTACAGCGATCGAAAACGTCGAATTCCTGAATTACTGAACGCATCTTTTGAGTGAGGTATCTAAGGGTAAAACTAAAGGAATAAAGATATTAACACGCATCAAAAAAATTGCACTTAATTTTTCGATAAATCGAGTAAGTATGAAATCATAATTTACAATGAATTATTTCATTCGGAATTAGGTCCAATACTATCAACCTTCTTTATGAGAAGATTGAAAATTAATTTTCTAGGTAGACGTAGACACAGAAGATTATTATCTAATTATATACATAGTCTTCGAAAATGTAGAAAAATTTAAGATGGGTGTTGATTTGTTGGTGAGTCTTAACAGCTGTGGCTCTATGATTTCGGGTATAGTGTTTGATGAATTTTGGCGTTGAAAAAGACTCTATTCGACCTATTCACATCGATTATTTTTACATTACAGCCATACAAGTAGTCTATTCGGACTTGAATGCAGTGCCTACGTGCTTCGTGATAATGAAAAACTATTTTAACGAGCCTGTTTACAAATTTCGTATCAGTCGAACTAAAATTACATAAGTACGTGAAAATATTTCGTATTTTTCCATTACAATGAATTTTGATTGTGTTTTGAAAAGATATGGGTATTCACGACTAGGTATGCTATTTTTGTTGAGAGAGAAAGAGAGAGAGAGATTTATTACGTTACATTAATTTTGTCCGCATAAAAGAGATTTTTTGGTTTAAATTACAGTTTTATCTGAAATAAACTGATAAAAAGAAACACGATCAAGTCTAAAATGTTTATCTCATCAATTGACTAAGTCAAGTAGATACAAGCAATCTTTGTTCATTATTTTTTAAATATCGTTGTAAATGAATCTTTCAGAGTAGCAATTACAATCATAAATAAGATTTTAAATACACATATGGGTATGATCTTGAATATACGTTCGAAAAAATTGGCAGTCAATTAAATCGATTTATCTAACTGCCATAAATTGAGTTGGAATTTTTCTACGTCGTCGTCGAATAAACCGCATAAATTTTTCGAATAATTTTCATTGTGTTATCTGTATCATAATGCAAAACATTTACATAATTGCCCATATTATCAGTTTGCAATATACATATATATTTCCTTTTTGTCTAGCCCAACTCTATCTGCTATAATTCAAATACAAATCCATATAAGAAGAGGAATTTCTGTTGTGAAAATAGATCTTTGTGCATTCCTACAGATTATCCCAACTTAAGAGGGACTCTACCTGCTGTGCCATTTGCTATTGACAAGATTAATTTAGATTTATTACTGTCGGAGAGACAGAAATTTCAAGAAATGTCTTAATAGAATGTTTGTCACTGGGCTTATTTTATAAACTTTTTTCCCCCGAGGAATTTCTAAAAATTTTCAAATTTTTCGTAGAGAGATGTCAAGATTATGCAAAATATTGGACCCTTTTTGATTTATCAATCTGGCCTTGCCATTGTACTGGAACATAATATTATAGGTAATTCTTCTAATTGATATTCCCATCAATGTTACAAGACTGTATTTCTATTATTCTATACTTTCAGAAATTAATTTAAAATAGTTTTATTAACACTAGAAACTAATTTTTACTGGGTTAATTGAAATGTATAAAATTATTGATGGGTATACTATCGATGATGATGGAATTTTTTGGGTATTTAATGAGCTAATTTTGTCGACATAAAATTGTCATAATTATTAATGACAGTCATTATTATGTACATTATCCAAATAAAGGAAATTTCTGGTTTTAATAGCTAAGAAATCAGTCACGAAATCAATTCTCATTCATATGGAAGAATCACTCTTACTCGTATGCTCATGGAAATTATAATATGTATGTAACTGACTAAGTTTCAACAATCACTCTCCCACTTTTTAGCTGCTATAGTTGGTTCTCGAGAAAAATGAAAAACACCCTTTAACTCTCTACTCTATAGAAGTTGGCTACATAATATTATACTGCTACGTGTTATTATGAAATTATAATACCTGTGTTTATTCTGAGAAATAATCTAACATTTTATTTGCGATTCGATAGTGAGTCGATAATAGGATACTACGAGTATTAATTTTTTCCAAGAAAACCAATGAACAAAGATTAATTTATTTAAAAAAAAAATAGTTTTTCATTTTAAATTTATTGTTGTGTTTATAAAATACTCGTTCGTATTTGCCTTTGACAAAAACGAGCAGCGATTTATTGTGATTTGCAATTATATAAGACCTGGCTCTGGCTCTTCTGGTAAGATTTACGAAATATTTCTTGCGAAAGAAGATTTCAGGTTGCTTGCTAAAAAACAGAAGCCACCTTGTGGGTAAAATCTGCATCTATTCGACTGCTACTCGCATAAAAACCCGTTTACTGGTAATTCTAGCCTACCTGTGTCATTATTCAATATGAAAATTGGAGTTTCCGTCTTTATTTTTACATTTTCAAACATTCGCTTCATATTTTCTGCATCCGAGGCTGACCTCACAAAAGTTAGCAGTACGTCATTTATTCAGACAAATGCTCTCTTTAGTTACCTTAAAGAACAATCCGATGATTACGTAGAAAATCTTCTTCAGCAGGCTCTTGCAGCTGCCTCCCTGAATCGTAATTTATTTGATATAGAGGAGATTATCGGTGAAGATTGTCAAAGGACTGCAAAAGCTATTGCAGACATGTACGAAGAGTTGCCAATAGTTGTCGAGGTTGACAAAGTCATTCGACGAAGCAGCCATACGGCTGTTCTTACTCTAAAAAACAGTTCGACTATGTCGAATCCTGCTGAATTTATTTGCAAAAGTATTGAAGAAGTTATCGGAGAATTTTTGGTGCTGTATCCGGAATTTCAGCATTTGAAGAAAGTTGCTCGGCTTAAAATCTCTGGACGACCTTACTTCATGGAAATACCAAAATCACCTCTTCAAGCGACTGAAATGTTCTACAGAGGAATTTCTGACCTTCAAGCAGCACGAATAGTGACTATTGGTGTTTTTGTTGACTACGTCGAAATAAAAAATGCTTCGGATGAAGGGTATGTAGTAGCTAAAACTATTTTAACTTTAGCAAAAAGAGCAGATTTAACAAATATAACCCAACGGCTGTTCACAAAAATAGTCACCGAAATCAGTGTAAAAGCTGTGGCAGAGGCTCAGAAAGAAAATCACCTGAGAAAATCATCGGTACAGTTCATTTCATTCTTTGTCAATTTGTATCGAATGCAAACCATGGAAAGACTTAATCGAGCGTTTACAGAGGATTCGACGCTGAAAAATGAGTACGAGGATACGAAAAATAAATTCTCAGGAAGATTTCTTAGTTTATAATTCTGTAAGTATACTAAGTATAGTAACCTAATTACGAAATAAGCTGTGACTAAAATCTTCAAAATGGTATCTTGGTAATTGGTAATTACGTGTAATATCTAATTTAAAAAATCACGTAACTTACAAACATTTTTTCTATAAAAGCTGCTCTGTTGATTAAAGTTGATTTTGACGAGTATGATTCATATTTATCATTTATTAGAAATATTTTATAAGATCATTATTCAACCAGAAAGAAAATAATTGCGAGAACAACTGATAAGTAATATTAATAATCTAAAAGTACCTCCACTCGGGCTGCTGTACCCCTTCTGACTTATACCCCTATTTTTCAAACAGTAAATACAGCTAGCTGTGTTACAAATATAATTTCAATATTATTTTTTGAACCAGAAAGTTATTCTTTCACTTTTTGTAGGTTAAAAAATTGTTTTAAAAGTCAAGCTGAAATATTAGCGTTTTTGCTGACAGGGCTGTTGTCAAGAGAGCTAGGAAGGCATCGCTCATAGACCGAATTTATTTGCTCCCGGAGTAAAATTTCCTCTCAAACAAAATGGCCCCCCGCCCCACCCCATGAGAAGAGATGAAATCGAATGGGTAGAAAGTGATCAGTTGGTCCCAAACAGCATTTGTTTCTCTAGGAATTTCATTTATCTCACTTGATACTCGTATTTGACTCTAGAAAGGGGAAGGGCCCTGTGGCAGAATTAATCATTGTACTTACTTTTTGTTAGAATAATTTCTCATTTCTCTCTCATCACTTAAAAATTCACCAAATATTTAGAAATGCAAATATTGTAATCTCCCAGCATAAAAATGGCTTACGAAAAAAAACCTCGCTTGAAAATTCCAGTTGAAAATTCCCTTCAACTACCTACTTCGTTGACAAAACAAATGGAAATGAACAAGAAATATAATGATCATTCGTGCCATAGTTGGGGTGAGCCCAGACTATTGGCTTTCTTCGGGTTTTACTCTTTCGTCTTTCCACGAATTTAAGTCAGTTCAAAAGACTCGTCCGACATCCTCTATCGCCATAAAAAGGGAATACATAGACGATTTGATAATACAAAGTTGTAAAACAAAGTCCATTTGAATTACTAGCAGCCAATATATTCCACTTGTTGGTGAATTATGCCACCTGGTGAGTGCAGCTCGACGGTATTTCCCATATTTACGCACACGTTTATTCGCAGTATTTTTCAAAAATTCCCTCGAAAATTAACGTCTAGTCATCGTCGAAGGCAGAAATAAAAAAATCCGACTGATTTTTTAATGACGCGCTGATATAAAAGATACCTCGTTTGATTTTTTTATTACGGTTCATTCATTCGATGATAAACAATGAAAGTGAAAGAAAATAATTTTTGTCGAGTGAAACTGCATACATAATATTCATTAGTATTCACTACTGCGTCTATAATCGAATCGAAGTTCATTTGTGTTTTTTTAGTCATTAACGCGTCTGCTAATAAATTGAATCGTGTTCCTCAATTTATAGTTATAAAAGTGGCATACTGAAAAAAATTTCAGTTCTAATCTTTTCGTGCGCAATTTGCGAAAATAATGAAGACATTTAAGTTATTTTTGTACTCGTTATCATTGTGGTACGTGACTTTGCCACCGTTTGTCGAATGCATTTCTTGGACCATTGCCGACCAGTTCGATATGCATGCACTTGACAATTTGTCTTCAAAACAAAACCATGAGCTGCTGCTAAGAGAACTCGGCCAAAAGAACTTTTTCGACTTGTTCGACCATCTGCTGCTGGAGTTTATGACCATGATCACAGGTAATGTTGAAAATCAGCAAATAAAGATCTCAAAATCTGAATGTCTCATGTGCCAATAACTCATATCTGAGGAAATTTAGAAAAATTATTTCAACACGGTTTTTCACTAAGGGAGCTGGTTGGGCAGAAGAAACCATTTTTTCAAGAGTCTAACATTTCAGGAACTGTTAGAGACCTGAATTTGGCTTCATTTGAAAGGAAAAATCTTCCTTTATCTGATAAGTTGTGGTAGGAAGTTATTGCTCAAGGTTTTCTCCCCCCCCCCCACACACACAAAAACCAATATTCCACCTTTTTTTTTTCAACCCTTTTGAAAATTTCCGGGGAAAAGGAAACAGGTACTAAGGTAAAAGAAACCATACCTGAAAGATTGAATTTTTTCAGATTTTTGAACATTGAAATATCTCAAACATTACTAATTGTAAGACGAACAAAAAAAAATCATAAAAATTAGTACCAAGCATCTCTTTTTTTTCTACAGGTGATGACTTCTACAGACTGACCGAAAATGATGCTGAGAATCAAGAGAACCACTTGATTGCCAAAACTATGGCAGACATATCGTTTAAGTTACCTTTCCAGAAGGTGGCTTACAATATGATCTCGGATGTGCTGACAGAGGCTCAGCTAGAAATTCGAGTGGGTGGAAAAATTGGTGACGCTATGACAAAGGCTTGCCAAAAGATTCATAGTCTATTTGCAGCTCACGATGACTACAAAAACACGAGGCAGCTTTTTAAAAATAAAACGGCGAGAGGTGTCTATAAAATTTACCACTACGAAATACCAAAGAATAAGGACCAGTTACGTGAAATTTTGGCTTCTTTGTGGAACACTTTTGCTTTCAAAAAAACTTTCATCAATTTCTCCCTTTTTGGCACCACTGACCACCCTGAGGCACTGGCTGCAGAAGGGCGAATTTTGAGGTTGCTGGAGAATTCCAAAAATGTCAACTTGGTGCAAAGTCTGTACGGCGAAAGTATTGATGAGACGGCCAGAGCTTTGGGTGATATACAGCCCTGGAAGGTGAATCTGTCGTCCATTTTTAGGGACCCGAGTGAATACAGAACTTTGTGGGCAAAAAAAATGAAGGAAAAATTAGATGCTCATCCAGAATTAATCGAAGTGGAAAAAAAAGAAAATGTTTAAACTTTAGGTCAAAAAAATCGAAGTGAGTTGAATATTGAATTTTTGGGGGAGAGAAATTTTAAGAATAATCAGATAGAGAAGGGTTTTTCCTTTTGAATGAAACCAAAAGGTTTCTAACATTAATAGTTCCTGAAATTTAAGGCATTCTTTGTTACCATGTATGAAACCATTTCATTAAAAGGGACATGAATGTGTCAAAAATTACACACAAAAAAAAAGTGGGGTTCCAAAGGAATCCATTTAAAAACAATTATAGATGATTTTATGTTTTTCTTGAAAATGGGAAATTTCTATACTGCTACCTATGCTACCACCTCCCACTTCCTCAGTTTTTAAATTTAAATCATTTTAACTTTTTTGTAAATTTATTTATTGAAACTGAGACTCGTGACTCGTCTACGTTGTTTTGTTCATTATTTGAGTTCCTATTAGTATAAATATATGAGATTATTATCAAATATTACCAAAGTCGTGTTTTTATTTTTGCAATATAAACCAAATAATAAAATATAGATAGAAAAACCATCAAGGTCAGCCAGGTTTCATTTTAATAAAGATAAGAAAATAAACAAAAATTTACATTTAGTTATACATATTTGTGAACCTGCTGTATTCTTACTTCGAATTTTCCAGCCCAGTTTTCAGCACCAAGATTCTAAAATCTATAACATACTTTTAAAAATTTATTCAGTAAAGTTTCCAGCAAAGAGACCTCCAATACTACGTTTGTAAATTTTATCAACTATGTTTCTAGCACTGAGACCTTTAAAAGTAAATTAAAAATTTTTCAAAGATCAGCCTTCAGCATTGAGACTTCCAATAACTACGGCTTAAAAAATTTTTTTCAGACCAGCAGTCACCACTGAGACTTCTAATACTGTTTAAAAAAATTTACTCAAACCAGCATTTAGCCCTGAGACCTCGACTACAATACTGTTTTAAAAAATGTTCAAGACCAACATTCAGCGTTTTAACCTTTTAATGGACTTTATTCTATTAATCCCTCAATTACGAATAAAAATTGAACGAAAAGAATTTCTGTAACTCCAGAAATTAAAGACTCTATAAATGCCCTGTTTGACAGCTTGAATGATTTCAAAGTAGGTATCCACTACTGTAATTTTTTTATTTATTTCGGTAATAATGTTTAGAGAAGATTACAGGCTTCAGCACTGTAAAAAAAGTATGAGAAATAGTGAAACTAATAATGACCGATCAATTAAAAAAGCTAATAATATTTACCAAATCTTTAAATACAAATATAAATTGTTTTTACGAGGGGGGAGAAATTTTAATGTAAACACAATGCGTTTAGGTCGAGTCCACGAGTTTATTTAATGAAGAAAACAGTACTTATTAATTACCATCATCATTGTCAACAATTATTTCGCCAGTGTCTTCATTTTTATTAAAGAGCTGAGAAAATAGCACTGCCGGTTCAAATGGCAAAAATATTGAGATGCTTTCACAAAACAAAATTGATTGCTTCAGCTGTTGTTAGTAATTGGCAAAGTTGAAAAAACGCAAGTGAGAAGAGCAGGTTTTTACACGACACAAAGTAACTACAAACATGAAATCAATGAATCTCAATTTTAAAATAATTAAGTATATCAAATCAAAAATCAAAATGTGAAAATACAGTTAAGTATTTAAAAACAATAATCAGAAGCAAAAAGCCAAAATAATTTGTTACGAGCTACACGAGTGTATTATATTAATGTGATCAGATCAGACCATCACTACAAGTGGCTATATTCCACAGAACGGGAATCAGCCCCCTCATTTCAAAGACATACTCATACTTACTTGCATCAAACTCCGATTTTTTTTCCTTCACACATTTCATTATCAAGCGTTATTCTCTTTTCTTCAAGGACAGGTACCTATACAAATTTTAGGCCCCCAATACCAACACATCAAGCAAAGTCGGCTTAATGGTCTTTTTTCCAGTCGTCATCATCATTATTATTGTTATTATTAAAGACGAATTTTTGACGTTTAGTCGAAATTTTATGTGTCCAATGTTACCGTATGTTGACGTCATCATACATTAGCTTAATGAGACTTTTAGTCGATTTTGTGTGTCTTTGTGTGTCCTATGTTATCATAATTATGATGACGTCTGTCCGGACGAAGCTTTTTTTACTCCCAAATTGAGCTACAAATTGAGCTACAAAATTAGCTACAAAATGTGCTACAAATTAAATTCAGTATTTTATAAAAAAAAACATGAAAATTTGTATGCTCCAAGTTTGATTTGAAAATGTTTTTTCTCTAGAAAAGATAATGAACCATTTTTCTATCCTCGTACAATTGATGCAAAAGTGAATTCATCTTCGCCTTCACAACTCTTCGAGAAGGCTACAGCTATTTTGTATTCAGTTTGTATTTCAACCCTGGCTGATTCGAGAATTTTAGGCAAGGCTTCATTGCTTGGGGAGCCAGTATACGCTGAAAAACATAAGATAATTTTAGTGAGGATTTCATTACTGTAGTATCGTATAATTTTATTTACAATATTTACTGTTCTAAAAAACTTTGTTTTCTAGTAACGTAAAATTACCCCCCCTTCTTTTCTATATTACTTGGATTTATTTTTTATTTACTTTTGATAAAAACCACATTTTATATACACACTTTCATTGAAGATTAATGATTTCGTAATTTTTATAATATTCATCTTTTTTAACTTTATAATATAAAGTTGGTAAAAGCTAAAATTCTTTTTTATTTATTCAAATTGTTGTCCTAATATGCAACAATTTTTGGCGACGAGGATGGGATTGGTATGACAAAACCAAAGAAAGATAAAAAGTCTACCAATCCTACGAGAACCACACAAACCCGATCCAAAACCAAACAGAAACTCATGATGACTGGAAACGAAAATGGTAATGATTCAGCTACTGGTTCAGGTGAGCAAACTCCTGTTATCAACGCGGTTCAGTTTAACGCTCTTATTCAGGGATTGAATAGTCTAGTTCAGCAGCAGAAATCTGTCGTGCAACCACCAGCTATTCCACCGCTTCAACCGTTTAAGAAAGGTGTAGAAAGTTTCTCTACTTACCTTGAAAGGCTAGATAACTACTGTTTGCTTACTAAAACGCCTCCTGAGCTGAAAGTACCAACTTTGTTGCATTGTTTAGAGCCAGAAGATAATGATCTTTTGAAACGGTTGACTCATCCTGAATTGCCTTCGTCAAAAACTTTTGATGAATTAGTTACTTTGCTCAAGGCTCAGAAAGATCCGCCTCCGAATGTAATGAGAGCTCGACACAAATTTAGCCAGTGTTTGCAAGGTAGTGATAGTATTGCTACTTTCAAATCGAATCTCAAGGAAGCTAGTAAATACTGTGAATATGATTGTCCCCACTGCAAGAAAAGCATTTTAGATATGCATTTGCTTTCTCAATTTATTTGTGGTTTAAAGGACCAAGAAATCAGAGGGCAATTACTTCGGAGCAAAGATGTAACTACGTTTGAGAAGGCAGTGGAAGCAGCTCTTTCTATCGAAGCTTCCAAGATCGACAGTTCAAATATTCAAATGAAGTCACCTCAACCACCGCTCAACGTTAATTTGCTTCGAGATACCAGGCCAAAGAGAAATCAGAATGATACAAAATTTTCAAAATCGGTGAAATCCCAGAATACTAATTCGTCATTCAAGGGTTCTGATCGTCCAAAATGTTCACATTGTGGTTGGAAAAATCATGTATCATCTGACTGTAAGTACAAAGATGCTATTTGTAAGATTTGTTCAAAAAAGGGCCATATTGCTACGATTTGTCCCGATAAGAAGAAAAATGGCTCTGATTCGTCGCAGAAAAATGCAGAATCATCGAAACAACCAAAGAAAATAAATCGTTTGAGTGATGACGGCGATTCGTCTGATGATTCATCGGATGAAGAAATAGAAATGTACCAGTTAAAGACAGAAAATTCGAAGAAAGGCAAACCAATTATTGTCAACGTCGTGGTAGAAAGTGCAACAATTCCAATGGAGTTTGATACAGGCGCAAAAGCTACAGTAATTTCTGAAGCTAATTTTAATAATTTTTTACCTAACGTAAAAATTTTGCCAACTAGAAACTCTGCTAAATCTTATTTTGGTGAAGTGAGAAAATTAATCGGTCGTGCTTATGTTTATGCTCAATTTAACGGTTATAAAGAAAAAGTAAAGCTTTATATTGCTAAAGATAACGTAACTACAGTGATTGGTCGAAATTGGTTAGAAGCTTTTCGTGTGATCCGTAAAAACTCTATTTCTCTCGATTTTAAAGCTATTAAATTATTAAAAACGATTGACCATGTAGATGTTAAATACCGTTCGCGACTTGATAACATTTTAAAGAAATATTTCATTTTATTCGATGGCAAATACGGTCAAGCAAAAAATTTTGTGTGTTCGCATAAACTTTTAAAAGATGCGCGCCCTGTATACATGAAGCCTCGTCCACTTCCATTCGCTATTAAAGAAGCAGTAACTGCTGAAATTCTCGACATGGAGCGAGCTGGTATCATCGAACGTATTACTCATACATCCTGGGGTACACCAATTGTTCCTATCATCAAAGGTAGTCGTGTCAGAATCTGTGGAGATTATAAATGTACTCTCAACCGGCTCATCAACGATGATAAGTACCCCATTCCGCACATAGAAGAAATTTTGTCCAAATTAAACGGTGGCAAATATTTTTGCAAGCTAGATCTCTCTAGAGCTTATTTAACCTTGCCTGTCGATGATGAAACAGCTGTTATGCAAGCTATATCTACGCATTTGGGTACGTTCAAAGTGAACAGATTGATGTTTGGTGCAAAAACATCACCCAGTATATGGCAACGTTACATTGATCAACTATTGGGCCATTTAGAAGGTGTAACCGTTTTCTTTGATGACATCAAAATTCAAGGTGCTGATCAAGAAGAAATGTTGGCGCGTTTGGAGAATGTTCTTAAAATTTTAGCAGAAAATGGGCTAAAATTGAACAGAGATAAATGTGAATTTTTCACCACTTCGCTTCGCTACCTGGGCTACAAAATCGATCAAGATGGTATCCACAAAACAGAAGACAAAATCCGTGCTCTGTTAGAAGCAGCTCCACCAACCAATGTTTCTCAACTTCGTAGCCTTTTGGGTCTAATCCAATACTATTCTCGTTTTTGTCCAAATTTAGCAACGGTACTGAAGCCACTTAATAAGAGACTCATGAAAGATTGTTTCAAATGGACAAAGAATTGCGAAAAAGCGTTTGAAGAAGTGAAACGAGAAATAGCTAGTGATAGAGTTTTAGTCCCATATGACCCTCAGCTTCCAGTGCTACTAGCAACTGATGCTTCGCCATATGGACTTGGTGCTGTATTGTCTCATATCTATCCAAATGGTATTGAGAAACCGATTTGTTTTGCATCTCGCAGCCTGTCAGAAACCGAGCAGAAGTACAGCCAAATCGACAAAGAAGCACTTGGTATTTATTGGGGCGTGCACAAATTTTTTGTGTATCTTTATGGTCGCCATTTCACACTTGTGACTGACCATCGTCCTTTGGTGCAGATTTTTCATCCGTCCAAATCATTACCAGCGCTGTCCACCAGTCGAATGCTGCATTATGCTATTTTTTTAGAAGGTTTTGATTTTGAAATTCAGTACCGCCCAAACGAGAAGCATGGAAATGCAGATTTTTTCTCTCGTTTTCCCAAGTCAAAGCCATCAAAATCAGCTGTCGACGTTCATTCAATTTTACATCTCGACATCATGGAAAATTTCCCTGTTTCAGTCGCAGAAATTAGAAAGGAAACGCTCGCTGATCCTGAATTGAAGAAGCTGTACCATGCCCTTCTTTCCGGCTCTGAAATTTCATCTTTTGCTGACTTTGCCCGCTTCAAAGATGAACTCAACATTGAGAATGGCTGTATTGTTCGTGGTGTACGCACCCTTATACCTCAAAAACTGCGTCAAAATATTTTAGACGAGTTGCATTTTGGGCACATTGGAATGGTCAGAATGAAGATGTTGGCGCGACAATATTGTTTTTGGCCTGGCATTGACAAAGATATCGAGAATCTTGGTAGAAGCTGTGAGACATGCCCACAGAAATTACCAGCGCCAAATAAAGTGTGGCATCCGTGGAATTATCCAGAAGGACCATGGTGTAGACTCCATATCGACTATGCAGAATTTGAAGGTAAATATCTTCTTATCATAGTCGATGCCTTTTCAAAATGGTTAGAAGTGGTGCCAACATCAAACATGACAGCCACAGCAACAATCAACATTCTGAGAGACCAATTTGCTCGTTTTGGTCTTCCCAAATTAGTTGTATCTGACAATGGCACTCAATTTGCGTCGGAGGAGTTTGCTGCCTTCATAAAGCAGAATGGTATTCGTCACGCCTTTTCTGCACCTTTCCATGCTAATAGCAATGGCCAAGCTGAGCGTTATGTACGCACCATCAAAGAAGCTTTGAAGGCAGATACTCGGGGCAGTTTTGCTGAACGTCTAGCTCGCAGTTTGCTGGGCTATCGACGTGCTCCCAATTCAACCACAGGTCAAAGCCCGGCTGAGTTAATGTTTAAACGTCCTCTGCGCACTCGAATTGACCTTATTCGAGAAAATGCTGGTGACTCCCTCCGCTATTCAAAGTACCAGCCTGTGAAGTGTTCATCTTATAAGCCAAATGACTCAGTGCAGTATCGTTCATTTGGTAACTCAAAATGGCGCTCTGGCACAGTCGATTCTAAAAATGGAATGGTATATGACGTCGTAGACTCCGAATCAGGCAGACTCCAACGCCGTCACCAAGACCAGCTTCGACATGGACCCCCTGAAACTTCGTCCACTCTAGTCGACTCCCAAAACCCCCCTGAAGTGTCCGAGGAACCCTCAACGTCGAACCAGCCGAGTTCTTCCCCTCCAGAACCAGATCCAGTTCACATGACTCCACCAGTTCGCCGTTCAACCAGAGTTAGACGACCCCCTCGCAAATTTTTGGATGAGGAGGAGATGTAGTATCGTATAATTTTATTTACAATATTTACTGTTCTAAAAAACTTTGTTTTCTAGTAACGTAAAATTACCCCCCCTTCTTTTCTATATTACTTGGATTTATTTTTTATTTACTTTTGATAAAAACCACATTTTATATACACACTTTCATTGAAGATTAATGATTTCGTAATTTTTATAATATTCATCTTTTTTAACTTTATAATATAAAGTTGGTAAAAGCTAAAATTCTTTTTTATTTATTCAAATTGTTGTCCTAATATGCAACAATTACTAAGTAGTTTAAATATAGTAGCTGGAGTACGAGATGATCACGAAGTTATTGACTAAAAAGTGACGAGTAATTAACCTGACGTAGGACGAGATAAGCAGTTACCTTGATCTTACTCGCCATGTGTAATTTGCACAGGTCGTACATCTCAGACACCTGTGCAATACACGTTTCTGTGGAACTTTGAACGTAAATTATAACAAAAATAATTGGGTTAGTAATTTTTTTTTTTTCATTACCAGAATTGATGTTTCGAGCAATGCTCACGGTACGCGCAGCAGAAATTTTCTGGGAGAATAATCGGCGGACGAATATAGACGAAAGACCGCACCGCCTCTTATCGAAGCCCATTAAAATCTCGATAATGACCATCGTTTGCTCTTTTTCGACATTGACTTTGACTAGTTAGGCGTTATTTTTCAATTTCGGCGCTTGTTTTTTGCGATTCGTAATTCGAGTGTTCAATTATATTTACACAATCGCTTTGAGATTATGGTTTCGTTAGTAGTACGCGCCTTATTCGTGGCTTTCCTTATTTTTGAGTGGGCAACGCTGCAATTAGAAGGTAGACCACCCCCCTCTGTGGCGAAAAATTTGCCACCAATTGGCTTAGCCGTCCCCTCGTTGGAGAAAGTTCTGAAAAGTTCGCAGGTGAAGAGTGGAGAGGAGCTGGTGCCTATACTGAATATTGCCTTGCTCTCGGCCAGTGTTGGCAAGTATTTCCTGAACCGCAAGAAGAACATCAGCAGCGAGTGCCACGAGATAGCCATGACGGCGGTGCAGCTATGGCAGAGGCTGCCAATTGTCGAACAAGTAGATGCCCTCATCCAGGAAGCCTTCCACGATGTCGTCAGTGACGTGAAAAGTTTCCAAGCTGTCAAAAATCCGGTGACCATCGTGTGCGAGAAAGTGCAGAATCGCTTTATTAATGATGCGGCCTTGTCACAGGAATTTCTGCTGCTCAAAGAGTGGTTAAGGAAGAATGGCATCAATAAGGCTTACACGAAGGTCGTCCAAATGCCCAAAACCAACGACCATGCAAAAGACCTCATAGCCGAGGAGTTCGAGGATCCGATCATTGGTCAGCTGTTGGCACATATTGCCTTCGTTAATCAGCTGAAGAAAGATAAGGCGACTAGTCAGGAGTTTCATACGTGGGCTAAAGCCATTTTGTTGTTGGCGAAAAATGACAAAATTCGAGATGGCGTTCAAAGGCTGTACGACCTGACCAGGGTGGAAACTGCTGACAGTATTGTATCTCCGAAACGAAAGCCAGCTTTTTCTAATTCCATAACGCAGGTATTTGAGACTGAGATGATGCGCAATTTGAAGGAAAATTTTGATAATGATTTGGCAATGAAGACTGATTTTGAAGTGGCCGTAACTAAGGTACGGGACTCGAACTGACCGGCTACTTACTTGTAACTATAGAAGTATTTTAAAGATATTTCTTCTTTTTGTGTGGTTTTATTTTTATTTTTTAAATAGCGACGTGGTGCTAATTTTTTCTTAAATTCCAACTGTATGGCGTATACCTATACGTTAGTAGGTATACCTCAAGACCTTATACAAAGCCCGATTTTAAGAAGTTCATCCAAGAAATATTCAACTGTTGAAAAATAATTTGCTAGATACCAGACAAGAAACTGTGTGTATTCGAATTTTGCATAAGTAACCAAAATTTTATTACCACGCGGATTTCTTTCTCTCTCCCTTTTTTTTTTTTTAATTTTCCAAGTTTTTGGAGATTTTTCTTCCTTTGATTACATTTCCATCTAATGTGAAATTGAATAAGTGTAATAAATAAACAATTTTATTCTAAGAGATTCTTTATCTCAGTCAAAATATGAAAAACACTTGACAGGATACCAACTCCATTCTTATATCGTTATTACGTAAATATTCGAATCATTCTTTTTGAATAAAAGTTCATAGAAAGATCAGCGGTGCACCTAGAAATTTTCAAAGGGCAGGGCAGGGCCAAATTTATTACTTAAAAGGCAAGAATTCCATAAAATTTTTTTCTTAACAATTAAAGTTTTTTTTTTTACGAAATATATCATTCTGAACTCTACGCTGAAAAATGTGTTATGGTATCATAGTTTTAAAAATGGATAGGTACTTAGCTTCTAAAAAGTAAACCCGAAATATTCAGCTAATTTTTCAGAAGCATTCCTAGCTGTGTTATTGCTGTAAATGAATAAAACTAAACAATTGTCTAGTTATTATAGTCTTTTGTTATTTATTCACCACTTCTCAACTCTCTTCAAGTATTTCGGCCAACCTAATATTTTTTTTTAAATAAAAAAAAACTTCATCACGTTTACATTCATGTAGAAGACTGGCTGCGTCGCTTTATTATTTTCATGTTTTCATAATCGTTACTGACTGTTAGCCATAAGTGACATAAAGTAATTAGGTGTGGTACCAAAGTTTTTACATTGTTTTTCTTCAAAGCTTTAATTAAATGCTTTTATTTATTGATTTTTATTTGTTGCAATATTTAGATAATGTACATACATACCTTTGCCCCTCCTCAGTCCTCACACCCAAAAAAATACCGGCAATATGGAATAAATTACTGGAATTAGGTAGCATGCTTTGTGACTGAAAGATTTAGAATATTACAGCAATCATCACTGAATTTTCAGTTATAGATTACCTATAGATAATCAGCTCATTCAATTTAGGATATGTTCATGAATAATAATTACGAAATCAACTCGATCATTGAAATTATGTATCTTCCCCCTTTGCACCTCTTTCCATCTTCCAAAAATATACTAGCCATAAACATCATGGAACTAGTAAGCAACAAGCTTTGCGATCATTTAGACAGCAAGAACAACAAAATGATCATAATTGAATTTTTCAATTACTTATTTATTAGGTACTTAATCAATAAAAATGAAAAGTAAAAGTACACTGTTGTTTGTATAAAACATAATACAAAAGAAGAAAAAATAAACGATTTAAACCTAATTTTGGCATCGTCGCAAAGAATTATTTGTACAAAAGTAAGTATACAAATTACTAAATGTACAAACGTTGAAATTCCTACAGAATTATAAAGATCAGTCGAGGCCTCTTTTACATTCTTTCACTTCGACTAGAAGAGGCTGTATCTTCGCGCATTGAATCGATCTTAGCCATAACTTTCAATGCCAAACCAAGAGTCATATTCATGATGGACGTCAAATGATGTACTTTCAACAGCATTAGTGCTTGGCCATCGATTTCTTGGTAAATAAAATCATCGGCGTAGTTACTACAGCCAGGCAGAGAACGAATGAAGTCGCGTACTTCTTGAGTCTAGAAAAACCAAAAAGGAAACCGGTATTTCAAAACTTGAAATTCTCAAAAAAAGTTGAAAGTGCTACCAATTAGAAGACAAAAAAAAATCACATACAACCAAGTCAACTAGGAATTTAACCAAGACACTAGAACACCATCGGGCCAAATTGAACAACAATAATTATTATATTCTCATCAGCCCCTCTCTTCTCACTATCGAAATAACTATATTTTAGCTAAATATGGTCATTTTTCAATTGAATAGCCCAACGCAACAAACAGCCAACTGATATATTTTTAAAAATCGTATTTTTTGTGGATTATTATTCTGAATATGAAAATACATATTCTTATGGAGAAAAAAAAATGTAAATCATAAGCTCTTGAATCTTTTTTATTTTCAAATTATAGAAAAACACCAACCCGGTTCAAGTAGGTATATTATTAAGGCAACAAATAGCCAAGGGTGAAAATTTTGTTTTCATTTTGAATTTAAAAAAAATATATTGTTATTGTACTCGTATATTAAATTAATTAATTTTTAAGCAAAACTAAATAAAGTACTACATCATTTCAAACTATTTTGAGCTACTTTTTCGAACATTTGAAAATGGAAAAGTTAATTCGAGGCAACAAACAGCCAAGTTTTCAATTTTCAAAAGCTTTTTTCTTTCGAATTTGAATACAATTATCTTGATTTTTAAAAGACTGTTTTGTACTAAATGAACATACGAGTACTGTCATTTCATTTTCAGCTTTTTATGAATTGCCCAGTTGTGCAGTTTTTTTTTTTCCCCGTAAATTTTAAAAATTGCAAGCGTCGAGTTGTTACTTTGAACTGTTAGATTATAAATGATGTCTGTTACTGTTAAGACAGAATTAGCTGCCACGTCATCGGAAAAAAATACTGTTATACAGAATTAGGAATCGAAACTACAAAATAATTCATCATTTACCATCCTCTAATTTACTTTATAAATGTAATATTTCCCGAATTTAGGTGTAAAAAATCGACAAAATTTATTAAAAATGAATAAATAAATCATCGATAAAAGAGAATCAGAGTATTTTTGGCTTTGAAGATGATCTAAGTTTTAGACTAGGCATCTTTTCAAGAATTTGAAAGACGCACATAATGCGGATAATTACAAACCTCCCCATTTTAAAATGAAATAATAATTCAGATGGTTCAATAAAAGCTTATAGAAACATACCGTCCACTTATTGGGATTGACTTTAAGCGTGTCAGAATCAGCGTCGTCAGCAGTTTCCTGATTACCATTCTCTTCAACATCCATGGCACCATCATGAGATTCGGACGGACTGGAGAAGCTCTCAGGCCCTGAATCATTATTTTCGCTGCCCCCCTGTATTAAGCAAATGCAGTTAGTATAATTTCTCATTATTCATCAAGAATAATAAGCGAGTGGTTCTTCAAAAAAAAAAATATCAACTCACCCATTCAGAATTCATCTTGCCATTTTTCGTATCACTGTTTAGTCTGAAATCAAACATTAAATCTGTAAGATTTCTTTCAATTTGTAATTTTTTTTTCAAGTTTTACTCCTTGCTACAACACATTTCACACAATTAAAACAATCGGGTGGTTCCAATAAAATAAACATAATTACATTACCTTTTAAAGTTGAGCGAGGCTTTTCTGCCTTTTTTCGATTTACCTTTACCATTCTGCTCCTTTGAATCCAGTTTAGGCTTTTTAACTGTAAAATAAATAGGAAAAAGAAAACGTTAATACATTTTCAAGAAAAAAATTATTTTAATTCACCGAACAATGTTCGAAACAAGACAAGAAAATTTGTCTGATTTACAAAAAAATTAATTTTCTTTCTTTCAGATGCGGACACAAGCCTGATGTTTCATAAATAAATTATTTTTCTCCTTAGCCATTAAAGCTTAATTTATAAAATGTCAGAAACGTTTTACGTGGAAAAGCCAACCACTGAATATATTTCATTTTTCTGATTTTTTATAATTCCAAGCAAAGGGTAAAAAAATGAATGAAAATTTTTTCAACCAAATTTCAAAATCACTTTTCTACGATGTTCGTGAGTTCTTCATAAGATTTCAAACTGACTATGAACTACTTTTTACCAAACACAAGAGTAACCAAGAAACAAAAATGTTTACGATGTTTGATAATTGAGTAGTCAATCGAAATGAACGAGTTACTATTCAATAAAAATTACAAGAAAAACAATCGAAAAAATTACCTTGATGCTCATCCTCCGTTTTCAATTTATCTTTTTCACTTTTGGTCGTTTGCATCGAGTCTGTCATCAAGACAGGCCGATATACAGGGAACGGTTGATCGGCTAAAAAATCAAAGTGCAACGTTGTACGAAACGAAACATTCCAGAGCTTCGATTTTGCAAATACAATATTCAAATTTCAGCTACTTACCTTCTTGTATTAAATGACCTTCGATGACATGGGTCAATACTTGAGGCTTAACCAAAGCCTTTGGCAACATTTTATCTTTCACACCTTCTTCGACTACCGGATTAGTTTCAGCCACTGAGAACACACGAGATAATTTGTATTAGGTATCGACAAATAAGGAGTATTGTAGCGAAACGCAACAAACGCCATGAATATAATTTTGAGAAAAAGCCAAAAAAACTGTTTCTCTGTGACTAGTGGACCAATCTTCATGCTTAATGGCTTAAAATCTTCCCATAAATGAAAATAATCTGAATTTCGGCGAACTTTTTCGTCCTCAACCCGTGGGGTCAATCTAGGGGCCGCCATCAAAACCTCAGAATCATGGATTTGAAACAAAATTCAGTTCGGCCGGTCTCATTTGATGGCAAATTTTACGTACGGTACTTTGAAATGGTATGCTTAACTCATTTTCTATGCAAACGACAAAGTATCCCCTGTTGTGTGAGACTGCCTGAATGATTTACGCAAATGGATATTTTTGTGTTTCCTTTTGCAAGTAACTCATAACTCCGTCACTCACCATTGTCTACTTTCGAAGCACCCAAAGTTAAAATGCCCTGGATAGCTTCAGCTTTGTTTTCTGCCATTTGGGCAGCTGCTGTTGCTGCAGAATCGACGGAGGGAGGCTGTGCCGGAGCGGCAACGACAACAGGCGCCGTCGAAGAGTCGACAGATGTCACCGAACCAGCGATAGATGTCAGGTCGTCTGGTTTGATGGCAACGCTGGCCGGAGGAGGAATAATTGGAGGCGCAATTTGTTGCATACCTTGCATACTAACTGCCACATCTGACAACGGCTGCGTATTTTGTGCCAAAGTGACAGCAGTGCCATCCGTCGACACGATATTCTGCGTCTGTTGCTGCGGTTGAGATGGCTGCGTCATTTGTTGTTGTAGTTGCGTTGGTGTTGGTTGTTGTTGCTGCTGCATAACGAGTAATGGACCTGACTGGCACGACGTGATACCAGGCATCGAGACCACCGGCATTACCATTGGCTGCGCCATCTGATCACCACTTTGCTGTTGCATGTGAGCGATCTGAATTTGTTGTGGTGTTTGCGACGAAACTGCAGGGTTAAAATAAAAAATGTACATTAAAACGTCATTGGCGAACTTTTGTTTAGCAAAAAAATTGCCAAAATAGTCGGATTAAAAGAAAACAATTTTTACTTTAGGATCACGGTAAGTACCAGAGTCTAAGGGACTTAGGGGGAATCTGTGTGAGATTTTCAAGGTATTTGAATTAAGCTGAAAAATTTTAAACGATTTTTACACAACTAATAGTTGATAATACGAACTCAATAAAGGAGGCGATGCTGGTTTAGGCTGAATAAGTTGCTGAGGCTGTTGAAAAGTTATACCGGACTGTGCCAGTTGTTGCTGCTGCAACATAATTTGCTGCTGAACTTGTTGTTGTTGCACTTGTTGCTGATTAAGTTGAGTTGGTTGCATTTTCACTGCCTGCAACACTTGAGGGTTTTTAGGATCTGTCACATACTGAACCATCATCCTGAAAACAAAAAGAAAAAATTGGAAGATTTCAATTCAAAAGTACATCTCGAAGACGCAAACAATTTTCAAAAGATCTGCTGGAATTACAGTTCAAAATATTTTCTTTCATAATTATTTTTCTATCGACAATTCAACTTCAAAGATTAAAATAGTGATTTACATGCACACTGGTAACTTACTCTCGTACATATCTGATATCCTAATACTTACCATTAGATAAATAAGCAAATATACTATCTTAAATTACATATTGCTCGATACCCAGCACTGCCATTCTCATAGAATCAAAATAACTAGGATATAAAGGCCATTTTATGGCCTTACAATTGACAGCCAACCCCAACGGAGTCGATACTGGATACTCACCCTTTGGGTTGAGCAGCGATAGGTTGAGGTAACTGAGTTTTCGACGCTTCTAATTTTTGGGTCATCATACTACCCGTTCGATTGGCAACATTGGCTTTAGCTCGAATTTTAGTCTGCAAAATGAAAAAACATACTGTAGTTCCATATGAGATTATCACGCGTAAAGATAGGCATAACTAAATCACGAGTAAAATTGCCAATTCGAAAAAAATTTCTATCATATCGATTGTGACGATGAGCCAGTCGATTAAATCATTAGTCATAAATAAATTAGTCATCCAGTCGTATCACTCAGGTCTCTAATTTTGAATTTTTCTCGTACCCATCTTATTAACACGCCATATACTTATCAGTCTTATAGTAAAACTTGAAAAGCACAAACCTGAGATTTTTGTATATACTGTGGCATCTGAGCAGCAGAATTCGTCTGCGTCGATACCGAACTACCAGGTCGAATGGCTGTAGTGCCAGCAGATATAAGATTGCTGGTAAACGTTCGGCCCACCGGAATTTTTGGTTGAATATTTTCTTGAGGTCGTTTTACGGTGTTCACCGAATTAGAAATTTGCGTTATACTCTGAATGTTTTGATTTTGAACAATACCTTGTGCTGCAACCAAGAGGAACAGAAAATAAAATTTAATTAATTATTATGATACGGAAACAACATGACAACTGAACCAAGCTAATCAATTTACCATGTTGCGATTGAATATGCTGTGAAGATGGACTTTGCTGCACAAAGACCGGTGCCTGCTGTACTTGCCCAGATCCATCAGGTTGTGTCCCTAAAATTGAAACGATAAAACTGTTAAATGTCATGAACTTATTGTACTCGTATATAATTGTAAAAGAACTTTTATGAAAATTCCAGTCAAACGTCGATTATACTTAATTCCGTTCGGTGAGCTACGGTCAACTTCTCCATAGAGACTAAAGTTGAAAAGCTGGCATCTGGATAAATATTCACGAAAAACTCTAAGCAATAAGAATGAGATACTTACCTCTGAGAAAAACACTGCCATTTTGTGTAATAATCGTAGGCTGCGAACCAGGCCAAAGATTAGGCTGCACTGATTGGAACTGCCACTGTATCGGTTGGGCGCCCTGCGGTACAGTACGATTACTAGTACACGCATTATACTGCAAGGGAATATTGCACTAGGCTCGATTTACATAGCAATAACGAGGAAAAAGTGAGGGCAAGCGAAAGGAAAAGAATTAAACCAGAACACCGAGAAAAAAGATAATTATGTATAATACGTTACAGGCAAATCATTATTGTTTACTTTATTGAGATGGATTATAATAGAAATATTTCTGGCAATGTGTTTTGCATGATAACAGCAGGTTTTTAATAGCTAATCGACTAAGGTAACACTTTGGGATATCATTAATGCTGAAATAATTTTATTAGCTATTACAAGAAAATATTTTCTTTAATTTTCAATGACTTTTTGCGAGGTTTTCCAATAAGGTTGGTTTTAAAATAAAATGAGAAATATACTTTCTCAGAATATTTCCTATAGAATTACTTGTAATTATCAGCAAAAATAACGTTATTTCATGATTGTTGGTAAACATTAAAGGATTTGCCTGCCACAGATACGAGTATAACATAATCTTGATTAAAAATACCTTTTGTAAGTCTTGCGCTTTAGATGTGGTAACAGTGGCAACGGGCTGAGCTTGAATTAAATTCTGATTACCGAGAAGTCCTCCAATTAAAATCGTTTGATTATTTGAAGTCGGTATAGAAAACTGAGGGAAAGATGCTGCAACAGATAAAGAAGATGAATGAAATGAGACTTCGACTTTCTTTAACTGAAATATGAGTGAAATTAATTGAATTAAAAATTTTTTATTAGAGCAGCGAAAAAAAGTATTCCTGGTCACTTCCTCCTGGATACATAAATGAGAAGATTTTTATAAAGACGAAATTTTACTGAATCCGAAACTGCTTTTTTACATTAAAAAATGTCTAAGTAGAGGAAATGATTTTGTTTGAATAAAAATTCACCTGGTTGTCCTTGAATTAGTTGTTTACCCTGTGTAAACATAGATTGAATGGGTTGATGTTGATTTGATTGAATAGGTTTTGCTCCTGCAATCAACTGAATTTGACCGTTGGGGTTTTGTACTGCGATATTACCCGACATGAGATACGGACCAACATAACCGTTGGAATTTGACAGAGGTGACTGGATTACTTGCACCTGTTCAGAAAAAAACAGACTGATCAATTAACATGTACCTTTGTAAAATCGACAAACAAAAATAACTCACACATAAAACAACACAATGGGTAATGAAGGAAACCGACAACATAGAATTAATAAAAATGAACTCACTCTGTCCGAGCCCCAACCACTCAGCTGTTGTATTTGTGTTTGTTGGATCGCCTGATTGGCCTGGCTCTGAATTGACTGCTGCTGTTGTTGAAGTTGCTGTTGTTGCTGCTGCTGCTGAAGCTGTTGCTGTTGAAGCTGTTGCTGTTGCTGCTGTTGATGTTGTAATGCTGACATCGTAGTAATTGTACCAGCAGCTGAATGCTGTAGAGCAACAGAAGTCAAACCAGGCTGAAAAGAAAGAAAAAAAGATAAGAAAAAATTATATTTTTAGTTCTTCAGTTACTTACATTCTCTTATACATGAATGAGGCGACGTTAATATAAAATGCAAATACTCGTATTTATAGAAATGGCAAAAATAATATACCTATGGCCTTATACTCGTATCACGTTTTGCCGTTCGTGATGTATGTTCAATTTCATATTCAATTCAATTGAAACCATCGATATTTTCTTTTGACAAGTAAGCTGATTTCTGAATGAAATTTGATGTCATTATCATCGGATATAATTTAACATTTTTTTTATTTTACAATTTTTCATTTTTTACCTTCCCATTTTTGAAATTTTACAAATGACAACAACATATATCATATGAAAATATGAAAAGGTTCATTTTAGATGAAGGGCGTTTAAGTACTGGTATCAGAATACTAAGCAGTTCGTAGAGAAACTTCAATATTCGAGATCCAACAAATATTTAAGATTTGGAGAGATTTTTTTCAGCTTTTTCAAAGAATTTTTCGAAATCGTCTTCATGCTATAATCGTTTAATTTTCTTTTCATTCAAAACAATGGCAAATTAAAACCAAGCAGCATTCTTTAGACGAAGATCTTTCTTCGCTCATCGATAATTGAAGTAATAAGAGAGAGGAAATTCTAAATAAGCTTATTGACAGCTAAATAAGTGAAATCAAGCCAACCTGTAAACTGCTAATGGTTCCAGCAGTAGACCATTGAGGTATTTGGACCTGATTTTGGGCCTGTTGCTGAGGAGCAAGATTCGCTGTATTAATGATTAATGTCTGTGGTTGCTGAACTGTCTGTCCTGAACCATTCGTTTGCTGACCACTGACTGGTGTACCTTGCTTTATTACAATTTGTTGCTGTTGAGCTTGTTGCTCTTGCAGTTGCTGTTGCTGCTCATTTTGAGTTTGTTGGGGTTGCTGCTGAGCTGGTTGTTGTGTCTGTGTTTGCTGTTGCGCTGGTGTTTGTTGCTGCTGTTGCTGGGCTTGCTGTTGCTGTTGCTGTGCTTCAGCCACTTGCTGTTGCTGAGCTCGCAGTTGCTGCGTAGCTGGAGTTTCTGATGGCGCTTGGGTTGGCGTTTCACTCATTTTTCACGAATATATTCTGCAACAGAAAAGAAAACGACGTGAGAAATTAATTAGGTACTGATAAAATTAATTTCAGGGTAACTTTTGAAGACGATTCCAAAGTACTTTTAACAAAGTAAACAAACCAGCATCTGATAATATTATAGAATGATGACAAAATCAAAATCCCACGATTCTCATGCTTATGACGACAATGAGAAAACAGCATCAATTATTTGAGCCGATTTTATGTCAACGTTATTTCTATCTAGTCATGATGTACTGCATCCGTTTGCAAATGAAATTATCAATAATTCTATTTAATCAACTCGACTTGTAAACAGTTGCAGCGTTACTGACAGCCAAATCAACTGAATTTTGAAATGATTAAAATCATTTACGAGAGAACACAGCGAGCATCTAGCTACTACTTATTTAGAAGTTGAAATTTTGCGTGCTATCATTTCATCTCATGAAAATAATGCGAGCGAAAAATATTAATGAATTATGAAGTGAAAATAACAATCGTGAAAATTTACTCACGATGTTTCGCATTTCGCATAAGGTTCGACACTTACCCCTAATGGAACTGAATGAATTATCCCTCGAAGCACAAACATGTATTTTAAATGATTTTAAATTAATTTATTCGCTGAAAAATTTGAAAAATGTACATTTATTTTTTTAATCAGATTATTCCTCGTCCCACAAACACTGCAAACACTTTTTATGTTTTATTTGTACGTACCTTTGAGTATGAATAGGTAATGGAGGGATAGAAATCAAGGTTCACGCATGACTCCGGTAGAGCGCGTGTATCGGAGAAAAAATGTAAACATTGACGATCCGGGATTCTCAACGTTGTCAAATAGCCGATCGCGGATTGTTTTGATATTTTTTTTCTTTTTTTCCATACTTCTGTTTTGCAATCTTCTGCGACGGAATAAAAAAAACGTTCGCCGTAAAGTAAATAAATGAATATTACTCCGGTGCAGTGGTTTATATTCTGTTTTGCATTTTTCTATTTTAATATAATTATACGATGAAAATGTGCTGTGCGTCTTTCTGAATTGTAACAAGCAGTTATTTACTCGTGTTTTTGTTGGTTTTTTGTTTTTTACTTCACAGGGGTTAATGTATATTTAGTCTCCTTTTGATGTCACGTTACTCTAGTGCCTTGCGATAGTGGCGAGGCTTGAAATATCGAGGCAATGTTGAATCAAGCTAGGTAGTTATTTCATACTTATGATATATTTAAAAACTGAGTGAAAGATTATTTATAAAGAAAACATCTGTATGTATGAATAAATTTTATTTTACAATGCTTTGTACTTGAAATAATGAATAAAGTACAAAGTACATAACTGTATTATTGGAAATTGGAATAAATAAGTTTCAGTCTCACACGTCATTTTAAAATTCTTTCTAAGTAGGGTAAAGTCAGTATGAAACAACTTGTTGATTGTCAAAATAAGTAAGTCATAACCAATCATCCTGTCAGAAGTTTGAGTTCAATTTTCTGAAATCGGCCAAAGTGAAATGTCAGTACTTATTAACTATGTATAAGCTATTATAAAATCTTTTAGGCGCTGTTCAGTGGCATGAAAATAGTTGCAAGCATCCAAGCAGTAGGGTTTGCACATACTCAAAGGATTTGCAGAAGCATATGTGTAATTTTGAGAAAACAAAAATTTGGAAAAATACTGTCCCTGTATACTGTGAACAGACATTTAGCCATTTTTTGCAAAGCTCCGGTCATCTATTTTTTACTATGTGAAAATGAAATTATTTTTAAGGTTTATTTAAATGTCCTTATTTTCTCCAGCTCTGATGTGAAATATATGCACAGGGTGGTCCTTATTTTACAAAGTATTTTGTATCGAATGAGAGACCCCCTAATTTTTTTCTATGTTATGTGAATAAGTTCTAGAATAAATTTCATCCCCCTAGGACCACCCCTTCACGTGCCAAATTGGGGGCAAAGTTTCATAATTTTCACAATTTTTACGTATTCCTGCAATTATCTTCTAAAATATGGGTTCCAATGAAAAAACTTACTGAACTTAATTTGTTTTACACTAAATTTCCTACAAAAAATATTATTTGCAATTTTTTCCTAGAGTGAAGTATAGATGAGAAAAAGGGTGATTTAACTTACACACTAGTAATAGAATGTAACTATTTTGATTTAGTTTTCTTTCTTTTTTTGGTAATATGATGTTGGGATTAATTATTATTTTAAGTGGAAAAATTTACTTTCAGTGCTACAAATGTATTCAATTCATCTGACATTCTATGTTTTTCAAATATTGACCTATCCCAACATCATATTACCAAAAAAAGAAAGAAAACTAAATCAAAATAATTACATTCTATTACTAGTGTGTAAGTTAAATCACCCTTTTTCTCATCTATACTTCACTCTAGGAAAAAATTGCAAAGAATAGGAAATTTAGTGTAAAACAAATTAAGTTCAGTAAGTTTTTTCAGTGGAACCCATATTTTAGAAGATAATTGCAGGAATACGTAAAAATTGTGAAAATTATGAAACTTTGCCCCCAATTCGGCACGTGAAGGGGTGGTCCTAGGGGGATGAAATTTATACCAGAACTTATTCACATAACATAAAACAAAATTAGGGGGTCTCTCATTTGATACAAAATACTTCGTAAAATAAGGACCACCCTAATGAGCAATTAGCAAAAGAAAGTAGTGCGCCAAGTAAAAAGATCCAATGTTTTCAAGATTTGCACCAAATACATTTCAACAGACAAAATCTTGAAAGAGAGAAAACTGCATTTTCACTCATAAGAAAATTATGAACAATTATGCTGGCAACTTTTCAGAACCTATTTTTGTTCAAGAAGATAATTATGTGTCTTTACTCGATGCAAAGAAGTTCCCAAAAGATCTTTTGAGTTCCCATCTCAGCTTTTCGAAAAGACAAACTCTTTAGCTTTACGAGTTCCAGAATGAAGATGCCTCAGATCTTGGTCAAGTTTCAAATATGACAGCGTTTTTATTTTTTCTTAAATTTAAATTGTAGACTTCTGCACTCGTATGTTTAGAATAATCATCCTTTAATTATACTATCAACCATTTCACATGATGGCGAGTTATCAATCATAACACAAAGTAAAATGTCTACAGTTACAAGGAAACCAAGTAAAACTATTTTAAAGAGTTTGAAACTCGTTATTATTTTACTAGAAATTCACTTTTATCAACGTTGAAATTGAACAGAATGAGCGGAAAAGGAGAAAAAGTTTTTGCGAACCATGCAGGTTACTGATAGGTTTGAAAAATGAATGCGTCAAATCTCAAATGAAATCTCTCCAAGATTTTAGTACCTACCTGTAATAACATTGACCTACGAAACGTACGAGTATTTACTTGATACGTGCAGATGAAGCAATGAAAAAGAAAGTAAACGTAATTCTAAGCCAGAAACTCTCAGAGAAGAAAAAATTCTTTTCAAAACGCTAAATTCCTTCGAGAAAACCAGGAAGGAAAAAAATCTTTCGATTATAAAAATTGTCTATTTGCACCTCATAATTCTCTGTGGGTCATGATGGAATTCATTTGGGAAAATAAAGTGTTTCACTCGCTGCCTTAAACTTATTTAATCTAAACAAATATCTGAAATACTAGAAGCCAATAATTTTATAGAAAACATTCCATAAAGATAGCGAATAATTTTTTTAGCTCGTGTATGTTTGAAGAAATATTAAAAAATTGTTTTCAGAAACTCGTTTCTCTTTCTCTCGGATTTTTATTTTTACCAAGAGAATAGATACATTCATTTGAACGTGCGGGGACGAGGGATTTTTTTAGACAATCCTACACCTCGCCTTTCAGCTTCGACGAATTTTCAAATCCATCTACTTAATATTAATTCGTTAACATACCAATTAAATTAAATTCTACTTTTCGTCTACCTACTCTCTTTTTGTAGACATAAAATAAGCATCAGATTTTTGATACCATATAACTATTATTTTTCAAGTAAGTAGCCTATGGCTTTCGATGATCTCTATTTTTGATAGCCCTGCGAGAGCAGTGAGCACCTTCATAATAAACCTCATTAGTTTTGATATTTAGAATCCAAAATTATGTATCGATAGTCTAGCAGTTAGATGAGTACCTTCGTGTTGTATATTTCATGTAACCAACCAAATTCCGAATCATAAATTATTTAATCTGGGCATCCTTCGAAAATATGTCATTTCAACTAATTTATTAGGTCTAAATTATGTGAAAAATAGAAAGTTATCCTTCCGTCGAAGATCCGTGAAATTTTTAAAAAAATGTACGAAGTTCTTTTCCTTAAAAAATGTAAAAATGAAGCCCGACGCCGGCCAATATTCGCAACGCCACGAGCAGCCACGAGTTTCGAAAAAGTGAGAGAATATAACATAATTTTTTTTCCTGACGACGACGAGAAAAAGAAAAAAAATACACGTGCGGACGTTTTCAGCTGATCGTCCAATTTGGCAACTATGCGGAACATCGCACCACTACTAATAAACACTCTACACACCACTACAACGAAAACGTAAACAAGTCGACCCTCCACCGTTGACACGCCTCCCTCTCTATAAATCGGCGATTTCTATCCCTCCATAACTATTCATACTCAAAGGTACGTACAAGACAAATGCTGATTAGACGTTCTACACAATAATGGATGACGCTACGCTGCGCAGCCTCATATGGATTGATGATTCAAGACTCCTGTAGGAGCGCTAACGTTATTCGTGTTAATTCAACACGAATTCAATTTCAACGCGAAAGACAGAGAAAGAATTGTAAGACAGAGAAAGAATCACGAAAAAGAGAAAAACAGAATAATAATTTCTAGCACGAAATATTTTTTCTCTCTCACACTCATTACGTTCTCGTTAACACGAATCTCGTGCGCGAGGTGTTTTTTTTTTCATGAAAACTGACAACGGCGCGCGCACATCTGTGCAACGAGCGTACGTTGGGCAAAATTTCATTAACACTTCAAAAATTATAATTTGCGAAATCATCAAATTATTTAAAAAATAAAAGTATGTACCTAATATGAAAACACCTGTTATTAATGATACCCAGATTGAATTTGCATATTTTCGTGCATTTTTTGCCACGAAATGCATTTTTGCCCACATATTTTGTAAAAAAAATTTTAGTGACCGAGTAGATAGCTTGGATGGAAAATTTAATATCTATACGAAATTTAAAACGAAAACAAGGTAATAAAATATGAATTAAAACATCATAAGTTGAAAATGAAAAAGTTTGTAGGTCGGTGGTTTATTTAAATCTTAAATTGAATACCTAAGTAAAATTTAAAATTTCAAAGATAGCAAGACCTTTGGTCTGAAGACTTTTGATGAATTAAATGAGGGATTAGGTAGAAAGAAACTATATAATGCCCCCGAATATAAAAGCATTTTTTCCCCTTTAGAAATATAAAATTCAGGAAAAAAAAAATTCAACAAAAAGTAATGATGTGGTCTTCTCGCATTCTATGAAGTAGGTAGGTACGTAGGTACTCACTACTCAGCCATGAAAAATATTTTTCTGAGCTTTCGGTTGCTTTTTATAGACGAAGCTTCACTTACCATCTTCAAAAAAATTTCCTCGATAAGCGAAAAATTACCGTTAGTTTCACACATTCTGTTTTTGAAGCCAAACACGTTAAATTCAAGATATTTTAGTACAAAATGAAACCCTAAATTTGTCTAATTTTGTACCAACTACAAAAATATTTATACTAAAACTTATGGAAAGGAAATTCTGTCTCATTACTTAATTTTCTATATTATTGAAATATATTTCTCGAGTCTCGACTTATCAATCAAATTCAACTTTCTATTTCAAAGAAATTAAATTTGTGGCCCTAAAAAGGGCCGTTTTAATGATGATTGAAGATTGGAAATTAAGCACGTTCTCCACGGATACGGCGAGCCAGCTGAATATCCTTTGGCATAATAGTAACTCTCTTGGCATGGATGGCGCACAAGTTAGTGTCTTCAAACAAGCCTACCAAGTAAGCTTCACTAGCCTCCTGCAAAGCCATGACAGCTGAGCTCTGGAACCGCAGGTCAGTTTTGAAATCTTGAGCAATTTCACGTACAAGTCGTTGGAAGGGTAATTTACGGATCAACAACTCTGTGCTCTTCTGGTAACGACGAATTTCTCGGAGAGCGACGGTTCCAGGCCGATATCTGTGTGGTTTTTTCACTCCTCCAGTGGCCGGTGCGCTCTTACGAGCTGCTTTGGTTGCCAGCTGCTTACGCGGGGCTTTGCCACCAGTTGACTTACGTGCAGTTTGCTTAGTACGGGCCATGCTGCTACACTAACCTTGAATCAAAATATATAACCGAATGAAACTGAAGCAGTGGAACTGGTTCACACAATGATGAAATACGCCGCAAACACTGTATTATATATAGCTCCGAACACTCGCTCTTAAATTCTTATTGGTTGTTTCTAGCTTTATCGTTTCAACCAATGAGAGAACAGGAAACACTTCTACGTAGTACTATATATATTTTGTAAAACTTCCTTCTGCTGAGTGTATTTGCAAATGCATTATTAGGTTTCCCATTCTTGATTTCGCTTATTGCGTTCGAATTTGGAATCCTAACTTTCAATCATGACAGGCCGTGGTAAAGGAGGTAAAGGTTTGGGTTAAGGAGGCGCCAAACGTCACAGGAAAGTTCTTCGAGACAATATCCAAGGAATTACCAAGCCAGCTATACGTCGATTAGCTAGACGTGGTGGAGTTAAACGTATTTCCGGACTGATCTATGAAGAAACCAGAGGAGTCTTGAAAGTTTTCTTGGAAAATGTTATTAGAGATGCTGTCACTTATACTGAGCATGCTAAAAGGAAGACCGTAACTGCCATGGATGTAGTATATGCCCTCAAGAGACAAGGCAGAACTTTATATGGTTTTGGCGGATAAAATAGTTCTAAACTATTTAATGTCAAATTGTTGATAAAACGGCTCTTTTCAGGGCCACCAAATTTTAATTTCTGAAAATTGAAAGTTCAGTTCAACTTCTATAATTACCCATCCCAGGTACTTATTATAAAGAGGATTAAGCTAGTTTGGACTATCACTGTCAACTATTAGAATGAAAAATTTTTTATGACGAAACACCAATATAGTGCAAGATCAATCAAGAATGTATGTCGTATGATGATATCAAAATTATTGAAAACATCAATTGAAGAATTTTAAGAATCATTTTTATTTGTTGATTCATTTTTGTAGTCATAACTTACTAGAAAGACATGAGAAGACCATAGTATTAGTTTCATCACCTCGAGAAAAAATTCAATAAAGTAGGAACCGAGGAACCGTGCATTTGTAAAAATAGATATAGTTCGTCAGTAAATAATAATATCAAAAATTAATACGAAATATTGAAAACTAGTATAAATATGTCAAAAATTATTGTGCTGCATACTAAAACTTAATATAGGTATATTATATTTTATATTAATTTTTCACATAAGACCTGAACTTTCTGTAAGTTATCACATACAAATTTTTAATATTTTTTCTCAAAGTGTCATAAAAATAGAATAATTTTAAGTAGATACCGAGTGTATTAAAACAATTTTACGAGTAGTTCTATTTCGGTAGGAACCTGCTAAAATTATTTTATTCTATCTTGCAATTGTGAAGATGAATAACTTTATTTTCAATCAGTTTATTGTAATGCAGGCATATCTAGGTTCTCTAATGTAGCTGTTTAGATATTTAAAAACACATTCAGATTGTTTCAGGTAACCATTTTATAAATATAGACAATATTATTAAGGATATTGAGTAACCTCTAACCAAATATTCGTGTGCTGATACAGAATTTTAAAATTGGTTTCAATTGTAACCGTAGCAGCCTCTGAGCATAACGAAATAAATTGACAAAAAATTGAATCGAATTATTTTGGGGCGTCAGTCCTCCTTATTTTTATTTTTAGGTAATTTATATTTCAATGAATAGATAGGATACTAAAGTAATACCACGGTACTACCTACCTAAGTCACAATATTTCTTTCAAAATTATTGTGTGTTGTCATCATACCAGGTAGCTTACTCAAGTATTGTAAATAATTCCAAAAACTAGGTACCCATAACTACTTACTACCTCTACCTGCTAACTCGTATTTTATATAAAAGCTTTCCTCAAAAAAGTTGAATCAATTTTTCACAGAATGCTACGCATATTTTTAAGATACCTATAAGGTACGGTACCTAAGTACCGAGGTATTCACTATTATCAACTTAAAAACATTTTGTTTCGTTGCTTTACCATGAAATAAAAATTAAAAATAGTCACAATTATGATAAGAGACGGAAATCCGACCTCATCATTCTCATTTTTCCTCCTACCGCGTAGGAAAACAAGTTTTTGTACTACGCCAAATATCAGCCAATCAGGTAGCGATTTTCAACTCGTGTATTTTACGCTTTACTAGTGGTTCGTTAATGTTGGGCAAATTAGGTATATATATTTACTTCTTTTTTTTTGCCTAATCAATTCTCTTTTAGTTAACGAGTGTTAAACGTTGGATTTTGTGTTCATCGAGTTACTAATATGGCTCCACCAAAAAGCACTGGCAAAGCTGTCAAAAAAGCCGGTAAGGCTCAAAAAAACATCAAGAAGGATGACAAGAAACGCCACAAAAAGAGGAAGGAATCATACGCCGTATACATCTACAAGGTTCTGAAGCAAGTTCATCCAGATACTGGTATCTCGTCGAAAGCTATGAGTATCATGAACAGTTTTGTAAATGATATTTTCGAGCGAATTGCTGCTGAGGCCAGTCGGTTGGCACACTACAACAAAAGATCCACCATCACCAGTCGGGAAGTTCAAACAGCTGTTCGTCTGTTGCTGCCTGGTGAATTGGCCAAGCACGCTGTCAGTGAAGGTACCAAAGCAGTCACCAAATATACTAGCTCCAAGTAGATGAATCTCGAATTAATTCTCAAAACGGCCCTTATCAGGGCCACCAAAATGATTTCTTGAAACTTGAAAGATTTTTGATTTTTAAATTTATGTATATAAGTAACTTCGTGATACAATACTATCTACTATGGATAGTACGAACTATGCTCATTAGTCCCTACTCCCTACCAAGTATCAATAATCATAGACTTGTGTATCACTTCTCGGCACTGTTCAGGTTCATCTCATTTCTAAATTTATAGTTTCATTCTCTTACATTCAATTCATGAATTTAAAGCTCAAACTTTAATTCTGCACGCAGACAATGTGATTTCTGTGTAATCTATAATAATAATGAAACAATGAATGCTGAGTAAAGCCAATAGCAAAAAAAAAAGTAAAAAAATCTAATATTCTGTCTATAATCACTTCATTTTTGTTAGTTTCAAAATTTCGATCTCGAATGGTTAAATTAAATTATCACAATTTTATTGGTACTAATAGGTACTGTAACACTGACTAGTGACCACAGAAAAATTTCGGATCATATTCACCGGGGTACTTATTTATTTATTTATCTAATTATTTATTTAATTAGATACTCGTTTACTTTCATATTTATTTACTTATACCATTTAGAATATTTCATGTATGGAAATACTAGCCCGACAGAGGCCTCTGGTCATTTGAGCAAAAAGATTTTGAAAGATTTTCAATAAATTACTTTTAATTTTAAAAAAGGCACGAAAAATAATTTGCATCGAGAATTTAAATTTTCGAATAATTCGCATCATCGTTTGAAATTAACTGAAACTCATTTCCTAGATCGAAGGGAGTGTTGAAAAATTTTTGAAAACATTAGACACCCATTCAAAACACAAAGCCACTGGGTTTTACAACTAATTTAAAAGCACACGATTTCACCATTTCATCTCAAGCCATATTCGTTAAATTTGCAATAAAACTTCTTTTTTTTTTCACCGAAAAAATACAAGAGTTCGAATAATTGCCTAATTAGCCCCTCAGTCCGGATACGTTAAAATTTCATCACGCGTATTTCATTACAAATCTTCGTAAGAAATTGAAAATTATTGAAATTGATGGATTGTTCGGATTTTTTTTTCATAGATAAATAATATTAAAACTTAAAAGGAAGGCTAGCCAACTTTCTCCTCGCTGCAATCTCTACCAACTTTCAGTCAACAACACCAGCAATTTTGTTTTCATGTCCATTACGCATGGATTCTAGTATTTTTTGGGTGACTGAGTTTAATTAATCTAGTAGATTTATATTTTCAGTCTGAAAACTTTTGAACATTCTAAGAGCTTGTGAGGTGGATGAGTAAAATTTATTTTTGACTATTTTACAATATTACTCGTATATTGTTTTCGTGTTTTTTTCCATTCTCTCAAAGAGTATTTGAGTGAAATATTTTGTAGTAGGTAGGTAGGTACCTATTCTCGATTTGAAATAATTATGTTACTAAAACAAATTATGAAATTAGTAATAATTCATCAACATTGGCTGAAACCAGAGTAGAACTGTTTGTAGAACGAGCAGTATTTTTTTTTTTTTTTTCAGCATTGATCATTGTTCTTGCAATATTGTAACAAGTCAAATAAAGATTATTTTTCATTGAAGAACGCATTTTAGTCTGTTTTTATTTTGTTAAAAAAAAAAAAGTTGAATTGGGAAAAAAATGGAAATGATTGACTCGACGGTAAACTCCCAAGACTAAGACTTTAATAATGTTAGGTGAAAATTTCAACTATTCGATCCGATTAGCATCTTTTCGGTTTTTTTATCCATCGGCTGATCTCATATTCAGTCAGTAATCACAGTATTCAATACCTGATTAAGTATCAATTTTTTTTCGTATAACTTTGTGGTCTGTACTTACTCATTTATTTTTTAGTGCAAGGATATTGAAAAGTGAACTTTCAATTTGGAAGAAATAATTGTGGTGGTCCTGAAAAGGACCGTTTTAATGACTTATTTTCACAACGTAGACGACTTATGGTTTCTTCTCAGTCTTCTTGGGCAGCAATACAGCTTGGATATTGGGCAAGACACCACCTTGAGCAATAGTAACTCCAGATAAGAGTTTGTTTAACTCTTCATCATTTCTGATGGCCAATTGAAGGTGACGTGGGATGATACGAGTCTTCTTGTTATCACGAGCAGCATTGCCTGCCAATTCCAAAACTTCAGCAGCCAAATACTCCATCACAGCTGCCAGGTAGACTGGAGCACCACCTCCAACTCGTTCGGCATAGTTGCCTTTACGCAGAAGACGATGAATACGGCCAACAGGGAACTGTAATCCAGCCCGTGACGATCGGGTTTTGGATTTGCCTTTCACTTTTCCACCTTTGCCTCGGCCAGACATTCTGCAAATATTCTTGTATAATCAGCTAAACGATAGAAAAGAAACTACAGCCGTTGCACTGTAGCACTAGTAGAATGTAATGTAGTAATGAAATTTGCTGTAAGATCTATAATATTTATATGAAGGAATGAATGCGAATATCGAGCCAATCAGAATGCACGATTGTGAGAGCGATCTATGATTCGTTTATTTTGAGAAGGTGACCCGAGTGAATGAGATTGTTGTTGGTAAACAAAACATCTGTTTTTCTTTTTTTTTCTTTTGTTTGTACGTGTGCCCCTCACTTTTGAGAATTAACGGAAATTCGTACCGCAAAGTCTGCCAACCACTATTTTATTTAATTTTTTTCATTGCAGCTGCAATAGACCAAAGAATACTGATCCCAAAGGGCAGGAATTTTTTCGAGGGGTTAATATAATAGAACTGTAGAGTGTAGACAGCCTAATATAAGTAATAAACGAATAACCAAAGCTAATTTTCGACAAAATGTGTATTATGCGGGATGAGGGCCAGCATAAGATTTGAAACTGGATGTGTTGATGTCTGTAAAATTTTACAATTTCATTTCGGTTCAGCGCAAAATTTAAGCCTAGATTGTAGGTAGAAAATAAAATAATTATTTAGTAAGTATATTAAATTGTTGGTAGGTAGTTGCGAAAGTAAAATAATTATTTAGTATACGAATTTGGCCGTTTGACTGGATTTCCTGCATATAAGAAGTACTTTTCAAGTCTAATCAAAATTTTTATGAGCAAAATTGAATTTTAATAAGGGGAATTTATTTGTCATTTCTTCTGTCGTCTCTATGATTTAAAAACCAAAATAAAAGACGGAGCTAATTAAAAATATTCTCTAAAAAGTATGATAGTATTTCCCATTTTTATATAATTATCGTATTTAGGTGTACTCAGTAGGTAGAAAAGTACCACATTAAATTCAAGTTCAATTTCTGCATACTAACTTAAGGACAATTTTTATTAAGAATTGGTAAATACTCGTAATATTAGTAATGAATACAAAATATTGAAAGTACTCGTATAAATATGATGATAATTAGTGTGCTGCATACCAAAATTTGATGCATTTTGTATTAATTTTTCACATTAAAACCCAAATTGTTCTAACGTTCGTGAGTACCTACCTACGCACTAATTATTAATATTTTTTCTATGATTGTAGGATTAATAAACAAGTTTGTTTGAGTGGATGTAATCAGGTTCGTAGTCTATAAGACCTCAAATCATTGGTTAATTTAATGCTGAATCTTTATTTTTAAAAGAGAAATCGTAAATGTCAACAGTAATCACACTCTCAATTTATCATTGATCATAAATAAATACGAACAGATTGCAGACAAAGTAAACCAATGCAATAGTTATTTACTTGTGTCTTTATAAATGAACGGTGTTTTGTAAGAAAGAGTCCAAGTCCACTTTTTCAAATTTTATGGACAAAAAAAAAACTAATTGTTTTATACCTTACCTTTTTCTTGTGTAGCACTATTCAACTCTGAAATACCTACATTTTATTTTCTCAACAGTCAACCGTGATCGCATTTTGGGACATATTTTTTTAGATGGGATTTGTACATGTAAATAAATACCATTAAATTGTCAATTTTAGAGAGAAAAAAAAAACATCCCTCGCCTTCTTTGTTCTTCGCTTACGAAAACACGCCATTACTTGCAAATGTCAGAGTCAGATAGTAAAATGAGGAATAATCTTTCAATTTTAAGAAATTCAATTAGTGGCCCTGAAAAGGGCCTTTTTAAAAGTGATTATGACTTAGTCATCTGCAATTTACTTTTTAGGAGTTGCTGCTTTCTTGGCGGTGGCTTTCTTCGGTGCTGCCTTCTTCGGCTTTGGCGATTTGGGTTTCTTGGCAGCTGGAGCTTTGGTTGCTTTTTTGGCTTTGCTTTTGGTAGGTGATTTCTTAGGTGCAGTGGTTTTCGGTTTAGCCGTCTTCGGTTTGGGTGCGGCTTTGGCTTTCTTCGGGGTAGCCTTGGCCTTCTTCGGCTTGGCGGCGGGCTTCTTGGCTGCGACAGCTACTTTTGGCTTCTTGGCGGCGGGTTTTTTGGTGCCTTCGACTTTGCCAGCGGCCAACTTGAAGGAGCCAGAGGCGCCTTTGCCTTTGGTACGGATGAGAGCACCGCTGTCGACAGCCGACTTCAAGTACTTCTTGATAAAAGGGGCGATTTTCTCGGCATCGACTTTGTAGGTGCTGCTGATGTACTTCTTGATAGCCTGCAGAGACGAGCCACCTCGTTCCTTCAAGTTCTTGATGGCATTGTTGACCATCTGAGCCGTCGGTGGGTGAGTTGGAGCAGCCTTCTTGGCGGCAGATTTTGCTTTAGGTGTCGCTGCCTTCTTGGTCTTGGCAGCTACTGGAGTAGCGGCGGCGGTTTCTTGAGCACTGGATTCGGTCATCGTAGAGCAGAGAGATTTCACAACACGAAACACGTAACTGGCTTGACAGGATGAAGCTAAATGATAGCCGAGCGCTGGCAGCAGCGTAATATATATAGTTAAGGAAAATACCGTATTGTAAACACCCGAGCAACTCGTGCCACTCGAAAACGCAGTTATTCTCTTTTCGTGTTTCTTTTTGTCATAAATTGTTTTTTCTAAGCCGACAGAGTCATTAACTTAAATTAATTTTCAGTAATTATCCGTCCTGAATGTTTATAATATACGAATAATTAATCGTATCCAAAAATTTTGTACCTCATTCGACAATAATCGGCATCTTTTTCAGACAGACCATAGTTAAACACACGTAGGGGCGCCAAAAAATGCTTAAATTTTAGCTTTAGTGACGAATTCCACTAAATATCAACGTTTGTTTAGAAAATACGATGTTTTAGCTCTAAAAATAACCTCAAGTCGATGATTTCAGTGAGAGAATAAGGGTAGAAAAAAATTCATATTTTTGGTGAGCAAACACAAACTTTTTTGAAATAGTTAGCCATACCAGTATACTAGTAATGATTTTCGTACCTGGTGTTGGAGACAGAACTATAAAAATTATTTCGAAAAATTCCTCAATTTTTCTGACGAAATGATCGACCAAGTAAATTTAATAATATTTTTCTCAACTTCTAATAATATACAAAACTATAAACTGAAATATTGGTGATTTGTTCGAGTCCATTCAGTCGAATACATGTATGAAAAAATATTTTCTCGGCTTATGGAGAATAATCTTGTATGCCATCGAAACTTGTAAATTTTAATTTTTAATTTATTTTTAAAGCAAAATTAAATAGAAATTACTGAAAAATTTTAATTTACCAACCTCACTCGAGTAACTACACAAATTTTATTTTATACACAAGGTACGGTACCTGAATACATAGCTTATTCGACAGTGTTAGGAATAGTGCAGATTACAGAACTTATATTAAAATTTAGCTTTTTAACCTAAATAAAATAAGTATATCTAGCAATTTGATCATTTTTCAAAGAAAATGAAAAATACCTACGAATCGGTAATAAAATTTCGGCTTTTACCAAATAACTATGGGTTGCATTCTATAAGTTGCTGCTATTATAAATTATTATTATAGTTATGGATATCAATGCTTCAAGTTTTTTCGGTATGTGTATCTGTTTTGAATGACTTTTTTGTCAATTTTATATTATGAGCATTTATTGCATCTGACGAAGTATAACGCTCAGAGAAAATACATAAAAAATATTATGCTACATAGGTACTATCTTTGGGACGATTCAGGTTTGATGTGAAAAATTAATATAAAATACTCGGGTATATTGAATTTTGTATGCAGCATAATATAATAGTTTTCAACATATTTATACTAGGTTTTGATATTTTGTATTAATTTTTAATATTTCATACTGTGTAGACACATGTAAATCCTACATCCTCATTAAAAAAAATTATGGGTTAAGTGATATCAGAATCTAGAGTCAATTAATTTCTGGAAAATTAAGCTAAATTAATTATGCGGGTTTGTTCAAGTACTAGCCACAATTCATATAGATTAGATGAATAAGTCTATCAAGTGAATTTTGTTCAAATTTTATTACTCGTAATTTAATTTTAAAAATTAGGTACTTAGGTACTTTTATTTATTTTTACCAAATTTCATTTAGGATAAGTAAAGAACATGTACTATTGATTAGTATAACAAATAAGGTAGCCTGTTTTGTGAAAATCCCATATTAGTGGGTTATGCAGATGATAATATCGTATGTTTTGTTTAGGTAGAAGTGAGGGCAACTCACTCAAATTTTTTATTCCAAGTAAATATATCCTATTATGCCACTTCATGAAATTAGGCACCCAAACAGGGGTTGGCCGGTTTGGTTGGGAGTTTGAACCTTTATTTCTTGAATTATGAAAAGGTGTCTAATTTTATCATTCGAAAACTATAATTTTCTCTACTGAAGGATTAAAATTGAATAGGTAGTGAAAACTATTGGACCTCATCGTATCAATGCGTGAAATTCAGTTTCTTAATAATTCGTATTTTAATCGCACAGCTATAAAAATATCTGAATTTGATTGAACTTACTCGTATTTCAGAATGCAATGGCGATCTCTTGAAAATTTCACGAATTAAAATATATAATTATTATTTTTATTGTATTTAAACCCTTAGTTATTTTTTGGAATTGAAATTTTTCTTTAAAAAAATAATGAATTGAGTGAAATATAATTTCGTTGATAGACGATTCAAAATTTCAATCGAAATTTTAAAACGTTGCGACATTACGCCGAAAATGGGTAATTCATAGCGCTGTGTTGCGCCAGGACCACGAAATGCAACATGCAGTACAAACCACATTTTTATACGTATTACGCGCCATTCATACGTTGGTTATACTTCTTGCGCGCCATACGCCGTTTATACGTTGGTTATACTAAAAGAGTGTCATTAGCGGCGAAATTGAAATTTTCGATTAATTTTCAACGGGTTTTCGGGCAACTTTCGTGAGATGTTAATAACAATAAATAAATTAGGAAAAAAAAAAAGTAATTGTACCTACGTATATTAGGCAGGTTCTGCTCTGTAGAGATTCGAGAAGAGATTGTAGATTAGTGGATGAAATATTATTTGTTTCTCAGATTATTAGATTTTTTTTTTTTTTTGATTTCGAATAAAAGTTAATATTCAAAAAATTAAAATATCAAGAATCAATTAAAAATATTAGATGTTGGAATATCTATAATATTAGAATTTAATAGAAAAATACTAAAAATTAGCATGCTACAAACAAAATTAAAATATTTAATAATCTTTTTTCTGACTCGTTCTTAGCATTTTTCCAATATTTTATTCCTGCAGATTATAAAACTGTTCACACTTTCGCTTTTCTATTCCATTTCAAATTATTAAGCACAAAATATTAAAATCTGAAGATTTTGGTGGAGGGAGGGGAGGAGAGGAAAGGAAGGACGAAATCTTATAAACATCTCGTAATATTAAACATACCGAAGGTTCAATTTATGGTGAGTTTATTTTCAGTTGTATAGATATATAAATATAAGAATGCAGTCGACGACTGAGTAGGAGTACAATCTTTTTTATGAATAGTTACTTTTTGATTGAAAATTTCAACTATATAAAAATAAAATATTTTTGGGGAAAGGTGGGTTATTTCATCCATATAGTAAGCCCCTATGACAGCTCTTTTATCTTATCCTTAGTTATTCCACTTACGAATTTTGAGGATAGAGTACCTAACTGATTGAGAGTAAGTGAAGAGCTGGATTTTTAATTGATTCGTTAGCACTTAGCTGTTTATACCAATCTTGAGTTTCATATTATTTTGAATGTCGAAGAGAAGGGAAATAGCTTGTCACTTTCTTCGAGAATGAATAATTATAAATTAATCATGTTCGAGCTTTTCTTCAATATTTATCATTCATTTCCGAGTAAACTGAAATTGAATTCGAAAATTTTCCGTAAACTCGATTATTTATTTTTACCGATAAGAAATAGGTGACTGACTCTTCATACTTGGTCACGTCACCTAATTCTTTCATTTTTCCCTTTCGTTTAAAACCAACTAACCAGAGAAGAGTATCCATACGGCGAATTCGATTGGTTTGTTTTTCGTCATACGGTTTTTCATATAAATATTGTTATCCTGCAAGGTTAGTTCATTCCTTCATCGTTCATCTGGTACATTTCGTTCGTCTCGTGAAATCTGTTCCTCTTGTATCAAAATGTCTGGTCGTGGTAAAGGTGGAAAAGTGAAAGGCAAGTCTAAAACTCGCTCATCCCGAGCCGGTTTACAGTTTCCTGTTGGCCGTATTCATCGTCTTCTACGTAAAGGCAACTATGCTGAACGAGTTGGAGGTGGTGCTCCAGTCTACCTGGCAGCTGTGATGGAATATTTGGCTGCTGAAGTTTTGGAATTGGCAGGCAATGCTGCTCGTGATAACAAGAAGACTCGTATTATTCCACGTCACCTTCAATTAGCTATCAGAAATGACGAGGAACTGAACAAACTTTTATCCGGTGTCACTATTGCTCAAGGTGGTGTCTTGCCCAACATCCAAGCCGTATTGCTGCCCAAAAAGACTGAGAAGAAACCATAAGTTGTCCTTTATACGCAACTATACTATTAAAACGGTCCTTTTCAGGACCACCATATGAATTTCTTGAAAAGTTGAGAGTGTATGTCATATTTTTAGCGAGCAAAAATCCCCATCGAAGTTCTTACCAATAAATTTTTGGGAAATAAAATAGTCGTGGTCAGTTCAGAATTACATTAGAATTGTCTACTAAAAGTCTCGAGCTCAATCTGCTGTCTGAAAAATCTGTATGGATTCAAGTGATATTATGTAAAAATTTGTTTTGTATTTATTTCAGCTGATCCTAATTTTCCGAAAAAGATTGAAGAAAAAAAAACGGATCTATTAGTCCTGTTAAACTAAAAATTTTTTAACATTACCGATACTCAATCCTACTGAGATTAGGAACACTTCAGTATTATTATTATCCTTATCATAATAAGTATTTAGGTAGGTAAAACATAGCACAATATCGATCATTGATGTGCAAGGAAAATAAATTTTTTCCTAACAAGATTGAAGGATCTTACTCGAACGAAGTTTAGAATACATATGTGGTAAGGAAATATTTCCCTTTTTTCAATTTTCCATAGCCTTAAAAAAAGCCAGCTGCTATTTGGAAATTTCATTTTAGCAATTATAAAATTTAAAAAAAAATAAAATAAAATAAAATATAGGTATAATAATTAAAATAAACAAAATATAATTTAATATCAAACAATGAGGATAAATTTAGAAATATATTTCGCCACTGCCTGAAATCCCATAATATCATTCATTATATTACTAAAATGCAGTCTGCAGCTGTTCATCATAGAGTACGTATAGAGTTGAGAATACACTGAGAGAAATTTCAATAGTACTTTTTACTATTTTAGGATAGGAAAACTGGGACAAATCATTTTAGTACCTAGTAGAAACTGCTGAAAAAAATAGTAAAATATACTAATCATTGGAGTACACTTTACTATCATATTATATAATTATATAAGTACATATTGCTAAAAAAAAAGTATAATTTTATGATTACCTCGATGAGAAAAATTACTACACTACGTAGTAATATAAGTTCTTCATTTTTCTTTCAGTGTACGCAATCAATTTTCAAGAAATTATTTTAGTGGCCCTGAAAAGGGCCTTTTTGATTTGAGTGGGCATATTTCTCTACTTAGAGCTGGTATACTTGGTTACAGCCTTGGTACCTTCACTGACAGCGTGCTTAGCCAATTCACCAGGCAACAATAATCGCACAGCAGTCTGAACTTCCCGACTGGTAATGGTAGATCTCTTATTATAATGAGCCAAACGACTAGCCTCGGCAGCAATTCGCTCAAAAATATCATTCACAAAACTGTTCATAATACTCATGGCCTTCGATGAAATGCCAGTGTCAGGATGGACTTGCTTCAGAACTTTGTAGATATACACAGCATAAGATTCTTTCCTCTTCTTATGACGTTTCTTGTCATCTTTTTTGATATTTTTTTGGGCCTTACCGGCCTTTTTAACAGCTTTACCCGCACTTTTAGGAAGTGCCATTGCAATTTGCAAGTAATTGGCTCAAAAACTCAAACACAACAATCAACGCAGATTTGAGAAATAACATTCGATTTGTCTTTAAAAATATATTTATATCAAAAAATATTCGCTAAATAAAAACCAATAATAAAGCAGAATACTGTCTATTTCAGTTACAAAGTCTCTGATTGGTTGTTTTATCGAGTGTCAAAAAGTATCACGTCATTCGTGAACTTTATTTCAATTTTTTCGATTTTTCAATATGGCTGCCAATAAATTAATAATTTTTCGAATAATAAAACCGGACAAACGTAATGTGTATCTAGATAGGAACCGTACTTTACTTACGTGTACCAACTGGTGATTTTCTCAAGTTTTATTTTATTTTTTTGAAAATAATAGCTCTTATGAAATAAGACAAGCCAATTCAAGAATAAAACGTCATACAAATATTGCATAATTATTTTTAATGATAAGTAGGTCTAGGTACTTATCTACCTCGAAAAAAATTTTACTCATAGTTATCGAATTTTCACTAGGATTAATAGCAAAAGAGGGTCAATCCAATATTTAGAGTAGAGATTGCTATAAAAACTAGCAAAATATATTATTCAAGATAGTGAAAAGTGCTGCTTTTAGAGATCCTAATGTCTACGATAAATCTTAGACATATCCTCATTTCCCTATTAAGATAGTGGAACTGAAAATTTCTGCCAATGCATCTGCGAGTAGGTACTTACTTAAATCAAAGTTAGCAAAGTGGGTATTTTGAAGAATTCCTAAGGAATTATTATCACCAGAAAATATAATATTTAATTACGTATGTCTAACTAGTCTATGCACATGGAACTATTCCAGAGTACAATTTTTTTAATGGTAGTAGTAAACTCAGCTGGACGTAAAATGCAGGTACTAAGAAAAAAATGAAGAAAATAAATTGGAGGAAAGGCAAAAAGGGACTGAACCTGAAATTATTTCAGATAGACAGATAGAATTTAACTAATGGTGCCCGAGAAAATTGTTCACAGTATAAATGTTCGAGGTTAGCTTGAACTCAAAACTGACTACAATAATAAGTAAAAGTGTTTCACACGCCACAATATTTCTCTCATTCTGTTCCTATTCCTAATTCCGATAAGTCACACTGCAGATGCGAGAGTGTCAAACATGCATTATGTTATATTGTAGGTATGTTTTTTACAGTTTGACTTAGAAAATTTGTACTTACAATATGAGAATATACTCGTATTATACAGGTTGTACGTAGATAAACTTTCAACTTTCAAGAAATTATAATTGGTGGCCCTGAAAAGGGCCGTTTTAGTTGAGGATATAAATGAACTTGCAGGTGAAAGCTTAACCACCAAAACCATAAAGGGTTCGGCCTTGTCTCTTCAAAGCATAAACGACATCCATAGCAGTAACTGTTTTCCTTTTGGCATGTTCAGTATAAGTGACGGCATCTCTGATTACGTTTTCCAAGAAGACTTTCAATACACCTCTGGTTTCTTCGTAAATTAATCCAGAAATACGTTTCACGCCTCCACGTCTAGCCAGACGACGGATAGCTGGTTTGGTGATACCTTGGATATTGTCACGCAATACTTTTCTGTGACGTTTAGCGCCTCCTTTTCCTAAACCTTTTCCACCTTTACCACGGCCAGTCATGATTACTAGAGTTGGACAGCTACTTGAACACAGCAAATATCGAACGAGCGAGAACTGATGCAAAATATTGTGTTTCCGTAATACTTATACCATCGAGAGTACCCACTTCTCGGTTTGTGGTTGGTTAAAATCGTTTGTAGAGAACGGCCAATGAGAATTCGGAGGTAATGTGGCAGTTTTAGCGTCTATCTCTTGCACCTTCTTTCATTTTTTATGCGAGTGAGAAGAAACCCGATTAATTAATGATTTATTGTGTTGCTAGAATCTTCCTCTCATACACCTGGCCCTCAGCCACTACTTACTCATTAGAAGTATACTCGCTATCAGAGTAAATGTTTTCATATCAGATTGATTGTATAATAATATAGAGAAATTATTCCAATTTTTCAACTTTTCCAAGGACCAAGATTCGATTTTTTTGTTTGATTTTTACATACGTGGCAATACTTATCAAAGTTTTTTCCTCTCGCATGACAACATTTTCATTCTTCTCTTCGTCCTTCCTCTAATTGGAAAAAATCCTTATGAAAACAAAAAAAAAAAGTTCTATTTACTTTCCTACAACACTTTCACAAGTCAGCATCTAAAAGTATGATTTTGTCTTCTTGATAATATAAAAACTTAACCTCCATTTTCGATGTAAAAAAAAAAAAAAGCAGTAGATTTGGTACAAGAAGTACCTAGGTTTGATTTATTTCATAACTTTATTAATCTTTACGGTAAGAATCTGTAGGATGAAAGTATGTGGTAAGACCAGATAATTTACATATTTTTATGGTTTTTAGAAACTAAAAAAATTTATTACAAGGCCAATATCTGGTTGGTACGTCGGTACCTCCATTTAAGAAAAACAGTCAAAAATCGTCGTCCATTCTGCGATTTATTTTCATGAATTTAAATTTTGTATGTTTTACTAAGAAGTATTATTAGTGTGTTGTTTTTTTTCCTGATTCAGGCAATCAAATTCGATCGGTGCAAAATTAAAAAAATGCGAGTTTTTTTGTTCATTGTCGTCGAACTTTTGTGTGCTTTTGAGTTAATTAGTGCCAAGAAATCCGATTGGGTGACCGCCAATGACTTCAATCCTAATGAACTTGCTAAATTAAAACCACAAGAAGAGCATCATCTGCTACTGAAGTCATTGTCCAAAAAAGATTCGCACATTTTGACGGGAGCATTTTTCTTGGAATTAGTAGCCAAGAGCTTTGGAAATGAATTCTTTGGTTTTGTGGCTGATGAAAATGCGAATCGAGAAAATACGGCCATTGTCAGAGCAGCTTTCAAGTGTTTTACCAAATTACAGCTTCAAGACCGAGTTATAAATGTACTTCAATTGGCAGCTGATAATGCAGTGGCTTATTTAAATGAAACTGGAGACTTGAGCAAAGCTTTTTCTCGAGTATGTTCCAAAATCGACGAGGAACTCAAAAATGAAACCATTTACGTGACTATAAAAAATAAGTACAAAAAAAATAATTTGTGGCTCCCCCCAAAAAAATACCAGTATGGTATAGCGAAATCTGCAAATGAGTTACGTAAAGCCTTTGCAGAGCTGGCCAATGATCCGCAAATGAAAAAAATCAGCGCACATTTGACATGGGTAGGATTTTTCAGCGAGCCTGCAGATGTGGTCACTAAAAAATCGATTACTGAGTTGGCTAGAGTGCCTGGAAAACTAGAAGTAGTTCAGAAAATTTACGACCAGTCGATCAGTGAACTTGTACCTCAAGTTGAGGATGTTCCCCTCCAGAGTATTGACACAAGTGGTAATCCAGTACAAATGAATTTGAATCATTTAGTGCCTATTCTTTCTCAAAAACTATTGAAAAATATAGACGCCGATGCTGATTTAAAACGTATTTTTGATCAGATACATAAACGTAATCTCGATAATATTCCATCTAGCTAAATAAAATTATTTTGTCTGATGACTTTCACTGTTTCGTCACGATCGGTGATATTTGTTTTTCTATGTTGACTCATTCGTAACTAAGGTACTAGATGACATAGTTCGACTCTTTTTATTGTTACTCAGTAAATTTGTTTATAATTACTGATTTTAAAAAAATTCTCAAACGTGTCAAATGGACATTTTGTCCAATAGATACTTAATGTGGTCTAGACCCAATTATTCAGTGGATTTTGAATATTATAATTTCTTAGAGCATCTGGTTACCACGTAATAATATAGAATAATATTTCAATAATAACTAGTTTCTCGAATATTATTTCTTTGAATATTTGAAAATCTGTTAAAAAATAGATTGGGCCCATGTATTTACATACATTGAAAATATTTTTGCATAATATACTTACATTAACCTGTTATAATTTAATAAAATATTATAATATGTAATTATTCCTATATTATTTTGAAATTTATTTTTTGAAATTGCAAAATTATTTTGAAAATATCTGGCGGCGTGAAAGCAGCGTACCTCCTCAGAGAAAATCAAACCCCCTCACTCGCTTAATATTTTTAAAAAAAGACTAAAATTTTGATTTATTTGTACCAAATTCTGCTATTTTTTTCTTTATACAATTTATCAAATTTTTTTCTGTGTGTGACAGAAAAAGGATTATTAGTCACCCTAAAGATATCAAGTAAATTTCACCGAAAAATAGGTAGCCTACTCAAATTTTTTGTAAAATGACTGCCTGATTGACCGTTAAGCTTTGTAGGTAATATTCTGCATCGAGACTTTTTAGTGAAGGACTTACAATGAAATCAAAAACAAGTTGATAGCAACTAATTATTTCAAAATATAAAACATAAACTACGGTTTTATCTCGCCGATTTTCTTGATCAACATTTTTAGGTGCAAAATATAAAATTTTTCCTAAAGGGTCATAACTTGATATTGACTTATGAAAATTAAGATAACAAAAAAGAATTAACAAATTTTATCTCTTAAACGATAGTTAGCGTGCTATATTAAAAGATCCATGTTCAAAATTTATTCATTAAAGTGACCGCGCTACCTTGTTAGAAAAATCGCATGTGATTATCATTTATACAATACTTTGGTAATCGGTTTCAAAATGAAAAATATTTTTATTTTACTCGCTGTTTTCGGATTCCAGCAGGTTTTTGCAGACGTCAAAAATGAAACAACCAGATGGGTGCTTGCCAGTGACTTCAGCCAAACCGAGTTGACCAATCTGTCACCACAACAAGAACATGAATTACATCTCAAAAGCTTATCCCACAAAGATCATATGACAATTGGAATTGCTTTTGCTCTCGAACTTATAGCCAAAAGTATCGGAAGTGAAGTCTTCGGATTCTCAGCTGACGAAAATCACAATCGAGAGAATAATGCTATCGCCAAAGCAACTATCGACTCTTTCACCAAATTACACTTGCAAGACCGAGTTATGAAACTGTTAGAAAAGTCTGCTAAAAATGCAGCCAAATCTGTGAACCAAACTGGCAGCACAATCAGCAGTGCATTCTCATTGGCTTGCTCGATGATCGATAGTGGCCTTAAGAACGAATCTATTTATACAACCCTCCGAGACGAATACAAGAAACAAAGCCTCACTCCACCAAAGAAGACTTACCTGTATGGTATTCCAAAGTCCATAGAAGACCTCAAAAAAACTTTTGCAGAGCTGTCAAATGACCCACTAATGAAGAAATTAAGCGTTCATTTTACATACACTTTCTTTGTTCGGCCAGAGGATGTGGTTACTAGCAAATCTATTTTGGAATTAGCAAATGTACCAGGTAAATTGGAAAGTGTTGAAAAAATTTACGGTGAAGCGGTGGCTGAGGTTGTTCCACTGGTAGAGGATGTAAACCCGGATAAAATAGATTTAAATAACATACCTTTAAATATTAATATTCGCGAATTAAAACCCGCTCTCAATGAAAAATTGCTGAGCAAAATCAGGTCAAATCCCGAATTGAGCAGTGTTTTTGAACCAATTTATAAACGCATTTTCGATGACATTTAATCTCCTATGTTGCCTCCCAATCCCCAAAATTCAAATTAAGTCTTGAACAGAACATAGGTACTTCCTTGTCTTCATATGCAATCATAATGGTATACCACTAAATATTGTTATAACTGTTGAACCCAGAGTTTTTTTACAACTATAATTATTATATTAATTTCAATTTAGATTGGGCATAAATTTTTTTAAATTTAGTTTCTGTAGAACTAAGGATTATAATAAAATATTTTCATATATAAATAGAAATTTCATTTCTTCTACTTTTTAATGGTTCCAAGTTCATTTCTCTAACTTCTATCTTTTGACTATACACAATTAACATGGACTGATTGATGTGGAGAATGATATTAGAGCCTAAACATAGAAAAAAAAATTTAAGGTGCTCCAAAATGAAAAGGAATTCTATCTCCACTCTTACCTCCTCGACAACCTTCAAATTAAGTTTTGAACAATTTTTCTCTTAAAGGTGATTTATTAAAATACTTTTTCTCTACTGCAATCAAAATAATAGGTAGGTACCCAAATATTGTCATAACTGATATGAAAATTGCAGGCTGATCATAAAACTTTGTTTCCAGTATAATCTCAGTGTCTTATACCGAACTAATTTAAGAAGAAGAATACTTACATAACTTTACAAATGTTTTTGGCAGACTATCTAGCTATTTTTTAATTAGTAATAAATAATATTATGCTAGTTAAAAATACAGTATTAGAGCCACCCAAGTTTAAATTCATTGAAATTTAAATTCCAAAGCCATCAAAATTGGAGAAAAAAAATTGATAAATTCAAATTCTTGAAACTTCTTAACTTCTTAGCTCATATGAACAGAAACTGATGAACCAAATTCATTGTTTGAAGCGTACGTACTTTTATTGCCCACACTCACACATGATGGTATGACCATGGCAAGAGGTTTATTATCCTCAAAAGAAAAATATTTTTCATGAATTGGCACTTTACCCATCATACAATGTAGATATTTTGTCAAGATTTATTTATCGTTCTCCTATCTTAATTAAATTATATCTTTCAGTGCTCATTTATAATGACCTTGAATAATGGATTGTATGTCCCTTATCGAATTAAATTTCGTTGGGTAGTCCATTATTGATTATCTAAAGACGTAGGCAGTAAAAACTTGATAAGTATACCTGAAAGGTCGTTACAGCGTGCTTTTCTCCAAACTGTATAATTATATCATGAACTTTTTTCTTTCATTTGAATAAAGTGATAAAATACAGTTTCATCACATTTAATTAGCTAAAATTGTTTTGAATTTGATTTTTGAAAAAAGTTATGTTTCGAATCATTGGTTCGACTCTTATTTTTCAATTTATATTTTTTTTACATTCGTCAAACGCCACCAAATGGATTCTACAGCAAGATTTACCCACAGAAGAAGTAACCAAGCTAAATACTCCTGAGCAAGAACATCAGCTACTCCTGAAATATATATCTCGCAAGAATAAGGCAGATATAGGTATGGATATATTGTTAGAAATATTCGCAAAAGTTACAGATGGTGATTTTTATGGTATTGTTAATGACGAAAATGAAAGAAAAGAATACGATGCTGTAGTAAAAGCAGCTTTTGATCTTCTTATTAAAGTTCCATACCAAGAAAAAGTTTTCAAACTCATAAATTCTGCAGTTAGAGAGGCTTCCAGTCGTTTTCAGCGCCATAAAAATGTGACACAAGCCATGATTGTTGCTTATTCGAAAATTAATTCCGATTTACAAAATGTAACCTCATATCATAGTCTCAAGCAGTTCTACCAAAACGTTACGTCATCAAACTACAAAGTTTACCATTATGGGATTCCTAAAACCGAAAATGACCTGCGAAAAATTTTTGTCGAACTAACGAATCATCCAAAAATGAAAAAAATTGGACTTTATACTACCTTCCAGTTTCAATTAAGCCGCGAAGAAGTTGTTTTATATCAAGCATTATCACAACTAGTGAATACAACAGGAAAAGTAGATTTGATTCAACAGATTTTCGACGACACCCTCCTCGAATTGTTACCTAAAGTAAAGGAGATTGGTGTTCAAGATGTAGACTTGAAAATGCCATTAACAATTAATTTAGTCTACCTTAAATCAGAAATGACGGAAAAGTTAATAAAAAAAATCAAAAGCCACGATGATTTGAAAACAAGTTATGAAACATTGGAAACGCGTCTACGCGAAGCCTGGGCAAATTGAAGTTCTCCACAAACTAGAATTAAGCTAAAAATTCTAGATCAAAACTACAGATTTTAAGAAGATTGGTATTTTTCTGATTTTGGTAAAGTAATAGTTTGAAATAAATATATTTCTTGAAAAACTCATCCAAAATTTATTTTTAGAAGAGCTAATATTTCATTTCTGTCTCATTTTCGGTATACCTCTAGTCAATATTGAATGCAGAACAACCTACTGATATAATGTTCCAAAATTAAAAAAAAAAAAAGTAATTATAACTATAAGAATAAGGATCAAAAATATGTTATATGTATTTTGTCCTAAATAATAATCATCACACTTTTGCTACTATCTAGAGATACACCATATTTCAATAAATTATCAAGTTTTTATTTAATTTTGTTAGTAATATCGCCGGTTAAAGTCTATAACTTTGCTTAACACCAGAAATAAAACTTTTTTTTTCACTGATTTGGCAAGAATCCTCTGATATACTCGTACGAGTACCTACTATCATTATAGTGTGAAAAAATTCCGTTCAACCTCTTTACAATAAAATTTGACAAAAAACTACAGCAAAGTCATTAGAACTTATAATAATTCTACGTGAATGACACGCCTAAAGAGCCCTCTGAGCAATAGAGTAAAACGATTTTGAAAGCATTTTAATGCTACATTAAAAATGAAAAGCACGATATGCATCAAAAATTGAAATTTTAAATACTTATGCGGAAATAGGTAGGTTCTAAATCGTTTATAATAAACCGAAATGAATTTTCAACACCGAAAGGCGATTTAACGAAAATGAAAAATAAACCAAACATGCAAAAACATAAACGCCACTGACGTTTCACAAGCAACATTCATTAAATTTGCGATAATATCGAGCTTGGAATATTTTTCGAAATATTCGTACACAGACGTTGAAGTCACCAAAAATAATTCAAGAGTACAAATAATTGCCTAATTGGCTCCTGAATTCTACGTTGATAATTTCGTAACGCTCATCATTTTACAAAATTCTTTCGTAAAAAACAGAGAAATATAGAAATTAATGCTTCGTTCGGATTTTTGTACAGGTAAATAGTAAATGGACGATAGTTAATCAGATCTCTGTAGCTCTTGACTGCAACAAAACGACGGAATTCTTGTGCGTTACACAAATATTATTTTTCATGTCATATTTTACATGATAAAAAAAGTTGTGCCAATAAAATAATTTATTGCGTAAAAAATATATTCAAAACTTTGCCCTATATAAAACCTTCTGTTCGTCTTTAGGCTGCTATCAGCTACTGATAATTCAGATCAACAGTAAATAACAAAAATCGAATTTCTTAGCCCTCAGAAAGTCAAAAATTCAAATTTTAGACACATTATACTTATTCTCCTATAAGGTGACGACAGAATATTTGCAATTATAGAATACCACGGACAATCAGATCATCTTCCTCTTCCCCCCATCCCTCATTAATCAGGAAATTATAATAATTCTCTGACCTTTTGATTCGCCCTTTCAATGCATTCGTCTTCTCTCGATTTTTTTTTGTTTTCGTTTTTTTTTTGTTTTTGTTTTAGGCACTCCAATCAATTTTATTTTCAGCCCCCCTCGCTGTCACGTTAGAAGCAAAGTCCACTTATGGGGGTCAGCTGATTATTCTGTTTTCGATAAGCTTATTTTTCTTAACATGGAAATACGGATACAGATGAACTGCTGAAAAATATTTTAATTGGAGCTCGTACGTGACTGATAATGAAATTGAATAAAATCGTGTAATTAATTAAAAAAATAAAGACAGCTATTGTATAGGTTATCGCTCTCTGGGTTATATAAGTACTATATATTAGGTGCGATATTTTCATATTTACCAAGCTCGTATATAGTTTCCAATTCTCGTAGGCCTTTCAGTTTCATTTTGTGAATTCAAGTTTTTCCACATAATAGGTATTGTTTCGCGTTTACAAAATGAGTGCATTACGAAGTGTTACTGCGGTGTTATTATTGATTTCATATTTAATTGCTTCGAGTTT